>CM077212.1:24273433-25579266 GCA_039654625.1 Rhinogobio ventralis
AAAAGATCTTCTATTGTGTTCGACAGGAGAAAAAGTCATACAAGTTTGGAACGACATGAGGGTGATTTTTGGGTGAATTATACCTTTAAGCGTGACACAAGCTCTTCAGTCAGCGCATTGACACACTCTTCAATTTCATTTAGCAAACTCCATCATACTGATTAATACTGACTCTTCTTTCATGGTTAATGTGAACTTTACACTACATTAAACACACTAGAGTGGTGCTTTCCCGTGCGCAACTAACAGGGTCTTAGGTGGTTATGATGTGGTTTAAAGATGTTTAAAGGTGATTTGTAGCGTATTACTATGTGGTTGCTACGTGTCCTCCCTCCATCAATGTAAATCTGTAACCAAACAGGAACCATATGGAAATCTTCTGTGGTTACTGGGATGTAAGGGAATTGTTCAACGTTCCACACTTCATTTGTTTTTCAGTTAAATAAGTGCATCCAGGTAAGTGCACTTCTTGTTGGGTTTGTCAGTGTGAACACACTACTCACACTATTTATTATATAAAATAGTGCATAAGTACTACACAAATTGTGGCACAGCTTTTCTTGTCATTTAATTTAATCAAATAAATCCAATAGCTTGAAACCCCAAAACCAGAGAGCAAAAATAAGCACAAAGTTGAGATTTGTGTTGCCTTTTAATTGAACAGCTAGAGAAAATGTGTAAGATTTTACATGAGCTAACTACATTTGCTGTGTGCTTTCAACTGTAAAAATGATTGAAGCAAGTGTCAAACAGGGTTAATAGTTCTGTCATGGAATCATAACTGGACCTGAAAGACTAATATGGGCATTTTACAGACTGACGTTTCTGTCAACCAGCACTCACGGTATCACCAGATCTAAACACTGAGGCCTGGAGTTCATGTTGTTGCCTCTTTCACTCACCCATGGCATTCTCCAGATTATTTCAGTGCTGTTGGCAAATTATGCTGGCAATGAGAATGCTGCCCCCCCCATCCCCCCCTGCAAAAAACTTGCACTAAATTCTCACATTGACATTTGCATGTGTGTAATCATCTCAAGTCTTCAAATGCTCTTTCACTGCTGCTGGGAGCTGTTGTGATGAAGGCAGATGAGTGTCAAAAAGCAGCTGTCTGATTGACTGCCTGTTAAATTCTAATGTTTTATTATTTACGCTTCTGTTATTCCTGCATATGGACTCGGGCTCTTTGTAATGTGCTTTCTGGTTAAATATTAGCCTGTTGCGCGGTAATGGGCGCTGCAGCTTCTCTGGGGGATTCCTGTGAGTGGAAATGAACATTTTGATAGGGTTCAGTGTTTGCTGAGAGATTACGAGGATCACATTCAACAGCACAAAGCATATATTTTCACAGCTCAGCTTCATTTGGAATTGCTGAGAACATTAAGCCAAGGAAATGGAGCGTGGTGGCAATAGGGGAGAGCGGGGCACAACCTAACGCGGGTTAGTTGTAACACGCATGGTTTAAAACTTTCCACACATGCCAGGATGACGAAACTTGGTGTATTTACTAGTTGCCATATCAACATTATTTAGAGGAAAAATTAAAAAATCTTTGGAAGATATAATTTGGTCATGTTACAATGTGCCCCTCACATGTTACAATGTACCAATTGTAGTCCATTACTGAATACAAATTGCATGTTGAAAATTGTAGTTAGTAATGTAATCTATTACATTACACATTTTAGATAATATAATCGGACTACTTTTTGAGGAATTTTAGCCTTATCTAGTTTATCACTGATTTGAATATAATATTGTACCATAGTGAGAGAAAAAAAACATTAAACAACATGAAGTACATTAAACATTAATGTTCATGTTTCCCAAACTGGGGTTTGTGAAGGAACTGCAGGGGTTTCATAAATTGAAGAAAAGATATAAATGGCAAATTTTAATATAAAAACAGTTAAAATAACAACAAAAACAGATCAAATATTTTGTTTTATTTGTCATGCTGTATGGTCTCTGAGTTGTGTAATTCCACAAACCTGGAAGACTTTCTGAACATAAGCAATATAGGCTGTGAGAATCAATAAATTATGAATACTTTACTGCCGTGTTGTGAATTATGTAATCAAAATGTAACTAATCTGTATTTTAAAATTTACAATTATATCATTTTTGGAATCTGATTACCTAATCCAGATTACATTACATATAATCAGTTACTGCACTACATTTATGTTACACAATTGAAATATGTTCTTTTGAACTTGCTATTCATCAAAGAATCATGGGGAAAATGTTACATGGTTTGCACAAAAATATTAAGCAGCACAACTGTTTTTAACATTGATAATAATAAATGTTTTTGAATTTCTGAAGGATCATGTGACACTAAAGACTGGAGTAACTGAAAATTCAGCTTTGCCATCACAAGAATAAATTATATTTAAAATATATTAAAACAGTAAGCAGGTATTTTAAATTGTAATAATATTTTACAATATTACTGTTTTTTCATATAAATAAATGCAGCCATGGCAAGCATGATATTTCTTTTAAAAACATTAAAACATTTTACCTACCCCAAAACTGTAAACGGTAGTGTATCATGAACCAAAAATATAGTTTTACAGCATTTATTAATTCTTTCATGTTACTTTTTACAATTTCAAAATGTTGTACAAGTCTTCTATGAATTATGTTAAATGTATTCTGAACAAACATGAATTAACGATGAACACTAACATTTATAAATGAACCTAGATTAATAAATGTTTGTGCATTGTAAAAAAAAAAAAAAAAAAAGTCATTGTCAGTTCATGACACCCAATGCTTTATGTTAATAAATCAAACCTTATTTGAAAGTGTCTGAAAAAAGTTGACCACTGCAATCTTTCTCACCATGAATCATCTCCACTGGAACAGATGGTCTGTTGTCATTTACAATGAATGCATTGGTGTTTGCGTGTAATGAAGAGGATATGAAAACGCTGAACACATAAATGCTGGGAAAATAAACTTTATTAGACCATTGCATCCAATTAATCTGTTAAAGTGCAGAATTTGGAGGTTGTGTGAAAGAGATACATTTTGTTTATATCAAATGGTTTATGGGCAGGAACTGCCATAGGAAAAGGCCATTTCTGCACAGAGTCTAGAAGAATCACCTGGTCAGATTCACTCACACTCTCCAAGTGCATGATCTGCAAACACATGATCTATGATGTATCAGTCAGCTTTAGGAATACATTGCAGTTCCATTGTTAATGCTTAACAGCACTGAGAGGCTATTATTTCAGAAAACATTAATACATATATGTAAATGCCTTATGATTACATTTTGCAAAAGACTGAACACTGAAATTAAAGTCACCACATAATTCATTAATATAAAGTGTATTGCTCATCGAAAAGGCTGGTAAACAATAATAAATAATGATGATAAAAGTCTGACTGCTCATTTACAGTAGCATATGGTTAAGGGGGAAAAAAAAGTGTGGGAAAAACGGTAGTAATAATAATAATATCAGCCAAACCAACCGTGAAGGGCTGTCGGAGCAGCTGACAGGCTACATTTTTACACTACACTGCATAATTTCAAATATTATTGTGTGAGAGCATGTGACTGAGTGAGTGAAGATGGCTGATAATGATATCAGGCTATTAAACAAAAGACATTACACAAGCTTAATCATGTGAAACACCCCTAGCAGAACCACAAAATAAATTGCTGATGAGAGCGAGGCACTTTGTTCAATATTTGTCAAGATTTAACAGTCAGATCCTGACTCTGCAATTAGCGCTTGCAATCCTTCATTAGCGTGATGACAAGCATGTTAAATCTGATTACTACAGTATGTGTTAGCCACAGGATTTGATTTGAATGTTAATGGGATATTCACCTAAAAATAATTTACTCATCCTCATGTCGTTCTGTCTTTCTCCTGCGGCACACCAAAGAACAGAATGTGGAAAAACGGTTTTTGTCCATACAGTGGAAGTCAATGGGGTCCAAAACAAACCTCTTGGACCCCACTGACTTTCAACGTATGGACAAAAAAAGACATTCTTCAAAAAAAAATTGTTGGGTTTGGAATGACAATGAGGGTGAGTAAATGACAGAATTTTCATTTGAGTGAATTATCCTTTTAAAAATGCCCAATGAACTGTGTACACGCCTGTTTTAAAAGGCATGCTTGAGCGTTACAGCAACAGAACCTTTCCCGGATGTGGAACCAATCAGAAGAGGCTGTCTGAAGGACACTGCCTTCATCATACAAGCCCCGCCCTCAGAAAGGCAGCAGTAGACCCATGCGTCGAGCCTCAGCGTTGGGTCTGGGGATGCGGGGGCCACTGGAATGGATGAGACGATTGAGATGGGTTCAGAGAGATCATTGATGCTTCCTGTCACAGCTCGCCCATCCAGTAACCACTCATTACCTGCCGAGGAAAACAACGTGGCTTAGTGAGAGGTCGATTTCTGTAACGTTTGACATTTTTGGCTGATGTTTGTTTGAAAGGCACTGGTTCCTGAAGTACCATGTGTTTGGGTGTAAAATAACACGTGAAAAATTTGTAATGAAATGAAAAATTTCTCTGGCAATTGATGTGGACGGATACAAACTCATGTACATGGTCAAAGGAAATGCCTTTAGTTAATGGTTCTGCAATGCAGCGTGTACCAGGCGTGTGTCACTGGCCTTGAATCAAGGGCAGGCTACTAAGACAAGTGCCAGATAGAATTAGGACAGTGTCCAATCAAATGATCCCCAGTGAGAGCGAAAACAGGAGAGGACATGAGCAAAGACCCACAGAACTTATATATCGGCCACCTGGAGGTGTAGATAAGTATCACATATTATATATTATATGTTAATTTTCATTCATATAATATAAAATATAAAATATATGCACTACCATTTAAAAGTTTGGGGTCTGTAACATTGTTTGAGGTTTTAAAAGAAGTCTCTTCTGCAAACCAAGGTTGCATTTATTTAAATCACAAATTCAGTAAAAACTGAATTATTGTGAAATATTACCAGTTTTTTTTAATATTATAATATAATTTTAAAATGTAATTAATTCCTGTGATAGCAAAGCTGAATTTTCAGGATCATTACTCCAGTCTTCAGTGTCACATGATCCTTCAGAAAAAATTCTAATGATGATTTGGTGCTCAAGAAACATTTCTCAATGTTGTTAACAGTGTTGCTTAATATTTTTGTGGAAACCGTGATACATTATTTTCAGGATTCTTTGTTCAAAAGGATAGCATATATTTGAAATATATTTGAATTTTAGGCATTTTTTGTCTCTCTCTTAATGGCACTTTCCACAGTCCCCATTAATTTCTGACCCTGCTAATATAACTATTTACATAATGATAATATTTTCCCAGAAAAAAAAATTCAATCTCACACTTGTATTTACATATAACACACAAAACAATTAACACTGCTAACTACTACACACGCGAAGCCACCCACAAACAAGCACTCGCGGTAAATTGGTGCATAATTACAGTCAATCAATCAAAGTCAGGCAGAACTATTAGTTCCTGTTTCTGAGAATTTTTACGCCCACAGACAGTCAGGCTTTTTTTGGGTCCTAATGGGTATCTTTGTTCTAATTATGCAGAGTAGCCCCCCGGGACTTTTTGTCACTTCAACTACGACCACTTTCGTAAACTAATTAGGTTTTATCAGATGGTAAAATGTTCTGGTGCAGACTCCGCAGAGCGGAGAAAAACAACCAGTGTGATGAGCAGACGTCGTCTCTGGTGACTGAATTGACTATCAATCGTGGAAGATGTGCGTTCGGAAGGGATTGACGTTTTTGTGAAGAAGAACTGAGAGAAAAGACAACAGGAAAGACAAATGTTGCAGCAGACGGACTGAGGGTGAGGCAGAAGAACGAGAGAGAACGAGAGAGAGACAGAATGAAGGGTTGACTGTGTGTTGGAATGCATAGAGGAATTGTTTATTTATCCTTGGATCATCTCCCAGTATGGCCAGCTGGTCTCTGAAGCCTGCTGAAAATGTGTGAACACAGCAATCCAGCAAACAACACTACAGTTCACCCCACGGAGGTGCCCCTGAGGAATGATGTACAAGGTGCGAAAACCGCATGTAAATAAATGCGTTTTACATAATACGCATGGCAAGTAATTGGAATTGATAGCTCTTAAAGATGCTCTTTTAGGATACATTTGATTTTGTATTAGGGCTTCAAGATATATCGAAAAATGGATATTGCGATATGGGCTGCGATTTAATTAAGTGAATACATTTTGCTACCGGTTTCAAAATGAAGCATGTTATTTACACACGTGTAGTTTATAATAAAGTCTCAGAACGGCTTAGTTCATTTACTGTGAATCAAACTGTTCTGAGACACTGTGCTTTTACTCTGAGGGTAAGTTTACAACTATGTACTAAAAACAGAAAAGTTTTTTCTTTGTACAAACGATAACGTTGTCAAAATGATCCCCATTCACACAGATCAGCAAAAATGATAAAAATAAAAAACTATTATGCTGCCAGGCTAGTAGTTGACAATGTCACTTTGCAAAGAAACACTATTCATGCCTATTAAACTTTTCTTAAATTTGCGTCTTTGTTGTTAACACAGAAATGGTAACAGTATCGCTTTCAAAAACTTTGAAACCCGTTTTCAAAAGTTTGCATTTTCAAGCCCCCAAAATGGCATTCACGACTTCACATGTACATTAATTTAGATATAGTAAATTAAGCTTATTTGGCGTGAATTTGGCCTGAACCCAGAGTAACCCCATCCTTGACTGGGATAGGGACCAGCCAAGGAGTGAGGCGATGGGGTGGTGGAGGGTTACTGTGAAACTGTCGTGGGACGGCTATATATACACCGGCTTCCTCTTGCGCTGATTGGTTGGATTACCTCCCGAACTTTGTTAAATAAACTGTATTAATTATTGTTAATAAAAATTAAATTTGTTGTGTAAATAAACGGCCATAATGCATAAAAAGTTTACCAAATTTAGTTGAAAATGGTGTCGTGTAAACAACCCCTGAGTGTACTTATTTGCCCGCAGTCTGTCAAAATAAAAGCTGAAAATGAAGATGTAAATATTAGTATTGTAATTTTACAGTAAAATAAAATTAATTGTATTACTCCATTTTTTACAGTACAACATTACAATACATTTCTTATTTAAATATATTTAATAATAGTCACAATAAATAAAATCATAATAATTATTTTATAGTCACACGGAATTGGTCAAAAACAATGTGAATGTGGCCTATTCAATTTTTTTAATGATTTCTTTTTAACTATGGCTTGAGTTGGTTCTTGTAAATAGTAAACCCAAGTATGAACACAATTTTTTCAAGATGTCCCCAAATTGTTCAGCCCTAAAAGGTTTTTGCACATAAAAAAAAATCTTTTTGGTCAAATTTAGTCACCCGAATCATTCAAGAATGATTCATTCTTTCCAAAAAGAGCCTAATGAGACTTCCTGTATTTTTTCATATTGCAGAAAAACTAAATATACTTTTTTCCAATATCATGCAGCCCTATTTTGTACCTTCTGCAGAAAGGCTCCAGAAACTAGGGGCTTCTTCGGTCAGCTTAGTCCCAATCGGTAGTGCCATTTTCAGCAAAAGAGTGACTGACTGCCCTGAAGAAACTGTGATTGATGGCATGGTATGGACTACGGCTGATTTGGGAAGCTTTTTGACCACAGGTGTGTTGCTGGTAGCGGTTCTGAGGATGGCATCAACCTCTGGCTTTCCTACAATGGGAAACTGGTGCAAAAAGACAGAGAAACCAATGAGCCAATCATTAAGAATGACAACTGACAAATGACAACTCACATGTGGGAACTTACCAAAGAGACTGTTTTGGTCTCCAGGTTGAGGACTTTGATGTGATGGTTGTTGGTGTCTGCCACATACAGCAGCTTTCCTCCCTCACCCACACATAGGCCTCCGGGTTCATTGAAGCTGGACTCCAGGAAGCCTGGGCCAATCCCGTTCCCAGCCTGCCCTGTGCCTGCCAGTAATCTGCACTGTTTAGTCTTCGGATCCACCACTTTGATCTACAACAGAGAAGCTCTTTGACCATTGGTAGTTAAACTAAATGATTGCCCATTCAAAAACTTGCACCATTTTATGACCATATGTATTGTACAACATGTACTGCAAGTTGCTTAAATAACTGTTTTTAAAGAGTTCCCAAATAAAAAGCGGAAGACAGAAAAATAAAATAAAACAGGGATGATGCACATAAAATAATAGTTTATTTAAGCTGCCTTTCATTAAAACAAATGCCACTTAGTTTAATATTTGATCGATAACATTCATTTTTAAAATGTTGCTTAAGTGCTGCTTAAATATATATTGGGGCTAATGCAGTACAATTTAATTAATTTATGCAAATAAATCTTGAATAATTTTAGAGAGACTGACCTTGTGATTGTAAGAATCTGCGACATAGAGGAGGCCGCCACCCTCATCCAAGGACACTCCTAATGGATGTTGCAGTTTTGCATCTATGCCTTTACCATCAACGTCCCCAAATGCAAACAGGTTCTGCTCAACATAAAGAAAAAAACAATCTTAAAGAGCCATGCCTGATTTATTGACTGCTTACCCATGAGAACAACGTTATGCTTTGGTGCAAAGTTGTGAGAATGTATAAACAATCCTTTTTCTGTATATTTACTCAATCACAGCACTGTGGTGGTTTAATGTACAAAACAATTCACTGAACATCACAAGGGAAGAAAAAAAAAAAAGCTCATTAATCCACTGACTAAATATGGCAAAACCTAATCCATTCTCATTCTCTGCCAGACCAAAATCTAGCAGATCTGAAAAATGTCTTGACTGCTCCAAGGAATGAAGAAAAATAGTTTCTCATTCAAAAAGCCTAGGTTCATTAAGTGATAAAAATAGCTCCACGACTTTATTAAATGTCTCCTTGCATTACAGCAAGCATTGGGATCTTGTAGTGCCAAACAAACAAACAAAACTGCTTTAGACAGCATGCAAATGTGACATGCAATCAACTGTGATAATTTATGACCCCATAAAATTTGAAATCTCTCCATGTGGTGTGATTTTCCTGAAGTGAACTGGATAATGACACCCTCCTTCCCTTATAAAGCATGCAGGGAAGACAAAGTTCTCAGTTCTCAGAGAAATTATCTGATACTGATCAGAAGAAATAAAGGTCTGCTTCACCAAAGAGCCGAGTCCTCCCAAAAAACAGAAGTGCAACACCTTTAAACTTCTTTCTTTGTATCTGATTATTTCATTGCATTAACCCGGCAGCTTTTGCTTTGTTAAATCCACAAAACAAAAATAATGTATAAAGAAGTTAACTAGATAAATAGATTAGAGATTTATAAGCTTTAATTTACATATAAACAACCTGTTTAAAATAACAATGGTAACACTTTATTTTAGGGTTCAATTCTTGCTATTAACTAGTTTCTTATTAGCATGCATATAACTAAGACACTGGCTGTTTATTAGTACTTATAAAGCACATATTCATTTCTTATTCTGCATGACCATATTCTACATCTCTTAATCCTACCCAGTACCTAAACTTAAACGCTACAAAAACTACCTTACTAACTATTAATAAGCAGTAAATTAGGAGTTTATTGAGGCAAGTTTATAGTTTATCGTAGTTAATAGTGAATATGTGTTCCCCATACTTAAGTGTTACCATAACGAACAAAAAATGTGTACAGGTTCTTGCTCTATATGTGAGCTTATAATCAAATACATTTTAAATATTAGATGAAAAACTTTTAGAGGCAAATGATAAATGTTGCTTTGGCAACTAACTGAAATAACATACACTCACCTAAAGGATTATTAGGAACACCATACTAATACTGTGCTTGACCCCCTTTCGCCTTCAGAACTGCCTTAATTCTACGTGGCATTGATTCAACAAGGTGCTGAAAGCATTCTTTAGAAATGTTGGCCCATATTGATAGGATAGCATCTTGCAGTTGATGGAGATTTGTGGGATGCACATCCAGGGCACGAAGCTCCCGTTCCACCACATCCCAAAGATGCTCTATTGGGTTGAGATCTGGTGACTGTGGGGGCCATTTTAGTACAGTGAACTTCATTGTCATGTTCAAGAAACCAATTTGAAATGATTCGAGCTTTGTGACATGGTGCATTATCCTGCTGGAAGTAGCCATCAGAGGATGGGTACATGGTGGTCATAAAGGGATGGACATGGTCAGAAACAATGCTCAGGTAGGCCGTGGCATTTAAACGATGCCCAATTGGCACTAAGGGGCCTAAAGTGTGCCAAGAAAACATCCCCCACACCATTACACCACCACCACCAGCCTGCACAGTGGTAACAAGGCATGATGGATCCATGTTCTCATTCTGTTTACACCAAATGACTCTACCATCTGAATGTCTCAACAGAAATCGAGACTCATCAGACCAGGCAACATTTTTCCAGTCTTCAACTGTCCAATTTTGGTGAGCTCGTGCAAATTGTAGCCTCTTTTTCCTATTTGTAGTGGAGATGAGTGGTACCCGGTGGGGTCTTCTGCTGTTGTAGCCCATCCGCCTCAAGGTTGTGCGTGTTGTGGCTTCACAAATGCTTTGCTGCATACCTCGGTTGTAACGAGTGGTTATTTCAGTCAAAGTTGCTCTTCTATCAGCTTGAATCAGTCGGCCCATTCTCCTCTGACCTCTAGCATCAACAAGGCATTTTCGCCCACAGGACTGCCGCATACTGGATGTTTTTCCCTTTTCACACCATTCTTTGTAAACTCTAGAAATGGTTGTGCGTGAAAATCCCAGTAACTGAGCAGATTGTGAAATACTCAGACCGGCCCGTCTGGCACCAACAACCATGCCACGCTCAAAATTGCTTAAATCACCTTTCTTTCCCATTCTGACATTCAGTTTGGAGTTCAGGAGATTGTCTTGACCAGGACCACACCCCTAAATGCATTGAAGCAACTGCCATGTGATTGGTTGATTAGATAATTGCATTAATGAGAAATTGAACAGGTGTTCCTAATAATCCTTTAGGTGAGTGTAAATTGAAGTTAGTAATTTGAAAATAAGTACTAAAGTTACTAAAGCTAAAACAAAACAAATGAAAGCTAAACAGAATTATAAAAAAACTAATAAAATTGACAAAACTATATAACAAAATTACTGAAATAAAAAAAGCTAAATAGTCAAAATATTCTAGATATCATTTAGCATCAATATTACTGAAATCACGTGAATATATTAAAGTATTATAGGGGTGCACAAAACAAAACAAAAAAAAGGGGGAGAAACACTGATCTTTAACATCGTAGAAAGTGCAGACCTGTACACTGCAAAAAATAAATTTCTTAGTATTTTGTCTCGTTTCTAGTCCAAATATATAAAAAAAATTCTTAAATTGAGATGCTTTTACTAGATAAGTAAAATGACATAAGATATTTTTTCTTGTTTTCTGGAAAAGAAAATCAAAATAAAGTGAGTTTTTGCTTAAAACAAACAATTATCTGCCAATGGGGTAAGAAAATTAATCTTGTTTCTGTTTTGGGTTTGTTTTAAGCAAAAATTGATATTTTGGACTAGAAACAAGACAAAATACTAAGTAAGAAATGTATTTTAAGAAAATAAGAAAGCATTTTTTTGCAGTGTAGGGCTTACCATAGGGTCTCTCTCTCCCCCCACCACATGTTTGACTGCTCCGTCCTTCAGCGAAAGGCTACGAATTGTGCTGCTCTCACTGTCTGCAATGAAAAGACACTCCCAGGGCTCTGTTGGGGCAAGAGCCAGGCCTGACGGTTGGGCCAGTCCCGCTTTATGAGGGTAAGCGTTATTTCTGTTCTCCTCATTCCCACTGCCTGCAAAGCGCACACATGTTCCTTTTTTGCAGTCGCTGGAAAAGGCATTAGATAAAGATGGATAAGTCTGATTAGACTGATTATATGGAACAGTTACTTAGCTCTCAATTTGGCTGACTAAAACAAAAGCCGGAATTGTGATAAAACGGACAAATTAGGATCTAATAGCATGTAAGAGCAAAAACAAATCAACGGAAAATGGTGCCAAAAAGTCTTAAACAAAATCATTATATTTAATAAATAGTTTTCCCCCCACATGTTCTTTATCTGAGATATTTAAGTTGTTATCAGTGCTCACAGCGGCTCTAAAAATGTCAAGAGAAATGTTACATTAGCGAACAAGAGTTCACTTTGTATCAGGACGATCAGAATGATTTCCGCCAACAGTGAACTGTGTGGCTGCCCAGAAAATGACATCACTTGGGCAGTCCTGTTGCCTCTTTTTATGAACGTTGCCTTGTCTGTACAGAACTGACATGAGGAGTACACAGGGAGAAGAGCTCACCTCCCTTTGGGAAGCTTCCCGTCCTCTAGGAAGAGAGCCCAGATCTGATGCGTTCCTGCCATGGCTATCCACAATGCATCCCCACCTGCGTAAACACAAACACACAGTATCAAATAGTAAACATCTTACGTTTTCTACAACATAAGGATGTTGATTATCTTGCTAAACATAACAGAACTAATTCTTAGTCAAGTGTGCATGAAACAAGGGTAAACAAGATCTCACAAACTTCATATACACATTTGATCATTTTGGGTTGCGTGACGATCACTTTTTTAGATCTCATCGATGCATGCATGGTCATTCCGAATTCAGTTAATAAGTAAGCTATATGATTACTATTAATAAATGAACTGATAAATTATAAACAAGTAATTATACAAATAAAAATACATGAGGCGTTGGATTTTGTCCAACACTTGTCCTAAAATGTATTTGATAATATTTAGTTTGACTTTCTAAGGTTTTCTAAAGATTTAGTGCCTCCTTTTACTGACCCTTTGTGCAAAAAGAACAAAATGTGACCCTATTTGTATCCTATTTGTGGGGGAAAAAAGTGCCAAAAGACAAAGTACTGAAATGATTTAGAGCAACTGGAAATAGAAAAGCACAGAGTGACCTGTACCAATGAATTAACATTTGAAATCAGTTTAAAGTACTGTGTGGAGGGACACTAATACTTGAGAGCATTGCACTGCATTTTCTCTTTGAAGAATCAGGAATGAGGGGCTCTGTACTTGTGTCTAACAATAGACCTCTAATGGTACTGCGCTTGGAGACGATTTTTTTGCTGGGCTGGAGCCTAACTACACCCATTCATGACAAAGAGAGACAGGGAGAAGGATGGACATGGAGAGGAAGGGAGCAGAATTCTCCTCACGCTGGATTTTTAAAGGGATCGGAGATGGGTGGAAAGTAAAAGCAGATAATAATCCAAAGTGGATAAAATCTGATGAATTTTTAGCATTACACTTAACCATCTAGCTAAATAAGTCATGTTTGCATTTGCCTGTTTTACAAATTGTCCTACTTGAAGTTTAAGGAAACAGTATGAAGTGGCAAATACACATACACACACACACACACACACACACACACACACACACACACAAAGTAGGTATCGGTTTAATATACAGACAAATGTTTCAGATGACTCATTCTACTTGAGCTTCCAATAAAGCATTCCAATAATGTATTACTCCAATGATTAAATGTATATATGTTTACATGTGTGGGGGTGTGTAGAAATAAATAAATAACTTCAAAAATATTATAATGCCCATTATTATGCTCACCAAGGCTACATTTAGACCACCTCTTAATATTGTGTTGGTCCCCCTTTTGCTGCCAAAACAGCCCTGACCCGTCGAGGCATTGGCCTCCACTAGACCCCTGAAGGTGTGCTGTGGTATCTGGCACCAAGATGTTAGCAGCAGATCCTTTAAGTCCTGTAAGTTGCGAGGTGGGGCCTCCATAAATCGGACTTGTTTGTTCAGCACATCCCACAGATGCTCGATTGGACTGAGATCTGGGGAATTCCAGGGGAAAATGGCAGGACCCAAGGTTTCCCAGCAGAACATTGCCCAAAGCGTCACACTGCCTCCGCCGGCTTGCCTTCTTCTCATAATGCATCCTGGTGCCAGGTAAGCGACGCACATGCACCAGGCCATCTACGTGATGTAAAAGAAAATGTGATTCATCAGACCTTCTTCTGATGCTTACGTGCCTACTGTTGGCACTTTCGGCGGTAGACAGGGGTCAGCATGGGCACCCTGACTGGTCTACGGCCATGCAGCCCCATACGCAACAAACTGCGATGCGCTGTGTATTCTGACACCTTTCTATCAGAACCAGCATTAACTTCTTGAGCAGTTTGAGCTACTCGTCTGTTTGATCGGACCACACGGGCCAGCCTTCGCTCCCCACATGCGTTAATGAGCCTTGGCCGCCCATGACCCTGTCGCCGGTTCACCACTGTTCCTTCCTTGGACCACTTTTGATAGACCACTGACCACTGCAGGGAACACCCCACAAGAGCTGCAGTTTTGGAGATGCTCTGACCCAGTCGTCTAGCCATCACAACTTGGCCCTTGTCAAACTCGCTCAAATCCTTACGCTTGCCCATTTTTCCTGTTTCTAACACACACACTTAGCAAAAAAGAAACATTCCCTCACATTCAACTGCTTTTAATTCCAGCAAATTTCTTAACATGTGTAAATATTTGTATGCAACATAAAAAGATTCGACTCCCGAGACAAATTTCACAGACATTTGACGAACAGAAATAGAATAATGAGTCCATGAACAAAGGAAAGGGGTCAATGTTGTTACCATAATGTTACCACACTCTTCCACCAAAACATTTGCAAGTTTCAAACACGTGATTTGGCACTGCAAGGACGATCAGCTGTCCCTCCTGTCTCCCTGTAGCACTGTCTTAGGCACCTTACATTACTACGTTTTTTTACACTGCTATATTATCTTGTTCTTATTGTTAGCTTTAGACCAAACAGAGTACTGTAATATCATCTTCTGGTGTTTAGGAAAAATGTTATACATCCTAACCCAGTTTCTGAACATAGGCATCACTGATGTGTAAATGTGGGCGACCATATATTAATTTACAACTTTCTGACATCAGCGATCTGGAACGAGGAGCACTTGCAGCTTATTTATTAAATGGCCTTTTGGACTGGAGGAAGCTTTTATTCCAGAGAGGAAAATTTATTTTATGACCACTTTAAATCAAACATTCAAAATGATTGCTGCATTAAATGACAAAGAAAAAAACGGAAAGGAAAAGAATGAGTGGTCAGGGACATCAGCAAATGCACATAGGCACAGGATGTAGCGATATCTTGTTTTTTTCAGTAGAAGAGCCTGCAAGAAGGCAGCCGACTGTTCAGGGAACAGACCTAATGCACAGCGGGGACCATCAATGAATGTGCTCCAAACACACGCCGACTAAATCAGGCACACAACGCACAGACCACTTTAAACGTCTCTCGCTCAACTAATGCTAATCACATCCATTTCTTCAGCTGTTTAATGGAACGATATGACTGAATAATGCAGAGTGATTTAATAATGGTTTCAAATATAAAGTAGGAATTTTAATTATGTTTTAGAAGCATTTAAATTAAATTTTCTAGACCTGTGGGCCATCTTGTTCAGAGGACTGCTCTGCATAAAGATATTACTGCAAAAAAAAAAAGACAATCTTTGACAAAACAGTTTGTTAGAGGCACCATTTATTGAAACAGCCACATGAGTGCTTTCTGATCATATCACCTTCTTTTTATTTGGTGTTGTGGGTTTAACTCAGGCAACACCACAACATTCAGCTCTGTGTCTCTGGTTAGCAACTGACAGACCACACAATTTACTCCAGGGCTGCTTCCAAACAACAAGAGGCCATTTTAGCAGAACAAAGATCTTTTTGCACCCCTTACCATACACACTTGTAAAAATCAAAGGCGAGTGTGGTATCTACAAAGTGAAAACTTCTGAGAACAACCTGATTGAAGATTCCAAGATGGACAAGACAGATAGAGAGAAGATGTGAAGAATATGTGAGCGGGAGAAAAAGGGATGTATAAAACGCTCCTGGCAGAATAATAAAACGCAGATTCACAAGATATAAAATTTTATGAGCAAGGTAGGAAAAAAAAGAGAGACAGAGTGACCCTTAATTCTAAAGGAAGGAGCAGAGTATACTGGAAGAGGATGACCAGTAAAAGTACCTGTGTTGCCAAGGGTAACGTCCCAGGGAGAGCTGATTGGCTGTTGTGGTCCCAGTGCTCCGCCTTCTTTATCTGTGCCTTGCACACCAGTGCCGGCTAAGGTAGAGACTATTCCTTCTGAAAGGTTGATCTAGAGAAGAAGAAAGTCAAATTCTATTGAGAACAGACACAAGTGGTAGCATGATGGCTTTTTCAACCTCAAGCACCAATCAGAGCGAATTTGGGTTAGAAATGCCAGCAGGAGAACTAGTTTGACCTGATTCTGCTGATTTACCTTTCTAACAAGATGGTTCTCAGTGTCAGCCACGTAGACCGTGTCTCCCTTTATGAACACCCCTTGTGGGGAGCTGAACTGTGCCTCAGACAAATTTCCATTTCGTCTCCCACTTGAGGGACCTAAAAAAAGCAAAGATAAACCAGTCTAAAAGTAAACTAAAATAGCCTCAAAACATTCACCAAGGAGAAAATTAGCAGCCTTTCTATACTTAAAATTAGGGTTGCCAACTGCCCCATATATTATGGAACAATCCTACATTTAAGGCAATAGAACTGCGTTTTACATTCAATTATACAGGATGCAATTTGCCCATTATTTTAGGGTCTAGCACACAAACAGCTACAGATAACGTGCTTTTTCCAGCAAAGACATTCAGAACTTTGCTTTCATTTGTATCTTTAAAAAGATTATGCATGAAATTTTGTTTATTAATTAAAAAATAATGTTTTTCAATGTCAGTGTCATTCCTGTGAATTCTTCAGTCTGTCACATGGTCCTTCAGAAATCAACAATTTAGAATTTAAAAGTCTTTACTGTCACTTTTGATCAATTTAATGCATCCTTGCTGAATTTGGTAACTCCGCTCAAAACGTGTGTATTACCAGGTCTTACCCCCTATAGAATGCAGCACCTGCCCAGTATTGGAGACCACCAAAACCCTGTGGTGTCCGGTGTCGGCAATAGCCAACCACTTGCTACTGGGGTCCATGGATATTTTCCCAGGGAAAGAGAGGATGGAGGGGGGTAGGGAGTCTCTATAAAGTCTGATTCCCACACCGTGGTCCTTAAGCAGCGCTTGTACTTTGTAGTGCTTGAGGGCAGCAGCAGTGAAAAGGAAGAGCCGTTCTCGATGACCTTCACCAACCAGTGAGAAAAGCAGGTTTCCCCTGGGTCCCAGCAGCACCAGTGTGGGCCAGCAGGACACCTCCAGCTCCTGCCACAGACGAGCATCGCTGTCGTTCACTACGGGATGGGTGATGTCATATCTCAACACCGCACTGCGTATGTTCTGTAGGATTTTCTCATTGGGGAATTTAGCCGAGTGCACACCTATGACAACCAGACCGTCTGCAGAGATGGAAAAGAAGAGAAATGCAATATACAGTATATATAGAGGTTTTGATGCTGAAGAGGTATGGGACAGGAAAACGACACAACCAGTCTCAAATTTGCATCCCAACATGTTTGTAACGCACGCACAACCAATGTGTCATGGCTGGGTTTGAGGTTTTAAAATAATCTTACCAATTTTAGACTTCTAAAGCACCAGAAAGACCAATATCAGCTCACATTATGAAACTAAAGTCGCCATTAAATCAAAATGGACAATTCTTATTTTTTTATGGAATATTGTAGTGTCTATTATAAATGATTTATGCATGCAAATCAATTTTTTTTATATACAGTTGTGGTCAAAATTATTGGCACCCCTGGTAAATATAATCAAAGGTGGCTGTAAAAATAAATCTGCATCTTTTATCCTTTTTATGTTTTATTCAAAAAATTCACAAAAATCTAACCTTTCATTGAAGTAAAATAATTAAAAGTGGGGGGTAAATCACATTATGAAATAAATGCTTTTCTCCAAAACACGTTGGCCATATTTATTGGCACAACTTTTATTAAATACTTTTTGCAACCTCCTTTTGCCAAGATAACAGCTCTGAGTCTTCTTCTATAATGCCTGATGAGTTTGGGGAACATCTGACAAGAGATCAGAGACCATTCCTCCATACAAAATCTCTCCAGATCCTTCAGATTCACAGATCCATGTTGATGCTTCTTCTCTTCAGTTTACCCCACTCATTTTCTATAGGGTTCAGGTCAGGGGACTGGGATGGTCATGGCAGAAGCTTCATTTTGTGTTCAGTGACACATTTGTGTGTTGATTTTGATGTTTGTTTTGAATCATTGTCCTGATGGAAGATCCATCCACGGCCCATTATAAGATTTCTAGCAGAGGCCGTCAGGTTTTGATTTTTTATCCATTGTTATTTGCTTGGTTGATGCTGACCGTGCCGCGGTCTCGTTTGAAGATAAAAGGAGATTGTGCCTTTTCTGTTGCTGCTCCACGTCTGTGGAATGCCGGTCCACATTAGGCTCTCTTCCAATGTTAAAAGCTTCAAATCGGCACTAAAGTCTTCAGTTTTATGCAGTTTATTAAACTTTCATCTTTCAAAAAAGAGAATATATGTACTTCATTGTCCAAAGTGGTAGATTGTACAGCACAGCAGTAGCTTCTTTAAATGTGCTTTAGAAATAAAATGCCTTGCCAGAATCCATGATACCATGTATCAGAAAAAAATAGGCCCACAACATTAAAGATCCAGCAGTATTTTTAACCGTGGACATGGGGTAATTTTTATCCCTGTTTGCACCAAACCCATCTGGTGGGTTTGCTGCCAAAAAGCTCTTTTTATAGTTTCATCTGAGCACAGAACCAGGTCCCGTTTGAATTTCCAGTCGTGTCTGACAACTGAGTATGCTGGAGTTTGTTTCTGGATGAGCAAGAACGATTTTTCTTGAAACCCTCCCAAAAAACATGTGGCGATGTAGGGGTTGTTTGATTGTTTTTTTTTTTTTTTTTTTGGCTTTCTGACCCCAAGACTCAACTAATCTCTGCGATTCTCCATCTGTGATCCTTGGAGAGTCTTTGGCCACTCAAACTTTCCTCCTCGCCGTGCATTAAGACAATATAGACACACATCCTCTTTCAGGCAGATTCCTAACATCTTTAGTTGATTGGAACTTCTTAATTATTGCCCTGATGGTGGAAATGGGAATTTTCAATGCTTTGGCTATTTTCCTACAGCCACTTTCTATTTTGTGATGCTCAACAATCTTTTGCTGCACATCAGAACTATATTCTTTGGCTTTACTCATTGTGATGAATGATTAAGGGAATTTGGCCTTTGTGTTTCCTCATATTTATACTCCTGTGGAACAAGACATCATAGCTGGACAATTTCATGTTCCTAGTCACCCTGGTGTGCTAAAAATGTACATATTAATGGGAATATACTTCACAGATATTTTACTCATAAAAAAAAAATTCTAGGGGTGCCAATAATTGTGGCCAACGTGTTTTGGAGAGAAGCATTTATTTCATAATGTGATTTTCCCCCGACTTTCAGTTATTTTACTTAAATGAACGGTTAGATTTTTGTGATTTTTTAAAATAAAAGATGAACGATGCAGATTTATTTTTACAGCCATCTTTGATCATATTTACCAGGGGTGCCAATAATTCTGACCACAACTGTACATGTGCCCTCATAAGCTTTAATCAAAATAACTTCCCCTCCCACTAGCAGCGATAGCTCTTCTCTGTGATGATGTGTTCATTGGAACGTGGGCGGGACAACCTGTCACTCACATGAGATCACAGCAATAGCAAGCGACAATGATCCAATCAATTCCCAATGGACAAAATCAAGTCCCGCCCTACATTTCTTCGTGTTTGAAAAGCCATTTTACTCAAATATATGTCACAATAGAGAAGAAAAGGCTTGTGAAAGTCAGGATGACTTTAAAATAATAAAAATATTAAAAACAAAAATCCAGACTGCTTTATCAGATTGATATTTTATAGAATTGATACTCTCGTTAATCAGGATGAAAAAGAAAAAGTTTTTACCTACCAAAACCTGCTGACCTTAGAATAACTTTTATTAAAACGGCCTGAGGTACATTAAGGTTTCAAAGTTATTCTGAAAGGTCCTTTATAGAGAACATTTATGAAATAATAAATGTTTAATCTATCAAGGTCTGGGCCTAAATCAAAAATGAATGATAAAAAGGAAAGTATATATCATTTAATTATTGAAATAATTGTTTGCCTAATTAAAGTTTTTGTGGACACTTTTTTTGATCGTTCAAAGGAAATCTATTCAGGTTACACAAAGCTGTTCATTCTTATCTCCTCAAACAATGCATGGAAGCATGTTGCGTTGGTGTATGCTTCTGACACGAGTCCTTGAATACTGAAAATCCCAAAGAACCATCTTTTGTCTGAGTGTCAGCGCTTGAATGTTTTCAACAGTACTAAACTTCTCTTTTTGTGAGTCACAGTTCCTTCCTTTTAAAAAAGTTCAATAAAAGAACAACAAAGTCTATCAGGAACAAAAACGAATTTTACTTGCTATAAAGACCTCAATGTACTAGACATACTGTAACAATTACATTGTATGACTCCCTCACATCCACTTACCCAATGAAAACCAAGCAGAAATTATTATATTGACAACATAATTTGGGAAGGGGCTTGTTACTCATTAGATATGCAAAGAGGTTAGCCAGTCATAACATAGGTCATTTACATATAGAAGCCTTAAAAGGTAAAGTAGAAAAGTCTTACGGTTCAACATTGTGTCCTAATAGACAGAATGGGATACATTCCAAGTAATTTGTCATAACATACAGTTATGTAGAGTGTGTTTTGGACCAATAGGATTCACAGTGGGCATGGCTACCCAACTGACAATGTCCTGTCACTCATTTCTTATCAAGATCACAGCTAAATGACAAAAAAGGAAAAGCTTTGATTGCTTGACGCTTTATGCAGTGTCTGGTTAGGACACTAAAGGCCCATTTACACTAAGGACATTAACTATAACAATAACTATAAAGTTTAATAAATAATTATTCGAATTCTACGAGAATAGGGAAGTCCACACTACAGCTATAACAATAACACAGAAAAACACTATTATTGGAATCATTTTCAGAATGATTTTTCTGCTGATGAACGATAAAAACATTGATAGCCAATCAGAAACCACCTGACATTAAAGCGCTCAAACATTTAAAGCATCAGATGACATAACTGAAGCATGCGCTTATAATAAACCGAATGTTATTGTGTGTTGGTGTGGATGCAAATATAGTTTTCGTTATAATAGTCTTTATAGTTTTATAGTATGTGAATGGGCCTTATAGGGACAGTTCACCGAAAAGGTTTAATTCTGTCATTTACTCACCTTATGTCATTCTAAACTCATAGGATTTTGGTTGGAAGTCCTAAATTAAATCTGTTCATCATATAAATAGACCATAGCTCTTCATAAAACTTGGATTAAAGTGCTTGATTCATATGGATTAATTTTACGATGCCTTTTTGACCTTTTTAGATCTTCTAAGTTTTGGTTACCTAGACATTCATTGGACAGAACCTCTCAAATTTCAAATATCTTAATTTGTGTTTCGAAGAGGGTGGGTAAATGACAATTTTTGGGTTAACTAAACCTTTAAAGATGAAACCTTGAATAGGATTACAAGTGGACTTTAAATGCTACAAAAAAAGTGAAGAACGTGTAGGGCTCTTTAAAGAAATGAGAGTATAAGAATCCCAGAGGCACACATCCTAACATGGGTTACTGCATGCAGAATGTCAAAACCAATCAAGGAAAACACGGGGGTCTTGATTGAGAGCTCATGCAGCCCCCAGGCATCCCATTATAACCAATGGGCTCCGTTTCTCTGTTTGTTCCAGTCTCATGAACTGTGCTATAGTCTGTGATCACTTGACTTTGTCTAATTTAACAAAAATGTCAGCGGAACTTCTCCGCCTTATCACTAGAAGTGACATTCCTCCATTCTTTGTCCCTGGGGTAAGCAATGCCGCCATTGAAGATTGAAGGAGACGGACAGTGGTTTTAAAATTCCGGTTTCAGCCGTCCATCAGAAGATTAAAATTCATAGGCTCAGCATCAGAGACGGAAAGCACATGCACGGGGGACCTTCTGCCTATAAATGCATTTTATAATATACCTGGCGTAGTCAAAATGTGATGAATGTTTTTCTGTAGTTTTCTTCATCTCTCCCCAGCTGATGTCCCCTAAGGGAAGTAAATGCATGGTATAACCTGCGCTCCTAGTTATGATGAGAGGTATGAGAGTGAGATACGAGGGTTAACTATGGAAAATATGCAGGTCTCAACAACAAGGATTGCTTGGTTTCAGTGTGAACGAGTTCAGTTCCGAATGTCGTCTGCCCCATCAAACCAGTGCAATGCTGCACATGTATACATTAGAAGAAACAAAAATACATCCATCCATATATATACTATATTGGCAAAAGTTTTGGGTCAGCTGCCTTTACATGCACATGAACTTTAATGACATCCCATTCTTAATCCGTAGGGTTTAATATGGAGTTGGCCCACCCTTTGCAGTTATAACAGCTTCAACTCTTCTGGGAAGGGTTTCCACAAGGTTTAGGAGTGTGTTAATGGGAATTTTTGACCATTCTTCTAGAAGCGCATTTGTGAGGTCAGGCACTGATGTTGGACGAGAAGGCCTGGCTCGCAGTCTCCGCTGTAATTCATCCCAGAGGTGTTCTATCGTGTTGAGGTCAGGACTCTGTGCAGGCCAGTCAAGTTCCTCCACACCAGACTCGCTCATCCATGTCTTTATTGACCTTGCTTTGTGCAATGGTCATGTTGAAACAGGAAAGGACCATCCACAAACTGATCCCACAAAGTTGGGAGCATGAAATTGTCCAAAATGTCTTGGTATGCTGAAGCATTAAGAGTTCCTTTCACTGGAACTAAGGGGCCAAGCCCAACCACTGAAAAACAACCCCATACCATAATCCACCCTCCAACAAACTTTACACTTGGCACAATGCAGTCAGGCAAGTACCGTTCTCCTGGATTGCCAGACAGAGAACTGTGATTCGTCACTCCATAGAACACGTCTCCACTGCTCTAGAGTCCAGTGGTGGCGTGCTTTACACCACTGCATCCAGCGCTTTGCATTGCAGTTGGTGATGTTAGGCTTGGGTGCAGCTGCTTGGCCATGGAAACCCATTTCCATGAAGCTCTCTACGCACTGTTCTTGAGCTAAACTGAAGGCCACACGAAGTTTGGAGGTCTTGTAGCCATTGACTCTGCAGAAAGTCTGCGACTTCTGCGCACTGTGCGGCTCAGCATGCGCTGATCCCGCTCTGTGATTTTACATGGCCTACCACTTCATGGCTGTTGCTGTTGTTCCCAATTGCTTCCACTTTGTTATAATTCCACTAACAGTTGACCGTGGAATATTTATTAGTGAGGAAATTTCACAAATGGATTTATTGCACAGGTGGCAACCTATCACGGTACCACGCCTGAATTCACTGAGCTCCTAAAAGAGCGACTCATTCTTTCACAAATGTTTGTAGAAGCAGTCTGCATGCCTGCATCAATGTGCTTGATGTTATACACCTGTGGCCATGGAAATGATTGGAACACCTGATTCCTGGGACCCGAGACATATATCTCACAAAAATTACTTGTTCTACTATTGGAAGCATCAAACAAGTCAGCAATGTTAACAACATAGGTATACTGTATTTACTGTAATTTTCCAGTAAATGAATAAAACAATAAATAGTTTTTTTTTTATAAATTAAAATTTACGTGAAATTAAAAATATAAATATATTCTCCTGACGCAAATAAAATATGTTGCTAAAAATATTATTTATTGATAACCTATGATAACCTTCCAGAACCAACAGTAGAGTATGTGACTTGAATGGCAGGAGTAAAAACAAAGTCTCTGCATAAAAATAAAAGGCCACTGTTCTGTGATATAATCAACAATAAACCCTAATAATTAATGAGACACTGGGAAGAGGGGTGGGGCGGCATGTTCTGCTTCTGTAACAGAACAGCGGTAACAGAATGTACCAAAAGAAGTGCCAAGATGAGGTATGTGTGAGATATGCCAGCGAGTGAGCCGACGGCTGCCTGGCCAGTCGCCCCGGATGATCCCACAGAAGTGGCTACCGATGGGCTACTGACAGCTGGAGCTGATAGCACTGGACGCAGAGCTGCTATAATAAGCCACAGGCCAGTATAACGGTGTATCTATGTGAAACTCCCTGCCCTCGACCTGGTCTCTGGATATTTAAAGTATCATATCTGATACCGTTAAGAGATAATGGGTATGTGTTGCTGGACCAGAAGAAAATAGTTATCAAGCTGAAAAGGCTCTCACTTCTTTCCCAGTGAAGCCTGGGCACAATCTACTATGGGATGTTTGTAAGGTCTAAACTAAAACAGCCAAGAAACATTGTTTTTTTGTTTACCTTATGATGCAATATACAGCATAATGACCATTAGTCAGGATGTCATGTCATTTAATTTTACGTCAAAATTGAGCCCCTATGCCTAACTGTGTACATACCTTCTACGGTGTAACTCTGCTCCAAAAGGTGTAGATCAGGAAGTAGGTGCATGCAGTTTATGCAGCAGTAGGTGAAGAAGTCAAGCAGCACCACTTTGCCTGATAGTTCCTTCCTGAGTGATAGTGGACTATCTGTGTTCAACCATTCCAGTCCTGCAGAATAACAACGGAATGGTTAGCGATAACAAAAAGTAGTCAGATTTAGATTCAGCGGTCCTATCTATATAATATATTATAAACTGAAACTATGAATGTCAATATAAGTAAATTAATTACAATTAATTTTAATAATAATTAAATTAATAAAAGTAAAACAAGACTCCTTAGAAAATTACTGAGGGCCCTAGTTGCAAACCAATGGATGATCACTAATACTATGTGACCCTCGACCACAAAACCAGTCATAAGTCACATGCGTATATTTGTGGCAATAGCCAACAATACATTGTAGGGGTCAAAATTATTGATTTTCATTTATGCCAACCAATCAGTATCAAGATGCTGGATGTGGAGGTCCTGGCCTGGTGTGGTTACTCGTGGTCTGCGGTTGTGAGGCTAGTTGGATGTACTGTCAAGTTCTCTGAAATGCCTTTAGAGACAGCTTATGGTAGAGAAATTAACATTCAATTCACAGGCAACAGCTCGTCATTCCAGCAGTCAGCATGCCAATTACACGCTCCCTCAAAACTGCAATAATCATGCTGTCTAATCAGCATCTTGATATGCCACACCTGTGAGGTGGATGGATAATCTTGGCAAAGGAGACGTGCTCACTAACACAGATTTATGAACAATATTTGAGAGAAATAGGCTATTTGTGTACATAGAAAAAGTCTTAGATCTTTTGAGTTCAGTTAATGAAAAATGGGGGCAAAAACAAAAGTGTTGCGTTTATAATTCTGTTCAGTGTATATCAAAAAGTTATCATTAGTAGTAATATGCATTGCTAAGGACTTCATTTGGGCAACTTTAAAGGCAATTTTCACAATATTTAGATTTTTTTTGCACCCTCAGACTCCAGATTTTCAAATAGTTGTGTCTCGGACAAATATCCTAACAAACCATACATCAATGGAAAGCTTATTTATTCAGCTTTCAGATGATGTATAAATCTCAATTTTAAAAAATGTACCCTTATGACTGGTTTTGTGGTCCAGGGTCACATATGATCTCTACCGGATATGCATTAGATCACTTGCTACAATGTTACCACTCACTCACAATACAATATTACAAAGCAGTAAACAGCAGTTAGTAATAGGCTCGCTTGTCATGTTCCATGATGTCAATCGTTTACCTAAAACCGAGCTGAGGTTTTAAAGCCACTCCCATAAGATACAAATACTATATACACTCGTCACCACTGAGTTCATTTACACTCTTACCATCTTCAAAATCCGGTATAATTAAATCTTCCTTCTCGTCTATTTTGTGCAAATACTGATGCACGAGTCTTTCCTTCTCTTGTTCAGTTGTCGAGTCCTCTAAAGCGCGATCTAGCTGGCTCTGAATGTTGAAAATATCTGTCAGCTTACTATAAGACGCCATGACTCCCACAACAACAACATCACAGAGTTTATACTCGGCACTTTCGACAAACATATCGCAACCACATCCGTGACAAACTTGTTTTGGGAGTTGTTATTATATTCGTCAAAATACTATAAATTAATGCGTTTATTCAATCTGTGAATAAAGGTCCTGAAAGCCTTATGAAATTACTCGATATAATTTGCAATATGGAAAATGCGAACATCAATATGAAAATATACGCTTTCAACGGTGGCGGTAAGTGCAATGACGAAATATAGTGGCCGGTTTTATTTCCTATTTAATTTCAACGGTTTTTGTTAAAATACTTTAAAATTTTTGTTTCGGGATGAATTTCTGCATGGTACGGTCTTTGTGCGGTTGCGTTTTGCATTAAGGGACCATGAATGTGATGTTACAAAACAAACAAGTAGAATCTGTTATTTTTTACAAATGTCACAGAGCGGCTCTGAGAATGATATCTGGAATTATAAACCTCTTAAGAAGAACAAAAAACGAAGCTGCAAATCACAGATATCAAGTGAACGTGGGACAAAGAGGAGAAAGGATAGCAACCCTGGGACATCAGTGCAAAAAACAAAAGTCAACAGTGCTGGAACACACACAGACCAAAATAGCAATACCGCTCCCATTAACACTGTGAGCTCAGGATCTCTGGACGGGAATCATGTGACACTTTCTCAGGATGCCCAGGATACAGACCCTCAGTCAGGAGGCTTCTGTCCTGTCTGTCAAATGCCATTTTCCATTTTGGTGGTTCAGTCTCAACAATGGCATGTTGCAGAATGCTTAGATGCCCCTGTTGACAGTTGTAAAGGTAATTTTCTTAAAAATTCATAGATTTATATGTAAAAATGAGTCTTTCTCCTGGAGGCCCTCCTCACACTGCACATTTGTGGATGTCTCACCATTTTGTTACAACACCAGATTCAACTCACTAGCTAATTATTCTCAGCTCTAAAATATTGTTGGTGAGCACAATCTTTTATCAAATGATTTAGCAAAAAAATAAATCACCTAGTGTGTAATCATCATTAGTAATCAGTCGATATGGATATTTTATTTGCTGATATCATAGTGAGCAATGGGATGATGGCCAATATAAAGCTGATATGCAGTATATTATATTATAATTTAGGCAGTAAATAACATGCATTATTTCTGCAATTATAGATAGATAGATAGATAGATAGATAGATATGCATAATATTTGTTATATGAATTAGAAAAGTCATGGAAATTCATTGATCCTAAGGTTCGAGAACTCCGTCATTAGTAAAAATCTCCATGCACTGAATTGGGTGTGTAAGATTTTAAAACCTTAATGTTCAATGTTTGTGAGAATACAATTGTATAATATTTAAGAAAATTCTGTCCGATGTTACAGAATGTCCAGATGGTCTTCAATGTACATCCTCCATTCCCAATCATTACAAAAGGTACAGCCACTCTGTGCTCGCTCAGAGTCGAGCGCTAAACGACTGCACGATCCAAAGCATCTCAAACTTCAGCTTGAAGTCAGTTAATGTTGCTCCCACAAATGGTACAGAGAGCTCAGTGGACAGTGCTCTGAATGCATCTGCTTCATCCAGCCAAAACTCAACCCCTGGTGATGTGCCGAAGGGAACTCCCACCCAGAGTAATGCTCTGCTGCTTTTGCGCTCCCCTAACACTGAGGATATCAAGAAAAAGAAAGGGTGGTCTCCTTCCATCAAGAGATCTCAGTCCCAGAGTTCATCACAGGAGTCGAGAATGAGTGTTCACAGTGCTGTTCAGACGCTGACTAACGAGGTTAAAGAAGAGCTCTTTGAATGTAATGATGATGATTATATCTCCTACTCTCCCCTCTCTGAGTTTCCAGATGTGGATGAGGAGCATAGGATGCAAAAAAACAATAAAGAGATACTGTGTCACAGTACTGCATTGCAGGAAGATGAAAATGAAGTTGATGATGATTCTCTTAAACTGTTCAGCGATGAAGATGATGATCTGTTCTTTGATATGCTGAACCAATATGAGACTGGGAACAGGGAACATGAGCCAGACAAACACTCATTAGACACCTGTGAGAAACTGCAGACATCGTTAGCACCAGATACTCACCTGACCACTTCCAGTTCCACAGGTTTTTCCCATTCTCAATCAATGGTAAAACATGCCACAACAAACAATGAAGGTCCAAACTCCCAGCTACAGTCATCCCAAAGTTTGGTATTAGAACGTCTTCGGGATCGCATATCTAATCCTGCACGTGCCAACATTTTGGCTTCAACTTATGAGGAAGTTAACTCCACTTTCGTAAACCAAGAGTTCTCTTCCACCCAAACAGCCCTATCCATAACTCAGAAAACACAGTCTATGGCTCCTAGGAGGACTCAGACAGGTCCCTCTGGATTAAAGCAAACAGACATTGGAGTGTTTTTTGGCCTGAAGCCATTGAGTGAAAAAAAGGCTGAGGAGGAAGTGAAGGCAACGGTCAGAGAGGATGGGTCTAGGAAAGTGAGGATTTCAGAAGCTCAGGGGGAAGATGCTAGGCACCAGGGTAGAAGGTGTAGGAAGACCAAAGCTCTATCTGAAGTGTCCAGTGTCTCGTCTGCTGCAGAAGATGGTACAACTAGGCCCACACAAACAGAAGGAAAGAGAGGAGGGAGGGCGGAGCGGTGGAAAAGATGGAACAGAGGAAGAGCGACAGATGGAGATCCCGAGGAGCCCAAGCGCTGTCCGTTCTACAAGAAAATTCCTGGTTTGTGAACCGCTTTAATGCTTTTGTTTTGATCTACTTAATACCAATTGTTATGGATTATAGCACAAATACTTCATGTCTTAACAGATGTGCCAGAACTTTAATGTACCAAATTGTGTGTGAATTTATTTATTGTTGCTATAATATAGCTCTATTACTGTTTAGCTTGAGGGACAACAATGTTTTGGTCTCTTTTACTTTGGAGACTATAATATATTTCTCTGTTCAGGAACTGGATTTGCTGTGGATGCTTTTCAATATGGGACTGTTGAAGGTGTCACAGCCTACTTTCTTACTCACTTCCACTCGGACCACTATGGTGGCTTGAAGAAAGACTCGGTCTTCCCCATCTATTGTAACAAAGTATGTCTCCCTGCCTCATTTCACTTTAAAAATCATGAAAACAGGATTTAGCTTGCTATTTACGCCCTCTCCACACGAACATGGGTATTTTCAAAACCGCAGCTTTTTCTATGCGGTTTGGTCGTTCGTCCAAACGCAGTACCCGGTCACTGAAACCAAACTTTTGAAAACTCCTGCCAGGGTGAAGATTTTCAGAAACTCTGGTTGCAGTGTTATCGTGTAGACGGTAAAACTGGAGATTTTGGCTTGTGATGTCAGAGTGCGCTCCTTTTATCTCCTTTGTTTGACTTCAGATTGTGTGCCACTATCTCCTTTGTTTTACATGAGGCGAGTCTGTGCAATAGCGGACATAGCCAAAATATAGCTCCTAATAACTGCTAACAGGGCTTATCACATGTATACAGATATATGCACAGTTGTCCCATTATATTGTGGAACAGAGACTTCGGAATGCAATACTACGCAGGACCATGCTTATGACAATAGGCTTCTGATTGGCAAACATGGCTTTACGGTTAGGGTTATATCGCCACCCGTTGGTTTGACATGCTCTTGACAGTGCTTTAGCATGTTTTTGCGTTTTCACGTGGACTGAGATTTTTTTAATTTTTTTATTTAAACCGTGCTTGTGTGGACGAAGGAGGAAGAACTCAGTTTATAAAAATACCCGTGTACGTGTGGACTAGGCCTTAGAAACAGAAGAGTTTTACTCAGGAATTTACTGTGTAGAAATACTACATTCATAACATTCAAAATGAAAAGCTTCCTTCCAAGAAACAAAAGGGATGCTGTAGTTCACCCAAAAATGAAAATTGACTTTTTTTCTTCTGTGAAACACAAAGGAAGATCTTTTGAAGAACGTTTGGAACTGTTGAACTTTTATGCTCCACAGAAGAAAGAAGTTCATACAATTTTAAATCAACCTGAGGGTGAGTAAATGACGTCAGTTTTAATTTTTAGGTGAACTATCCCTAAGCTGCGGAAATGTCGTGATTATAATATCAGAATTGTCAAAACATTAGCATAAAATCACATAGATTTACATGTCAATCAATGTCTAATTCTAAGGGTCAGACAAGGGTGGAAAATGGAAACCTTTTGGGACAAGAAACCTTCACTATCATTATAAGTGGACATGGAAAATGGGGAAAGCAAAATGCCATGAAACAGTAGAGAAAAGTTTTTCTGTTTTTTTTTCTTCAGTGATGGTGTCAGGGAAGATTTACTCTTATTTTTTTGATGACAAACTGGTATTAATCATGGCAGGTAACCGGTAACCTTGTGAAGACCAAGCTGAAGGTGGATGAGCAGTATGTTCATGTTCTCCCAATGAACACAGAGTGTATAGTACAAGGAGTAAAGGTCATTTTCCTGGATGCTAATCAGTGAGTGTATCTTCTAACTAATGAATGTTTAAAGCCAATTTTATTTCTTTATTGCAGGACCCTATTTTTTCTTGTTACTTTATTATTGTTTGAACTGTTCATACAAGACTTTAATTTACTATAACTGTTTCCCCCCCCCCAGCTGTCCTGGGGCAGCCATGGTTCTATTTGTGCTGCCAGATGGCCAGACGGTACTCCACACAGGTGACTTCCGGGCTGATCCGTCCATGGAGCGCTACCCAGAGCTGCAGGGTCTCAGGATACAGACCCTCTATCTAGACACAACGTGAGTTCTCTACTGAGAAAGCTACTTTTCTGTTATGTATTCTGTTTCTCTTGTGTCAGTGTATCTCTGCTGACCACTTTTGATCACATCAACTGAGAACGATGTTAATGCGATTAAAAAAAAAACAAAAAAAAAACCTTTTCCATAGGTATTGCAGTCCAGAATATACCTTTCCCACTCAACAGGAAGTCATCACATTTGCTGTAAACACGGCTTTTGAACAGGTCACACTGAACCCTCGTACACTTGTGGTGTGTGGCACCTACTCAGTTGGGAAAGAAAAGGTCTTTCTTGGTGAGTTAGCAATGTTGTCCTGCTTTGCCCAGACCTCTTGTAGGCCTTGTGATACTTTATCCACTCTTGAAAGGACAGATTGTTCGCCTTTCTATAAACCGTGACCATCATGAATGAGGTTCATATAAAATAAAATAGTTTGCAGATGCTGTCCTAAATTGACTTTGAAAAGTTCCTATTCAGCCGTTTGTCTGACTGACTTTCTGTTCATTTTATAAGATGAATCCATGATTAATGTCCTATGCCCATTTACTTCTAAAGCTCTGATCACATAGTGTCCCTCTGTGGACTGTTATCTCCCCTCACCACTAATATGAAATCTCTGTTGACTGTCTTACTGTATTACAACTTCTTTTCAAATCCCAAACAGACTAATTTTCATTCCTTGTGTTTATAGAGATATATAAGCATTTTTTTTTTTTTTTTTAAACCTGTCTCACCTGTTCCTCTAGCTGTATCGGAAGTGTTAGGCTCTAAAGTATGTTTGTCCAAGGATAAGTATAACACCATGTGCTGCCTGGAGTCCGAGGAGATTGGCTGGCGCATCACTACAGACTGGCTGGCGGCCCAGGTGCATGTGCTTCCTATGATGCAGCTCAATTTTAAAGTGAGTTGAACTACATTTAAAACTTCTGCGACTCGCTTCTCATATGTCAGTTATAAATTAAGAAATGCAATTTTTATTATCTGTAATTTTTGCTGTTTGAATTCCATAAGTGTATAAAAAGAGCTGATTATGCTAAACACAATCAATGAGGCTATGTTTACTTATTAAATTTGGTGTTTAAAATTCATGCAGAGTTCAGTGTTATCTTAAATTTTCCTTGACAGTGCGTTTATGCTAATGTAGGAGGAAAAAATTAAGATTCTAATTATAGAGACCAAGTGCCAACGCAGCAGTTCTGGCAGCGGTAGCACTGATTGAGTCTGACTGAAAGTAAATTCTAATGAGACAGTTGCAGATAATAAAGATTAGTCATATGATGGGCCCTAAACTATTATAAGCCACTTTTCTCACCCATGCCAGTGTAGATGTTGATTTCGAGCAATATCAGAGATGTTTCCAATGAGAAACATGTTTAAATGCCCATGACCGGAAGGAAGAAAAATTGCAAGGAGAGGTTAATTGTAGATTGCTTCACATTTTTGCAGCAACATTGAAAAGTCATTATGTAAATTGAAAGAAAGAAGCTGATTGCAATGTGGCATCATTGACTTTGATTACCCTGCAAGTTTTTGCTGTATACAGTACCACTTAAAAGCTTGGGGTGGGAGATACATATACATATACATATACATGTGTATGTTTTGTTTTTGAAAAGTCTCTTATTCTCACCAAATATACTGTAATATTGTGAAATATTACAATAAAAAAAAAAAAAAATGTTTTTAGTGTTTTAAAATGTTTTTATTTTAATTTATTCCTGTTATAACAAAGCTAAATTTTACTCCGATCTTCAGTGTTGCATGATCCTTCAGAATTTCTTTTTTTTATCAATGGTGAAAACCGTTATGCTGCTTAATATTTTTGTGGAAACAGTGATACCTTTTTTTTTTTTTTTTTTTTTCAGGACTCTGATAAATAGAAAGTTCATAAGAACAGTATTTATTTGAAATGAGAAATCTTTTGTAACCAAAGTCTTTACTTTCACTTTTCATCAATTTAAAGCATTTTTTTTGCCCAGTGGCCCAGTGATTTCATTGGGGGTGGCAAAAAAAATAATATATATATATATTATGTATATATATATATGTCAATTCTGCTTTAAATCTAAAGAAAATCACTTAATATGCATCTTACTGTGACCATGTGTAGCCTGTCCATAAAACAGATGTGAAATGGAACACATAAAATGGATTTAATGTAACTGCACCTCAATAAACACTGGTTAAAATGGTCCCACTGCAATAAAGGTGCTGCAATTTCACAGAATGTGACGTGGCGAAACACTCTAGCCTAGTTCATTGATAACGCATTGTTTTCTCATAATTATATGCAGACTGCGTTGCCTTATCCTAGAAGAAATAATAAATATTCATGACAGCACATGTGCTTTCTATAGAAGCTTGTTTCTACCACTGAATAAAAAAGGGGAATTTGCGACTTCCTCACAATTTTTAATTTTTATGTATATTAATGCAATATGCGAGATATAAACTCACAAATGCGAGTTATAAAGTCAGAATTGTGTGATATAAACATTCAATTGCGGTTTAAGTCAGAATTGTGAGATTCTGAATTGTAAGAAAATGTCAGAATTCTGAGCCAACTTTTTTCCCTCAGAATTAGACCTTATAATTCGCAATTGTGAGTTTGTGGCGCGTTCTTCCAGACAGGGAACTTTATCCAAAAAAACTTATACTATAGCCATCCTAAATTCCTAGAAGGAATTATTTTTATTATGTTTTCCATTTTTCCTTTCATGTTTTCACAACCCCCCCTTCTTGACTGTACAGAACCTGCGGACACACTTGAATAAGTTCCCCAGGAAGTATGACCAGCTAGTGGCCTTCAAACCAACTGGCTGGACCTTCAATCAAACTGTGAGCGTGGAAGATATGAAACCTCAGACCCAAGGGAACATCAGTATCTATGGTATGTCAGTCTATTTATAAAAGGGTTTATTATGATTTTATTTATCTGATTCATTATAGCAAGTGTTTAAGTGCAGTTAGGGAAGTGGATGTACAATAGAAAACACGTTATGTTTTATTGATATGTCACACCATCCCTTCCTTAAGATCTTAGAAAGGATTGCTTTCGATTAAACAGATTTTCAGTGTGGACACAACACAGCCTTGTCATTCTGTTCCACTAACTGACAAGATTATACCTAATGGCTTTGTATGTGGAATGTAATTACATTATATTGATTTTTCTCCCTTGCTGCAGTTGTTAGAAATGCTGAATGTCGTTTCAGGCTAAGAACAGCATGCCTTGTATTAACAGAATCGGCAGATGTGATTTGACCCAGAGAAAAACTCAAGATGTCAGATTTTGCAAGCCCAGGGTTTTAATTTCAGAATATCAGCGATCTGCAGCCGAACCCGAACAGTAGATGCATCTCATTTCACAAGCTTCACTGGAATCTGAGACGTCTGACGTGGGAATTAATGGGAATTTGTGCTTGTTACTTCAGACACTATAATTGTAAAATAATGGTACAAAATGCTAGAATATGACACTGCTTGAGCAGCAGAAATTATTGTTGGTTCACAGACTTTTGATGATGACAAAAAAACAATTTTTATATAAATGGGTTTTCCCAGCATTTCAAAGATTTTGAAAGATACTTTCCTACTCTATACTTATCTGTTCCAGGTATTCCTTACAGCGAGCACAGCAGTTATCTAGAGCTGAAGCGTTTCGTGCAGTGGCTGCAGCCGAGAAAGATCATCCCCACTGTGAATGTGGGCAGCTGGAAGAGCAGGAAAGCCATGGAGGGCTTCTTCCATGAGTGGCAGACTGAACCCAGAAACCTTAGCTCAACACCATGTGCCCTGAGAAGCTCAAGCTGTGGAACAAGGCAATAAAGTAAACTGACATCCACAATCAAACCTTTGGCTAGATAGTCAGATGGTGCCTTTATTGATTGGACCACTCAGTGGATCATTTCAAATGTGAGTTTTGTGCTGCCTTCTCACATTTGGGGAAAAAGGGACTTTACTTTCAACCTGCCATTTAAGTGCTGGTTGCACGATGGTTAATAGTGTTTCCTGTTACTAATGGCTCCCCTGCCTGTTTTTACCTTGCCAATGCTGGAATGGACCACATATGCCCACTTATTTTAGGAGGGTTTTTTTTTTTTTTTTACTCTGACGGTTTTATACGTTTCTAAAGGAAATAAATTCTATCCACTCTACACTTGTTTCACACATGCACTAATGATTCTGTTCTCTGAATTGCATATTTTTATACACAAAGTAATGCATTTAAATACACATGCTCAACAGTTCTTTAGTAGGTAGTCAGTAGTTCCAGATGTTAGTTTTAGTAATATCCGAATCTCATTTCAATGTAGAAAAAAAATACAAGTTTCAGTGCTGCTGTTTATATATATTATATTATATTATATTATATATCTCTATATCCGCATTCTTTAACAAACCAAGACAGTTTGCTGTGAATTTAAATGCTGGAAGTAATATAAGATATAAGAATAACAAGATTAAGTTTTAAAATAATTCAGTGTGCCACCATGTGGTTACACAATATACTTGCACTTCAGTACACAGATTTACAGTTAAAAATAACATCAAAATACTGTTCAGCATATCTGTAATGCTATCCCAACATTAACTGCTAGAAGAAATCTACCTTATTAACTTCACTGTGGGCATTCCTGAGATATTACTGAGAACACCTTATCAGCTCATTCTGTTTTAAATCACTGTTAACTGATCTCCAGCACAGTGCTGTTACCCACTGAGAAAAAATGCAGGAGAAACTTTCACATTGATGAAGAGAGAATAGAAGGGCCTGAAAAATCTGATGAAGAAGGTCAGTAATGCGCTGTGAGATTAGGTCGTTTTGTTTTTGTCCTCAGCAGGTTCAGAATTTAGAGGAACGGAGCCTGGAAGCCGTCGAATGGTCAGTTTTACCTGAAGGGGGAGCAAAAAGAGCTCAACTATAGTTATGTTGTAGCACTGATTACATTGACAAAAGCATTCTTGTACTCTGACTCATGACTACCTTATCCTTGCTTAGTCTTCTTAGGTATGTGTGCATCTCCTCCACTGTGTCTGTCAACAGGTCATTGACTGCCAGGATCTGATCCCCCTTATGGAACAGACATGAGTCCTGAGTCTGCTGACATTTAGACACACTGCAGGAAAAGAGATGTGGAGGAAAATAACAACTTAAACATAATTTATTTTGAGGGGGCACAAGTGGCTCAGTAAAAAATAATTTATTATTTTTACACACACACGGATGGATGGTTAGTTAGTTGGACTAGGTAAATCATTTTTTTAAATTGATTCTCATTTTGAAGAACCGATATTGATTCTTAAATCCCAAGGAACTATCTTTCAGTCTATGCTGTTTTCAGTTAATGGATGAACGGAACATTGTAGCGTGCCCCCATCCAATAAATTGCAATAAGCTTTGTTACTTATGATATGAAACAACGTCTCAGCTTTCAAATTCCATTTTATAATGAAATTCAAACAGTAAATACTGTTTTGGCACTCTTTAATGTGGTGTGACCGCTACAGGTGAACTGATCATCTCTTCCGCTTGTTACAGCACGAAATAAACTTGACTGAACATCAGAAATTATGATGAAAAATACATTACAATTTATTCTGTATAATGTTGCATGTAATCGCTCAGTGTTTTTTTTTTTAAATCCCCGGAAAGACGTCATTAAAACATTCAGCTTGTAAACAATGTCACGTAATGTTACCTCAGAAAAGCCAATGGCCCAAAACTCAGTCAGCTAGAAAAATGTATAGAGAGGAACATTTTGCTAATTTGTATTTTTACTAAACAGTTCTTCAATAGCCTATGTTTGAATAAATTAGTCATGTTTTATGCCTTGTTTTTATGTTTCAAATTTTTTTTTAAAGTAGTTTTTAAAAAAATTTTTTTTTATTATAACAAAATTATTATAAAAAACTTCCTTATGTGTAATTTAAATGCAAGTAGCCTATACAAGTCAGTTCATTTTAATCTTTAGTGATGTCAACTGGGGTTCCCTGTATAGTTTTTAGTGCATTGTTTGTTTATTTTTCCTTGAGGAAATTTGCTATGTTACAGATAGGCCCCAAATGATATCGAATTGAAATAGAATTGAATCACAAGCTTGTGAATCGAAATCGAATCAAATCGTGAATTTGTGTCAATGCCCGGCCCTAATATAGGCCCTGTTGTTGTATTATTGTTGTTACATACATGCACCTAAGCAAACTTGCATGACCTAAGCTCAAAAACTAATATTTCAACTCAATGTACCCAATAGCTCAGCTCAATATTTGAAGTCTTTCAGCAGATAGAGTATCTATGGAGCAAAGACTTTATCTGTGAGAATTTATCTGTGAGAATTGTACCATGGTTTGCCTGCCGCCTCTGTGAAGATCAAGCTTTTGAGATCTCGATGACTTACGCAGATTTCCTTCTCGACAAGGGTGTGCGTTTCACTGAGGAATGGGAAAACGTCAAAATATCCATCACAATTTCATAACACAGTTGATTGGCAACTAAATTCTGCAGTGTTATATTTTCAAACAGTTGTTTTCTATTGAATTGCTCTTCAACAGATACTAAAGATATACAGGGAGTGCAAAATTATTAGGCAAGTTGTATTTTTGAGGATTAATTTTATTATTGAACAACAACCATGTTCTCAATGAACACAAACTCATTAATATCAAAGCTGAATATTTTTGTATCAATATTTTAAGTAGTTTTTAGTTTTAGCTATTTTAGGGGGATATCTGTGTGTGCAGGTGACTATTACTGTGCATAATTATTAGGCAACTTAACAAAAAACAAATTTATACCCATTTCAATTATTTATTTTTACCAGTGAAACCAATATAACATCTCAACATTCACAAATATACATTTCTGACATTCAAAAACAAATCAGTGACCAATATAGCCACCTTTCTTTGCAAGGACACTCAAAAGCCTGCCATCCATGGATTCTGTCAGTGTTTTGATCTGTTCACCATCAACATTGCGTGCAGCAGCAACCACAGCCTCCCAGACACTGTTCAGAGAGGTGTACTGTTTTCCCTCCTTGTAAATCGCACATTTGATGATGGACCACAGGTTCTCAATGGGGTTCAGATCAGGTGAACAAGGAGGCCATATCATTAGATTTTCTTCTTTTATACCCTTTCTTGCCAGCCACGCTGTGGAGTACTTGGACGCGTGTGATGGAGCATTGTCCTGCATGAAAATCATGTTTTTCTTGAAGGATGCAGACTTCTTCCTGTACCACTGCCTGAAGAAGGTGTCTTCCAGAAACTGGCAGTAGGACTGGGAGTTGAGCTTGACTCCATCCTCAACCCGAAAAGGCCCCACAAGCTCATCTTTGATGATACCAGCCCAAACCAGTACTCCACCTCCACCTTGCTGGCGTCTGAGTCGGACTGGAGCTCTCTGCCCTTTACCAATCCAGCCACGGGCCCATCCATCTGGCCCATCAAGACTCACTCTCATTTCATCAGTCCATAAAACCTTAGAAAAATCAGTCTTGAGATATTTCTTGGCCCAGTCTTGACGTTTCAGCTTGTGTGTCTTGTTCAGTGGTGGTCGACTTTCTGCCTTTCTTACCTTGGCCATGTCTCTGAGTATTGCACACCTTGTGCTTTTGGGCACTCCAGTGATGTTGCAGCTCTGAAATATGGCCAAACTGGTGGCAAGTGGCATCTTGGCAGCTGCACGCTTGACTTTTCTCAGTTCACGGGCAGTTATTTTGCGCCTTGGTTTTTCCACACGCTTCTTGCGACCCTGTTGACTATTTTGAATGAAACGCTTGATTGTTCGATGATCACGCTTCAGAAGCTTGGCTATTTTAAGACTGCTGCATCCCTCTGCAATATATCTCACTATTTTTGACTTTTCTGAGCCTGTCAAGTCCTCCTTTTGACCCATTTTGCCAAAGGAAAGGAAGTTGCCTAATAATTATGCACACCTGATATAGGGTGTTGATGTCATTAGACCACACCCCTTCTCATTACAGAGATGCACATCACCTAATATGCTTAATTGGTAGTAGGCTTTCCAGCCTATACAGCTTGGAGTAAGACAACATGCATAACGAGGATGATGTGGTCAAAATACTCATTTGCCTAATAATTCTGCACTCCCTGTAGATACAGTACTAAAGATATATTTTCGACATACTGATAAGGCATAAATCATCTGTAGTCTGGAACTGACCTGTTCATCTTAGTGGAGGCACAGTTTCCATTAGAGTCAAAGCAAGAGTTTTCAGAGTTATTGTTCTGGTTTCTTGCAATACACAAATTCTGGGATGACATTGATTGGTGACTCATTATGGTGGTGCTGAAAGTTACAGAAAATGAAAACTACATAAGAACATTTACACTAAGCTTTATATGATTTTATCCTCTAGGGTATTTTTGCCTTTGTTCATGTGGCTACCTGTCTGACTCAGTTTGCGGTGTCAAAGAATCTAAGGCTTTTGTGACACAATCCAACAGACTGCCTTCAGATGAACCAGTCACACTCTGCCTTGAGAGAGAAACAAATAATTATCATTTATTATTTGTGGCACTGATCAGCAGCCAGTAAAACATTGCTGCACAAAGCTTGTGAGTCTATAAAATCAGGCATCTAAAAATCAGTGAACTCATCTGCATGCAGAGCACATTTATAAAAGACTTTGCAAAATGACTCCTGATTACCACAAACAAGCTTTCATACATTCATTGCAACATTACTAATTAAACCGATAGAAATGAGAGCAAATTTAAGACAAATTGGTCCAATTTATTAGATGGTTATTCAAGAAGACAAATCTACAGAGTAATTTACCTTTCGAGGAACAACAATCACTGTCTAACAGGTTAAAGAGAGGTAAAGGATGTTTAAATCTAGAATAAGTTTGTCATACCCAGATGACATGTCCTCATTGCTGTCCTCTGCAGTCTCGGTTTCCTATAAATCATCAAACAAAGGTATGTTTTTTTTTTTATTTTATTTTATAGTCAGAATGAATCCTGATGTAAGTGTTTGTTTTTTATACATGAGAGCGTGTTTACAATACCTATACAATACCTCTGTTGCAGATGGGCTGTTCTTGGGTGGTTGGCTACACTGACCGTGCTGAGTGGTAACACCCTTAGATGCTGACTTCGTCCTGGGAGGCAATGGGGGTCGACTATCAACTTTAGTCTACAGTTAAGAAGAGGTACAACTTCTTAATTAATAAATAATTTAGACAGAGTTATGGGAATTGAATTACAGTCACACAAAAGCATGTGAAAGCAATGTTGATGAGTTACCTCTTCAGTGTCACAGGGGTTTTGGTCACTAGAGTTGGATTCTGCCATGATCTGAGGTTCAGTTTGTGACTCCGATTTGATATTCTATGAACACAATTTAAAAATTACTGTATAAGACCCATCAAATTACATTAATTAGTTAAAATAAAAATGCTATTGCAATACATATTAAAATGTAAAACATTTCATATAAATAGAAAAAAAGTGTTTAATGATTTATTCAAAGAGCTCATACTGATTACAGCTTTTCATATTAGGCAAAAAGTCTAACCTTCGTAACCCCGGATAAAGCATTGAACCATCTATCCACCTCCTCACTGAAAACAACAGATCATATAACAGCACTAAAACTACTAGCCTTTATTTACTGGCCTTTATGGTAAAGCAGTGATAGTCATAGCAAACCTGGTGTCTCCAATGAAGAAATATTCTCTTTGGACCTTCTCTTTTGGATCTTCTGCTTTCATGAAGAGCACAGAGGATGCAGAGCACCTGAAGTTTTTGCAGATCCATTCAAAAGCTGAATGTGATTCAGGGCGCATATACAGCAGTGTAATTCTACAATAATAACAAATTATTATTATTATTATTATTATATATTAATATGTATTATATAGTAATTATTTTTGCTCATTTGAAAAGTATTCAGCAGATTTTGTCTTACGTAGAAACCGCTATGGATTTTATAGGTCTGTCTCTCTCAGTGGTTTTGTAGTATTTTAGCTCATGGCTGCTGTCGTTTGTCTTTGTGAGCACAAAGAAGCGACGCTTCCATGTTTTCTGCAATGGATAATGAAACATAACATGCAGAAATAATACATGTAAACTGCTGATATTTATGTTTAGGAAAATCCAAATTTTATACCATAATTTTCATCTTGCTAGAAGGAGGGGACTTGTACAGATAACCTGAGTACACTTCGTCTGCTTCATTGTGACATGGAGCATTTGAATCTGTTGCAGAAGAGTACATGTGATAATAAGACAAATGTTTTCTTCTGATCTCTTTTCCGGCTATTCTGGTTCCAGTCATTCTATTGTTCACGGTAAATTTCAGACATACCTGTTTTATTTCTGGACATTTGGATGATGTTGACTCTTTGCTAAAACAGACATGATATGGGTTGTGAGTGATGTCTTCCTCACACACATCAGACAATATTTAAGAAATGATTGATGCTTGAGAATTTACAATATAGAAAAAGCCACAGTGCTGTAGGTATTTTACACAAATGTATTCATAAAGTTAAAAAACTATGATCTTCACACCAGACCTTAAAAAGGGACAGTTAACACACTAAAACTAAAATTGTCATTTAAATTTACTAACCCTCATGTCATTTATTTTTGTGGAACACAAAAGGAGATTTTGAAAAAAGTCCATACAATGAAATTCAGTGCTAATGTTGTTTTGACTCCACTGAGGTTCATTGTATGTACAAAAACAGTTCAAACATAAAAAAATATATATATTTTGTGTTACGCAGAAGAAAAAAGTCATACAGGTTTTCAAAGAACATGAGGATGAGTTAATGATGACATAATTTTCATTTGAACTATCCCTTTAAATGTACAATTCTTCCTGAGTCAGCTCATTACGACAACCCTTTCTATGAAGGAATATTAAAATATGGAAAACCAAAGCAAAGATTTTCATTGAGAGCACATGGCCAAACAATTACTGTTTCATAGTCAAATGGTTACCGGCTCATTTGAATTGAGAGCTTTTCAGTCTAATTCTTCAAACTGCAAGAAAGATGCATATGGCCAAAATATAGTAAGCAGTAGTGTAGCCATCATTTCTTTATGTGCGAATAAAACGAACCAGGCAATCATAAGATCAGTAGACCTGCAATACATTACCTTCACTACTGTATGTGTTGCAATTAAAACCGTGTCCTCCACAGTACCACAGTCCTGTTTTCAGAGTGCATGTCATGATTTTGAAGGAAGCCAAACTCCTTTTGTCTTTTGAAGGAGGTGGGGTTTTTAGTTATGTCATCAAAGAGTCCTCCCTTTTTACTAGAATATTATTACTGATTACTAAAGCAATGCATGATGATTTTCTTTTCCTTAATATCTCAGATGGCTGTGGTTATTCACACAATTTCCTTCGAAATTTTTTTTTTTTTTTTTTTTTTTTTCAAATTCCAAGCTTCTAAAAAAAATCCACGACATTTCAACTTCCTTGAGAAAGGTGCATGCATGACCTGGTTTTTGGTCCTTTATGATAGCATTAGAATACATCATATATGTAGATAATATCATATACTGAGTACATTGAGGCATATTTACAATATTTACATATTACAGTATATTTAATATACTTATTATAATAATAGTCATTAATAATCATAATAGTCAATAATACTATCCTCATAGACCAGATAAGATATAAGAGATTCTCATAAGTTCAAATAAATGAGACTCATCAAGGGTCCTAGATGAGTGCCATCTTATAGCAAGTAAGCCATAAGAAACTACTTGCACATGGACAATAAATTAATGATTAATTGATCACCCATAGTCCGAATCAGATTTTAATCTGTTAGTTTGGCTTTCGGGGAACATGTTTAACACAAGGAACTAAGACAAAGTCTTAAAATGCCAAAACATTCCTACAGTGCATTTCAACCGGAACCGGGAACACTTCCCGTAACGCATGATGTATCGGAAGAGGAATGGCATCTATATTTGTCTCTGTTTCATCCTTATCCTAAGGTTACTGTATCCGGACCAGATGATGGACCTGCACCCAGAGACAACCAAAACGCAGCCCTAAATGTGAGCGAAGACCTTGAAAACTAGACTCTAGAGACAGATCCCCTGTGAAGTCTTTGTCGACTCGACTGCCCTTGGCACAGATCCTCAGCAAAGACCACGAGAACCAGAAAAGTCCTCTTCATAGACCCTATGGCCAGCTTCAGCTCCTCCTCCCTCTTAATGCCAGTGTGATGTATCTGACCTTTAAGCAGAAAGAACTGGATGAAATATCCTGAATGAAAAATCCACAATCTGACTTGTGATGCAGCCTGGAATCATAATCACACCATGTTGCTTTATTTGGCCAAAGGATAATTGCCCACCGACTGAGCCTGGTTTCTCACAAGGATTTTTTCCCCTCCATTTCTGTCACCTGATTGAGTTTGTGTTACTAGCCCCTTTTTTTGGCTTGCTTAGCTGGAGACAATTAATATTCAGCAATATTATTGATTTGACTGCTCTGGCACTATTGGATGAGAACTGAGCTGGGTGATGACATCACTGTTTTCTGCAGAGCTGCTTTATAGCTGAATTGAACTCCGTCCATAATCACTGAACTTTTCACAGTTCTTGAACTGAATCAGTTCAGTTTTAGAAATAACCACTAGAGAGACCTATTTGCTGTAGACACCCTGGATACCTATACCACATGATGTGAGCTATCTTGTTAGCATTCCCATTTATCTCAGTGACAGATGCAGGAATCTACAAAAAAACAAACAAACAAACAAACAAAAATCTGCAATCTGAGATCTGCCAGCTTGGTTCATGTGACCACAGAAGTTCAATTGGTTCAAAGACTAAGAACAGTCAATTGTAGCCAGTTGCAGCAAACACCCTGTGTTAAGCAAACCCTTAGTGATCACTTGTTTAGAATTCTAACACCGTGTCTACGCTGGACGCAACAGTTGACACGTTGCGCCTGAACAACTAGAAGCTGTCTACACCGGATGTAACAGTTGACGTGTTGCAAATCCATTTGTCCTTTCTATTCGAAGTATTGCGAGTGCTTGGAGTACGTCATAATTAGAAGAGAGGCATTAGTTTACTGTCAGGGATTTGTCATGCCGTGCTGCATCAAACAGCCCCACATCCAGTGTAGACCATATCACCGATTATAATGGGTTCTATTTTCTTCGCGTCGCGTTGCATCGTGCCACTTGCATCCATTGCATCCAGACACTGTGTAACTGGGGTTTTCTTAGCTTAAAGGGTTAGCTGTATGCCATATGACTAATCTATAAATTGGTTGACCATTCTATAATTGGTCAACATCCCAGTTTACCTGCATGGGTTCTACAAGGTGTGTCCCCACATTGATGATGCACAAAGATGTTTTTTACCCTGCCGACTGTATCATTGCTACATCTGTCAGCAAAGTCTAATGGGTCCATGCTAACATTTCTAAACCTTAACCTTCTAACCCAATGGAGTATATTGGGTGTGTGCATTTTGGGTGTGCGTTCACGTCAATTAAAATGAACTAGAGATCAGTCATCAGGTAAAAGATCCACTCTGGAATGCTAAAAAGCGTGCCAAGTCTTTATACTGTAGGAAAGGGCAATCAGTCAATCAAGAAAGATTAAAGTAACAACACAGTTTTGATGGGTGATAAGCTAATAAAAGGACATTTAATTAGACTTGATGAAAAAAACTAATTGCACAAACAAAACATAAAATATGGTTACAATGTATTAAATAATTTATAAAAAATGAAGTGAATGTTTTGTCTGTGTGGGTGGGGGGTGGATATTGACTGGAAGTTGTCATAATTTTAAATGATAAAAACAAGCTTGTGGACAATCAGTTGTATCTGAGGGCATGGCGTGATATACAAAAACATTCTGACATCACTGAAGAAAACAGAAGTGAGAATGAGGAAACAATTTTTTGCATTATGAATCATCTTAACCTACATGTAAATAAATCTTAACTCCAGAAATACATACACTACCAAAAGTAAAAAAAAAGGATTTCTAATGTTTTTGAAAGTCTCTTATGCTTACCAAGGTTACATTTATTTGGAAAGTAAAATCGGTAATATCGTGAAATAGTATTACCATTTAAAATGACTCTTTTCTATTTTAATATATTTTAAATTGTGATTTTATTCCTGTGATGGCAAAGCTGAAATCATTCTAATATGCTGATTTGCTGCTTAATATTTTTGTGGAAACATGAATTTTTTCAGGATTTTTTGATGAATAGAGAGTGAATAGAACTTTTTGTGTAGCAATTAAACCTCTTTATTGATGCTTTTGATCAATTTCATACTTCCTTGCTGAATAAAAATATTAATTTCTTTAAAAAAAAATAGCCTCAAACTTTTGTGGTGTATTATGATTACATGATTACTAGTTGTCACTGTCTAATGTTCAATTGATCGTTAGAATTAATGTTTGTATCTTCTAGAAGTAAACTCTGTTTTAGAGGAATCCTAATGACTGCAACTAAATGTAAAATGAATGTTGAAAAAAATACATTAGCATTAGCAATATCCACATATTCTTCAAGACTTGTGTATTTTGCTAACCACAGTTTATTTCTATGGATAAACAGTAGGTTCACTAAGTTGTCTTTATATCATGCAGAAGGAAATGTGATGCTATATTTAGAAGGATTTTTCAGCCCATTGATTCGAGCTTTGAGAAAGACATCAAACTATCCTCCTAATTACAGAAAACATAGAAATGCCTTTGATAAAACTACTGGTCTATTATTAGGAATGAAAAACTGCTTTTCTAGGAAAGCATCTTCAAGGGGGGTAATTATAACATGAACTTGATGGAATAGCCCATCTTACTGTATCGTAGCTCTTTCTCTTAAATCCATCAGCAGTAAAATAAATAAATTGCAAAACTGCAACTTACATGCAATTTGATTATTTAACCTTGTGTAAAAATTGCATGATCTATTTTTGTTTTATTTAGCCTTCCAGTAAAGTTTCTTGGATGTGAGCCAAAGAGTCAATGACAAACCTGCCTGTCATCTTCTGCGATGGATAAGGTTTCTGCAGACCCATATACAGATACAGATCAAGGCAAGTTCTAAGAAACCTCATAGATGAATAAATGGTGCAACTTCAAATTTTCTCTAAATTGCACATTTATATATGCATGCAATAAGTAACTATCGTCCTGTATAAAGTGATGTTCTGTGTTCTGTTTTCAGTTAGTCTCGGATTCCAGACATTGTAAGTGTAATCTTACTGCATTCTAGTTACATATCTTTATTTGGAAAAACAAAAGCACAATTGTTTAACAATTCATGAAAAAAACTCTTTCATTTATGTTAATTTCTTTTTGTGGGTGTCCTTTGGTTCCATCATACATTATGAAACATTTCATAGATACCCTGTGCCCATCTAAGCAAAGAATACACCTTCTCTTATTGTGTTCTTGCATAGAAATAGTGTCTCTGGACTGTGTGCATCCTGTTCAGTCACTTTTCAGTCTCAAACCCATTATTAACTGGTTTACAACATTCCTATTTTGGTTTACCTTGGTTCACCCAAGATGTTATATGTGGCTGTTTGTGTTATGTATACATACTATACACAACTATACATACAACTATAGTTGGTGATTCTACACTGTAAAATCTAATTAGTTAGACTTACTTGAAAAAAGCATGCAAACCGATTGCCTTAAAAAAAAAACAAGTGAAGTGAAATAGTATGTTGTGCTAACAAATGCTTAGTTAGTATAGTTCACTTACACAAGAGTTCTAGTAACTAAAAAATAACTGTAGAGAGTGCTTGATCTTTTACTTTAGGTTTACTCTTGACTTAGTATAGCTACCATAGATGTTACCATTGTTGTGTTTTGCATGCTGAATGTTGAAGTCTGTGTGTGACTCAAGCATGGTCAACTGCAAGATATTGTTTCAAATGTAGAGGGATTATATCAACCCAATTAAAAGTTTCACAGGTGCTTATGATGTAAGTGTTAGCAATAACATTGTAAACATTATATGACATACAGGGAAATATTACATAGGTTAATTTTAAAAGATTATCTTAATTTCTGACTAAATCATTAACTTTAGTTAATTATTCAGTCAGAAGCTAGGTCAACCTTTAAAAGCAACCTATTTATTACTTCTCTTCCTTTGAAACCAAATAACTGTGATTTCTTGTTGCATTTTGCTTGACAAAATGGCACTCAAACGAATCAAGTCATCTTAACTTGGTTTTTCTGAGTAAATAGGAATAGTATGTGAGGAGTACAGATTACTAGATTTTTACAGTTAAGTTAAAACCAAGTAAAGTTAACTAAAAAGTGTTAGTTAGAATCACTGTTGGATTTTACAGTTTCTTCTATAGTCTTAATCTCTTCCTCCACACGGACACCATTGTTATTTTCCGCCTACATGCATTTCACCTTTTGTAGGTGTCCTCTGTTGCGTGACCATGATAGTAATGCAGATCTGGACATCTTTTGTCCCTGGCCCTGATGGGAAGAGAAGGTGGAATTCACAATTTCTAAAATGTCCCTCTGCCAGTCACAAGCAACAACATCTTATCATGAGTTTGCATTTGGTTGTCAAAACCACCAGATAATACATGAATAAGCTTAGTTAGGATATATTTGAATGGTACAAAACCATTATCTTTACAGTCTTACAATATATTCATACTACTAATTATAATTTTATAGATACTATAAAACTAGAAAAGCATTAAATGGCTCTAGAAACAAAAAAAACACCTACAGTATAAGTATGATATACACAATGCTAATTGTGAGAGAAAATCTGATCATTTAGCAGGCTTCAGTATATTCAAAATTCTGTGCTCTCTTGTACTTCTCCTCGTGAACACATTACACCGGTGCTTTTGCACTGGCCGGCAGTTGGCAGTTACACAGTTGCACTGGCTTCCCATAAATGCGAGAATTGATTTTAAAATTCTTATTTTAACATACAAGGCACTTCATGGGACTGCACCAGAGTATCTTTGTGATCTCATTAGCTCTTATACTCCATCACGTTCTCTTCGTTCTGCTAATTCTCTTTTACTACATCAGCCTTCATGTAAGCTCAAGACCATGGGGGAAAGAGCCTTTTCATACAAAGCCCCCAAGCTATGGAATGTGCTTCCTCTTCCCATCAGAAATGCACCAATGTTGGGACACTTTAAAAAGTTGATTAAGACAAATTTATTTAAGGCTGTTTTTCTTTAATTAATTGTTTTATTGCCCTTGTTGTTTCGGTTTTATTTTACTGTAACTGTGTTTTTTTGGGTTTAAGAAAAGTGCATTATAAATAGTGTATTATTATTATTATTATTATTATTATTATTATTATTGTTAATGTAGATAAAAATGAGTCGAAGGTGTTCTTTTTACAGAATGTGGAAAAACTGGTTTTACTCAGAGCCAGCGGAAATTCATGATGGAAGTTTACAAGGGAGCTACAAGGGAGCTTTGTTCTTGGCAGTGATGGGAAGAGTAGGTGGAGTTTCTGGTTATAAGCTTTTGTCCAAAACAAACATCAGTCATGAGATATATCAGTACTTGTAATGTGGTTCATCACACTAATGTACCAATATGTTATACTAATATAAATAAAAGATGAGAATCAACAGGATGCACTTTACATTATTTTAAAATATCAGATCATTTACTCATGAGCCATGTTTGATTTTTAGGAACAAACAATAAATGGAACCCATATTGGTTGTTGTATCGGCCTTTTAGATTTAGATCATGTAGTATGAATGTAAAGAGATTCTTGTAAAGAGCTTTAGATGCTAGTTGCTGTGTGCCGTTCATGCATTAAAATAAATTCAGTTGATAATTTTTTGAAAAGTACAACAATCTTTATTACTTTTACTTTGAAATGCATAATAAACTCTTTACAGTCTTTACTCTCTTGTATAATATCCAACTAATCATTCAAATCCACATTTGATTATGTAACTTCCCTGAGCTATATTCATTAACTTTTAATTTAAGTTTTTAGTGAAACAGACAATGTTAAGAGTTATGAGTTATGTGTTAAGAATTATGAAAGTTTAATAACACTTCACAGTGTAACAATGTGCAAATGCATGCTTTTGTACAGCTATATATTAAGTAGGCTACATCTTCAGTAATCCATCTAAATTGTGACTGAAACATTTAAATCAATGTATAATGATTTGGAGCAATACATCATTGATTACATGCTTTTCAAAATGAAATACACAATGACAGTAAAGTTGTATATACACAGTATATAAAGTATCTCATACTGTTAGAATTATAAAAAGTACAGAGCCCCTAAAGGGACATGGTGAAGAAAAAAAAATGGGAGGAAAAATAATTGTCAGTGCTTTGGGAACGCAAAACATTTAGCCTATTAATGCAGAGAACACAAAAGTTTTGCGAGTTTCTCAGGGGAATGCAACAGTTTTTGTGGGGGAACGCAAACATTTTGGAGTCAAAAGTATTGACTTATTCTCCCATCTCATATTTTTTTTTCCACCCCATGTCCTTTTAGGGGGAAAAAGTGCAGCTTAAAAGAGGTTAAAATACACAAACAGTTTAGAACTGTGCATGTTTCACCGCAAATGAACTTTCAGTTCAACTTTCATACATAATAAATTAATACTTGATTATTGTTCTTCTCATAAACATACATGAACTATACCCACTACCACTCATGCAGTTTCATGTACATACTTATACAGTCTAAATGTTACCAATTTCTTTCATGTCAGTGAATATAACATGATTAATTCACATTGTTTTGCATATTTACATGATTAATGTACATGCAAGAGGACAAGGTACTTTAAATAACATAATTTCCACTTCTGTTACTTAATACCTTGTTTTTCATCTGTATGATTAGACTCATATGAATGAGCTTTACTGTCCCACAGACTCTTTGACCTTAAACTAGACATGTACTCAATATTTCTAATAACTTAATGGTGATAAGATTTACATGAGATTTAGTTTCATGTCCTCATTGTGATGTGCAGGGTTCAGTGGAGAGGCTGGGATCCTGAAATCCGCCGAATGGTGAGTTTTACCTGCAGATAATTTCAATAACATTTATAGCTCTCTGAATGTAGTGATGGAAAAAAATCGGATTGAAACATCATCTTACTTCGTCCTTGCTTAGTCTTCTTGTGTATGTGTGTATCTCTTCTACTGTGTCTACCAGCAGGCCATTAAAGGCCAGGATCTGATCCCCCTTATGGAACAGATGTGAGTCCTGAATCTGCCGACACTCAGACACACTGGAAAAGGATGAGAGACAAAGAACAATGAGAAACATAGTACAATGTAAGTTGTTCGTTATGATACAACTGTAATAACTGTACAATGAGAGTGGTACCATGGTTTGCCTTCTTCCTGTGTCAAGATAAGACTGTTTTCCAGACTGTTTTGACTAATGCAGATCTCCTTCACAAAATGTGTGCGCGTTTCACTACAGAATAGAAATATGCATTGACTATTTTCAAACATATGCCACATTTTTCATAACCTTAGTGCTAAATATAGTTGAAAATCAAATGGCACAGGAAATTAAGAAATTTAATCCTTGGTCCCACTTTATATTAAGTGTCTTAGTACACTACGGCATACTAACATTTAAATGAATCATTTGATACAATGCACTTATTGTGTACATACATGTTTTACATTGTACTTACAAAACACCTGCATGTAATTACAGCTGTAATTTATGTAATTACACTTTTGACCCATCTCTTACACAGTAAAGGATTAGTCCACTTCAAGATGAAAATTTCCTGATATTTTACTCACCCCCATCTCATCCAAGATGTTCATGTCTTTCTTTTTCAGTCGAAATGAAATTACGTTTTTTGAGGAAAACATTCCAGGATTTTTCTCCCCATCATAGCCTTCCATGGCAACCGGGTAGAAGAAGTACCGCCCCGTGTTTACAAAGCGCACATGCGAAGACTAATACAAACGCCCTTTAGCAAAAAAAAAAAGGTAAAACAATGATGTTGGACGATTTTGAAGTTGAGTGTTTTTGGTAAAGGGCGTTTGTATTAGTCCTCGCACATTTGCTTGGGGCGGTACTTCTGCCTACGTCTGGTATTACCTTTCCGACGTGATTGCGCAATCCTTTGCATGGAGCAGAGCAATTTGGGTAAAAAAATTTTTTTTAAATGAATATACTTTTTTAAATGACCGAAGGTTTCACTTGATAAGACCCTATTCCTCGTCTGGGATTGCACAGAGCCTCTGAAGCCCTTCGAAGTGCTTTGAAACTGCATTGATTTGGACCTTCAACATTTTGGTTGCCATGGAAGTCTGTGATGGGGAGAAAAATCCTGGAATGTTTTCCTCAAAAAACTTCATTTTCTTTTCGACTGAAGAAAGGAAGACATGAGCATCTTGGATGAGATGGGGGTGAGTAAAATATCAGGAAATTTTCATTTTGAAGTGAACTAATCTTTTAACCCACCCTTAATCTACCCATACCACCAAACCTGTCCCTAACCTTACCCGGATCCAACGTCAATAGCAGCAAAAGTGTTTTGCAACACAGCATGAACACATTAAGTACACTGTACATAACAATTATAATATTTTTGGGTGTAAGTATGTAGTAGTTAAATACACTTCATATAAAGTGGGACCGTTTCTGTAATTCTAGTGTTGAACTAATGGGGAGGGGTGAATTGAAATGATAAAAATCACCTCTTGTTTAAAGACGCCTCATCCAGCTCAGTAGAGGCACAGTTCCCATTGAAGCTACAGAGACGAGGCTGAGAATGTCTCCTTTCTGTACTCATTCTAAGGAAAAAAGTAAGAAAGTGAAACAAAAATGACATCATTCAGATTTATTCAGCAGAAAAACACAGTTCAAAGCTGCCATTATGTCAGAAGTCCAAATTTACCGTTTATATTCATCATAATTATCTTGATTGACTGCACCATTGCACACAGAGGACTCGTGGCCATTAATGGAAGTACTGAAAAAGACAAAATAATAATAATAGGTTTAACTTTATGTACCTCAGAACGATGCTTGCTTAATCATTCTAGTCAGAGATGATTGCATCTCTCAGGTTTCAAGATGCTAAAATCTTGCTACAGTAAGTGTTTGCCTTAATGTTAGCATTCAACCATGACTAGACCTGTTCAGCAAGACTGGAAATGTCCAAACAACAAAGTAGAATGTTCAGCTACGCTAATGTAAGAGTTGTTTTGTAGTCTTTAAATAAACAAGAATCACATCTATGTGTTGCATCAGAGGCTCAGGGGAATGGACTTCGTGAATGCATTACAGTGTGTCAGATGGCAACACGCGCTTAGTTTACTGTATCTTGCACAACTAACACAATAGTGCAATGTCATGAGGTGAATTGAAGACTTCAAAATTACTTTGTCTGTATACATGCAGCATTAGCCTCCTGTTGGATATCTTCCAATGCCATTTGCCTAATCAGGAAAGACCACAGAAAAAGAACAATTAAATTAAATGTCTCTCAGAAAATTGCATTTTATCTACAGAGTACATTTCACATTTCACTAGGCCAGTTAAGGGAAAAGTCTTCTCGAACACCTACACTGATGCCATGCGCATGTATACACTGCTGTCCTCTTGAAATTCACCCTGTTTCCCATCCTTCTCATCTTTATACTCTTTAACTGAAATCTGTCAAATAGAAGTTTGAGTTTTTGTCATATGGAAGTTTAAAAGCATTTATGTTAAAGAAACGTATGTAAATGTGTAAAACCTTGCGCTCTACTGCTACTGAAGATTCGCTGAACTTGCGAGGATAGTCATAATGGCCGTAGGTTGGTGGAGAAGATAACATTAATGCAGGTGCTGACCATCTTTCATCAGACTGATCTTCAACCTTTGGTTCTGAAGTTTTTTCAGGTACAGATATTGATCTATATCTGTTGTCCTGTGGAAGAAGGTCAAGTATGTGAGCATGCACAACCTCTCAAGTTTTGACACACTTTGATTTTTTTTTTTCTTTTTTTGGGGGGATGTAAAAAACTGATAAAAAAGCGTAAGCATTAATGCTCGAAAATAAATAAATCATGCCAACATGAGTTTCTAAAGAAAACAACAAAAAGATTAATTGTATGAAGTTATAATAATACTATGACTGATAGTTTATATATACATACATGTGTGTAAAGATGGAGAGAGAAGAAATATTTTAATGTTTACCTCAAGGGTGTCATCTGTATGTTGCAGTTTATTTGGTTTCTGGGTATTCAAGGCATCGTGCCAGCCATTCACATCATCACTGAAAACACCAGAAAACATTTACCATTTTTAAAATGAAAATTAAAAGTTTAAACAACGCAATTTCTAGAATTATATTTACAGTATATAACTTGCTTCAGAAGTGGAATGTAGAAGTAGAATTTAGAATGCAATATTCTAAATGCAAACAGGCATGCCAGTAAAGCTTAGTTGATTTATTTTGTAAGACTCAATTTTAAATGTGTATATCTTCAAAACCAAAAGACGGACTAAAAGCCACATTTCATGGAGACTTTAAATATAATTTTTTGCCTGTATCATGCTGGCTTTCATGGAACTATGGCATGACAGCAATGAGAGAGATGGTCAAAATGATGTTTGCAAACCTGTTTTCTCCAATGAGAAAATAGTCTCTGCTGTGTTTTTGTGTGTCGTCTTCCACCCTCAAGAACAGCACAGAGGCTGGGGGACAATTGAAGTGTTTCTGAATCCAGTCCCACATCTGATGTGTCTCTAGGTCAGTAAACATCAAGCTGATCCTTTAAAACAGAAAGACTTTCTCATTATAGTGTGAAAATACTGGTTATTTTTGAGTGTGACTGTATTTTCCTTACTTAGAAATGTCTATCTTTCCCACAGGTTTGTCTCTCTTTTCGCTGTTGGTATAATATGTCAGATGGTAGGCGTCTTCGCCCGTCTTGGAGAGCACAAAGAAACGGCGTTTCCATGATTTCTGTGCCAGATATAACAGGTAAAACTGCTAAGATTAGCAAACAGAGGAACTGTCTTCGACAGACTGCAGATATGACAGAAATGCAATATGAGACGTACAGAGCTTTTTAATAAGGCAGATTGAGCAGGGGACTTGTGCAGGTATCCCGTGTACACTTCCTCCACAATTGCTGGTTCTTTGTAAAACTTTGCAGTTGCTGCTGCAGAAACATAAATAAACTGATTAAAATTAAACGCATAGATACAACTGAATTTAATTTATTAAATTTCTTTCTTGATTATCCCATTTTCCTAAACGAATTTAGACTTACTTTTATTTTTATTGGACTTGCTCATGTTGTTTCTAAAATAGATGTGAAATAAGTTTACTGTAAGCACTGACATCCAATACAATCACATGTAAACAACATTTATGATTTTGTAAAACAAAACTAATATTCAGTGAAGACTAATTAAAATGCAGAGGAAATTAACCCTCCATCAAATTTCATGTTATGCTATACAAGCATCACATAGCAGACTCTGCAGAGTCGTCATATCAGTAGCCATATTTTATAATATTATTCTCTTACCTTGTGTCTCGGTAAAAATAGTGTCCTCAAAAGTTATTCAGCTCTCACAACATGTGTGTTATGATGGCAGATTAGGAGGAAGATGAGGCCTTTTGTTTCTTCTAGAGCGTTATGCTGGTAACAGGTGGAGTTTCTTGTTATACGCAAGCTTCGGTTTAAGGTCCCTCCCTTTTGATTGTGTCGGTCATTAGTTTGTGGAAATTACCAGACAAACTATGCATTCATAAAAGCTTTGTGGTATTGTGGGAAACTTTAAACTACAAAAACAAATGTAGCTTCTAAAGCACATCCAGTAAGCTGTGACTGGAAATAATATACCCTGGCACTTTTCCATTTATCAAATTTTAATTTATGTGGCTAGAAGCTCCTGGTTCCCTTTAGGAATGCATGAGGTCAGTTAATAAGTTGCCATGCCCAAAACCATTCCAACCATTTTCTCTGCATGCTGCTGGGTTTTTAGGGGAATTCTTGATCAGTGGATTTCAGTAAATAATGATAATTGTCTTTCCTCCACCATTTTCCCTGGATTTTTTTCAAGTGTAAGATACTTTTGGCTGGTGGGGGTGATTGATGATGGCATTTGATTTAATTTTAGGGTTAAATAAATGTGGTACTCCTAAGTAAAAACAATATATAACAAAGAAACTGAATGAACATTAACAAATTATCTAATATGCATTAGGCCTATGTGCAATAATGCTAGTAAATCATTTTAATGAAAGCTAAAAAATAAAGAAAAATCTAGATTTTAATAATAGGAGTCAGGGTCCCTGAGAATTTAAAAGATTGAACATAGATTGAACTAAATTGTGTCATTTATTAGTGTACATAAGGGGTGTGTATGTGTAAGTGAGAATGTTTTTCATTGTAGCGCTTTGCTTGTTCCTGGCATAAAAATGCATGCTAATTTGTATATAATGCACCAGCCTGGTCTCATTGTTAATACGTATCAATGATACTGAAACGTACAATATGGATGTACAGAGTTGGAATGTGGAAACGCGTGTCATGGATGGGGCAAACAATAGTTCCAGCAATAGCACTGAATCCGATTCATTTCAGTGTTTCTTAAGCACACTCGCTGGTAAATTGATGAAATTACTGGAGCTTTTTTTCCCTTCATTTTAACACATTAGTTGCCCTCTCAGGAATCTTGCCACTAGTGTTATAGTTAATGTTTATCGTAAGATATTAAATGGTAAGACTCTAATTGCAGTTAGATAATGTGAGCCACACTTCAATAGCTACCTGACCAGATGCTAGTTGTTTGTAGTCTTTCTGAAATCTTTCCCACCCCGTAGGATGTCGAATTAGTTTCTATGAATACTGCTCATTCAATGAATAACTTATCTAGTGCGTCACTGGTTATATTTTATAATAAATAATTAAATGCAATTGGTTTACTTGTTTTTTAAGCAATATTTTAAACTTTTTTAAATTCAGTATTTGCTTGCATTCATTAATATTCACTTATGTGTATGCTGTAAGTATCATAAAATAACATTAGGATGTAATTCATCTTTTAAATGTAACATTAAAAAAAGTCTAAACTTATAAAAATCTAGTGTTTGAAAATGTCTAAATATATATTCAAAATGCAAAACCTAAAAAAATACATGTATATTTATTAAAGAGCCACACAGGCATAACTCAAACCTCTAAACCCATATAACCATTTCTTTAAAAATATGTAGAGTTAATAAAGAAAAAAACAATTTATTTATTGCAAAAATGTCAAAAGCGGTACCAAAACTAGTCCAAATGATGCTGTTACAGTCCTCTCTGTTAGGTACAGAGCAGAATTTAAGTTATTAATTGTTAAAAATCCCAATTTACTCTTTGTAAATTGTGTAAACTGTGTAAATGGTTTATTAAAGTTATGAATCGCTAAAAATACCAATCTACTCTGTGAAAGGCACCCGAAACACTGCATGTCAAGAAAGCCATTGGCCCTGTCCCAAATGGCACCCTAAACATTTGCTGTCTTTCTACAAGTCCACACTTTCGTGATGTAGCACCAGCCATTGTAAGTTCTCAAGAACGTAAGTGTGCCATTTTTGACAGGGCCATGAGTGTTTGATATGGCTGCCGTAAAACTTGTCGTAAATTTGACATTTACAGTCATTGCTGACAATGGAGATGAAGATGGATCGCTGAATAAAGTCCTGAATTTGGGTCTGTTCCTCACAATCGTATGATGGATTCTAAAGATTTGGATTACAACGCACAATTAAAATGGATTGCTTTTGTTAATTTATTTCTCGTTTTTGGTGTATTTATGATTCTGTTGTCAGTCACAGCATAGCTAGGACTATAATAAGAAAATGTAAGTTTCATCGTCTGGAAATTTCATCAAATAAATGTTGGTATGGCAGAACCACACTTTACGTAAAAATACACACAAATATGAGATCACTTTGCTATTAAAGCTTGTTTCCGCCACAGAATAAAACATTAAAAGGTAATTGTGACTTTTTATCTCACAATTATGAACATAAATGTGACACAAACTCTTAATCAGATTTTTGTGATTTAAAATATCGCAATTAAAATGTTTTATTCCAAGAAACCTTCAAAAGGCTACATACAGTATAAAATACAGAATTAAAGAAAAGCAATGCACTGAACTTGTAGAGTAATATAAAAATGGTAATTTCAGTATATGAATCAAAAGTAAATGAAACTAAATGAATACCAGAAATCTTTTATTAAAAGGCAAAATGTTGACATTGACCGACACAATATAGTTTTAATCAAATGTTAAAACGGAAAATACATTTGCATTTTATTTTCTTTACATTTCACATCAAGGTGAATATAAGAACACACGTTTGGTTTGAAACGTAATATTTAAATATAGGCTATATTTAGTAGCCTTCTTATTTACACAGTATAGACTATACATGGTCTTTCAAAAAAAATAAGCTGCCTTGTTCTAAAATTATTGACTTTTGGTAATTTTCTTTAATCATATTTATTTTATTTTTATTAAATTAATGCAACTTGTCAAGTTCATCTCATTATCCATTTCAATTGAGGTTCTCAATGCAAAGCTATTGTAAAATCATTATTCATTCATGGTGCAAGTCAGTGAAACAAAATAGGATTTAGCATAAAGAATCCTGTTCAACCTTACATCTATTTGGAAATTAATTCAACATATTACTTGAACTGTAAAAAATAAAACAACAAATATATCTTAAATTAAGTCTTGTTTCTGTTATGACAATTAGAACTCAGTAGGTAACAACAGGCAAAGAAGCTGGAGTTTAGTATGAAGCCCGAGTACTTTTCTGTACTCATTCTGACAATTCATCTGTGTCGTTATCTTCGCGGTTTGTTTCTGTTCTCAATTCTGTCTTGAGTAAAAAAGAGTGAAACTGTTAGTATATTTGTGAGTACAAGTTTGTATTTCCTCTTGTGTTGTTTGCATGCATCTACCTGAATACTTTTGAATTTTGTAGGAGAAACATAGATGGGCCCGTGGGTCGCGGGTGATGGCAGCTCATGTTTTGTATGACCCCAATCAACTTCCTGTCATTAACAGAACATAGGTGATGATGATATTATTGACTTATCTTATTAGATTATTGAATGGCTGCAAATTGAGTGGAGTGAACTCTCAAAGCAAAGGGGGAGTATACCATTACAACAAGCAAATAGCAAACCTGATTTTTTTTTTTTTTTTTTTTTGGTTCACATTTATTGAGACTAAACTGTGTCACTCTCCTCAGGTGATAAAACATTCTCACAAATAGTTGGGAAACTTTGCAATAAGTATTAAAGACTTATTATTATAATTTAAGGATCATACAACCTGAAATACCAGTTGGCCACAAACCAGACCTATTTTTAGCAGACAGCCCCTTCCATGTGCCAACATACCTGCTCATTGTTTTCTGATTGCGGAAGTTCTCTGATGTGTCTCTTCGATCCAAATGTCTGTACGACAGATGTTTAATTCAGATTAATCAGCTAAAAGAAAGATTTTTTGCACACCACGCACAATTATGTATGAAATGCGTGCATTTTCAGTTCAGAAAAGTAAAAATATTACCTTGGCATCCAAAAGTCTGTGTGGACGATTATTTAAGATGTCAAATAAAGCAGTGAACCATTTTTCCATCTCCCAACTGCACAAATATGTTATATTGCATCATTCAGAGACTATTTAAAAAGTCAAATCATATTATGGGCCCTATTTTAATGATCTGAGTGCATGACATGAAGCGCATGGCGCAGGTGCACTTTTGCTATTTGACGACGAAAAAATTAGGCGGTGCACCAGGCGCACGGTCCAAAAGGGTTGTACCCAGTCTCTTAATGAGTCATGGGTGTGTTTTAGGCGTAACATGCAGTAAACCAATCAGTCTCTCATCTCCCATTCCCTTTAAAAGCCAGGTGTGCTTGCACCATGGTGGATTCACTATTTACATGGCGGAATTTGCGAGCGGAAAGACTGAACGCTTCTCCAGAGAGGAATCCTTTTATTTTTAATATTTAAAAATGTTTGCGTGCTGCTGCGCGTCCCTGTGTGTAATAAGCAGAGTGTACGCGTGTTGTGCACCCGCCTAAAGGCGCATATTACTAACGCACCCTTTAAATAACACAAAAAAATACTGCGCTATTGACTTTAGACCAGGTTTTTGTTGGTTGTCTGTTGATTTCAGTTGCCAACAATGCGCCTGAACACACCTCGTTTTCAGACCAGCACGCCCATGGGCAAACAGATGGGCGTGAGTGCTTCAAACTTGTGCATCAAACTTGTGCATCAAACTTGTGCATAAAATAACTGCATCGGGCTGAAACTAGCAAAAAACACTTGCGTCGCATTGCGCAGGGTGTATGATCTTATGATCTATGAGGGTCTATGAATGTTTCATCTCTAAGAAGTCATCTCTATAGACTATGTATGATAGATAGATAGATAGATAGATTTTCCACTTAATTTACGACAAAAAGAACAACAATAAATCACTGCCATTGAACAAAGCAAACACATTCAGGACAAACCTGTTTTCTCCGATAAGGAAGTAGTCTCTATCTGGTACTCTAATAAACATTACGGATGAAGGAGAACATCTGAAATTGTTATGAATCCAGCTCCACATATTATGCATCTCGGGGTTCAAGAACATGAATGTGACCCTAAAGGACAGACAAAAAAACAGATGTTCTCTTCTGTAGCCTCACTGTAGTTATTGTGCAAAGGAAGTTTGTCAAGACAAACTTTGATGTTAAATAGATAAGATAAGATAAGAGTTTAATGATCTGATGAGGTGGATCAGTGCAGGAGAGTACAATTATTGAACATACTTAGATAAGTCAACATCTCCCAGTGGTTTGCTCATCTCTTCATTTTTGTAGTACTTAAGCTGGCACATGTTGTTGCTGTACTTTAGAAGAACAAAAAACCTCCGTTTCCATGATTTCTGAAAAAAAAAATACAGCATGAGAGAAATTAGCAAAATGAGTCTCTCATTGAGAGACTCACTTTTAATGTACTGAAAAACCTGTTCTGCTCTTCCACATACCTGCGACTTGAACTGATTCTCTGGGGGAGATTTGTAAAGATATCCAGAACACATTTGCTCCTCTGCACCATGTATGTAAAATGCATAGTTTTTATCTGCTGGGACAAAGAATTAAAACTAAGCCACATGTTACTTACAATAATGTAGATCACAGACCTTTAAAAGAACATACCTGCCATTTTACAGTTTGGGCGAGTAATGGAATGCTGTGAGTGTAATCTGGGAACAGAACAAGCTGTGGTTACTTTAGCATATTCAATGATGAATGATTTCAATTGCCAAATGTTTGAAATTCAAGGTGTTCTTAAAACGACACTGTCAGGACCGGGCCACATGGTCTGAGACTACAATAGGAGGTGTGACAGTAAGCCCCTCAATCTGTTTTTGCACATGTGCATTTTTTTTTAAAAGATATTAGCAATCCTCAAAAACATACTAGTCTGTTAGTGACAGTGTAAACTGAGCCAAACAATAGATATCATAAGCAGCACAAACAAGGAAACAAATACACACACACACACACACACACACACATACACACAAAGACAGAGAAAACTATTCCTCATGTAAATATAGTTTTGTTTAAAATATTTATTCAGGTGTTATATTAATAAATAAACACTAAATGGTGACTTATGATTTAACTTCCCACCATTGATGCTGCCATACATTATGTAAATCAGACAGCACAATTTCTAAGCTTTATCTATTATGCAGCAATCAAAATTATGCAAGTAATGCAGTTTTAATAGAAAACTATGATTGTAATATTATTATATGACTGAAATTACAGTTTCTGTACCTGAGATAGATGCTCCGTGTCTGTGAGTACACAAAATGTGGTTAAAATATATGAGGAAGTCACCAAAGGTGAGAATCCTTAGAAGTGATGTCACAAGGAAGGCGGTGATTTAAACATATTTTGTTACGTACTTGAACAAATAGAAAGAAAAAAAGAAGTACAAGAAACACTATTGCCATTATTGCCTCTATTCAATTGGCGTGACACTATTATCTCTAAAATATACATTATTGGCGCACATTGCATGTTATTACCTGACATTGAAGGTGAAGTCACTTCTCCCACCACTTATAGTAATGCGAATAGATTTCCTGAACACCTCCCATCTGCCATTGGTCATAAAAACAGATAGCCCCGCCCCAAACTCACATCATTGGTGGAGCCAAAGTTAATGTGTGGAGATGGTAGTGATTTTCAAACAAACAGAGCAAAGGGTCTCATTCACTAGCGTGGATTATTTCGTATTTGTACACCGGAAAACTTCCCAACGTGCATTTGTTCTTAATCTCTGGATAATTACACTGGATTGGAGAAAATTAGTAAGTGGCAATTAAAGGGAGTATTTTTACAGTATTTTACTCCTAAAAAAAATAAACAATTACCAAGAAAATGAGACATCCTCAATTGATTTCAAATAAAACTATTAAATACAGTATTTTTTGTGTAGGCTACTCTCAATTTTTCATAGACGTAGTGCAGATGGAAGAGAACACTTGTACTGCCGTGTTGTGCTTTTCACACATCTATGGGCAGAAGTGTCAGTTTCAGCATATTTGTATGATTTATGCAAGGGTGAAATCTAGACAAAAGTTTATCTACATTCCAGAAGTCAGCTTCAAAAACCTTGGTGGTAACCTGACACCTTACCTTACGCTTAGTGCCCTAATTTCCAGCCATACCTAAAATGTCCTGTATCAATCAAAGAGTCATCACCGACTTACGTCAGTTCCCGCACACGCCTGCTCATCCAATGGCGTGAGGGTGAACAATCATTGTTCAATGGCACTGTGACAAGAAGTTGGCCATGATGTATCAGGGATGGAAAGACAGGCGGCAGCTGCAGGTGGCTTGGCACAGGCCTCAATCCAAACATTCCTACTCATACGCAATGCATAGAATTTGTATCAGTCATTACAAAGGCTAACAGGGTCATGGCTAAAGCCTATAATTAGTGCTACCTGCTCTGGAATTCAACCCAGTTGCGACATGCAAAATTAAAATGCACAAAACTTTAAATTTTAAACACATCTGTAGATAAGAACCCTGGCAAATTTCTCCTCAAAGGTTAAACTGGAGACCCTAATTTAAACATCTAAATATTAGCTCTTGTGACCCATGCATCAACACTTTCAAAAGTCTTCCATGTGAGATGGAGATATAAATAGACGCTTTGTTTGGCTAGAAGTGCTGCTTCCCTTCTCTTTTGTGCACAATGTACTCCGACTACAGCAGGCCGTGCAGCTCATTCAGCCAGATTTATGGACCACAGTCATACAACGCAAATACTTCCCAGGGCACAGGAACAACAGATGGACCATCACCCCTCCCCTATCCATGGTATTTTAACCGTACAGTATAAAGCTCAAAGTTTGGGGCTTAGGCTATTCATTTGCCAGTGGAGAACAAGACTGGAAAGAAAACCGAACTAATCAAATTAAGGGAAGAACTGGTACTAGTAAAGTCAATGATGAAGACACAAACCCAGGTAAATATTCAGTGAATTTCTATTCATTATGATGGATATTTTCAACTTGACATTAACTTTTGAAACTTCTCATTCAAGGACACCTCAATAAAACATCAGGAGCACCTAAAGAGACAAAGAGACATTCTGGCTTTCCGAATGAAGAAGCTGTCATCAAAACAATCTGTCTTCAATGTAAGTTGGCGAAACTTCCATTAACGTCTGTAAGTACGATAAATGCAATGCTTTAAATATGGCAATGCGGTTTGTTGTATCTTGAGTATTTTTCATTATTCCACAGAGCAAGACTGCAACTCTAAAAGAGAAGATTAAGAAAAAATATGATGACATGAAGAGGGTTTTGGATGAGGATCTTAGAATTACACTAAGCCTGCTGGATCTTGAGACAGAGGCCATGGAGAGAACTGTTGAGGACAGCGTTGAGAAGTGCTACCGCCTCACGCAGGAAATCGATCAGCAGCTCGCTGAACTATCTGCACAGGTGGAGAAAGATCAACGTCAGGGTCAAGAGAAGGTGCAGTTTTAGTTCAGAATGGTGTTTTGTAGTAGCACATTTTTAGATGGAAATGCATAGCTGAGGTAGTAACCAAATATAATACCAAATACTCTTGAGCACTCAACTGCAAATTGCTATTTTTTCTTTTTCTTTATAGCTGCAGTACCGTTGAAAATATTTGTAATACTTTTGTTTAGCAGAGATGCTTTGAAATGATCAAAAACGAAAGTTAATGTTTTTATAGCAATATTAAGCAGCTCAATTTTAACATTTGATAATAATAAGAAATGTTAGAATGATTTCTGAAGGATAATGTGACACTGAAGACTGGAGTAATGATGCTGAAAAATATATAAAAAAATATTAACATAGAAACATTTATCTGAAATTGTAATAATAATTCACAATATTACTGTATTTTTTATTTAAATATATGTAGCTATTCTTTCAAAAATATATTTTCTTGTGTAAAGTCCACTTTATACAGTTTAATAAAATAGTGATATTGTAAAGGAATTAAATATTTACTAGGCTTTATATTGTCATTGTAATAAACAAACTGTTAAAACATTATCTGGCCAATATTTTAGAGATTAATTCATTTTTTCCCCCCACAAAACTATGTAGATTATTTTTGTACTCTTAAATTAATGCCGTCAGTAGAATACAATAATTACTTTAATTTAATTAATTCATTTAAATCAATTAATTTCATGATCAGTCTTTAGAAAGCAGAATGAAATATTTTTTATAGAAATATTTTTACAAAATACACTAAACATTTAATTATCTTAAGTGCACATGTTAAATATCTATAACAACTTTAAATGATATATAATTTTTTTTAATCAATTTTTTTGCAGAGACGTAGCGCAATTATTTTGCCAATTGCTTTGGATTAAAGTGGCTGCTCCATAGATAAATTAAGGCAAATGCAGTGTGGAAATGTTCTACAAATAGCTTACTTTTTCAACCTGTCTCCACCTCTCTTTTACTTACAGATGTCAGAGATGGAAGAAAGGTAAGTAGTGTTGCAGTTGTGGAAATTTGGTTTCTAGCTGGTCGATGACGGAAATTTAAGTTCAATAAGTATGTAAATACTCTAAAATTACTGGAATATTTTACACTGCTTTGTTTTTTAATTTAAATGGTTTTCTTGTTTTGACAAATCTGTGGGACGGAAATTGGCCAAGCCTTTAATCAAGCATGCAATCTGACATTTCTGCAACAACACTACTTCCTTCTTGTGTGGCATGAGCATTTTTCTGCACATGTTCTTCCTTGTTTATAGAATAATGGAGACTCTGAAGAAGACTGATCCAGAGTTAATGCAGATGGATGAATTTAAGAATGAACAGCTACTCTGCTTAACCATCAACCTGCTGTTGTTCATACGCTCTCAGGTTCCTGTCACCAAGAAACTCTTCCAAAGCTGTGAGGATCTTCACATTTTCACATGAGAATTACTCTAGCGCTTTTACTATGTACAGCTAAAGCAAGTTCAATAATTCCTGCAATGTTTTCCATCATTCTAACTCATGCTACACCTTTCCTGAGCCTCTCACACAAGGAATTTGTATCTATTTATAGTCTAATTTTATGAAGCCTTGGTACTTTCCATTTTTCAGATGCCCAAGACGTTGTTTTGAATCCTGACTCTGCTCACCCGAAGCTTATTGTTTCCCCTGTGGGCGACTCAATCTCTTACACTGACACTTGGCAGGAAGTTTCTGAAAACCCCTCTCGATTTGACACCACCCTGAATGTGATTAGCCGAGAGGGCTTTACAGATGTTCGCAACTACTGGGAGGTGCAGGTTGCTGGGAAGACATACTGGGAACTAGGCCTCACATACCCTAAAATACCCAGGAAGGGCAGAGAGGAAGACTGCTGGTTGGGACGGGGCCCAACGTCCTGGTGTGTTGAGTATTTCAATGGAGACTACACAGCCTGGCACAATGGCATTCCCCATGAGCTCACCCATGTAAGTGGGAGAACCTTCCAGCGCATTGGCATCTTCTCCAGCTCAGAGGGAGGTTTGATTTGTTTCTTGGGGGCAGACACCATGACGCCCCTGTATAGTTTTTGTGCAGGAACTTTCACAGACTTACTCTACCAGGCTGTCTGTCCTGGCCATGACAACCAGGGGACAAACACGAAACCGCTGCTGATTTGCGATGCCTCGAAATCCGCCCCCACCTTGTGATGGACAACCAATGAGGGTTGGGGTCTGGATTTATCGAAGCGAAAGAGGTTGCTGTGCGCAGGTTACAACAAAAAAAAAGTTTTTTTGGAATGATTAGTTTGGAAAATGTTCCTTAGATTTGTCTTGGTCCTTATGTTTGATTGATATTTCTAGAATTTATTTGTATAAAATAATCTGTGCCATTTTTGTTGTATTAGTTTACTGTATAAATGGGAAAGTATGAGTTTACATGTTACTACATTTTTCCCCCATGTACACCATCCTTCAAACATTTGGGATCAGAATTTTTGTTTTTTTAAAGGCATTTATTCAGCAAGGACACATTAAATTGATCGAAGTGACCATAAAGATATTTGTTTCACTAGATTTCTATTTTAAATAAATGCTGTTCTTTTGAACTTTTTATTTATTAAAGATTCACGGAAAAATATATATATATCACGGTTTTCACTAAAATATTGTGCAGTGTATAAGAAATGTTTCTTGAGCAGCAAGTCATCATATTAGAATGATTTCTGAAGGATCATGTGACTGAAGTGCCATCACATAATAAAGTACATTTTAAAATATAATAAAGTAGAAAACGGTTATTTTAAATTGTAATAATATTTCACAATGTAACTATTTTTTATCAAATAAATGCAACCTTGGTGAGCATGAGACTTCTTTCAAAAACATCTTACTGACCCCAAACTTCAATATCAATAAAAAAAATGACAAGAGTTTAATAAAGGTTTTTTTTAATACAATAAAATAAGGCTTACAAATGCATTCATTTGAAGTTAAGTAATTTAAACAAAAATCAGCCCCACTTTATACAATGCAGTGTTGACACAATGTAAACAAACTTTTCAGGGCACTTGTGCCAATAATATCATATTTTTTAAATTCTTTTCTATAAACATTCCTATTATCACAGTAAAGCATTTAAATTTTAAAAACGATGTAGTATAAATTTAATAATAAAAATTGTTTTCCATTTCAAAACAAGTGGAGCTAACATTTCCTTTAATATAGTTAGAGCACTTCACTAATAATCAAGAAAAGAAGAAAAGAAGGCCTTTCATCTGTTGCAGTCGGTTGGTTGCACAGGCTGGCAGATTCAGTGTGTGATCTGGATGAACAATCAATAACTGAGAATGAAAATACAGAAAGAACCAAAAGGAAAGGACGAAACCAGACAAGCTCTGAACACATCAGAAGGTTCAAACAGCATGTTAGGTCAGATGGATGATAAATGGTTTAAATGGTCACCAGTAATTCAATAGCTGCCTCTGTAGATTATAGACGGATTCAGTACAAAACATAAGTAAATACTGCATGAAGACTTCAAAGCAACAGTGTGCTCAAAATACACTGGACGCATGCAGATCTGATTTTGGTTTTTCAGTGAATGCAAACTAACCAGCGAGGGATAAATGAATAGCTTTTAAAACCAGTCAGGTGTCAGCATTACTTCACTATTTGCCACTCCATTTCCATTCATGCCCTTTCTTTGACCCCCTTTGAAGAGCATTCTGGAATAACCAAACCAAACCAAACTGAAATGCTACAAATGGCCATTTATGCTTAGAGTAAATGCTTGAGTTGTTTTTTTCTAATGATCAAAATAAAAACAGAACAACAGCAAAGTTTTGTTGTGGTCTTTTTACAATCATTTTTTCATTAATGTCCAAGAAAGGTTTTATCCAGTAGGGTAAAAGTGGCAGCAAACTTTCAAAGTTGGCAAAGCAACATGGATATTTGACAGTGCCATTTGACAAAGATCATATTTGACATCACTGTTCTCTGGAATACTCTGAGGAAGATGAAATAGAACATGCACTGAGAAGGTTGTGAACTCGAACAAGAAGTAGCACAGAGGAAGACCTTTGTGGTGTCCGTATGCATAGCATAACGTAAAAAATTGCTTTCACACACAAACCAAATGGGATCATCCCTGAATGTTGTGACCACTTGGTCGAGTGAAGTCAGTCATTTGGTCAGTCAGTGGTCAGTCTTTGTACACCTGATGTGTCTTTCCTGCCTGCCATCCTAAAATGTGCACTGTAAAAATGTAAAAATATTTTGCTCAAGTATTAGACTGAGGTTTCCCTCCTTATGCGGATCAATGACAAAAAAGGATAACAATCTGGTTAATATTTACTGTTAAAAGATAACTAATTAAAAGTGTGCTACTATAATTTCCTTGGCAAGAAAATGTGTGTGCTCAGAAAAGGCAGACGGAGCACAGCATGTGAAGATGGTCTGCTCTACTCAAATCAGTTGAAGTAGAGCTCTTTAGTCAACATGGACACCACACAAGGTATCTGTTTCTTCTCGCTAAAACGAGGGTCCTCTGACCAGGACTCGAAGCTGGTGGCCACCTTGTAGTTGACCCGTGTGAGGATCTGCATGATCTCAAGTTGCTTGCCAAACTCATCAAGAACGTTACAGAGGGCCTGGACAAACCAGGACCCTCTGCCTGGATTCCTCCAGGAGTAGTAACCTGTGAGAACAAATGTGGAAGAATGTTAAAACTAACATGATTTGACAATATTTTAGCCCAGGGCTGGGTATCTATTTAGATTTCCAGATTCACAAAATATCTAAATTGATTCAATTCTCATTCACCTGGGTATAATTTCAGTTTTAATATCTATTTTTGCTTATATAAACACATATTTATATATACAATTCATATATAAAAATACACTACTGTTTTGGGGTCAGTAAGACTTTTTTTTTTTTTTTTATGAAAAAAGCCTCATGCCCTTTATTGGATCAAAACAGTAATATTGTAAAATATTATTACATTTTATATATATATACTATATAAAAAGTATATATAAAGTATTTTTTATATATTTCTTTTAAATATGTAACTCATTCCTGTGATGGCAAAGCTGAATTTTAAGCAGCCATTACTCCAGTCTTCTGAGTCACATGATCCTTCAGAAATCATTCTAATATGCTGATTTGCTGCTCAAGAAACATTTCTTATTATTATCAATGTTAAAAACAGTTGTGTTGATTAATATTTTTGTGGAAACTGTGATACTTTTTTCAGGATTCTGTGATACTATTTTTTTTTTTATTTGTACAAAAACTTTTGTAACATTATAAATGTCTTTATAGGTATAAAAGTATTAGTTTATTTTAGTGCTGGGTAATCGATTAATCACATCCAAAATAAAAGTTTGTGTTTACATAATATATGTGTGTGTACTGAGTATAATTATTATGTATATATAAATACACACACATGCATGTATATAAAAATAAACAACACAAACAAAAATGTTATATTTATAAATAAAATATTTATATTTAAATATAAGATAAATTATATATATATGTAAATACACCCTCCTTCATGTATATATTTCAGAAATATTTGCATGTATATACTGTATATATATATATATATATATATATACAGTATATACATGCAAATATTTCTTAAATATATACATGGAGTGTGTATTTACATATACATAATAATTATACAAAGTACACACACATATAATGTAAACACAAACTTTTATTAATCGCGATTAATCGATTGCCCAGCACTAGTTTCTTTCCAAAACAACAACAAAAAACAACAAACTCCTGCGTTTGTATTCTTTTTGATTGAATCATAAAAGTAATCTGTTCATGAATGATTGAGACTAGACTGGTCACACTATATGTGTTTGATTCACTAAAAAGAACTTGGTCCATGAATTGGACTATTCTGTTCATTGCTGTTTGTTATTATGTGCCACTCTAGAGGACAACTCAAGATGTGTTTTCTTGCCATTATTTTTTCTTTGAGACTAAATTTCCTGCATTCCATAATTAAGAATAGAAAAATTACCTGGCACAGTTGAATATGCGAACAGGAAGTCTGCCTCTACCGGAATCTTGTGTCTTGGATTGGCATCTGTCTCTATCGTGTCATTGGGCGGTCCTGAGTCAGTCTGTATGCCATCATCAAACTCTGAACCCCGACAAGCCTGCCAGTAAAAACACACTGCCATGTCAATATCTGCCTAATGTGCACTTCAAAAAACATCTGGGTTCACTCCGGGTATGGTGCGACTCAAATAGCATTAAAACAATAGACACCGTTGTATGAAGTTGCTCCATTTTCTCCTCCTTCACTTCTTCCTCATCCTCCTCTCTCCTCCCCAAATCCTCCTGTAGCCCTGCTCCTCTTACCTGGATGAAAAAGAGCTTTGGCTTGCCCACGAGGCTCTTGCACATGTCTCCTTTGAAGAGCGAAGTCATGCTCTTGATGGGCATGGCTCCGTCCGTGCCGTAAATCATGCCCTCCTCGCCGTGGCTCAGCAAGATGCAGGCGAAGCAGGAGCTTTCGCTGTGGTCCTCTTCTGAGACTGAAATACATACAAGAAAAAGCAAACTGTTTTGTCACACTTACAACTTTAGTTATCTTAATGCAGAGAAGCTGTATGTTTGCCAACAGCAGGGGGTGCAACAGCGCATTAGTAATTTGGGCCACTAAACAGTAGACTGACTATATTTGTGTTTTTTTTCATGCTTATAATGTATACCTGTAATGTAATTAGCTAAGCGGCACACTCACACCTAACAGCCTATGTAGAAACGGTCATTTATGAGGTTTCATGATGGTTATAGTGCATTAGAAAACAGGTACCTATGTAGTCAGGCGACAGTGAGGCAGCACAATAGGAACAGAACTTTACACAAACAACAATCAAAACAATGCAGTCTTCCAGCAATCAGGCAGCCAAACCACATTCCCCAAATATTCCATAACATGTTTTAATTTTTTTCTGGCTCTTACTATACTCTCATATATTCTTATGCTTCATATGATTTTAATAAAATCATTTCCCAGCTGAATTATGTAAGTGTAATGTGTAATGTAATAGCTTTTTAATGGTCTGGTGTAAAGATGAATATTTTTTTAAGTCACCTTCTTTAAGTAGCCGCTCCATATTCTTACAGGTCTGATCATTGTAGATGAAAACAACAAAGCCCAAGCTTTTAAAGCACTTGAACAGCTCTCCAGCATCCCGATCTGTGCCATTGCGTACATTCATGCCTTAAACACAGAGCACAAAGTTAGCACCATTAATCTAACTGAGCATCGACATAGTAACTTTAAATAACTGTCAACACAAATTATTTTTTTAAATCTTTTAAATGTAGTCATTAATGGCTGTGGTGTTTTTACAGAAACTATGGTTACTATGGTAAATGTTAGTAAGAAAAGTCACAGAAGAGCAAGTTTAATTGTGTTCGAAGTAGATTTTCTTTTTTGGACTCATTACTTTAGTATCCTAATGTTTATACATAAAAGTAATTTGTCTACTTTTGCAACAATACACAGGTAAGCAATTTTATATCCCAATTTTAACAAATCATTTGTCATTAAATGTTTTCAGAATAAAAGTAAACTTTATATCAGTGTCAAATAATTGACAAAAATCTATGCAGAATGATGGCAAATTCACTTTTTTATGTTTACCAATAATGAACTGGATATTAATTATTTGGTAGAGGCTCATAATAAAAAAACAACAGTTTAGTATGTTTTCTATTTATAATGATTATTGCCCCAATGAACTACAAAATGCAATAAATTCTTGCTGGATGAAAAAAAAATTTTTTTGCTGGATGTGCCAATTAAAGCGTTAAGCAATTTAATATTGATTGTTCAACACAGGAAGTCATGGAGATGAAGACTCACCTGTCTTTTCATCAAAGTTCTTGTTGTTGATGATGATGCACTTGCCAACACGCTGGTGGCTCATCTTATACTGGAATGTTGGTGAAACAATCCTGTAATGGCTTTCAGAAGATTGCTCTTTTTCCTGCAGCTTCCCATCCTTCTTCTTGCTGAGAGACAGAGATGGACAGTTAACCAATCTTATTACAGACCCTTCATTCAATAGAGCACCCAAAAAAAGCTATGGTACTCAAAGAGACATTAGCACACATCAAAAAAATAATTTAAAAAAACTCCTCTTTAAGTCAATCCAACCTCAAGCAAAATACAACCCATGCCCGTTAGAGAATAGGAAATGGCAGCTAACAGGGATATCCGGCCTCATGAAGACAATTAAATCCCTTTATCAATCATAATATTAGCTGCATGGTGTCCCAAAGAAATAATATTCCACATGCCTGAGGGAAAATTCTCACAGACGTCTCATATCTCCACTGTCAAATTTCCAAAGAACCCGTCCAGATTAGTAGGCCCACAGTGGCCACTGGATGTACAATATGTGCCAGTATTCCAGAAGAGCCTAGTCATCACGTTACCCAACTACAACAATGGGTTCCTGCCTATACACACACTCTCTCGCACACATGAACAGTGGAGTGAATCACAGGTGTCCCATGTGATGTGGGGCAGCAAGCCCCCCCTAACTCCCCTCCAACTAGACCCTACCTCATATCCCATTTAAGCGCTCTCCTACCTGGGATCTTCATTAAATGGTACGCCACTCTGCATTGAAACGTGCTTCTCTTCCTTCTAGATCTGCTGAATTTGGCCCAAATTTTAGGCTCTTTTGGGTGGATTTTTTCCTTGTCGTGTGGTGTGGTCTGTGCTAGGGTCCTGGCATGCTCTATACTCTATAAAGAGTGGAGTGGTGGCTCCGCTGGGCAGGGGCGGTGCACGCTACCTGAGTCAGCACACACGCCACCCCCCAGAGCTTTCGAAAGGGCTATTCAAACCCATCGACCAGGGTCATGCAGGACATCAGCACACCTCTACTGACAAACATACTATCATACTTACATATAGGGCTGTTCCTCAGAGCAAGAATACTCAAAAGTGCCGAATGACGGGCCACAAAAAGTACAAAAGTGATTTTGTTTATTCACAAAGGAACTAGTCGAGTATAATTCAAAATATGCAGGTGCTTTCATATTGAATAGCTATGAAACGTTATAAAACACATTTAAATACATTCAAATATAGCCTATGATGCAAGAGTTACAGCGGCCATGTAATTTACAAAGAGGACTTTGGCGCCACCTAGTGTATGACACAGCTTCAGGGTTTCTGCAGGTTTTATGGAGGTAAATTTAAGACCAGTTAAAAAAAGCAAATACATCAATATGTTCTTTAAATGTAAATGTCTAGGAAGCACACAATGAGTTGTATTAGCAACACTTCAAAGTTCTCCATAACTTAATTAATTAATTAATTTGAGAAAAAAAAGTTTAAGATCTTGTGAAAGTGATTTTATTTATTTAGAACAAATATCTGCCAATGGGTTCATAAAAATCGACCTTATTCAAATATAAGTCATTTTCATACCATCTTTTCATATATCCTGATTTAAGGATGTTTTGAATTTGTACTGGAAAAAATTTTTTGCAATTCAATTTAGGGCCCTATGAAATCTGTTTTATTTTTTTGTTTTTGTTTTATAGTTTATTCTGTTTTAATTTTTCTGGACTCTGCTTTAATGGTTAAAATTAATTTTACTGACTTTCGTTCCTCTTCTGAACACAAATGAAGATATTTTTAATGAAATGGGAAAGATTTATGTCCCTCCATTGACAGTCTAAGCAACTACCACTTTGATGCTTCAAAAAGTTCATAAAGAGATCGTAAAACTAATCCATATGAATCAAGCTTATCAAGTTTATTCCAAATTTTCTGAAGTGACTTGATCGCTTTATATGATGAACAAAAGTCTTACGGGTTTGGAACGAGTAAATGATGACAGAATTTTCATTTTTGGTGTACTGACCTACTTTTGATTTATTAATCGAAAATTTGACAAATTCCGTGACATTCGGCATTATACAGTAAATTCTATTTTTTTGAACGGATTCTGCAATTCCATCCATGTTTTCTGCATCGCACAAATCATAGGACCCTTATTCCTTGCCATGATTTTGAATTTAAGACTTTCTGCCCCAATTTAAGACAGTTTTAAGGCCTTAAATTGTGGAAGGTCAAATGAAGACTTTTTTAAGACCTGCGGAAACCCTGAGCTTTAACACCTGAAAACTACTTTCAACTTTTTTAACAATAGTCACAAAAGCTTTTCTCACTTCAAAAACAGGTTAGGTCACTAGTTGTGGTTGATATCTGCACAATCACATTGCATAAATTAATGGATGGATGGATGGATGGATAGATGGATGGATGGACAGACAGATGAATGTATGGATGGATAACATTAGAAAACACAATCTCACCTCCCAAAAAGGAGAAATCTCCCTTTGCGGTCAGGTTTTGCATCTAGCACATCTCCTTGTCCATAGTTCTCTTGGTCCTCCTCTGTTACCTCACTCTCAGCAGCAGGGGTTTCTTTATCCATTCTGAAGCAATAATGAAAGCTGTTACTGATCAGAAACACAATGTCACTTTGGGGAAAATAAAGCTGAGTAACCTTGTGGAATTCCTGGCAGGCTGAAACTCTGGTTTTCAAGTTATAATTATCTTGACATGTCACACCATTTCCCCCTACAACAATTTACCACTGTAACAGTAGTTGCCAATTTTCCGAAATAGTTCTGTGGGTACTTGGTATTGTCTACAACTGACATCAAAATAAGGACTTAAAATGGAAGAAAAGTTCTTAAACTCTTTGAAAAAGAGCCCATATTAACTGTTTCTATGGTAAATCTCTTTCCGGTTTCATAAAGTCCCTTTCAAACAAAGTCCCTTTTGGTGGACTGTGTTATTACAAATACTCTGTAAATTAACTTTTACTTTTACTTTGTGATGTTATCTCAACCGGATGTTTAATGATATTTATTCTTTAAAAAAATCGATTTATAAAAATAAATAAATGTTCATGTATTAGTATTGTTGGAGCTGATGAAAGTAGTTATGACGTGTAGCTAACGTTACAGTTAGATAAGACATATAGGTTAACACCCACAGAGGGATTGTCGAAGATAACATTATACAATTACTTCAGCAAATATTGATGCTAGTATAGTTTTAGGCATTTACAATAAAGTATATAATGTGTTCTACAGCTAAAGGTTTTGCGAGCTGTGAAGGTCCCCCTAATACTTAACGATGACAACTTGTTGGATTTACTAGCATAAGTTAACGTTACCTGTCTTTCTAAAGTTATTTTAATGTTTAACATTTGAATAACAGGATGAAACTTGTTTACAGACCTACGTTTGGAATAATAAATATATACATTTTGATTCGTAAATATTCAGTACGTAATGTTAATGCAAAGAAAAATTTGTTACTTACAGTTAGTAACTAAACTTGTTTTATACAGTCTATGAGATAAACAAAAATGATTCAGTTCAGCGTAGCTTGATGTTTTCATAACATTACTATATCTTTGCTCTCGAAACTTACATTTCTGTCGGATCAGCCTGTGTTCTGTTCGTTGTTCTTCCAAATAAGTCCAAAGGCACTACACTGAGAAAATGAAACTACGGTACATTCAAATACCGATCTTCCACTTCCAGTCTTGAACGTCTGGTATATTTAAAGAAACAGAGTCCTAAATTATAGCGCAAACTTCCTGTAGAATAGAATATAATTCAAACAACTGAAACATGATATTAGTTGATATTAGTCAGAAATAAACATAATTTATTTGAAATTTAAACGTATTTTTACATAATAATAATAATAATAATAATAGTAATAATGTGTGTGTGTGTGTGTGTGTTAGTTTTTCGTTTGACTACTGTGTGATTGTTCTATTGTATTATTGATGATAGTATGCACCTCTATTGTAAATTGATTTATGAAGGGCAGTGCGCGGCGCATGCGCATAGGCCTATATTTTCTCTAAGAAAGAGAAAAAAGATTAATGTGTTTTTGTAAAACTATGCTTTTTCACGCACATCTCTGAACCCTAGAACTAACGTAAATTAGATTATGAATGAAAGACTCGATGTCCGTCTTGTTTGTTGCCAAAATATATCAATTACATGTTTTTAAGGTTTTATAGGCTATGGAATGTAATTTGACACTTGGTTCTGAACGATACTAAAGAACTGACTAAGATGATACTACTTTGTACAGGTTTTTTTTAATTATTTTTTTTATCATAGATATATCACATACATATGTATTTATTATGTACATGGTTTTTATGTTATTGGCAAAAATCAAAACAGTGGAACAGAAATCAAAGATGGCGGGGAGCCAGACGGCAATGAACTTAAATACGAAAAGCGACACCTGTGGACTAAAACTCCAACGACCACCATCTTTTTTTATAGTCTATGCCACCACTGGATCACACACAGATAAGTGAATTGAACTGAAGTTCAGAAAACTCTTTCACAATACTGAAACAAATTATATGGTTGCAATTGCAACCTAAAAAGTGAAACAAAGGGCTCAAAAGACAAAACAAGGGGAAATATTTGTACAGGCTATATTTGCGTAGCCTATATATTTTTTTCCAATAGTTTATTCCTTAAACGCCAGCTGCATTATTTTACATCACTGGTTTAGGTCTATAGGCCTGAACTTGGGCCTGAAGTTTAGGCCAATGTTTTCATTTTTATTGAAAAAAAGTGAATCTTTACACATTTAACATGCATATGTGTTACTTACAATTATATAGCACTTTTAGCTTTATAATGGCTTATAATTTTTTTGGCTTATAATTAAAAAAATATAGTGTTAAATTGAATTCCATTTTCTACCATAAAAGCAGAGGGCAGCCTACTATTCATAAGAGACAACTTGACTTATTTGTTTATTTTATTTACAGCAAGTGACACATTCTCGTGAAGGATGAATAAAAATGCTGTCAATTGCATTTTACAAACATTATTAACCAGACTAAAATCAATACTTTATCCCCACTAAATTTAAAGTAAATAAATGCCTTTTTATCCCAATGTGATGAGAAATGACCATGTGCCCATTTGAACAGGCTCTTCATCCTAAGACCTATAATAACTTTTTGTATTTTCAGAATACATTCTTTTTCAACATTGATAACACCATTGGCTTGACATAAGGGACAGACATTCTTATTTTTTTATTTTTTTTATTATAACTTTAATAGTTATTTATATTATTCATTTTGTTTCGACTTGCAGTAATTAACCTATAGAAAAAAATGTAAAACTGTAAATGTCAGTGGAATAGAAATGTGCAAAACGATGTAGAGTCAAACATTTTATATTATTTCATAAAATAGGATGCCTTTTATACAGGATTTCTGTTATATTTTTAATGACTGATGGTCAGTGGACATGTTTGTCACCATATTTTGAGAATGACTTGATCATGATATCTTAAAGTTATGCAGTATATAACAGCATGAACAATTAAATCTCATTTGAGAAAATGACGGAAAGCCATGATAGCATATACATATGCTACTAGAAACTAAGGTATTTCATATTGTGTGCAATGACCAATCTAGCCGTGACTTCATTCACCTATTTAGAGCATGTCTGTAGGCTCTGACTAATGTACTCAAAAAGAACAACACCGTGATCACAATTCAGTGACATCTCTCTCCCTTTTCAAGTAACTGACAGCTGGTCAACCAGTCAGCTGACTGGCAACAGCTAAAGAGGGGTGGAACTCTGCACCCACTGACATATACTAGACAGGGTCTCTGTCAGAGAGCAGATCTAAGTTTAACACAGGACAGAGACTGAGACACAAGTGGGTGACTGGCTGGGAAGCCTTGCTTTTCTGTACTGTTTGTACAAGTTACTTTTATATTTCTCTGGAGTTGCCGTCTTAATTGGATACAAATATGAATGTTCAAAAGTGTGCCAGGTGCGGGTTTGTGGTGTACCCAGCGGAGAAGATCAATCTTATTGGTCAGGTAAGGCTTTACCATGTGTTTCAAAGCTCATACAAATTAAAACGATAGTCTAAAGATCATCATAATGAGACAATGTATTTTTAAGTTAAGTCTAACTATGTTTTCTATAATGTGAGCAAGACCAATTAAATTGGACAGATTTTCAGGACAAGGAATTGTATTCAGTTATTTTAATTTTCTCACGCTCTGCAGGAAATGTCCCTATTTTCTCTTTCAGAATTGGCACAAATCATGTTTTCACTGTGAGGACTGTAAGATGGTACTGACTGCGAATAATTATGTCAGCCATCAGAAAAGGCCATACTGCCAAGTGTAAGTTTTTGAGTACATTTTGGCTTGAATCTCATTTTTTAGTAACCATTAAGGCTCAGTGTTTCAATAATACAGCATTATTTTCTATTGCTTCATGGCTAAATGCATAATTTGTACAATTTGGGCCTTTAATGTGTTGAATATATAATTATTTGTCTGTCATATCTCAGGCATAATCCAAAGAACAACACTTTTACAAGTGTTTATGAGACCCCAGTCAACATCAACGCCAAGAAGCAATCTGTGGCAGCCAGTGAGGTGAGGTTTTGTTTACATCGCAGACAACATAAAACACAATCAAACTAAATTTAAATTGCAAATACTGTACATATGACAAATTTCTATAGTATAGGAACTAAGTACAAAGCTGAAGTTATAAAAATTCATATTTTAAGTCATATTTTGGTTTTCTGTAAAAAAAATGTGTAAAATTCTAAGGTAATGCTGTTAAGTTGCGGTGTATGTTTATATAGAATATATTAAATATTAAATAAGGCATAATGCACAGTCAGCTAATCTTTATAGCAAAATATACCCCTTCAGGGTGATTTATTTTGTGATAATGACCAGTTGACTGTACATTATCCCACATGGCTTCTTAACAAATAAATTCATAAATAGTATAATAAGATCTGAGTTGAAATTATTTTATTAGTTTACTTATGGAGACTTTAAAAATACTTGAGGTTAAATATTTGAGCTCATTAACCGCTTTGAAGCAGGTATGTGGAAAGTATAAATATTTTAAATGAAATAAAAGATAAATAAAGAAATTCATACAGATTCAGAGAAACGCTGCAGTTTGGATTTTTAAGCTGCCTGATGCTGAACTGGTGCTGTGGTCAGTGTATTTACTGTCTGGATTTTTCTAATTGCTGATTTACCAGCAAAAGGTATTTAAAGAACTGAATATAGGTCATTTTGCTTGTAATACCCCCTATATGAGCTGTGTTAAAGTGCTGTTTTTAGGAGAGCTCAAAGGTCCTGGTGACTCTACAGGTTTGGAATGAGAACTGCATCTCTCCAGTTATTTCTGTGGTGTGACATGATACTCTTCTCTGGCCTTCTTTATGTATTTGCTGTTTAAATTTATACCACATGAACATAGCCCACCTCTCTTCCTTTCTTGCTTCCTTTCCCTCCCTCTCTTTTTCTAAATCTCTCTCTCTGTGAGATCCCCAGCTGGCCCTGTCTGTCACTGGGCACTGCGATGGTCTTCAGAGTGTCAAAATGCAAACCAACATACTTTCATTTCACATGTATAATTTAATTTCATCACCAAAAAATGACCAAAAGACAATACCCACCAGACCCACTGATGTTGCATATGTTTGAATATGACTTATAGGAAGCTCATTGACAGCCATTTTTATATCCCTCTGGTTTTTAGAATAAATATAGAGAAGAAGGGGAGCGTTATATGTCCACTTTCCACTATGACATGAGATCAAAAGAAATCGAGCAAGCTCGTAATGCCAGCCAGCTTGTCAGTCAGGTGAGTAACCCCACCCACTCCCTCCTACAGTATATCTATAACTGTAGGATATACTGTAGGAACAGAAATCCATTAATTTTAAGTTTAGCCATGGACTTCAACACATGACTGGTTTCTAATCTTTCTAAAAGCAGCAAGGTTACCAAACTGAATTTGTGGGCCAACAGTCATTTTACTCGGGCAGCGTTACCAGCCAGGAAATCGTACGTGTGACCCAGGCACAGAAGACCATTAGTGACGTGAGTGTTCTGATTCTGACTCAAAGGGCAAATGCTTTGAAAAATGAGGCCCTTGCTATCTTTTGCTGCATCAGTAAATGGATAAATAATGATGATGTATTACAAAGAGTGACCGGACGTGGTAATTTGGGCTGCAGGTGGAATACAAACGAGGCCATGAAGCGCGTGTGACGCAGTTTACCTCTGTGGCAGACACACCTGAGATGTTACATGCCAAGACTGGAGTCTCATTGGCCAGTGATGTAAGGACAAATTTATGACTTCTGACATTGAAATGGCATTCAAGAGTCTTTACACCATTTTTGTGAGGTTCTGGTATAGTATTCTCTCATAGCAAACTGTGGTAGTAGCAAATTCTTAATGTCATATTTTTTATGATCAAATACAAACTAATTATATCATAATGTAGTATATTATATGTAAAGTAAATGCAACCTTTTAGTATATTATATTAAAACATAACATTTTATAAATGAGAAGCTTTAAATACTTTTAGTGTGATTATCAATAAAGCTTTGTCCTGTTGTGTTACACTTCATAAAGATTTAATTTTGTGCTTAATTTCCATAAACTGCATTGTATATTGTATGATGTTGCAGTGGCCACTGAGGCTAAATCGATTGTGCATAGGCTCAATTGGTGGCATTCCTCTTACCCCTGTTTATGTGATAATTAGTCATTGCATAAATTGTGTGTTTCTTATCTGTGATGTGTTATGTTGATTTACAGGTGAAATACACAGAAGAATATGAGCAATCTAAAGGAAAGGGTAGTTTTCCAGCCATGATCACTCCAGGATATGAAATGGCAAAGAAAGCCAATACGCTGGCTAGCAATGTAAGCAAAACAGTTCCGTTGCAAAAAGTGCAGTTTCTTTCCTACCAGATCCAGTATGAGTTTATTATTCCTTGCTTTTTTATTTAGTTGGAGTATAAGAAAGGCCATGAAGAACGAGTGTCAAAGTACACCGCTGTGACGGATACTCCTGACGTACTACTAGCTAAAAATCAAGGGAAGATTGTCAGTGATGTAAGTAAATAGAACCTTGAACATTCTTTGTGGCTGAATAGTACTCTCCATATATCCTAATTTTGTGTCTCCTTCCATGAAAAAAGTATGTCTACAATGAGGGCTATGAACAGCAGAGGGGCAAAGGCAGTTTTCCTGCCCACTTCACTCCTGGATACCAGGTGGCCAAAAAAGCAGGCGAGATGGCCAGCAAAGTAAGTGTCCAAATGTGTGATTGCATGTAAATGCCAGCTGCATGTGTGTGTTTGATGTAAAATCAGTGCTTTTTTTGTGCAGGTGAAATATCAACAGAAATACGAGCAGGAGATTAAGGGCAAAGCCAGCACTGATGCCGGGGCTGCGGAGTTTGCTCTGGCCAGAGAGAATGCAGAACACTTCAGTCAGGTGACACAATGTTCTTTTGCACATACAGTGCCTTTGGTTTACATATATGTGGTTGCATCATTCCATATGGTTATATTGAACATCTCTAATTCCTTTAGCATGCCTATACTGAGGAATATGAACAGCAAAAGGGCAAGGGCAGCTTCCCCGCTATGATTACCCCTGGATACCAGATGGCCAAGAGAGCCCATGACAATGCCAGTGATGTGAGTATCACCACTGCTGAAGTGGTCTGTCATTTTTGGTGTTCCAGTGAATTTTCCCCGGTTCTGTCCCCATCAGGGTTATTATCATAAAAATAAAACTATTGAAAACATTTTTGTTAATTGAAATACAGCTGAAATAAAATAAAATTGCATTGGCAACAACTCAATAAATAAAAACTAAAACTGAAATAATAAGTAAACCTAAATATATATATATATAAATGACAAAAGCACATTACAAAATGTCAAATTAAACTAAAAACAGAACATAGAAAAGTAAAAGCTAATTCAAGATATAAATAAAACTATAATAGTATATAGATAATACTAAAAAAACACTGGTGAGTATTTTGTCACCTTGGCCTGTCATCACTGAGTGGAATATGCACATTTTCTCTCACGACTCCCACCAAGAATCCAGTGTTGTCACTCTAGAGGTATCAAAAGGACATATTTAGACATACTGACTGTCTAAATGACTGATTGTGTATGTTCTCTCATGTCACAGGAATTCATCCTGACAGACAAGGTTCATGTAGAGTAGATTGAGCTCTTTCTGGTATTGTTGTGTTTGAACACCTTCCTTACCCCTGTCTCTCTCCATTTTTAACCTGCAGCTGAAATACAAGAAGGATTTGAAGAAGATGAAGGGATCTTCTGCATACCATACTTTAAACACTGAGGACAACCTGACTCTGAAGAGTGCACGCAAGATCAACAAGCTTATGAGTGAGGTGAGCGGCTTATGCTCTTGGTCCATTGCCTAAATAAGTTGAGAAGAGGTACAGGAGAATAGATTGAGGGCATTTTAATTTGAATAGACACTTACTATCTACTGTTAAAAATATTTGGAAACAGCCTTGATTAGTTAGCTCTAGATTTGTAACATGGGCTTCTGAGGCATTTTAGGATGCACAAGTGCTAAAAGAGAAAGAGAGGATCAGTGAACTCATCTGTCATCGGTTTAGCCAGACATAACGTCTCCACACCTGCATTCCCTACATCCCATGAGCCCTCCTACTGAGCCCAGCCAGCCACAGACATAAACAAAGAGAACATGCAAGCTCATGGGCCACATCATCATTCTATTTTGACCCTCTCACTCGACGAGTAGATATTTCTGCATGCCATAGTGTATACTTGTTGATGCCATAAACAATAAACCCTGATTTACAAGCAAATGTCAAAAGGGCACATGGTTTTCTGAATGCAGAGCATAAAGTTCACCACAAGCGATAGACACTTGAAATTCAATATCATTGCCTACGTGACCCAGATATCCTCCCATTATACAGGTTGAATACAAGAAGGACCTTGAGAACACAAAAGGCCACAGCATCAACTACTGTGAGACGCCACAGTTCAAGAATGTGTCAAAGATCGCCAATTATACCAGTGATGTGAGTGCCTCATCAATTATGTGACTGCTATATCCAAAGAATGACAGCATATTCTATATTTAAGGTGTTACTGTGCAGGGCACTTTTGTGCAGTCATATGCAAGATCATTCACTCTGTGATTGCAGAATAAATACAAAGAGAAATACACCAATCACATGAAGGGGCACTATGAGGGGGGTGGCATCGACAAGAAGACCATGCATGCCATGAATGTCAGAAAGCTTGCCAGTGATGTAAGAAAAATTAATAAAATTTACTATTTATTTTTATTTACCATGCATAGTACAGTGTGCTTACATATTCTATAATACCATCTAATTTCAGATTTCCTACAAATCGGAATATGAGCAGGAGAAGAATGTGCAGGGTGAGTACAACTATCCAGCCACCATCACCCCATCCTATCAGTCACAGAAAAAACTGGAGCCGCTCAAAGATGTAAGTCTGTTGTTCTTGTTGCACCTCCTGTATTAGAGTATATAGAACTTGTCTTTCAGTAATAATGCCATCCCTAATTGCTTGAACAGTAGCCTTACAAGCGCTTCACGCTTGTAAACATGCAAGCTAATCTAAATGGATGTCCGTTTTTCCCCACACAGAAAAACTACCGACAACATATCGACAAGCTGAAATTTAGCCAGGTTACGGACACTCCTGAAATTGTGCAAGCCAGAATCAATGCTCATCAGCTCAGCAATGTAAGCATCAATTGCCCTTGTCAGTGAGTGTTTAAGTGGATTTAATATAACATATCTACAGTACTCTTTACATATAATCTCTCTCTTATTCAAGCTGAACTACAAAGCCAACTATGAGAAGACAAAGACACAGTTTACATTATCTCAAGATACACCAGAAATTAAGAAGGCCAAAGCCAATGCAGAACTTGTCAGTGATGTAAGGCTATGCTCACACATTGACATTGGCTACCGTCACATTGACACTGGTTAAAAATGTTCCTGGAACATATTTTGTTGATCCTGGAACAACATTCCTGTCCGAAAATTTTGTCCTAACACTATCTGTACCCCTAATCATAATCCTACCCATAAATTATCCATAAAATCAGAGGGAAATGATAGGTGAACAAAACTGATGTAGAAGCATCTAACCCATGTTATAAGCCTAAACTTGACATAAACTCTAAAATTGTCCCTTAATCTGATTGGTTGATTGGGATGTTGATCCAGGAACATGTTGGTTAAATCACGTTCACCCTCACACATTCCAGAGCCTCTGCACATTGTTTGTCATCCATATATAAATAGTTCCCCAGTGTTGACTGCATTGTTAAGCACTTTCTTTCTGCACATTCACAGATCAAATACAAAGAAGACTGGGAGAAGAACAAATCCAAAGCATGTGATATCGGCATGGATACACTGACACTCAAAGCTGCCAAAGCCTCTCGAGATCTGGCTAGTGATGTAAGAATCAAATATTCAACGTGTAAATACAAAACTTTATTATAATTTGTTTTCTTGGGTTGATTTGATTTCTTGGGCCGTACAGATCAAGTATAAGGAGTCATATACAAAGAACAAGGACAAAGCCATTGGAATGGATGTGAGTGACTCTAAAACACTGCACTCCCTTCAGGTGGCCAAGCTTAGCAGTGAGGTAAGCCTGAGTAGCCAAAGTCAGGATAACTGAATTTTTAACTGAGTGCTCAATCTAAGATTCTTCAAATACTATTAAGCCTAAATAAAAGAATAAAATTTCTGTGCTATAGGTCGCTTATAAAAAGGGTTCTAAGGAGACTCAATCCAAGTTCCACCTTCCTCTGGACATGGTGAATCTGAGTCATGCTAAAAAGGCTCAAGCCCTGGCAAGTGATTTGGATTACAGGAAGAAGTTACACGATTATACCGTCCTGCCTGATGACATGAAAGTGCAGCAAGCTAAGAAAGCTTACCAACTGCAGAGTGATGTAAGAAGACGAATGCATGTCTATATGCAAGACCAGAGTAGAATGATACACATGATGTGCATTCATTTATGCATGCTAAATGGATATTTGATTTGGCTCTTTTTAGAACCAGTACCGTTCAGACCTGACCTGGATGAAAGGAGTCGGATGGGAGGCTGATGGCTGCATGGATGTGGAACAAGCCAGGAAGGCAGGAGAACTACTCAGTGAGGTTGGTGATTACAAAATGTGTATTCCTTACTGGTTAGACTCGCATAGCCTAGGCTTTTTAACAGTAAAAATATCCTGTTAAATATATCCTGCTGCATTTTTACCTCTATACAGAAAAAGTATCGCCAGAAGGCAGACAGTGTGAAATTCACACAAGTGGCAGACACTCCTTCAATCATACATGCCAAGAAGAGCCAAGAACTACAGAGTGGTGTAAGATATGATCAATCCCATTGAATATTTATCTCCTCAGGGGACATTTAACTGGAGTCCTATCTGAGATTGTTTGGTGTTTTCTTATCCTCAGCTGACGTACAAGGCGGGCACTGAGCAGACATTGCACCAGTACACTATGAGCAAAGATGAGCCTCTCTTCAAGCAAGCCAAAGCTAATGCAGAGCTTCTCAGTGGGGTATGAACTGAATCACATGAACCTGTACTTATATTGCACCAATAACCTGCACAATAACTAACAACCCACCGCCTGCTTTTAATCAACATTACATTGGTGATTTTCAGAAAGCATATAAGAGTAGTTGGGAGGAGCAGAGAGAGAAGGGTTTTGAGCTAGGCTTGGACACGCTTTCAATTCTTGCAGCCAAATCAACGAGAGATCTCGCCAGTGATGTGAGTGACTAAACACTCTACTGATACACATGACTCACTTGGCACTCAACTAGACACTGAAATCTTAAGTATTGTGATTTATAATCTAATCTCCTGATATTCCTTTATGTAGGTGAAGTACAAGCAAGAATATGAGATGACAAAAGGCAAGATGATTGGGGTGAAGACTGTGTCAGGTGATTCTCAGATGGCCCATTCGGCCCAGGCCACTAAACTCCAGAGTGACCTAAACTACAAGAAAGAGTATGAAGACAACAAGACCAAATACAGTTCCTCACTCGATATGATGACACTCACCCATGCCAAGAAAGCCCAGGAACTGGCCACTGAACAAAACTACAAAACCTTTTTACACAAATACACCCTCCTACCCAGTGATATGAAACTGGAATGGGCCAAGAAAGCCTACGGCCAACAGAGTGATGTAAGAGCCCAGCATTCAATTTAATGGTTTGTAAAGCCAATGACTTGTAAAGCTAAATGTAATGTTTTGTTTTCTTCACAGAAAAAGTATCGCTCTGACCTGAACTGGATGAAAGGGGTGGGATGGGAAACCACTGGATCTCTTGATATACAACAGGCCAGAAAAGCTACAGATTTGGCCAGTGAGGTACAGATAAACATCTCATGAACATGACCAACCATACGCACTAAATGTCATAGTTTTCATCTTTTAGCACTTTCAGCTCACTAGATTCCTAGGTCATTGCAGGACCCTCCAAAAATGTAAAGCATGCATAACCACTTGGAGACCAGTTATGTAATGCTTGCATAGCAAATAGTTTAAGCGATAGGTTAATGGCTGGGGTTATATTTAGCAGGGATAGGAATAGGAAATAACTATTTCTTTAGTTCATCAATACCTTGTATAATTTATTAAGAACCCTTGTCTCAGTAAACATGGATGAGAACTATATTAACTATTAGGCCTATATCTTCAACTAATTTATTTTTAGGTTATTATGTATTTAGAAATGTGACATTGTAGACTAAAAGAGTATTTTACTAAAGAATAGTTATTTTATATACTCATTTACTAAAGAATATTTTTGTATGTGTAAGACTTTGAAAAATTTAAAACGGAGAAACATTATGCTGTCAAGTGCTGCTGTTAGGCTCATCCATGACTATTATTAGATGCACTTCACTTTGAGTATAGATGTTAAACTCGGCTAAAATAAAAAAGCACATGCCTGGGGTTAACAGTTCTATTATGCATGCGTTAAAAGGTATTATGAAATGATTGAAGCAAATTGTCCATGTAATGAAAGACCTTGAGGGCTGTACACCCAAGAGACAGTTCAGACAATAAATTCAAAACACTCTACATCTCCCAGCACTGAAAGTGAATATAAATCTTTGCCATGACCTGTATATGTTCCAGAATAAATACAGACAGAATGTGAGTGCTCTGAAGTTCACCAGCGTGGAGGATACACCAGAGATGGTCCAGGCCAAAATCAGCAGCAAACTGGTTCTTGATGTACGTCTTTTCTACAAATAAGTATTTGAATCTATGAATTGAATTCAGTGACAATTGTTAAAAGAGAGGAGAAATGTTGCATTTCTTCTTCATGTATGTGATCTTCATGTCGACAGAGATTATACAGAAAGAAAGGAGAGAATGAAATGCACAAGTACACACTGATTGGAGATATTCCAGAGCATGTGCAAGCTAAGATCAATGCCATGAACCTCAGTGAGGTGAGAATCCATTACACACACGGCTGTTTCTGTTTCAGAAGCTATTAAAACATGCACAAACAATTTAATTTCCACATTAAATTGTTAAAAGTACAATTTTTTTATATAGTCACGTTACAAAGAGTCCTGGACAAAGATCAAAGATGGTGGCTACAAGTTGCGCTTGGATGCTATTCCATTCCAAGCAGCCAAATCGTCTGCAGATATCTTCAGTGATGTGAGTATTTTGTACACAATAGGGATGAACTACAGTTTATGTTGTCTGTTTATCTAACTGTGTAAAATGTTTACCTCCAGCAAAAGTACAAGGCACAGTTTGAGAAGACAAAAGGGAAGATGATTGGGCTAAAGGGACTACAGGATGACATAAACATTGCTCACTCTGTGCATGCCACAAATATACAAAGTGATGTGAGTATTCCAGCAAGGATACAGCCGAATGAAGTACCATGAATGTGAGTTCGAGAGGTCATGCTCAAGTGATTGATCAACTTTCTCTCTCCTTAGCTCAAATACAAAAAAGACTCTTCTAAGGGGCATTCTCAGTTCCATCTACCAATGGATATGTTGGATGTGCTCCACGCTAAGAAGGCTCAGTCACTGATCAGTGATCAGGATTACAGACTTACATTACACAAGTACACAACACTGCCCGATGACCTCAAAGTGCAGGCTGCCAAGAGAGCATATGAACTGCAGAGTGAGGTAATGTCTTATTCAATGCATTTGCACTAGTATGGATACTAATACTCATAACGCTACATAGAATGCCTCTGAAAGTTGAGTGCTCTTGAACATTGTGTTTATACAACAGAAAATCTACCGCTCTGATCTGAACTACCTTCGTGGTGCGGCCTGGATTGCCACTGGTGCCTTACAGATTGAGGGGTCCAAACGGGCCACAGATCTAATCAGTGAGGTATGAATGTATTTAAATGTATTATTTATGTATTTAAAAGTCAACACTTTGATCTAGCATGGTCATATGCTCGGCTGTTCAAAAATTTGGGCTCATTATGATTTTTTAAAAAGAAATTAATACTTTTATTTAACGCAGATGCATTAAATTGATCAAAAGTGACATTTAAAACATTTACATTGTTACAAAAAATATATATTTTAATTTAAAGGTAACATGATGGTCCCCTTTAGACATTCTGTTGACTAATGTTGCACCTATATGTCAACTAACTCTCATTAGAGTATTAGTAGAATATAAGTAGATTGTCTGCTTAATATCTGCTAACACTTTATTTTGATGATCCCCAAACAGACGTTCTACTGAATATAAGTGATGCAATGAGATCCAGGCAGCAATGATCAAATTTGAATAAGGAATAACACATTTATTTAGTAGAAATGTAAAATTATAGAGACAAATAAATCAATCAAGTACATAATAGTTTATCATAAAATCCAAAGTATTGTATCTAACAGATGAAGATTATGAAGATCAGAGTATAGAGAAAGAAGGACAAAAGAAGTAAGATATTTGCAGCAGAATGAAAGGAGAGGTAGAAGAAGCAGAAGTGAAGAGCAAAAAAAAGAGCACCAAATATATATGCAGGAAACTTACATCCGCTTAAACTTATATTTTGGTCTAATAAGAAAAGGTCAAAACAACTTATCCATTATGTCATAGTTGTGTAATGGCTAGGTCGGAGTGACTGGTCAAAGGTCAAAGATAGATGAAAACAGATAAACAAGGTGTTGTTTTGACACCTTTAAGACGTTTAAGAGAATATCGCAGATCTTGCATTATCTCATGTATGCAAAAATGGAAACGGACATATTTTGATACAAAGGTACATCACATAATCAATTCTGATGGAAAACACACCCACTCGATCTTACAGCACAGACGATTCAAGAGACACCAAAGATCTTACATTTGGAAATAATCAAACATATCAAGTAGAAAATATATAAATAATTAAATAAATCAATAACATGTCAAAGAATAATTAATAAAATAAATAAATAAATAAAAGACATTAATCGAAAAAATAAACTGAATACAATTTCGCATACACCAATAAGTAACTTTGTAAGTGCATATCAACTTATTCTACTAACACTAACCCTACTCTTAACAGTCTACTCTACTAATAGTCTAATGAGAGTTAGTTGACATGTAGATGTTGTAAGTGTAGTCAACAGAATGTCTAAAGGGGACCATCAAAATAAAGTGTAACCAATTTAAATGCTTTTGAACTTTCTATTCATCCAAGAATTATGGTTTTCACAAAAATATTAAGCAGTACAACTGTTTTTAACATTGATAATAAGAAATGTTTCTTGAGCACCAACAGCATATTAGAATGATTTCTGAAGGAGCATGTGACACTGAAGACTGAAGTAATGGAGCTAAAAATTCAGCTTTTCCATCACAGAAATAAATTACATTTTAAAATATATTAAACTACAAAACAGTTATTTAAAATTGTAATAGCACTTCACAATGTTGCTGTTTTTACTGTGTTTTTGATCAAATAAATGCAGCCTTGGTGAGCGTAAGAGGATTTTTTTTTAAAAACATTAAAAGATTGTACCATCTCCAAACTATTGAACGGTAGTGTATGTATTTTTAATTCACATTATTTATTTATTTATTTATTTATTTATTTTGCCTAACAGAAAAAGTATCGCCAGCAACCCTACTCTTTCAAACACACATCTGTCACCGATTCACCGGATATTGTGCATGCTAAGACCAGTAACAAGATCACTAATGAGGTAGGTGGACATGCATTATTTTCTCTGTTTTGCAGTGAAACAGGGGTTATAATGTCTTGTGTTCTGATATTATTTAGCGCTTGTACAAAGAAAAGGGAGAGAACTTCAGGCACAACTACACCATTACTGCTGAAAGACCTGAAATCACCCAGGCCAAGATTAACGCTGCTAACTTCAGTGATGTAAGATGAGCCTTCCAAGTCTATTTTTGTGTTTATGGATATCATAAAATCCACTATCCTTAACCGAAGTTGATAGCTCATTTTAAAGATATTCTAAAGAGGAATTTATTCAAACGAGTTGAAGACATTAGAGCCAAAAGTTTTTACATTTTCTGTTTTATTTCAGGTTAAGTACAAGGAGTCGTGGCATGTGCTAAGAGCTCAGGGTTATAAACTCACCATGAAGGATATCCCCTTCCAGGCTGCAAAAGCCTCCACCAGCATTGCTAGTGATGTAAGATTACCCTCTCTAAATTTACACACATAAACATTTATGGGCAAAAACAGCTCTGATAAACTCAGACTAATATACATAAGCAATCAGGTTTGTGGTAACCAGCATTTTCTACATGTATACCAACATCCAGTTGAACATTTTCACCTCCTTTGCCTTGATAGGTTCAATACAAGCACAACCATGTATTGGAGAAGGGCAAGCACATCGGATCTCGTAGCGTTCTGGAGGACTCGCACCTAACGCACTGCATGGAGATGGGTCGTCTGCACAGTGACCAGCATTATCGCAAGGGTGCTTTGTCCACCAGCGGCCAGTATCAGCTGCCTCTAGACATGGTGAACTTGGTTCATGCCAAGAAAGCCCAGGCCTTGGCCAGCGACCAGGATTACAAGACTCACATCCACTCTTACACAGTCCTACCTGATGATATAAAGGTGCAGTGGGCCAAAAAGGCATATGACCTGCAGAGCCAGGTGAGACAGAGTAAAGCCATAAAAGATTAAGATCCTGATCTTGAGTTTTGCCTGTATACCATAAAGGCGTGACAGGGCAAAGCATCAATACAAGCATTATAATCTAGTCTTCTTTGTCTTTTCAAAGAATGTATACAAATCAGATCTGAACTTCATGAAGGGAGTGGCTTGGGATTCAGTAGGCGCACCCCAGTTGGAGTCTGCAAAGAAAGCCGGAGAGCTCATTAGTGATGTAAGTTGCACTTCAGTTCAACATGAAATCAAAAATGACCCTATTTGTTATTTGGCTATTTTAGATCTAGATTCATTCTGGTATGGAACGCCCACTTTTCGCACTACAATCATTTTATTTTCTTTTTAAATAAGCTGCTTCACTCAAATTAGTGAAGTGAACACAGAAATAAAATGGGTTGCGAGTGGGGTTGGATGTTTATAGTCGTAATTTTGCTAGCCTACTGTAATAAAATCATACCGCATAAAAACATGGTTAGTAATTAAATGCTTCACTTCACCGTTACCCTCTGTAGAAGAAGTACCGTCAACATCCTGACAGTCTGAAGTTCACTCAAATTGCTGATTCACCAGATATCATCCATGCAAAGAACAGCAACATGCTGTGTAGTGAGGTAAGCTTCATCCAGCATGCTTGCTTCAATGTGTGTGTAGCCAGTGATTGTTTTGGGTGATGTGAATAACAAGACTTCTATCCTGTTTCAGAGGATGTACAAGTCTGGAGACTGTGACTCTATGCACAAATACACATTACACACTGATCATCCTGACTTCATCAGAGCAAAGATCAACGCTCAGCAAATTAGCGATGTAAGTTTTTTTGGGTCTCTTACAAGAGGTATCTCAGTATCTCTGAAAGAAGTATCTTATGTTCACCAAGGCTGTATTTATTTGATCAAAAATACAGTAAAACAGTATTATTGTGAATATTACAATTTAGAATAACTGTTTTCTGTTTTAATATTATTTTTTATTATTTTTTAAATATTATTTATTCTTGTGATAGCAAAGCTGAATTTTCAGCATCATTACTTCAGTCTTCAGTGTCACATGATCCTTCAGAAATCTGATTTGGTGCTCAAGAGGCATTTCTTATTATTATCAATGTTGAAAACTGTTTTTGCTACATAATATATTTGTGGAAACTGAGATACATTTTTTGAATTGAAATTTTTTAATAGAAAGTTCAAAATAACAGCTTTTATTTAAATTAGAAGTCTTTTGTAACATTTTACACCGTCTAACTGTCTAATTTTATTAAATGAATGTGATGTGTCCTCGCTGAACAAAAGTCAAGTCAAGTCAAGTCAACTTTATTTATATAGCGCTTTTCACAATGCAGATTGTTTCAAAGCAGCTTCACAGTGTTAAACAGGAAAATAATGCAACCGAATTTGATTCGGCTGTACAGCCGCTCTGGAGAAAACGGTGATGTCATCAGCTCATTTCAGTTATCATATATATTCAAGTAATGTAGTTGATATAGTTAATTTAGTTTAGTAATTACATTTATTTGGATATTTATTTGAAAATGTAGTGTCCCCAACTGAGCAAGCCAAGCCAAAGTATTAATTTCTTTAAAAAAATACTGGTTTTCACAAAAATATTAAGCAAAACAACTGTTTTTAACATTGATAATAATAATAAACGTTTCTTGGGCAGCAAATCAGCATATTAGAATGATTTCTGAAGGATGAAGACTGGAGTAATGATGCTGAAAATTCAGCTTTTTATCATCACAGGAGTAATTTACATTTTAAAATATATTAAAATAGAAAACTAAATTGTAACAATATTACTGTTTTTACTGTACTTTTGATCAAATAAATGCAGCCTTGGTGAGCATAAGAGACTTCTTTCAAATACGTAAAAAAATTATACTGTACATTCTTTAATATTGTCTATGCTCTTTTTCTATTTCACTTTGCAGAAAGTGTATAAAACATCAGGTGAGCTGGTGAAGTCTGCAGGTTATGACCTCAGGTTAGACGCTATTCCCTTCCAGACAGCCAAGGCCTCTAGAGAAATTGCTAGTGATGTAAGTAAAAATCTAAATGTTTATCTGCCAATGTTTAACTGTACTATTTCATTAAGTAAAACCCAACTTCAGAATTTTAATGTAATATATGTTGTACCATTCCTTCTCAGTTCCGCTATAAGGAGGCATTTGTCAAAGACAAGGGCCATCAGGTGGGCCTCCTCAGCGTTGAGGATGACCCCAAGATGAAACACTCATTGGCTGTAGGGAAACTCCAGAGCAACAACGTGTACAAGAAGCAGTCCCAGGAGACACGCTCTCAGTTTAAGATCCATACTGACCAGCCTGATTTCCAGCATGCTAAGAAGAGCCAGGCTCAGCTCAGCAACGTCAACTATCGCCAGCACCTCCATGACTACACCTGTGATGCTAATCAGCTCAACGTCAAACACGCTAAACAAGCCTACCAGCTGCAGAGCGATGTGAGAACTGACTTTTGGGATTATTAAGAATGTTATGAAGTATTGTATTGATGCCATTGTATGCTAATGTCTCTGATGACATGTGGTTGACATGAGACACTTTCTTAGATTTCTTTCTCAGTTTCTCAGATGACATTATTTTGAAAAATCAATTGTTCTTATAGTTGTCCTCATGTAGCAAGTTTAATGGTCCTGGCTCTGGTTGCAGGTCAACTACAAATCAGATCTGAACTGGATTAAAGGTGTGGGCTGGACCCCACCAGGCTCTCTAAAGGTAGAAATGGCCCGCCGTGCAGCAGAACTGGGCCTTGCTGAAGGAGTAACCACTGATGAGGCTATCGCTCAGTATCAGCACCTAATGGTGAGACAGAACTCTACATCACAATATTTCTTATTATCTGAATATGATTATTTGCTCTGTTTCAAACCCTAGTGAGCTACATTATTAGCATCCTAACCATCATGGAACCTCATAAGTGATTGCTTAAGATGCTAGCTTAAGATGCTTAAGAAGAAGTTAAGATGCTAGCATGTTGCTAACCTAACAGCACAATACTCTAAGTTAAAAAAAATAAATAACATACACAAATATTGAATATAATATTACATTTTTAATAAAACTGAAAAAAATATTGACACTTTTAGTACTGAATTAAATAAAGTCGCAGTGAAACACAAGTAGCAACATATCTTTTTTTCTGTATTGTGATCATGATGTACATCCGAGTGTAACGGATTATAAAAAAAAGAAAAAAAGGGTGGCCAGGAGCTTGGTTCTATGCATTGGTTGTTGAATGGATTTTGAGGGTGTGTTCACACTTGTAGTTCCGTTTGCTTGGTTTGCTTGGTCCGGACCAAAAAAAAAAAAGTTTAGTCCTGGACCGATTAGCATTCAGATTGGCATTTTTCTCTCCGAACCTAAAGATACCAAACCTAAAGGCGTAGGGATACATTCACAACCTGATTGGTCTGCTTTTATGACGTATATTTTGTGCCGGAACTTGTCAAACATCCAAAACAATGCTACATGCTAGGCTAAATGCGCTCGTTGTATGTGCGTAGCCTACATATGATGGTATTTTGACCAGCTGAGAACCCGTGAAGAGCTTACAAAATGTGTAAAGGAGTCAAAACAGCAGCAGGACCTCCGTCTCACACACACAAACGATCTGCTGCGTGGAGACACGGTTCTGATGCCTGTACCAAACTGTGATGGGCAAACTCACGACTATGAGCAAAAACCTACACGAAAAAAGATATATGTGAACATTCTGTCCTTTTTAGAGTCTCATCTTCCTGTTTTTGGTCCGTGTTGCGTTCATATTTCATTCGAACCGCACCAGAGTTCGTTTGGAAGCGGACCGAGACCCATCTTTTCAGTGGTCTCGGTTCGCTTGTTTGGTCACACCAGAGTTCGGATGGCAGCGTTTACACATGTTCAAATGAACCGCACTAACAGAGCAATCGCACCAGGGTTCGTTTTAATTGAACCAAACATGCCAAGTGTGAACACACCCTGAGATGTGGGTGTTGCACTCAAAAATGGAAGCAGATGAAGTCCTGCATGCATCATCAGACAGAAGATTAAAACATACACAGATTCATTGTTCACAATAAGATCTATAGCTTAATCATTTCATGCCGACTTTAAAAGTTTATTTATAAACGTAATTTCTCTTAGCTCATCCATCATCTTGGTGTATTATGGGATTCCATGCTGCTTTAGAATTTGGCTAAAGCAAGATATCTTAGAAGGCATATTAAGTTAGCTATGGTCTTCAAGTATGCTTTCAAATGGCAGCGCACTAGGTTTTGGAACAGAGACATTTTCATGCTTTTTACATTTTTACCACATTACCAACTTGACTTATTTCCTCTCCCCATAATGCATTTGATAATTTTCTTCGGTCTCAGATGCTCCAGAGACAGCAGGAGTTCCAGGATCAACAGCAATCCTCCACCGAGCAGACAGAGACCACAAAGGAGTTCCAGCAGCCAGGAGTCAATCCTGATGCTATGGAGATCCTCCACGTCAAGAGGAAGAAGACTATTCACACCACATTCAAGCAGGCCAAGACCACAAAATCCATCACGTCACAGTCTGTTGCTTCCCATTCAACCACAAGTCAGTCTATCACCAACCAGTCCACCAAGAAACAATCCATTATGAGCCAGTCTCATGCTGATGAAACCACCGCAAGACAGATGAGTGAAAACCGGGCCATCACAGATCAGGCTGCTGCAAAGTCAGGAACAATGTAATCTGTCATCTTTGTCTTCCTTACTTTACTTTTTTTTTTTTTTTTAATTTATGAGCATCATGTAGATCCTGGTGTTCTCTGATTGTATTTTTAGTTGATCCATGAATGAGGGATATTTAGATGAAAGCTATAAGTGAAAAGTGAACTTGAAGATGGTTAAAGTAAGTGCAGACTGTAAACGATGAAAATCATGGTTGGTTTTTGTTTTATGGTTTAATGAAGGTGATTGTAGTTATTATTGTTACAAAAATATATCAAACAAAGCTGCAAGTATTGACAATGTATGTAAAGAATAAGGGTGAGCGTGATTTTTTTTTGCCCTCACACTGTTTTAGAGTAAGATCCATGCTCCTCTGGTGGATTTGACAGTTGTCTCTGGTGGTTCTGAAATAGATAAGTTACATTTGAGTTATTGGATATATTGTATGTCTATCAAGCTGCGCTTTATGAGAAAGCACCACAACTCTGCTAGCAGAGTTAACATAGATTAACACTAAATGTGAATTATGACACATAATAATAAAAGTTTATGTTTCAAATGTCCTTCATAAAATATTTCACCTTTTGTAATCTTGAGCACTAGAGGGCAGTCATGGACAGTTTTATTGACTTGATAGTTTCTTGTGATAAACTTTAGTTTGAGGAAGGACTCTGTTTTAGGATAGATAGATAGATAGGTAGATAGGTAGATAGATAGATAGATAGATAGATAGATAGATAGATAGATAGATAGACAGACAGGCAGACAGACGGACGGATGGATCACTGTAAATAGCAGTATTCCTCCCAGCAGTTTGGAGGAAATGCTCAGCGGGGCCTCACTGACTATTGCTGGGACATAATGAAAATCAGTTTAAGGAAATAAATCATGTTTATTTTCTTGCTTTTCCAATGCAAGTGTTGACCCATAATGCCTAAAGCAGAGGTGCTGAACAACTGTTGTGAAGGAACTGGTGATGGTTAGCCCATAGGGACACTCGTGAAGGCTGATGCGAGTTCACAGCTGAGTTCTGGGCATAGGACTATTGGAATTGGTTACGGGAATCTGTCTGGAAAAACCTTCTCAAAAGAAAAAATAGGTCTATTAATTTTGACTGCATTTTAGCATATGGAAATTTCTGGTTAATGCATGATGCATGTTTATTTTAACTTCAAGCACTATTATAGTTATCATATTCATACAATATCTCTCAGGATTAGAACAGCTGGGTTTTCTAAATACATCTTTCAAACAGTGATTCCTCAAGAGTGGTGATAGGATAAACACAATATTTTGCAATTAATGCACATTTTGCATGCATATAAATGCAGAAATGTCATGTCAAGTGTTATAAAGAAAGAAAAAGAAAAAAGGCAGAGAAAAAGCAGCATCCCCTGCTGAGGAAGCCTGACATCTCTAAAGAAAGCTTTGAGTAATGTGACAATTTTTCCTAGAGACAAGAACTGCCCATGAGTCAGTGGTGAAAGTGGTAGTAAAATCATCTGTGTGTGCAGGCATCATTCCACGCCTCTGTTTAATTTGGTGTCCAGCCTCAGTTCTGAAAAGCCCCTTGTCACCCAAGGTTCTTTATGCATCTCACTGGACCTTTAAGAGTGAATTTGTATTGCTTTTGTGCTTACTGCTTTACAAGTCAAAAGCTGGACTGAATTCCGCTAATGCAAACCTGCTTGAAAAAGGTTGGCATTATCTTGAACAGCTCACAAAGGCACTGACGTTTCTGGTATTTCTCTGAAATGAAAGCCTTGATCTGAACTAGTTTGAACAGAAGTTTTATGATCTTTCGTGATGGAGATCAATTGCTAAATTCATAACATAACCAGTGCAACCCAAGAGCATTAGCCACTTGGCTCTGTCGTTAGTTTGCTTTTGCAAAGAACATGAATGTTCCAAAGATCTTAGGAAACACTGCCCTTTGAGTTTACACATGTTGTAAATTTCAAATGTACCTTCAAGCTCATTTTGAAAAGAAAATACTGTGCAGTGTGTATTTTCTACAGCCAGTGGGGGGGGGGGGGGCAGCTGACACACATAAAACATGACATGGTGGCCAGTCAGTTCTGTCCAGTTTGAAGTGAACCCTGTCCGTTTAAAGAGTGCCACATGGCTTGTATAAAAAAGCCTGACTTAATGAGTTGTATTCCACTGGAGTATTGGCTTTCATGAGTCGGCCTTTCCACATGGAAAATAAGGACATTCCTGAGTCTTCTGTGCTGCAACGCAAACTGTCAGAATTAGATCCGTAGATGGAAAAATGAACACATGCTCTCTGCCTAAGAACCGTAATGCAACACCAGTGATATTTACAGAAGGGGTTCTCAACTGGTGGGTCGTGACCCAAAAATGGACCACGGGTCTGTTCTGATAGGGTCGTGGGGAAAAAAATGTTAGGACAGCAAAATACTTCGCTTCCCCCCTACAATATTTTGCTGTGAATTCATCTGTCACTTGGCTTTTACCAAAACCAAATCAGGCTAATGCTAACATTTCAGTACTTAATATTTATACAGAGAGACTCAAAATATCTTCTTTTGTGCTCCGTAGAAGAAAGAAAGTTGTGCAAGTTTAGACAACATGAGGGTGCGTAAATTATGACAGCATTTTCATTTTTGGGTGAACTATCCCTTTAAAGGTAGGGAAGTCAATTTCAGAGAGGCTAACAATAGCAAGCAAGCTTTTGAATCATAAGATCCCACCCTCCCTTCAGAGCGCTCTCCAAAGCCACGTCCCCTCCAAATGACACAACCAGCATTTTGCATTCTGCAAAGCGTCTTGAGAGACGGTGTTAAATTACCTCATATCTCAAAGCACATAACATTACAATAATAATGAACGTGGACAACTTAAAGAGCACTGACTTACCATCTGGCTGCTGCATATTCATTTCGAAGTTGATAGTGTTGCCATAGGATTTCATAAATCTGAGGACACATCCTATTATTGCCTTCGGAACAAATGCAATGATTGGATGAACATTTTTGGCCCTGAGACTTCCACAGAAGATATATGTACATTTTTAATATTTAGACCACTTCTTTTATTGATTGCTATCAGGATGTGAAGAGAGTTTCAACCAGTAGGCCTATACAAAAAGTGTTTATGAAAAACATTGCCTACCCTACTTTTAAGAACATTTTTTGTCAACTTTTCCAAACAATTTTGGCACTGTGTTGGGTAAAATCTGTCATGTGAGACATCACGGACCACAAAGTGATGTAGCTAAACTTATATACAATACTTGATTCACCATCCCTTTTGTGTGTTTACAGGGTTGTCTCATCTTAATGTCCCATATGTAATGCATTAAAGATCTCCCGGGGCAGGATAAATAAGAGCATGGAAGAGCCAAGGATTTGCCTCTAGGTGCCAGGGCAGGGTGACCTAAGTGTGAAAATGAGAACAGGATGCACGAGAACGGTTGCTATGACAGACCTCTGGGATTCCCAGCAGAGTTGAGGTTTTCTTATGAGTTTTTACTGGACACGGTTCCATTGGAAAACCAACCTTTGTGATGGCTGTTAATCATGTGCACAAATAAAACGTGTGACATTCTTCACTTTTGCATCATAGTTCCATGACATGACATTTAAAGCTCATTTGATGGCTCCCTGTTTTCGCTCCTGCCTCACCGCAATACCCAAGCTCCCCGTTTGTGACGTGCAGGTTCACAGAACCACTGTGGTATCCTGCAGAGAGGGAAACAGGCGTACTGGAGCCATAAAACCAAACCAATCTATTATTGGCCATTTTTCACTGTAAATTTGCTGATAAACCTCATCTTTGTTTAAAGTTGCTGAATTAAGGGGACTTTTTTCTAGCAAAGCAGGACATGGTGTGTTGCAATTGCACCAATCCAAGGTAATCCCACTCATTGCTTGCTGGGGTCACTTCCCAAAATCCCCCAAAAAATAGAACCTAATTGCTAAGTTATTTCTTTTGGCTCAAAAACCACGTCTTTCTTCAATACATTTGCGAGTCCCCCTGGGGTCCATTTATAGCTTGGTTTGGTAAATTGCATTCTCTCATGAGGTAATAAGAAGCATTAAGCTTGGCAGAGAATTCTGTGGAAAACAGATATCCCAAACTGGTAAGTTTTTCCATACTGTATTCTATGCTATGTACAAGGGTCTACGTAAAGTCACGTAACCTTCACCAGCAAACATTAAGTAAGGGATAATGAACTGAGGGGGTTTATTTTGCAATAATGACATGCTGACTGTACTTTTTCCTGCTTATTACATGACTACACACCAAATACATCTAATATGTGGACATAAAATATTGATTTGAGTTGAAATTATTTTATAATTGTAGCCTACCTGTATATTAATGTTTTGTTCCATTTACCCCTGAAGAGGGATGTAGGAGCTGGGAATGATGTCACACTCAAGTTAACCACAGGTCAAAAAACTAAGAAGGACAAATCCAGGCAAACCTTTATTGTGCTGGCTCTTTCAAAATGAAAACACATACGAAAGTGGTATTTTGCACAGATAATGTAGAAATATCAGGTACACAATATAGAGGTTGGAGTTTATTGAGACAGACAAACGGAAGTGCTAATAAACAATATTGGTTCACTATGGTTGATTCGCTGAGCGGCCACATTGGATTCTGAAGTCTGGGTTTTACGCTTCCCTTGATTTTCCCAGTCACAGCTCCGACTTGAGGGGGCATTCCAGTTAAAAGTTCCTACTGGGAACAAGGAATCTCCCACTTCTGAGGACAAATGGAACACACCATAAAGCCTCCGCTAAGAAAAAAGTAGTCCACTCCACTACTAAACAATCAGTCTAGAAATAAGACAAACTGCAAAAATGTACTGTAAAACTCACACTGAAATGAGTGAAATCCTCTGCTGAGGACTTCAATTTACAAATAAAGATAACAAGTCCACGATTTGATACAAGAAACTGTTTTCTCGTTTCAATAGGAATCGACTCGATCAGGAATTTTGCGTGAGGGCGAAAGATAAGCAGATTTTGCAATAGGCTCGAGTTGGTCTGTGGATTCGCCATGTTGACCAACAGAAACATTCTTGGCTAGAAAGTGACTTCTATATGACCTGTAAACGTCGCTATGCTATTGACAATTTGCCTAATTTCACTAATGTGACCTCATCCTCATAGGAAATAGACTATTGGATGGTGTTACTTACGAATCGAGTATTCCAGAGAGCCGTGTAGTAGATATTAACATTCGGAAGGTATGACTGCAATTTACCTAAGCTTAAGCTAATGGGATTTTGGCTTATGAGTTATTTTGATGCATCCAAAACTCATATTTTGTAAACATTTTGAGTAATGTTTCCAATTGATGTCATTCAGAAGGGTATTTGTTTTTTATGATCAGATAATTAACCAGGCAATTTCAACACCAATATATTTTGCCACATTATTTTGCTAGTGAGCTTTTGACATATCCTTTGTTAAATGGCTAGCTTTTACAATCTCCTCACAGTCTAGTAAAACAGACCACTGCTGTAAATTCATAGAGAATTTGTATCCTTATTAAAATAACTTGCCAATTATTAGCTCAAAATATATTACATGGAATATGAACTCATCTAACCAGATGATTTGTTATGCAGAACACGTTATCTGAAAATGGTGCTACATTTCATGTCCAGTGTAATTTGTGCATTTGCGCAACACACTCACGTTTAGTCCATAAAACCGCTATATTGTGTGTTGCAGACATTTACTTTTGTTCTAACACAAGGTTTAAGGTTTATTTTGGGAGCAATTCAGAATTCCATCTGTAGAAGTCATCAATTTTCCTGGACAAATTTATCTAAACTGGAAAATGTTTTCCCTGTGCAAGATAAAATGATGTTTCCATATTTGCCGTAATTGTGGTGAACAAAACAAAAGAGTTTAAAATGCACGTTAAATAAAACATTACAAATTATTCAGACTGGAGGGGATGAAAAGGAAAACATTTACAGAGAAGAAGGCCTCTGTCAACAGATGGTACTGGAAAATGATTTTAGGTTTGGACTGCAGCGTCAGCACATTCTTTAGCAACTGGCAGTATGTTTGAAACATCATGCTACCTTGCATGTTTCCTCCTTGGACGGAATCACCTTGGACGACAGCCTCTGTCAGACGACTAAATTATATTCATTAGCCTGACACAGTGTCCTTAGCTGAACTCACATCGCCTGATAGCAGGACCTTATACACCCTGCATCAATCCAGTCATCTCATAACCTTTTATACCTCACAGTGTTCCCCATATGTCTTTGATAAATTCAAGTGCTTTTTAAAGAGGCTCCAAAACATGCTCATATTTGGACTACGTTTAAGCGAACAACAAGATTTAATATCACAAAAAGGTTATTGATACATCGTTCCCCTGAAATGTTTTAGTTGGACATTTGTCTATTTAAAAAATAAATAATAATAATACTTACTTAAAATGTGTCAGTTTGTTGAACTCAAAAGAAAAGAAAGTTCTAAATACTCATAAAAGTGTATTTGATTGAACTAATTTGTTGAATTTAAGTGTACCCTACTCAAACCAATTAATTATTTTGAGCATTAGGGTTTCAAGTGAATGATAAAGTTTCCTTAAAGTTTGCATGGCCAAGAAAAAAGTCTTTAAAACACTAAAAAAACGTTTTGAATGTTCAGAGAACATTCAGAAATAACATTGTCATAACTTATTGGGAATGTTAGCAAAACGTTCTTAAAAGATATTTTTGCTGGGATATCAGCCATGTCACGGAAACAACATGGATAAACTGCATGTGTTTGCAGTGTCATGATTTTTTTTTTTATTATTATCTGTTAATCTAAAAGGACAAAATTAGTTTTGACGTACATTTGCTCATGAAACTGATACACCTCTGGCACGAAAGTAGCTCTTGGCTATTTGTTTGAAAAATATTTTATTACAGTTAATAAAAGTTCTACTTTTTCCTTTCAGTCTTAGTTTATGATTAGTACCTCTGAAACAGAGCTGTGGTCAGTGCCCCAAACTCACCCTGCTATTACACACATCTGCAAAATGCCAATTAGCCAGCTCACCCTTGCTTTCAATAAGGGGTTATTCTGAGGAGTTCTTCTTTAAACACAGACATATGTTTATCTCTAAAGCGTATATTTAGAAAGCACATTTTAAATGGTAGGACCAGGGCTGCGCTTCCCAAGAGAATTGTAAGCCTAAGTAGATGCCACCAATGGTCTCTACGATCAGCTTGCCTCACAATGCTTTTGAGAAACTCAGCCTAGATCATTTGCATAGTCTGGTGAGCAGAGGTGGAAAGTAACGAATTACATTTACTTGCGTTACCGTAATTGAGTAGTTTTTCTGTGTGCTTCTACTTTTTTAAGTAGTTTAAAAAATCTGTAATTTTACTTTTACTTAAGTAGGCTATGTTTTGTATGAAGTATTGTATAGAACATGTTCGGGAACACATCCCTCTGTGCAGATAAAGGTTTATAACCGAGTGATTTCTGTGATGCAGAGGGAATCTCGGAATCCAGTCATGAAAATTGAATTTACAGTATAACGCAGATGTCACGTAAAATACGCAAACTGATGGATGAATGAATAAATTGAAAGTAAAGCTGTACTATAAATCAAATCACAACATGGTTTGTGAATATTAAAGCGCAAAACACTGCTATATAAATGTATGATCTGCTTGTCCTTTCTCTGTGTGAATGAGCAGCTTTAGTCTACTCAAGTAGGCCTACTCCTGATGCTCATGGTGTTTTTAACGTCTCATAAACCATATTTGGACATGAACACATGAACATTTCCAGAGCTTATCTGAGAGTACCCCAATAAGCATTTGATCATTTTATTTGAATAAAAACCATTGTCAAAAACACTCTGAAACAGGTCCGTACTACAACCGGTAAAAAAATAAACGTTTGGTTTAACTAGAAGAAATGATGACAGAAATATATTACTATTGTAGGCCTACAATAGAATGTACTTGTCAAAATAATAATAATAATAATAATACATAAATGTAAACATTATTTAAGAATATATTTTTGAATCCATTGTTTAATTTATAAATCTCTGTTTTGCAGCACTTTGCAAAAAAATAAAAGGATAAAAGTTTGTTACATTTTATTTGATTACCACCGTTTTAATAATATATTTGTATTAAATCATAAAAAGAAAAATTTCATAGGACATATTCATAGTGTTACGGTACAGAAGGGACGGAGACAAGAAGTATGGGAAGTGACGTTTATTTAGAGCAGACCAGTATGATGACGGAAGTGCAGGTGAATGGTGAAGAGGATCGTGAGAGGTGGATGAAGGAATCTTGGTGAAGTGGCTCGGAGTACTTGCTGTTGAGATCGCTGGAGAGAGGTGTGGAATGGAGAAGAGGATGGAGACACACACACACGAGGGTGGAACACAGGAGACTCTTTGGAGGGAACAATGGAAGAAGGTAAGTAGCATATAGGAAGTCCTTGAAGTAAGCGTAGAGGTAAGTACCAATTTCAAACGAGACCGGACAGTGACTGAGCGTGTGAGTGTGTCTTTTGTACTGTGGGTGATTGGAGTGATGATGAGCTGCAGGTGCGCGTGATCAGTACTCAGGGGAAGGCGTGCGCTGTGATTGAGTGACGTGGGAGCCTGGCGGGTCTGTGACATTACCCCCCCCTCCACGGCCCGCTCCAGAGGGCCGCGGACCCCGACGTCGTGGTGGTCGGCCTCTGCCTCTGGGTGCAGGTCTGTTGGGGTGAGAAGCATGGAAGGTTTCGAGCAGGTTCGGGTCAAGGATGTCGTTTCTAGGTACCCATGAGCGTTCTTCGGGACCGTAGCCCTCCCAGTCCACTAGATACTCTAGGAGACCACCACGGCGCCGGGAGTCCAAGATGTCGTTCACCTGGTAAGCGGTACCGTCCTCCACGATGAGTGGGAGGGGGGTTTCTTCGGCTACGCCAGGCTCTGTGGGAATAGAAACGGAGGGAAAGTGAGGTTTCAGTAATGAGACATGGAAAGTGGGATGAATTCTGTATTGTGAAGGGAGTTGGAGTTGATACGTGACTGGGTTGATCTGCTTCACAATAGGAAAGGGGCCAATGAACCTGGGACTGAGCTTCCTGCATTGCAGACGCAACCTGATGTCCCTGGTGGACAGCCAGACCTTCTGACCCGGTTGGAAGGAGGGAGTGTTGGAGCGACGAAGGTCGGCTGTCATTTTGCGTCTGCGCAGGGCCCGTTGAAGCTGGTGATGTGCAGAGTCCCAGACCCTCTCGCTCTCCCGGAACCAGTAGTCTATGGCTGGAACATCCGACGGTTCCCCGGACCAAGGGAACAATGGGGGTTGGTAACCGAGCACGCACTGGAATGGAGTTAGACCGGTGGTAGACTGACGTAGGGAGTTTTGTGCGTACTCGGCCCAACCCAGGAACTGGTTCCAGGAGTCCTGGTGGCCGTGACAGAAGGTACGGAGGAAGCGACCGATCTCCTGAATCTTCCTCTCCGTCTGCCCGTTGGTCTGTGGATGATAACCGGAAGAGAGGCTGACAGTCACACCTAGGAGTGAGAAGAACGCTTTCCATACCCGGGAGATGAATTGAGGTCCTCTATCGGAAACAATGTCCTCAGGGATACCATAGTATCTAAAGATCCTATTAAACATGAGTTCTGCCGTCTCCATGGCAGTAGGCAGTCCTTTCAACGGAATCAGGCGACAAGATTTGGAAAATCTATCCACTACCACTAATACACAGGTACAGTCCCCAGACACAGGAAGATCAGTAATAAAGTCTACTCCTAGGTGTGACCATGGACGGTTGGGAACGGGCAGAGGATGGAGTTTGCCGGAGGGAAGATGTCTAGGGCTCTTAGAGATGGCGCATTCCTGGCATCCTCTCACGTACCTTCTGACGTCTGTTGCCATGTTGGGCCACCAGAAGCGCTCCTTCAGCAGCGAGAGGGTTTCATTGACCCCCGGGTGGCCAGTGCCCAACGACGTGTGGGACGTGTGAATGAGGGGAGTGCGTCGTGTCCGTGAGATGTATTGTAACCCTGGTGGACAACCCGGCGGAGCATTGGTGGAGACATTGGAAGAGGGCAAGGTCTCCTCTGACCAGGTGATGGGACTCACGAACAGTTTCTCAGGAATAATGGGTTCAAACTTCTTGGAGTCCTCTTCGGGGTTGAAGAGACGGGAAAGGGCGTCTGCCTTCACATTCTTGGGTCCAGGCCGATAGGAGATAGTGAAATTGAATCTAGTGAAGAACAGTGCCCACCGGGCCTGGCGGGGATTGAGTCTCTTGGCGTCCCTGAGGTACTCTAAGTTTTTATGGTCCGTGAGTACCAGGAAAGGAAGTTGGGAACCCTCCAACCAATGCCTCCACTCTTCCAGGGCCATCTTGATGGCGAGAAGCTCCCGGTTGCCGATGTCATAATTCACCTCCGCCGGGTTGAGCTTGCGGGAGAAGAAGGCACATGGATGGAGTCTACTTGGAGTCCCCTGCTGCTGTGAGAGTACGGCTCCCACTCCTGTGGTAGATGCGTCTACCTCGACTACGAAGGCTTTCGTGGGGTCTGGATGCACTAGGAGGGGAGCCGAAGTGAAGGCCTCTTTAAGGTCTTCGAAGGCCTTCGTGGCCGCGGGGTTCCAGGACAGAGACTTGGGCTTACTACGGAGTAGTTGAGTAAGAGGGCAAGAAATAATACTATAGTTGAAAATGAATCGACGATAGAAGTTGGCAAATCCTAAGAATCTCTGGAGTTCTTTTATGGTTGTGGGAGTGGACCAGTTCTTGATGGCTTCCACCTTCCCCTCGTCCATCCGGATGCCACTGCTGTCGATGTTGTATCCAAGGAACTGCACTGAGGGTTGATGAAAGGAACATTTCTCGGCCTTGAGATACAATTGGAACTCCCTCAGGCGTTGCAGGACCTCCGCAACGTGGTGGCGATGTTCGGCCAGGCTCCGGGAGTATATCAGGATGTCGTCGATGTAGACCAGTACGAATCTGTGGAGAAACTCCCGGAGCACCTCATGGATGAAGTCCTGGAATACGGAGGGGGCATTGGAAAGTCCATAGGGCATGACGAGATATTCGTAGTGGCCAGTAGGGGTCACAAAGGCTGTCTTCCACTCGTCCCCCTCACGTATTCTGATGAGGTTGTAGGCGCTGCGGAGGTCCAACTTGGTGAAGACAGTGGCACCACGGAGGTGTTCCAGCGCCGTTGGGACGAGAGGAAGGGGGTAACGGAATTTAACTGTGATTTTGTTGAGTGCTCGGTAATCGATGCAGGGCCGCAAGCCTCCGTCCTTCTTGGCCACGAAAAAGAAGCTGGAAGCAGCAGGGGAAGTAGACGGGCGGATGTAACCTTGGTCGAGTGCCTCCTTGATGTATTCCTCCATGGCCTTCTCCTCCGGGAGTGACAGAGGGTAAATTTTCCCACGGGGCACTGACTCACCCGGAAGCAGATCGATGGCACAGTCCCATGGCCGATGTGGAGGCAGCTTTGACGCTCGTTGAGGGCAGAAGACATCACTGAAGGGGGCATAGCATGATGGTATATCAACCGAACGTTGTTCGACCGGGCTCTCGATGGAGGTGGAACACACAGACATTTTCTTGGAGCATGGAGTAGGGGGAACAGGAAGAGCCTTAAAACAACTCGGGAAGCAGCTATCGCCCCACTTCAGGATTTCGCCGGTTTTCCAGGAAATGATGGGATTATGCTGCACTAACCATGGGCGCCCTAGGATCACGTCAGCGGTGGATTCCTCCAGAACCAGCAACTGTTGTTGTTCCGTGTGCAGAATACCCACTTGGAGCTGGATGGGAATGGTGACGGAACGCACTTGACGTCGGCTGAGGGGTTTCCCTGTTACCGAGTGGATCTGGTAGGTTGTTGGTGTAGCAGTGGTCTTGAGGTGAAGCTGACGGCAGAGGGCACCAGAGATGAAGTTGCCGGCTGACCCAGAGTCGAGGAGGGCACATACTGGAAGGGTAACACCGGCCGCAGTTAGGTTTACAATAGTGGTGAGAGGGTGCATATCATGTGAAAATGGGACTATAGCACTCACCATAGGACGAGGAGGACGAATGGGGCATTGGTTAATGTGGTGCCCCGTAGACCCACAGTACAGACATAGACCCTGGGTCAGCCGCCTCCTACGTTCACCTTGAGTAAGGCGTGCTTGCTGTATCTGCATGGTCTCGGGAGCTGGTTCTGGAGGACTGACGGACTCTGGCTGACGGAGGGAAGAAAGGACGAGTTCCTGGCCCTGGTGCTCTTCGAGACACGACTGCATACGAGTGGCGAAGCGTATGGATAGTTGGATGAAGCGTTCGAGCCCGATGGTATCCTCGTATGCAGCGAGATGCAACCGCACACGGGGATCCAAACCCTGACGATAGGTGGTGAGTAGAGACTGCTCGTTCCATCCACTGGCGGCGGCTAGGGTCCTGAACTGGAGGGCATACTCATTGATCGGCATTTTATTCTGTTTTAAGTGATACAATTGCTCACCTATGGAGGCATCCCAAGCTGGTTTCCCGAAGACGTCCTTGAAATGAGCTATGAAGCTCGTCAGGGTTCGAACGATAGGATTATCTTGAGTCCACAGAGTCTCAGCCCATTGCAGCGCTTTGCCCCTTAGTTGGGAAATGATGAATGCCACCTTGGATCTATCGTCAGGGTATAATTGCGGTTGCATCTCCAGGACCAGCGAACACTGTAGCAAAAATCCATTGCAGTCCTCCGCCAGGCCAGAGTAGGGCGCTGGTCTGGCCATGGGACTGGCGTAGACTGGCGGAGAGGGAGAAGCGGTGGTGTTTGCGGAAGTGATCGCTGGTGGAATGGAAGGAAGTGCTCGTCGGACAGCGTCCACGAGTTCTTGGAATGGATCCGGAGTGCTCATGCTGGTGCTCATCGGTTGTGGTCCGGTCTTCTGTTACGGTACAGAAGGGACGGAGACAAGAAGTATGGGAAGTGACGTTTATTTAGAGCAGACCAGTATGATGACGGAAGTGCAGGTGAATGGTGAAGAGGATCGTGAGAGGTGGATGAAGGAATCTTGGTGAAGTGGCTCGGAGTACTTGCTGTTGAGATCGCTGGAGAGAGGTGTGGAATGGAGAAGAGGATGGAGACACACACACACGAGGGTGGAACACAGGAGACTCTTTGGAGGGAACAATGGAAGAAGGTAAGTAGCATATAGGAAGTCCTTGAAGTAAGCGTAGAGGTAAGTACCAATTTCAAACGAGACCGGACAGTGACTGAGCGTGTGAGTGTGTCTTTTGTACTGTGGGTGATTGGAGTGATGATGAGCTGCAGGTGCGCGTGATCAGTACTCAGGGGAAGGCGTGCGCTGTGATTGAGTGACGTGGGAGCCTGGCGGGTCTGTGACACATAGGACAAATTTCATATTATTCTTAAACATTTTAATACATTAATGATAAAAATAAGTTGTTAATCTAATTTATAATTATTTATTGAATTTAGTTGATTAGAAGTTTGTTATAATAAAGCATTTGTTCAACCAAAAAAAAAAAAAACAGTTTTCATTCATTTAACGCCATTTTAACTGATGGTAATAATAACCATAATTTAATAATACAGTTTATTTCTTAAATAAATCTTTAATACGTGATGCTGTGATGTTTTCTGAGATGGTTTTCATCTCATTCCATCACAACCCTACACAGGAGTCCACACCCCGCTGTTAAAAAAAGTAACTCAGTAATTTTTACTCTGAGTACATTTTAAATGAACTACTTTTTACTTTTACTTCAGTAAATCTTTAGACCGGTAATTTTACTTGTACTTAAGTAAAATTTAATTGAAGTAATAGTACGTTTACTTGAGTAGAATATTTTGTTACCCTTTCCACCTCTGCTGGTGAGCTAAAAGAAAAAAAAAGCAATAAAGCTAGAAGAAATGCTGCGAAAATGGCAATAATGTAAATTATTACAGACAATTTGCTACTTTTATAGCCTTAACCATTTGTTTAAATCTGAAGGTTCTTCTGATTGGATGAAAGCACTAATGGCCTTTGACCCGTACAAGCTTTCAAGTGTTTCACCTCGTTTTTCCCCAAGGACTGCACACCGTAAATTGGCACCACAAGGCAGCTATGTTACTGCAGGACTACCCACGTTGCATTACTCAAACAAGAAATGTGATCTGAGAAGTCTCAAATCATGATATTTCCTTTTTTGCCCTGTTTGCCTGTAGCCATTCAAGGATGGTTTAATGTTCTATATGAGAGTGTTTTCCTCTGTCAGATTATTTCCAGATAACCAGTGTGACTGTGGATAGAGCAGGCAATTTCATGTAGACTAACTGAGTGAGATATGGAAGACTGACAGAGAATCATGGAATAGAAAATATAAAAATATCCCGAAGCAGTGGTTCTTTAATACAGATGTGCAAAACTGATCCTGCTGGATGGATTGTTTTACAGTGCTTCACATAATAATTCACTCATTTGAATTGCAAATGCTCTCCTGGAGCAAAATATAAAAATATGCAGTGTGACAAAGGTATCTGTTTAGCATGTGTATAGGCATATGTCATGCAATGCGCGTTTGATTTCCATGCATTCTATCAGTCAGGGGATTTGTATTTCTGTGAATCCGACTCAACAGTAATGATTCCTTATTCTCCTCACTGAAATGTGGTATCTGTTTTATTCATTAATGATACCGAGAGAGTTTGTCCTCAGCCAGCGCTGGAATGCCAGCACCTTAGCCATGCATGGTACGACAATAATTACAAAGCCAGATTCTGGACTGATGCGATCCCCTTCAGAGTGTGGGTGAACTAAGCCAAATCAAACTCTTTGATATACAGGTTTTAAAGTCCTGATGCAAACGTAGGTCATTTTCATTTGCCCTGGTAATAAATTCTTGACTATGGAAGCAAGTGCTCACTTAAAAGCCCTTTTAAAATGGGTTTTGCATCTTTTGAAATATGTCAGTGTTCCTTATGTACTGTAACGTCATCTTTTTTCTTATGTTCATTGGCCCTCATCAACTAACCAAAAAACCTATGTAACATCTTTTTCTAAAGACACAATTTTTTCTAAATGTTTTTTTTTGCAATTCCAAATTTATGAGAGAGCAAGTGAAATACAGGTGAGGCTGCACAAAGCCCTTATATGAAGATAATTTGGGCGTTTATACAAAAACATGTATTTCTGCATCAACGTCACTGCCATCTTGGAAACGGTCAACATAGAGGACATTGTTTGATTGGAAGTCGCTGACTGCCTGTGTGCTAATCTTCAACATTTGAAGTAAATACTCGTAAATACGAGTTTCCTAGGATTTTTCACATGAACGCCCTCCTATTTTCGAACTTGAATGTGATGAGCTCGTAATCACGACTTCAGAAGTGTGAATTATCAAATTTCCGATAGGACGTGAAGGCAGCATAATGCCTCCACTTTGGGGTCTGTAGCAAGTGTGTTTAATCTATGTTTTTTTCGGCAATATAATCATCCCAGATAGTTGGAAAGAGGCAAGCTTTGTTTCCGAACATCCTAAGTAAAGAATTTTATAAACTTTTGTAATTCCAATGTATAATCACAACGAACGCATCCAAACTGCAATAGCCTATTAAACATATAACAACTGCAAAGCGGCAATGTGTAAACAATATGATTTACAGAAAGTTTGGTGAGAACTTTTTCTGCACACAAAATTCGCAGTTTATGGCATCCACTGTTCGCTGTCCAATCTTTTATCTTAAAAAGGGATAAAAAAGAATACAATTCTCTTTCTGAGAACTTTGACAATTATATATGCGTATGGCTAGATCTTACTATTCGTGCAAACTGCCAAACCAAGAAAGACGATCTCCATGATTTCCACAGAGAGGGTAGAGAGTTCCACAAGACACTGACAGGCTAATTCGAAGTTATCAAGGGAGCTTTTATTGGCCCAATTCTTTTTCAGTTGTCTTCATATTTCACAACACATTTGCTCTAGAGGAAAATTATTATTGCTCACCGTTTCCATATCAGGACTTTTAAAAGAGCTGTTGTGGAGACCCAGGTTTCCTGACCACAGATGTTCACAGCTACTGCTTGTCTCTGGATGGTTATTTTGGAGAATGTCTGAGATGGCCATTGGACTGTATTTGACAAGACAAAAGCAAACTGTGTAGACAGATCTGATGGAAAGAGTAAGGAAAGAAGGTCTCCTATGGTGTATTTACAGCCACTGCAAATAATCCCCTGAATAGTTCTCTCAGAGGGTGAATTTTGCATCCTTGAAGGACACTTTGGGAAGGGGACGCCATTTGTAGGGGCATTCCAAACGAAAGTGAACAAACGAATCCTTTCATGAAGGGCCCTTCCACAAGTCCGTTAGTGACAGGCAAAATGCGATGGTCGCTTCAAGGAAGTAATTTAATCGTTTATGGTCATGTGACCCATGGTGGTGACTCCTCATGATTCTTTTTAAATTTAGATATGGCGGGAGAGTTGGAGTTAACTTATAAAAAGGATAATTCAAGATATTTTGTTGTGATATATATAGACATATTTTCATCATGCATTTCATATTTAGTTTAAAAAAGTTTCATAGGTAAGAAATGTGTTCAATGCTTAACTTAAAAAGTTAAGAGCAGATCGGGAACACACACACATATATAAAGAATATTTTAAATACTTCATTATAAATGTACAATTATTTGTATATATCATATTAACAGCAATAATAATATATTCATGTTGTCGCTGCCTAGCCTTGTCATGATAACATTCCACGTGAAGCTAATGAGGAAATTACACTGTCTTTCATTGCTCCCTTCACCAAGTGAGTTCCAAACAGCTTCATTATTACACACAAATCTCCGCTTCAAGAGTGAGTAGGGCATAGGGATGCTCACTTCCGAATGGAATTTGAGTAACCGATTAACCTTGTTAGCAACATTCACTTCTTCTGTGGTTTCAGAACTTGCAATTACAGATGGATGTCCCTGTTTGTGATATGTTATCCTAGTGTCAACTCCAGAATGATGCTGTATTCAAGGGAGCCAAAATGGAAAACACCTGTAGTGATTCTGGTGATGCTCTGTCTGGTAGAAAAATGTCTCAACATCTGGTTTCGTCTGAACTCTCTAAAGACTGCGGATGATTCTTCGTCCCTTTCTCTCACACTCCAGTATCCCTCGTTCCATAACCCCCCTTCTTTTTTTTATTCAATATCATATGGAAAATGTATCTTCTCCCCAAAGTAAGGCCAGAAAAAAATACTCATCTGGATTCTTCTACAGCAGCAGTGGTGATTGATAGAGATGTAGCTGTTTTCATCTTAAAATGTTGGACAAAACAAATAGCTATAAATCTTAAACAGGGAGACAGTGGCCCGAGAGAAAACAGGGACGAGCGGAGTGAAAACTTTATGGCAGCAACAACGTTAATGGCAGCTTTGGATCATTTCAGAGGCCCAGCAGAATCAGACTCTAAGTGCTGATGCCAGTAAAAGGTGATTTCATTCATCTCCCATAACAGATTGATTTCTCCTTAAGTAACAGACATAGTTACATTCCAGTTTGGCATTCCAAAATGCTTACATATTGATAGAGTTTATTTAACATATGTTTGGGTCATCATAACAGTGTTTTATTTATTTATTTTTCTTTCAGATTCATGCAAGTGACTGTCTAGTCTAAACATGGCCTGGAGTTTATTTGGTTTTTACCATCTAAATGTTTCAGAACAGTGTGTGAGTGATTATGTGCATGCGTGTTTCTCTGGCAAGTAGCATCTGAAGTCGGCTAAAGAGAAATGAATTTATTTCTGTCTGGAAAACATGACGCACAGTTTTTACTTCCACAGGTGCAAAACAGGATGGGACATCTTGTATTTTTCCTCCAGCTTCCTAAAAATCAAATCATCCAGTCATCGAGATTTATCCTTCCCTTGAGAGAACACAGTTGAGACACAACATACCAGGAACATCTATGGAGCTTTTAGGTTGTCTGTCAACATTTCTTCCATTTCACCAAAAAATGATGGTATAAAATATATCTGCTGGATGGTACAGGATCACTGAGTCAGGTAGGAATTCTTTGATGAAATACAACCTGAGGATGATGTTATTGATGCACCATTTTGATTTCTTTCAATAGTCTGGCATTTCTCTTTGACAACTAATCACATTATGATTGAAGAAAAGCAAGCTAGACTTTAAAGGGAATGTTGGAACTTTCCAAGGCTGCTTCTGGAACTCTCAGGTTCCACAGAGGGCTTAGATTTTAACGATATCTCAAGGCCTGTCTCCTGTGCTGTTTGGATGGAGTTTGGCATCATGAACAAAGTCCTGTGTGATGACCTCACAGGATCAGAATAAGTAGCAATCCTGTGCGATGATCTGACCCAAAGGTCCTGGAGAACGGAAAGGACTTCTAATGGTTTTTTATTTATTGTGTTAAGCTCCCACACTCGAAGACCGTCACTATAAAGATAACATTTCCTATTGTTTATATCCGCAGACAGTAATGTCTTACAGATGTGTACCCTCCATTCATTTGTGCATTTAAAAACTGTAACAGAAGCTGGAACTTTTTTGCTACTTTATTGATGCATCAAATTCAAAACTTCCTAGAATAAAGAATTGTCTGTCTTTGACTGTTTATTTTAGCTTGTCCAGTCATGTTGTCCATCATGTTGTAATTTTTGTAAATCATCTAAAGTTCTTGTCTGAGAGCAAATAAACATGCTCAGTTACATACCTCTTAAATTATGGACCCTATAATTTTGGGGATAATTGAAGGCCAAGAACCTAAATTAAGAAACTTGAAATACATACAGTAATAAGGGATAATATAGCTTTCTATTTCCATATTTCAATTTGAAGTAATAATTTGATATCGCTCAGATAATCTATGGTGGAATATCTGCTAATTTCGTGCTGAGGCATGAAACTGTAATAATGTTGCATAGACACCCATATTCACAAACTAAAATGACGATAGCTGGAAAAGAGAAAAATTACAGAAATGCATCATGCAAAAATAATTACACTATAATAAATAGTAAGAGACGGATAATGCTAGTTGAGTTAGTAAAGTAGAGCCATAGAAAACCAAAAACACATTGAGCAAGGCAAAAGAAAAAGTTGTTAGTTTCTCCTGAGTCACCAATGCTTGACAGGGTTTTGCTTTCTTGTTTCCTCTCCTGTACTGGACAAAGTGCTTTTCAAGAGGGGGTTGGGACTCCCAGCATGTTAAAGTAATCATATTCTACTGGTGGACCTTACCACAGCCTTGGGAGTTCTCTCCAGGGCTTTTCCTGAGTCACTGGATCTGGGGCAAAGTAGCAGACGTGCATCTCCATCTTGCCTCTTAAACCTGTCCGCCTGTCACAGCTGGGAAAAATTCATCCTTGTGTCCTGCTGTAGAGTATTGTGTACTTAAGACAGCATGATTAGAGACTTAAATCTTCCTCTTCTAACCACACCAAGCTTACATCATTTTTGAATGAATTAAGTTTGATTTGAGGGCACATTCTTGAAAACCTGGAGTTCTTTTCAGTATGTCACAACATTAAGGAGGGAAATTACTAAAACTGAAACTTTATTGAAACTGTATTGAGGGTGGTTTGTGAATAAGGCGCAGATTTTTACGCTGAAATACCATGCAAAAACGTTGTTGATTTCGCCCCTGAGAGCATGAGAAGTTCATCATAAAGGGACTGCCTGCAGTGTGTGAACGTGCCGACATGGCTGTCGTCCCCCTTGGTGTGGAAGCTCAATTTAAAAGCAAGCCAAGTCAAATAAATGTTTATCCAGCATAAACTCTTTCTAGAATCCAGACCGATGTCAGCGCCAGCTTTTACAGGGTTGCCTACTGTGGACCATGGATTACTTTGCACTAAATTCCTAATTAACTTTTTTTTTTAAATATAATGCTCATTTTGATTATTTTTGAAGACATCTAATGCTCACCAAATATATATATATATATATATATCTTTATTAATTTTTACCCAAACTCAAAATAAATATAAATTTTCATACTATACATTAAAAAGTAATGCCTAAATTCACTTGTAGCATTTAAAATTGATTTCATTGTTTAGTGTTTTAACAAAACAAAATAAAATTGATAGACCAGTCAAGATGATGTTGAAAAGATGTAGAACTAAAGCTATGGTAAATGAAGAGATAATTAAAAAGTCACAGCAGATCAAACGGATTGGTAAATGGAAACATTATGATAAAGCTGCAGTGAAATTTTTCGCCAGGCTTTCCTTCTGAACAGACATCTTGATTATTAAATAAAAAGAGATAACAACAATGGCCTATACAGTAAATCACAAAGTATCTTGTCCCGACAGTCACATGCAACACTTTCTCCTGTGTTCTCAATTCTCACATTTCAAGAAGAGATGTTTTTTGTTTGACAGGTGCACACAATTCCGCTAAACACCCAATGCTTCTTCCAGGATTTTCCCCTTGGACATTTACAGCATAAGAGATAAAAGGAAAAGCCGGTAGGTCGTACATTTTTCATACTTCAAGCCTCAGACCTACATTGTCTAAGAATGTCTGAGATTTTATAACTGGAATTGTAGTGAGACTTGGCTTCCCACTCTTATGTAGAAACTCTCTGTCTACCTCTCATAAAAGACGATTTGGACCATCCCAGATTTATGATGTGCTCCTTGAGCTAGTTTTAACCAGTATTACATGTACAGCTTGACCCAAAGACTGAACTCTTCATGCAGATGTAGATGTAGATGGCATCAAATATTGGCAATGTCTGTTTTTAGATATTTGGACCTCTAAGCCTGTGACCTGCAGGGCCCTGATTATTTGTGAATATGTGAGCTTAGAGTATTTCTAGGCTTGTAAATCTGTTTGTAACTGTTTGTGCAAGTTAACAATACCCAACAGAATTCTAAGATTGCTGAACAATTTGAAAAGATTGGCAGTATATTTTATATTAATCACTTCATAAATGTAGGTGCTTTTTTATGATTTTCAAAAACAGGCAAGTTTGAGAAAGAGAAATAGAAAAACAAATTCTTCAGACTTTCGAAACCGTTTCAGCTGGCTTCGATGGTTTAGACCAGCATACAGACTTGCAAAGGTGTTGATGGTTTTATGTTGGCTCTTAAACAGTCCACAAGACAGAACAGTCGGTCCTAGCCATGTTCCAATTAGGAATGCAAAGGAGACTGTCTAGACACGACATCCATGAGAAGAGAGAAAACCTTCACAGATGCATTCCCTGAGCACCATCTTACTTAGGCACAGTTAGGCCCACGTGCTCTGCGAATGTCTGAAAAATTGGAATGTGTGATGCTCACAAAGTTCTATACTGGCCCTTGAGTGTTCATTTATTAGATATTTTGGACAAGGTTGGGTTTCCCAAAGCATTGCGTTAGTAGCATATAAGTACATGACACGTTTCCCAAAACCGTTGTTGAAGTTGTGCATTGGATCACTGATACAGATCTTTTAATTTACTTTCACAGTTTGTCAGAGACAAAGGTCAAATGAACAATAATGCCTTTTGATCATTGCTAAATCATTATTGAGAATAAAAAAATGCAGAGACTGCATGTCACATAATGAGCCTGGAATTACATACAGATAATAGGGTATAATGTTAGGTCTACGCATAATTGCAATAGAGAGATGATTTTTGAATTTTGAGACTGTGCAACAGTTTTGGTGCATAGTAGGCTTATATAATTGTCAACATATTAGATTTCTGTGACTATGTGCTGAATGATCATTTATATACACCGATCAGGCATAACATTATGACACCTTCCTAATATTGTGTTGGTCCCCCTTTTGCTGCCAAAACAGCCCTGACCCATCGAGGCATGGACTCCACTAGACCCCTGAAGGTGTGCTTTGGTATCTGGCACCAAGATGTTAGCGTCGATCATTTCAGTCCTGTAAGTTGCGAGGTGGGGCCTCCATGGATCGGACTTGTTTGTTCAGCACATCCCAGAGATGCTCGATTGGATTAAGATCTTGGGAATTTGGAGGCCAAGTCAACACCTCAAACACGTTGTTGTGCACCTCAAACGATTCCTGAACCATTTTTGCTTTGTGTCAGGGCACATTATCCTGCTGAAAGAGGCCACAGCCACCAGGGAATACCGTTTCCATGAAAGGGTGTACATGGTCTGCAACAATGCTTAGGTAGGTGGTAAGTGTCAACGTAACATCCACATGGGTGGCAGGACCCAAGGATTCCCAGCAGAACATTGCCCAAAGCATCACACTGTCTCCGCCGGCTTGCTTTCTTCCCATAGTGCATCCTGGTGCCATGTGTTCCCCAGGTAAGCGATGCACACGCACCAGGCCATCCACGTGATGTAAAAGAAAATGTGATTCATCAGACCAGGTCACCTTCTTCCATTGCTCCGTGATCCAGTTCTGATGCTCACGTGCCAACTGTTGACGCTTTTGGAGGTGGAAAGGAGTCAGCATGGGCACCCTGACTGGTCTTTAGCTATGCAGCCCCATACACAACAAATTGTGATGCACTGTGTATTCTGACACCTTTCTATCAGAACCAGCATTAACTTCTTGAGCAATTTGAGCTACATTAGCTTGCCTGTTTGATCGGACCACACGGGCCAGCCTTTCGCTCCCCACATGCATCAATGAGCCTTGGCCGCCCATGACTCTGTTGCTGGTTCACCACTGTTCCTTCCTTGGACCACTTTTGATAGATGATAGTGATGATTTGAATAGCTGCCTAATATATCCCACCCACTAACAGGTGCCGTGATGAAGAGATAATCAGTGTTATTCACTTCAATTGTCAGTGGTCATAATGTTATGATTTATTGGTGTCTCGATATTAAGTGTACAAACAAACACAACTTGTGGTAACTGCTGAACCATTTATATATTGTCCATATTGCATGTAATCACAACATAATTGATCTACATATTCATTGATTTATTTGAGCATATTTTAAAAAATATATTATTATTATTAATATATATTCTAATTATTTGTCTGACTTTACTAATATTAAATACTTTTTTTTACATGATGACATACCTTTTTCCCCCTGTGTTTACCAGATTATTTTCACATACTTTTTGTATTGGGGGACAAAATGTTGGAGATATTGGGGAAAGTTTGGCCTTAGTTCAGCACTGATGGCTTCTATTACGTTTTGCACACTGGTTTGGGTTATAGGAATTGCTCCATCACAAAATAATGCGCAATGTAACTAAGCCTAATTCGATTTTTCGTTCAGCTACCAATAACGTAGCATTTTCAGCCTCATTTAACACATTATCATGTTGAAATCCATTCTACAGAATTCGGCAGAGCCTAAAGCTTTTCTTCTCACTTTTGTCACAGAGCCTTTTGTCTGACTTGCTGGAGAAAGCTGGTCTGATATGCCATTATAAGAATCCTGGTATGGCTTTAGACATGTCTCTCACCATTGTGTTCATGCAAACCTTCACAGCTTGCTGGGTAAGTGTATTAAAGAGTTTCACTGGGGCACATTTGTGGAACAAACCGTGGAGCAGGGCCTCTGATTTCCTTTATTTGTGGTGGAGCCCTGGAGGGAGAGCTGTCACTCAAAATATGCTGGTCTGCAGAGACTTGGGTATCACCACAGGAAGCTGGTGCTGATTATGGGAAATGGAGACTGATCTCATGTTTGGCCTAAGCAGACATGTACTTAAAGTAGAGGGCAGAGCAACAGGCCACTAAGACATGAATAGAATATTAAGGGACAGCTTTACTAAACAGGGCAAATTAGCGTGAGAGTGCAATTACAAAAAAGTTCTGCGCATGATCTACTGACGAACACAGATGCAACCGGATCATTTCTATAATGACCAAAGACATGCTGTTTTTGGGTGTTAAATAATGGTGCAAATACCAGTGAATGGACGATTGCAAACCTTAGTAAATCAGCTTTCATTCAAATACTGTCCTTCCATAAATTTTGCGTCTGAAAGAGAAACTCCTACAAATGCATAGGCCTATGCAATAAGGTCAGCCGCTAAAATAACTGTGCCCATGCCTTTTCAGCACTAATTTTTCACTGCGTGTCTTTAGTAAATCCTGACAGTAGTTTTTTAACGCCAAAAGAGGGTTTGTGCTAGCGCAAGCTGTTAGTAAATCTGGCCCTAAAGCTTCATTGCTTCTGTCTATTTATCTACCCCTTAGGCTTGATGCTATCAATACCCTGACGTAAGTTTAAATGTATGACCTGTTGTACCAATAACCTCTGACAGGAGGATCAAGAACATATTGAAAATGATTTCTCTCACTTGGTCTACACAGCCATTTTCCACTCTCTGACCGTGCCTATATCGCGGCTAGTCATTTGGGTGCGTCAGGCTGTGAAAGCCGTGACTCACCATCTCCAGTGCCTCTCCACAGGAATGTTCCTCTACCTCTGTGTGAGGCTGAATTCACATCTGGATATGGAGATGGAGCTTAATTCCCTGAATCTCAGTACTGGAACCCTTTTCTGTGTGACACATCAGCTGCTAAAGCCTGGTAAACCAACTTCTCACCTGTTTTCCTTTTTTATCCGTTTCAAAGACCTCAAGAAATGGAGTGTTAATGTGCTACAGCCGTGATTAAGTGGATATTTGTGTTTTTTCTCATCACAGTCACACATGGAAGCCTCCTATGTGCCTGACTCAATATGTTTTTGCAGAGAGGGGCCAGAAGAACAAACCGAAAGAGCTTATGAAAACGCCAACCAAATAGAAAACAGGTAGTCTTTATGAACAGCTTTTCTTTATTTTCTTCTGTGGAACACAAAAGAAGTGCTTCTTTTTTGTCTATCCAATAAAAGTCAATGGTTCTAGTGTTGTTTTGGACACATTTGACTTTCATTGTATGGACAGAAACAGCTGAAGCAAATATCATTTTTTGCGTTCCACAGAAGAAAGTCATACAGGTTTGGAATGACATGAGAGCGACTAAATGAAGACAGAATTTTCATTTTTAGGTGAACTATCCCTTTAATGGTTCAGTCAGAATGCATGTGAAAGGAGCAAGTTGTACACGTGAGTAGCTCAGCTTTATATCCTCCAGGCTGTCCAAATTCTCCACAGAGAAACCAGTACTGGATCTCGAAGACAAGGGTCCTTGAGAGTCTTCGGCCAGGTTCATGTGTGAGTTCCACTACCAATTTGAAAAAGTAGCATCTGGATTTGGTTAGTTTCAATTAACCCAATTCAAATAGTCCCCGCAGAGAGGAGGGAACAATTCCTGGGAAATGCTCTTGTGAACTTGTGTTATTGTTTTGTGAAGGATCCTCATCACACTCTGAGGGAGGGTAGGGACGTATTTCATGTTCAAGAAGAGGAATAAAGCCTCAGCACGACCACAGTGCAGAAGAAACTCTAAACAGTGTCTTGCTCCATGGGTTTATTCTTGGGTCTGGGGCTGGGCGGATGGAAAGAACGTTAATTATTGTGTAATTCATGAGGAAAGTGTAATTCATTCTATATTATCTGAATTAAATCAGTCATCAAGTAAGTTTGTGTGTGTCAGGAGAGATCAAACGTTTGGCTAAAGGTCATCAGGTTCAAATTCTTCCATGAGTGTTTTGCCAAATGAAACCCCGGGATAACGGAATGACACATAGTGACTCCATTTACCATCAGAAATCTGATCTTATCATCAAGAAAAATGTCTGGCTACATTTCTGCCATAGAAAAAAAAAATCTGACTTCATCAAAGGTTGTCAGATATGTTGATTTAAACTTAAGTGAGTGCATAAGTTTGCACAAGATGCCTATTATATGACTGAGCAGGGAGATTAAATAAAATTAAATAAATAAATACAGTTACTGAAGCCTCAAAATTGAGACACAGGCCGAGTATGCAGCCAGTGGCAAGTGTTATAAACTAGCTGAACCTTGAACCAGTGAACCACTTTTGCTAAACTATTTTAGGAGCCCAAGGGCAAGACCAGGAATGCATGCACACAGTAAGGAGGTCAAATAAGCAAAACAAGGAATGAGACAATGCAGCAGTTCGCCTGTCAGTCTCGTTTTAGGTCCGAGTACCTTTGAAAAAGTGAAACCAATGCCTCTCCCACTGTTCATCCATTTCCTCTGCTGTCTCAGTAGTCATGCAATGGGGTCCAAAAGTCTGAGACCACATAAAAATGTTTCAAAATCCTGTTTAAACCTGGCAACATTTAAAAATGTAATAACTGTCAAAACAAACAGGTGACAAACCATATACTAAGAAATTATAAAACTATTTAAATTTTCACTCAAGTTATGATGATAAGATCAGATCATTTTTAATAATTCACTAGTAGTCTAGAAGAAAAAGAAGAAGAGTCTATGACTTTAAGTCTAAAGTCATATACCTCCTTTACTTTCAAATAGAATCTAGAGAAAACACCTCTATTAAAATAGATGTAATAACTCTTGGTCTGACTGTTGTTAAACTTTCTAAGTTTTCTAAAATCATATGACTAGTAATTTTTTTTCATACTGTTGCTGATTAACATGGAAAAACTTTTTAGAACTAAAAATCTAAAAATAAAATAATTATTTTGTAATTGCTGATTATTACAAAAAAAAAATTACTATTAATTTTTATTTAAGTTTTATATATGATTTTATAGAGCTCTACAGCATTGGCTATAAAATAGATGGCAAAAATACTGAGAGATTATTTAAAAATAGAAGAAAACACAAAATCCTTCAGAAATTATCTTAAGGAAATTGAATAGAGGACATCTAGGAATTGATTTCAGTGACCTAAATACTTTGAAACGATGTGGGAAACCACAAACACCAAGATTCATAGCACAAAAAAAAGTTCATGCAGGAATGGCTACTTGGGTTTTAGTCATTTTTAAGGGTTAGGTCAGATAGATATGTCCCTCTGTAGCAAATGATTGCACAATTATATTTTAATCGCAGTGACAGTGTTTTAAGTGTCAAATTTGGAGAATTTCTGAAAGTCTAAATATATAAATGAACTACCACAGGCCACACTTTTCCGCTTCAGCAGGGAAACCAGATTTATCTTACTGACTGATCGAATGACATCATCTCTCTTTTCCTGACAAAGAAATATTACCCACAAGCCTGATTTATGTTGCCTGTCCCACCATTTGAATAAGGGAATCCAACTGTGAAACTGGAGACTAAAAATAATTAAATGCTCATAATTAGTCTGTAGTGCACTTCTTTAATGGATGATGCTTTGAGTCTACTTTTTTTCTTTTCTTCAGAAGTTTAATCATTCAGAGCGAAACGTTAGCCAATGCCAGACTGACGTTTGAGAAGAATTTGTGAACTGCCATTATCTCACATAGCCCATATTTGGTGCTTCTTTCACTTTGCATTACTCAAAAAAAAAATGTAATCACACATACTCATTTCTGACTTTTACAAGATTGGAAACTGTGTAAATTGCCCAAGCGGAAAGGAACATTAAAAAATAAATTGGTAACAAAGTGAGAGAAACAGAAAAAATATATTACAACAATAAAAAAAGATTTCCCTGGGGTCTAAGACGTAAAATGGTTGAGATAAAATGGAATTCTAAAGACTTCGAATAGCATTCTCTCATTGTTAGCTCATAGAGCGCAATGTCAGTCTGGAAGTCATTAGCTAAATGTTCCGTTTTAATGGCAGATATATGAATACTTTGGGAGGTGAAGAGAGGGGAAGGCTATCTGCTTATTATGTAATGTGGGCATCAGGTTCTGTGGCGTAAGGAGGATCAGACTAGGTTATGCTGGGATCACTGAGACCGCAATATGGTTAAGGCATTGTTTATTTGGGAATATTAAGCAAACGTGGTACATGCAAAACCATCTTAATAATGCAAGACTTTCCTAAATGAATTATCATGACACAGAAAACATGAGATAAGTTTTTCTCCTGTCCATCCTTTTAAGATGTATCTGTTATGTGCATCAGTTTACTATATGCTTGCTTTATTCCACTTATAGGTTTGAAAGTACAGTTTTCTAGAAAGTGTTTCTCTTTCTAAAAATTTATTATCCGTACAAAGGCAACAAGAAAGAAAAAAGATGTTGATCGATGATTCTCCTTTAAACATGGACACATATTGGACCAAAATCAATCTGGTAAGCTTCCCAGTTACCCCATTGGGACAGTCTATGGTCAGAATGTCCTTTCTGTCCAAGCTATGATTGCTAGGTATAAAGTACCTCCCACAGTCATCATTTCAGAAAACGTATTTTCAAAGACATGCCCTTTCCTCTGCATCAAAGTGATAGTTCTATAATGCATTTAAAGAAGCCATTATAAAATGTTATGAATGTTTTTATTATTGCAGTTGGCCTTTAAGGTAGAAAATGTAAAATTTTTTACTTATAGCCGCACATAAAAAGGTAAGCTCATGATCATATGATGTGCTTTGGCAGGCACTCCTGTTCTGCATGCATTATGTAATTAACGAGGAACTTTTCTGATTATAAAACACACATCTTGGCAAAACAGCATCGAAACTGTTTGAAAAACCTGGAACTGTAATTTAGACTCCATGGACACAAGGAAGGAAGAATTATTATTTTGCTCACTCTAATCACGCACTTTAAAGAGGGCAGAACTCATGGGGATACTTTCTCATTTCAGACATATGTGGGATATAATGTCATTTCCAGCATTTAGTAGTGAAATACACAATGATGTCATCCTTTTAGACCTCTGCTGAGGCCAGAATTTGCTCTGATTTTTTCACCTAGGGCATATTGTAAACATGTACATCATCTGTCTCATCTGCTGTAGTATATCTCCACTTCACATGCTTTTGTAAGATGTTCCCACTCAACACATATGGATGGAATGTTTACCTTTGTGTGTTCAGAAAGGGATGGAGCATTATTTTCAAAGGAATGTAACGCTCTTAATAGAACAGGTCAAATTAAAGTCATAAATCTTAAATGGTAAATGCCACGTTGTGCTGCGCTGATCTTTAACTATTCAGTGTAGATAAGAATTGATAAAGACCAGCTTCCTGTCTGTCTGTCTGTCTGTCTATCTATCGCCTGTCTGTGGGACATATTTGGTATTTGATATTGGGCTACAGAATGGATAAATACACACTATTGCTCAAAAGATTTATTTATTTTATTTTTTTTGGAAAGAAATTAATAGATTTTAACAAGGATGCGTTACAGTAAATTGATCAAAAGTAACTGTAAAGACATCAAATAAATGCTGTTGAACTCTATTCAAGTCACACGCAAGAATCCTGAAAAACATGTATCACGGTTTACACAAAAATATGAAGCAGCACAACATTGATAATAATATTAAATATTTATTGCGCAGCAAACCAGCATATTAGAATGATTTCTGAAGGATCATGTGATGGAAATTCAGCTTTACATCACAGAAATAAATTACAGTTTATATTCACATAGAAAGCTATTTTAAATGGAAATAATATTTCAAAATTGTGATTATATAGACATAGACATGATAATGTACTGCACAGTATAAATGACCCCAAAAGGCATTTTTGGGTGTCTGGCATTTGTCTAAGGACACCTCTTTTTATTCCTTTTGCCCTATAAACCTGACCTCAATCTTAGCCTTCCAACATACCTATGCTCACATTTAGGTCTTCACCCCTACCCCAACAGCCCCAGGCGCGATTCAGAAGTGCATTAGCTAATAAAAACTGTCATGACGTGCTGTCACAGCAACAACCCAAACCTCTCCAGCCACAGTGCAACCCGCCTCCAGCCCCCCAAACCCTCCCTTTTGAAACCAAATATGCGCGCCCCTCATGATAAAATTCAAGAGAGATCAGTTATGAGGAGGGAGCCCGCGTGAGTCCGGCATCATCTGGATTTATCACGTATCAGCCTTGGAACATAGAAACATTGTTTAGTAACACCTCCTGATTGACTGCATTTATCCGCGAACCGTGTAAACTGCTTCGTGCGCGAATTTTAAACTTTGTGCTTGGGGACCCGTGGCATCTCCAGGTTTTTACGCAATGATCATTTGATCATTTTCGTGGGTTTACCATTGTGGAACTGACTGAGGAGTAGCACCATTAGTTATTTTCGTCTTGTGCATAAAACTCAACTTATTTTGTTAGTAAATATTTGCAAAAAGATTACGGAGTTCGCCTTTGGTTTGGGTAAGTGAGATGCCCGTCACTATTCTATTGTTGTTATGGAAAGTCAGAGCAAATGTGGTGGGGCTTCTTAAAAGTATGTGTTATTTTGTACAGAGGGTATATATACGTTTTAACGGTATTTTCACAACCACAAAAGTGACATTACATTTTCATCAGAGTGCACCAAATAGACGCTCGTTTCTTAATTACGCATGCCATTGGACGGCTTGATAGTGGATTTGGGCATGTCTAATAATGTGTTTTTAATTCTAGGTGAGGTATCCTGATTTTCAACCGAGGAGAGTCACTGTGAGGCAGGTAATTTAATTAACAGGAGCAATTGATATTTGGTTACCATTGTGATCCATAGAAGAATGATTCTCCGAAGATGTCTCCGAATATTGGCCCTTTTGCTTCTGTTCACCTCTGTAAAATCTCAAGGTAATACTGTAGGATTTTTCTATATTATGTATCTGAATAATCTGTATTACTTTTTTAATGTAATGAATTTGTGTATCATCCTAAGACCCAAAATATTTCTATAAAAATATTTTTTATTTTTAATATACATTGCTTTTTAACTACACTAGTTAACATTAACTAACAATGTCAGGTATTTCTAAAGCATTTATTAATCTTAGTTAATGTTAATCTCAACATTTACTAATACGTGATTAAAATCAAAAGTTGAACCTAAACTAACATGAACTAACAATGAACAGTTGTTGTTTTTTATTAATTGATGTTAACAAAGATTAATAAGTACTGTAACGAATGTATTGCTCATTTTTAGTTAATATTAGTTAATGCATTAACCTTAACTACTGGAACCTTCTTGTAAAGTGTTACCATTTATTTTCATTTTACTATAACAATTATATTATTATTAAGTATACAACAGTGTACTATTGGCAACAGCCCCATTTTTTTTCTTTTGGTATCACAGAATAGCTCAGGATGTCCTCTGTAAGACTTAAAATGATGGCAAGTATGGTCTGGATCAAGGTTGTTCACAAATAATTTGACTATAAACTTTTATTCATATTAAATACATTTACATATAGGCTAGACTATGTACAAGGGAAAATGTGTTTTTATGTCCTCTGACTAGCCGTCATTTCAATTCTTACTCCATCTTTAACCACCTTTTTGCCATAATTTTAAATGGCCCTGTTTAACAGTAAAAATATTCCATATGAAGTCAGAGTTCAGTTCATGTCAACTAATAGAATAACCAAATGTAAAATAATAGCAAAACATATACCCCTTTTTAGATGCACAACTGGAAGATGAAACAGTTTTTGACTTGTTTGAAACCAGTGGGATCACACGCAAGACTATCGGTGTGAAGCTTTTCAAGGGTCTGGACAGCGATGCTCCAGCATACCGCTTCATCCGTTTTGACCAGCTCCCCTCTGTCAGCTCCTCAGCGCTACAACAGCTTCTTTTGCAAATACAAAACAATGAAGGCTTTATTCTGACAGCCACTCTGCGCCAGGACCGTACATCCCGTGGCACCATTCTTGCACTGGAAGGCCCCGGAGAGCGCAGGCAGTTTGAGGTCGTTTCGGATGGGAGAACCAACACTCTAGATTTGGTGTACTGGTGGGCCGACGGCTCACGCAACGTGATCTCTTTTGAGGATGTAGACCTCTCGGATTCGCAATGGAAGAATGTTACGCTCTATGTGCATGGAGAGACGGCAACTTTGTACATTGGTTGTGGACTCATTGATAGCTTCATTCTTGATGAACCTTTCTATGAACACCTGAGCGCCACCAGTGCCCGTATGTTTGTGGCCAAAGGGTCGACCCGAGAAAGCCATTTTAGGGTATGTTTGATGTCACATTATTGAGAAAAATAAAGTGCATGCAAGTAGAATACATTAGGACATAATCTACAGGATATCAAGAATAGTAACTAATAAATTTTTGCTCATTTTAAGGCAATTTAGACACCATTAGTAGTTACAGAGCAAGCCAAGCAAGTGGCTGGAAAGTGGGTAATAAATTACAGCTGATCCTCGAGTGTTCTGTAAATCTAACCCAACTTCCCAGTCCTGGGAGATATATGTGAACGGTTGAAAATTGGCAAAGTAACCCTGACAGCAGCTGTTGTTTCTTTCAGGGCTTGCTGCAGAATGTACGTTTTATCTTTGACACCCCACTTGAGGACATTCTGGAGAGCAGGGGATGTGATCTTGGAAACCCAGGTAGGAGGGGCTTGTGAGTCTTAACATTCCTTTAACACGTTTAGCCAGCCAAAAAAGATTTGTGGGATCAAGATGAAGTTCCTGTTTAATGGGAACTGCTGTACTGAATGTATAACTCACAGACAGGAAGGGATTTGTTCAGTAATGATGTCCGTTTTGATGGAATATTTTGTGTTTAATTTTTTCTCAGTGTCAGCTGAATGATGGCTGTGGAAAGAATGGGTTCTTGAGCTACAGGCTTTTGACATCACTAGCTCAGGGGAAGGTTTTTGGCTCTTGACAGTTAGCTTTATAAATAAACATGCTTAGAGGGGTTCATGCTTGTGGAGACCTGTGCACAATCACTCAGAATAGGAGCAATTAGCCTGACTGAAGGAATTATTAGCATGGAATTGCCACAATGTGCATGTATTACAAGCCTGTATTTGTCTAAATAGGCCATCAATATCCGGTCTTGATTTAGTTTTAAGATTGGTATGTTTTTATAAATGTACAAATATTGTATATATTTCACCTTTAGCTTGTATTTAAATGAGATTACATTGTTACATTGTTAGAAGCAAAGTGTTGGGTCAGATAGATGGGTTAGTAGGTCATAAGACCAAGAAAGAAGAATAGTTAAAGTTAAATAGTTAAATAGTGCATTCACACTGCCACACACACACACACACACACACACACACACACACACACACACACAGAGAGAGAGAGAGAGAGAGAGAGAGAGAGAGAGAGAGAGAGAGAGAGAGAGAGAGAGAGAGAGAGAGAGAGAGAGAGAGAGAGAGAGAGAGAGAGAGAGAGAGAGTCAAGAGTCACTTGTAGACAGCCACACACTTATAGCCACTTGAGGATTAAATGAGTTCTACAGATACAGAAAAAAGCCCTGGCTTCAAGGCAAGGCAAGTTTATTTATATAGCACATTTCATACACAGTGGTAATTCAAAGTGCTTTACATAAAAAGGAATTATGCAAAGAAATAAAAATATCATGCATAAGAAATAAAAAATAACAATAAAAGCAGAGAATAAAAATGATTAATGTGATTACTAAATTCGGGGGCATCCCTATCTGAATGGAAGAGTCTGAGAGTTTCGTTTTGTAATTTTACACTAGTAACAACACACTGGCTTTCCTAGTGTCTCTTCACCCTTAATGGAGTGCGTAAACTTTACACTGTCTTCTTTTGACAGCTTCCAGTGTCTCTTCACCCCTAATGGAATGTGTAAAGTTTACACTGTCTTCATTTGACGGCTTTCAGTGTCACTTCACCCCTAATGGAGTGCGTAAACTTTACACTGTCTTCATTTGACGGCTTCCAGTGTCTCTTCACCCCTAATGGAGTGCGTAAACTTTACACTGTCTTCATTTGACGGCTTCCAGTGTCTCTTCACCCCTAATGGAGTGCGTAAACTTTACACTGTCTTCTTTTGACAGCTTCCAGTGTCTCTTTACCCCTAATGGAGTGCGTAAACCTTACACTGTCTTCTTTTGACGGCTTCCAGTGTCTCTTCACCCTTAATGGAGTGCGTAAACTTTACACTGTCTTCTTTTGACAGCTTCCAGTGTTTTTTCACCCCTAATGGAGTGCGTAAACTTTACACTGTCTTCTTTTGACGGCTTTCAGTGTCTCTTCACCCTGAATGGAGTGCGTAAACCTTACACTGTCTTCTTTTGACGGCTCTCAGTGTCTCTTCACCCCTAATGGAGTGCGTAAACTTTACACTGTCTTCTTTTGACAGCTTCCAGTGTCTCTTTACCCCTAATGGAGTGCGTAAACCTTACACTGTCTTCTTTTGACGGCTTCCAGTGTCTCTTCACCCTTAATGGAGTGCGTAAACTTTACACTGTCTTCTTTTGACAGCTTCCAGTGTTTTTTCACCCCTAATGGAGTGCGTAAACTTTACACTGTCTTCTTTTGACGGCTTTCAGTGTCTCTTCACCCTGAATGGAGTGCGTAAACCTTACACTGTCTTCTTTTGACGGCTCTCAGTGTCTCTTCACCCCTAATGGAGTGCGTAAACCTTACACTGTCTTCATTTGACGGCTTCCAGTGTCTCTTCACCCCTAATGGAGTGTGTAAACCTTACACTGTCTTCTTTTGACGGCTCTCAGTGTCTCTTCACCCTGAATGGAGTGCGTAAACCTTACACTGTCTTCTTTTGATGGCTCTCAGTGTCTCTTCACCCCTAATGGAGTGTGTAAACCTTACACTGTCTTCTTTTGACAGCTTCCAGTGTCTCTTCACCCTTAATGGAGTGCGTAAACTTTACACTGTCTTCTTTTGACAGCTTCCAGTGTTTTTTCACCCCTAATGGAGTGCGTAAACTTTACACTGTCTTCTTTTGACGGCTTTCAGTGTCTCTTCACCCTGAATGGAGTGCGTAAACATTACACTGTCTTCTTTTGACGGCTCTCAGTGTCTCTTCACCCCTAATGGAGTGCGTAAACCTTACACTGTCTTCATTTGACGGCTTCCAGTGTCTCTTCACCCCTAATGGAGTGTGTAAACCTTACACTGTCTTCTTTTGATGGCTCTCAGTGTCTCTTCACCCTGAATGGAGTGCGTAAACCTTACACTGTCTTCTTTTGACGGCTCTCAGTGTCTCTTCACCCCTAATGGAGTGTGTAAACCTTACACTGTCTTCTTTTGACAGCTTCCAGTGTCTCTTCACCCCTAATGATGTGTGAAAACATATACACCTGCTTTCCACAAATGTATATTCACATAAGGAAGTTCAAAAGTTTTGAGTGTCTAGAAAATGTTCAACAAATACACAGTCTGATAATCTATGTGTCATATATACAAAAATGATGTAGCTATCTTTAATGCTGCTGCATTAATCTTTGTTCCTTTGTTATTTGGCAATACCAAAGGAATCAACTGAAGATATTTACAACATCTAATCTAGAAAGTAAATTCTGTTCCATGTTAGACCTAATAATAGTTCATTGAGTTAACTCACACTGTTGCCCCACCCTGACTTTAAAATTATACTATGTTCCTTTGGAAATAACTTCAAAAATTGTACTTCTAAAAACGGCAAACAAGAATTGCTGAGATAGGTCTATGTGCCTAGAAATAGTTTGCTCGTGGTTACATGTGTGTTACTTCACAGGAGCCCATGAAATGTTTTCATTTGGCTTCCTATTACAATCTTCAAGCGCCTGAGTGTCGTGTATAAAAAGGCTTTATTGCAAACAGGTTTATGTCTGCATTCTCCATCCTTGTACTTGCCTTAAAGGTGAAGTGTGTAATTTTTCAACGTTAAAAGGCTTCCTCTAATCCCACCTAGCTAAGACAACTATAAGTAAGCCATATGATTACTTTGAAAAGTGTAAACACTGTGGTTCTGTGGCTCTATCAAAACATAGCTGTGTTTGTTTGAGCATCTCAACCAACCCGACACAACATTGGCTTAATCAGTTCTGTGATTTAAGTGTAGAGTTAGCAGTTTGGTAGTTTTGGTTGACCAATGACAAATACAATTTTCTTTCTGTGTATACACTGCCGTATACACTGCCGTTTAAAAGTTTAGGGTTTGTACAAAGTCACTTATACTCACCAAGACTGCATTTATTTGACCAAAAATACAGTAAAAAGAGTAATATTGTGAAATATTATAACAATGTAAAATAACTGTTTTCTATTTTTATATATTTTTAAATGTAATTTATTGCTGGGATGAAACAGATTTTTCAGCAGCCATTACTCCTTCAGAAATCATTCTATTATGCTGATCTGGTGCTTAAGAAGCTTTTTTTCTGTCAGGACCACAATCGTCAAAGATGATTGACTATTAGCATACAGTTTGGATTGGCGGTATTGTTCTGGGCAAGAACTCCCTGCGCATCCCTGCGGAGAGCAGCAATAACCCCCTTTAGGGTAAACAGAACAGAACCAACATAATGTATTTCAGATATCATTAATGTCAATATTTAATGTACAAAATTTAGTTTGATTCAAGGGGAATTAGAGTACCAAATCCTGACTGGACGAGAGGAGGAGCTGGGGATGGAGGAGGGTAAATGAGCTCTGGAGAAACACGATAGCTGCTAATAGTACTGAAGGAGATTATATATGTATGCTGTAATAGACATTGTATCCCTATAGGTAGACATGATCAGCTGACAGTCAGCTGAGCTTACTAACGTGACCTGCCAGAACTGGTGCTACGGTTGATTTTTGTGGAAACCATGATACATTGCTTTTTCAAGAAACTTTAATGAGTAGAATTTTTGTATATTTTCTAATAAAGACATAAATACTGATCTGTTAATCATGCAAAGTCCTGGTGTGACTTTAGAAGACTTTGAATATAATAGTGAAATGTGGTATTGGTGCTTTTATAGTGTATAAACAGCCTCTGGTCACTATCTAATTGTTGTCCCATGGCTTTTGAACCACACATCAGAATTAATTCTACATTAGCATTTCTTCTGTCTTTTCCCAGTGGAGGTGAATATAGTCAGCGAGAGCGCAGAGGAGGTGGAGGTTCCATCTTCAATAGCCAGCAATGTGATTGGCCAGAATACAGATGTTCCAGCCACAAGCTCCTCAGAAATGATGTGTGAACGTTCCTGTGAAGAACTGGCCAACCTCTTCCAAGAGCTCAAAGGTCTCAGAGTTGTCGTTAGCAACCTCATAGATGGTCTGCAGAAAGTGGTAAGTACTGTTGTGTTGTTTTGACAGATTCGAATGTAAATCTTGTGCTAGACCTTATCAGGCCTAAACAAGAATAGGCATTTATAACTGCTGTCATTTAGAAAAGAGAAGTTTCCCTTGCCTCTAAGATCTCACATGCAGATATAGCATATCATATTGTTGATGTTAACTGATTTTGTCAGATGTTTAAAAGAACCTGAGCTCAATGCAGCGAGGGCAGTTAAGTTTGTGGGCACATGAATGTGATAATTGGACCATAATTTGGTATCTACTCACATAACTGTGGCAGGAATGTGAGCTCAGTAAATCACTGTGTTAGACGGTTTCTGTTGGAAAACATTTAAAAATTTCAATATATGAACATTTATAGTTATTTTGACTGCTTGTTATGTTTAAATGTGTGGAAAGCCTGAATTATGTCTCTTTGCAGTATGAAGCTGGACAGTGATTCAGTTAATTTCAAACTGATTTTTTTTTTTAGACAGAAGAAAACACAGCGATGAAGGAGGCACTAAGTAAGATGCAGAATCTTTCGGAACAGAGCATGTGTTGGCAAGATGGCCGTATGTTTGAGGACAAAGAGGACTGGATTGTGGATAGTTGCACGAAATGTACCTGCCAAGAAGGAAAAGTAGTTTGTCGTCAGATCACTTGTCCTCCAGTGGCATGTGCCAATCCATCCTTCATCGATGGGGAATGCTGTCCAGTGTGCCTTCGTAAGTGCAACAAGTACTAGTTGTTTTATTAGTTACATGAACTAATAATGAGCTGTACTTCTACAGCATTTATTAATCTTAGTTAATGTTAATTTCAACATTTACTAGTACATTTTTAAACCAATAGTTGTATTTGTTAACATTAGTTAATAAACTGTGAAATAACATGAACAAACAATGAACAGCTGTATTTTTTTATTAACTGACGTTAACAAAGATTAACAAATACAATAACAAATGTATTGCTTATGGTTATTTCATGTTAGTTAATACATTAACTAATGTTAACAAATGAAACCTTATTGTAAGGTGTTACCAACAATATAAAATAAGAATAAAATAAAAAACAATATAAAATATATATTTTTTTAAAGAAAAAATTTTTTTTACATTACCGTTCAAACGTTTTTTTTTAAAGAATGTATACTTTTATTCAACAAGGATGCATTAAGTGACAGTGACAGTCAAGACATTTGTAAAGTTACAAAAGATGTAGATTTCAAATAAATACTGTTCTTTAGAACGTTCTATTTATCAGTGAAACCTAAAAAAATGTATCACAGCACAAATGTTTTCAACACTGATAATAACAAGAAATGTTTCTTGAGCAGTAAATCAGCATATTAGAATGATTTTTCAGCTTTGCCGTCACATGAATAAATTCCAGAAAATATATTCAAATAGAAACTCATATTTTAAATTGTAATAATAATCCCAATATTGCTGTTTTTGATCAAATAAATGTAGCATTTGTGCTCATAAGAGACTTCTTTCAAAAACATTTTTTAAAATCTTACCGACCACAAACACCTAAATGGTAGTTTCTACAGACTTTTAAATCAAGCCACATGTGTATTGCATTTGTACATTTTCTTATAATGCGGTATACATCTTGTATATGTCTAGCAATGGACAGTGAGGACGGCTGGTCTCCATGGTCAGAGTGGACTCAGTGCACAGTCACGTGTGGGAGCGGCACTCAACAGAGGGGGCGCTCTTGTGATGACACAAGCAATACATGTTCTGGACCCTCGATTCAGACACGCAAGTGCAGTTTGGGAAAATGTGACCGCAGAGGTACGAATTCAAGCATTGTATGTGTGATAACTTCTCATGGGTCTTTGTAGCAGGCTTATAGTAACATTGTTTTGCACTCACAGTTCGTCAGGATGGTGGCTGGAGCTTATGGTCTCCCTGGTCGTCCTGCTCAGTGACATGTGGGGAGGGACTGATCACACGTATCCGTCACTGCAATGCTCCTGTTCCACAAAGAGGTGGCAAAGACTGTCAAGGTGACGGACGAGAGACACAGAGATGCCACGCAGACCCTTGTCCGAGTGAGTGTTGCGTCCCAGTAATGAAACAAATAGGGTTTGCATATTTAAATTTCATGTCAAATTGAATAAATGTGTTAGCAGCATTTAAAAAATGTAACACTGTTAAACAGCCCTACAAAATTTAAAGCTCAACCCCCAAATTAAGCCCAACCACACACATACTCATATAGAAAATCTCATCCACCCTGCTGTTCAGATCTTAACTGGAAAACATAGAGAGGATGATGTCAGTCTTTCCATGGCTTATATTATCATTAGAGCAGGGACGCTACACAGATTTGGGCAATTCGTTCATCAGAGGATTATGGCAAAGATACTTATGACATGGCCAATGAATGAGATTCACCTCGGAGACACAGCAGATGCCTGGGAACACCCAAAGATCAGGGCTATTGAATGTTTAGGATCTGGCATAACTTTTATTTTCAGTGAACAGCAGCAATAGAGGAGGGAGAGCTATGTGCATTGTGCCTTCTTATTCTGAGCATTTATGTGTTATTTCCACATTAGCAGGGAATGTGCAAGCACACAGATTGCATTATTTTAGAGGTGTTACATAAAATAACATGGGGTCCAAAATAACATCCAAGTTAATTCATATCTAAAAATTGTATTTATTAGTTAGTTTTATAACAACTACTACAACATCAATATCTGTTCTGTGAAGTTTTCACTACAATATCTTAAAATTGCATAAGCTGATCAATGGCACAATAAAACTAAATAACAACCAGTTTAATACAAAACAAAACTGAATAACAAGATGGACTTTGTCACATAAAAACAGCCTTTACATTATGCAATAATATAAACATACATTTCATGAGGTCACAAAACAGATGATGTAGATGCCCTCCGGGGTCACTGAGTCACTACAGACAGATTTGTGAATCAAACTTTTGGGCCGGGACATCTAATAGTCGGAAATTTCACCACATGTTGTGCCTGTTTCTCCATTTAGTTGATGGTGGCTGGGGTCCATGGTCTCCCTGGGCATTGTGTTCAGCAACATGTGGAGGGGGTCTGAAAAGTCGTGTTAGAGAGTGTAACAGCCCCGAACCACAGCATGGAGGAAGGAAGTGTCTTGGAGACTCCATTGAAAATGAAGTATGCAACCGACTGGAGTGTCCAATTGGTAAGAAAAACAAATGTAGGAATATATTGCCTATATGCCTTTTTAAAGTGCCTTTCCCTTTCAAACTCCTAACATCTCTTTCCTTAGCATTAGAGAAGTAAGACAGAAGTAAGAAAGAACTGTGTTGATTTCACAGACGGCTGTCTTTCAAACCCTTGCTTCTCTGGGGTCGAGTGTAGCACAGCTTCTGATGGATCCTGGGAGTGTGGGCCCTGCCCGAATGGTTACCGTGGCAATGGAACTTCTTGTGAGGATGTCAATGAGGTAAACAAAGGCCCTGTTTACACCTGGTATTAAGATGCATTTTGGTCAATTGGATCACAAGTAGACGAGGGAGACACATGCCTGTTTACACATACCTTAAACCTCTCTTTTGTCCACTTTCAAATATTTCTGTTCTGATTTCTGGTCTATGGGCAGGTAAATGTATGTGTTTTTTTCAGATCTTTCAATCTAATGGACAAAATAAGCTTGCGCAATTTACCTATGAGCGCCAGGAATGGTTCGAGAACATTGTGCTTGATATGTTTTTATCTTCAAACTAAACTTGGGTCTTCAGCCGGCAAAAGTTTAAATCCCATCTGGCTAGCGTGCTTCCCATAATGTTTACGCGTTATGTCAGTAGGCGGAGAGTAGGCAGTCTTTTGTGGCTGTTCAAATGCTTTCGATGCTTTTTACACTATGAAAGCAATCCAGTCGAATGATTTTTCGACTACCTCTGAAAGTAGTCGAAAGTGGACAAGCTCAAAATGTTTTAGACCCTGTTTACACCTGTATTTAGCGCCGTCTGCTTGTGATCCGATCGACCAAAATGCATCTTAATACCAGTGTGCGAAAAAAACGGCCTTGGTGGGGTTGGGGTCGAGGGGGGTGAATGCGCAGTCAGAGTACCGGCAACATGTGAGAAGTGCTGGTATGCAACAAAAAGTGAGGGTATACTACAGATTAAAATATAAAAGTGGCGGCCCACTTTGAGCACTGCCTGTTTTAAAATTTGCTTATGTGACTGCACATAAGTGAGATTTTAATCCTTAAGGCCTGTGCACAATGGGACGATTATCGCACACGCTTATCGCCAGCTTTTTTCGGGACGTTTTTCGACGCGTCTTTGTGTTCACACCCAAGCAATTTTCACTGCCGATGCGCCGAGTGAACTTGCAAATTCAGTAGATGGCGCTCCCAAGACACAAGGTGGTGCTGCACCACTTTATGCTTCTGACACTCGCTTGTCACACAGAAGAAGAAGAGAGACAGTATTTACGTGCTTGCCAAAACCATTAACATGACCATTAACCTTATGTGAAATTCCGTTCACGTGGATATTAAAGGTACCTTAACTTTAACACCTTAACTTGCCCTGCATGTTTGTGCTACAGACATGAATGATGCCTCAAATCACGGGGCTTGTTGAAGAGAGGTGTGCATTGGTTTTTCTAAACTTTTCAATTGCTGGACGATAAAACTGGTAAAAAATAACATATATTTACATGGAGGAAGGAACCAAAGCCACATCTGGAGACCAGAACACCATGGAGACTAGGGGGTCAGTTATTTTAACATGGCAACTGCCTAACAATGCTCTAGCAACAACCCAAAAAGTGAAATTTTGGAGGCAAAAAAGGTCCATTATCTATTGTCAATAGTGTAAAGATGTATGAAGCTCAGCTTACACAGAAGTCACTTTCAAACCAAACAGCTGTCTGTTGGTCAATGCGACAAATTAACATAACCAACTGAAGTGATATGAAATGTTATGTGAGCGCAAAGCAATGCATTAAAAATAAGCAATGCCATGGGATCATAGCTTTGATCATAGTTTTGCACAGGCAAGAACCCGCAGTGTGTAGGCATATATACATACAGTATGTATATATATAATCTGGCAATTCTGATCCTTGTATCACTTATTTTTCTCTCTCTCTTTTTTACCTCCTTTGTGCAGTGTGATATGGTTTCAGATCTATGTCATAAGCTGGGTGGCCAACAGCAATGTGTGAACACTGACCCTGGATTCCACTGTCTCCCCTGCCCCCCACGTTACAAAGGGACTCAGCCCTACGGCATGGGAGTGGAGTCAGCTAAAACCAACAAACAGGTCAGTCACACACATCACCTCACATACCACTTACCAGGCGGCTAATTTATGTCCATCCTTCCAGCCGATACCCTCAGAGTCTCAAGGTTCTGCTTCATTTCAGTATCTGTTTTCCTCCCTCGTGAATAGGTGTGTGAACCCTACAACCCCTGTAAGGACAACAGCCACAGTTGCCACAAGTATGCTGAATGCATCTTCCTTAGTCACTTCAGCGACCCGATGTACAAGTGTGAGTGCCGTATTGGTTATGCTGGAGACGGCATCATCTGTGGAGAGGACTTTGATTTGGATGGATGGCCCAACCAGGATCTTGCGTGTGGAGCAAATGCCACCTACCATTGCAAAAAGGTACTACATAACTCATTATTAACCAGTGTCATGCCCTACGTTTGGGACCAGATTTCAATTTTATAGCAAACATTTATAGATTATTTAAATATATTGAAGACAATATGCTTTCTGATGAGTTTAATGCTAAGAGTAAAGTAGACTGTGCATAATTTTTTGTTTAATTTAATGCATGCCAGACCCTAAGGTTTAGCTGGTGACTGCTATGAGATGGTTTCTAAGGAATATAAAATGGAAAGAAATATCGTTTCACCTTAATAAACCCCACAGGACAATGGCATCAAGCCAGGCAGGGGGCCCAGTGACCATGAACTAGAGGAATGTTTTGATTTGGCCCAGTGTTTACTGTCTATTGTGCCTTTTGGAATCGTACATTTTATATCTCTTAAATGTCTTTGTGGAGAAATGTTTAGCCAAAGGGAGGGAGAGCAAAAGTAATAATTACATCATTCTTCTTCTGTGATGGATAATTGCTTGATTATGTCATGATACACCGTGGAGAAAAACCAGGACCAGAATCTGCAAGACATCATAGATCTGAAGCCTGGGAAGCAAAGAGAGCCAAACGAGAAAGCAATAAAGGATAAAATATGTGCACATAACATAAAGGAAAATATTGGTAATGTACAGAATGAAGAACTGAGTACTCATAGCAGAAAAAGCTTGAAATTCTTAGTAATGCTTGAGGGTGATTTGATGTGGTTCATTTGATATGAGTAACTATTAGATGGTTTCTGGAGGAAGACCTGTTCACATCGCACACATAAGCGAAGCAGTAGAGTGACAGCCAAGGCTCGAAATTAACTTAAATAAATACTGGTAAATTTACCTCCAGAATTAATTCATTAATTTATTAAAAATATATATTATTTATAATAATCTAATATTTTTTGGTAAGTATAACTGTGTTTATCGGATCAAAAATACAGTAAAACAGTAATATTGTGAAATATTATTAAAAACTTTAATAACTTTTTTCCTTTTTTTTCTTGAATTGAGTCAGATTAGGGCTTTTAACACTGCGCATGTATATATTCACTCTCTTTGGGCAGTCACGGAAACAATGCGCAATGTATATAAACAGTCGTTTCTGCGTATGATGGAAAGCACTACAATTTTAGTGGAGAAGTGACCGTTACATTCTTACCTTTATAGTTCACTCAGAAAAAAATAGATATTACAGTTAGTAATGTGTAATATGAGGACGCGCAATGCTAGAGCCTTTATGTAAACAGGTCACATGCTGCATTTGTCCAGTCAGTAACACTGACACCGCAAATATGCAAATAAGGACTTTAACCTGGGGTTTAGGAATGTGCAGTGTAAAACGGCAGTTTATGAATACCCAGGATTAATTGTTAACCCCGGGTATAGTATGAGCAGTGTGAAACGTGAATAAAGATAACCCAGGATTCCTTTTCGCTACCTGGGGTTTAGAATGACCCAGGTTAACTATTTAAAGTGTGAAAAGCCCTTTTATGTTCCTCCATATCAATATCCATTGCTTATGCTTGCTCTGTGATATGTTTCTGCAATTAACTTATAACTACATTTTGCAATCTCTCCAGGACAACTGCCCGACTCTACCCAACTCTGGTCAGGAGGACTTTGACAATGATGGGCAAGGAGATGCTTGTGATAAAGATGATGATAACGATGAAATTGTGGATGAAAGGGTGAGGCCGATTTAGTACATGTGATGTTTATGGATCTGTGTTCACCCTACCGGTATGTATAAGAGTATTCATATATATATATGATATGGTTTATTTCTTCCAGGACAACTGCCCCCTGATGTATAATCCCAGGCAGTATGATTATGACAAGGATGATGTTGGAGACCGTTGTGATAACTGCCCATATGAACACAACCCTGCTCAGACCGACACCGACAACAATGGGGAAGGAGACGCCTGTTCTATTGATATGGATGGAGATGGTACAAAAAGCTTTGATCTGCCTTTTATAATCAATGTGACTCTTTTTAGATTGCAACAGATGTGTGAACCACGTGTCCTTTTCTTATTTCTGTTCTTAGAGATTCTAAACGAGCGAGACAACTGCCCTCTCATTTATAACACAGACCAGAAAGACACAGATATAGATGGTGTTGGAGACCAGTGTGATAATTGCCCCTTAGTCCACAACCCACAACAGGTCGGAAGGAAAACAGAGACTGACTGCTTTCAAATATCTTTATTATTTTTTTAAAGAATGTTACCATTTTATGTTTGCAGACGGATGTAGATAATGATCTAATTGGAGACCAGTGTGATGACAACCAGGACATAGATGAAGATGGCCATCAAAATAACATGGATAACTGCCCATACATAGCCAATGCTAACCAAGCCGACCACGACGGAGATGGGAAAGGAGATGCTTGTGATTATGACGATGATAATGATGGTATTCCTGATGACCGTGATAACTGCAGACTAGTTCCCAACAAGGACCAAGTGGACTCTGATGGTAAAACACTGTTAAACATACTACATAGAAATAGACACTTCTTATTTTGGTCTCTGATTATAGTACTGAAATAATAATCAATTATTTATAATTTTTTAGGGATGCATGATAAATTATTACCATGTCAGTTATTGGCCAAAAAAGCATTTTTATCTTTGATAGAAAAAAATGTTGCATTGAATGATTATTGTAGGGGGAAAAAATCCTTGTTTATGAAAAAATGCATAGAATATTCTAAATTAAATTAAAGTAAAAAAAAAAAAATAGAATAAAAATATTCTAATAAAACATTTAAATATATTTGCATAAAAATAACATTACTTTTTTTGCACCGCTACACTAGCACGTCTTACTGTGCACTCATATTATATCTCGCTTCTGCTATTTACCATTTCATCCAGAGTAAGGAATGTGTGGAAATAATGATGCGTCTAATTATTGATATATGGCATTGGCGCTGAAGCATCATGTGAACATTTGTTCTGCAGATTATCAGAGAATGGAGGTAACCGATAAACAACGTCCAGAATTTTCCTCTGGGCTCCTCGCACCTGTTTGTCTCAATACACAATCCTGCATTCAATTTTTGTTTCATACGAGCGTCTGTTGTTTTGGACGTTGTTCATATTTCCTATGAGGGTCGTCCAAGAATCTGTCCCATAAAAAAGAAAATCAAAGACAAGGCATGAAAAGCAGGCAGATAAGAAATGCGTAAATTTCTCGCTGGCATCAGAAATACCGAAGAGTTGCAGTAGTCCGTGTCTCTTTGTGTTTTATGAGGAATTCTAGACACACACATACACAGCTTGACGTTAAGCCTAAATTGTATAATGGTGGAATAAGTTCTTTGTTGTCAAGCCATGCTTACTGCTTGGGTTTTCTTTTATAAAGTGGATTTGAAATTTAAGTGGGGTGAAATTTGCCTTGGCATTCCAAAGGGTGTTCATTTCAGCGGCCCTCTGAACTCCAAGTGCTAGCTGAAGCTGTCACGGTCTATGGAGAGATTGGAGATCTTTGAGGTTTTGTTGGCTTTAGAGAGACAATCCTAAAGCTTTGGGAAAAGCCATTGTTTTCCAGTTTTCTAAAAGGAAAAGTACCTCTTGGCTAGGATTGCACTGTGATGCCAGTAGTTTGCAGATCAAATGATTCAATGTTTTGAATCTTAGATTTGAATTTTCTAGGTCAGTTGCTTTGAGTATTTTATGAAGTGGTTATACTGATAGTCTTAGCACGAGGAGTGTATACGGCTTCATATGTCTCATGAGCTTATAATGATTTGTTTTTAATTCATTTTTGTCTGTTTTAACCTACTTTGACACTCAAGATGGAGGGAAAGCATTTCAGTTAAGCCATTGGTTTAACATTCTTATATTTTCTCTCAGGTGATGGTCGTGGTGACGCCTGTGAGAATGACTTCGATAATGACAATGTCCCGGATATCTTTGACGCATGCCCGGAAAACAGCGGCATCAGTATCACAGACTTCCGGAAGTTTCAAATGGTTCACCTCGACCCCAAGGGAACCACGCAGATTGATCCCAACTGGGTGGTCCGGAACCAGGGCAAAGAGCTTGTGCAGACTGCCAACTCTGACCCTGGCATTGCAGTGGGTAAGTGAGCTGTAATGCAAACATTTCCATACATAAAAAGTTCAAACATTCCAATATTGATTTTGGATCCTGATCTTTCTGCACAATAACGACAGGCTTTGATGAGTTCAGCGCTGTGGATTTCAGCGGAACCTTCTATGTGAATACAGACAGGGATGATGACTATGCAGGATTTGTGTTTGGATACCAGTCTAGCCGTCGTTTTTACGTAGTAATGTGGAAACAGATCACGCAGACGTACTGGGAAGACAAGCCATCAAAGGCGTTTGGCATCTCTGGCGTATCTCTCAAAGTGGTCAACTCCACCACAGGCACTGGGGAAAATCTACGCAATGCATTATGGCACACAGGCAACACCAAGCAACAGGTGAACTCTCTCTACACTTTTATTAGTCCTGACAGATTTCTCTTTTTGTGCCATTACTAACAATAAACTGTCCAATAAATTCCCATGATTCAAAGCAGTGCTGTCTGTCTTGGTGCTTAAAATGATGAATGGCTTTACAATGCATCGTTTAGGTGCGCACTCTGTGGCATGACCCGAAGAATATCGGCTGGAAAGACTATACTGCCTACCGCTGGCATCTCATCCACAGACCCAAGACTGGCTTCATTAGGTATAGATGTCCATCTTGTTCAAGTCAGCAGCACTCTAAATATTGTATTCCAAGACACACATTTTTGTGCTAAAATTATTATTATTAATATAATATAATCATCTATCTATCTATAATATAATATGATATAATGAAATGATATATGATATAATATAATAAATAACTTTGTATACACTTATATCAATAACATTATTAATCTAATACAAAATAATATAACATAATATAATATGATGATATGATATAATATATGATAATGAAATGATATAAAATATTATAGTAAAAAAAATTATAAAAATGTAATATATAATTATATTATGTAAACATAATGTATACAATTTCATCAATAACATTTATATATTATTACATAATAATACGTAATCTGTCTGTCTATCATCTATCTATCTATCTGTATGTTTAAACAATGTATAAAAATGTATATTTATAAAAATATGTTTATAAAATAAATTTTCCCCAGGGTTGTTGTGTATGAAGGCAAGCAGATCATGGCAGACTCAGGTCCCATTTATGACAAGACGTTTGCAGGTGGAAGACTTGGGTTATTCGTTTTCTCCCAGGAGGCCGTCTTCTTCTCTGACCTCAAATATGAATGCAGAGGTGAACAAATATGACTTCCTTTACAGATAAAAAAGACATTTCTTCCAATATCCAGTGATGTTTCCTTTTTCTGTTATTGATCAGTTTGTTTCTTTTTGCAGATAACTGAATGTGACTGGAGTACATATTGTATCTCCTGTCATGAACTTTTTTGATGAAAGCAAAACCGGATCAATGTAGTGCCTTAATTTGTAAAAGAAGAAAATGAGGCATTCTGCAATAAGAGCCTGCAAATCGACAGACCAGAGGTGCCTTCAAGAGGTGAATATACCTTCCGCTGGACAAGTATGAAAGGAAATAAATATTTGGTCAGCATTGCTTTAGATTCTCAGTTAATTGTTGCACAAATAATATTTGTAATGCTACAATGAGTCCTGCCATCTTGAATATAAACCCAAGGCGTGTTGAGGGTTTATAGTTTTTCATTTCATATCATTTATTCTTTTATATGTCTTTCTAGTCATTTTTATGGAGAACATGTTTGTGCTTTTTGTGTTTGTTGCAAGCGTTTAGGGGAGATGTATTATATTCAGACATTTTCTATTATCTACTGTAACTTATTTGTCTTTTTTCTGGTTATTAGTTAACATTCCTTTTGTATTGTATCCCTTGCTGATAAATTGTAAATACTTATTTATTTGTTTACATTGACAACTTTTTACAAATGAGGTTTAAAAAGATGTTTTGCATATGTTATCAAAATGCATTCATGTCAGTAAGGCTCCGTCATTGGCCATTACTGTATCTACATAAAGTGAATGTGACAAGAGGAACTGTAATGTAATATTCCTGAACATTTCAGAAGTATCAAGGTGTTTCACATTTCTTTTATTAAACTACAGAGACTGCATGAAAGTAACCAATGCTTAACACGTGCCCTCAGTGACCCCAGCAGCAGAGACTTTCCTTGCTCTCACAGGTACAATGGTGACAAACCAGGATTGTGATCTCAGTAACACTCCAGTTTCTAGGTCACCCTAACTTGGCATTGAACCAGCAATATTTGAGGTTTCCCCTCTACCAGCACCCTCTTGTATGCCTTTTATATTCAATAAGGATAAGCGCCATTCAGGAAATGCCAGTGAGAGATTTAATATAAATTTCTTCTTTTTTTTAAAAAGATCTGATAAGGGAATATATATTATGCCTCTCATATACATGCTTTAAATCAATTAACTTGTTTCATTTACAGTAGTTCCATTCACTGCGCAACATGAAGCACTTCATTAGATGTTAGATTCAAGATTCATCTACAGGCTTGCTGCTAATCACATTTTTATCATACGTGTTTGTATTAACTAACAAACAATTGTTGTTTTTTATTTTCTCACTCATATGTTTTCATGGCAAATATTTGATAAAATCACTTTTTGTCAATAAAATTATATACACAAACCATATCAGCATAGTCTAATAAAATTGTTTTATCCTACATGGAGTGCGTGCACATACACACACACACACACACACACGTTGGGTTTTCATGTTTTATGGGGACTTTCCATAGACGTAATGGTTTTTATACTGTACAAACTGTACATTCTATCCCCCTACACTACCCCTACCCCTAAACCTACCCATCACAAGAAAACATTCTGCATTTTTACATTTTCAAAAAACATCACTTAGTATGAATTATAAGCTGTTTTCCTCATGGGGACCAAAAAATGTCCCCACAAGGACAAGGATTTCAGATATTGCCATCTTTGTGGGGACATTTTGTCCCCATAACGTAGGGTTTACCAGGCCACACACACACAAACACACACACAAACATTTAGCCCTAAAGTTATGATATGTGTATTTGAATTGCATATAACATTTCCATCTATTTGGATATCATAAAGAAAGTAATACATTTAATATGATGCATATTTGTCATACATAAATGATAGATTTCTACACACACACACAAAAAAAGTAATGGCATAGTTTGCATCTGCACATAGCAAAATAATCATATTTTTATAATACATGTATTCAAATAGCTTAGAATCAGCATAAATCTGTTAATTGTGAAAACAATTTATTCCGTTAAAAGGTATGAAAATATGGGGTTACACTTTATTTTAAGTCATTGTTACAGTGTAATTATATATTTAAGGACTGATTGATAATAATTTACGTCTCGGTTACGTATGGTAACCCTTGTTCCCTGAAGGAGGGAACGGAGACGTAGGTCGGATGTCACCGACGAATTGGGATCACTTCAGGGAGCCCCTATCAGCTTCGAGATATAGAGAACCGGCATATAGAGAACCGCAGCGCGGGTATAAAGCGGACGCGAATGCAGCACACTATTGTTTTTCACTGAGGAGCCGAACTAGTGACTCGGCCATGCAGTGATGGTACAGCAACTGTGGCGATAGGATGTACGTCTCCGTTCCCTCCTTCAGAGAACGAGGGTTACCATACGTAACCGAGGCGTTCCCTTTCAGTCGGTCACGTTCGACGTATAGAGGGTATAGAAGGAGGGCGAGGCGGATTTAGTCTCCTCGCCCCCCTCAGGAACCTGACGATCAGATCGTGCTTCCCTAAGGACTTACCATCTACCATGTCATGATTAGCGGCGATAGCGGCAACATAAACTTTGAGGGTAGAGGGAGACAGCCTTCGCTCCAACCCGTCTTGTAGGAAGGAAAGCACAGAACTGATCAAACATCTCCGGGGGTCTTCTCAGAGAGAAGAACACCAATCGACGAACAGGTTCCACTTCAATGCATAGAGGCGCCTCGTAGAGGGAGCTCTAGCGGAAGTGATGGTGTCTACCACAGCCTGTGGTAGGCCACCTAGAACCTCCGCGTCCCGTCCAGGGACCAGACATGGAGTTTCCAGAGGTCCGGACGCAGGTGCCATAGGGTGCCCCGTCTCTCTGAGTCAGGAGGTCTTTCCTCAGAGGAATGGGCCAAGGAGGTGCTGTCGCGAGGAGCACTAGTTCCGGGAACCAAGTCGGCCGTGGGAAGGACGTCCAGCCCGCTCAGGCCGCTGCCAAGCCAGGTGGCAAGCGCCGTCGTAAGAGACCCTGAGACGGGCCACCCAGAGATGGAGGAGACTGCTCTTCAAGAGATGGCTGCAGCACCACTCCATCCCCCGGAGGAGGGCCGGGGGAGAATCCTTTTTTACGGAGCAACCAACAGGACTTGCTCCTTGTCCTCCCTGACCTTGCACAGTGTCTGTGCAAGAAGGCTCACTGGGGGAAACGCATATTTGCGTAGGCCCCGGGGCCAGCTGTGTGCCAGGGCATCCGAGCCGAGGGTCCCCTCGGTCAGGGAATAAAACAACTGGCAGTGGGTCGTGTCAGGGACGGCAAACAGGTCTACCTGTGCGGTCCCGAAGCGACTCCAGATCAGCTGGACCACCTGGGGATGGAGTCTCCATTCTCCGGGGAGCACTGGCTGTCGTGAGAACTCGTCGGCCGCACGATTGAGCAGGCCCGGCATGTGAATGGCATGAAGCGACCTCAGATGCTTCTGACTCCATAGGAGGAAGTGGCGGGCGAGTTGTGACATGCGACGGGAGCGTAGACCACCCTGTTTGTTGATGTACGCAACGGCCGCAGTGTTGTACGTACGGACCAGAGCGTGCTTGCCTAGTAGTGGCGTTTTAAAGGCCCAGCGCAAGACGAACTGCTAACAACTCGAGGCAATTGATATGCCATTGCAGTTGGGGCCCCGTCCACAGACCCGAAACTGCAAGCCCATTGTACGTGGCACCCCAGCCGGTGGATGAGGCATCCGTGGAGGCAACAGCATGCCTGGACACTTGTTCTAGGGGAACTCCTGCCCGTAGAAACGAAGGGTCCGACCAAGGGCTGAAGGTTCGGTGGCACCTCGGAGTCACAGGGACATGGGATCCCATCTCGGAACTCGGTCGTGTAGCCAGCTGAAGCAGTCTCATATGAAGCAATCCGAGCGGCTGCGGATGCCATATGCCCCAGGAGCCTCTGAAAATGTTTCAGTGGTACCGCTGTCCTGCATTTGAACGAATTCAAGCAGTTCAACGCTGAATGGACGCGCTCTTCGGTGAGGCGCGCTGTCAGGCCGACCGAATCCAGCTCCATACCGAGAAAAGAGATCCTCTGCGTGGGGCAGAGTTTGCTCTTTTCCCAGTTGACCCTGAAGCCCCAACCGGCTGAGGTGACTGAGCACCATGTCCCTGTGTTCACACAACTGCGTTGGCATTCTCCTTCGACACAGAGGTGAAGTGAACGCCCCTGAACTTGGGGGGACGCCGGGCGAACTGAGTTGCATAGCCGAGTCTGATGGTACGGATGAGCCAGCGAGACGGGCTGGGGACCAATGGCACCACAGACGTACCCGCAGCGGGGCGGCATGCAGGGACCCGACCCGAAGTGGGGTCTGGGTGAGTTGTGCAACACTTACCTGCTTCCGCTGAGGGGGTGTGCGAGTGCGGGATGGCCACTTGTGTGCGTACCCACAGCCGGCACCCCCTGCTGCCGATTGAAGAGGTGCCTGAGGGTGACAAGGCAAGCACCGAACACCGCCGAACACCGCCAAACACCGCCAAGCGCGCTCTCTTGGCACCCAGAGATTTCAGAAACTACTCTTTTTTTGATAATTTGGGAACAGAACTCAAACGACAAAAAAGGAGTGTTGCTGCAGCCATCTCCTGAAGAGCAGTCTCCTCCATCTCTGGGTGGCCCGTCTCAGGGTCTCTTACGACGGCGCTTGCCACCTGGCTTGGCAGCGGCCTGAGCGGGCTGGACGTCCTTCCCACGGCTGGCTCCCAGGTGGAGGCTGCTGCTGGGCTGGGGCGGGTGCGTGAGCGGCGGCGGGCGGACGTCCTCGGCGACGGGCAGGCGGAGTGCGAGATGCAAATCTCGCACGCCAATGGTCATTGGCCGGTTCTCTATATCTCGAAGCTGATAGGGGCTCCCTGAAGCGATCCCAATTCGTTGGTGGCGTCCGACGTACGTCGAATGTGACCGACTGAAAGGGAACAACATGTACTTACTATAGGGTTAGGGTAGGTTTAGGGTTTGGTTGAGGGTTAGTTGCATGTAATTATGCATAATTTACTGTTACAGTGCATGCAACACATGTAACAAGGACACTGTAAAAATAAAGTGTTACCAAATATGGTTAGCTGTGGAACAAGCAATATTCAATAATTATTTAAGATGATTGAAACAAACTGGATTGACTGATGATAAATATGTAAACAGTTATTGTTTAATTGAGTGTATTAGCACTGCAGAAATGTTACCTGTTTCTTGCATCATTTATGTATGACTGACAAATATGCATCACATTAAGTTTATTAGTTATTGTTAAATGGGTGTAATTCAAATGGATAGAAATGTTATATGCAATTCAAATGCATAAATATTTCATAGAGGCCAAAGTGCTTGCTTTTTCATCAGTAACGCCATTTTATTTCTTTTTGCTCACAGAATAAATTAATCATGGCTGACTGTGTTTATTAGCTACATTTCTGCAATGGCATTAGGAACCAAAAACAATATTTTTGTATGATGTTAAACATCAATGCTGCTAAGAGTAAGTTGCCACTGCAACATAAAAAAATACCAAGTGCATCTTTAAGGAACCTATTCTTAATAATTAATAAAATAAACCAAATTTAAATGTGTGGTTTATTCATTCTTGTAAATAAAGACATGGACTGCTAGAAATCGTTCCAAATGTTCTAACCATGTCCAATTTTGGTAGTGTTTTTCTGTCTTCCATCTGGTGATCCTCTAGGCTTTCTTTGGAGCATTTAGGGGAAAACAGTACTTGGTAGAATTAAGGCGGCATGCTGTCCTCCAGTAATTCTTGTCTCTGAAATAGTGCCCATATTTCACTGCTTTCAGATGCTGCAGAGTATTCTGCAAAGTTTTTGGAGGCTGATGTGGTAAAGATACGCGAGCGTGTTTTCGTGTGCATGCAAGCTGACATAACTGTGCAATTAGGGCATAATTAAGGGGAAGTGCTGTGTTAAATCTAATGATTGGGCCATATAGCAACAGGAAAACAGACATTTTTGTTAACAGACATGGAAACACGCATGTGGAGGATTTGAAGCTGATTCTGATACCTTTCATGTGGGGAGTGTCATCCGTGTACTTTATGCACATAAATGACTCTCTCTAATGCTTGGATGTTGTGTTACCGTTATTTAGTAGGCCTATAAACAGATCCAGCTGCACTCACGGTACACTGCAAACCCAATCACACAGACAGCATTATGGAGCTAATGCTTCTGCCGTAATTTTCATGTGGAGGAAGCTGAGCCGCGTGTCTCCTGAGGAGATAGCAGACGTAGTTCTTGTTCCAAGGACAGGCACAAAACTGAGAGAGTGGAAGAGAGAGATCTCAGAGGAAGCTCCTAAGAAATTATTTAGTCTCAGTTTCAGGAAAGCACCATTAAAAATGAACGCTTTTGTAATATTTCGCATGATTGAAGCATTTAGGTAATAAAATGAAACACTTGAGATATTGCTGGACCACAGTGTTCTTTACTATTTTGTACAACAACACTGTGTCAAGGTCCATTTACCTTTTCTCTTTTTATAAACCATTCAATAAAATCACATAAAATGCACAAGGAGACTTTTTTCAATATTACAGAGATGTTCTTATAACTTTTGTATGGGAAGAGATTTACTGAAGTAAAGCTAACAAAAGCTGTCAATCTGCCAACATTTTAGGATTTAAGTCTTTACTCTTGTCTTCACTGTTCATATAAATATATTTTAATGCATTACTGCATCTCACTCTTTTGTTTCCAGGTTCATCATTATGAAAAAGAAGCATAATGACAGAAATATGGATATATAGAATATAGCAGCTGAGATTTATGAAACAGTATAAGGACAGGCCAGAAATAGTTTCCTCTTTTTCTAAACAAAATAGAACAGTAGGGAAAATCTCTATTAAATTTTACTTAAATATTTTTCATATACAGGGATAATAATGAAAATCATTGGGTACTATATATAAATACACACACACACAAACATTATTATTATTGCTCATCAAGGCTGTAATTTTGAATCAAATTATAGTAAAAACAGTGATATTGTGAAATTATTGTAATTTGAAATAACTGTTTTATAACTGTTTTTAATATAGACTATATTGCCAAAAGTATTGGGAGACCCCCTCCAAATCATTGAATGCAGGTGTTCCAATCACTTCCATGGCCACAGGTGTATAAAATCAAGCACCTAGGCATGCAGAATGCTTCTACAAACATTTGTGAAAGAACGGGTCGCTCTCAGGAGCTCAGTGAATTCAAGCGTGATACCGTAATAGGTTGCAACAATTTCCTAAAATCCATAGTCCTACAAAACTGGCAAAGTGGCCTAGAAATATCATTGCAGGTCATAAGTGCGCAGAGAGAACAATGAGAGCTCTTTCATCACATCAGTATGTTTTTTAAATAATTTTGTCTGCTATTGTAGTTCTTGTTCCAGCAGGTGTAAAGTGCAGAAGACTAATGGGTCATGGTGAATAGAGCGGACCAATGCTGTTTTTGAACATTAAAATACAGCCATCTGAGCAGTGCATTTCCTCTCAAGACCCAAAATAACTACTTGCAAAGTAGTCACTTGAAATTATAATCATCTTTTAAAATATTATACTTTCATTCTGTTTTGGGAGAATATTTCAGAGGCCAAGCAAGCAGATAAGAAAACATTTTCCATTTCATGTTTTTTAATTCCTCTTTCAAAAAACACGAGCCTGCCATATGTGGAAAGATGGGTCTGTTTTGCAGTAAAAGATCTTTTATGGAAATTCGGGGCAAAGATTAGGGTTTACGAACTTCTATTATCATCTGCTGTGACCACATAAAAGATGCAGTGGTTACATAACATAACAGTTACAATACAATGATGTAATGTGGACCACCCAGTTGTTTTTAGTGACCTCAATATTTGGGCGATGAACAAACTAATTATCACATAATGCAAAAATGTTTTCCTCGATAGAACACAACAGAGACACACAAGACAAACAACTTGTTTTGTGTTTTGGACCCCATTGACTTTCATTTGTATAATACAGACATTTTTCAAAACATCTTTTTCATTTTTTTGGGTGAACTATCCTATAAGCTCATCTATGGTGAGCATTTATTCAAATAATAATTGGTTGTCTTAAAATGGTTAGATATTAGTGACCAGTTAGCAGACTAAAAGTCTTTCACACATGTTCTGCTATGTGACTGTTTAGGTTCATCTAACAAATACTCATGTTGTGGCCAAAAACAACAGCTTGTTTTGTAGACACCCGTAAACTAAGAGAAACTGAACTGTCACAACAGTCGTTGAGCTCTCACTAATCACACTCTATGGTTATTACGCGCTTAATTACACTGGCTTACTCATAGTTGTCCTATAGGTCCGAGGTTATTTCAAGCGAACGTTTGGACATATCACAACAGTTTTGCCATTTAAACAAATCTCCTGACCCAGAAACGTCTAAACTAATTCATCTTCACAAAAAGCATAAGAAACAAAGACCAGCCATCATTAATTACCTCATTAATCATACTTTACTGACAGGCAGACAAATTTTTTGAGCAAGATATAGAACCAGAAGGGTTCAAAATTGTTGTTTTACGCTTGTTGTTTTAAAATTGCTTTCTTATGCTTACATCTAAACAACATTAGCCTTCATCCAGATTCTGTGTCAAAATACATGCCGTTCCTTTTTTTTTTTTTTTTAGGACCAAGGGAGTTTAAAAGAGCTTGTTCCAAAGAACTCCTCAGCTCATTAGGGAACCACATGGAAAAACCTGTCTGTTTCATTCATTCACATAAAGGTATAAGTAATTTGCAAATGTAACACTCATTTTAAGTTCGTTTGATGTTAGTGCAAACAACTTAATCAAAGACACCAGTCTGACTTCACTATTGGCAGGCAAATAAAGATGAATTAATGCTGCAAGGGTGCCAGTTTCAATGATTTAAAAATACAGGGAACCACAAGACAAAGTATTCATTTCAGAGCATATTACAGATGCATCTTTTCAGTTGTCGTACAGAGGCATGGCAAATTGATGATGTATGATTCAGGGTAGATTAAGAGGATATTAACTTTGCCACATTCTGGCCATAAAATGAGCTCATAGAGGAAGTTCAGCACATTTCAAACACCAGCCACTTTCACATTTCTGTGTACCAAGCCAGTCATCTGTCTGAGAAGTGAAGCTGATTAGCTCTGCACTCAAAACACTAAAAAATGGTGTTGAGGTCATGAAGGAAGGTGGCAGATTAAATTAGAAACACTCTACAAAAAGCAAACTCTCAAAATGTTAAGAGTTAACTTCATGTGCAAATCTCTGTGAGGTGCTGTCATTTAAAAAAGTAACTCCAGCCTCTTTTTTAAAACACAGTAGTAGCCAGATACTATTGATAGAATAAAATTAATCGATTTTCCAGATTATCCATGATCTTTATTTGAACTATCAAATAAACACTGTGCAATAGTGCATAGTAGAGCACCTGCACTACTATGGATGGATGGATAGATAGATGGATGGATGGATATAGGATGGATAGATAGATAGATAGATAGATTTTTAACTGCAGAAGTGCATACAAGAATGCCAGTGAGTTTTCTGCCAGTGGCCTTAAAAAAAGGGCGATATAAATCAGAGGAGGTAATGCAGGCTTTATTCTCAACGGAGTCTACAGAATGCAGTGTGCTGCTCACCCCAGCTCTTCATGAACTAGATCTAGCAAAAGAGCCCCTGTGGGGTGGACCGGCTGGGATGTCTTTTCCAGATGCCGGCAGAGATGCCTTTTCTGTGTCCCGACTACAACCTACATGTCCAAAGTGAACCGCAGAAGTTGTTGAGCCAGGAAGCTTCCCCTGCGCTCAACCTGAAACATATGCACGTATATGGAGCATGTGGCCCCAATCAATGACGTGCCCCAAAAAGTACAGCTGAAAACATACAAGCTGAGTGGCAGCTCCTGCCAAAGCACGCAACCCAGCTAACGAGTGGCCTGCCTGGCTGGCACATGGCTTCAGGGTGTTTGTGCGTCACAACAGGATGACAAACCGAGGCCAGCTGTCAGATTTGTCCTGATCTTAATTTCAGCACTTTTGCAACATAATCCTGGGAACTGGTCAACAGCCCAGGGATGGTCAAAACAACCCTAACAGAAGGCACAAACACAAATGCCAACCATTGAGACAGAATGTTGACTTTGGCTGGAGAGCTCTGCACATGTTCACGTCCTTTCTGAGAGGCTACGCCATGGTTACAGTGAAAAATATGAGCAGGCTGTGCCATGTAAGAGACAAATGATAGACTAAAGACAAGGTTAGGTGGAGACTCACAACATTATCTCCTTTGATTTATGAAGTAATCTCATGTTGGGTTTTTGGGAAATTCTTGTATTCAACAAATAGGACATTTAATCCCTATGTGCGCACTGACATTTCATCTGTCTTTCTTTTCAGCCAATAACTGGAAGAAAAAGGCCTTCTGTGAAGCACTAAAACGAGGTTGGAATGCTTTGAAGCATTTATGCTTCTCTGCTGTTCCTTTATGCGCACAGGTGTAGATCAACATAAGTGTCGACAAAGTCACAGATTAATCTTCATTCTGTGTCAGGATGATATCACAGGTTTTTATAAGTTCTGAAAAATATGATTAAGGCACAAGTGAATAACATTTGAATAATGGAATAAGCATGTGAAAATGGCTTTAAACAGTAGGCGATAACCTAATGGTAGCCTCATAAAACACAACCGAACCATTCAAAAACACATAACAAACAACTTCCTCTGTATTTAAAGTGGCTAAACATGGAAATCACAAGCTTTTAAAATATAACACTTACCACAGCAGGCGCAGAAGTACAGTAGACAAAGAAACATCAAAGGTCTGCGGGCCGTGAAACAGGAACGATAAATTATACCCAGGTGTAAGGTTGACAGTGTTAGACACACTTTAAAGGACTATAACTCTACAGATGTGGCACGGTAAACTTATATATTTTTCCACTCACAAAAGAGGAATGCAAATATACGCTAAGGTGAAAACATTGTTGGGAGAATAAACAGACCAGGATTTAGACACTTTTTAGACACATTTTCCCCTAGTTTTTGGAGTCACAGCATCCTCTAGTGGTCATTGTAGTGGTTCAATCACTGAAAGACCCATATTGTTCAACCAGCAATCGGAATATGGCCTTCTCAAGGTGTATGGTGACCATGGTTCAGCGTATTCTAAAGGATCTTTCACAAAGTACACGTTTTTTGCATTTTACTTATCTGTTCCCCACTTTTTCTGTGTAAACATGCGCTAGGCTAGAATGACGTGTTTCACCTTTGAACGCGCGTCTTTCTGCGTCTCGCACCACCTCGTTCAAAAAACGTACGCTAAAGTTAAAATAAACGTAACAATTTCATTCTCTAAACCTTGCTTTTTTTTCTTTCCATTACCCTCTAAAAGCATACATGTAAATGTAATGTAAACATGCACAATGCGCTCGCGGCTTTTGCAGCGTTTGGCGCATCGTTATAAAAGTTTAAAAGGTAAAAGTAGGCCTATGGTTGTTAGATTAAACCTCAGCGAATGGTGATTATTTTCTCAAGAATAACCGTTTGATATCAATCTTATTGTCGGTGACATTTATGTCAATAATTGTCATAGTAGATTAGTTTTAACATATACAGTGTAACAATAACATTGGCACAATAACATTGGCTCTGAGGGCAGTTGTCTAAGCCTGTGTGTGAACAACCTTGACTTCTGGCTCTCTGGTCTGGCCAGAGGTCTCACATTTCACTCGATCATCCAGAAATAACCCAAAGTAGCAGAACAGAATATAAAAAGCTCTAGCAGTTTGACTTCTGCTCAATACCAAGAATGAAGTGTACTGTCATCCAATGATGCATAAAATGCTGCAGAATGGCAGCCTACAAAGTACAGCTGCTACAACCACCCACGAGATCTGGCATTAAAACAGGCACTAAAAAGATGACAAGTGCATTGTTTGAAAGAGAGAGAGTTTGTGATTGTAAAACAATTAAATAAGGTTAAAGTACAATGAGAATTGAGCCAGTGTCATACAAGGAACTTGTCAACGTAAGCAGTGATGATCTCAGATGTATTAGCCTATCTGCTTGTGCATCAGCCGCTTTAGAATGTGCACAGACTGGTTTGAGATATGCATCTCCTGATGTAATGCTGACACGCAGGGTGGAGTGATGTTTTTAAAATGAAGAAATGTTTCAAATCAAGGATGTAATGAGTTGAAGGGATAGTTCACAAACAAATTAAAATTCTAGCATCATGTCATTCCAACCTTGCGTGACTTCAATTCTACTGGAACAAACTAAGTGAATTTTTGAAGTGAATGAGGGCAGGGGCTGTCGAGCTCCAACAAGATAAAAAAAGCTATTTATTGTAAAAGTGGCTATATGCCATGTGTGCTATATGATAATAATAAAAAAAGACCCAAATTAAGTAATTATTTAATGACAGTCTTGACATTCATCCTAGCTCTGTTCATGTTTTTTGATTGTTCTTTTGTGTCAGATAGCTATTTTCAGTAAATCAGATGACCGAATAACAAAACTGGAACAAATGATTCATGTGTGATCAAACTGATGTTTTTTTCTGGAGTTTATAAGATTACCAGCATATGACTTATAGGGTATTTACAGCTATACAGCTAATGACTTCAAGAGACATGAAACAGTTGCACTATTATGATACTATTACAGTATATTGTGCTTTTATACTCTGGCTTCATTTACATTTATTGATCAGATGATGATAGGTGAAAAGGCCACTGAACTATAGTTAAAATGCAGACTAATCATCTCACAACTGCCCTTCACAGAAACCAGACAAGAGTTTGGGCTATAAAGAACCACACCAAAAGCTTTTTGATAGAAACAGGAGGCATAGGAAGGTCCAGCAACACTTTTGTTTGGGGTCATGCCATATAGGACCTCCCAATCACCACCTGCATGGTCAAACCTGTTCTACCAGTTAACAGAAACTGTAGGCTACCACTCGCCTAATCTAATAGGGCTTTCACTTATAATTGTCTCTTTGAAACAGCTGCTTAACTGTCTTTGTCTTCTAAAGGCAAATTCCTCAGGTTTACCTTACTGGGTGCGCCCTGCCGTGATAAATGTGATGAATAGAGCTGACCTGCGTAAGGTGAGGCGCGGAGGAACGAGACGTCACGAGCCTGACGCAAAATATGAATCTACTACGGCGAAGGCGATCTTATGAATATTAATCAGAAAATGCTGACGCCGGTTACAACCTTCCAATGGCGAAGGCTTATCTATAAATATGTATTAGGTAGGCTAGTGCTGACGTTGCGTTGTTACCTGCTACAGGCGAATGTTAGATTCATGAATATTAACAAAAACCTTTCGCCATAGTACGATTAGTAAATGCGGCTCCTGGTCGCCCGTCACATCAGCTCCGCAATACCGGCAGGAAACAAACAGGAAATTATAACTAAAAGCCGCAAGAGTTTATTTATTTGTAAGAAACGAGTGTATTCCTGTTATTGGACTACCTGTAAGGCCTATTAATTATCTCACCCATTTTGCCGCGGAGACAATGCTTCAGTGTCTATCGGGAGGTTCGTGTGTGCGTGTCATAGAAGGTTACAGGTCTACGTGGTATTTCTTGTTCTTGGTGCTGGCGTATGTGGTGTATCTGATATTCGGGGCTTTGGTGTTCTCCGCGGTGGAGCTGCCATATGAGGAGCAGCTTCGACAGGAGCTTCGGACCGTGAAGCAGCAGTTTATAAAGGACAATGAATGTCTGTCCGATGAAAGACTGGAGGAGTTTCTGGCCAAAGCATTGGAGGCGAGTAATTACGGAGTGTCGGTTCTCAATAATGCCTCCACTAGCTGGAACTGGGATTTCACATCTGCGCTCTTCTTTGCCAGCACTGTGCTTTCCACGACAGGTGAGCATATACATTCTCTTGACAACACTATTCATGATATCCCAGTTGATTTACATGATATAATTTGCCATCTTAAGTCATTCTTTACAATTATTTACCCAATAGGCATAATGACAGAAGAGAGGCCAGTGATGTCATTTGTAAGGTCGACCTGTCCTCTGATCTGAGATAAAAGCATTGTAGCTGACGCCTGTGATGTCTAACAAGCTTGAATGGTCTTGTTAAACAGCTTAACATTTACAATCATATTTTTTATAAAACAAAGATATAACTCTAGAAACTATGTGCATAGTTATGAAATAACCTACATTTTTATTTCATTCCCTGTTAATTCCAGTTAATTCTATTATATTATATATGTATATAGCACACACCTGTACATACAAATGTGTCTATTTTGTATATATATATATATATATATATATATATATATATATATATATATATATATATATATACATACATACATACATACAGTTGCAAGAAAAAGTATGTGAACCATTTGCAGAATAAGAGAGATCATATGTGTTATTTTTTATTTAGTGCTGTCCTAAATAAGATATTTTACATAAAACATGTTTACATATAGTCTACAAGACAAAAAAATAGCTGAATTTAATAAAATGACCCCATTCAAAAGTTTATGAACCATTGATTCTTAATACTGTGTGTCTTTACCTGGATGATCCACAGCTGTTTTTTGTTTTTGTTTTATGATGGTTGTTCTTGAGTCCCTTGTATGTCCCGAGCAGTTAAACTGCCCAACGTTCTTCAGAAAAATCCTCCAGGTCCTGCAAATTCTTCAGTTTTCCATCATCTTTTTTTTTAACCCTTTCCAGCAGTGACTGTATGATTTTGAGATCCATCTTTTCACACTGAGGACAATTGAGGGACTCAAACACAACTATTAAAAAAGGTTCCAACATTCACTGATGCTCCAGAAGGGAACACAATACATCAAGAGCCTGGGTGAAAACTTTTGAGCAGGATGAAGATGTCCATTTTTTCTTATTTTGTTTAAATGTCAGTATTCATTTAGTACTGCCCTTCAGAAGCAACAGAAGATACTTACATGTCACTGCTGGAAAGGGTTCAAATATGCAAAAGATGCTGGAAAACTGAAGAATTTGCAGGACCTGAAGGATTTTTCTGAAGAACGTTGGGCAGTTTAACTGCTCAGGAATAACAAGGATTCTTATTCACATATATATTTATTTTTTATTTAACTATCTGTATACTGTTGTTGTCTCTGTGTACTAGAAGCTTCATCTGCCACCGAAAAAATGTCCTTGTGTGTGCAAAGTGCAAACATAGGCTACTTGGCAATAAAGCTCTTTCTGATTCAGAAAAGAGACCTGCCTATGATGGGTTTCCTCCCTCTATAAATAGTCACAAGTCAACAACGCTTTATGGGCCTGAATGTTAACATTTGCAATATAAGTACTTGTAGTAACATTTAATAAGACAATATATAAATGGAGTCATATAAAATATTTTCTTAGCCTGCAAAAGCATAAAGTAAAAATACATAAAAAATAAAATAGGATAGGACATTATTCCAGGACCAAGTTGCTTCTAATGGGTTTCATAATTTCAAATGACCAGCCGTGTCATGCAGTTGCCAATTGGTTCAGTTACTAGTAACTTTAAAATATCCGTCAGTGCTCAAGATGCTTTATTAAACATTATTATAAAAGTAGCAACTTGAATTAAGACATTATTTGGGACCATTTTTGAACCTTTTTTCTACTAATGATGATGACAATCTTCACAAGTCCATTTTTAGTGGTTTTAGGATATTTATTTGGTTACTCTTATAAATACAGCAACAAAAGTGCATACTTATATATTTAGTCCCTGTGGAGCCCTAGTGGTTTTGTAATTCATTGTGGTTGATTTGAAGGATGTCTAAAGGATAAGCATGTAGTGTGTGTAGTTCCATAGATTATGTAACTTAATCCAGCAGGATTTAAGTACTACAACTTTTCCATATGTCATTGAGATGGTGTTTGATACACAAAAATAACTGCTTCATTTGAGTAAAATGCTAGATGTGATTGTCTTAGAATATACAAAAGACCTCTTCAAAGAGCTTCATGTGTTTTCTTTCCAGGATATGGCCACACTGTTCCTCTGTCGGATGGTGGAAAGGCCTTCTGCATCATTTACTCAGTGGTGGGAATCCCGTTCACCCTGCTGTTCCTGACTGCGGTGGTCCAGAGGATCATGGAGTTCAGTACCCGCAGGCCCGTGGAACACCTGCACCGGCGCTGGGGCATGTCCAAACCTTTGCTGGCCGCCCTGCATGCTGCCCTACTGGCCATTATAACCGTTTCCTGCTTCTTCCTTATACCTGCCATCATCTTCTCAGTACTGGAAGAGGAGTGGAATTTCCTAGAGTCCTTCTATTTCTGCTTCATCTCTCTTAGTACTATTGGCTTGGGTGACTATGTACCAGGAGAGGGCTACCACCAGAGGTTCAGAGAACTCTATAAATTGGGCATTACCTGTAAGTGCACAGTCAGTTGAATTATTGATGTACAGAGCCATATATTGTATTATAGTATATATATTTCATTTTAATTTTACTTTCATCTACCGTTCAAAAGATTGGGACGGGGATTGTTTTCTTAATGTTTTTGAAAGTCTCTTTTGTTCACCAAGACTGCATTTATTTGATCAGAAATACAGTAAAGTGTGGGCTGGTAGGCTTCGCCAGGCAGATGGAGAAGCCTGATCCATTATGAACCAGCACTGCTACAGGCAGAGAAGCTGTACTGCAGGGAGGTTCATGGTGATGAAAAAGAAAAGCAAAAAAAAAAAAAATGCTGCAGATATATTGACAGTTTAGGTCTGGTTATTGTGGCTGCTATAAATGAGGAGAATTCAGAATCACAATCTTTAATAAGTGGGGGGATAAGGGGGATGTGGAACAGGAGGTAGGGAAAAACTGTCTGGGGCAAATAAAACAGTTAATTGGGAAGTGGAGGGAGGGAGGATCCAGGAGCAAAGGGGCCAGATGGTGACCCAGGCCACAGCCAGTGCGATGTTCCAGGGTGGAGTCCGAAGAAGAAGGAGCCATGTTGGAGGCTTGGGCGATTAAAAAAGGGATGCTTTTTTTCCTGCGACAACACTGGCTGCGGTGGAGACCCAGACAGAGCCTAGGAGACACGGAGTCAGGGTGACACTGCAGGTCCAGAGGGCCAAGGCGGAGCTGTGTGTCGACAGCATAGGCTCTGGGGCGGTATTCGGCTCAGTTTGGCTCACTGGCACTTTCTCTTCGTCTGCGTTGTAGTTCAGCTTCAGCTCTGTCTGGTTGGGTGATGGCTGACTGGGTTCTGGGTCAGGTGATCCATTATGTACCAGCACCCATTCCACAAACGTGGCAAAATCCTCCTTGGGACCGTCCACTGGAAGGTGTGCCTTAGACCAGTGTTTCCCAACCCTGTTCCTGGAGGCACACCAACAGTGCACATTTTGGATGTCTCCTTCATCTAACCCCTTTATCTCCCCGTCTTGAAGTCTACTAACGAGCTGATGAGTTAATTCAGGTGTGTTTGTTCAGGAAGAGTTGGAAAATGTGTAATGTTGGTGTGCCTCCAGGAACAGGGTTGGGAAACACTGCCTTAGACCACTCGCTCAGGCTAGTGATGGAAAAAAGCACAGAGCGAGCTGCCCAGGTAGCGTGTTTGCCACACTAGATTAAAACGTCCCAGCCCCCGGGTGTGTTCTTCTAGTGGACTCTAGCTGAGAAGCTATACTGCAGGGAGGTCCATGGTGCTGAAAAAGAAAAGCAAAAAAGAAAAGGGAGAAAATGCTGCAAATATTAACTAATTAAGATAAATTGAGATAATTAATGGACAACAGTTGAACGGAATAAATCAATCAAAGGAACAAACTGAAACACACTAGGAAACTGGGTCAACTTAAACCGAACATAAACCTGACAGTAATATTGTGAAATATTATTACACTTAAAATAATGTTCTCTTTTAATATATAAAATGCAATTTATTCCTGGGATGGCAAAGCTGAATTTTCAGCAGCCACTATTCCAGTCTTCAATGTTACATGATCCTTTAGAAATCATTTGTAATATGCTGATTTGCTCAAGTAGCATGCCTTATTATTATCAATGTTGAAAACAATTGAATATTTTTGTAGCAATGTAGAAGACTTTACTTTCACTTTTGATCATGAATGCATTCTTACTGAATAAAAGTATTTATTTATTTTAAAAAAACCTTACTGACCTGTAACTTTTGAACGGTAGTATATGTGGTTGGGACAATAAAACATTTAGCCAAACTTTAAATTTGGTTGAAATTTAGCTTAGTTTCCTAAAAAGGTCCCTCAGGGTCATTCTCCATCTCTCTTTAACCCTATCTGTCTTTCTCCTATACAGTCTATCTGATATTGGGCTTGATCGCGATGTTGGTGGTTCTGGAAACCTTCTGTGAACTTCAGCAGCTGAAGAAGCTCAGGAAGATCTTCTACCTAAGGAAACAAAAAACGGAGGACCAGCTTAACATAGTGGATCATGATCACCTCTCCTTTGCCTCTGTGTCTGACCAGGCAGCCTCATTTAGAGAGGATAAGACTGATCTGTTTCCTGATGACACAGTCTCCTCACCTACTGCTACCTCTAATGGACCAATGGACCAATGAGGCATCCTGAAATTCCATATCTAGAACCCGACACGTTAATGTTTCTGAAGCTTCTCCACCAAGAGTATAAATGTATTGTTAGTGTACTTTGCTGTCAAGTTAGCTGAAACCTAGAAATGAATACTTGAAACACCGGCTAAAGGTAAGTTACAGTACTGTGGAAAGGATTGTGTGAATTTGTAGAATAATGCAAAATATCAGATATTCTCCATGCAGCTACTGAACTGAAAAACGTGTTGTGACCAGGGTTTTTTGTGTAATGAGTGTGTGTGTGTGTGTGTGTGTAACAGATAAATCCATCCATGCCTTCTGAAAATAAATAGTTAACTGGTAAGTGGTCGTAGACTAGCTGTATATATTCCATGTACTGTTCTTGTTAGGTAACTTAAAAGGGATATTCTGTATTATAGTTTTACAGACGTAATAATGTAAATCATGTTTTTTTGGTTATACTAATTTGAGTAATTGCTTAAGGCTGGAATGAACTACACATCTTTTGTACAGGTTTTTGCACTGATTTGCAGTTTGGACAAGTCAGTTCTCCACTCTTAAAAATAAAGGTTCTTTACTGGCATTGATGGTTCCGTTAGGAACCTTTAACATCCATGGAAACTTTATATTGCACAAAAGTTTCTTTACAGTGGAAAAGCTTAGCTTAGTGGGTTATTTTATGAACTGTCCACTAAAAAGTGGACACAAAAAATGGGACATTTTGGAACATTTATTTTAAAAGTCTGAGCCAGTCTACTAATTTTAGGCAGAAAATCACGTAGTGTATAACAGGCACAATTTTTTTTTTTATGATTCCATCCAGTCAGAGGATATCAGACAAGTTATCAAACTATTGTTTTCATTTGTCAGCAACAAGGCGCACAATTATTCATAAATTTAATCCTCAGCCATTTAGTGTGAAGGTTGTGTAGTGTATTCTAGCCTGAACCCTATTCAAAGTCTGCAAGTGTACAATGTCTAGTTTTTTTTTCCTCCATTAGATTTTTTTTGATTGGGGCAGGTCCCTGGTGACTTTTTTTTCCTTTTTAAACATTCCATAATGCGTAAAGGGAATTTTAAATATATTTATAGTAGAGGCATCAGACAATCAAAAAGCTGTATAATTAATTTCTCGACTGAAGGGATTATTTTTTGCCTTTAGTGATGTTGGCTCTTCTGAAGCAGTTCTGTTTGTTGCAGTAGGCATTGTCCACCACCTAAGGGTGCTGTAGTGCATTGAGTGCCATTACTGTTGTATTGTAAGCAAAGAACAGAAGTCACATCAGTGCATCAATATGCTCTTATGAGTGACTGGGTATATTGCTATTGAAGGGAATAAATCTTATTTTATCATTAATTTATAGTTTTCAGTTTTATACTTTAATTTTATTTCACATGCCTAAAGATGCTGTAAGTTGTGCATTTGTTTGTATGTTTCAAGTCGCACTTTATCAAAACAGAATAAACTGGTTATAGATAATGTGATTGTATTGTGTCCATTCTTCAGCCAATAGCAATATGTTGTACATACACAACAGTACACATATTAAAATAATCTCATCTCCTCCACCTCTCAGAGTTTACCTTGGCTAGGCTATATCAGTGTGTTAAAACCTTGCTGGGGGCGAAAAGGCTTTGTGGGCCCGAGCAGCTGTAAGGTCTGTTAACAGTATCAGGATGCCTGCTCAGTGCTGTTAAAAGAGATATTTACTCTGCTGTTTGAAAGTGAATTTGATGCCATCCTGTAATAGTGGTGCTGAAATTGAGCCGAGGTTATGTTAACAAGGCCCCGCAGCTGTGCTCACCTTGGACGTATTTCAATAAGTTGTCCTCTGTTAAGAGCACGTAAAACTTTAAATGACCTTCTTGAGTTCCACTAGACATTCATCTTAATGTTACACTCAGTATCATCACAGCATAAGATATTGTTGAGAACGATGAGTTTGTTAATGGACAATGTATTTTGCTTGTAGGTGATATAGGTGGTTATATTTCAGGGGGTTCTCCAAAGGTAAATAATTCCTTCATATTATGATGGGAAAATGTTTTTGAGTATATATATATATATATATATATATATATATATATATGTCATTCAGAATGATTTCTTGTTAGTATTTGTTGTTTTTTATTTATTAACATTCAAATGACAATGAAATGTTTTCCTCATATACACTCACCTAAAGGATTATTAGGAACACCATACTAATACTGTGTTTGACCCCCTTTCACCTTCAGAACTGCCTTAATTCTACGTGGCATTGATTCAACAAGGTGATCATTGTCATGTTCAAGAAACCAATTTGAAATGATTCGAGCTTTGTGACATGGTGCATTATCCTGCTGGAAGTAGCCATCAGAGGATGGGTACATGGTGGTCATAAAGGGATGGACATGGTCAGAAACAATGCTCAGGTAGGCCGTGGCATTTAAACGATGCCCAATTGGCACTAAGCGGCCTAAAGTGTGCCAAGATCCCCCACACCATTACACCACCAGCACCAGCCTGCACAGTGGTAACAAGGCATGATGGATCCATGTTCTCATTCTGTTTACGCCAAATTCTGACTCTACCATCTGAATGTCTCAACAGAAATCGAGACTCATCAGACCAGGCAACATTTTTCCAGTCTTCAACTCTCCAATTTTAGTGAGCTCGTGCAAATTGTAGCCTCTTTTTCCTATTTGTAGTGGAGATGAGTGGTACCCGGTGGGGTCTTCTGCTGTTGTAGCCCATCCGCCTCAAGGTTGTGCGTGTTGTGGCTTCACAAATGCTTTGCTGCATACCTCAGTTGTAACGAGTGGTTATTTCAGTCAAAGTTGCTCTTCTATCAGCTTGAATCAGTCGGCCCATTCTCCTCTGACCTCTAGCATCAACAAGGCATTTTCGCCCACAGGACTGCCGCATACTGGATGTTTTTCCCTTTTCACACCATTCTTTGTAAACTCTAGAAATGGTTGTGCGAGAAAATCCCAGAAACTGAGCAGATTGTGAAATACTCAGACCGGCCCGTCTGGCACCAACAACCATGCCACGCTCAAAATTGCTTAAATCACCTTTCTTTCCCATTCTGACATTCAGTTTGGAGTTCAGGAGATTGTCTTGACCAGGACCACACCCCTAAATGCATTGAAGCAACTGCCATGTGATTGGTTGATTAGATAATTGCATTAATGAGAAATTGAACCGGTGTTCCTAATAATCCTTTAGGTGAGTGTATAGCCTACCTCAGGAAAACTGATGGAGGTCTCAATAATGCTTAATTTACGGTAGATATTGACTTAGTATGAGGTGTTTCTCCTAAAATTCATGAGGAGAAATCAAAATAGGCAAGGCAAGTTTATTTATATAGCACATTTCATACACTGGTAATTCAAAGTGCTTTATACAGAAAAGGGAATTAAAATAATCACAAAATAAAAGTAAGGAAAATTAAAACAGTTATAAAAGGAATTAAAAGAGTAAAAGATGATACATAGATACACTTCTCATCTGGTAAAATATTTCAGAATAATTTATGTTTGTCTCTTGTATATAATTCATTTCCGCACTTGCTCTGGGACTTCCCCATACTGGTTGTCTCTTTCTCTGTGAATTTCTTTCGGCCGCCTAGTCAATTCAAGTCAAGTCAAGTCAAGTCACCTTTATTTATATAGCGCTTTTTACAATGCCAATTGTTTCAAAGTAGCTTCTGTCACAGACCCGCCAGGCTCCCACGTCACTCAATCACAGCGCACGCCTTCCCCTGAGTACTGATCACGCGCACCTGCAGCTCATCACCACTCCAATCACCCACAGTACAAAAGACACACTCACACGCTCAGTCACTGTCCGGTCTCGTTTGAAATTGGTACTTACCTCTATGCTTACTTCAAGGACTTCTTATATGCTTCTTACCGTCTTCCATTGTTCCCTCCAAAGAGTCTCCTGTGTTCCACCCTCGTGTGTGTGTGTCTCCATCCTCTTCTCCATTCCACACCTCTCTCCAGCGATCTCCACAGCAAGTATTCCGAACAACTTCTCCAAGATTCCTTCGTCCACCTCTCACGATCCTCATCACCATTCACCTGCACTTCTGTCATCATACTGGTCTGCTCAAAATAAACACCACTTCCCATACTTCTTGTCTCCGTCCCTTCTGTACCGTAACAGAAGACCGGACCCCAACCGATGAGCACCAGCATGAGCACTCCGGATCCGTTCCAAGAACTCGTGGACGCTGTCCGACGAGCACTTCCTTCCATTCCACCAGCGATCACTTCCGCAAACACCACCGCTTCTCCCTCTCCGCCAGTCTACGCCAGTCCCATGGCCAGACCAGCGCCCTACTCTGGCCTGGCGGAGGACTGCAATGGATTTTTGCTACAGTGTTCGCTGGTCCTGGAGATGCAACCGCAATTATACCCTGACGATAGATCCAAGGTGGCATTCATCATTTCCCAACTAAGGGGCAAAGCGCTGCAATGGGCTGAGACTCTGTGGACTCAAGATAATCCTATCGTTCGAACCCTGACGAGCTTCATAGCTCATTTCAAGGACGTCTTCGGGAAACCAGCTTGGGATGCCTCCATAGGTGAGCAATTGTATCACTTAAAACAGAATAAAATGCCGATCAATGAGTATGCCCTCCAGTTCAGGACCCTAGCCGCCGCCAGTGGATGGAACGAGCAATCTCTACTCACCACCTATCGTCAGGGTTTGGATCCCCGTGTGCGGTTGCATCTCGCTGCATACGAGGATACCATCGGGCTCGAACGCTTCATCCAACTATCCATACGCTTCGCCACTCGTATGCAGTCGTGTCTCGAAGAGCACCAGGGCCAGGAACTCGTCCTTTCTTCCCTCCGTCAGCCAGAGTCCGTCAGTCCTCCAGAACCAGCTCCCGAGACCATGCAGATACAGCAAGCACGCCTCACTCAAGGTGAACGTAGGAGGCGGCTGACCCAGGGTCTATGTCTATACTGTGGGTCTACGGGGCACCACATTAACCAATGCCCCATTCGTCCTCCTCGTCCTATGGTGAGTGCTATAGTCCCATTTTCACATGATATGCACCCTCTCACCACTATTGTTAACCTAACTGCGGCCGGTGTTACCCTTCCAGTATGTGCCCTCCTCGACTCTGGGTCAGCCGGCAACTTCATCTCTGGTGCCCTCTGCCGTCAGCTTCACCTCAAGACCACTGCTACACCAACAACCTACCAGATCCACTCGGTAACAGGGAAACCCCTCAGCCGACGTCAAGTGCGTTCCGTCACCATTCCCATCCAGCTCCAAGTGGGTATTCTGCACACGGAACAACAACAGTTGCTGGTTCTGGAGGAATCCACCGCTGACGTGATTCTAGGGCGCCCATGGTTAGTGCAGCACAATCCCATCATTTCCTGGAAAACCGGCGAAATCCTGAAGTGGGGCGATAGCTGCTTCCCGAGTTGTTTTAAGGCTCTTCCTGTTCCCCCTACTCCATGCTCCAAGAAAATGTCTGTGTGTTCCACCTCCATCGAGAGCCCGGTCGAACAACGTTCGGTTGATATACCATCATGCTATGCCCCCTTCAGTGATGTCTTCTGCCCTCAGCGAGCGTCAAAGCTGCCTCCACATCGGCCATGGGACTGTGCCATCGATCTGCTTCCAGGTGAGTCAGTGCCCCGTGGGAAAATTTACCCTCTGTCACTCCCGGAGGAGAAGGCCATGGAGGAATACATCAAGGAGGCACTCGACCAAGGTTACATCCGCCCGTCTACTTCCCCTGCTGCTTCCAGCTTCTTTTTCGTGGCCAAGAAGGACGGAGGCTTGCGGCCCTGCATCGATTACCGAGCACTCAACAAAATCACAGTCAAATTCCGTTATCCCCTTCCTCTCGTCCCAACGGCGCTGGAACACCTCCGTGGTGCCACTGTCTTCACCAAGTTGGACCTCCGCAGCGCCTACAACCTCATCAGAATACGTGAGGGGGACGAGTGGAAGACAGCCTTTGTGACCCCTACTGGCCACTACGAATATCTCGTCATGCCCTATGGACTTTCCAATGCCCCCTCCGTATTCCAGGACTTCATCCATGAGGTGCTCCGGGAGTTTCTCCACAGATTCGTACTGGTCTACATCGACGATATCCTGATATACTCCCGGAGCCTGGCCGAACATCGCCACCACGTTGCGGAGGTCCTGCAACGCCTGAGGGAGTTCCAATTGTATCTCAAGGCCGAGAAATGTTCCTTTCATCAACCCTCAGTGCAGTTCCTTGGATACAACATCGACAGCAGTGGCATCCGGATGGACGAGGGGAAGGTGGAAGCCATCAAGAACTGGCCCACTCCCACAACCATAAAAGAACTCCAGAGATTCTTAGGATTTGCCAACTTCTATCGTCGATTCATTTTCAACTATAGTATTATTTCTTGCCCTCTTACTCAACTACTCCGTAGTAAGCCCAAGTCTCTGTCCTGGAACCCCGCGGCCACGAAGGCCTTCGAAGACCTTAAAGAGGCCTTCACTTCGGCTCCCCTCCTAGTGCATCCAGACCCCACGAAAGCCTTCGTAGTCGAGGTAGACGCATCTACCACAGGAGTGGGAGCCGTACTCTCACAGCAGCAGGGGACTCCAAGTAGACTCCATCCATGTGCCTTCTTCTCCCGCAAGCTCAACCCGGCGGAGGTGAATTATGACATCGGCAACCGGGAGCTTCTCGCCATCAAGATGGCCCTGGAAGAGTGGAGGCATTGGTTGGAGGGTTCCCAACTTCCTTTCCTGGTACTCACGGACCATAAAAACCTAGAGTACCTCAGGGACGCCAAGAGACTCAATCCCCGCCAGGCCCGGTGGGCACTGTTCTTCACTAGATTCAATTTCACTATCTCCTATCGGCCTGGACCCAAGAATGTGAAGGCAGACGCCCTTTCCCGTCTCTTCAACCCCGAAGAGGACTCCAAGAAGTTTGAACCCATTATTTCTGAGAAACTGTTCGTGAGTCCCATCACCTGGTCAGAGGAGACCTTGCCCTCTTCCAATGTCTCCACCAATGCTCCGCCGGGTTGTCCACCAGGGTTACAATACATCTCACGGACACGACGCACTCCCCTCATTCACACGTCCCACACGTCGTTGGGCACTGGCCACCCGGGGGTCAATGAAACCCTCTCGCTGCTGAAGGAGCGCTTCTGGTGGCCCAACATGGCGACAGACGTCAGAAGGTACGTGAGAGGATGCCAGGAGTGCGCCATCTCTAAGAGCCCTAGACATCTTCCCTCCGGCAAACTCCATCCTCTGCCCGTTCCCAACCGTCCATGGTCACACCTAGGAGTAGACTTTATTACTGATCTTCCTGTGTCTGGGGACTGTACCTGTGTATTAGTGGTAGTGGATAGATTTTCCAAATCTTGTCGTCTGATTCCGTTGAAAGGACTGCCTACTGCCATGGAGACGGCAGAACTCATGTTTAATAGGATCTTTAGATACTATGGTATCCCTGAGGACATTGTTTCCGATAGAGGACCTCAATTCATCTCCCGGGTATGGAAAGCGTTCTTCTCACTCCTAGGTGTGACTGTCAGCCTCTCTTCCGGTTATCATCCACAGACCAACGGACAGACGGAGAGGAAGATTCAGGAGATCGGTCGCTTCCTCCGTACCTTCTGTCACGGCCACCAGGACTCCTGGAACCAGTTCCTGGGTTGGGCCGAGTACGCACAAAACTCCCTACGTCAGTCTACCACCGGTCTAACTCCATTCCAGTGCGTGCTCGGTTACCAACCCCCATTGTTCCCTTGGTCCGGGGAACCGTCGGATGTTCCAGCCATAGACTACTGGTTCCGGGAGAGCGAGAGGGTCTGGGACTCTGCACATCACCAGCTTCAACGGGCCCTGCGCAGACGCAAAATGACAGCCGACCTTCGTCGCTCCAACACTCCCTCCTTCCAACCGGGTCAGAAGGTCTGGCTGTCCACCAGGGACATCAGGTTGCGTCTGCAATGCAGGAAGCTCAGTCCCAGGTTCATTGGCCCCTTTCCTATTGTGAAGCAGATCAACCCAGTCACGTATCAACTCCAACTCCCTTCACAATACAGAATTCATCCCACTTTCCATGTCTCATTACTGAAACCTCACTTTCCCTCCGTTTCTATTCCCACAGAGCCTGGCGTAGCCGAAGAAACCCCCCTCCCACTCATCGTGGAGGACGGTACCGCATACCAGGTGAACGACATCTTGGACTCCCGGCGCCGTGGTGGTCTCCTAGAGTATCTAGTGGACTGGGAGGGCTACGGTCCCGAAGAACGCTCATGGGTACCTAGAAACGACATCCTTGACCCGAACCTGCTCGAAACCTTCCATGCTTCTCACCCCAACAGACCTGCACCCAGAGGCAGAGGCCGACCACCACGACGTCGGGGTCCGCGGCCCTCTGGAGCGGGCCGTGGAGGGGGGGGGTAATGTCACAGACCCGCCAGGCTCCCACGTCACTCAATCACAGCGCACGCCTTCCCCTGAGTACTGATCACGCGCACCTGCAGCTCATCATCACTCCAATCACCCACAGTACAAAAGACACACTCACACGCTCAGTCACTGTCCGGTCTCGTTTGAAATTGGTACTTACCTCTATGCTTACTTCAAGGACTTCTTATATGCTTCTTACCGTCTTCCATTGTTCCCTCCAAAGAGTCTCCTGTGTTCCACCCTCGTGTGTGTGTGTCTCCATCCTCTTCTCCATTCCACACCTCTCTCCAGCGATCTCCACAGCAAGTATTCCGAACAACTTCTCCAAGATTTCTTCGTCCACCTCTCACGATCCTCATCACCATTCACCTGCACTTCTGTCATCATACTGGTCTGCTCAAAATAAACACCACTTCCCATACTTCTTGTCTCCGTCCCTTCTGTACCGTAACAGCTTCACAGTGTTAACAGGAAAATAATGCAACAGAATTTGATTCGGCTGTACAGCCGCTCTGGAGAAAACGCTCCAGCTCATTTCAATTATCATATAGTGTCAATGCAGGCAGATCAGTAATATAGTTGAAATTTTAGTGTGCGCAACTGAGCAAGCAAAAAGCCAAAGGCGACGGTGGCAAGGAACCAAAACACCTAAATAATTTGTTGGACGTCTCCAGCAGATCCGATCGGCACAATTGAGTAATTTGTTGACAAACAGTAAAAGTACACATCTCAATATTAATCTGAATATGGATATTAGCAAATACTTAAAATACATTTAAATAATAAAAAAGTAATAACATAATGTAAATAATTTGGCTTCATAAGTATTTGATGAGAACTATTTGAGATCTCTGACTGTGTCAACAATCTGAGACACTGCAGAAGGATCTTTTTCTCAGAAGAAAGCACAAGATAAAAAAATCTCCATTTGATCTCCATTCAGTCTCATGAGGAGAAAGAACAGAGATATTAAAGAGATTCGATGTGTGGTAGATATTTTGTCTGAATGTTGAAAGATTAATTAATTTAGTTGTCATACACAAAATGTAAAATTATTCAAAGAGGTCATATTACCCCACCACAGGGCTATTATGAACTCATATATCTGACCTAATATCCCCCCTCCCAAATCAATATGTACACTTCATATTAAATTTCCCATATTTAATTGAAGATATGCTATAACAGCAACACTATGCATTCAATTTGAAAGTTTTCACTCATAAGTTAGAAACAAAGATGTCTAAAATGTACATTTAACTTATGGAATTACTGGATATAACTCCATGGATTACAATAAATATTAAATTAAAAATAATAACACTACCAACATCCAACTCTGGGCCTTTTGTGCCAAATCATGGGGAAGCCATCTTACCCCAAGGGTTTATTTTTATCTTTTCACTTCGATAAAACATCTTGTCCCGGGTGGCATCTTACTCCATCTTACCCTTTTGTTCTCCTTGAAGAGAACAAACTATTGAATACTGCAGTTGTTATTTATAAATGTCTCCTTTTAACTTTGCCTTTGGTTTGTCCTTGATAAATGGGAATAATCTCCACCAGAGTGCTTCAATAGTTCTCACCCAAGATTTTTCAATTAAACTCCCTCTCCCATGGCCTGTTTATCCAAGCCAGTCTGCTTCATTAGATGTCAGGTCTCGCTACAGTGTGTGCCAAGCTCAATTTTGAGTTAAGCATATGCAGTGCAGACCTCATGGCTTCTCCCCATGACATTTTCCAACGGAAGGTGTCGGGAGGGTATTGACGCCGCTGTCAGAAGTTTTTGCTTAGCTAAGCACAGGTCTCCTAACTGAGGCTTGTGTGGGGTGGAGACGGTTCTTCCGATCGATAGGTGCCAACCAGTTACAATGAACTCCCCTTCACACACACACACACTCATACACACACACTGTGGCTCACACCCCCACTGCTAGCCATCTTTCAAAACCTGGCTGTGGACCGTGAAGCTGCCACAATGCAGGGAAAAGATCCCCACACATGATGTGCCAGCGCAATGCAGAAAGGGGACAAAACTCCAGCACCCTGTGTACAACTGTGTCCTCAGAAAGACAGGTAAAAACTTTTACATTTGATTAGGTGCAGAAAAGCTAATCTGAGTGACAATTTAATGACCAAATTGCATAATGATGCTTTTAAGGTGTTTTATTAAGACAGCTCTGATCACCAGCATAGATCTTTTAATCCTCAATTTACTGTCTAAAGTCTTGCTATTCTTTCCTCTGCAATTTAATTTAGAAGTGTGGCTTTAAAATATTTTTATAACAAGCAGCAATTTCACAGGTTTTTGTTACAATTGTGTTCATGTGAAATATAAAATTGATTATCTGTCTTTGTTAAATTTGCTAAAATAACTACTTTACAATAAGGTTTCAATGGTTAACATTACTTATATTATTTAACATGAGCAATAAACAATACTTCTACAGCCAATGTTAATTTCAACATTTATTCAACATTTTTTTTAAAACCAAAAGTTGTATTAGTTAATGCACTATGAACAAACAATGAACAATTATTTTACTAACTAATGGTAACAAAGATTAATGATTTAAAAATGATATAGCTTATGGTTAGTTTAAGCATTATGCATGGTTAGTTAGTTAATATTAACTAATGTTAACAAATTAGACTTTATTGTAAAGTGCTACAAATTAACTTAATTTTTTTAAACAGCAGTAATGAAAAATGCCATAGTGAAAAAGTAAATGGAACTAACAATCATGTACTGTATATGTGAAAAATAACATTTCATGGTGCTTGCTAATGTCTGCATCACAATTAGGTTATAATTGCTCATTTAATAGTTATAGATGTGAAAGATTGAACTTTGTATTAAACTTTGGCATATAACATTCCGCAACATTTGTGTTACATGAATGAGATATTGCTGTGACATGCACCTTTCTTAGCAAATCAGGATTAGTTCACTTCAAAATGAAAATGTCCTGTTATTTTACTCACCTCCATCTCATCCAAGATGTTCGTGTCTTTCTTTCTTCATTCGAAAAGAAATTAAGTTTTTTGAGGAAAACTCCCCATCATAGCCTTCCATGGCAACCAAAATGTTGAAGGTCAATGCAGTTCCAAAGCGCTTTCGAAGGAATAGTGTCTTATCTAACGAAATGATCGGTCATTTAAAAAAAACAAAAAATACATGAATATACTTTTTAACCTAAATTGCTCATCTTGTGCTGCTCTGCTACGTGCCAAGGATTGCGTAATCACGTTGTAAAGGTCACGGTAGATGTAGGTGGAATACCGCCCCGTGTTTACAAAGCGCACATGCGAAAACTAATACAAACGCCCTTTAGCACAAAAAAAAAGGTAAAACAATGATGTCGGACGATTTTGAAGTTGAGTGTTTTTGGTAAAGGGCGTTTGTATTAGTCCTCGCACATTTGCTTGGGGAGGTACTTCTGCCTACGTCTGGTGTGACCTTTCCAACGTGATTGCGCAAACCTTGGCACGAAGCAGAGGAGTGCAAGATAAGCAATTTAGGTTAAAAAGTATATTCATTTTTAACTTTTTTGGAAAATGACCGATCGTTTCGCTAGATAAGACCCTATTCCTTGTCTGGGATCGCGCAGAGCCTCCGAAGCCCTTCGAAGGACTTTGAAACTGCATTGATTTGGACCTTCAACATTTTGGTTGCCATGGAAGTCTGTGATGGGGAGAAAAATCCTGGAATGTTTTCCTCAAAAAATTTAATTTCTTTTCGACTGAAGAAAGAAAGACATAAACATTTTGGATGAGATGGGGGGTGAGTAAAATATCAAGAAATTTAAATTTTGAAGTGAACTAATCCTTTAAGATTTTTATCTGGTGGACAATAAAATGGGGGTAAAAAACCTCATAGATTCACACTGGAGGATTAAACAGACATTCGGCTAAATTGACCCCAGCTGTATGTGGGAACCAGATAGTAACACAAAACATATGCTAATAACCAGTCAGAATGCTTTAGCAGCTGCATAGCAACATCCTGGTAACCACCCACAACACCCTAGAATTGTGGCATTTGTGGCAGTTTTGCATGGTCAGGTACCACTCACATATCTTCTGAAATGTAAAAAACATTCATATTAAGAGCATGTAGGAGATCAAACACTTTGTGGGGGGAAAACAAGCTTTGCCAGCAATGTTGTCTTCCTGGGTAGCTTACCACCCTAAAAGAGCCACTTCCTTCCACGTCTACTCTTGGCCAGTTTCCTTCGTTTCCCCCTGCCATGCACTGGCATCTCTGCTGTGCCAGACAGATGGGCTGTGCTGGGCTGCTGTGTTTGCTGCAATGTAGCTGTTCACCTAAAGGAAAATACACTGAAGCAAGCTAAATGTAATGTGCATCACAAGAACAACATAGCAAGTATGTGGAAATTATTGTGTAAAAAGCGATATGCAATATGTAGGCTATTTAATAGGCTATACATATGGAATTATCAGAATTAGAATCTGTCATTTTTTCCCAAAAATATTTCCACCACTGAATACTCATGACTTAATGACACAACAAAAATGATGTATGCACATGCGCTATTAGACATTGTTAGTGACCAAATTAGCCTAAATAAATTACACTGAAAAAAAAGTCAGTTTCTGTTTTGTTTTTTTTACAGGTGATTTTCCTGTATTTTGAATTACGCACTGCATCAGGTTGTGTTTTAAGGGTTAACAAAAATTTACGTAAAACTACTGGAAAATGTCCTGGCAGAAAATTATCATCTTTTTCTTTCTTTTTATCTTCAGTGTAGTGTGAATCTGAAAAGTGTGTTTTAAGAGAGTTCATTGGTGGTCCACATTTGTAAAATCGTCAATAGAAGATGAAACATTAATTTGGAAGCTCATAACTGGGTATCATAATGGGTAGCCTATCATAATTTGGGTCCGCGCAGGCGCACTACGTTCACAGGTGGTCGTGTCTTCATACAGCAGTGAAGCTCCAGCTCAATGCTATGGATCTACTTTTTACTATCTACCCTGAACAATCACGATTTCTAAACGCTAAATACTTCTTAAAATGGGCTCATCAGAGTGCCGAATGAAACAGAACTTATCTGTCTCAGTCTCAGAGTGAGTTATACATTTCTTGGCAAATAAATATGAGAGGCTTTAAAATGAGCGAGTGCGCACGAACTGCTCATTGACTATAAATACATTAATCCTTAGTCCTTTTAAATGCATTCGTCTAGCTTGCAATGATATGTACCATAAACAAGTTTACACTATTGTCTGTTTAAGTTCGGTTCAACTGTTCTGACTCTCGCGAACGCGCGCGCTCGCAGTTTTGTACAGTTTCATTGATTGGCAGCATTTTGTCGTATTGCGTTGTGTCGTGCCTCAAATTTGCAGTGTTGACGGTGTGTTTACAAGCGTTGTGTTCTTCTAAGCTCTACATTTTTTCTGATGTCTCTTCTTTAACTTCAGGGGAATGAGAAAGCCTTCAGACATGAGTCCGCGCCGCTTGTCAGATATCAGTCCTCAGATCAGACAGCTGAAATCCCTCGTCATTGATGAAGAACTGAACGAAGAACTGAAGTCCTCGAAATCGGTCGAGTACATCAACAACGCATCCATAGAAGAGCGGATTCTGAGGATCACTGGTTACTATGGCTATGTGCCCTGGAACGCGTCTGTCAGAGGTAGTACACTTGATTTATGTTTGTGTTTATTAGTTAAAGGTAAAAAAATTATTTAAAAAAAAGTCACCATGAAACTCAAAATAGACAGTTATTTTTATGGAATATTGCAGTATTTATTATAAATGATGTATCTGTGCACATTATTATTATTATTGCTATTATTATTATAGTCATGGTATTCGACATCTGTAATCAAAATAAATATTTTTTTCTCTGATGATGTGTTTACTGGCGTGGGGGCAGGACTACCTGTCACTCACATGAGATCACAGCAATAGCAAACCACAACCATCCAATCAATTACAGATGGACAAAATGAAGTCCCGCCTTAAATTTTACTCTTTTTATTTTATTTTTTATTTTAATAAGAACAAAACATAATTAACATACAAGAGTACATACAAAAAAGGAAAAAAGAAGAAGAAAGAAAAAAAGAATGAAAGACTTTTTACATAATTTTTTTACCTATTAACCTATATTTTACTTGTTCAAGAAGCCATTTAACTCAGATAACGTCACAATAGTGAAGAAAAGACTATCACAACTAACTTTTGTAGAACTCTAAGGGTACTATACTATATAATTCATATACAAATACAATACAAATACAATTACTATATCAAATACAATTATAGTTATTTACCCTTAACTTATATTATATCCTATGTCAGGGGTTTTCAAACCTGTCCTGGAGGACCCCCAGCCCTGCACATTTTGTATGTCTCCCATATTTGACACACCCACTTCAGGTCTTGCAGTCTCTAATAATGAGCTCATGAGTTAAATCAGGTGTGTTAGATGAGGGAGACATACAAAATGTGCAGTGCTGGGGGTCCTCCAGGACAGGTTTGAAAACCCCTGTCCTATGTAGAGAAACAAAATAGTATAACATTATTCATGCGGACCATGTGACGTCTCTGAACTTAATTGCCACCATTTCTGTGTCCGGTCACAGCTGCGCGACCTGTTTCAGTCTATGGGCACAGCAGCCACAACTACAACGAAACACTCCCAGAAGGTTCACAACAAGGTTACAATATGCCCAGGATATTTTGTGCAGTTAGCTGTTTCAACAGTCTTTTGAGAAACACCAAACTATAATTTTATTCGATCCCAAAGGAGTTAAAGTTAGATCGGCGGAATAAATGGTTGGCTTCAACCACAAGGGACCACTGGCAGCCAAACAGCAATGCACAACATTAATAACTACTGGGACTGTCATACACATAACATTATAATGAGGACACTATTGTAATAAAACGTTGTGAATTCTCTGGGTTTGGTTGTTGCTACAGCTACAGCTTACACATTCTGCACATTAGCACATAACTTAGTGCAATCTTCACTTGTGCAGATATAAGTTGTAATAAGTTATGTAGTATAACTATGATTAATCTCATATACATGTGTTTCGTTGAGGTAAATAACCCACAGTGCTTCATTGTACCTGATCATCTTTAGCTTCAGCGTGCACGCTCATACAGCATATTACAGCATACAGCATACAACATATTTACTATTACTGTAATATTAAAATGTTTAATAGTTTTTCAAAAACATTGATGCATTATTTTTAATAACTAGCACTTGTATTGTTCTTGTATTATTTTCATCCGTGCAGAGGCTATTTCATTTTATTTATTCATGGCACATGCATTTTGTTTCTTTATATGTAGCCTAAGTAATGTTGTACAATGATATGTTTGCATTTAGGTATTTTATTTTTATGTTAGGCAATAGATTTTTTGGTAGCACTTTCTCCGGTGTATGGTGATGGATTGTGTACAAGATATATCTCGGCGCTACTGTAGAAATGTCTGGAAAAGTAAGTTGGCGTCGCAGATTTCAAACACAGTTGAAGGTGTGGATCACAACCAACAACAAATGTTTTTTCCAAATATCGATTTTCTTTCTCAAATCGTCTTATCTAGAATGTGCTGTGTTCGTTGCCATGTCGGACAGAAAAATGGCGTAGAGAATGGCGGAAGTGACGTCTTCGGTACCCATGAATTATATTACATTATATGACTTTTACATGCATTATGTAGTCCTTCTTAAAAGTTTAAAGGTGGCTTAAAGGTTCAAGCGAGGATTGTTTCTTTTTGCTTTTCAGCTGTTTGTCCAGTCTATGAGTTTGATAGATGTTTTTTTACACGAGAGGTGAACATCTATGCTCTATGGTGTAAACAAACACATCAATCAGAGTCCAACTTCACACCCCTGCATCTATCCGAGCTCCTCTGCAACCCCACGCACAAACATTTCATCATTTCTTAAGAATACTGTTGACACAGGCACAAGCAACAAACTCTATCACCCATTTGAAAAACTGCTGAATCATTGGTAGACAACTTTCAATTACTTTCTATATGTGTATATATAGTACGCAATAAAAACAAAATGCAATTTTTATGTTATTTTATTCTGAAAATATCTGTTTCGCGAATGGGACCCCTGATGTATCTATTGTTGTATTTGAGAGTTACAATGTGCAGCTCTGGCAATGATTCTACTTTCATTAAGAAGGTAACTGAGTCAGAGCCCAGATTTGCTGAGTCATCAGGGGCAGACGAGGCCTCTCTCAATTCTCATTTCCATTCTTCCACTGACTGCGTCATAGCATTTTCATTTTGGTTATAGTTAAAATTTTAGTAACTTTGTTGTGTTTTTGTCTTTTTTAATATACTGTTTGTCTTATTAGTTTTTTATTATGTTGCCTTGGAAAATTAACTGAAATAAGTATGTAGTTAACTAAATACTCCAAATACTGTCATGTCTTTGTTGCACAGTTAACTCTACCCTGTCCTGTACTCATTGACACTTACCACAGCATCTTCTTATATTCACCCTAAAGCTGTTGAGACCTCTAAAACCCCTGAGAGCATAAGCTGCGATCTCACTGTTTAAAGCATTTGAAGTGAGCAAATCTTCTGTCATCAATTTTTGGGGGGGTGGGTCATCACCTTTCACCCCTCGACGGCCCTGACAGAGCACAATGGTAATTGGGCAGTTCATCATGTTTTTATAGTTCATACAGTAGACTGCCAATATACTGGGTTTTTGAATCATTGTATATAAAGGCCCAATATTTAACCACTTTAGCATCACCTCATAATACCTGGGACAATGTGTGCAGCACTGAGCTGGCACTCGTATCACATGATCTATCCCAGACTTTGGTCGGTGGTGTGGCTATGATATTGAGGGTCACATTTGTTCTGTTGACAGTCTGTCTGCCTCCTTGTCCTCCTTGCACTGACAGTTCTGTCTTTCAGTCTTTTAAACCTGGCTGGTTCTGGATAGTACATACTAAATGTCTTCCTACAGGCCATGAGGACACAAGTATGGTATATAAAGGAGAAATGAGATGTCTTGTAATACAATTAATGGTTTTCTACATAGCTGGAGGAACAATGTTACATCTTCAGTGCCATGGACAGCAATACATTTGATGATATTGTGTGTCTTGCTGTCTTTTATTGTATCTTATTTTATAATCATGTCTTACTTAAAAGAAAAGCCTAAGGAAAGGTCAGAAATAATTTCTGTGGTAAATGACATTATGCCACAAATATGGAGGACTGTTTCCATCCCAGAGTAAAAATAAATTGATTTTATTTCTTACTATTGCAATTTTTATCTTACAGGTGTGACTTTACAGTTTCTTAAAACTGCAACTCTATATCTTACAAAAACTTTAAATTCACAGTATGACCTTACACAGTAAGATATATATTCTGCAAATACGCATTAAATTGATCAAAAGTGGCAGTAAATGCATTTATAATGTTACAAAAGATATCTATCTATCTATCTATCTATCTATCTATCTATCTATCTATCTATCTATCTATCTATCTATCTATCTATCTATATATATATATATATATATATATATATATATATATATATATATATATATATATATATATATAAAATATTTCAAATAAATGCTGTTCATTTAAATTTTAATTATAAATATTCTATTCATCAAAGAATCCTTAAGCAGCACAATTGTTTTCAACATTGATAATTCATGTTTCTTGAGCAACACATCGTCATATTAGAATGATTTCTGAAGGATCATATGACACTGAAAACTGGAAATGATTACATGATTACAGCTGGTGAAAATTCATCTTTGATCACAGGAATAAAATACATTTAAAAATGTATTAAAACAGGAACCAGTTATTTTAAATTGTAATAATATTTCACAGTGTTGTTGTTCTTATTTTATTTTATTTTTTAATCAAATAAATGCAGCCTTGGAGGGCATTAACATTTTTTTAAATTATTACCGACCTCAAACGTTGCTTGATTCCTGCTGTCAAGTTTCAGGTTTATGTTGAAACATTACTTGATTTGAGTTTTCATACTAAAGTTACAGTTCAAAAAATATATTATTATATATCTTTTATTTACTGCATTTAAGCTTTGTAAGCATCAGCTTTGTTATGCAAATTTATTCTAGACTAATGCATTAAAGTTGATTGCTGAAAGAAAATAGTTAAATGCCTATGGCTATTCTTATCATTTTATATTATGCAATTATGTTGTCTGTATCTGCAGAGGAGGACCAGTCCAGCAGTGAGAAGGTGGAAGTGGAGGTAGATTGCCATTCTGCTACAGAAACAGTCAAATCAGATTGTGTGAACAGGCTGCAGAGGCTCCGCTGCTGTTTGTGTATGACTGCAGTCCACCTACACAGAGCACTGTGGGGTGTCGCTATGGTGATCTGCATCTGCGCGTCTTGGTCAGGCTGCACTCAGTTGGCCAAAATAACCGTCAGACACTTGAATGTCCCGTTCACCCTCACTTGGTTCTCCACCTCCTGGAACTGTGCCATCTTCCCTCTTTACTACCTGGGTCACCTGTGCTGTAGCAAGGACAGACAGACCCCCAGACAGCGCTTCAGGTGAGACGGGTTGTGTTTCCTTTCATGCAAGGAGATCTTTAAGATCCTGTGGCCTACGAAACTTCAATGTGTTTCAAAATAAAACTTTGCAAAAGTGCTGCACTGTGTAATAGTTTGGATTTATGCAGACACCTCAATTTGGCTTGCAGAAGCAGAGTGACTGTTGACTTTGCAGTTCTTTTAGGCTAGGCTGCTCAGATAGACAACTTGACCTTAACCTCATTTTCTTAACAATGTCCCCTGGCATTTTTGTCCTTTTCATGAGTTCAGCACAATAGATTTTTTTTAAAGGTTTAGTCATTTGTACTGAGCAGCACTTTGGAAGTGGGTTTAATTGAACAAAACCAGGGTTTCCTAAATTCTATAAAATACTATCTAAATTGGATAGTTGGTTTTATCATTAGTTCTTATTCGTAAAAAGTCATCATGAAATCAAAATCTGTTTATTACTATGTTCTCAATGTGCACATCTTAATGCGTTCATCAGTGCATTTTATTTCTAAGAAAGAAAAAAATGCTTGTCTTTGTAATCTTAAAAATATAATAACTTGCTCCACCTTTGAAACAACTTTCCTTGCCTGATGTTAGTTAATGTTACACATTATCCAAAGTTTTTTTTTAAGTAAGTTTTTCCTCCCCAAATCCCGGCAATTCACTGCAGTAATTTAATGATGGTTAATTTTAATATAATAAACGTTATAGCATTATTAGCAATAAAAGCTTCACTTACCAGAGCCAGTAAGATTTTTTTATGTTTTTGAAAGAAAAATGCTGCATTTTTAAAAATTAAAAATACAGTAAAAATAGTAGCATGGTATTACATGATTACATCTATCTATGATTAGATGGAATACAGAAAATAGTAATGCAATTTAAAATAGTTTTAAATTGTAATAATATTTTACATACATTTTAATATATTTCAAAATGTAAATTTTCAGCAGCCATTACTCTAGTCTTCATGGTCACATGGTCCATCAGAAATTATTCTAATATGCTGATTTGATGCTCAAGAAACATTTCGGATTATTATCAATGTTGAGAACTGTTGTACTGCATAATATTTTTATATAAACCATGATACATTTTTTCAGGATTCTTTGATGAATAGAAAGGTCAAAGATCAGCATTTATTTGTTTAATTTATTTAATGCATTCTTGCTGAATAAGTAGTAATGTTTTTTAAAAGTCTTGCTGACCCCAAACTTTTGAATGGTGGTGTAGTCGTAGGCTTTTTTGTTGCTTTTCCTTTATTTTTCAGTAAAAAAATTATATATGTGATTATTGTGTACAAAGGCACAATGTATGCATCTTTTTTTTTAAGCAATTAGGTGTAAGATTTTGGATCAAACATCTTTAAAGGGTTAGTTCACCCAAAAATGAAAATTTCCCCCTCACCCTCATGTCGTTCCAAACTCGTTAGACCTTCGTTATCTTCGGAGCACAAATTAAGATATTTTTGATATCTCTGACCCCTCCATAGACAGCAAATGAATTAACACTTTCAAGGCCCAGAAAGGTAGTAAAGACATCGTTTAAATAGTCCATGTGACTACAGTGGTTCAACCTTAATTTTATGAAGCGACGAGAATACTTTTTGTGCGCAAAAACCAACAAAAATAACGTACTCGGGTACTAACGTAACCTCGATATTGAGTACTGCGTCATTCATCTTATTAATATAAATAAGACAAGACGCTATGGGGAAAACTCCTTTTTCTCAGATTCTGAAGCCTTTATACAATCAAGCAGTGAAACTACACGTTGGTTGGTTCGTAAAGTCTCTTCGCACATAGCACGGCAAATTACGCAGTACTCGTTCCGTATCTAAGGGAACCGAGGTTACGCTAGTAACCGAGTACGTTCCCTTGCGATACTACAGGAATACTGCGTCGTTCGTCTTATTAATATAAATAAGACAAGACGCTACGGGGATAATACAATAACGCCGTGCTAGGCAAGATGACGACTAAATAAAGTGAGAAGCGTTTGACAAAGGGCTCCAAGACACTCAAATTTAAGTAATCCACCAAAACCCCATTACTAGGGCCTCCAGGGGCCTAGTTTATGTATATATGGGGCAGACAGTAGTTACTCCCCGACTAAGTCGGGGATATAACAAGAAAGCTCGCAAGTGCAGTAGGTTTATGCAGAAAGGACCTGCGATTGAAGTGCAGGGACCTCCAGATTATAAAATCTAACAAATGTGGACGGTGAGGCCCAGCTGGCCGCCGCACAGATGTCATCAATGGAAACACCAGAGGACCACACCTACAAGGAGGCCATGCCTCTCGTGGAGTGTGCTCTGACTCCCAAGGGACATTGGAGGCCCAAGGAGGAGTACGCAAGAGCTATGGCATCTACTATCCATCTAGATAGTCTAGGCCTTTTGACCGGAAGACCTTTCGTGCGGCCACCAAAGCAGACAAAGAGCTGCTCCGCCTGACGAAAGAGGCGTAGCGATCAATCTACATCCTCAGGGCTCTTGACAGGACAGAGAAGGTTCAAATCCTGTTCGTCCTAAGAAGGAGGAAGGGCGGATAGAACTACCATCTGCGCCCAAAAGGGGGTAGATAGAACTTTAGGGACGAATCCATGTCTAGGTTTCAGGACGACCTTAGAGTCGTTAGGCCCAAACTCAAGACACGAGGGGCTCACAGAGAGCGCCTGCAAATCTGCTTAACCAATGCCAGCAGGCAGTTTTTAGCGACAGGGGTTCAAGGTCAGCAGTCTGGATTGGTTCAAATGGGGGATTTTAAGGTCCCTAAGAACCACAGACAGGTCCCAAGTAGGGACCGTGAGGGGACGAGGAGGGTTTAGCCTCCTGGAGCCCTTAATGAAACGAACAACAAGGTCGTTTCTTCCTATAGACTGCCCTGCTATAGGAGTGTGTGAAGTCAAATCTAGTCAAGTCAAGTCAACTTCATTTTTATAGCGCTTTTCACAATGCAGATTGCTTCAAAGCAGCTTCACAGTGTTAAACAGGAAAATAATGCAACTGAATTTGATTCGGCTGTACAGCCGCTCTGGGGAAAAGAGTTATCATTTCAGTTATCATATATATTCAAGTAATGTAGTTGACATAGTTAATTTAGTTTAGTAATTAAATTTATTTGGATATTTATTTGAAAATTTTGTGTCCCCAACTGAGCAAGCCAAGCCAAAGGCGACAGTGGCAAGGAACCAAAACTCCATCAGGTGGCATAATGGAGAAAAATAAACCTTGGGAGAAACCAGGCTCAGTCGGGGTGCCAGTTCTCCTCTGGCCAATTAACAAACAGTGTATGATTATTATTTTGGCAGCCTTACAGGTCAGAAGTAATATTAGATCGGAATATTCGAAAGATCGGAGGCATCACGCCGGAGACGGGTTTATTGAGGATGGCGTGTTGATTAAACAATTATTAAATAGGAATATTCAAAATATCGGAGTCGTCACGCCAGAGATGGATTCATTGAGGATGCCATGTCGATGAACAATTTCAGAGGGTATACTAATTGACACGGTCTCTGCAGACACTTCAGGGATGAGTTGGTCATGTCCAGGCGCAGGTCCACCATCTGATCTGGATACGGCCCGGATCCGGCTGACTGCGGTAAACCTCGGGATAAACAGAGAGACTAACATTAGCGTAGATGCCATTCTTCTTATGATGTAACGAGTACATCAGGTGTTATGGGAAGTGTTCCCGGTTCCGGCTGACCTAGTTAATGCAGCCTAACAATCATTTAATTGCTTTGAATAAAATATAAATTAAAAATGTTTTATGTGTATGCCATAGTAAAGACATGTGTTTTTAGTCTAGATTTAAACTGACAGAGTGTGTCTGCTTCCCGAACAATGCTAGGAAGGCTGTTCCAGAGTTTAGGTGCTAAATAGGAAAAGGATCGACCGCCTGCAGTTGATTTTGATATTCTAGGTATTATCAACTGGCCAGAGTTTTGAGACCGCAATAGACGTGATGGAGTATAATGTGTTAAGAGCTCGCTCAAGTACTGGGGAGCTAAACCATTTAGTGCTTTGTAAGTAATTAGCAAGATTTTAAAATGTATGCGATGTTTAATAGGGAGCCAGTGCAGTGTTGACAGAACCGGGCTAATATGGTCATACTTCCTGGTTCTAGTAAGAACTTATTTATTAAGCAAGCAGTGCAACCAACCAGTAGAGCATTACAATAATCTAGCATTGAGGTCATGAACGCATGAACTAACTGTTCAGCATTTTGCATTGAAAGCATATGCCGTAATTTAGATATATTTTTAAAATGGTAGAATGCAGTTTTACAGATGCTAGAAACGTGACTTTCAAATGAGAGATTGGTATCAAAGAGCACACCCAGGTTCCTAACTGACGACGAGGACTGGACAGAGCAGCCATCAAGTGTTAGACAGTATTCTAGGTTACTACATGTGGAGTTTTTTTGTCCAATAATTAAAAATTCTGTTTTTTCTGAATTAAGTTGCAGGAAATTACTAGTCATCCAATTTTTTATATCAGCTATGCATTCCGTTAATCTTGTGAATTGGTAAGTTTTGTTAGGGCGTGAAGAAGTATAGAGCTGAGTATCGTCAGCATAACAATGAAAACTAATGCCATGCTTCCTAATGATATCTCCCAGTGGTAGCATGTACAGGGTGAAGAGCAACGGTCCTAGCACTGAGCCCTGCGGTACTCCATACTTAACTTGTGATCGGTGTGACATCTCTTCATTTACTGCTACAAACTGATAACGGTCAGATAAGTATGATTTAAACCATGCCAATGCAATTCCACTAATGCCAACATAATTTTCGAGTCTATTCAAAAGAATGTTGTGGTCGATAGTATCGAATGCAGCGCTAAGATCGAGTAACACTAACAGAGATGTACAACCACGATCGGATGATAAGAGTAAATCATTTGTAACTCTAATGAGAGCAGTCTCAGTACTATGATACAGTCTAAATCCTGACTGGAAATCCTCACAGATACCATTTCTTTCTAAAAAGGAGCATAATTGTGAGGACACTGCCTTTTCTAGTATTTTTGACAGAAAGGGTAGATTTGAGTTTGGCCTGTAATTGACTAATTCTGTAGGATCAAGTTGCGTTTTTTTAATAAGTGGTTTAATAATAGCCAACTTAAAAGTTTTCGGTACATATCCTAATGACAAAGATGAATTAATGATATTAAGAAGAAGATCTATGACCTCTGGAAGCATCTCTTTTAGTAGTTTAGTCGGTATAGGGTCGAGCATACATGTTGATTTTGATAATTTAGCGAGTTTAGCCAATTATTCTTCTCCTATAGCAGTGAATGAATGTAGTTTTTCCTCAGTGACACTACAATGCACTGTCTGATGTGATACAGTAGTAGACGACTGCATGGTTATAATTTTTCTAATATTATCAATCTTACAAGTAAATAAGTTCATAAAGTCATTACTGCTGTGCTGTTGGCAGACATCAGAAGTTGAAGCTTTATTTTTGGTTAATTTAGCCACTGTATCGAATAAATACCTAGGGTTGTGTTTGTTTTCTTCTAAGAGAGTCGAGAAATAAGCAGATCTAGCAGTTTTTACGGCCTTTCTGTATGAAATCATGCTCTCTTTCCACGAAATGCGAAAAAATTCCAGTTTTGAAGCTGCTATATCCGCAACATAAACTTTAAGAGTAGAGGGGGAACGGCCTCTATCCATTAAGTCTTGAAGAAATGACAATATCTGAGATATGTCACAAGTTAGAGGGTCGACGTAGGAGGCGTAGAGACGTCTTGTAGACGGAGCTCTGGCCTGAGAAATCTTTAGGATATTGGATATTGTATTGTTTAGGATATTCTCAGGGAGGTTTAGGGGCTCCCGTTGAGAAACCACACATGAAGGTCCCACAGCTAGGGTCTTGGGTGCCAAATTGTCCTTCTCGCTTGTGAGAGGAGGTCCCGTCTCAGAGGAATCGGCCATGGCCTCAGGTGCGATAACTGACACAGCTCCGAGAACCATGGTTGGGTCCTCCAAAGAGGAGCCACCAGGAGAACCTTGTGGCTGCCCTTCCTGGTTTGCTTGATTACATGGGGAATCAGAGCGATCGGGGGGAAAGCATAAAGGAGGAGGCTGGGCCAATCGTGGGCCAGCACATCCCTGGATTTTGTCCGCCCCTACGTTCAGTACGTCCTGTATGTGCGCTGCCAGAGTGAAGAGGGGTTTCGAAGAGAGGCCGCCCTGGTGATTTATGAAGGACACCACCATCATGTTGTCTGATCTGACCAAGACGTGGTGTCCCACCAGAAGAGGAAGAAAGACCTGGAGAGCTCGATATACCGCCATCATTTCTAGGCGGTTGATATGTAGTTGCTTGAGAGCAGCGAGCTGATCTGGCTGCTGCAGAGCGGGCGATCAGCACTGCATGTGAGCAGCGGTCTGAGCGGCGAGCTGAAGAGCAGAGAGTGCTGCGGCTGCTCGAAGCGCCGGCTGCGCGGGCGGCGAGCAGCTTGAGAGCAGCGAGCGGGATAGAGAGCGGCGAGCAGGGAGGCGGGCCGAACTGCACGAAGGCGAGAAGATCAGCGGCGAATCCAGCTGCTTGCAGGTGAAGGCGGCTTCAATCCGAGTTTCAACAAAGAGATGTAATCTGTGTCGCTGAAGGAGAATGAATCAATTTGACATCGTGAAACGGCCGCTTTTATAGCCAGAGTCTCCGCCCCTTTCGGCAGGCTCGAGCGGGCTCGCTCACCATTGGCTTGCACGTACCGCGCCGTCATTGGTTCGTTTTCTTTAACTTTACGAACCAATCGACGTGCAGTTTCACTGTGTGATTGTATAAAGGCTTCAGAATCTGAGAAAAAGGAGTTTTCCCCTTAGCGTCTTGTCTTATTTATATTAATAAGACGAACAACGCAATACTTGTGTAGTCTTTTCGTCTGTGTCAGTCTCCATATGCTGTTGATGAAGTAAATACAGTACAGCGCTTCTGAGTTACGTCAGAAATACGCCAGCATGCCGGCTTACCATTGGCCGATGCTGTTCACGTGAGCACCACGACGTATGTGTGTGATGCCAGTGCAGGAGCTGACAAAAGCCAACAGTGTAAGAGACTGACACAGATGTGAAGAAATTGTTGAACAAAGTCGTAATTGTTGTTTGTTTACTACGCACAAAAAGTATTCTCGTCGCTTCATAAAATTAAGGTTGAACCACTGGAGTCACATGGACTATTTAAACGATGTCTTTACTACCTTTCTGGGCCTTGGAAGTGGTAATTAAATTGCTGTCTGGAGGGGTCAGAGAGCTCTCAGATTTCATCAAAAATATCTTAATTTGTGTTCCGAAGATGAACGAAAGGTCAAGTAATTAATGACAGAATTTCCATTCTTGGGTGAACTAACCCTTTAAGATCAAAAACGTCCATTCAGTCAGTTGTGCCAAAACAATTGGCAATCTATATTACAAAAATGCATATTGTAAATGGTAGAATGATAAATGATGGTATGATACATTATTTGCATGATGGTATACATTATTGTTACATTATTTGTGTGTGGATTCACAATAGAGAGTGTTGTCAGTTCTTGGGAGATGACGGGCTGTCACTGAGAATGCTGCTCTCTCGTGTTGCCCCTTTTGGAGTGCTGTGGACTCTCACCAGCTACCTGTACCTGCAAGGCCTTCGCAGAATCCCCGCCACTGATGCCTGTGCCCTTTTCTGCTGTAGTCGTGCCTTTGTCTTCCTTATATCCTGGATTGTCCTGCGGGATCGCTTCATGGGAGTGCGGGTAAGTCTATTATGTATAAATTGTTATATAAAATGCTTTTATAGTGACTATACTGTTGTGTGTAATTTATTATAATGTACTTTAAAACAGTTAGGCATTTTTCGGTATTCTGTCTGATCACAGATTGTAGCTGCCATTTTAGCCATTGGGGGCATTGTTATGATGACATATGCCGATGGTTTCCACAGCCATTCTGTGATTGGCATCTCCCTTGTGGTTGCGTCTGCATCAACAGCAGCTATATACAAAGTAAGAGAGAATGTACTGTAGCAAAACAAACACATCTTAGACTGTCGTACACCATTGACCTGTTTCAAATGAACATGTAACTATTGCATTCTCTCTTTAGCTGTACAGAAATGTATAAATGTACATGTTTCTGCAGGTTCTGTTCAAGCTTGTTCTGGGTAGTGCAAAGCTGGGTGAAGCAGCTGTGTATCTTACAGTCCTCGGCGGAGCTAATTTGGTCTTCATTAGCGCTGTACCTCTGATCCTGCTTCTCACAGGGGCCGAGGACTTTGTTTCACCTAGAGATTTGCCATGGCCAAGCATCTGTGGCATGTCCGCTCTTCTGCTGGGTAAAATGATGGACACAAATACACAAGCTTCTCTTATGTACTCGAATTGCCATCTTCCCTTAAAATTAATATCAATGTTGATTTTCCTTTGGTTGCCCTCTTAGTGTTCAACTTCCTCTTGAATTTTGGTGTTCTGGTAACACTTCCTACTCTGATTTCTCTGGGCGTTGTCCTCAGTGTGCCTGTCAACGCTGGTGAGTCACTGGTTTTTAATATGTTATACTGTATGTCCTGTACATTGAAAGTAAAAACATAATTTATTACATTTTCCTGAAAATCTCTGCTTTAAAATGTAATTTGTGACCTGTATAAGGATTTTAGTGGAACGCTGCTGTTTTCCATATAATTAATGTGAATATTGCGCTTATGGATTACTTCCTTCCTTTTGTGTTTCACGAATAAAGCAAGCTTACAAGTCTAGAACAACATGAGGCTGAGTAAATTAGATTATTTTTACTCCTTCAACCCCATAATATACACTACGGTTCACTAAATTTTTTTTATGTTTTTTAAAGTATTTTATGCTCATCAAGGCTGCATTTATTTGATCAAAAACAGTAACATTGTGAAATATTATTACAATTTAAAATAACTGTTTCTGTTTTGATATATTTTAAAATGTAATTTATTCCTGTGGTGGCAAAGCTGAATTTTCAGCATTATTACTCCAGTCTTCAATGTCACATGATCCTTCAGAAATCATTTTAAAGGGTTAGTTCACCCAAAAATGAAAATTACCCCATGATTTACTCACCCTCAAGCCATCCTATGTGTATATGACATTCTTCTTTCAGACGAATACAGTTGGAGTTATATTAAAAAATGTCCTGGCTCTTACAAGCTTTATAATGGCAGTGAATGGAAGCCCAAAATTTGAAGGCCAAAAAAGTGCAGAGATAGATATTTTATTTTATAAAGTCTATGCATGAAAGACCCACGACTGGCAGATCAATGTGCTGCTATATTTCTCTCTGATCAATAGGAAATTTTATTAAATTGAATATGGAGGATTTTAACTTTGACAAGATGATTGAGTGGGCAGTTTAAACTTTGCAACTAAGCGACTAACTTAACTAAGCAGCAGAGCGGTCCGTTAAAGAAGCAATTATGACAAAGTAGCATGTCCCAAAGCTTGCCTACTCTTCTACTACACACTCAAATGTACATACTTTTTATTTACAAAAACAGCACATACTTTTAGGGCATAGTATAAATAGATGAATTGGGACGCAGCAAGGGGTGTCCAATTCTGCTCCTGGTGGGCCACAGTTCTGCAGAGTTTAGCTCCAACCTGCCTCAACACACCTGCCTGGAACCCAGAAAGCAATTTTGCATTTAAAAAACGTCTAATAGCCATCCAAACACAGCCCTGATGTCTAGGCTAAAACAAGGCAAAATTTGGGCTGTCAGTGAAAATTTAATAGACACCTAACCAAAGCCCAAGAATAGACTAGACATCTAGAACATGAACATGTCAAAGAAATGAAACCAAACACCTTGTAATCACTGTTGACTTTGCTTACAAGATGGCATATCATACATCTCGCAAGTTATTTTGGCAAAAATGACATGTAACCAAATTCAAGATTATTTTGGCTAGAAGTGGGTTACTCCTAGCCGGACTATATTATGACAGCTATTGCTTGCTAGTATGCCTAGCTAGTATGCTAGTGTAATTAGCTGGTTCAGGTGTGTTTAATTGGAGTTGGAGCTGAACTCTGCAGGACAGTGGCCCTCCAGGAGCAGGATTGGACACCTCTGCTCCAAGATCCTAAATATGTGTGTTTGATGTATGTATGTTGAGGGTATTCCAGGACTAGGATTAGAAGCCACTGCCTATGCATGTTTTATAGGTTACAAAATGTATATAATTTAAATAAAATACTACATAACATTTGGGTATAAAAATCTAGTTTATCATTTGATTAATCTGGCTGCAGTTTTTTTGCAGATTTAAGTTTTTGCTTATGTAATGATTATTTAGAAGAACTATAAAACCTTGATAAATCAAATTGTAATTATGTTGTCCTAAAACATAATTTTAACCAAGAATAGGTTTACTAAATAGTAAATTATTTTTGGTTGAACTATCCCTTTAATTTCTTTCCCAAAAAAGAAATCTCACCGACTCCAAGCTTTTGAATTGTAGCAACATTACCAGAAATTGCATGTAGTTTACATGTTTTCCAAATATGCCTGATTACATTAGCATTTTTGTGTTTTTAAGATCAAATTATTTAAACGTTTTAACATTATAACTGAGTGACCACCATAAATCTTCTGCACTCCAGTCATAGATCGCTACACGTGTGAGATCCAGCTCAACAGTGTACGCGTCATTGCGGTGTCCATCATTTGTTTGGGCTTCCTTTTGCTCTTGCTGCCCGAGGATTGGGACCAGTGCCTGCCACAGATACGATCAATGCTGTACAAACGAGAAGAGCCACAAGAGTGCGCCAGAGACAAACACTCAGAGACGCTTCACATCAAGCCAAGAGAAGCCAAGAACAGCAACTTCAAAACTACTCCCAGTGTCCACTGACTCAGCATTTTATTCATCCCAAAAGCTCCGTATGGGCATCAATCTTCCACATTTGAGATGCAATTTAGATGTATTGCAGATCAAATTAAATGGCAATCACTGCTTAGAGAGATGAAAAAGTTGGTACAGATCCATAAAGGAGGGTGTTATAGATATAGAAGATATTGAATAATTCTATGCAAAGATTTAGGATTTGATTGGTTTATCTGTTACACAGTTAAGGACGAGCAATTTTTCATTTTTAAGCACCACTGTGAGTCTAGATTTAAATATATCATATGTTTAATGAAGTATGTTTGTATATTGCCAGTATATCCAGTGCTGACACATCATCACACTCTTCAGCATAACATACTCCTGATATGAGCTGTAATCTCAAACTGGTTCTATATACTCTGCATATGTATTTGACAGTGTTATGGCCTCTCATATAATCTGTAAGAAAGGCTATACCCACAGATTCTTCAGATTATTATCTTACATTATATCAGTGGCAATACTTGGTTCAAATATTCCTGTGGAATTGAGGCTTAATGTAAACCTTTGTAAGGATTTTTGTTACCTGTCAGTAGCAATAATAAAGAATGAATGTATATCCCATGTTTATTTTAGCAGATATATTTCTGGGGGAAAGAATATATTGGTGTCAGTAAGATTTTTAAGATCAGTAAGATCATACTATTAATCACCAAGGACATTAATTTGATCAAAAGTTATAGTAAATAATTTATGTTGCAAAACATTTATATTTTAAATAAATGCTGTTATTTAAAAAAAATATATATAAATAAAATATATACACAACCATTTGTAAATTTAATAGAAATTTGCTACAGGTAATGTTTAAATATATAAAAACAAAATCTCACATCATTTTACATATCACTTTAGAGCCATACACGAAATTCATATACAGAAGCAGACATGAACAAATGTTTTTAGCACAAAGGATTATTTTACCTATTTATATAAAAAATGAGAAACAGCGAGCACAAGAGCAAAAATAAAAAGCATGCAATGACGGACGTAGCAAATTGTCCCTTCATTTTGCAATTTGTTTAAAAATGTGCTATGCTGAAAGCAATGCTTGAACAATGATATCCAGTGATACTCATATGACCATAATGCAAAAGAAGATCTACAACTAGAGACCTTTGACCTCACAGACATTTCTTTATAATAAGTAAAAAAGTAAAAGATACTGGCATCAAGAAGATGTGTGCTTTATACATAAATTGGGAGAACTTTAATACAGACTAAAGGCACACAATATATTGAATGTCAGTGCACTTTTCCTTTTAAGGAAGCTTAGCAACCCTCTTTCATAGCTCCCTAAAAGCTAAAACCTGTACTTATGACTTGATTTTTTTTAAAGAAAACTTTAAGTGGTCACAAAAATCACAAAGGAATGGGAATAGAGTCTGATGTTCCTTCAGTTTCAGTGGAACTATAACTGTTTTCTCTCTCCCAAAACCTGTTTATCCTTCACATGAGGTATGGTGTCCAAATTCTTTGAAATGTAAAAACATTTAGATCAATTCAAAACATGATTTTTTTTTCTCTGCAGAAATAAACATTCAGTATTAAGAGACCACAGCAAAATATCCGTCTAAATGATGTCTTTCTGGCCTTTTCTAGTGGACTGACGGAAATGCATGTAGGCCAGAATAAGGAGAACCGCTATAAAAACTGTGAAGAGGAGCATTAATGTGACGTATCCCCCATAAGGCATCAGGGGAGTGTCTGGAGCTTCAGCGGGGATCATGTTGGTCAGGTTAAGCATGTAACCTAATGTCCAGCCTGCATCACTGTCTCTTATCTGCACAGAGAAAGCGGTTGTCACGCAATTACTTTTACTTTAAAATAAAAGTAGTGATTCAGTATTAAAAGTATAGAAGTATTAAATTGTTTTTATTTTTTTACCTAAACCTAAATGTTTTCAAAGTGTCTTAAAGGGTTAGTACACCCCAAAAATGACAATTATCCCATAATTTACTCACCATTAAGCAATCCTAGTTGTATATGAATTTCTTCTTTCAGCCAAACACAAATCACAGTTATATTAAAAAAATATCCTAGCTCTTCCAAGCTTTATAATGGGAGTGAATAGTAGCCTAACGTTAACTGAGATTTTGAAGCCCAAAAAAACATCCATCCATCCATCCATCCATCATACAAGTAATTCATATGGATCCAGGGCTTTAATAAAGGCCTTCTGACGCGAAGCATTTCTCTTTAAACATTCTCATTTTAGACTTCTAATTCGTGACCTGTGTTTTGTTTTGCTCTATCCTCTACGCTTCCACGTTTGTCAATACATCATGCGTCAGGTCAGAACTAGACTCGCTCACGGAAGCCAGTGATTGTTTATAAACAGTGTTGGGGAAAGTTACTTTAAAAAGTAATGCATTACAATATTGCGTAACTCCCTTAAAAAGTGCGTTACATTACTTTTGCGTTACTTTTCTCACCTGGGCCGGGCTTGTTTTTTTTTCTATTTTTGAGCAAATGTAAAGACCTTTCACACCAAAAGTGAAATAATAAGCCTCAGGCTAAAGGAAATGCAAATTCACATGTGTAAAGTAGAGGCGCAGCTCAAACAAACCTTTCAGCTCTGCTGCCATTTTGGATAACGGAAGAATGAGATGCAGGAGATAAAAACTAAAAATCTAAAGTCATTTTTGCTTATGGTTTAACTGAATCATCGAAGGTCAGCAGCAAAATATTGGTCAATAAAGTGAGATTAAATCCATAATTTTTGTTTTATTTAACATTTAATTTTTGGAGGTCTGCATAGTATTCTGATTTTGCATTTCACTGATTTTATTCATTTTGAGGAATACTGAATCTTTTTTTGTGCAAGTGAGATTAGTAAATGCATGCTCACATTTAGTCTAGAACTACAATAACCATCATGAAACAAAACACCTCTGCACACTGATTTGTCTCAACATTGGGACAAGAGAGCTATCAGTCAATACATGGCAAAAAAAAAAAAACTTGCGTTACTTATTTGAAAAAGTAACTCCGATATTTTGTTGTAAATTTTAAAAGTAATGTGTTACTTTACTAGTTACTTGAAAAAGTAATCTGATTACGTAACTCAAGTTTATAAAGTTATAAATATGGATATTTTTGTTTCAAAAACGCATCGCTTCGCTTCAGAAGGCATTTATTAACTCCCTGGACCGTATGGATTACTTTTATGATGGATGGATGTGTTTTTTTTTGGGCTTCAAAATCTCAGTTACTATTCACTCCCTGCACATGACATGCAGAAAAAAAAATAGTAGGCTAAATTGTGCGCACGATTCATTAATTTATTCCCTCGATTTATAAATCGTGTGCACGATTTACTAATCCGTTCCCTCGATTTTCTAAATCATAAAAATCATGTGGACAGTTTAGCAAGTCGAGGGAACGAAGTAGTAAATTGTCCGCATGATTAAGCAAATCCAGGGAACTAAATAGTAAATTGTGCACATGATTTATAAATCGAGGGAACGAATTAGTAAATTGTGCACACAATTTCCTTTTTTTTCCTTGCACGTCATGTGTGGGGCTACGTAATAAAGCTTGGAAGAGCCAGGATATTTTTAGTATAACTCTGTGTTTGGCTGAAAGAAGAAAGTCATATACACCTAGGATGGCTTGAGGGTGCTTAAATTATGGGATAATTTTAATTTTTTTGGTGAACTAATCCTTTAAGTGTACAAATACTCTGAGGCCACTGTATTCTGTGAGGAGAAATCATTTTAAATTTACACCATGTTTACCTTTTTAATGAAACGTATGTCTTTCCAGTTGTCAGAGGTGAAATTGTATCCGTCTTCCAGAAGAGTGAGTATGTATGTTCCTGAGAAGCAGTATTCTGAAAGGTACTTCTGTTTTATTTTGGGATGATTTTCTACAAGCTATAAAAGTCAAGCAGGTTCACTTTTAGACATCCTGTCCCAACAAAATCCAACCATTTTAAATCATCAATCACAGTAAATAAACCATTTTACCTTTTTCCATGGAGTAGAGCAGTACATTGCCAGCTTCTGCTTTGTACTGGCTAATGAATCACTGGTCAGATTCAAAAAGTCCATTACAAAGAAAAAAGCAGAAAAAGCCTAGAAAGTCAAATAGCATGATTATTAACACTAGTTTTGATTTACAACCAGCCATTCAAATTCATTCGAACAATTTTCATTGTTTCTTACCCCAAATTTTCCATCGACAGAAGGCTGGAAAACACCACTGAAAGAGCATTTCGAGTAAGCACAATGGCTGATATTAAAAACCTTTCTGATCGATTGTTGGCACCGAGACCAATCCCCCAACCCCACATGGGAGAAATTTCCATTTGGCATGTTCACTTCATCCATACAAGGGGTATCGAAGACACTTTGAACTGTCTTGGTGAAGTTATATCCAGGGTGGAAGCAAGGATCCCTTAACTCAATAGGGTCTGTCTTGAGAAATAAAATAAAATATTCAAGAATATAAGACACAATAGTATTGAATAGAGTCAAGTGTGGTCTATATATCTGTGACTTAAAATATGCATTAAAAAAACAATAGTTAACTTCAACCAAAGCTAAAGTAAAGAAGCCAAAATGCACTTAAATGTCTGCTGTAAAATTAAATGTATGTAAATCATTTTTTGCAATGTAGGCATCATAAAGTATGTACAGTTAATGCATTAAAATGGTACTGTACACATAGTACTTTAATGCAACACTCAATTTTATACAATATGCAATAGGGAGAAAAAGTCCCTACTTTTTTTTTTATTTACATATATTTTTGCCTTTATTTAGATTGGACTAGGAAAGGACTGTGAAGTGCCCGCACAGCTATAAACCATATGCAAATTGCAATGACAAGCATACCTTGTCAGCAGCACGTGTTGACACTAATTTCTTGCCCATAGAAAGCTTGAGAACTTGGTCCTTCCCGTAACAAAGAAAACTGTGGGTGTACAGGTGATAATCGTTTCCATACAGCCTAAAGTCAATAGAATTGTCAACTGATTCAATTTTCTGTTGAGGTACGAAGGTTATCTGAGTAGAGGCGCCGCCTAGGTCCAGAGCTCCAAGAGTCCCTGTGGGCTGCATGACAAACACAGGAGCTTACATTATTCTCCTTTTCACACTGAAAGTGTTTGTTTCATTGTTCATTCTTATACTAGATAAGTAATCCACACTATATTCTGCACTTTAATTCTGTGTGGAGCAGAGCTTTGGCTTAAATGACAAATTAAAATTTTAAATTACAAATGTGAAACGTTGCTAAACCCATGTCAAAAAAAAACAATATACCTTATTTAAATTTTCGCTCAGGTAATTGACAGTGATCCATCCAAAAGCTCCCTCCTCTTGGCCTGAAATGATACGAGCTCCTTGATAGGAGAAGGGGTACGTCTTCAGTGAATTTTCTACCGAGGCCAGTACCTTTTCTGAGGCTGTTTCGTCCTCCCTCCTTGAGAAAATAGATATTATTGAACTTAATCTGTAAACAATTAATTAAAGGGGTCATGATATGGATTTTTTTATGAATATTGTTCCTTGAGTTTCATTTATAATGTTAATGTATAATAAGTGGAAAACAATTATTTTCAACCTTTCTGAAATTATCCATTTTAAGGGGCAGCTCCATTAAAGAGATAGTTCATGCAAAAATGAAAATTCTGTCATTTACTCACCGTCAAGTTGTTACAAACCTGTATGAGTTGCTTCTGTTGAACACAAAAAAAGATATTTTGAAGAATGTTGATAACCAGAGAGTTGATGATAGCCATTGACTTTCATAGTATTTTTTTTTCCTACTATGGAAGTCAATGGTTACCGTCAACTGTTTGATTACCAACATTCTTTTTTTGTGTTCAACAGAAGAAAGAAACTCATACATGGTTGGAACAGCTTATGGGGGAGTAAATGATGACATCATTTTCATTTTTGGGTGATATATTCCTTTAAGACTTATCTTTAAATGGCAACTATTATGATTGGCTAACGTCATTGCATAGGAAACAGTATACAAGGCCACTCTCTATTGCATGTGAGTGTTTTGAAACCATAGAACTGTCATTTACAGAGCATTATGAAATCCAGTACAACTGACTGTTAACAAACGTTTCTTTGCAAACTCTCCATTACACTTGTGCCTCGTTTACAAGGCAACCTGCGGTCAAATTCTCTGAACAAACGTATACCATATTGCCAAAAGTATTGGGACACCCGTCCAAATCATTGAATTCAAGCGTGGTACTGTGATAGGTTGCCACCTGTGCAATAAGTCCATTTGTGAAATTTCCTCACTATTAAATATTCCACGGTCAACTGTTAGTGGTATTATAACAAAGTGGAAACAATTGGGAGCAACAGCAACTCAGCCATGAAGTGGTAGGCCACGTAAAAAATAAATAAAATAAATAAATAAAAAAATCACAGAGCGGGGTCAGCGCATGCTGAGGCGTACAGTGCGCAGAAATCGCCAACTTTCTGCAGAGTCAATAGCTACAGACCTCCAGACTTCGTGTGGCTTTCAGATTAGCTCAAGAACAGTACGTAGAGAGCTTCATGGAATGGGTTTCCAAGGCCGAGCAGCTGCATCCAAACCTTGCAATCACCAAATGCAATGCAAAGCATGAGATGCAATGGTGTAAAATACGCCGCCACAGGATTCTAGAGCAGTGGAGACGTGTTCTCTGGAGTGACAAAGCACGCACTTAGCGATTGCCAGGAGAACGGCACTTGCCTGACTGCATTGTGCCAGTGTAAAGTTTGGTGAAGGGGGGATTATGGTGTGGGGTTGTTTTTCAGGGGTTGGGCTTGGCCCCTTAGTTCCAGTAAAAGGAAATCTTAATGCTTCAGCATACCAAGACATTTTGGACAGTTTCATGCTCCCAACTGTTTGGGGATGGCCCCTTCCTGTTCCAACAAGACTGCGCACCAGTGCACAAAGCAAGGCCCATAAAGACATGGATGAGCGAGTTTGATGTGGAGGAACTTGACTTCAACCCGATGAACACCTCTGGGATGAATTAGAGCGGAGACTGCGAGCCAGGCCTCGTCCAAAATCAGTGCCTGACCTGACAAATGCGCTTCTAAATGGTCAAAAATTCCCATAAACACATTCCTAAACCTTGTGGAAAGCCTTCCCAGAAGAGTTGAAGCTGTTATAGCTGCAAAGGGTGGGTCAACTCCATATTAAACCCTACAGATTAAGAATGGGGTGTCATTAGTTCCTGTGCATGTTAAGGCAGACATCCCAAAAGTTTTGGCAATATAGTGTATAATCCTCCGACGTGAACCAGGATGGCATTAAAAATAAACCATCCACTTGTTCCTGACGCTGGTATCCTTCTAAAGTCTGTACAGAGACGCAAACAAGCTGTTTTAACAGGATGCGTCAAAGTGAACGTTCCTTTATGCTTCTATTTATTCTTCCAATTTTCCTCCTTTCGGCAGACTCAAGCGCGTGGAGTAAAGTGAACGGGCATCTGTATACTGTATCCAGTGTAGACAGCGTCAGTGATTAAAATGGGTTCTATTTTGCTTTAGACAAGCTTTTGACGCTCACATCCGGTGTAGCATTAAGCGACTGAACGCTTAAGTGAGGCAGTCATATGAAAAGGCATTTGCCTATGTGACATCCACCAATATTCAAACAAGCTGTTTTTGGAGCTTGATTAAATAAATGCTTTGTTTATGAGGAGGACGTTTCAAGCTCTGAATATTGCAGGATGTTTTAAAATGGTACAATGACCAGATCAAGGCAAATTTGATTTCTCTTTAATAAAATTGGTCAAATAAATTAGTTGCATTATATGCACTACTGGACAAAAGTTTGGAATAATTACGGTTTTTTTTTAAGGTTTTGAAAATTCTCTTTTGCTCATCAAGGCTGCATTTATTTGGTCAAAAAGTACAGTACAGTTCCACAGTAAATTACAGTAAAAACAGTAATATTGTGAAATATTACAAAATCAAATAACTGTTTTCAATTGTCATGTTTTAAAATGTCATTTATTTTCAAATAAATGCTGTTCTATTGAACTCTGTATTCATCAAATAATCCTGAAAAAAAATGTATCATGGTTTCCACACAAAAAACAAAACATTATAAATAGTTGAGCACCAATAATAATTGAGCACCAAATGAGCATATTAGGATGATTTCTGAAATATCATGTGACCGAACACAGGAGTGATGTCTGCTAAAGATTCAGCTTTGCAATCACAGAAAAAAAAAACAATATTACTGCTTTTTATGGTGTTATTATCAAATAAATACAACCTTCATCACTGATTTGTAAGTCTTTAGTTTGAGTACTAAGAGTTATATTCCAAATTATTGTCTATACCTCCCTATACTCCCTTTTTGATTCTTAAGAATAGAGAATATTGAGAAGTGATTACTTGAGCAGTCTCATGCCTGCTGTGGCTCCCAGGTACACAGGGGTTTCGCCGTGTCTGTGAGCAGGTATTCTTTGCTTGGCATCCACCATGCACTCCTGCAGAGATTTGCCAGCCCCATCTGGATTAGCATAGTAACTGGAGATGCCTTTGCCTACAGTATGCAAAAGTGTTATTGGAAATTATGTGGTGTTGACATAACTACTAAAGGGACAGCAAATTAAACTCCTGACTTTGTCTTTCATTGAATAGGGAAGGACAAGTTTAGCAGACTGTCTAAACTGTGCTACAATGAAAGTGGATGGGGACCAGGAGCTGCCAAGCCGCATAAGGAAGGACAAGATGTATAAAAAATTTAAAAATAAAAATAAAATTTGAGTGTTCATCGGAGTGGTCCAAGACCTCAGTGGCTTTTGTTGCACTTGAACCACATATACAAAAAAACCCCGACTGGATTTGAGGAGTTTGTGGTTGAAAAAAAAAAAAAAAGAAAAAGAAAAAGAAAAGTAAAACCCTTCCCTCACAGGTCAATTCGACCCCCTTAGAATGAATGGAATGCTTCAGTATACATAGAAAAACCTTATAAAATGCTCAACATTAAAATTAAAAATAATAAAACTTTACCAAAAATGATTTTATAATGTCTACATGTGTATCTGAATGCATTCTGAAGAGATAAAAGAGACACCCGAATTGACCCAATGTGAGATAGTTTGAGCTAGTAGGCTATCTAGTAATTTAAAAGTAAATAAAATAAAAAAGATTTTAAAAATCTCCAAAAAAAATTGCATTAAAAAAAATAGAAAAAAATGCTATAAAAATTAAATGATATAAGCTTTCTGGACAAAAAAAAGTCACATTTTAGGGCTTCGGTTCATTTTGACCCATGAAGGAAGGATTTGTTACAGGATGTGAGGGAAGGATGAGAGGGAAGGATGAAGGTTACATTTCAAGACTTCTGAAAGACATATGATAGCTTTGTGTGGGGAACAGACTGCAATTTGCAATTCGTCGTTACTTAATGAAAATCAGTCACTTTATGGAAAAAGAGCAGCTTGAACAATCTTTTTTTTCACGTAAGAAAAAGTCACACAGACATGGGGTGGTGAGTAAAGATGATAGTTTCATTTTTAGGTGGACTATCCTTTTTATGTAGTAAAACAAAAACACTAATGTATCCAGAAGCATTTTGAAGTTAGTTTTAGTTTCAATACAATCCAGATTACGTTAGATCTTGACCTCTACACAGTAAATTAGGGATCATGTACCTTTTACATTGCAGGTGTGTTTCTGCTGTACCATGCCTGTGTTGTTCTCCTTCTCGGCAGGCCATTCATAGATAAACACAGAGGTGTGCGAGGAGCCTGCATCCAGAACTATTCCATACTATGTACAGAAACAGAAACAACTGCATCAGTGAAGTCTATACAAATCTAATCTGTTTGATTATTAACACACAGTAAATGGCTCACTCAAGGTGTCAGTCATACCTTGTACTTCTGGGGTAAAGGCTTGTACTGGACGATAGAAATGGCCACCATGATGATGATCCCCATGATGATAAAAGCAGTCAGAACGATGCACAGTGGCTTGTGCCATGGGTTCCGGACTTTTACTTCTAAAACGAGAAAATAAAGAGAGCAGGTTGACTATTAGTATTTAACAGCCTCTGTGCTTACTGTGAGTCTTTTTTTAGTGTGTGAGCTGAATAAATACATAAATGTTGTTAATTAAAAAGGTTACATGTATTTCATATCAGTGTTACATAACTGTATATAGTAACCTTTTAAATTATTAACAACTGCTGTACAGACTAGTGTCAATATCATTAAATTCTGCATTCAGTGCAAATTAATTTAATTAATTCCTTTGTTATTTTTACCTTTTTTTCTAAATCTATAATGCAGTCTAATAACAAAATGGTGGCTTTTTTTTTACCTACTGTCAGTTTAAACAAACAGCACTTGAAAGCATGATGGTACTGTGTATTCTGCTGGGCATTACAGCTGTCTCCACACTGTGTATACAGTAAAGCCCTCTAAGAGGCCCTTCATTTGTGTTTAAGTTTGATGTAGATAGTTTACAGATCAGGAGAATTTTCCCTGCTCCAATGAATAACTTTGAATTAAAGAAAATATCCTGTTCATATTTTCTGTGATGGACAGGACATCTGCCTAGGGTGTTTCCCTGCCTTTAGCCCAAAATGCTGGGATAGGCTTCAGCATTCCCATGACATGTAGGACAAGCTGCGTGGATAATGGGGGATGGATGTTTATATTTTGGCTAAATGTTATAAGCATACCCTTGGGAAAAGTAATTCCAGTAAAGAATGTGAATTTTGCACTCAGAGAGAATTATTAAAATAATTTTACACTCTTAAGAAAAATGGTTCTTTCGTCTTGTAACAATAGCAGAACCCTTTTTGATGCTAAATAGAACCGTTTTTATAAGGTTCCATAAAGAACCATGCTTTAAAAGTGCTATATAGGACCTTAATGGTGTTTAAAATAAACTTTAATACGTTTACTTTCATTAATATTAGTATAGTAATATTATTTACTATATTTATCTGCCTGGTCTTATAGTATATTGTGGCCTCTATTTGGGTTTTACAAAAAACAAAACAAAAAAAAATTGCATGTTGTCAGTTAGGTACTTTTATTTTTTAACGACATGGAAAATTGTAGGAAAAATGTCAGTGCTCTAACAACAGTTATGTAGCTGAATACATGAATAAATAACAACTGACATTGAACATGATCTATGTAATAAAGACCAAGTTCCAGTGAAATATCTTAATCATCTATGATGTCTTTAAGTCCATCATTATGTGTGTATTTTGAGTGTCAGTTTCTCTCTGCAGATGATGAGGTTGTGGGATGTGACAGCATCTGAAATACACAATTGAGTTTAGAGTTACAGTGTCTTTTCCAGTTGTTTATGTAAAAACAATTGTTTATGAAGGTCAAAATTAGCAAAAGTGGACAGTATGTGAGACCTTTACAACATTTTAAAAGGAAAAAGTGAGATAGCTTTAATGTTTTTTGTGGGTATATTTATGCATAATTTGAAAAAGCCTAACATGGATCACACATTCAATTTCTCTATTACTTGCTTGGAGGAGAAGAGAAGAGAAGATAAGTATCCTTACCTGAACAGAGCTGCTCACACTTAGATATTCTGTTAAGCTAAAAAGAGAAAAAGACATGATTGGAAGGAAACCAGTTACAATATTTTCAAGTTAAAATGTATAGACATTTTAAGAAATAAATCATTTACCTCTTGAGAGTGTGTTGACAGTCTGTGTAGTTGTATAGCTGAGCTCCAGAAAATCAGTAATGAGTTACAAATTTTTGCAGGAATAAAGAACCCTAAGCTCTAACACAAAGAACCATTTCAGAATATAAAGGGTTCCTCAAGACCCTTTACGGTTCTGAATAGAACTGTTACTGTGAACCTTTAAGGAACCATCTTTTTTTGTGTAGTATGAGACAATTAAAAAAATGAAGGCTGACTTATATGTTATACTATTATAAGTTTATGAAACATCTCTCATGTTATTATTTTGATTGTTTCATTTATTTATCAGCTACTCAACTTTGTACATTAATGAATTTAGCCTATAGTAGTGGAGAACAGGGAATGTTGCAGTGATAGATGTAACACTAAGTTTGACCAATTAGAAATGAAATCACTATCATGCATGACCGCCTCCCTCCTGAGATCCACACATAAGCTTTCACTATGTAAAATTATAAATGATTAACATGAGGGGAAAAAAACAAACATTTAAAGTAATTTTCCTTTCATGTCTGTCTCAATTTAATTTGTGATGATCATGTTAATTTAAGTTAAATGACAGATCTAATCTAAATCAGTGTGTTTAATGTATAACATCAGCACAAGTTTTTATAGGCTGAATATTATTTAAATAAAACATAAAATATTTAAAATTAAATAACGGTGGTGATGGAGTATGACACAATTTGAACAAGTAAATCTGATTACTACATTTGTGCACAACATTTATGTGTTTTCAGTTAGTGTTCAAACTCTGGTAACGTTTTGTGCACTTTACTTCAATTTTAACGAGAAATCTACAAAACTATTAGTTTCCACACTACTTTATTTTAAACAGACACATATGGAAATATTCCTTTTAACGTTGGAGGCACACATTAAAAAAGAACAGATCTCCCCTATAAGATACTTCTAATCCTTGCAAGCCCAATAAAGCCACATCTCATAAGGTTTGCTGAAAGGTTCGCATGATTTCATGCAGTGAAGCGTAAAGTAGTTACAATATATGCCAGGATTGAAGCATTTCAATCAGCCCATTAAGCCTTGCTGCGCGTTTCACCTACCCATCAGGACACGCGCAGGGCGTTTGTAACCGGTGAGAACGGTGTGTCAACGACTGTCGAGGTTTGTGTGGTAAGTCCCAGTCAGCAGAGTGTTAATCGATTCCTGCCCACTTTTCGGTATTCGGTAGCTATATCAGTTTCAGGATTTCAGTGTTTGACTAACGACCTATCACACCTGTGTGCGTAGCTGCAGCTTTGCTTGGCAAGCGTGTGCGTGTGATTTTGGGGAAACACCCATTGTGCATGTGGAGCCAGGCTTTCAGTGACGTCACGGGCGGCAGTGAGCGGAATTCCCTAGTGCAGTGCGTGCACCCGTTTTGAAAATCTGTGTGAGTTGCATACAGATCTCTGAAACTGAAGCTTCTGTCTTTGGCATGCAAGTCAGTGGCATCGTGTTTGGGAAACACTAAAGGTCTGAAGACTGTAAACCACATCTTCTTAACCATCGCATGCACAAACTATTTAAACTAGATTTTATTTCTTAGAATTGCATTTTTATTAAAAAATATGTTTTATTAAAAAATTAATTAGGTGAACTGTCTTCATAAGAGGATGAAAGATGTGTCCAGTTCATGCAAGCAATATCAGAAATGAGATACAGAAATAACTCACTTTTAAATCGAACCACTTTCCTTCATTCACTGCATTTAAAGCCACAATATGTAATTTTTTGCTGCTAGAGGGCGCTTATTCAAAACAAAGGTGTAGCTTGATGACGCCTTGATTTTGCGGTGCCTTTTATTAGCCTATGCCGCAGATGAGCGCTTCACTTTTCCGGCCATGCGTATGTGAGGTAACGCAGCACTGTTTTATCATATTAGATATATTTGAGTGTGTTGAAAGTTATGTTATAATGCTTATAAAACAATAAGACTAACTGTGTTGAGATATATAACAATGATTAGTTTTCTGTCAATGAATGCATCCAAACAGTTGCTCACTTGTCTAATAAAACACATAATATATTAAAGCGTCTTTGGTTTTCCATGGTTTATACAAATAAAACCAGAACACGGTTATGATGTCATTGACGGAATGCACGGACACGGCCCGTGTCCTGGTTAAAATTTCTTATTTCTCTGGATTTAAACATTCATGCATGGAAACATTTGAGATAATGTAAGTACACAAGTCAACAAAATATATAACATTGTTCTAGTGGTTTTTGGATATTTTAATCCAAAAATCTTACATATTGTGCCTTTAAGATATGAATAGAACATGCTCAGCTGTTGTTCACTCAAAGCAGTAGCACAACCAAAAATTTTAATTCAACTTAAATTCCAGTCTGTTTCTCGGAGGACCAGGATATTCCTCAAAAATTCACCTTTTGTGTTCCACAGAAATTAATGCAATGAGGGCAAGTCGATTTTGTCGACTATTCCCTATAGCAAGAACAGCAGTGCTATTTGTTCTGGAAAATAGTATCTGTTGCATACCGTGAATGCAGTGCATGAAGAGAAGTGATCAGATTTAAGAACAGAGTTCACCTTGCGTGTTCCGTCATACGGGTTTGGAACAGCATGAGGGTAATTAAATGAAGACAGAATATTATTGCTTTGACACATGTGGAAGGTGCTGTTAACCAGGACAAATTGCTCTGTTGTTCTCTTTACAGCATACTCACCCAAATATTTTACTCGGTGCATCAAGGTCCTATAATTGTCCTGAGTAATAATGGAAAGTGATCAGTCTCAGTCTATCTAAGTGTCATTTCAGGTTCCTTTTTCTTGGTTTGCTTCCCTGAATTGAACGTCTGTTTGTGGATAATCTACAGTGTTGCCTGGTCATGCGTATGTGGTGTAACGCAGTGCTATTTTATCATATTAGATACATTTGAGTATGTTTAAAATTATGTTATTATACAAATGCTCAGCAGCTACTATGAGACACTTGTTGCAGACTGCAGTAAGCTAGATCAATATTAGGCATGGTAAAACATGGTACTCGCAGTAAATCAAGAAAACGAGATTTAAACAATAAAACTAACTGTGTTGAGCTATATAACAATGATTAGTTTCTGTCGATGAATGTATCCAAACAGTTGCTCTTCTGTCTAATAAAACATAATATATTCATTCAATACATCTTTGGTGTTTCCATGGTTTCTACAAAATGAAACCAAAAATCGAGGGTAATGCGGGTATGATGTCATTGATAGGTGCCACTTTACATGTGGAAAAACACTTTTCACTTCTGATCAAGACATCCTCTATTTTCTTTTCAGGCCTCTGGGAATACATTGCTTGACAGTACAGAACATTAGCAGATTGCGAAGAAAAACAGAAGGACCGCTGTTATGTTAACAAAATAACATTAAAACCAAACAACTCAATCAATGCTCTTTTGTGGACAAACACTCTTCTACACTATGTTCATTGCATTCTTTCAGACAGATAAATGTCTCTTAGTTTATGCCAATTGCAAGATGTTATCGATATACCCATAGAGACAATCTTTGGCACAATCTTTGGCACCAGTTACATGTTGCTTGCTTAACTTAACTAAACTTCATTATGAAACTATGAGTTGCATTTCCTCTTGAGCGGGTTGGGGGGGGGGGGGGGGGGGGCTGTTCTTTGTGAAATAATGGTCGTTTCAATAGATGTTTGCATAGCAACCTACATGTCTTAGCTGAATCTTTTATTGACTGAAACACAAGAGAGACGTCAGTGCACACTCATGCTCTGAAGTAAACAGAATTTCTTTGCCATAATTGAGGCAATGTCGTCATATACTAAATCCTTTGAAAGCATACAGCATGGACAGTTTTCATTATGTCTCATCAGACTGAAGAGTCACTGTAGTCCAAATCCATGACTAAACATGTTACATCAGGTTTAATATCTTCTCTGTAAGGTTCACCTGCACTAACATGCCTTAGGTACCTGAGTAAGCTTGTATGAGGTAATCCAAGTTAATGTGACACTCTTGAGACATGATAAATAATGGTATGTCACTTCACACCCTACATAGGGAACTCTGACAGTAGTTCTTGCAAAACATTCGTGAGAAAGTGTGATACCAAAGGTGTCAAGTTGTATTGGGGTTTGGGTTGTTTTGTGTTGTCATGTATCAAATGGACAGTAGCTTTTCTTTCAAACGATGAAAGAATGGAATTCTGTTCATTCATTCAAATGTGGTTTAGATAACAAACAAAAGGTACCTGGATCTGATAACATAAAACGGTATTGTGATTATAAATATTAGATTTTTTTAAGTCACCACAATATGTACTATATTAGGGCTGTTGCTTTAACACGTTGAATTGGTGTGATTAACTATGGAAAAATAACATCTCGGTACGTGGCGGAGCGTCCGACGCCAGGTCTAACACTCGTATGCATTGGTGGAACTTGTGTTAGGCTGGGTTCCATATGTTGTGACCCCTACGGTGGTCCCATATATGTATTCTTCCATGGTACGGCTCCCTATGGCGAGCCCAAGTCTTTCCCTTGGCAGAGCCCGCTCTGCCGTCTCTGTGCGGTGTAGTCCCCCGCCTGCATTGGCCGGGGCCACCCCTGGGACTTCCGTATGTTGTACTGCCCACGGCCAGTCCATACGTGTATACTCCACATGATACCTCCCTACGGGTAGGATGTGGCTTCCGCAGCGGCCATGATAACTTTCATGAAGACACGGGGCGACAGGTACAGCCCGAAGGGTAGGACTCTGTGCTGATCTGCCCATCCCCTTTGAACGCAAAGCGCAGGAACGGTCTGTGTCGAGGGAGAATCAAGATATGAAAGTACGCATCTTTCAGGTAGATCGCTGTAAACCAATCTTGGGGACGGATGCACCTGAAGATGCATTTCTGCGTTAGCATTCTGAACGGCAGCCTGTGAAGGGACTGATTCAAGAACCGCAGGTCCAAGATTGGCCGTAACCCGCTGCCTTTCTTGGGTACAATGAAGCACGGGCTGTAGAAGCCTGTCTTCATATCTGCTGGAGGGACCGGCTCTATCGCGTCCTTCGCCAGTAGGACTGTGATCTCCGCCCGTAGCACAGGGGCGCTCTCCTCCGACACGGAGGTAAAGTGTATGCCCCTTAACTTGGGGGGCCGCCGGGCGAACTGAAACGCGTAGCTGAGTCTGATCGTACGGACGAGCCAGCGGGACGTGCTGGGAAGCGCTAGCCAGGTTCTTAGCAACCGAACCAGTGGGACCAACGGCACCACAGACGTACCCGCAGCGGGGCAGCGCAGCAGAGTGCTGGGACCTGACTCGGCATAGCGGCCTGAAGTGGGGTCTGAGTGTGCAGTGCAACACTTACCTGCTTCCGCTGAGGGGGCGCATGGGTGTGAGGAGGCCTCTTGTGTGCGTCCTGAACACAGCCAGCACCCCCTGCTGACAAGGCATGGGAGCGTCGTACACCGCCAAGCGTGCTCTCTTGGCACCCAGAGATTTTGGAAACAGCTCTTTTTGTGAATAGAATAGAGTTCACAGTGTGAATAGAGTTGTGCAGGTATGAAGTCACTTTGTAGGCCTGCCATGTGTTAGCATCATACTGGTTCCCTCAACAAAAAACCCAATGGGATTTTCCCATAGGCTTTTGTATGATCACAAAAAACAAGCTCTGTGATCGACAAATGTTTATGATACTTACAAGTTTTTGTAGAGAATTTTCACAGATGAACACAACTTTTATGAATTTTGTCGCCAGGAGTAAAAAGCTATAGGTAGGCTATAAACCAACTACACCACAGTCCCACTTCAACATCACCACAACTCTTTCAGTTTTTATCTAAAAACATTTTCCCAGAAAGTTTGAAGTTTATAAGAGCACAATTATAAGCATAACAAGGCTGTAAAAGCGGATGATGTTTAATCTCCCCGACTGCCTCTGTGGTCCCATTTAGCCACTTGTTAGCAACTGCCTTTTTCAAGACATGTAACAGCTTTAAAAAATCACGAGGGGGGTAATACTGATGTATTTTATGTCATAGAATAAAACATGAAAGTGTCTTGAGCTCGTTAACACAGACCTTATTTCAGCCATTTAACCAAAATCCCATTCAAAAAACCCATTGATTTTGAACGATGGATCCGGACGATGGATCCGGAAGTGCTAAAATGCTAACTCGTTTCTGCGTTTTGGCCTACAAAGTGATGTTATACCTGCACCACTCTATGACAGTAAAGCTACGTAACTGATGCTGGTAGATCACATGATAATGACACCATGGCGAATGTAGTACATCCGGATTACGTTCACATAGAGTAGACACATTCATAGAACTTAGCGGCCTTGAAGTAATTACTTATTAAAAATACACTATATTGCCAAAAGTAGGGGAGTGCGGGGCACAACCTAACGCAGGGTTAGTTGTAACACACATGGTTTAAAACTTTCCACACATGCCAGCATGACGAAATTTAATGTATTTAATAGTTGTCATATCAACAGTATATAGAGAAAAAATTGCGCCAAAATTCAAAAGTCTTTGGAAGATATCACTGAACATTTATTTAACCATAGCAAAAGTCAATTTCTTAAGTAAATTTTTAATCTCTATTTTTTGTGTTTATTTTAAATGAGACAAATCTGATATTATTTTAATCTTATATCTGTTGTGTAACAGTTGAGATAGTTCTTTAATGCTGATCTAACCAGCAGAAGACACGAGCCGGTTTAAATCCCATTTGCTCAGGTGGGGTGTGTTGTAACACTGTGTTACAATGTGCCCCTATTAGAACTACGATATTATATTCTATACTTTTATCAATTCTGTTGAGAAATTTTGTAAATTTATTTATTTTTAATTATTAAAAAATGCCATTATTTTATATGAAAAAATTGATACAAAATATTTTAGTTTGTCTTGTATATATTTTTAATTATATCAGATAACATTTTAAGCTGTCGTATGTTAATGTTACATCGTGCCCCTCACATGTTACAATGTACCCCACCTATGGGGCATGTTGTCACATTTCACTTCCATTCTTTCAGGGTAAATCAAGAAAAAAGTATATACTGTATTACTGAAACAAAACCACATAATTCTACTAGACGTGTGAAATTAATGTGGGGAAAAATAAATACTCTGAACCACAAGTGGATTTACACAAATCGAGAAAGTCAAAAAGCGTTAGGTTGTGCCCCGCTCTCCCGTATTGGGACACCCCTCCAAATCATTGAATTCAGGTGTTCCAATCACTTCCATGGCCAAAGGTGTATAAAATCAAGCACCTAGGCATGCAGCTTCTGAAGATACTGTACTGTACTGCTTTTACAAACATTTGTAAAGGAATGGGTCGCTCTCAGGAGCTCAGTGAATTCAAGAGTGGTATTGTGATAGGTTGCCACCTGTGCAATAAGTCCATTCGTGAAATTTCCTCACTACTAAATATTCCATGGTCAACTGTTAGTGGTATTATAACAAAGTGGAAGCAATTGGGAAAAACTGCAACTCAGCCACGAAGTAGTAGGCCACGTAAAATCACAGAGCGGGGTCAGCACATGCTGAGGCGCACAGTGCGCAGAAGTCGCCAACTTTCTGCAGAGTCAATAGCTACAGACCTCCAAACTTCGTGTGGCCTTCAGATTAGCTCAAGAACAGTGCGTAGAGAGCTTCATGGAATGGGTTTCCATGGCCGAGCAGCTGCTTCCAAGCCTCACATCACCAAGTGAAATGCAAAAAGTCAGCTGCAGTGGTGTAAAGCACGTCACCACTGGACTCTAGAGCAGTGGAGACGTGTTCTCTGGAGTGACCAATCACTGGACGAGTCTGGGTTTGGCGGTTGCCAGGAGAACGGTACTTGCCTGACTGCATTGTGCCAAGTGTAAAGTTTGGTGGAGGGGGGATTATGGTGTGGGGTTGTTTTTCAGGGGTTGGGCTTGTCCCCTTAGTTCCAGTGAAAGGAACACTTAATGCTTCAACATACCAAGACATTTTGGACAATTTCATGCTCCCAACTTTTATTATCACAGTGACTTGTGTGAGTTGTATCACACACACTCATTACCACAGTGACTTGCCATTTAGAGTATCATTTCATGGTAACACTTTACAATAAGATTTCATTAGTTAACATTATATACTTTAGTTAACATGAATTAAGAATTAACAACACTTCTACAGCATTTATTAATCTTAGCTAATGTTAATTTCAACATTTACTAATACATTATTGAAATCAAATGTTGTATTTGTTAGCATTAGGTAATGCACCGTGAACTCACATGAACAAACAATGAACGACTCTACTTTTATTAATTTAAGATTCACAAAGATGAATAAATACGTTAACAAATGTATTGCTCATTGTTAGTTCATGTTAGTTAATACATTAACTAGTGTTAACAAATGCGACCTTATTGTAAAGTGTTACCCAATTCATTTTTCATTCATACACTATTCATGCCACATCTGAGCTTCAGTAGCCTGTGTAAATATACCTAAATGCCATATTTTAAAATATTATTTGAAATTATTTCAACATGAACTGCAAAAGTAATTTTTTTAAATAAAAATTAATTAAATTATTATATTTTATTAAAATACATTTTGAATAGTTGTCAATAAAGAAATATTTAGTGTAATGCCTGCATCTCCCAGTAGGGAAATATGATTAAATGTAGGATTTATGAAGCAGACTGGATGGTAAACACTATCTGGAAACAAACTCTCATGCTGACAGGCGTGAATCCAGCGCCTTCTGCCAAAAGTGTGGGGTGTGAATAAATGTCATGGCCTGATCTAGAGCTTAAACTGATGAGACCTTATAATATCTCATCATGACAAGTATTTTTGACCTCACTACTCTCTTAGCTAGCAGTCATTCAAGATTACAGTAATGCTTTTCCATTGAGTGTACATTTCCCATTCATCCATGTGTGATGCTTTTCTTAGAGAGGTAATGAAATAAATTGTGCCTTTCTTACCACTTTGCTATGCTATCTAATAGACTAAAGTCCATTTGAAAGCAATCAGACTGTTTTTATGTGAGAGCCAAGAAGCCTCTTTAGATCACTGGCATGCATTATGAGGTTCATTCAGTCTCACAGACTGATAAATGCAAGAAATGAGCCAACTGAAAGTGTCTGGTTTAGCGGTTTAGAGAACTTGCAGTCAGAATTTCCATAAGAGAGAATTGCTTTTGTCACACCCATGTTTGAAGCGCGTGCCAGTGTGATCTTGTGGTTAACATGGACTTGTCAGCACAAACACATGTCTGAGGAGGACAGATTCCCAGCAGATGTCTTCCACTAACCTTCTTGAGAAGAGAGACATTCCAATACAAAATCTCAGTGTTCACATTATGGTTTGGGGAAAGTAGTTAAGATCTGAGCTTTGATCTCCATAATAAACCAAGATAAGGAATTTTTCATAATAACAGGAAAAGTATATTTATGACATCCATTATGTGTTGTTTTTAGAAAACTACTAAGTTATACACAACTACACACCGTCTTATTTCCTCAGTGTATTAAATGAAGTGACCTTGTTAAGTGTGATGTATACATTTCAGCACCTCAGAGCCTGTCTTCCCCCAAGGGTTTGTTCAACCAGAAAAGGATGTTTATTTCAACTGCTGTGAGCTGTTTTGGGGTTAGAGGAAGTGAGCATGTCTGTCTTCCATGTGAGTTGTGAAATGACTAATGACTACAGAAGATCCCATACAGATATAGTGTTGGGGTGCAACCTTCTGGGAAGGCTTTCCACAAGGTTTAGGAGTGTATTTATGGGAATTTTTGATCATTCTTCTAGAAGCGCATTTGTCAGGTCAGGCACTGATTTTGCACAAGAAGGCCTGGCTCGCAGTCTCCGCTCTAATTCATCCCAAAGGTGTTTTATCGGGTTGAGGCCAGTCAAGTTCCTCCACACCAAACTCACTCATCCATGTCTTTATGGACCTTGCGTTGTGCACTGGTGTACAGTCTTGTTGGCCATCCCCAAACTGTTCCCACAAAGTTTGGAGCATGAAATTGTCCAAAATGTCTTGGTATGCTGAAGCATTAAAGTCCCTGTAAAGGCAATTCTGAGATTTGTTTCTAAACACATTATAAATGTTAGAAATGTATTGCTGAAACATATTACAAAGATTGTGAACTGTGTAGTACTGAATTGTAGAGTTAGACTGTTAAACAGTTTTTTACCATTGCTGTGTTCAGGATTTTTTGGGTGGGGCTAAAACGGTGGCTCGATGACGCACTGGAGCCACTGTGCATATGGCCCCTCCCCCAACAGTATCATAACTGTTGATGATGCACTGGAGCCACTGAGCCTGGCCCCTCTCCCATACTATCATAACTTTTTTTGCATCAGTTCGCCCACTCTATCGTGAGTTACTGTCAGTACCGTTAGTTACTACAGCCTACAATTTACAAAACAGCTTACAAAACAAAAACGATGATATCAAGAAGAGGTGGATTCATTTTGTGAACAGCTACCTTGATGGAGAGCTGAGGAACACCACCAACACCTGCCTCTGCGGTGACTTTACACCGGATAGTTTTACAAACTTTCATCGGAGACAACTGGAATTCACTGATAATCCTCTGCAGAATAGGGCTGAACCAATTATCTCCAGCGCCGGCCTACATCCACCCCTTCCGCCGACTGGTTTTTATTTATTTGGTCTTTATTTATCTGGTGCTATCGTGAACTGTACGTGAGTGTTGTCTTGTGTGCTTAAGGCAGCTTTGCCGCGAGTGGGCATGGTTTCAGCGCAGACAGTGGACATGGCCCTCAGCATTTGAAAGCAGAGAATGTGGTTTATTTTTTCAAGATTTTGATAAGCTATTTTATTTACTTGCCGGATTTTTTGGAGATTCAGATTTGGCTGGGTGGTTAATAACACATTTGTCTGTGGTGTGACAAACTCAGAACACATATTTAATTTTGACCTCACAGAGGTTTTAAGAGATCCTTTCACTGGAACTAAGAAAACCCCTGAGAAACAACCCCACACCATAATCCCCCCTCCACCAAACTTTACACTTGGCACAATGCTCCATTCTCCCGGCAACCGCCAAAACCAGACTCATCCATCGGATTGCCAGACAGAGAAGTGTGATTCGTCACTCCAGAGAACACGTCTCTACTGCTCTAGTGTCCAGTGGTGGCATGCATTACACCACTGCATCCCACACTTTGCATTGCACTTTATGATGTAAGCTGCTCGGCCATGGAAACCCATTCCATGAAGCTCTCTACGTACTGTTCTTGAGCTAATCTGAAGGCCACACGAAGTTTGGAGGTCTGTAGCTATTGACTCTGCAGAAAGTTGGCAACTTCTGCGCACTGTGCGCCTCAGCATGCGCTGACCCCGCTCTGTGATTTTACGTGGTTGCTGTTGTTCCCAATTACTTCCACTTTGTTATAATACCACTAACAGTTGACTGTGGAATATTTAGTAGTGAGGAAATTTCACAAATGGACTTATTGCACAGGTGGCAACCTATCACGGTACCACTCTTGAATTCACTGAGCTCCTGAGAGTGACCCATTCTTTCACAAATGTTTGTAGAAGCATTCTGCATGCCTAGGTGCTTGATTTTATACACCTGTGGCCATGGAAGTGATTGGAACTCACTGATTTGGAGGGGTGTCATAGGACATTATCCATTAAGTTTACAGACGTTTGCAATGCAATGCGTAATTTCAAAATACAGTGAAAATACCTGTGAAAAAATCCTTTATATTAACAAATTATTAGGCCAATTTTCCTTTTTTTTTCTTAGAATGTGGAACACAGAGGCTTTATCTCTGCTTACTAACAAATTAGTAACATTTTGAGTGACACACAAACATCTCAGCCAACAAGCCCAAGGAAGCCTTATTGTGAAAGAGAATACTACATGTCCTCACAATTATCATTAATCTTCAACATCAAGAAACATATTTCATTCACTGTGGCATCTTTCTCCGTTCAGACCTGACCAGTCAAGCCTGAGCATTGATATACGCACATTTCCTGTATAGCCTATTAGAAAGTAGTCCAGGATGCTTTTTTTTTTATTTGATCATAGTTTTCATTGCTCAGTCATTTCCATTTTTTCACCACCCACTCAAATGCATGTCTTCATTGCAGCTGTGGAAGGTAACACTTGAAATCTGTTTGAGCATGTTAACCCCACGAGTGATTTTGATTGATTCATTTAAAGCTAAATGAGAAAGCGCTGGATTGTAGAGAGACGCTGCAGGACACATGAAGTGTTCTTTTTCCTGGCAGTCAAATTGGCTTTGAGCTAAATGTTAAATTAAGCAAAAAAGTTTCGTAAAAGTCATTCATTTGTGTTACATATATATTGTAATGCCACATTTACTTTATCAGTTAATTTATTTACATTATCAATTTACACATCAGATTGAATTAGACTTAGACTTTCCATATTTCAAAAATGAGCCATAACATTCTTAAACCGAACCTAACTGATGTTAATCCGCTTTTAGCGAGTGGTTTGTGGTTGATCACTTGAATTTTCAGTACATTCACTCAATAATTCACATCTTCTTCTACTTTCATGTTCATAAATAGTCAGATGGACAGTATACAACATCTCAGCTGTGCAGAGGTAATTTCAATATGCATTTATAGCTTTAATTAATGTATTTAAAAGTTTCTTAATGTTTATCTTAACAGATTTTAAATCATGTGACCAGCTGCACAGTTTGTCTATGACAGTTGTTCTCACGGATAGTGCATGAGAAGACCACATCTTCAAGACAGTGGTAAAGACTGATGTCAGACTCAACCCACGCACACTCACAGCGAGATCTCAGTAACGTGCGATCATAGAGCCCTGTATACCCACACAAGCCATTTACAATGACACGCAATATACCATACTCTGAGGTCATGAAGAATCCATTTTGCATGCAATATTTTCCTATACATCCTGTATTTCACCTCAAATTTAAATATGTAAGTATTTAAATAGTTCAAGTGTCCATTGTTTTGTTATTTAAACTTTTTAAAAACAATTTCCAATTTTTAAAAGCCTGTCTTGCCCAAAGATGCATTGGGTTTTTGAAGTAGCCCTATAAATAAAAGGGAATTACTTCAGTTAGGCTTCCAAAAGAGGCCCCCCACACGGAGGGCTGGGACTTCCTCAACTGCACATGACTGGAATAATGAGGAACATCTACATTGACCTTGTTGTGTCAGCTACAGGAAGTTTGGTTTTGCTCAAGGCACTAAGTGGAAGATGGCACAGTGAGCACAAGTTTGCTTATTTTAGCATGAGAAGGAAACAGAACTTCTTCTATCAAAAGCATTCCTGTAATTCCTTGCTTTGTTTAAGAATGCAAAACTTCATCAGACATATTGTAGCTCCGACTAACTAAATACGTTTTAGTCATGGTTACAATGGAGAATGTTTTGTTTCTGTGATTGCTTAGTTACCAGATGGCCTGTCCACTTTTCGGAAGAAATCCTCTGGTGTTATGTAACAGTCTTTCTCTCTCTCTTCCTGATGCTGCCTCGACACTCTCAGTCCTGCACAAATTCTCACAGGCTGTTAAAGATGTTAGATGGACACCAGATGCTGAAACCTGATGCATCAGACGACCACGCAGCCTACAGAGGTTTCCTGTATTTTTATCTTCCTTTATTTACATTGCCTCTTATAATCTGTTTGCATGTCTAAGCCAAATGTAGTGCACGGAACAATTGTGGATTATCCAGCCACTTTTCCAGTTCCTGATATACAATAGGACTTATTAGAGGTAGTAAATATAACTGATGCATGAACTTTTGAACTGACAGACAGGCAGTCAAACAGTTAATAAAAAAACAGCATGCTTCAAAGAACATTTTAAAGCTTTTAAAGCTTAACTGAGAAATGTTTGGGGTGTACGATGCCCTTCTGGAATTTCCATTGAGATCATGTCACTGATTTAAGCAGCAAAATGCTAATTATGTCATTTGAATTACTGCTTAGTTAATTAGTTGGTTCAGCGAACATCAGATCTTTAATTAGAAAAACAATAAAAAAGAATGTGGGAAGCTAAAAAACATCATTCCCAAAGTTAACACATAAAGATGAATAAATGACCACTCATGCATAACCACTAACTACTTGTGAGTATCTTTTTAGAAAGCTTGATTTACACAAAACACAATACAAACACATTTTGAGTATATTTCCAGTTATCCAGCTCCAAATTATGTGATCCAAACATTGTCCTGAAGTTCTATGCTGCTTTTTCTTGTTCCTTCCTTTGTGCACCACTTACCAAATTACATCCTGCCCTGCATGAACCCAATATGGTGAAGTGTGCGTTCATGTGAGTGGTTGTCATAGACTCACCTCCTTGTTCATCCATGAATGCAGCGACCTATAATCCTCTCTCTCTCTTTCTCTCTCGCCCTCTTTCTGACTCGTCCCAGCTCTCAGAGTGCTGTTTCGGATGTTTGGCTCAGCTCTCTTAGAGGGTCTTTCCCATTCTTGAGGTTCTTTATAAGGCTAGGGGGCATGAGTGGGCGGGCCAGACGCCAAGCTTTCTCCCTCCCTCCGCCACCAACCATGTTAACGATCTGCTTGTTACCTCTCCCTTCTCAAGTGTGTGTGGAGAGAGAGCGAGAGAGAGAGCGAGAGACAAAGACGCTGACAAAGAATGTGTCTGTGTGTGAGAGAGATAGACAGACAGAGAGAGCTTACCTTACAGTATTAATATTCACACTCTCCCCTCACTAACCATGTTCGTACCACTTTTGTCAGAGCCCTGGCCAGAAACAAAGACATTTTTGTTTCTCTGGGTTACAACTAGCTCTGTCACAAGCCTTGGTAATCATAAAAAAAAAAAACATCAACACAGAACAAAAGTCATGTTTTGTTCTCTCCTTTTGTGTTGTCTCTGTTTGTGACTGGGTCTTTCATGCAGGTGATGCCCAGGAGACAGGAAGAAGTGTCTGTGGATATTAATAATAATATCTTTAATGTAGGGCGTGAGAAATATGAGACTCATTCAGGCTTATCTTGTGTAGTATTACAGTATATGCAGGGATAGTTCACTCAAATGAAACTTTGATTGTATGAAAAGAGCAGCTGACATTCTGCTAAATATCCTTTTGCGTTCCACAGAAGAAAGAAAGTCACGTGGACTTGGAATTATGTTTTTATATGCTCATGCAAAGTGTGCCTCTTGAAAGAATCCCACAAGAAAATCAAGAAAACTAGGGAACAATTATGTATTTTTTGTACAAAATGTAAAAATTGATTGTATTGTGTTTAATAATAAAATAGTAATATATAACAATATATTATAAATACAATGTTATATAAATTATATATTTTATATGCCTAAAAAATTATTTGCTGATATTTGGACTAAATAACATTTGAGCCTGCTGTCTTGAAGAAAATGGGAAATGTTGGGAAAAAAAATAAATATATATATATATACACTCACCTAAAGGATTATTAGGAACACCATACTAATACTGTGTTTGACCCCCTTTCGCCTTCAGAACTGCCTTAATTCTACGTGGCATTGATTCATCAAGGTGCTGAAAGCATTCTTTAGAAATGTTGGCCCATATTGATAGGATAGCATCTTGCAGTTGATGGAGATTTGTGGGATGCACATCCAGGGCACGAAGCTCCCGTTCCACCACATCCCAAAGATGCTCTATTGGGTTGAGATCTGGTGACTGTGGGGGCCATTTTAGTACAGTGAACTCATTGTCATGTTCAAGAAACCAATTTGAAATGATTCGAGCTTTGTGACATGGTGCATTATCCTGCTGGAAGTAGCCATCAGAGGATGGGTACATGGTGGTCATAAAGGGATGGACATGGTCAGAAACAATGCTCAGGTAGGCCGTGGCATTTAAACGATGCCCAATTGGCACTAAGGGGCCTAAAGTGTGCCAAGAAAACATCCCCCACACCATTACACCACCACCACCAGCCTGCACAGTGGTAACAAGGCATGATGGATCCATGTTCTCATTCGGTTTACGCCAAATTCTGACTCTACCATCTGAATGTCTCGACAGAAATCGAGACTCATCAGACCAGGCAACATTTTTCCAGTCTTCAACTGTCCAATTTTGGTGAGCTTGTGCAAATTGTAGCCTCTTTTTCCTATTTGTAGTGGAGATGAGTGGTACCCGGTGGGGTCTTCTGCTGTTGTAGCCCATCCGCCTCAAGGTTGTGCGTGTTGTGGCTTCACAAATGCTTTGCTGCATACCTCGGTTGTAACGAGTGGTTATTTCAGTCAAAGTTGCTCTTCTATCAGCTTGAATCAGTCGGCCCATTCTCCTCTGACCTCTAGCATCAACAAGGCATTTTCGCCCACAGGACTGCTGCATACTGGATGTTCTTCCCTTTTCACACCATTCTTTGTAAACTCTAGAAATGGTTGTGCGTGAAAATCCCAGTAACTGAGCAGATTGTGAAATACTCAGACCGGCCGGCTGGCACCAACAACCATGCCACGCTCAAAATTGCTTAAATAACCTTTCTTTCCCTTTCTGACATTCAGTTTGGAGTTCAGGAGATTGTCTTGACCAGGACCACACCCCTAAATGCATTGAAGCAACTGCCATGTGACTGGTTGATTAGATAATTGCATTAATGAGAAATTGAACAGGTGTTCCTAATAATCCTTTAGGTGAGTGTGTATGTGTATATATATATATATATATATATATATATATATATATATATATATATGTGTGTGTATATATATTTTTATTTTATTTCCCATTTTATATATATATATACAAAAGAGACATTTGTACAGCATTTTCACTTCCTCAACCAGAGTAACTAATTGACACACAAATTCTAAGAAGGTGCAGGCATGAGAACAATTATGTTGCAATTTACTGAAGAGAGAAACAACTTTTTTTTTTGAACGCTTAGAAACACAGATGCTATGCATTCTCTCTGCATTCTCGAAAGAGCAGTGTACAACTTCCCTGAGGTGAGCTGTTGCTAATTAAAGGGATAGCTCACCCAAAGTGAACATTTTGTCATTTCCCTATTGTTTTATGCTGTGTCTTATTCAACATTCACTGCATTTTTGCAAAGCAAATGGTGACTGTGGTTGTCATTCTGCTTTCTTCTTCTTTTGGGAATAAAGGTTTTGTAAGTACATGAAGGTGAGTAAATGATGACAGAATGTTCATTTTGGGTAAACTATTCCTTTAAATGGGCAGATATTTCAGAGTGCTTATCTATGCCAGATAAGTAAAGATAAAAGCCTTAAAGGGTTAGTTTACCCAAAAATGAAAATTCTGTCATTAATTACTCACCCTCATGTCGTTCTCAACCCGTAAGACCTTCGTTCATCTTCGGAACACAAATTAAGATATTTTTTATGAAATCCAAGAGCTCTCTGACCTCTCCATAGACAGCAATTTAATTAACACTTTCAAGGCCCAGAAAGGTATTAAAGACATCGTTAAAATTGTCCATGTGACTATACATTGATTCAAACTTAATTTTATGAAACGACGAGAATACTTTTTGTGCACAAACCACCCCCCAAAATAACAACTTTATTCAACAATCTCTTCTCGTCACCTACGCTGTTGACGTAGTAAATACAGTGCAGCGCTGTCGAATCGCTACGTCAGAATGCCTGCTTACCATTGGCCGATGCTGTTCACGTAAGCACCACGACGCATGTGTATGATGCTGACGCAGGAACTCTGCCGTAAAACTCGGAAGGGCTGCACTGTTTAACGTCAACAGTGTAGGAGACTGGCACAGACTAGAAGAAATTATTGAATAAAGTAGTTATTTTTGTTTGTTTTTTTGCGCACAAAAAATATTCTTGTCGCTTCATAAAATTAAGGTTGAACCACTGTAGTCACATGAACTACTTTATCAATGTTTTTACTACCTTTCTGTACCTTAAAAGTGGTAATTAAATTGCTGTCTGGAGGGGTCAGAGAGCTCTCGGATTTCATAAAAAATATCTTAATTTGTGCTCCGAAGATGAACGAAGGCCTTATGGGTTTGTACCGACATGAGTGTGAGTAATTAATGACAGAATTTTCATTTTTGGGTGAACTAACCCTTTAATATGCAGTTTTAGGTTTTTGTTAAAAGTTAGCGTGAGATATTTAGAATATGTTTAGAACAATAAAAGTCTTTGAGGCAATTCCTCAACAGTGGAAATGCATTGGAACGTAGTCACTCTAAGTGGAAACTAGTTGCCCTTTTAAATTTAGAACACAGAAGGGACCTCTGTGATATACCAAATGCATAATACATAACTTTTGAAAGTTCAGTCTCTATACGACTTTCCTCAAAAGAAAATGCATCGTCTGAATGACTTCCTGGGGCCCAGAAACAGACTTAAACAGCATATTCTTTCAATTAAACCTCCAGAAAGCTGTTTCCTGGTGTATGTTTATATCCCCTGTATTTGGATGGTAACAACATAATCAAGTGTCTCATCTGGTTTCCATGTGACTTTTTTTGTTTGTTTGTTTTTTTGAAAAAATGTAATTGGACCAAAATATCTGATTGGAGAAAAAATCGCAGATGTGTTCATAGGAAACCTTCGAAAGGGAGTGCCTATTAGTCACCTTGCATCCTCAGGATATTATATACAAAGACTGAACTATTAAATGTTACAGAGGTGGACAACATAAACTTTGTCTGTGACCTTCCCATTAAAAAAAAACTTGTGCATTTTAGTCATTGTCTGACTCCACCACCTATTGTTATGGGCTCCCAAAGAGCTTGAATAATAGGGAGTTTCTCACACATTGATAATTTCCAAGACACTATATAAATGATTGTTAGAAATAAGTGTTGTTTTAGCATGGGGTCAAAAGTGTAAGCAATCATTTCTGCACAGATCTCTGTATATCAATTCATGCCATGATTTGAAGTGCTACTGACAAAGTATTTTTAAATGAACCTCCAACAGAACTAATGGCACTAGCTGATCTTTAAAAAGTAAACTGAAAACTTTGTAAACTTTGCAAATGGTGATTCAGATCCAACAGTCTTACTATAATGGCTATTTGGCAATGATGTCAACCATCTGCTTCCCACATGGAGAAACTCTCTTCTGTTAAAAAAGGTTTCCTGCTACACATTAAAAAGGACATTTGTGGTACACAACTTGTAAGTATGCACCCAGTCAGTTATATTGATTTTCAATTAATACATGAATTTTGAGCTCATCACAAATGCCGCAGAACAGCAGTGTTTCATAATAATAAAAAATGGAATAAAACTCTATTAGCATTTCTCTCAGAATGAGGAAAAAATGCACATGTCCCTGTTGCTCCTGCAGCACATATGAAGTCTATTTAAAGAACATTCTCATTTGATTTATATAGTAGATAAAAGAGTGCATAATGTGATGATGATGAAACTATATTGTGAATAAGATTCTTTCTGTGTGTTGTGAGTGGTACTCTCTGAAATAGGTTTTAAACTAGTTTAGTCAGACATTAAGGACCTGTTAATGAAAAATGAAAATCTTGCCTGTTAAGTCAGTGTGCAGTTGCAAACTGCTTAGACTAGTCTTAAAATTTAGTCGTCTAATTTTTTTCTTCAAGACTGGTCATCATTTTTTAAAGTCACAAATTACATAAAAAGGTATATCGTATAATTTGAATTGGAAAAATAAGATAGATTACCCCTTGATTCAAACTAGTTATTCAGACAGTCTTAACATAGTGACTAAGTTAATGCAACTGGCTCCAGGTTTTTATAGCAGAAGATATGATTTCTGTCTAAACTGACACATGAGTTGTGCCAGGTGTTTTACTCTGGTACTTGTCTCAGAATTAGTCACAGGATCAGAGCTTTTAACTAAGATACTGTGGAATGTGGAAAATAAATAAAACCTGTCCGAACATCTGGATTGTGTTGTTTAAGGTGTCCTTGTTGATGACATGCTCCTTTATATTGCTTGCGGAGTCATGAGTACATAATGAATAGATTACATGAGGCCATCATTCCTGTTATGCACATTTTCATGTCCCAATCATATATGTTTCAAACTCACAATTATGAAATATGGAAATCAAGTCAGGTATATTTACAATCTGAGGTCACCAATATTTTTTTTTGATATTGATTAATATTTATAGTTTTTTTTCCATGTTTCTCTAATTTTCACATTTCTCTTTCTCTAATGGGAATGTTTCAAACAAAGGTTTTATTGTTTCAAACAATAAAAACAAAGTAATTATTTAATAGATTTTACATTTTTAGATACACTGTTTTCTGTGTTTCATATAATTTTGTATCCTAGTCTAATATCCATTTTAGGAGTGGATTAAAATAATTATGTGAAAATGTATTGAATGATTATGGTTTTAGTTTATTTGTACTTTTTAAAAAAATCCATACTTTTGATAAAATTACAGAAATTGTTATACAATTATCAGAATTTAAAAATATCAAAATGAACTTATATTCATATAAGATCATTGTCAATACCTCAGCTATTTATTTCTATCCTGTTTTTGTTTTTTGCTATTGTATAAATAAGCTATAATTAATAAAGTTGAATTGCATTGACCAGAGCATGAAAGTCTACATTAATATACAAAAGTTCCAGAGCTGTTAATACAGGTAACAGGAATGTCCTACAGTGTACAAAATTAAATAAATAAAAGTTTTTTTTATGAGCAAGACAAAATCTAGCATTCATAAACAATCATATTTAGACTGACTAGTTAGTAGTTTTTTTTTTATAGATCACTTAACAATATAATTAATGACCATTTTAATACCGCCTCTGGAGTCTGGAATACATCCACAGCACATGCCTATTTAAAAGACCCATTTAAAGGGATAGTTCACCCAAAACTGAAAATGCTGTCATCATTTACTCACCCTCATGTTGTTCCAAACTTGTAAAAAAAAAAAAAAAAAATTGTTCCAAACTTGTATGAGTTTCTTTCTTCTGTTGAGCACAAAATAATATTCTTTTGTGTTCAACAGAAGAAAGAAACTCATACTTGGAACAACATAAGGGTGAGTAAATGGTGACAGAATTTTCATTTTTGGGTGAACTATCCCTTTAAAGATTCATTCAAGTTTTGCTGTTATAGCCTAGTAGACGTGCTGGAGGAAGAACTGGGTCACCAACCCACTAAAGACCTAAGAAAACTATGCAAAATATCAGCATTAAGAATGGTCCATTGTCCATGTCCGACCCTTGGAATGCAGATGACCCGTCTGAGACAAGTGTATCCTGATGTTTACACGCCGCCCCCTAGTGCTGGAGATTGAGATTCAAACCCATGTCCTGTATAACAACTTTTGCCATTGTGGCTGCGATACCGACAAAAGTACTGCATGGTACATATTCTGACCTTTATTGACATTTTAGAAGTTCATAATTATTATTATTTTAATTATTATTCAAATTAAACAGTAAAGTTTTGCGAAGATTGTGTATGTTAGGTAAGCGGCGTATTCAAGCGACCGTAAATATTTTTGTGAATCGCAACGTTCTCAGCGTAACGCTTAGTACGTACGCTCGTTGCGTATCTACGTGGATGAACGTCAACATGGCTGAATCCATGAGAGCAGCTGCCGAGAGTTGATGTGGCACTGAAGAGCAGCAGTGGCAGTGAACTTGAACTGAATAAATAATATTTATTTTGCAGATTAAGGTATGTAAGATAATATTTACACATTAAGCCATTACACGTTCACTTTGCATTAGAAATGTCATGCTGGGCCATTTATTCTTCCTTCTTGCATCAGCCAACGTGTCTCCAAAGAAAGTTTACAGAAGAAGTAAGACGTGATGTTCTTTAATGTATGTATTGATTGTGTTAATTAATTATATTGCTTATTAATGTAAAGTTTTCCTGAACCTCGTTTTTTAAATATTGTTGAATATTATTGTAGACATCATGCATACATCATGACACATCAGGATATTATACAGTATATGCACTCAAAACGTATTAAATGTCGTATTAATATAATAAAAACATCAAAGCCTGGTAACTACTTTCTTTAACAGTGATGCACTTGTCTTTGAATTTGAATTGAATGTACTAGGTCAGTTGGGTGTTGGATTCGTGTTATAGATCAAGCTTTTGTTTACATTTACACTCAGTTTAAGAAATTATGATCAAATAAATGTGGGAACTTAACCTAGGATTTAAGTAGATCAGTTATCTGAAATATACATTTCTGTGTTTTATTTTAGTTGTACAGATCAGGTCACCATGTATCTCCAGAGGATGTTGTCCTGTTCTCGGCTTTTAGCGAGACCAAATGCTCTGCAAACCTTCAGAAGAGCTGCTTCACAAGGCAAAAGTAAGTACTTATGTATTATTTATGTACCTTGTATCCCGTACCTCTTTAAAGAAATAAAAATATGTAGTGTAAAGTAAAGAAAGGTTTTGCAAAACTGACTGACTGTACTGTTCAGTATATCAGTATATTATTGTTTCTTATTTAATAAAATCAGTCAATAATTAAAATATGGAGATGCAAGTAGTTTTCATTCATGACCCTTGCTCCTAATTTACAGCATGTCTGTCTGTCTCATTCACTGGGTTGGTGCTCTTCTTTGATTTCTGTCCTGTCAGCGTTTGGTTGTGCTGTCTGGCTTTGCTGATGTGGCACCTTTTACTGTGTTATTTTCTTTCATAAAGAATGTGGCGTGGCTTTGGTGGACGCTGTACTTTACAAGCTCACAGCTTGTGCCAGATTTCTGTTCACTTCAGTTCATTTGATTGCTTTGACTTTAATTCAAGATAACTTTTGTGACTGTACTGAGATTAGTTATTGTTAATGTAGCTTGATGTCAGCTATTGCTATGCTTTGTGCAGATCATTAAAATATAAAGCAAAGGATAGATTATGAAGTTATTAAAAAGCATTTAATTTTTTTCTATTTAACCTCTCTAATATGAAATTTAAGAGTTAAAAATTATATTCAGCTGGAATTAATGTAGTGGAGGACTTAAATGTATTAATTGAAAGTTGTTTGGGTCATGAAAGTTAGACTGTGATGTAATTGGTTATTATTATTTTCCCTGCCCATTAGCCTTTGTTTATATCAGCAGAAGAGAAGCAGAGAAAGTTATTAAATTCTTGATTAGGATTATTATAGATCATAAGAACATAATGAAAGCATTGATGAATTTTGAATAATAAGACCAGGGATATCTGGAATCCCATGGGGCCTACATTTGTTTTCAATTAATTTTATGCTTTGCTCTCTTTGATGTAAAGGGTGTGATTTCAGAATCACTGTTTTTATTCAAAATATTAAATTGGCCAATATTAAAAAAAAATTAACTATGAAATATTTACAGTACCTATAGAAAGTCATCATACCCTGTAAAAATCTTCACTTTTGTCAAATTACACCCTGGAAAATAAAATAAATTGAGTCTAACATTTTTGAGCTGTACAGTATGTACAAAATTTGAAAACATTCTGGAGGATTATTAAAAATGGAAAAACTAGAATAACAAGGTTGGAAATGTCATCAGTCCCTGATTTAATACTTTGTAAAGCCACCTTTTGCTTTAATTACAGCCATTAAACTTTTTAGATATGTCTTTACTAGCTTTGCACACCTAGATTGGGGAATATTTGCCCATTCTTCCTTGCAGAATTGCTCAAGTTCAGTCAAATTCTGTGGTGAGTGGCAATAGACTGCTGTCTCTTCAAGACCATCCACAGATTTTCTATCAGATTTAAGTGAGGGCTCTGTCTTGGCCACTCAAGGACATTCACCTTCCTATCCTTAAGCCATTACGTTGTTCCTTTGGCAGTATGTTTAGGATGACAATCGTGTTGGAAGGTGAAAGACCTGCCCATTTTCAGCTGTCTAGCAAAGGGACGCAGAAATTTGGATGTACTTGGCAGCATCCATATTCCCATCAATCCTGACTACTCACCCAGTCCCTGCTGAAGAGAAACACCCCCACAACATCATGCTGCCACAACCATGCTTCACAGTAGCTATGGTGTGTTTTGGGTGGTGTGCTGTGTTTGCCTTTCGCCAAACATAGCGCTGAAAGAAAGAAGCCCTTCTTGAAAAAGTGCCACACTGTCTCATTTGCTCTATGCAAAAACACACCTGGAAGACACTGATGCCATCTGGCAAAATGTGCTATGGTCTGATGAGACCAAAATTGACCTTTTTGGACTGAACTCCAAGCTCTATGTTTGGCGAAGATGACAGCTGAAGATGGGCAGGTCTTCCAACACGACTGTGACCCTAAATATACCACCAAAGGAACAACGTAATGGCTTAAGGATGGGAAGGTGAATGTCCTTGAGTGGCCAAGTCAGAGCCCTGGCTTAAATCTGATAGAAAATCTGTGGATGGAAGAGAGCAGTCCATTGCAGACTTAAGCAATTCTGCAAGGAAGAATGGGCAAATATTCCCCATGCAAAGTTAGTAAAGACATATCCGAAAAGTTTAATGGCTGTAATTAAAGCAAAAGGTGGCTCTACGAAGTATTAAATTAGGGACTGATGACTGATGACTTTTCAAATCCTGTTATTCTAGTTTTTCGTTTTTGTTTTTTTGTTTTTTTTTAATAATTCAGAATGTTTTAAAATGTTATTTTTACTTTGATGATGAGGGTTATAATGTCTACATACAGTTAAAAAAAGTTAGACTTAGCCTAATTTATTTTATTTTCCAAGTGAAGATTTTCTAAAGATTTTTCAGCTAAAAAGAAACAGAGAAACATTTTAGGTTATAAATTATGAAAACATGCATTGATGAATTTTGTATTACAAGACAAGAGACATTTGATTAGTAAATATAGTCAATAATAATGACTTTATACTGTATTTAAATCAGTTGTTTAGGGGGACCAGCATAGTGTTCATTTGTTTACATTTATGCATGTTTACATTTTAGCCAACGGTATTCATAGTATACAATGCCATTTGTTACATTATGGACATGCACTTCATACTTCCTGTTTTCTTAGCTTGTCTCTTACCATTTCCCCATTATTCTGACATTCATCAGTGATACAATCAATACACGCTAACACAATCCATCTATGCACTCACGGCTTTCCTGCATGGCATGGCTCCTCATTGGGTGCTTTCCTGGCTCTCTCTCCCATGCAGATCCCTCTTCCTTCCCATTTCCTATACTCCATGCTGTGCGTCAGTGGAGTAATGTGCCTTTTTTTACAGTGCCACTGGCACGGGCGCACGGTAAGTCATTTGCCCACCGCAGTGAGCTGCGCCAGGCCAAAAGAATCGTTGTCAAGTTGGGGAGTGCCGTCGTAACCCGGGGCGACGAGTGTGGCCTCGCTTTGGGCCGACTCGCTTCAATAGTAGAACAGGTAAAGGTTGTGCAAATAAATATGTGATTATAACACATATAACACATTTTACTAACAAGGTGTGATGATATATTCATTGTTGACACAATATGACTCTGAATCTTGATTGTTTAAGGTGGCCGTGCTTCAGAATCAGGGTAGAGAGATGATGATCGTCACCAGTGGCGCTGTAGCATTTGGAAAACAAAGGCTGAGGCACGAAATTCTTCTCTCACAGAGTGTCAGACAAGCCCTGCATTCAGGCCAGAATCAGCTGAAAGATATGGTGAGGACATACAAATTTGTTAACAATTTTTTGGGTAAAAAATGAAAATGCGTTAAACTAAAATACAATGTTACGTTAAATGGATAGTTCATTCAAAAATGAAAATTCAGTTTCAATTACTCACCCTCATTCCATTTTTCGTTCATCTTCTAAACACAAATGTTTATATTTATAATGTTATATAATGTAGATATTTTTAATTGAAAAATCTAATTGTAAGTCCATTCAGCCAAAACTTTGACTCTTCAAAACATTCATAAAGAGATCATAAAAGAGATCCATATGAATTTTATTCACATATAAACATTGATCATAGCACATAAATAGAACAAACCTCATTGGTTCTCGTACGTCAAGCGAGCATGTTTGAGCTGGGTGAACTATCCTTTTAACTTTAAGAAGTTAACTTTAAGACTTTTCCTGTCAGGCACTGCCGGTTCTAGAGGCGAGAGCGTGTGCCGCTGCGGGACAAAGTGGGCTTATGGCTCTGTATGAAGCAATGTTCACTCAGTACAGCACCTGTACGGCCCAGGTACAAACACACGCTCGCATATGTATAATGAAGCTACAAAATATGCTCTTGTTCACATTTTAATTAATAATTTTTTGTTGCTTCAGATCCTGGTAACAAATCTGGACTTTCACGACGACCAGAAAAGACGGAACTTGAACAGCACCCTACACGAGCTGCTGCGTATGAACATCGTTCCCATTATCAACACCAATGACGCTGTGGTGCCTCCCCCAGAACCCAACAGTGACCTACAGGGGGTAAATGTGGGTACAGAGCAAAAGGAATAGGGAGAGAGAATTTGCCCCGCAGCCTTGCCACCCATCCTCTTCCTTTTGGAACTGCATGCTGGGCGGGGGCTTTACAGATGCATGCTGGGAGTCAGAGCTATGCAGAGGCTTGATCTCTGTCTTCTGCACTGTTACAGCCTGAGGGTTTTTCCATTCCTGTAGAAATGGGAAAGGAACTCACATTACTTCATTCACAGTACTGTCGCTTACTCTCTGTGCTCATCTACACTTGCTCTATCATGCACTGGCTGCGGCTTCAAATGTGGTTTAATGTGGAATTCTGCCTTTTCATAGTCTAGACAGAGTCATTGTTCATCACACCCATTTTAATGTCATATTTTAGTGATAAATGCTCATCGGAGCTTGAAATATAGAGATGATGTCTTTCTTTATGGGTTTTAAAACACACCGGCTATTTTCTCTAATTTTCTTTTCACACTGAATTTCTCTTTTTCATTCTGCAGGTTATCAGCATCAAGGATAACGACAGTCTTGCAGCGCGGCTTGCCGTGGAGATGAGGGCTGATCTTCTCATCGCTCTCTCTGATGTAGAGGGTGAGATTTCATATTGAATGTTTCGATCAGTACCATACTTGTTATTGGCCGATAATAGATTAATCCCGTATTCTTCATTTAGCTGTATCTATTTGATATTTACTTATTTATTGCTATTTCTTTTTTACTTTTAGATGACCTTTGCCGTCGTTAAAAAGCTCACTTAAAGGAACACACCGACTTTTTGGGACTTAAGTTTATTCACCGTATCCCCCAGAGTTAGATAAGTCCATACATACCATTTTTATCTCTGTGCGTGCCATAACTCTGTCTGACGCACCCACCGCTAGCCTAGCATAGCACAAAGACTCCATCTAGCCTTTTCTTTATCTAACATTTTCCTATTTACATGTTGTGATGTGTGTAGTTACATCGTGTACTAAGACCGACGGAAAATGAAAAGTTGCAATTTTCTAGACCGATATGGTTAGGAAATATATTCTCATACCTGCGTAATAATCAGTGAACTTTGCTGCCGTACCATGGGTGCAGTGGCACAATGATATTCACAGCGCCTGAAAATAATTCCCAGCACGCTCTCTGTGCAAGCAGGTTGTCACGTTGGTTATGTTGACGGCAGTTAGCCTATTTTCAGGCGCTGTGTAATATCATTGCGCTGCTGCACCCATGGTACGGCAGCAAAGCTCCCTGATTATTACGCAGGAATGGGAGTATAGTTCCACATCACAACATGTAAATAGGAAAATGTTGCCATTATTTTGTCCCTTATTGAGCAGTAGGCTAGATGGAGCCGTTTACCTCCAGTCTTTGTGCTAAGCTAGGCTAGCGGTGGGTGCGTCAGACAGAGTTATGATAAAAAAGGTATGTATAAACGTATCTAACTCTGGGGGATACGGTGAATAAGCTAAAGTCCCAAAATGTCGGCGTGTTCCTTTAAAGTATCTAATAACAGTGTCGAAATGTAAAACCATTTTTTATACTGTACATAATTTGTTTGTAGCCTTTAAAACAACTGATGTTCATTTTTTTAGAGATTTTGCCATAACAATAATTATTGTGTGTGTGTAGTCACGGCCATTCACGAGTCACGGCCAGACTGCCTGCCTCAGGTTAGAGGCACAAAATGCACACCTATACATTTTTACATCATAATTTAAAAAAAAAAAAGGAATTAGTATCTTTATTCAGCAAGGATGCATTGAATTCATCAAAAGGGATTGTAAAGACAGTTACAAAATAATTCTATTTCAAATAAATGCTGAATAAATGTATCACAGATATTTCACAAACTAATAACAATTATTACTTTTATATTTCCTATAATATAAAACAATTAAGATAATATTTTGATCTATGAAATGAAGCCAAAAATTTACACTTTAACGACTAAGATAGTCACTCTTTTTCATGCAGTTGCAAGTGATTCAGTCTGAAGCTTTCCAGACTGAGTAAATAATAGCAGGCTTCATTTTTTGGTGAAATCATTTTTAAACTCAACCATTTTACTCTCCTTCCTTTTTTTTGCCACATCTCTAGGCCTTTACGACAGCCCTCCAGGGTCAGATGATGCCAAGCTCCTGGACACGTTTTACCCTGGGGACCAGCATTCCATAACCTACGGCACAAAGTCCAGGGTCGGCATTGGAGGAATGGAAGCTAAGGTATTATTAGAGAAAGGGTATCTGTAGACACACAATATAGCTTTTGTTAGGATGAATTCCTGAAATTGACAGTCTGTGTGTTCACCAAACTTTAGGTGAAAGCTGCCCTCTGGGCTCTCCAAGGTGGGACTTCTGTTGTCATTGCTAATGGTACACACCCCAAAGTCACAGGTCATGTGATCACTGACATTGTTGAGGGCAAGAAAGTGGGAACCTTCTTCTCAGAGGTCAAGCCAGCTGGTAAGTTATCACACATTATACTGAATCAGTTTTTGTGTGGCATGATTCATTTACCCTTATCTATTAAAAGTGCTCAAATGCCACTTTTCTTCATCCACAGGCCCCACAGTTGAGCAGCAGACAGAAATGGCTCGCTCTGCTGGCAGGGCACTTGCTTCCCTTGAACCAGAGCAGGTTAGCTAAACTTTTAAACCACTATTTTAAATGACTGTCTGGAATCATGTGTGCCTATTGTTCCAGACACTATTGAATCATTGCATTAAAATGAAATATCCTGGGTTATTTTCATCTTAACATCTGTAGACAGCGCCTGTGTTACATCATTCTGTTTGTCCACAGAGAAGTGACATCATCTGTGCATTGGCTGATCTTCTTACTGAGAGGAAAGATGAGATCTTATCTGCCAACAAAAAGGACATGGAGCATGCTGCCAGCATAGGTAACAGGAAGTGATTGCTTCTCTCTAGACCATGTGCAATGTGATTTTCCCCCATCGGAGTTGCATATCACAAAGGTTCAGTCAGTTTTAATCTGTGATGTTACAGGTCGTCTTTCTCCAGCCTTGCTGAAGCGACTCAGTTTGTCATCATCAAAGCTGAACAGTTTGTCCATCGGCTTGCGCCAGATCGCAGTGTCCTCTCAGGACAGCGTTGGCAGGGTTCTGCGAAGGACCCGTGTGACAAACAACCTGGAGCTAGAGCAGATCACTGTCCCCATAGGAGTACTGCTGGTCATCTTTGAGTCACGGCCAGACTGCCTGCCTCAGGTCAGGTGCACAAAATAATATTATGTTTTGGTTATTGTTTTAGTTTTTCTGTTTGTGAGCATGTTTATGTTTGGGCCAGTGGCTGGTGCTTAAAGATCTGGGCTGTAAACAGAAAACTTGTGGGTTCAAACCCGACAGTAGACAATCCTTCAATCCGTCACCGGATTAGCCAAGGCTCCAGGTTGCTCCATTGGGATTGACAAACCAGTGTGTGTACTGTAAGTCACTTTTTATAAACATCTGCTAAATTTTGTTTATCTCAACAGGTTTCTGCTTTAGCCATTGCAAGTGGAAATGCTCTTTTGTTGAAAGGTGGCAAAGAGGCAGCCAACACAAATCGCATCCTGCATGAGCTCGCCCAGGAGGCCCTGTCCATACATGGAGTCAAAGATGCCATACAGTTGGTAAATGAAACATTTTTGCACAGTAGATTTTCACCTTATACACACACACATGCTACTGTTCAAAAGCTTGGGATTGGGAAAAATACTGTTTTCTATTGTAATTATATTATGTAATTGATTCCTGTGATAGCAAAGCTGAATTTTCAGCAGCATTACTCCAGGCTTCAGTGTCACATTTCTTATTAATAATGTTGAAAACAGTTGTGCTGCTTTATCATTTTGTGGAAACCGTGATACATAGTTTTCAGGATTCATTGATAAATAGAGGGTTCACAAGAACAGCATTTGGAAATCGTTTGTGACAATATTAATGTCTTTACTGTCACTTTTGAACAAGTTAATGCATAATTGCTGCATATTAGTATTAATTAAAAAAAATGTATTGACCTTCTGATTGTAGTGTGTTTGTGTGTGTATATGTATATTAGTCATTCAAGAATTATATATTGTGGCAGGTGAGCACTCGTGAAGAGGTGGAGGATCTGTGCCGTCTGGAGAAGATGATTGATCTGATCATTCCCCGTGGCTCCTCTCAGCTAGTCAGAGATATTCAGCGCGCAGCGAAGGGCATCCCTGTTCTTGGCCATAGTGAGGGGATCTGCCATGTTTATGTGGACCATGAGGCCAGTGTTGACAGAGCCATCAAGATCAGTAAGACTGCCAATGAAGATTTACTAGAGTGGATTGTGTTTATAAAATACAATTGTTTTATTGTTTGTGTGGGGAAAATAGTTTAATTGTTTGTAACAGTATAAATTGCACTGGTTATGTTTTATCTTTCTAGTCCGAGACTCCAAATGTGACTATCCTGCAGCCTGTAATGCCATGGAAACCCTGTTGGTACATCGAGATCTTCTCAGAACCCCAGTGTTTGATCAAATCATCGACATGCTAAGAACAGAACATGTAAGACCGTCAATAGCTATGTTACCATCCAAAGTTGCTCATTTAACTTGTGCGCAAAATTGGAATATCATATAAAACATTTGCGAAGCACTGTTTCCATTCCATGTGTTCAAGAGAACAAAAACATCACTTCCTGGAAATTGGCGCAAAATATCTGTAATAGAAATGGAAGTTGCTGCAATCGCGGAAGTCTCTGTGGCTCTTTTATCCTAAATGACTTGTGCCTCAGAGTGTGCAGACGAAATGCGATAAACGCTGTCATGCTATCTTGTGTTCAGATGCCTGATGTTTGTGAACGCAATCATGTGAGTTCTGTAGACTTTGGCTCAGGCATTTCAGAATAACTAAAACAACATTTGAGATGCTGTGCAAAGAAACCGATCCGCTGGTTAGTCCAGTTAACCAATCACATCCTCTGTTGAGGCAAAGTTTTTTTTTTTTTTATTAGGCAAATGTGTTTCCATCGTAGTTTATAGTTTATGTGCATGTCTTATCAGATAAAACATTTTATGCAAAAACATTTTAATAGAAAGTTCAACAGGATTTATTGGAAATATATTATTTTATAACATTATAAATGTTTACTGTCACTTTTGATCGATTGAATGTGTTCTTGCTGACTAAAAGTATTAATTTCTTTAATTTGATTGGTAGTGTACATCTCACTATTATATCTCACTATTTTTTCTTGTATAGTCTTTCATACATACAGTACTGTGCAAAAGTCTTAGGCACGTTGGTATTTTCACACGAAAAATGTTTTTAAGCCAGTTATTTATATCTTTTACTGTAGTGTGTAAGTAGGAAATATCAGTTTACATTTCCAAACATTCATTTTGCAATTAATAATCCAGTGAGATTATATATATTTTTTTTTATGCACAAGAAGTCTGATAGCAGCCGGTCTGATCTCACCATCATCGAGTCTGTCTGTGATTACATGAAGAAACAGAAAAAACGGAGACAGACTAAATCCAGAAGAACTAAGGCAACGTCTCCCAGACACTTGAGGAAACCTACCTGCAAAACTACAGTACTGTGAAAAGTTTAGGCACTTGTCAGAATGCTTTAAAGTGAGAATGCTGGCAAAAATAATAACATAAATAGCTTTTATTTATGAATTAACTTCTATTAACTAAATCAAATCGATATTTGGGGTGACCACCCTTTGCGTTTAAAACGGCTTTTGTCACCTGCATCTATTCCTACACCTATTCATGTAGTTTTGCAGGAAGGTTTCTTCAAGTGTCTTGGAGACGTTGCCACAGTTCTTCTGGATTTAGTCCATCTTAGTTTTTTCTGTTTCTTCATGTAATCACAGACAGACTCAATGATGGTGAGATCAGATCATACCGGCTGCTGTCAGACTTCTTGTGCATAAAAAATAAAATAAAAAAACCCTCACTGGATTATTACAATTAATTGCAAAATGAATGTTTGGAAATGTAAACTGATATTTCCTAATGACACACTACAGTAAAAGATATAAATAACTGGCTTAAAAACATTTTTCGTGTGAAAATACCAACGTGCCTAAGACTTTTGCACAGTACTGTATATACATATACAACAATTTTTTTTTTAATTATTGATGATTTGACCCCTGTAGGTGAAGATCCATGCTGGCCCTAAGTTTGCATCCTACCTGACCTTCAGTCCATCAGAGGTGAAATCGCTGCGTACCGAATACGGGGATCTGGAGTGCTGTATCGAGGTGGTGGACAGTATGCAGGAAGCTGTTGATCACATTCATAAATATGGCAGTTCCCACACTGATGTTATTGTCACAGAAAATGGTAAGGCTGAAAATAGTATACCTGCCCTATAGTGCTGTATAATCATAAATCTAGACACTTTAGTGAGTTAATATTAAAGTTACAAGTCTTGTTAATGTTAAAGTTAATAAAGTATAAAAAAAATGATGTGTTGTGAACAAAAAAAGCAGTGCTTTAGTGCCATCTAGTGGAAAGATTGTTGCTGCTTCCATACATGCATTGACATCTCATTTTAAAAATGTATTTAATGAATTATTTATCTTTATCTTTCATATGCTTTGTGTAGAGGACACAGCGGAGCAGTTTCTTCAGCAATTGGATAGTGCCTGTGTCTTCTGGAATGCCAGTTCCCGGTTTGCTGATGGATATCGTTTTGGTCTCGGTAGGCCTCTTTTTTTCCCCCTAAACACTTAATTACTTAAATATTTCCTTTTTAATCCCATAATGACCCTGTGGTGCTTTGTAGGTGCAGAGGTTGGTATCAGCACGGCCCGTATTCATGCCCGTGGGCCTGTGGGGTTGGAAGGGCTTCTCACTACCAAGTGGGTCTTACGGGGCGAAGGCCACACAGCTGCAGACTTCTCTGAGCAGGGCAGCATGACGTATCTGCACGAGAATATTCCAGTGGCGCAGCTTCTTCCTGGACGCAGAACCACCAGCTAGAGCCTTTAAGTTAAACTCACCCACTTAAAACTCATTTAAAGACTCTCATCAGGTGGTGTATTTCGAGTAGGTGCAAATACATGGAAAATCATACGTGGATAGAGAGCTGTTCAGTAAACCCATAAATTTAAAAGTCTTTAGAGGTTAATTTTCCATTGTTTATCCCATAAATTGGACTGTCTCAAGGGCAAAAGAGTCTTCATTTCAACTTTGTCAAGTGTATCCTGTTCTCAGAATGAACCAGTTGAAAGGTTATGCCACACAGGATAAGGGTTTTTGCTTAAAGCCTTGGTTCGTCGTCTTATGTTGTAATTTTTGTTATGAATTGTGCGTTGTATTATGTTTCTTTGAGTAGCGAAACGTATCATGGCAAAAATAATGACAATTCCACCCCAGTACTGAGTTAATGAAAAGAGACTCCTGAACTACCAAATGTTATATTTATGTAATATTTAATATGTGAAATCCAGTAGCAATTTCAAAATTAAATTTCATGAAGAGCATTAAAAATCATTGTTCTTATTTACAACATATTGTGTACAAATTTAGTAGGGAAAGAATCTTGAATAGTGCTGGTCATATACAACATTACATAAGAAAACTGTATTATTAACTGAAAAAGAACCATTTTCATGTGGCATAGTGCTGGTCATATAAAACAAAAGAAAACTGCCATTTTCACAGTACTTTGTGTTGCTTTTATTGAAAAGAAATCAAAGGCAAAACAAATTTTCTGTTTATAACTTCTTGCATTTTCCATTTTTTTATGCTCATTGCTTTTTAAGAATAATGTGCAGAACTGTAGACATTTCCTTGTTACTGTTGTAAAATTCACCTGGGACAGACAGCCTTTGTCCTGAACTGCTACAGAAGGCAGTGTTATGTGCATTTAAAAGTGTTGTAACGCTCCACAAAATAGTGATGCTTATGGTGAGAAGAGTATTCTGAAGATATTCACAATTTTTGTATGTAGAATAAATTTCTTTTTGGTACTTTCAAAATTGTGTACCTTCTGGATGCATTCGATGCTTCTGATAAAGACCTGAAAGTTTAATTTGTACCTGAAAGATGTTTGGAAAAAGATTTAGGGAGGAAGCCGAGAAGTATCGGGGCCATTTTGAACTTGATTAATAATCTTTCTTAAGTGCAGATCAGTGTGGGAAACATCAAGAGGCTGTTCTGTAGGGAGAGAAAGACTTGCCAAGCACTAAGTGGGACATGGAAGAGTGAAAACAATACTACAGAGGATTAATTATGTTGCTATTAGGAAAGAAGAGACTGCGAGAAGACTGAGGCTTGCCATGAAAGTGCCAATGCCTTTTGACTTACGAATTCTTTTTATTCTCCAAAATATGCGGTTTACGCTCAATGAGCCTTCATCGGGAACTAAAAAGATCCAGAGATGAAGAGAAACAGAGTCTCATTTATGTGTTATTGTGTTCCAACTTTACTGTGTAAGATCTGTGATCAATGACTGTTTTGGATGAAAGAGGTTAAAAAATGCTCAAATGAGGAGAGTGTTACTGCCAAAACAGGAGACAAAAATACAGGTGCAGCTGTAAGAAAGCATAATTATAACTAACATGCAATACAAAGGTTGTTATGCTGAATTTCAAATGATAGGATCACTTTTTGTAAAGTAGCATGAGCTACTAATTGACCCTAAAATTGTATTTCAGGTGAATTTTGTCAGTGCAGTTTTTTTTTATGTTGAAATTATGACTGCTAAATAATTCTTGATTTGATATTATATCAACCTGCACATGATATATCACATGTCAAGGTCTGACTTGAGAGTGTAGGGCATATGGAAGTGAAATTTAAAAGAACCGGTCTCATGGCAAGCCATCGGACCTTCACAGTCAGTACAGCTTTAATTGAACATTACTTGAGGCGAAAACTCATATTTCTTGTGTTTCCTTGATCTTTAGAGACTCAAACGTGCTCCCTGCAGAGCCTAATTTTTTCAAATGTATAATTAATCGTCAAAGTTATTTATGCATTTGTATCTTTGCCAATTATGGGCTTCTAATTAAAAAATTCAATAATTGATATTTATCTCTGAAAGGGCTCAGTATACCATACCTTATGAAAAATGCATGAGCTGAGATGTGGACTTGGTTTTGTTTTGTGTTCTGAGAGAGCTGCATGCTTGGGGCTAAGACCAGGCCACTTTGACTTTTACGTTTTGAGTCTGCGTTGCCCTATGATGTGCTGCTAATATGGGGCCTCTTTCAAGGGCCCAAAGCGTCTGCTAGACATCATGTGATCTTATAAAAGTCTTCTGCTCTCCCATCCTCAGATACCCTCTTTTTTGTTCCTTAATAACTCAGTTCAAAGAACAAGCCCCGTTTCCTTAATAATTTTCTTTTGTCTCTTGGGCACAAGATGACCGACCAAGGCAATGCATGAACATGGAAGGCCAATAAGGCCAAAACGTGTGAAACTAACATGTTAACGTGTAATTTACACATTAATACATAATTATATGTTAACACATAATTGCGTGTAAACGCGTAGATTACGTGTTAACGTGTAATTAGGTGTTAACGTGTAATTAGGCAGTAACATGTTAGTTTCATATGTTTTGGCCCTATTGGCCTTCCATAAATGGGCAACGTATACTAATATGTCAACGTTTTGACATGTTTTCACTCACTGCATTGCATTCAGACTGTACAAATGTCATTTGTTTGATTTTAATCAATTTTTCCTTTATTTCCAGTTGTAGTTGGTAAGGGAAGGGTGCTGATAAAATACACAGTTTGCTTGGTCAACAGTGCTAAAAGGAGACAGATAGCCCTACTTAAGCAAGGCTAAACGGCACTTGTGCCGGATTACAGCAAGCATCACAAATACATTCAGCATGACCACCTCAAGGTGATTAAAGGTTAGACATAGTCGCTGCATGGACAGGCAGTGCTGTTGACACATTGGGAGAGGTGGTTGCGTGATTTGGATCTTCAGTTGAGGTCAGTCACACGTCGCAGGGAGCCCATGGTAGGACTTGGACTGCCCCACTCGACGTGCCTCCTGTATTCCCCAGGACGCAGGAAGAACTGGCGACCAGTGTAGTTGGGGTGCTCATGGAGGATCCAGTAGCCCTCCATGACATTGGCTGAGGAGATGTCTCCCTTGTGGAATCGCTGACGCAGATCAGGGCAATCTTCATTAAGCTCCATTGCCTGACCACCGAAATCGGAGCGCTCAAAGATCTTCATCCTGTAGTTGCCAGTGTACTGAGGAAGAAACAACCAGTGTTATATTATTATATGCTATATATACTATTCTGTTTATGCATTTGTAACTTAATTCCCTCCAAAAATGTAAAGCATTGCTCTGATTGATCAGCCTGGCATGCCAACATTGGATCAGCCAATAGCTTTGGGGCAGGATCTATTCTGTTTGGCAGACCAATGGCAGATGAGGTGAGTGTTTGGGAAACCTGTTTGTTATATACAGTATGTTTTACTATTAACATCATATAAACAGAGTAAACATCTGAAATCTTTAAAGACGAAAATATGAAAATAGAAAAGTACAAAATATTCGAATAACTATTATATTTGGTGAGCTAATTTTTCACAACATAGCTTAAACTCTAACATTTTGATGCAAAGAGAAAAATACTGTTTTCTATTAATGCCGATTATTCAGCAGACTCACGGGAGGAACCATGCGGCAGGAACGAATGCAGTCATTGAATCCAGCCCAGTGCTGGAAGTCAGAGTATTCACCCTTGAACAGCATGTACTGATATCCACCATAGTTAGGCTTCTCGTAGGCCACCCAGCATCCACTATCTACTCGGATGGAGTTGCAACGAGAAAAGTGGGAATGCATGTCAGCACAGTCTCCAGTGCACTCATAGTGACGGCCCTGGAAGCTTTTGTCTTCAAAGAAAGTAATCTGTTGGATGTTATAATGAAAGAATGTAATACAGGATTACAGGTGCACACTATTTCTTGAGTATATTATCAGATTTATATATTTGATATAGAAAAGCTTAAATGTTCTTTCCAATATACAGTATTTTGAAAGTGAATGTTTTATGGTCTGTCAGTTTACATTTTTGTCCTCTGTATGGCAAAAAAGTCTTCAATGTACAGATTTAATCTCAAACATATTAACTGAACACAGCAGGTCTTAAGCTAATAGCAGTCTGTTTTTCAATGATTTGTTTAATGTTTCCTTCTCACTTCATTGTAGGAATCATGAGATGCTTGGCACCAAGTTATTTTGCAACCGAATGTGATGGGTACAGTAAAGATCCCTTATTTTTTCATTACCAATGTTACCAAAGCTGAATTTACATTGCAGTCCATTATTTTGTCCATAAAATACCCTTAGTGCAAGCATGTATGAATATAACTCAAATTACTATATAGCTCAAAGTGAATATTTATAAAACAAAATGTTTTTAAATCCAGTGCTTCAGATATTTTATCATAAACTTGTTTTCCAGAAATATTTCCACCTTGATTACTAAAAAAAAAAGTGTCCGTATAATTTACAGACACAATTTGGTCACTTACCTTGCCCATTGTGACTGTTTTCCGAGTGGACCAAACCATTTCTGAGGTCAGGACCTCTTTATAGATCCAGCATGGATCAGGGCTTTGTGTGTGACTCTCAAAACTCTGTCTGGTCAGCACAATGTGTTCTATAGAGTGGATGCGACTGTAGATTTGCCAGCATGCGCCCCCTTTGTGTCTTTGCAAGCTTTGTGCTTTTTCACCACTGCACTTTTCAGTGCTTGACAAAAAAGTTGCAAACTCTGCTTTTAGTTGCTTCAGCGCTTTATATGTAAATGTAAATGCCATGAACTAGCAGGACACATGAATGAGGATAAAATGGTCATATGAAACTGGAATATTAACTGATTTAAACATGATTTAATTGAAATTGTCCTCTCAGATGGGCACAAAGTTCTTGTTTTATGATTTGGAATGAGATTAAAATGAATTCTTCAACCACGTCAGATTTATAAAGTTGAGTTTGGATTGAAATTGCAATCTTTGGCAATCAGTGGATCCTTATTCAAAAGAGAAAAGGCAAGCTGAACAATCTTTCTGTTTCCTTCGCTACAGAGTAATTCAAAGCATACTAAAAAAAGACAGCATACGAGAACTTTTTTATTTAGTTTTAATGTATTTAATGGTAATAAAAAAGACAGCTTTTACATTAAACTGCTCCTCATTCTCCTAAAGGAGCCAATCATGGGATTCATGCAACCCCAGTCCATGCAGGCTCTGTACTCTCCGGGTCGCAGGAAATACTGACGGCCTCTGTAGTTGGGGTGCTCGTAAAAGGTCCAGAAGCCCTCCATACAGTTACAGGAGTAGATGCCGTGGTGGCCAAAACGGTCATAGACATTGGGGCAGTCGTCTGTGAACTCCATCATGTTTCCGTACATTTCAGGTCTGTTGTAGATTCTCATGCGGTAGGCTCCTCTGTACTGTTGTGTGGGGAGAAAAACCAGTGGTTAGGCTTGAGAGGAATCAATAATCAGGGCAATGCAGACACGTTTGAAAGACCAGTTGTCAGAACGTTAGGGAGGCAAAACTCTGAATTCTTCATGTCGCTGTTGAGACTGAGCCTTTGAACATGACTTCCTGCTGTACTGCTGTTTCAAAGATTTTCAAGTAGACGTTTAGTCATTTTTGTCGAACAAACTCTAGTGACAGTGTCAACAGAGATGAATGGAATTATGATGAGCTGTGCAGTCATTGGAGTGTGTCTTGCTCCATTTCAAATAACTAAATCTCCTGGTGGACCTGTGAACCTGTTTTTCCCTGCATATTTGAATTACATCAAAGGGCTCGTTGATTGACGTTGCTTTTTTTAAAGGTGTCTAACTGTTTGAAATAAAACCCATCAGTTTGATTGACTTACTGGGGGGAACATCTGACAAGATCTGATACAATTGTTGAAGCCCATCCAGTGGTGAAAGTCAGGATACTCCCCACGGCCCAGGACGTACTGATACCCCATATAGTTGGGCTTCTCATAGGCCACCCAATGACCCCCCATGACCCGGATGGAGTTGCAGCAGTTGAAGTGCCTGTAGGTGTCATAGCAGTCAGAGGAGCACTCATAGGAACGCCCCTGGAAGTTGCTGCCTTCGTAAAAGATGATCTGACGACAGAAAGACAATGATTTGCACAGCAGGTAGAAAGGATGTTAGCAAGGATCAGAGAAAAAAATTAAGTTATGTGTAAGTTATGTGTTTGAATGAATATCCTGATTCATTTTGTCCAGTCTTAGATATTTTATTGGCCTATATATTATCTTATTTTATTTCATATCTTATTTTTTTGGCTGTGAGTGAAAATAACATGCTGTGTTATGGTTTATAGTCAAGTCATGAGAAACAATGAGCTAGGGATTCCATCAATATGTCATATATGAATATATAATAAATGAATGTAAAATTGTATTTTGGATAGAGCTCCTATTCTAGACCATAATAATGCTCTTGTGGAGTCTTATTCTGCTATCTTCTATCTAGTTTGACAAGCTCATTTAAGACCGTATGATCATCAGGTTGTTTCTATCTAATGTCCAGCACACATGCCCCTGTTGTGGCATATAACCAATTTTAAACAGCCAGAGTCACTCTAACTAGAAGGTACGACTATAAGTGCCTACCTTTCCCATGGTTGCAGAGCAGGATGTTGGCGCCGTACTGCCATAGAGGTCCTGGTGGACCTTTTATACTCTTCTAGTGATGTATACATGCTGCTGCCAGAGGGACGTCACAGAGACTAGAGTTTACCTTTGAAAACGTCACAGACCTTTCCCATTATTCATTTCTCTAAAAACAACTAAAGCCACACTCCCATTATTCCCCAATGCTAGAGTTTACCTATACAAATTCCCCTCACCTCATGAGCCTTACCAGCACACCAAGCCTTGTTCACCCATGACCTGGTGATGTGTTCTTTTCACAATGAGCCACAAAAGGATCAGGAGGTACTATAACAGGCCTTTCTGTATATGTCACAATGTGTAGTAAAAAGGGCATGTAAACAATTTTAAGTCAGAGTGCACAAGTTTAATTTGATTTAAATCAAAGTTCCCTTTAGGTAACCCTTTAAACGGGGAGTTTTCAAAGGGAGGTCCACAGCGGCCGCTAGGAGGTTTGAGAAGATTTTATGGCTGTCAAAATGAACGTTTACCTAAAGCCCTATTTGAAATTAGTTTTACAAGGGTAGGTGGAGTAATGTAATTTTACCACAGGACATCTGTAATATTAATGGCCAATTCGCAGGAGAAGAAATCTCAGTAAAACAAAGTGGAAGGGGTAACTCGATTTACGCACCTCCCTGTCATCATGTGTGTATTACATTAACCTATATACACTCACCTAAAGGATTATTAGGAACACCTGTTCAATCTCTCATTAATGCAATTATCTAATCAACCAATCACATGGCAGTTGCTTCAATGCATTTAGGGGTGTGGTCCTGGTCAAGACAATCTCCTGAACTCCAAACTGAATGTCAGAATGGGAAAGAAAGGTTATTTAAGCAATTTTGAGCGTGGCATGGTTGTTGGTGCCAGACGGGCCGGTCTGAGTATTTCACAATCTGCTCAGTTACTGGGATTTTCACGCACAACCATTTCTAGAGTTTACAAAGAATGGTGTGAAAAGGGAAGAACATCCAGTATGCGGCAGTCCTTTGGGCGAAAATGCCTTGTTGATGCTAGAGGTTCTGATTCAAGCTGATAGAAGAGCAACTTTGACTGAAATAACCACTCGTTACAACCGAGGTATGCAGCAAAGCATTTGTGAAGCCACAACACGCACAACCTTGAGGCGGATGGGCTACAACAGCAGAAGACCCCACCGGGTACCACTCATCTCCACTACAAATAGGAAAAAGAGGCTACAATTTGCACGAGCTCACCAAAATTGGACAGTTGAAGACTGGAAAAATGTTGCCTGGTCTGATGAGTCTCGATTTCTGTTGAGACATTCAGATGGTAGAGTCAGAATTTGGCGTAAACAGAATGAGAACATGGATCCATCATGCCTTGTAATGGTGTGGGGGATGTTTTCTTGGCACACTTTAGGCCCCTTAGTGCCAATTGGGCATCGTTTAAATACCACGGCCTACTTGAGCATTGTTTCTGACCATGTCCATCCCTTTATCACCACCATGTACCCATCCTCTGATGGCTACTTCCAGCAGGATAATGCACCATGTCACAAAGCTTGAATCATTTCAAATTGGTTTCTTGAACATGACAATGAGTTCACTGTACTAAAATGGCCCCCACAGTCACCAGATCTCAAACCAATAGAGCATCTTTGGGATGTGGTGGAATGGGAGCTTCGTGCCCTGGATGTGCATCCCACAAATCTCCATCAACTGCAAGATGCTATTCTATCAATATGGGCCAACATTTCTAAAGAACGCTTTCAGCACCTTGTTGAATCAATGCCACGTAGAATTAAGGCAGTTCTGAAGGCGAAAGGGGGTCAAACACAGTATTAGTATGGTGTTCCTAATAATCCTTTAGGTGAGTGTATATATGGGGCGACTTCCAAACAGTGTTTTTGCGTCCTTAAAGGCCACTTCGGGAAGGGGACGCCATTTGTAGGAGCATTCCAAACGAAAGAGCACAACTGAATCCCATCATGAAGGGCCCTTCCACAGGTCCGTTAGCGAAGGGAGCATGCAATGGTCACTTCAAGGAAGTAATTTAATCGTTTATGATTATGTTCTGCACTTTGGAGTGAGTAGGGCATAGGGATGCTCATTTCCGATTGGTATTTGCTCTGCAATAGGCACTTACCTAGCTAAAAGATGTTTTGTGCCTCTAACAAGTGCTTTTGACCTTCTTTTTGATGTGAATGGTATGCAGAAAACACTTGAGGTTTGCCAAAGACTTGTCCCACCCCCTAGAACGCAACTGAATGCTTCTTCAAACACCTCCATACTTGAAGAAACGCGGAATATTAACAACATATTTACAGCTGGTCTATTCGCAGCATTAACATTACCTTTTTCTTGACCTATTTACAGAAGGTAAAAGGCGCCTTCAGGCACAGACTCTTCAAAAGTTTTCAAATTTATTGATGTCAAGAACAATCAACTATGTTAAATGTTATAACTTAAAGGGATAGTTCACCCAAAAATGAACTATGTCCGTAATGATTACTGAGATGGCACATTCAGACGGGACTAAAATGAATGAGAAACTCTGGTAATAATTACTTTACCCCACCTCTCCATTTAAAACTAATCCTGTCATTAATGAAATATGTTTAATATTGAAACAATTTGTATCATTATAATATGAAAGCCAATTATTTCATTTGACAAAGTATTTAATGTGATAGTTCACCCAAAAATGCCATAATTTACTCACCCTCAAGCCATCCTAGGTGTATATGACATTCTTCTTTCAGACGAATACAATTGGAGTTATATTAGAAAATGTCCTGGCTAATCCAAGCATTATAATGGCAGTGAATGGAAGCCTAAAATTTGAAGCCCAAAAAAGTGCATCCATCCATTATAAAAGTAATCAACAAGGCTCCAGGAGGTTAATAAAGGCCTTCTAAAGTGAATCGATGTTTTTGTGTAAGAAAAATATCCATATTTAACACGTTATAAAGTAAAATATCTAGCTTCCGCCATACTGCCTTCCGTATTCAACTTGCGCAAAAAGTGTAACACCTCTCGCAGTTCAAAACGCTTACGCTACGCCTGACGTCTGACGTCATACGTCGCGCCAGTTATTTTTTTTTTGTAATTTTAATACGAAAGGCGTCTTGGATTAGCCAGGACATTTTTAATATAACTCTGATTGTATTCGTCTGAAAGAAGAATGTCATATGATGGCTTGAGGGTGAGTAAATTATGGGGTCATTTTCATTTTTGGGTGAACTATCCCATTAAATACTTTGCCAAATTAAATAATTGGCTTTCATATTATAATGATACAAATTAATTTCAATATTAAACATATTTCATTAATGACATGGAGAGGTGGGGTTTTCTCAGTGATTTTAGTCCCGTCTGAATGTGCCATCTCAGCAATCATTACGGACATAGTTCATTTTGGGGTGAACTATCCCTTTAAGTTAAAACATTTAACATATTTGATTGTTCTTGACATCAATAAATTTGAAAACTTTTGAAGAGTCAAATTTACCCTTCACATTTCCTTCCTTTTGTACATAAGCACGGCACACCTATTTTGAAATGTGTCGAGACTGCAAATAAAGCAAACGTTCATCACAGGTTTTTGAAATCCCTATATGGTAGAAGTTGTTCTCTATAGCTTAGTTTTTTGGTGTCACCATCAAATATGCAATTAGAGGGAAACACAACTGTCACATTCTGTTTAGATTGAGGCAAACCAGCTTGACAGACATTTTGTCAACCATTTGGTCTGGAGATTTTTATTGAATTATTTATTTTCAAATACTGGCATCACAGAGAGGGATTTCATCACAGCACACATTATAGTACATCTGGTGTCTATTTTTCCTGCCGTGTGCATTTTCAGGCATACTCATCTAAGTGATTTTGACACTATTGATTGTTCTGGAATGTGTTGACATAACCTCCGACAATATGTTGCCTTCTTTTGCTTCCATAGCCTGAAGAGCCACTCTGATGCAAGGCCTTCATAAGGCTGTGTTGAGGTAGGTCATACATTTCATGTGTATGTGTTTGTATTATTGTGTGATGGTTGTTTCAACTCTAGGACAGTAGACTCTGGCATGTAAGCAAACCCCTCAGCTGACAGGCAAAAGGCCAAAGAGAGTTGGCCTTGTGTTTCTATTCTTTTCAAAGCTCCCCTCATCTCTCCTTTTATCAAGATGAGGAGCAACGCTTTGTTTTGTGTATTGTTTTTTTTGCTGGTTTTACTCCAGAGAAAGACAGCTTTTGTAAAACAATAGCCACACTGTTCTTTGATAGCCACTCTGGCATTGTTTTAAAACACAGCTCAGAGAGTGAGAGAAGTTGTAGTTAGCGCTTTGTTTCTTTATCTGTCAATGATTTGAGCTGACAGTCACAAACATTATTAATGTGTCAGATCTCTTTAAAAATTCTATAAAGACTAAAGATTAAAGTTTGAGACCACACTGGAAATCTATTTTAAACCTGGAGATAAACAAAAAGTTTTAGGATTTTGAAAAAAATTAAAAGAAACATTATGACAAAGTGGAGGATTAAAATAAAGTAATTATTAAATGAATAAGATTCTGTGCTATTTCTAGATCACTCAACTAATATGCGACGTTGATCATTTTACCTCATTAATTCATGAATTTATTTATTTTACACAAACTTGTAGAGGTAAATTCATTAAAGCAAAAAGTGGACAAAATACTAATACTAATGTTACCTAATTATTTTTTAATGTAACTTTTTCACAAAAAATTGTAAACTGTAGTTTGTAATAAAAAAATCGAAATATATATTTTGAAATCAAAAATCGTGCAAAAAATCTGACCTTTTGGACCCTGATGTGTAAATCATTCATTAGTGTTATATCTTTTTTGAGGAATGGTCTTTTAATCTAACTTTTTTCCCTTTCTCCTCCTCTTTTTACCTTTTTTCTTGGCTTAGTTAGCGATTACTGTACCACATGTACTCTGCACTACAGGAATGGTTCTCTCACATCACAGGCTTGCAAATAGTAATCTTGAAAGCACTACAAGACTTTTCCTCCCCACACGGGGCGGAATACTTCAAATAAGCCCAAGCTTTCTCTCTTGGTTCCCCCTGGAGAACAAAAAGCCAACACTTAAGATCTTTTGCTTCCTCTCCGGTTGAGAGAGATGGAGAGAGAGAGAGCGAAATGGAGTGAATTGCTTTGGACACAGGCAGAGATCAACAGTACAGTTTTTTCACATAAGATTCTTGATCAAATGATAAAATATGCAAAAGAAAAAAAGAAAAAATTTAATTTGATTAAGTGTGAGAAAGTGTGGTTGTATTTTAAATTTTTTAATTGCATGCATTTTATTCTTGTTAATTATTTTATTATCCGCATGAAAATTTGGAGAAAGTTGAGCTCGAGCTGCTTAAGCTCCACAAGTTTGTAAAACCTGATGATCATGTTCTCCAGCATGAAAATGTCATCTGACCATCAGTACAAAGTTCGCATGATCAGTGTGACAAATTTACATATTTGATTAGTCACCTAGAAATAGTGCAGAGTCTTAAATAATTTCTAATAGCCATAACTGTTTTCTTTTTTTATATATTTTTTAAAATTTTTAATTTCACAGACAAAGCTTAAAGGGATAGTTTACCCAAAAATGAAAATTCTGTCATCATTTAGTCACTCTCAAGATAATTGGAAGCATGTTTGTAGCCAAGCAGATCTCTGCAGCCATTGAATACCATAGTATTTATTTCCCCCCACTATGGTATTCAATGGCTGCCGAGATCTGCTTGGTTACAAACATTCTTCCAAATATCTTCTTTTGTGTTCAGCAGAAGAAAAAAATGAATACAGGTTTGGAACAACTTGAGGGTGAGTAAAAGATGACAGAATTTTCATTTTTGGCTGAACTATCCCTTTAAGCTAGTCCCAAACTAAAATGCATGTTTGAGCTGTTTTAACTGAAAGCAAATTGCACTGACATATCTTATGCCAATGCCATTGTTTTGTCTAAAGATGTACACCAGTAACACTTTTTTTTCTAAAGAAAATTTATAAAAACTACTTAAATGTCCTAATTTAATTAAGGCCTAATCCTGGCTTAACCTAAACCCTGTCTAAGGTTTAGAGGCCTATGGCTTTTTGTTATTTCCAGGTTTCAGTGTAGTCTCAGACTTTTGGACTAACCAAGTAACCATAAACCAGACTAGTCTTTTGGTTAATCTAAAAATTTAAAGCAAAAAACTGAGGAACTCAGAAAAAAAATGGATATGGTTTAATTTAGTGGCATTACAGGAAAGGCCAAGAAGACTCTTAATGTAAATGTCTTGATAGACAAAATGGCAAACAAATACACTGTTAGCTTTTTGATTATGGCATAAAATTGGAATTGTATAATCTAGAATTAGGCAGTACACAGCACCCAAATAAACATAATTCAGTTTTATTATTTCAGGGGTTGAAGACAATATGCAGTGGACTTTTGCAGTCCCAGATATGAGTTTTTAAAGAAGCCATCAGTGCGGGTTCTTATAAAGAAAATGTGTAATTTCAAGTACTTTATGGTTCTAGGAGAAAAGCTCTGCCCTAGTGAATGGCAGCTGCCGCTTCTCTTCATTAGCCTTGAGAGTTTCTACGAACGGGCCTTAATCTGCTGTCGGAGACGGTGTGATGTGACTGGGCGAGCCAAAACATCCCGTGTGAGGGGGAGGAAGACGAGGGCCCCTTTGCTGAGAGATCATCCTCCTGTTGTTGTGCGGAGCTGCAGACGGGCCCTGTCTGTCCCTGCCAATGCACAAGCCTCGCTATCGGCTTCGCCAGACGCTGCCTACGCTTGCCGGCCACTCTGAGAGCGTGCCAGGGACAGCTTTGTGGAGATGTGTCTGATGTGCTCCATCTTTTCTTTTGGAGGATAATTAAAAGAGGAAATAGTGGTGGAATATACGCTGAATAATGGAGGGATTGGGGACGCTTCTGAAGCCATTCAAATGTGGTTATTATTTAGTTTATACTTTGTTTAAATGCAGTTTTGTCTCTCTCTCCTTTGCTAAGCTCTCTACAAACTTTTCTCTTTTAATAATGACTTTATCCCCAGTTTACACCCAACATATGTTATTTTTAAAAATACATACCATTCATGGATGGATTTTGAATTGTTTTAGAAATCTCTTATGCTTACCCATGCTGTATTTATTTGATCGAAAATACAATAAAACTGTGAGATTTTATTAGGGTACAAACGGGGCTAAAGGCACCTTAAGGAAAAAATTTGCTTTTCTTGTTTTTATTGAACAATGATGGATCAACACATTTTGTGAGAAAATAAATCATTAAAGTGGTTTGTAACATAATAAATGTATTTAATCAATTTAATGCATCCTTGCTGAATAAAAGCATTAATTAAAAATAAGTAAATAAATAAAAATCCCCCGAACAGTAGAGTTATGAGCCAAATTTTTTTTATCTACTTAAAGGTGCAGTGTGTAGTATTTATGAGGATCTATTGACAGAAATGCAATATAATATACATAACTATGTTTTTAGTGGTGTATAAAGACCTTACATAATGTACCATTATGTTTTTATTACCTTAGAATGAGCCATTTCTATCTACGTACACCACGGGTCCCCTTACAATGAAGTCACCATTTTGCACCACGTTTCTACAGTAGCCCTAAACGGACAAACTTCTCTACAGAGCGCTAGCTACTCTTTGCTGTCTCAGACGATGACATCTTTGTCCTGTGTCGGCCACCATAGCTTCTTTATGTGCTTCGAAAGGGAGGGGTGAGCGGTGGGCGGTTGCAATTCGCAACCTAGATGCTGCTAAAATTTACACAGTGCACCTTTAAACCACTAAATAACATCAAAACCATCACAGAAATTTTCCAAAGACCCATTTGTCGATATTCAGTGCAAATCTAGTAATTTCTTGCAATGTGTATGATTCTGATGTAATTTGATCTAACATAGAATTATGTTGTAATGTTGTGTAGCTTCTGAGAATTCCTGAAATTATGGTTAATGATTTTAAATAGGCCTACTTCAACATTTATATATTTTTTTAATGATGTATTTATGTTATTCAAAAAATGTCTTGATATGGATTGTGCTTATTTACAAGCGTTATTTACTATTTATTTTTACTTTACATAAGTGATGTTGCATTATTAAAACAGAGAGCTTTTAACCTCATTGCACTACTGGGTTTATCTTCCCCACACGGTCCAAGACAACCCTCACACGTGACATTTCCCCCTCCGTCCCATGGCTCAGAGTTTAAAGAGTAAGTTTCTTTTGTATGATCTGCCCTCATCTTAAAACAGTCTCTGTGTTTACTGACACATGACAAAAAAAAACTCAGATCTTTTCATCTCTTCTTTTAGAAGGAGGAATCTCCTTACAATGCATCCGTGTGTTTAAGGCAGAGGCTGGCAACAACACAAGCAACTTCAATAGAGCGCCTTGAACACATGGGGAAAAGGAGCTGCCGATCTACCCCAACCTTTCTACAGCCTTAAATATATAATCACATATGATGCCATTTTTTGCTTCTTCAAATTTGGCATCAAAGCAAATGTGTTCTGACAACAGTTAGTGACAAGGGCTCCAAAAGAAAAGAGGAAAGTCGGCCCTACCACTCCGTATCAATTATTGATCGTGCGGCTCTCGACCGGAGAGAAAGAGAGAGAGAGAGCATTGTCATAATGAAATATGTGATAAAAAAAGACAGATAAAGGTCGTTCCTATTGTTCTGAAGACTTATGAGTTTGATTGACAGCCTGCAAATTCTCTTCATTCACTCGTAAAGGAGATCAAAAGACAGTTCTTCTTTTTGCCCAAGGCCACTTGCAATTTATTTAGAAGCCCTGCGCTTGTGTCCCAGCAGGTATCACTGCCGAACCAAGCCACTCAGGATAATCACAATTTTAAGGCGTCACTCTTTCTTGCTCGCTTTCTTTGTCAAATGAACGTAGCCTATATCCAAGCTGGTTCAGTTCCTTGGTTGTAACAATGACAATATTTTGAAATCCTGTCTGATTTAAATGATACAAAAGCAGAATTATGCTTTACCATGGGGTCTAAAAGCCCACTGAAAATCTAAAATTCAGAATGTATTTTAGGCCTATTCAAAAACCACTAACAAACCTGTGACACTGATCATGCAAACTCCTTTCAGCCAACGTTCTTGCCCTTTGAAACATTTTAAATGCTGGAGATCATGATCATCAGCTTTTTTATATGGAAGTTCGTTCATTCAGCTCAAGTGCTCCTGACAAACAAAAGTAAGACAATCTTGTTCTAAACGTTTGCGTGGTTACAGTAGCCTACCATAATTGATAAGGGACGGGTGCCATTGTTGATTATCATTACTGACTTTCCGATTGTAGCCACACACGAGTACATAACAATATGCTATCAATGGTAGTGGAAGAAGCCACTCTGCTTTGTAACCAGCAATAAATAACACTGTTTATTTCAAAGGGACGCAGCAGTTCTTATGAGCAGCGGAAGGCTTGAAGAAAAATAGGGCATTCATATGGGAGCAAGTGAAGGCATGAAGAAATAAAAGAAAATAGAGAGCAGTGTGAAATTTCTTTTGAGTGGTTTGAAATGAAGTAGCGTTTGAAATAAAATGTTTTTTTCACCTTTGTGCTGGTGCACCATATCTCTCAAAGAGTGTTTGAAAAACCCTACGCATCACATAATAATACACGGGAGGACGCTTAATGGGGTGTGTGGCTCGTCCCCATATCGATAATGATGAAACTGTACTGATGAAACTGTTTACCCCCTTTTTAACGCCCATACATGCTACACAATTTTCATCTAAACTCTATTCTGTAAATGTCTTCAGTCTGGTTAAATTAGAATGGCATTGTGTGGCAAAATGATAATACACTACAACAACAAAAACTATAATAATGTTTAAAAAAAATCTAGAGCATCTCAAAGTATATGCTTGACAATTTCTTTCTTGTTGCAATAAAATAATATAATATAATATAATGATATATAAATATACAATTTTATATATACAATATATAATATAGCATACAATATACAAGTTTTGATTATATTCTTAATTTGCAATATTACTACAAAAGTAATTTCTGAGTTAGTGCCTATACCAGGCCAATTATTGTTTTTCATTGTATTTACATGGTATTTGCAACATTAAAGGGATAGTTCACCCAAAAACTGTTTTCTGTAATCATTTACTCACCCTAATGTTGATCATATAAATACAGACTTTCGGTCATCTTCGGAACACAAATGAAGATATTTTTAATGAAATCTGAGCGATTTTCATGCTTCTGTCACCCATTGACAGCTATGCAACTACCACTTCAAAGAGATCGTAAAATTAATCCATATGAATTGAGCGGTTTAGTCCAAAATTTCTGAAGAGACACGATCACTTTATATGATGAACAAATTGAATTTAGACTTTTATTTACATATAAACATTGATCAGCGAACATAAACACTTGCAAAAGCTCAAACATGCTGCGTAACACGAGAATGAACCTCATTGGTTCTCGCACATCAAGCAAACATGCTTGTGCTCCGTTTACCACAACTGATGTGTGAGTTGATGAATATTTGTGTGAATAAAAGCTTAAATTAAACCTGTTCAGCATATAAAGCGATTGTTTTTCTTCTGAAAATTTGGACTAAACCACTCAATTCATATGGATTAGTTTTACAATCTTTTTATAAAGTTTTTGAAGCATCAAAGTGCAAGATGTCGATGGAGGGACAGAAATCGCTCAGATTCCATTAAAAATATCTTCATTTGTGTTCCGAAGATGAACGGGGTTTAGAAAGACATGAGGGTGAGTAAATGACAGAATTTTCATTTTTGGGGTAAACTAAACCTTTAAGTTCGTATGAGATGCAAGGTATTGAAGTTGTTACAGAGCATTTACATAATGCAGATAATGAAGGTTAGAAAAGGAATGGCCGACAATGACTAAATAATACATAATTATTTAAACCGGATGCACCGAAATTTCGTCTACTGAAAATGTTACTACCGAAACAGCTATTTTTGGTTTTTGGTTCTAAATGGTTTTGGAGGGTCATAATCAGTAGGCTGACAGACCTTTAATCAGAGCTCCTCCAAAGGCACGTTTTGACTGTGTTTATTTCATGCACACAACATGGATAAACTACAACAGTTAAACATGTCAGCTGTGGATACTGCAGTAATATTAATTTCACGATTTTAATTGGTAATTAGCCAATAATGGTTTCTTAAATCTAATCTTTTAGTCTGTGCTATGTTTTCTGTTGATGCATGAACAAAACTTCACTATTGTGTAGCCCGCCTGCCATCCAATAATTGCACGTTGTGCTTTGTTAGTTTTAATACGAAGCAAAGTCTCAACTTTAAATTTTTATGTTATTTTTGGCGCTCTTTACAACGTGACAGATTCAAGGTATCATGTGAACCGATCATCTCATCTCTGCTAGTTACAGCACGAAATAAACATGAGTGAACACCAGAAGGTATGTTGAAAAATTACATTAGCCTACAACTTACCGAATCATGTCTCATGCAATCGCTTTCAGTGTTTGAACCGGGGAAAGACGACAATAAAACAGCTTATACAATGTCACGTACCATTATTTAGCTAGATAAAATTACTTTAGAGAAGAGCATTTTGCTAAATATAGCTGCACTGTAGGCTATTACATATACCTCATTAGCTATATTTTTTCTTCATTAGGCTGTTTAGCATGTACTATGTTTGAATAAATGTAGCCTAATGAAAACAAGTTATTACAGTTTATTGTCGTTTGTTTATATTTCGCGAACAAACTGGAGTAGAAACAATTCTGCTATTAAAAAGTTTATATAAAAACGTCCTTATGTGCAATTTGAACGTTTGTACAACTTTTAGGTATTTGAGTGTTGATTATTAAAGCTGCAGTCAGTAACTTTTTGCGCTCTAGTGGTTAATAAACAGAACTGCATGTGTCTTGCGGAAGAACATTGCAGCCGGAGCTACTTCTCTCTGTTTATGTCTATGGCGAGTCACGCAGGGACTGTGCTCCTCCGCAGCGGTTCCTACCAGACCGGTCTGAAATAGTCCCAATATAAACACTTATTTTAAGTGTACCATAATGATTCAGTGTAAGACAAAAACACGGTTTGGAAAATGGATTCATGTTGTACATTCTCATTATATATTTTTTGTAAATCTTGAACACAAAAAAAGTTTAATTAAGTAATTGATTACTAATTTATTAGGCTATTTATTTGCGGTTTAGGGACAATTGCATCCTGAATCTGTTTCGAAAATTCAGTCTGCTGCTGCATTCAACAGGGACACAGTTTGAACTGTTTTGAGGTTTTTCACACCACTAGAGTGCAGTAGAGCTTTAAATGTGCTCCTCTCTCTCTCTCTCTCTCTCTCTCTCTATTTGTAAAATAATTCCTGGAAGAAGTGTGCAGACAGATATGTATTTACTGGCTGTGTCATCTCTCTGTGCTCTAAATCCTATCAGCTGCAGCAGGTGCTGGGCTGGGCTCAGACTCAGACTCAGACGCAAGTCATTTTAAACAGCTGCTGTGAGGGAGCTGACCTGGAGCACAGGCCACAGCGGGCATTCATACACACAAATACACATGCTCTCTTATACAAACAAAGATATGTGCACACACAGCACACATGCACATATGTAAAAGCTTTTTGTTTTGGTGCTGCAACATTCGGACATGTTGTATACGTGGACAAGCTACTGTTATTTGGCTTTGAAATGTGCGTTAAACGTTTTAATAGACGCATAGGAAATAATATACAAATAATAATATATAAATACATAAATATAATATTTACTGCAATTATGTTAATGTTGTAACATTTGATCATTATTTTCAGGAAATGGTGATATTGACAGCGTAAATTACATCATAAATATCTAAATGTAGGCTACAGAGAATAAGTTCAAAAATCATTTCCATCACAATTCCTTACCACAATTTCCTCCAAACTATTTGACTAAAAAAAAAAAAAAAACAGTGTAACCAGAGTATGCGTTTTCAATTTATAGCATTAAAATGCTATATCTTTATATGGCAGAAATAATATGCTACATTGTTGTCACATGACCTGACTCCATTTGTCACATGACCTCATGTTGCATATGTAATTCAGTGAGTGGTGTCCAGGTAGATCACAACTTAGGTAAGATATTTTATTTTCGAATGCAATTTTATTAACTTTAAAGGAGATTGTTGTGATGTGTTGATTACTGCTTGTTCATGTGTCATGCATTGCATTTTATGATGTACTATATATGCCAGTGTGCTCTGCCAATTGGTGATGGTTATTTCAAGCATACAAAAAAAATGCGCATATTGCCCTTCTATTTATTAACGAAATCAGACATGTGTCCTTAGATTTATTTCCTAATTTAGAAAATGTTTGCGTGAAGGCATTATCCCTGTTATTTTGATAAATGCATCTGCTATGATTGTTTTAAGAGCTGCATCTCTTTCAAATCATTTGAAAGACTGACACCGGCCATGACTGTGTATGTAAGGCAAGCAGAAGTCTCAGTTGGTGAACTGACTAGAACTTTGAGATTGTTTAAAGACCCGAAGAATCAAGAGCGACTTGCAGCAGCATCCCTGGAAATGCCTGCAGGTCCTCAGAGAAGATCACCAAATTAAAAAAGGCAGGGAAATAACACAAATTCCCACCATCAATACCGTGGTTCTTATTCTTCTTGCTTTTAACTTTTGTTTTTCCCTTCTTTCGCTCTCTCTCTACTCCCATCACACTATTGTTTTCTTCCTATGTTTTTCTTTCGTTCTGCCTTTTTCTGTCGCTGAGCACTGCAGCCACTTTCAAAGGCTCGGCTGTCACGCGTCGGCTTTGAGAGCTAGTTTAATTTTTAACGTACATGTTGTCAGGGTGCCGTCAGCTGTGATTGACAGGTTCGTCCCAGAGCAGCCCTGCTTGGCAGGCTGGCGTCTTTTGTCAGAGAGAGTGGAGAGAAGCAACAAAGAAAGGAGAAGAGGAGGAAAAAACACATAAATAAAACAAAAACCCCCACTTACACTTTTCAATAGAGATTCAATTAAACAAAACTTAACGTTGAGCTTTTTCATATATGGAAAATGGACTTTTGTTCTAAAATGGAGATCCAGTTCAGAGCGTTACTCTTCTGGAGGCAGGAAAAGAAAATGCAATAAACATAGGTGAAGATATGAGTGCTTTGTGATTGCATTGCAAGTGACATAAAGTAAAGAATGAACTTAATGCAATAGATTGCCAGAGAGTAAAGGGACCAGTGTATTGTGATACTGAAGGGACTAAATGCAGTATATCATAGCTGCTATTATATGTATCTAGATAGAACATCAACCATACTTAAGGCTATTTGAGCGTCAACCGAGCAGCGTCATCATTTGCTTACATAAGCAGTTGTGTATATGGCCCTAGATGATCTTTCTGCAGACTGAAAGAATCTCAGAAGTGTATTTGCAGATAAACTTCTCTTTTTTTGTCGCTCCTAGTCTGGCGAGATGAAGACATGAGGCTCCTCTAGTGTAAACACTGAGTTGGACACTCTTTGGAGTGTCAGGATTCTGACAGGACCGCCACAAGCCAGTTCATCTCTGTGCATGTATACACACTAGCCATAACAGTTTGAGAATGAACAGAGCAGGCAAGAAGTTCACAGCTGCCTTCAAAACACGGACAGTAGAGTCGTCCTTGCACATGGTCATTTAACTTTTCTTTTTAATCAACATAATGTAGTTTTTATTGGCTTTTTTTATATATGTTTTTGCAGGGTTCTTTTGAAGAAGTGTGGATTCAGTGTGGTTTGCAATGCTGGCTGAAATGATTATTTTATGAATAAGAACTATTGTTTGTGCCCAACTGTATTTATTTATATGTCATGTGACTTGGTACTGTTTGCTCCTTGCATACCAATCTATTAAGGATAGGTCACTTCAAGACTTAAGAAAAATGATGGTTTCAATAAATAAAACCCCAAGGTCCTTTCTTTTGTGTCGTTTTATGTTATGCCTTTTATTTGTTCAAAGGTTTGTGGTCAGTAAGATTTATAAAAAAATAAATAAATAAATAAATAAATAAATAAAAATAAATAAAATAAAATATATATATATATATATATATATATATATATATATATATATATATATATATTTGAAAGAAGTCTTTTATGCTCACCAAGGCTGCATTTACTTGATCAAAAGCACAGTAAAAACAGCAATATTGTGAAATATTATTACAATTTAAAATAAGTTTGCTATATTTTAAAATGTAATTTAATCCTCTGATGGCAAATCTGATTTCACGTGTTCCTTCAGAAATCATTCTTATATGCTTTCTTATTATTATCAATGTTGAAAACGAAGAGAAAGTTCGAAAGAATAGCATTTATTTGAAATGGAAATTTTTGCAAAAATGTACAAGTCTTACCTGTCACTTTTTGTAATGCGTCCTTGCTGATTATAAGTATATAAAAAAAATAATTAATTATAAAATGGTATAGCAGACTTTCAGAAATATTTTGTTCCACATGAAATTATTTAAAATTCACTCCTGTTTCCAACTTTAGTGTAATATTTTGCCCAAAATAGCAGGACATAAATCATGGAGAAAAATGAAAATGTACTGGCTAATAGGAATGACTACAATATCTGTTGTTATATTTGCTAGAAGTACATTTTAATGCAAGAGGTCCTTGTGCCAGTTTTGGAGGCCGCACATGATGAGTGTCTAGCACCCTGCCTCGGATAGGTGTACTTTTTTTTTTTTCCCTCTGCCAACATCTTTTTAAATAAAAACACATCTTGCATTTGATAACAGCTTGACATTTGACAGTCTGTTCAGACCAATCAAATGAAGCAGATTTTTTTTTTTCTTCGAGCCGTCTAGCAGAGCAGCATTGGGGAAAAATAGTCCTGTCACTCCTCAGAAGCCTATCAAAGACTGCCTTAGCCACAACGATCAACTTCTGATATAGCGCTGCCGCCGCCCCCTTTTTTATTTATTTATTTTATTTATTTATTTTGTAAACCAGCCTGTTGAGACATCATAGCTAACATCAGAGCTAAACCATGATAGGATGAAGTGCCCCACTTTCCTCAGAGAAGCGCCGGGTTGTTTTTGTCTCACGGATGGAGGGAAGTAATGGTGACTCTCTGTCAGTCACGACAGAGCCAGAATCTCAGGGAAAACAGGCGAAACCGTTTCCTGGTCATCACATCATACTATCATTATAAAAGTAAAGCACGGAACGCATTATGTATGTGAGTTCCTCCAGTGAGGGTACTCTTAAAAGAAGCAACAAAGCTTCCAATATCTATGGTTACATAATTTATCGCTGCCAAATTCAAACAAAATGTAACACATTGCCATTCATATAAGGCCACGTGTATTAGAGCACGGTTAACTAAAAAGTGATAAATTAATAACACTGCACCAGGGTATTATGGGAATGAGCATGTTTAATGATTCTGTTTGACAACAAAAGGAAAGTGTCTAAATCCCAGGGAGTCACTATCGCCTTCCTTTTCTCTTGCTTCACTATAAGCCTGTATGTACAGTTGTTGGATGATATGATAAATACCATTATAAAATAAATAGTTCTGGTCCCGGATACTGATTGGTAAAGACAGAGATAAACTAGACCGATAGAATAGCAACCACTTTGACACAAAACACCTGTTTACCTAGCTACTATGTATGTCACTGTTATTGTCAGTGTTAATAGTTACATGTAACAGCGTTACGTAATTTGATTACAAAATAAATGTAACTGTAATCCATTACAGTTACTGAGAAAAATGTGTAATCAAATCACAGTTACATATGAAATTAATGATTACGAAGGTGGTTACATCTGAATATTTTCTGTAAAAAGCTAGGGTATGTTGAAAAAAAGCAATTACATCAAACCACATTGCCGCTGAAAGCTTTAGGCTACAACCTGTCTGAGTGTTTGCCACCATGGTGAGTGATAAAAATGAGTTTCAGTGCTGCAAATTTAAAAATCATTTAATCCAGAAATCCCTCAGAACAAACTCAAAGTAAAAAGAAGTGCTAAAGTCTGATTTTGTGGTGGCTGTGCTTTAAAATAAAATTATTATATTCTTAATTCAAGAGATTAAGGATTTTGAAAGTCTGACAGTAATCAGTGCTGAGTACTACTGTAAGGTTAACCCTGCCTGGTTTAAATGTTTGAAAATGATTAACAGTTGAAAACATTCATTAGAAATTTAGAAATCACATTGCCATTATAGTTACTAGTTAGTTATAATAGTCTTCCCCATTGTTTTTTTTTTTATTATATTTTTATAATTTTTTATTTACAGACGTCAGTATCAAAATGTCTTTGATTCGTCTTTTCTTTGATTCACTTTTTGCATCATTAAACTAAGAATATTAAATGTGATATTATTCATTAATCAGCAATTCAGCAGTAGTGTAAGCTTACACCGCACAGCTGAGTCTAAAATCTGATGCAGTCAGTCAATATTGAAGAAATTTCTATGGAATTCACATCAATTGCACCTTCTTTCTTCATATGAAAGGGCCTCTGTTGAAAACAAAAAAATATGTCAGAAAAAAAATCCCCCAAAACATCCGGACTTCCACTTATTACAGATCTTGAGTCAGGAGGCAGGTGTCGAGTGTTTTGAGAAATTATTTGAGTGTGTGTGTGTGTGTGTGTGTGGAAGACATATTTTATTCCTCACTTGTAAAGCCTCACTTAGAACTCACTCGCAACACACAACAGATAAACAAACCTTCACATTTCAAAAGGAAACCCTCAGACATGGATGTGTGATTCTTTTTTTCATCATCACTGTTCTCACTTATCATGAAAGGCAGCTTTCAATGTCAGTTCGATAATAGACAGCGCGTCTATTCGCCGTGCGTGCTTAAATACTGCCGAATTGCTGCCTTGTGCGATGGAGAGCGGATGTCTCTTCAAGGAATGACACAGAGCAATTCTTCCTTGTCTTTATTCTTTTTTTTCCTCTGGATGCTTTGACCTCTTCTTTGCACCAGGTGTGGGTTTCCTTGATCCCCCTTTTCCTCTATTTGCAGTGCCCCCACCCTCCGCACCCCCTGGTATGAATGATTCACTGCGAGAACAAGCGTTTTCCCTCCCCAAGAGTGTGGAGCACGGTGAAAAAGCCATGCAGCAGAGCCAAAGCTCCACTCTGATCTCGCCATGTTGTGTAACTCCTCAGAAAGCCAATGTTCCTAACTCATACTCTGTCTTTTTTTTCTGACTGTAACACTCGGTATTGACTGTTTATGCTTTTTAATGTTTGCGGAGAGGGCCTGGGGCTTGCAATGGGGGGAACCGTTCTTCTTGACACACTTAACGCCCCCGTACTGAACTCTCGCTCCCAGCACTCCTGGAAGTACAGAGACCCCATCACCAGCTGGGAGTGGGTATGAAAGCCAGCACCCGCCGTGCCGCTCGAGAGAGATCACCCAACGCACGATTAAGACGCACAAAAGGCATTCTTTCACACAAAATATTTACACAACAGCCCCCCTCCCTATCAAAGCTGCAGAGGCTCTCTTCTGCTGTGCTTTCTTTGGGGAAGTTTGAGGGCACTGGAGATAGACTGAGAGAGAGAACGAGAGAGAGTGAGCATGCACAACCTCGCAAAGGGCACACTTCGGTCATATTAAGCAAGGAACAACTCTGTCTCTCATTCTTTTTGTCTGCCCGATTCTTTTACGCTGTCTTGCGGTCCCATGTGAGCAACAGCATAGAAATATTCTTGGATCGAATCTGCCAATAAATGTATGCGGGTCAGCATGTAAGCGTCAAGGTTGCCATGGTGTTATCTCAGAAATCCATTCCAGCTGGAGTGTTTACAAATATTGTATTTTAATAGACTAGTTGACATTTATTAGATCCAACTGACATAAGTGAATGTGATTTTAAAGATGCCTTTTAACGGATAGATTGCAATAGCTTAACATTTTTTAAAATGCTTGTTTCTAATAATGCCCAACCAGACTTATTAAATTCTCTATAATACATTTACAATCAAACCAAAAATTATTCAGACACCAATATATATTTTAGTGGGTGCAAGACACTATAGTTCATTTATGTAAGTGAGGATAGCAAAATAAAGTAAACTGTGACATATTATACACTAAACTTCTTCATACAGTGGACAAGTAAAAATGATACAAATTTGGGATCAAAATTTGGGACACTTTGACCTGACATGTTTTGCTTACGTGTCTTTTCTTTAATTGCTAATGGAACCTTTTACACCACAGACTGAACAAAATGAAGCATTGCTTGGTAATTGGTTGACCTAAATTAGTATTATCTAATTGTGTACTTAAATTTAACAGCTGACAGCTGATTGGTTGATTGTAATCAATTACATACCTTTCTATCAAAGTTATCTGACATTATCAAGATGAATTTGTTCTGACACAGTTTAACAGTTCTTGTCATATTTTATTACCACTTTCGAATAAACTGTGATAATGTGAGAAAATGTTAAAGGTGTCTGAATACATTTTGGTTTGACTGTATATAAAATCAGGGAAATTCTGCTTTTAAACATAATTCATATCACATTTTCAGTTTATTTGGTATTTATGTGTACAGTGGGTAGGCTATTCACTGTCCCCAATATTGTGGTCAATACCATCAAACCACACATTTTAGATCTTTAGATCAACGATCTAAGCGCATGGTCTAAAGCGCATGGTCTTAGGCCATGTCCGAATCCACTTTTGCTAGTTTAACGATGGGAAAAATGGTCGGTGGTCATGGGTGTGTTTTGGCCGTAACATGCAATAAACCAAGTCTCATCTTCCACTCCCTTTAAAAGCCAGTTGTGCTTGCGCCATGGCGGATTCGCTATTTACACTGCAGAATGTGCAAGCGGAAAGACTGAACGCTTCTCCAGAGAGGAATCCTTTTCTTGGTAACACTTTACAATAAGGTTGTATTAGTTAACATTAACGTTAACATGAACTAACCATAAACAACACCTCTGTTCAGCATTAGTTAATCTTTGTTAAAGTTAGTTAATAAAAATACAGCTGTTCATGGTTTGTTCATGTTAGTTCACAGTGCATTAACTAATGTTAACAAGATTTTAATAATGCATCAGTAAATTTTGAAATTAACATTAACAAAGATAAATAAATGCTTTATAAGTGCAGTTCATTATTAGTTCATGTTAACTAATGTTGTTAACTAATGAACCTTATTGTAAAGTGTTACCCTTTTCTTTTTAATATTTAAAAATGTTTGTGTGCTGCTGCGCATCCCTGTGTGTGTAATAAGCAGAGTGTACACGCGTTGTGCACCCGCCTATAGGCACATATTACTAACGTGCCCTTAAAATAACACAAAAAATGCTGCGCTATTGACTTTAGACCAGGTTTTTGTTGGTCAATGGCGCAGTCTATTTCAGTTGCCTCAAAATAGCAACTTGCCAACCATGTGCCTGAACACACCTCGTTTTCAGACCAGCACGTCCATGGCTGCACAAATGGGCGCAAATGCTATTTAAAATGGACATGAAAAAACACTTGCGTCATGCCTGGCACCGCATTGCGCCGGTGTATGATAGGGCACAGAGTCTTACAGCTTATTATCAGCTCAGGCGGTTGGTGGACATGCATGATCCCACTGACCCCAACACATTAGTTAATTTTTGCATTTTCCAGAAGTGGGTTTAAAACCACTCAACAATTCATGTTTTTTTTTTCTATTAGTAATCCTACTGAACATAGCTAATTCTCAATCTACATCATTACCGTGTGGTCAGATTGGTCCCAGATGGTGGGAACGGTTATTAAAGCAGGGTACCAGTGGCATCTAAACCCACCCCCTGCTCTTTTTCCAAAAGACAAAGATGTCATAATGTGCTAATGAGAAAAGATGGCTAAGACCTCCTACATTCCTTCCCCCCACCTCTTTGTGGCCACGGCCGCAGGTCGTCTCCAGGCGGGCGAGGCCTGCTCGTCAAAGGCACCGGCCCTCGCACCATATTGATCGCGGACTTGATGAAAGGTCAGCGGACCCCCGCTTCCACTCATCACCATAGCTGCAATGTTTCTGCGCCTGCCTCCCTACAGACGTGAGCCCACCATCACTGTCCCTCTTCCTCGCCAGCCCACCCCTCCTCCCCTCCTCCCCCGATTAACCACCACCTGGGGGAAAAGGAGAGCTTGCAAACGAGCTAATCATCGCTTACAATGAACACCTCCTGACTGGCTGACAAATGTCAGGGTGACTTGTACAGGATTTAAAAAAATAAATAAATAAGAAATGAATTAATTGCACTGGTTAATTAGGTCCCTGAGGCCTGAGCGCTAATTGCAAGCCACAGAGCTGGCGAGCCTCGAAAGCCCAAACAAAAAAGGGAGCGTTCAAACAAACAGGCGAGCTCAAGAGCAGACATACCACAGATACACACACCGACACACACGACTCGCTTGGGCTTTTTTCCCGCTTTCGCAAGCCTCCCCTCTCCTTGTGTAACTCTGTGACCTGCCAAATGTTCTCTGTGTCTTGATGTGCGACGCAACGAGAGGCATTCAGTCACAGAAATCTGCCACATTCCACAAAGCATCTGTCTCGGTACCACCCGCATTCATTAAGTTTGTATCAATTAGCCGTTATGACTTAGCAAACCCCTATTTGTGCTTGCCACTTTGAAAATCTTCCTAAAGTGACTGTGTCCCTCAGTGTACCCTTGTGTCATCCAACTTTAGCTTCACAAAGTGTCTCTCGCACTTAATTAGAAAGAAAAAATGAAAGAAAGAAAAACAAAACTCTGTGTATTCATCATCCTCTCTGCGACAGTTTCTTTGCCTTTTTTATGTTTCCCACTCAAGTGCAAACTTGAGAGATGGTGTGTTTTGTCAAGGTTGTTTGAAAGACAGTAAGGAGTGAGGGCTCTAGAACCGTCACATTTCACTGTTCTACCAGTCGCTGCTTCTGTTTCCACAATTATCTGCTACTCTGATACTCTTTCTAAAGCATTGTTCACCTTTTAGAACTTGAGTTGTGTGCTCTGTGTGTCTGTTCTCTTTCAGAATCCACTTCTCCAAAGCTCAGACTGTGTGGGTGTCATTATATCCTTGAATCACAAACTGTACATCTTTCTGTGATTGCATGTTCAAGTTTAATCCAGGTTTGAGAAGTTTGCATGTGTCGGTGAGAGTGCATATTAGATTAAATGTGTGATACAGAGCCCATTATTAAGGGAAAGATGAATCACGGCTAACATCCTTGGTGGTCTGGCTGCTGTTATAACTCTTCTGCTCCTAAATCAATTAGCACTGTCATTTACAGTCCTTTTGTTGCTTTTGGGGGTCGTAATGCATTTTATTTTACGTTTATGTCTATGTTATGTTGATACTTTTTATTTCATGTTTATGGCATGCATGTGTGGTGATCATTTATTACTTTCCGGCCTTATTTTTATAGTGTTTTGCTTCATGAAAAATATATTCATCTGTATTGATAATCTATAATTTTATGGAGTTCTGATGTGCTAACTTTTAAATGTTTAATTTGGTCAAATCTGTGGATTTAATAACCATAGTGGATGTTTAAGATCTGTTAGCTAATAGGGACTGCAGGTTAGTTGTAATGGTGTATTGCTATAATGGTAATTGCTATATGAATATTACATGACATCACTGAAAATTGTGTACTGTACATGGAAATTATGGCTCATAAAACATCAAATATCTTAGTGATAGTTCATCCAAAATGAAAAAACTCACCCTCATGTAATTTCAACCTATATATGTCTTTCTTCTGCAGAACACAAAAGAATATATTTTGAAAAAAAATTGGATTGTATGGACAAAAATAATAATAAAAATTAATAAATAAAAACAGACATTTTTTAAGTATCTTTTGTGTTCCACGGAAGAAAGAAAGTCATACAGATTTGGAACGACATGAGGGTAAGATTTAGATTTTTTAGTTTGAACTATCCCATCAAAAATCTTGCCTATTAAAACCGTAATATATTAATTTATTCCTAGTGCCCCGTATTTTTGTAGTGAAGCCACAGCCCTCCATAACAGCTCTTTAGCACCTCATTAACATTCAGAAACATCCTTGACCTCAGGAAACGGGGTCTTATCGCATTCTGATTACTTGTTAAACAGCAGTGCGTTCTCTAAATGCCCCCTGCAACATCATCATGCTCTCGTTCTTGACTTTGCCTCTGACCCACAATCCTTTGCTCTGTGGGGATTGCCTACACATTAGCTCAAGCAAGGGAAAAGAGTGCTTATACACTATATGAGCCAAGGGTCAGCATGCACAGGAGTAAAAGAAGTACATCTTCAGACAGACTGACATATGACTTTAATGAAAAAAGCGATTTGGGAAATAGCAGGTATAAAAGGAAAGAGTATTAGACTCTGGTATGTGATATTTAAATACATGTATCAGCTAGGAAATATGCCTGCTTTTATAATTTGATACTGATGGTCTGTGGTGCAATATTCTCCCAACGTTTCATGCCGAGCAGTCAGAATCTGTTGAGCAGAACCATTAGCCTTAATTTGTGTGTGCTGCCTATCTGGAGACAAGCTCCAAAGGCCAGTTAGCAGTATGGTTTGGCTTTGAATTTGCAATGTGTCCAGGTCTTCATAGACTAAATACTCCTCAGAGACCCGTCGGTCCCAATCCCCTATGACTAGGCCCTATCGATCCTGCTGTTATTGACATGACACCTGCAGAGGGGGCTTTAGCTATTGATAACCGATGGTATTTCTGCCGCAGATCAAAAGCCAACTGCCAGCTTTCATGTTTGTAAACAGTATTGATTTGCATAATAACCTTAAAAATTAGTACCTGGGATTAGGCAAGGACAAATGCATTTCAGCATTCATTACGATGTGTACTGTGAGAACCTAATTAAGGGAAAAAATTCTGAGATAACTCATGATCGCTTGACAACATTCGGCATTGCCAATGACACCCTTTTGGAATGCCATTGTTAATGAAACGCATTTTATTAGATAACAAACTAACAACACTCTCAATAAAAAAATTAAAAAATAAAGCACGCCTTTCCACCTCTCGGCAGACAAAGCGCTGATGTGTTGTTTTTTTTTCCTTAAAGATGCAAATTATTTCTGTGTGCTGCATTCATTTATTCATGAGCTGGTCCCTGTGCCTGTGTGTTCACCTGTTCACAGCGGTCCCTGGTCTGCATCAGGCTCGGCGCTGAAAGAGATGTCAGGGGAGAGGATGAGGAAGGGATGATGAGGCAGACGCAGAGGTATCTTTCCCTCTCGCTGCTGTTCATCCACTTCCACTAAGCTGCTATAAAACCACTGAATTATGCATGTGTCTCTGTCACTTATTCATTTCTTAACCACAGCCACTGTCATTAGGTGACGTGCGTTATTTGGCTCTGAGCTCTTCCCAGTGGACGTTGTGTTCAAACTGGGAAGCTGAGTTCATACGATAGGAAATTGATTGTGTTTTATGCATGAAGGCATTTGTGAGGTAGCTGTGCTGTAACAAACATCAAATTAACATTTATTTGCAATTAATTTGTGAAATATGGTTCTAAACCATTTCTTATTAAACCCTCTTTTTATACACCACTGGTATATATACTGTATACTTCATATTTAATAAAAAAGAGAGACTAAATACAATTCTATTTTCTATTTTTACACTAATGTTCTATTTATTTAAACCAAGTATAATTTTAATCAAGTTAGTGTATTTATTCCAAAATAATAACTAAAGGCAGGAACAATTTAAACAATATATTTTATTTGTGAACTAATGTTCAGCTTTACCTTTTATTGTCAACTTATTTTCATCAGTCATCAAGCTTGAACACACTGGTCACAGACACGAAGATGTACCTTTAATTTCACCAAGCTAATTGCTCACTAAAACCCCCTGCAGTCATCATGTTTTCAGGCCATTTCAAGTTTGATTTTTGACGTGACATAAAGCGGTGATATCTAAATGGCTGAGTTGTTTACTTTTTAATTAGTCTTCCAATTAATCATTATCTCTATTCAGACCGAGGTGTGAATGTGCATGAAAACAAGAGGCAGGATTTATCGCACAAACCAATCATAACCGATCATATCCAATCATAACTCGATGGAGGCATTGCCTCCTCTCACGTGACTTTCCCCCATTCATTCTCAATTACCCCCCACTAAAGTCAATGGGATCAGAGGAGGCACCTGCGGGTGTCGCTGTTGGACATTTACTTTAGAAAAACTAGTGACTTTTAATGTCACATTTTGTAATATTTGTGTTTTTATTTTTGTAATATCAATTATTCTCTCATCCAGAGAACCTCTGAAACACCCCTGAATACATACATACTTTGCCCGGCCCCTCCAAAAAAGTTGCTGTTTGGATTTAAATAGGCAAATGATTAAGAGCCTATGATTGGATCATTATTGCAGTGATTATTATGTTTCTAGCACGCTTTAGCAACTGTTTGGCAACAGTTATTCAAACACTAATTGATGGAGTGTGTGGCTTTTCATTTCTTAAGCAACCATGTAGGAAGACACATTATGGCCATATTCCAGGATGACAATGTCAAGATGCATCAGGCTTAAAGAAAGTGAAAGAATGGTTGGAAGGGAGCATAAAGAATCATTTTGTTACATCACAACACAATTTTAAATAACATCACAACATTAATTTCCATCAAGAGGTGCATTAATTTTGGTCAAGATCTTGTATTGACAATGCAAGAGTCGAACACTCTGTAAAGTCTACTCCAGCACATCCCAAAGACTTTCAATGAACTTCTACATGCTCCCTCCCAACCATTCGTTCACAGTTTGATCCTGATGAATCTTGAAATTGTCATCCTGGAATATGGGCATGATGTGTCTTCCTACATGGTTGCCTAAGAAATGAAAAGCTACACACTCCATCAATTAGGGTTAGAAGAACTGTTGCTGAACATATAACATGCTAGAAACATAATCACTGCAATAATGATCCAATCATTGACTCTTAATCATTTGCCTATTTAAATCCAAAGAGAAAAAAAGAAAATAAAAATTACTTTTAGTCTGCAAGGATGCATTACATTTTTTTTCGAGATATGATCAATGTGATAGCACCTGCGCACCGGCTATGCCTGAGTTTTTGAAGTCTCTGTGGCCTGACAGCCTTCCTAATGTCTGTCACTATCTACTTAAGGCCCTTTAATACTGTGGTTTTCATACTTTCACTGCTTTGATACAGTTTAGTTTCAATAACTTGAGCTTTTCACATTGAGTCTGGTCTCTTCCCTCCTGGTAAAACCGTGTGCTCAGCACAGGACATGAAAAAAATGAGTTATGTTGTGACTAGCTATAGTCAACAGAAAAGGTTGACTGTGGAAAGATAGAACTTGAAGACGGGAATAAAGAACGCTATGAGTAAGAGTGCTGTTCCCCTTTTAAACCATGTGCCGCTCACAGCGGTAGCAGAGAGATCGCTCTCCCAGGCTTCTCTTGAAAAAACAATTCCACATGTGCCTGAGCGAAAAACCCGCCCCGCACACTTGCTGTTATTTACGAAGTGCTGACACCGGGGCCTGAAAGAATTAGTATTCTGTTAGGTAAATGTTTTCCTCTGGGTTCCTTCTCAGCAACAGTTTGCAGATGTTTGGGCGATACAGAGAGAGAGTGCATTCCCATTGCAGAGCCAATGAAAAAAGCATGTCAAAAAAAGTTATTCTCGGCCGAGCTCTGACAGTGATCTATGACTTCTCACTGCCTACTCACTGCCTTACCATCCCCAACTTCAGGGCTGTGTTTTGGCTGCCAGAGATTTTACACGGGCTCTGTTAAACCTAAAGCTGTTTTTCCCCCTAACACATTTATTTTTTTATTTGTAAGAGTTAGATGCACCTGGCTGGAGTCCAACAGCAGATGTGTTGGCAGCGCCGTGGCTAAGTAGCAGATTTCACACCATACGGCCCTGTAGAGACAAAACCCCAAAACCAGGATGACAAAGGTCTTGATGTTTAGATTTGTTTATCCAGCTAAAGATGTGAAGGTATGCCCTAGCACTGGCTTAGCTAATATAATCTTTTAGCATGTATCTCTGGAGACTGCACTCTTGTGTGCGCTTCGTTTTATGAATTGACAATATTTTGATATTTTATAGTCATGTTTGCAGTGAACTTAAGAAAGCAGGTATTGAAAAGCTGCCAGGCCCGTTTGAATAGAATTAAACATATGTTCTGAAACACCTGCCCAAAACACACACATATATACACAGAGGAGATGTAAAATGACCTAGACGTGTTTATGAGTGCAGAGGTCGGTGCCTGATGGCTGCTGGTGGAAGCAGACTTCATTCCAATTATTAATACTAGTGTAGCGGGTCAGAACTGAGCAGGAGAAAACATCCTTATCAGCACGCAGGACAAAGCTCTTCCAGGACGAATGGCCTGCCGCCGGGCAGATGGAGAGATCTTATCAGAGCCGTGGATCGCTGCAGTCAGGGAGGGAAAAGCTCGATTTAAAGGCCAGTTAAAGTGGACACAGTCTGAGCTGGAGAGGGCTGGCTGAGGAATAGCTCTTCCCATTCATAAAGCTTTGAAACAACTAGCTAACAACGAGCTGTTTCAGGCACTACCTGCATTTTTATCATAAGTGGAAATGGAATATTTGGAATTGTCAAGTATTTTTGATGAAATTTAAAGTGATTACAATTATTGGTAATACTTTACCGTACACTAATATGCTTGAATTCATGCTTAACTAATGCATGCACAGATAATCTTGAGTTAATGTAACACTTTTGCACTGTATTTGCGTGCAGCCCAACTTGTCAACTGGTCCCACAGACCTTAAACATTAGTGCGGATGTCAGATAATAGTCATGTGCCTCAAAAAGTAACATCATAACATAATATCTTTGCAAATCATTTGCTAATGATTCATTAAAACAGAAGGCTGGAGGATAGTTTGACCCATTGTGGTTATTAAAACATTGATATTTACAGGGAATTAATCCATGTTGACACATTTAATTAATAGCAATTCATATATGACTTAATCTATTGATCAGATAGACTATTAGTTATTAGTTGCTGATGATGTAATCATTAATGAATGACTTGCCCCCTTATTATTAATATTTAAGTAACAGAGTAACATCTAAATCTTAGAATGCATGTTTTTTGAATAGCCTTTTAAAGATGAATGTGTAATTTGTGCACCACTATAGCGACACCCAACAAAATGGCAACTCTGTAAATGCAAATGCCAAACAACATGGCATTTGCATTTACAGTTTAGGCAATAATGGCTCAACATGAGCAAAGATCTTAGATTTCAGATCTACTTCCGGGGGAGATTAATATGAATGTCAATGATAGTAGTCTCCAGGTATAGGCCCTACACTTTTCCGACCCTACAAGTTGTAAACAAAACATACCTTTTAAACGTTTGCGAAGTAAGTTTCAAACCAAATGTAGTACCTACTAGACAGTATGCGATTTCAGACATAGCTAATCTATGAATGGCTTTTCTCCATTTATTACACAGCTATCTGTAATACTTGATAATCTGGTGGTATTTCCTAATATTTACTGTTGTCCATGGCAATACTGTGACAGCTCTTCCAGGTAACCGATGCTACAGTATCTCGTATCACACCGTGAATTCATTCTAATATTATTATTCTATTGTTTCATACAAACAACGCAAGTGGTGCCATCCGAATATGCATATAATACACAAAACAGTAGTTGTGTACCAAATTACGTAGTATACACTATGTACTTACACTATGTACTGTACCATCTAATGTCTGAATTTTATAAGGTTATTTTTGCATGCAGCATCGGAGTCTGATAGCCCCTCCACTAGTAAGAAAAGCTGTGACAGTTAAGTACATGAAGTGTTCAACATTTCACACTTTCGGTGAACCTTTCAGGAATCAGGGTATTTAAAGTGCACTTATTCTTTTATAGTCTATTATAATTTACAGTGTCAGTTGTCAATGACAACATGAATGTAATGCGTCTGAATTACATCCATAAACTCACACATTCATACAGTTGCGAAGTATGAAAAAGTTGGCTACCATCAGCCATCAATTGTAGTAAAATGACCACAAAGGACTTCTTTTTAATAAATACAGAGTACATTTTTATATTGCTGCAGTGTTTTTATCTTGTTGCTAGGCCGATTGTTTGTTTGTTTGTGTTACACACTGTAATAGACTTTTATATTGCCGGAAGTTTTAAGATAATATACAGGTAAAATTATAAAATAATGTCAACTATAATAAATATTTCATGTGCACATATTTATGTATGTGGTGAATAGCCATGTAATAAAATAGCTATATCATTTTATTGTATTATTTATTTTATTATAAGGCTACTTACTAAATATAAATAATTATAGGCCTAGAAGAAAATATTTGAACATCATAAAATTACACATTACACAATGTGTAATTACACATTACCTTTAATTTAGAAAAGTGCTTTATTAAAGGCAAGCATGTTAATCTGAGGTCAGGTTGAGAACAAACATTCACTGCGATTGAAAAATGTGACTTTTGCATATGGCTTGCCACTCATTCGAAAAATACGGTGGTGTTTTAAATTTATAGTGTCATATGTTCTCCCCTCGCTTCATCCATGATTTCGGGGTCCACTTTTTCTGCTTATTGGATCTGATTTCGGAGATAATGGATTTTTCAAATGTTGGAAACGTTTTGATTGCTGGAACAGGCCAGGGTTGTCCATATACCGACGATGGCTTCACTGATAGAACACAGATGGACTGCTGATGATTTATAGATCCGACTCCAGCTCACGAACAGTGTGAGATTGGAAGCGGCAAGTTTAGCGCGTTTAATCTTTCGATGGCTTCACACATTCACTTTTTCAGGTTTCTTTTCTTTCTTTTCTTTTGTGTTTTCTTCTTTCCCCCTCCCTCTCTCTCCTTTCTATACCCTCATAGTTTCAGCTGCGGGTTCCCAGAGTAGCTGTAGGTGTGTGAGCGCCAGAGGCATGAAAAGCGAGACATGTTTTTTCCTCCGCTCTTTACAAAGAAAGGGCCTCGTTCGTGGTATTGCGTCGAGGGATGGTGTCTCTGTGCACCTACTCAATGAGAACAGGACCAGACTAATATGAAGCTGAGTCTGCCGCTCGCATGCGCTTATCAGAGGGATTCATTATTTTAGTGAGGCCAGACTGGACGGTGATAGACAGCGTGCAGCTGAAGCGGAGATGGACAGGGGGTGGGAGAGAGAGAAAGTGTTACACCTGTCAGGGGCAATCAACATAGCCCACAATAGAGAACTGTAAACAAGGATGCAGGACAGCACACAGACACAATTATGCACAAATACACACCTACTTGTGTACACAAAGAGCAAAAACAAACACAAACCACAAATGCAAAGCACTGGCAGTGACAGATGTTGGCAGGGAATTGGGTGGGAAAAGAAACACTTTCATTTCTTTCTGCGCTTCATTTGGCTTTCATGGTGCGGATGCTACGAGGGAAAAGATGGGAAGAGAGAGCGCTGGCCTGCCTATCTCACGGCACACTGGGCTCCAGTCGTAATATCTGGTGGCTGCTCTGCCTTCTGTTGCTTTATCCTCAAATATAAATGGAAGCATTGGTGCCAAGCCAGATTAGAAGCGAAGTGGAAACACAGAAAGACAGTTTGTCACTAATCAGATGTTTGCGTTGGCTTGAGGAGCTATATTTGTGTTTGTAAAAGTGAGCATTTGCTTTGATAGTGCTGGACGCTCTGCTGTAGCAAAAACAAGGGAGATTGTCATGCCACTATCTGCTGTTTGCTGTAGTTCTCATGTCTATAGGCAGGTTTATGAGTTGTATTACTCATCATGCACTGTATTATGCTTACAAACTGAAGAGAGGCTCCCATCATGTAGGACAGAGGAGTGGGATGAGTTCCCAGAGCTTCAAACAGCTCCAGCGTTTCTCTCTGCAGGTGCGCGTTCTGTCGTTCGACCACCTGGTGGCGGTAAAGTACAAGACAAACACGCATTTCTCCGCTTCATACAAACTCTTTTAAAGGCACCGAGAACACGGCATTATGAAACATCACAACGAAAATATGCGAGGCCAAAACTTTTCAGTTCCTTTTAAAGGGAATTTCCAAGAGATTTGAAAATGACAGTGATTAATAAATGTAGGCTATTTAGGCAGTTTTATAATACAAAGAATAAGAGATAAGAGTTATATATATATATATATATATATATATATATATATATATATATATATATATATATATATATATATATATATATATATATATATATATATATATCCTATCGTTTTATCATTTTTATATTAATTAGATTAAACATAAATTATTATTAGTATTCATTATCTATAAATATTAACCTTACATCATAATGAGAATAGACTATGCTTTCCATTATAACTCCCTAAATATACTACTACTAATACTACTACTACTAATAATAATACTTTAAATGAATAAATGAACAACTACATTTAAATAATTGCATTCTTTAGGCTATACATTTCTTCCACTTTCTTTGTTTCCTTAGGTTTTTTAAAAATATATTTATAAAAACAAATGTATTATTTATTTTAAAATATTTACATGAAGTAAAATATTTGTCTACACTTTTTTTGAATGCTCAATTCACTGTCTGTCACCGGTCATGAAGTGACTAGTCCATCTTGTGCTCTAGTGATATTGTAATGATGAAAAATCTGTAACATTATTTGCACATATGTTATTGATTTTCAGTATAAAATAGACTACAAATGTGTAGTTTTAAGTAGAAATCTGTTTTGTGATGTGCACATAAATATTTGGGTAATACAATTTAAATGTCTTCATCAAATCCAAGGTTAAAACCATGTAAAACTGTCCACAGATATTTAGTTATTGTCAATTTAATATTTGAATAGTAGATAAATATTTTTTTATAATAGATAATAGTAATATTGTCCACTAAAATGTTTTTGAGGTTGCCAATGCCTAAAAAAACAACACAATTGAAAATTGTTCATAATGTGCATTCAAGAGACCAAATAATTTTTGTAAACAGTCAGTTTACTTAATTATTAAAAAAAGACCTTACTTAATGGAATTAATTAAATTAAAATACATCCCTCGCACATAATGAAAAGAACAGCTTTTCACAATAATATACATATATTTATTTATATTACAAAACTTTTTAATTAACAGTCATTTATGGAATCCTCCTGCTTAAACTTCACTTACACCATCATTTCTTCTGTGTCTTGTCATTATATATTGAGCATCTCCTGAGCTGTTGGCTGCCCACTGTCACCATGGAGACTGTAAGGCTCTTTAGCTCTATAAGGGAGATTAGATGTAGTTATAGCTGCCTTACAGATGATGGAACTACAGATGCATTTTATAAAGAAAGCGACATCACACAGTGCGGTACTGTGTGTGTATGTTGGGTAGTGTGTTCATATGTATTCACATGCATGTGATGTGACAGGGGTGAACTCAACTCCATTCAATCCCAGTATGGTGAGCTCAGCAGGAGATGCGGCTCACACACTCCCCACACACACACTCAGTGCGCCATCAGCCCCCATCTCCGCAGAGCTGCCATGCTAATCATTTAAACAGCACAATCAAAGCAAATAAGATGTTTCACATGGGGAGAAAAAGACGGGGAAAGTGATTATCAGTGTTTGTGAATGTGACAGAACTGAAGGGGACTTTGATTTTGATATTTCCTCCAGTTAGCAGTGACTCCAGGTTCAGCCAGTCCTGCAAAAAAAACTACAGCTGCTATTGCATGAATAAAAGTTTCAAGAGAGAGAGAGAGAGAGGCCATTATAAACTCTGTATAGTTTCCTAAGGGGACGTGAAGTCTTTGGTGCTTTAATATTTTATTTTTCAAGTCACAAATGCATTATCTTAATCCTGTGTATCTTTAGTCACACACTAAAATGGACCACGTTCACATCCAAATCCAGTTGAAATAAAAACATAACTCTTCCCACACAAAAAACAATCACATCTAATAAACAAGACGGATGGTATAAATAGCGAATGGTTATCCAGTTTTTAATAATTCTGTTGGGTTTGCAGACTAATTTGTTTAATCGTACACTTCCTGCCCGATCCTGTTGTGGTTAGCTATAAGCATTTGATGTAGCATCACGTATATGTTGAAAGGATCTGTGTGAATGCCGGTGTCACCCATGTGTGAGAGAAACTACTTAAAACAATAAATAGCAGACTGCATCTCAAACCAAGATAGCGCTAAACGGATCTCTTTAATGTCAAACACCCCGTTTTTATTTAATGTGGCTGCTATCCACCGAGTGCTTTGGTGGGGGAAAAAAGCACTTGCACAACAATAAACTGTTTTGTTTTTTTGCCTGGATGGCGCAAAACTTAAGCTATGTTGGTCCCAAGCATATGTCAAAATCAGTGTGTGTGTGTGTGTGGCTGTGAATAAATGATGCGTGTAATCAGTGTATTTACTTAGAATGTGCCAGTGGCACCTCTAGATTTACTTTTAGCATTTTTTTCCACTTCAGGAGAAAACAGATCCTCTCCACCAACCACAAAAACAGAGATTTCTCAACTTAACTGCCTCATTGTACATGTAATTTACTAGAAAGGCTGTGTTCAGAGTCTAGTGGCGGTGTGGTGCAGATGCACAGATATGTTTAGGAGAAAGCATCACTGCTTCAGAGTTTCTCCATATACACACTCCCAGTTTAGTGCCATGTTGTACCTTCAGTCAGGCCATTGGCTGCCTCAGTTGGTTTTCAAGGAATTGAGAAAAAAAATGTATCAAAAAATGGGTAAATTGTTAGGTTCGTTGATGTTTATTTCTAGTAAACTATTTTCATCCCTTGAGAAAATAGCTCTTTTAAAATAGTCTCTCAGGTTTATAGAGGCATGTATTCAGCAAAATACTGTGGGCAGGGGTTGAGTGTTGTTATAATTAATGAAAAACAGCACTTGTATATTAATACATCATTTACTTGACTTGCAAATGTATATCTGTGTGTGTTTGTACATGAGCGGTCAGTCGGAGTCCTGTTTGTTTATTTAAACCTAACTGGTAATTATGCCTCTGAATTGTACAGAGCTTTAGCCTAAATTCTGCAACATCTCTCAACCAGTCATTTAACGTCCATGATTATGCTGTCGCCAATCGCTGCTGGGTTGGAAAAGGGCAGTTCCATTCCAGTGGCGGTTGTGTATCTCTCCAGTCTCTGCTGCATATCTGACCAATCATGGAAAACTAACATCACTTTTAAACATATTTATAGCACATTTAAGCATATTTAGATTTTTGAATTTTGTTACAAAATGTTATAACTATATTACATGTATTGGGTTAAAAATGTGTGCAAAATACTGTCTCAGGGTTTAAATTACACCACTGCTCGAGTATTAAGCACATCAATTTTGACTTTCTTTGCTTTGACTTTGTTTAGATTCTATATATTGATGTCAAAGCAGACTCTCTCTAAAGTTTCATGATCCTGGAATGTTCCTCCACCTCACTGACCCCCTGTAAAGTACCTGAAAAAATGCATTTAAAGGCCTACAGCACAGTTGCTTTGACCTCGATCCTAGCAAACTAGAAGACTGTGATGTTTCACACAGTCTTAAACTAGTTCCAGACTAAAATGCATGTTTGAGCTGTTTTAACTGAAAGCAACTTGCACTGAGATATCTTAATATATTTCAGTGCCATTGTTTTGCCTCAAGATGCACACCAGTAATGTTTTTTTCTAAGCCACGTTTATAAAAGCTACTCAAATGTCCTAATTGAACTAAGGCCTAATCCTGGCTTAATCTAAACCCTGTCTGTGAAACCGGCCAGTATGGTCTCAGCTCTCTTTTAAACAGTATAAAGTTTCATTAGGGTACATCGAAATTATTTGCAATAGTTTATCTATGATTGACTGAATGGGCTCCTTTGTTGCATTTTTTTCAATATTTATATTTATGTATTTGGCAGATGCTTTTATCTAAAACGACTTAAATTGCCATTAAGTTATTTACGTTATCAGTTCAGGCATTCCTTGGGAAAATGTCATAATTTATGCAAGTTTATATTTTTTCAGGATTTTATCAATGAAGGAATTTTAACATTCTCATCTTTTCTACTTATTTCTTTTTAATACATTTTAAATAAAATTTTGGTTACCCTTTAATTTAAGGTGTCCTGTAATTATACATTTCAGTACTGACTATTATTAATTAACTACATGTACTTACTATAGGGTTAGGGTTAGTTTTAGGGTTTGGTTTAGGGTTAGTATGGTAACTACGTGTAACATAAAGGGTTACACTTTATTATAAGGTGCCTGTGTTACAGTGTAATTATACATTTAAGTACTGAGTAATATTAAGTAATTACATGTACTTACTATAGGGTTAGGATTAGGGTTTGGTTTGGTTTAGGGTTAGTTGCATGTAATTATGCATAATTTACTGTTACTACTATTGTAAGTACATGTAACATTTTTAATGCTTACCATTATGTATGTAATGTGCTATAGAAATAAAGTTGCATTGCCTAAGAGTTAAGAAATAGTTATTACGTCAATCACTGACTAATCAAAGCCTTTCTGTGATAGAGTGTCAGCTACTGTTTTTTTAGGTATCATTTATTATATTTTGTTCTTTGAGGTTTTAAGAGCATTTATATTTGGGAGCATTACTTCCTTCTAAAGCATCACATCATGTTGCTTGACACCCCTGAGAATGAAATGTACATTTGCGTTTTCTTTTTTACTGAAAGCTTCCTGGTTTCCACGGGTGTGCAGATTCATTTATTTCCGGCAGAATACTAATAGCCAAACTCGAGCGATACAAAGTTTTCTGTTTCCGAGCTCTGCTGATGACCTCATCAGGAAAGCGCCCATCCTCAGTGTCTCTTTCCTTCAAACGCCAGCCAAGTCGCTGAGGTAGAGAAAAGCTCCGGCACAGATCTCCAAAATGAACGTGTCTCTTATGTGCGAACCCAGCACAGACCCATACTTTCTTCCCTGTGCCTTTCATCCGTTCTCATACTTCTCACATTTCTCTTTCACTCTGCCTCACTGGCTGGTTGAAAGTTGTCCTGCCTTTTATTTTCAGCAGTATTAATTTGGTGGAGTTTGCCAGCTCGGCAGTGGCGTGCTCTTCTCACTTGACGTTTTGCTGAAGTTTGTATGCCACTTGAGCTTGCCGTCTCCCTCGCTAATGATAGCGGCGCGGGCTCTCAGGGGAGTGCGGGCCGCCTCGCACGGCTCCCGCGCTGGATATTTTGGGAGGCAGGAGGGAGCCTGTGAGGCACATCATTGCCTGCTCATCCTCTATCCCTTTTCTCTTTCTCTCTCCTCTCCCTCTCTTTTTGTTGTTGTTGTATGTCTGTGCACGCATACATTCTTGAGCGTGTGTATTTTTTTTTTTCCTCAGACATATTTTTGATTTCTGAGGGAATGATGAGAGGGAAAAAAAGAAAAAAGTGTGTATGAAAAAAAAATCCCTTTTTATGAACTTATTCATTGTATATGAAATCAAGAGCTTTTTCTCCTTCTCTTCTTGCTTAAGCCAAATGAATGTTTAAAGAGGTAATTTACAGGGCTCTGTCAGGAATCCACATTGTGTATCACACAAACACGGGAAAAAAGGAAATTCCAATCTAGACAGTAACATAACTGAACCGAGGAATCTCGGCGGGAGGTCCGGATACATTATACAACAATCTGTGTTCTCCCTTGTTTGATTTAAAGCTGTTTTTAAGGCTATTGCTGGGGTCAACATCACAGAAAATGGATCGCCCATAGAGGTCAAGCCCATATTGACAGACTTCAGGAGAGGAGAAAAATGGACTGAAAAAGGAAGTAGTAAACCTGAGGATTAGCAAACATAAAGCAACTAGGGAGAATAGAGTCTGTTTGAATGCACTTTGCTATAAAATTCTGTCTAGATTTTGTTTTGTTTTTTGCACATGGTGAACATACACGGAGTAGATGTTGCTCTATCAATGATTAGACATCTAAAAAGTAGACTCAATACGCACACAAAAGATTTATTTATCTTCCAAGGCTCTTCATTCCTTTATTATGAGAGCATAGCACCTTTTTGAATATTGTTTTTGTAAGCATTTAGCTGTTAATGAAGTTGTTTCACAATTTGATTTACTTTAATCCTCCCTAATGCTTCAGAATGAAAACAATACTGTTTCTTTATTGTCTTGACCCCATATTCATGTTTATTTTGGCTAATCGTGATCAGACAAAAGCAAATTTATCCCCAGTGTCACATGATCCTTCAGAAATCTTTCTAATATGCTGATTTGCTGCTCAAGAAACATTTCTTATTAGTATCAATGTTGAAAACAGTTGTGCTACTGAATATTTTTGTGTAAACCAGGATTCTTTGATGAATTGAAAGTTTAGCATTTATTTGAAATATAATTTTTTTGATGAATTTATTGCATCCTTGCAACATAAAAGTAATAATATGAATAAAATAAAAAGAAATAAACAGAAAACACTACTGACCTCTAATTCATGATTATTTTGGTTAAGCTAATTTAAAGATATATTTCATTCAGAAATTGATCAATTTCCTCATTCAACCCCGTTTCCACTTTTGTTATGTGCAACAAAAAAAAAGCAGCTTGGACATTCTGCTAAATATCTTCTTGCAAGAAAAAAAGTAATTTGGGTTTGAAACAACATGACAGAATTTAAATTTTTTGGATGAACTGTCCCAAACAGTCAGACAGGTGTAGGTCTAAGAAAAATCTTTAACGTCAGTGACAAACAGTGACAAACATTTCAGGTCAACTGTTTTTCCATTCCATTCTCTTATATTCTTCACACTGCCTGTTGAAGTATTTCTCTTTCCTTTCCTAACATGCTCTTTGACACTCTGTCTCTCAATCGCTCTGTCTTTCCTCTCTCTGTGTGTCTCTCCTTAGTGTCATTGTGTCAGGTAGTGACAGAAAGACTCACCCACCCTGAATCTCCTCATGTCAGCTCTTATTCCCTCACAGCTCATCGCCCGCGCGCTGTCACACCAGTCGTTCTCTCCCCCCCAGCACAATTCGCGGAAGCTGATCATACCTCACCCAATCAACAGGCCACAGCTTCTGATCTAACCTGTTGCCCCGAGCCTGTTTTCTCCTGACAAGCACACATTGGCCTTTGACCTCCGGAAGAAGAGAGCTCAATTGCGCTTTTTTTTTGTGCTGTGGTGGTGAAGACAGAAGTTCATGGAGGAGTGATGTGGGTTGCAGAGTGATGACATTGTCCTTGTCCCCCTTGTTCCTTCAGCTGCTTATGGTTCAGTGAGCCTTCTTTATTGCTATAAAAGAAAAGAAAACTATATATTACATCAGGAAATAATCTAATAATAATAATAAAAAAATCCTGTTTACAAACAAACGCTTGGTGGCGACACTTTCAGGTAGAATTTAAAAAAAATAAAAAGTTATATTTTAATATATTTTAAAATGTCATTTATTCATGTTATGGCACAACTGAATTTTCAGGGTTCTGTGATCAATAAAAAGTTTGAAAGAAACATTTACTTGAAATACATTGTCACATTGTATCAAAAGATTTCTGTCAGTTTTTATCAGCTTAAAGGTGTAATCGGTGATTCTCTAGAGAAACATTTTTTTGTTATGCTGGTTGAAAGTCTCCTCATATCCTGATATCAATCACTATGTTAAGTGTAAATGGTCTAAATGTATTTTTATAAATGAAGACTTCAGATGCAAAAGCCTCTAAGTCCGTCTGACGTTTTTCTTTAAAAATTTTGTCAGGCTCCTATGTATTGATTTCTACCTAAGTACTGGTACTTCTGAATGGGCTGAGGCTGGGATTTAGTGGGTTTGAAGTGAAAGTATTTTATGAACTTATACTATATGCGGAGAGCATTTACTCAGTATCATTATCTCATTTTTGACCGAAGTGGCTTTTAGAGGCTTTTGCATCTGAACTCTTCAAATATATATTGTTTGTGGAAGGCGTAGGACCGTAAAATGTTCGTTCAATCATTTCATTCAGTCTAAATGAAATTAAATCATGTGTTCCCTGTCAGTCAACAGCTGAATCCAAAATCGCCCCCCTAAACCCTCAATCCCGATTCCCTACTTTAGTCCACTAATACAGTTCACTTGAAGGAGTGAATGAAAACATCGGCTGTATACTCATTATTGCAGTGCCATGTGGTATTGAAAGTCTACTCAATAACGTCCACTATGGTTTCAGACACCACTACAAATGCCCTATTTGAGAGTATAGGGGGGCGATTTTGGATTCAGCTAACGTGCGTTTGCATACCACTGCGCAGCCTGTTCACGCAGACAAACAATTGTTTACATTTGTTATTGTAGTACTGTAGTGTTATTCACTGTACTGTAAAGTTTTCTCACCGGTGAATAACACATGATGTATCCAATAACGTTGTCTCTGGTCGCCTCGCTTCTGGTCTGTGTGCGCTCATGTGTTTTGGAGGAGGCATGGGTTTGCAGGGAGAGTAGGATTGTATGCTTTCAATGCTAGCAGGCTAAAGTTAGCATTTCCCAGATCACCTATTGTACCTTTAATGTTTTTAATCAAACTTAATGCATGCATTATTACTTTACAAAGACTTACTGACCCCAAACTTTTGAACAGTAGCGTACAAAATACATAAAAATAAAAAAAAACCTGCAATTGCTGTGCATTTGTATCATCTTGAAAAGTACAATCAAAATCAGCAGTTATGTTTAATCAATGTCAAATATTGCAGTGAGAAGTATTTAAACACTAAAGACATGTCTTTTGACTGCTGGGTATTTTTATTTTATATGCCACATTCCATACTTGTATAAGTTATTACATGGTACATAATACATTTGACTGTGTATTCAACAGCCTTACATGCAACACATTCAAAGGCTAAATAAAATTGAAGCGGAGTTTGTCAATTTTTAAAAACCGTTTTATTTTCCAGTATAAACTACGTCTTACTTCATGATAACTTAAAATAAAATTTCATATTTTATTTTGCATTGTTATACAATGTTATCTCAAAGTCAACACTAAATGAGAACTTTTGAGAAACAGATAGTAAAAGGCTAATTCCCAATTATTTTGCTTTATGCAGCTATTAGACACATTAATTAAAGGGAATAAAGAACTTTGTGTTATGTTTTTCGAAGCTTGAATTTATAATATAATATTTTCTTGACATTGATCAAAATTGATAAGAGTTAACACATACACTGAACAAAATTATAAATGCAACACTTTTGTTTTTGCCCCCATTTTTCATGAGCTGAAAACCGAAAACCAGTCAGTATCAGGTGTGACCACCATTTGCCTCACGGAGTGCAACACATCTCCTTCGCATAGAGTTGATCAGGTTGTCCGCCTGCCCATAACATAACCCCACCGCCATCATGGGCCACTCAATCCACAATGTTGACATCAGCAAACTGCTCACCCATACGACGCCATACACGCTGTCTGCCATCTGCCCTGTACAGTGAAAACCGGGATTCACCCGTGAAGAGAACACCTCTCCAAAGTGCAAGACGGCATCGAATGTGAGCCCACTCAAGTCAGTTAGGATGACGAACTGCAGTCAGGTCGAGACTCCGATGAGGACGATGAGCATGCAGATGAGCTTCCCTGAGACCGTTTCTGACAGTTTGTGCAGAAATTCTTTGGTTATGCAAACCAATTGTTGCAGCAGTTGACTGGGTGGCTGGTCTCAGACGATCTTGGAGGTGAAGATGCTGGATGTGGAGGTCATGGCCTGGTGTGGTTACTGCGGTTGTGAGGCCGGTTGGATGTACTGCCAAATTCTCTGAAACGCCTTTGGAGACAGCTTATGGTAGAGAAATTAACATTCAGTTCACGGGCAACAGCTCTGGTGGACATTCCAGCAGTCAGCATGCCAATTACACGTTCCCTCAAAACTTGCGACATTGCTTGCATTGTGCTGTGTGATAAAACTGCACACTTTAGAGTGGCCTTTTATTGTGGCCAGCCTAAGGCACACCTGTGCAATAATCATGCTGTCTAATCAGCATCTTGATATGCCACACCTGTGAGGTGGATGGATAATCTCAGCAAAGGAGAAGTGCTCACTAACACAGATTTGTGAACAATATTTGAGAGAAATAGGCCTTTTGTGTACATAGAAAAAGTCTCAGCTCATGAAAAATGGGGGCAAAAACAAAAGTGTTGCGTTTATAATTTTGTTCATTGGAGATAAGAGACACTTCTTGCCTAAACTGAATTCTGCCTGATCAGCACTAAGATGAAGCTCATGTGAAAGTGTTTTCACACACATGTATTGTGTTTGTGTGCAAGGTATGCTGCCCTGGGGCAGATACTAGCACACAGACACAGGTGAATGGCACACAAGGGAAATTCTCTGCCATGAGGAAGAATTTATAGAACCTCGCTGAAACCTGATAAACTTACATTCCCATAACATATCCGCCCCTGTGTGTGTGTGTGTGTACTTATGGATCTAATGCTTCACAATTTACCCCAAAGTCCTACAGTGACCTTTCCTCCAACCTGTCTCTTTCTTTAATCTGGTACCACTCCAAATTGAACTGCTTTGTTGACTTTTCGATCCATAATACCACATGTACTATGTCTGTGTTTTGTGAAATGCCTCACACTCTTGCTTGTGGAGTGCAGTGCACTGAGCACGGCCTCTGAATTTCATTCTATATCCCTGCACTGTACACATGGATGCATAAAGATGGATAAACACACATCTATTTGTCTGCTAAGCTTATGTTTACCATTAAGATAAATATCACTATGACAATGTAATCCTCTTCCGTCAGCCCATCCCCATTCATGCATTAGAAGAATGATTGACAGGCCATTGCCGTGTGTGTAGAATCTCAGCAGGATGTCCAGCAGGCACATTAAGCTGTTGGTTCAAGCATGCAACCTCATTGCACAGCACAAAACCTGCACAAGGTCTGCTATAGATGCATGTGTTGTTTAAAAAAGATTAGAATTATTTAAACTATTTATTGAAATGTATAAATTAGCTATGGCAAAGATATAGCTGTTGAGTTTGTGGTTGCGTTAGAATGGATCAGATCTTGCTTGCATGTAATATAATAGTGTAGTGATTCCTAAATGTGTTCCATGGGGTTTTGGCTATTTTTTTTAATTTATGCTTTGCTGTAGCTAGAAACGAAAAATGTTAAAGGATTTAAGTTTTTTTTTCATGATTTATTGCTTTATTGCTAAAGCTGTGGGAAAAAAAAGATTGGGAAACACTGATTTATTATGTATGTGTGATATGTAAATGTAATAATAAAGGCTACCGCTACACTATGCCATATCCATAATATAATTGCTATTAACTATTATCAGTTAATTCATGATTTCGCTTGCGGGCCAGACAAATATCTTGTTTGAAATTGAAACGCATCATATCTTCATTTCGGGTCAAGTCAGGTTTCAATGAATAAATTGTTCAATTTATGGCAAAGATAAAAAGATTTTTTTTTAAAATGACGTGTAGGCCTACAATCAAGTAGTTTCTCGTCGTCACACCAGCAGCCTACATTAGTATTAGGCCATTCCCGAATTCCCGCCTTTCTATCGCTGGTCCTGGCACACGCTCATGAATATTACTTTAAATTAACAAACAACAATTAGTTGTATAACAATTCAACTATAAACAATTTATTTGTATTGTTTAAGTGAACGTCACATACACTAATTAACATTCATGAGCATGGACCTGGCCCAATTAGTCACAGATAGGCTACCACAAAAAGGAACTAGGCTATTTATCTACTGCAGATATCGACCAAGTCTTGTTATGGCTACAGAATTAAAACAAAGACAATCAATAGCATTGAAACCAGAAGCTTGACAATGATTTTATGCAGTGCTGGTAAAATAAAGATTGAAAGTAAAACACCATAAAGGTTAGGCCTAACTGCTGATAAGCTGACAGATTGTTTGAGAGTCATCATTAATAAATCTTAGTGGCTTTAGTGCAGACACCATGTTCAAATATTTAAGAAGGCATTTAAGAAGATTAAACAAGAAACTAAACTAAAATATATGTATTTTGCCGTGTATGTATTTTTAGTGTTTGCCGATACAAGATTGTGGAATATATGATGTTAATTCTCTGTCATCTTTATTTGCAATATGGGGTGAAGCACATCAGAAAATATTGCTCCTTTATTGTTTACACAATAAAACAGACCATTAAAAAATATCTATATCTATATAGCTACCTAGATACCTGGGAGTATCCTCTGTTTCAGCTTCCTTGCCCTGTGCAAGCACCCACGTCCGCAAACATGCATAGACTCACACACATCAGGTTTGATGGATGAGGAAATAGATGGCAAATTGCTGTGTCCACTCTGATGGATGACATCATTTGGCCAATGTGCTGATCATGTATGCCTAAAAGTTGAGTCTCCTTTTTCCTTCTCGCTTTGTTTACCATTGATTTTTCTCAGCTTGTTATGCTCCCTTTCCCTTTGAATCTAATTCATGGAAAAAACCACACGTTGAGACCCCGTCTCTATACCCATCAGCCTCTGCTCCACACCATCCATCTCTATCTGAAGAGCGCTGGGCATGATAAATAAACATCCCCCCTGACACACACCTGTCATTTCTTCTAAATATTCTTCATTCTTTCCATATGAACCAATGTTCTCTATTCTGTTTATTTCACTAGGGTGATGTGAGTGTTTGTTTCATGCCATTCGTTTTTGTGTGTAATGCAATAGCAGTAAGGCGACGGAATCTGTGAATCCAGTGAGAGATATTTCCAAATTCTTATAGGCCTATATTTAAACTGGCATTACCATTACATCTATAAAATATGTATTCGTTCTTTTCCATCCAAGAACTAAGTTGTGCTTGCTTTTGTGTCACTGTCTTATGAGAGTTTGTGGCAGTCATGCATTCATATATTCATATGGGGTGCCAGCGATGGGGACAGCTGCTGATTGATGGAGAACAGACTGTCGGTGGCCAGGTTTATGAGCCACGCTGCATTTGAATATTGAGAGCGTGTCTGTGTCACCCACCCCATATTGTGAATTATATGACAATGCATTATGTTCAAAACCTGTCACACAAAAATATAAGCAAGTCCTCCCTAGTGTGTAAAAATTATAGCATGAAGAATGCCCTTATAGACCTCCACTTGGACCTTTTTCTGACCACTTCTTCTTTTAAGAGCCCTTTTAATAAGAATAAGGCACTGATAAAACATATAAAAATACACTATAATGATATATATATATATATACACTCACCTAAAGGATTATTAGGAACACCATACTAATACTGTGTTTGACCCCCTTTCGCCTTCAGAACTGCCTTAATTCTACGTGGCATTGATTCAACAAGGTGCTGAAAGCATTCTTTAGATCCATAATACCTATATTGATAGGATAGCATCTTGCAGTTGATGGAGATTTGTGGGATGCACATCCAGGGCACGAAGCTCCCGTTCCACCACATCCCAAAGATGCTCTATTGGGTTGAGATCTGGTGACTGTGGGGGCCATTTTAGTACAGTGAACTCATTGTCATGTTCAAGAAACCAATTTGAAATGATTCGAGCTTTGTGACATGGTGCATTATCCTGCTGGAAGTAGCCATCAGAGGATGGGTACATGGTGGTCATAAAGGGATGGACATGGTCAGAAACAATGCTCAGGTAGGCCGTGGCATTTAAACGATGCCCAATTGGCACTAAGGGGCCTAAAGTGTGCCAAGAAAACATCCCCCACACCATTACACCACCACCAGCCTGCACAGTGGTAACAAGGCATGATGGATCCATGTTCTCATTCTGTTTACGCCAAATTCTGACTCTACCATCTGAATGTCTCAACAGAAGTCGAGACTCATCAGACCAGGCAACTTTTTCCCAGTCTTCAACTGTCCAATTTTGGTGAGCTTGTGCAAATTGTAGCCTCTTTTTCCTATTTGTAGTGGAGATGAGTGGTACCCGGTGGGGTCTTCTGCTGTTGTAGCCCATCCGCCTCAAGGTTGTGCGTGTGGCTTCACAAATGCTTTGCTGCATACCTCGGTTGTAACGGATGGTTATTTCAGTCAAAGTTGCTCTTCTATCAGCTTGAATCAGTCGGCCCATTCTCCTCTGACCTCTAGCATCAACAAGGCATTTTCGCCCACAGGACTGCCGCATACTGGATGTTTTTCCCTTTTCACACCATTCTTTGCAAACTCTAGAAATGGTTATGCGTGAAAATCCCAGAAACTGAGCAGATTGTGAAATACTCAGACCGCCCCGTCTGGCACCAACAACCATGCCACACTCAAAATTGCTTAAATCACCTTTCTTTTCCATTCTGACATTCAGTTTGGAGTTCAGGAGATTGTCTTGACCAGGACCACACCCCTAAATGCATTGAAGCAACTGCCATGTGATTGGTTGATTAGATAATTGCATTAATGAGAAATTGAACAGGTGTTCCTAATAATCCTTTAGGTGAGTGTATATATGGTTATTCTGAGTGCCATATATACAGTACCGGTCAAAAGTTTGAAAATATTACTATTTTTAATGTTTTTTAAAGAAGTCTCTTATGCTCACCAAGGCTGCATTTATTTGATCAAAAATACAGAAAAAAAAATTATATTGTGAAATGTTATTACGATTTCAAATGGTTTTCTATTTTAATATACTTTAAAATATAATTTATTTCTGTGATGTTAAGCTGAATTTTCATCAAATTTCATTTAACCTTTTTGCATGAAACTACTCCAGTCACCTTCAGAAATCATTCTAATATGCTGATAATATGCTAATTTGATATGGAAATAGTTGCTGCTTAATATTTTTTTGGAACCTGTGATATTTTTTTCAGGATTCATTGATGAATAAAAAGTTAAAAAGAACAGCATTCATTCAAAATATAATTATTTTTTAACAATGTAAGTCTTTACTATCACTTTTTGTGAATTTGACGCATCCTTGCTGAATAAAAGAAAAAATGACTGACCCCAAACTTTTGTACGGCAGTGTATATTGTTACAAAAGATTTCTATTTTAAATGAATACTGTTCTTTTTTTTTTACTTTTTATTCATCAAAGAATCCTGAAAAAAGTAGCATATGTTATAAAATAATATTAAGCAGCACAACTGTTTCCAACATTGATAATAAATCAGCATATTAGAATGATTTCTTAAAATGACTGGAGTAATGGCTGATAAAAAAAAATCAGCTTTGCATCACAGAAATAAATTATATTTTAAAGTATATTAAAATAGAAAACCATTATTTTAAATTGTAATAATATTTACTGTTTTATTCTGTATTTTGATCAAATAAATGCAGACTTGTTGACTTCTTTCAAAAAAAATAAAAATAGTAATGTTTCCAAAATTTTGACCGGAAATAAATAAATACATTTAGAAGTTATAAATTATATAACTTTATTAAATAAAAAGAAAATATACATAAAAAGAAATGCATTATGATAAAACTATTAATTATATAAAATAAATTATGATATAAATATATGATAATAAAAAATAATATAAATTGATTTATAAATAAATACTTTAATAAATTAATAGTATTTAAAAGATAGAAATTAGATTCTTTTTTACTAAGGTATTTGTGGATCTTTCATTTCTCACACAATAACTATGCACCAACCAATTACAAAATGTGTAAAACTCATGCAGAGAAAAACAACAGACAAAAAAATGCTGTAAAAAATTGTTTTGTTTGTTTCATATTTGTTTAAGATGATAAAGATATTCACAGATTTTTTTTTAAATTGTATTTTTTATATTTCTCTTTATTGAATTATTTTCACTTTTGCGTAACTTTTTAAATTGCTGGCACTTTCAACTTTTTCGCCACATTACTTTCATGCAGTACAGCGCAACAGACACTGAGAGACAATTAGAATGTTCACAGGGTGGTGAATGTGGAATCAGACAGAGAGAGGCAGAGCAAAGAGATTACTGCTGACGGCTCCTGTGTAGCTCTGTGAAAGCGATCACACCTGGTTACAACGTGTAGGAGGACTTTTGTCACCACAATGAATCAGGGGAGGGAAGGAACACGGCAGAGGCTGGTGAGAGCCACTCTAGCGAGATCAAGAAGCAGCTAATGAGGAATTGTTAGATCCCAAAATTAAACCCGGGGATATCTGTTTGTACTAGGCCCCCTGACTGAGAGAATTAGAGTTTCTGAATGAAAAAAAAAAAACACATGCAAACATTGTTGTTTGAGTTAGTGTGCAGACTTCCGCGATTCAAACAACTCTTCAGCAGACTAATCAGACAAAAAAGGAGAATGATGCATTCTGTTACGGGACTCAAAGCAGAATTCAGGCAGAGGAATTGGGTTAGCTTGTGTGAGGACTATAGGCAGCTCAGCAGGAGGAGATAGTGAGGGGAGACACCTCAGGGGTTAACAACTACATGCCCTTTACTATAATAACATGCAACCATTGTAAGACTGAAGAGGGCTTTTGGAAATTAATTTAGCTGCTCAACAGCTTCTTTACCAAGAGCATGAGTCAATAACATATTCCCTGGAGTCATGTAGCTTTATTTTACATCTGTCAGTCATGTGTAGAGTGTGAAGAGAAGTGGGCATTATTGACCACTTACAGGGCTTAATGGGCCCCCCAGGCCAACCCTCTCACCCTCTCTCTCAGCCTCTCACCCACCCTCATTCTCTCTTTCACATGCTCCGTTTGATAAAAAGGATTTTCATGAATTTGTAAAGCAAACTAAAAGTAAAAGAATCGCAAATCAAAAGTAATACTCTGTACACCATAATGTTGTAATCCCTAAATTTAATACCATTCAAAATGATTTTTTTTTTTTTTTTTAAATGTTTAATTTTTAGGCAAAATTTTATAGAATTTAGTGGTTATCGAACATAACATTTTAAAAATATGAATAAATATTAATTATCAGACATAATTTTAATAGAATTTATCAAAATGTTTTTAAAAATAGAATATATGTCACTTTGAACAAAAGCATCTGCAAAATGCATAAAAACGTATAAAATTAAATTAAATAAAGGCAGGGGCTATCACACTTTCTGCACATTAGTAATTTGTCACAATGGGAACCTGCTGATATTCAGCCTGTTAGTTTTTAGCAGCTTTTTTAACTATCCCTGGTATTTTGTAACTATTAATGGACTATTGTTAGTGCTTTCACTCTTAGCTCTCCTTTCATGGCCAACAGCCAAACTTCTTACCCAATGAAATTTATCAGACCCCACTGAAACTCTCCCAAACTCAGCAGAGCAATTGTCTCTACCACTGTGAGGCAAGATTTAGTAATCCTTATGCAATTCTGCTCAACCATCACTGTTGTGCTTTTGACAGCAAACAAAAAGTTCACTCTTTTGTTTTACAAAGAACATAAGAAAACATTACATCAATGCCATGACAATTGTGTGTGTGTGTGTGTGTGTGTGTGTGTGTATGGGGGGGGGGGTATTTATTTGTATACTGTCATCAATTTGTCAATATAAGAAAAAATTATATTGAAGTTAAATTAAACATTTTGAATGTTATAGAAAAAATAGGCAGCTGTAAACGGAGCCTCTAAAGGGACATGGTGAAGGAAAAAAATATGGGAGGAAAAATTATTTGTCAATGCTTTTGTGTTCTCTCACAAATGTTTTGCGTTCCCCCGAGAAACTGTGTTCGCTCGCAAAATGTTTGTATTCACTGGAGAAGCTGCGTTCGCTCGCAAAATGTGTTGCGTTCACCCGAGAAACTGTTCACTCGCAAAATGTTTGTGTTCACCCGAGAAACTGCGATTGCATTCACCTGAGAAACTGTGTTCGCTTGCAAAATGTTTGCGTTTCCCAGAGAAACTGCATTAGCTTGCAAAATGTTTTGCGTTCACCCAAGAAACTGCGTTCGCTCGCAAAATGTTTGTGTTCACCCAAGAAACTGTTCCTCTAAAGGGACATGGTGAAGAAAAAAAATATGGGAGGAAAAATTTGTTAATGCTTTTGTGTTCTCTCACAAATGTTTTGCACTCCCCTGAAAAACTGCGTTCGCTAGCAAAATGTTTGCGTTCCCCCGAGAAGCTGCTTTCGCTCTCAAACATTTTGCGAGCGAACACAGTTTCTCGGGGGAACGCAATACATTTTGCAAGCAAACAGTTTCTTGGGTGAACACAAACATTTTGCGAGCGAACGCAGTTTCTCGGATGAACGCAAAACATTTGTGAGAGAACACAAAAGCATTGACAAATTTTTCCTCCCATATTTTTTTTCTTCACCATGTCCCTTTAGAGGCTCCATTTACAGCTGCCTAATTTTTTCTATAACATTCTAAATTTCACTTCAATATAATTTTTTCTTATATTGACAAATTGATAACAGTATACAAATACATATACCCCCCGCTCGCAAAATGTTTGCATTCACCCGAGAAACTTTGTGTTCGCTCACAAAATGTTTAGTGTTCCCCCTGAGAAACTTTGTGTTCGCTCGCAAAATGTTTCGCGTTCCCCCTGAGAAACTTTGTGTTCGCCTGCAAAATGTTTCCCGTTCCCCCTGAGAAACTGCGTTCACTCGCAAAATGTTTGTGTTCACCCGAGAAACTGCGGTTGCATTCACCTGAGAAACGGTGTTCGCTTGCAAAATGTTTGCGTTTCCCAGAGAAACTGCATTCGCTCGCAAAATGTTTGTGTTCACCCAAGAAACTGTTTGCTTGCAAAATGTTTTGCGTTCACCCGAGAAACTGCGTTCGCTCGCAAAATGTTTGTGTTCACCCGAGAAACTGTTCGCATTCACCCGAGAAACTGTGTTCGCTTGCAAAATGTTTGCGTTTCCCAGAGAAACTGCATTCGCTCGCAAAATGTTTGTGTTCACCCAAGAAACTGTTTGCTTGCAAAATGTTTTGCGTTCACCCGAGAAACTGCGTTCGCTCGCAAAATGTTTGTGTTCACCCGAGAAACTGTTCACATTCACCCGAGAAACTGTGTTCGCTTGCAAAATGTTTGCGTTTCCCAGAGAAACTGCATTCGCTCGCAAAATGTTTGTGTTCACCCAAGAAACTGTTTGCTTGCAAAATGTTTTGCGTTCACCCGAGAAACTGCGTTCGCTCGCAAAATGTTTGTGTTCACCCGAGAAACTGTGTTCGCTTGCAAAATGTTTGCGTTTCCCAGAGAAACTGCGTTCGCTCGCAAAATGTTTGTGTTCACCCGAGAAACTGTTTGCTTGCAAAATGTTTTGCGTTTACCCGAGAAACTGTTTGCTTGCAAAATGTTTGCATTCCCCCGAGAAACTGCGTTCGCTCGCAAAATGTTTAGTGTTCCCCCTGAGAAACTTTGTGTTCGCTCGCAAAACGTTTCGCATTACCCTTGAGAAACTTTGTTCGCTCGCAAAATGTTTTGTGTTCCCCCTGAGAAACTTTGTGTTCGCTCGCAAAACATTTCACGTTCCCCCTGAGAAACTTTTTTCGCTCGCAAAATGTTTCGTGTTCCCCCTGAGAAACTTTGTGTTCACTCGCAAAACGTTTCACGTTCCCCCTGAGAAACTTTGTTCGCTCGCAAAACGTTTCGCGTTCCCCTTGAGAAACTTTGTTCGTTCGCAAAATGTCTCGTGTTCCCCCTGAGAAACTTTGTGTTCGCTCGCAAAACGTTTCACGTTCCCCCTGAGAAACTTTGTTCGCTCGCAAAACGCTTCGCGTTCCCCTTGAGAAACTTTGTTCGCTCGCAAAATGTTTCGTGTTCCCCTTGAGAAACTTTGTTCGCTCGCAAAACGTTTCGCGTTCCCCTTGAGAAACTTTGTTCGTTCGCAAAATGTCTCGTGTTCCCCCTGAGAAACTTTGTGTTCGCTCGCAAAACGTTTCACGTTCCCCCTGAGAAACTTTGTTCGCTCGCAAAACGTTTCGCGTTCCCCTTGAGAAACTTTGTTCGCTCGCAAAATGTTTAGTGTTCCCCCTGAGAAACTTTGTGTTCGCTCGCAAAATGTTTTGCGTTCCCCCTGAGAAACTTTGTTCGCTCGCAAAATGTTTTGCGTTCCCCCTGAGAAACTTTGTGTTCGCTCGCAAAATGTTTCGTGTTCCCCGAGAAACTTTGTGTTCGCTCGCAAAATGTTTTGCGTTCCCCCTGAGAAACTTTGTGTTCGTTCACAAAATGTTTTGCGTTCCTCCTGAGAAACTTTGTGTTCGCTCGCAAAACATTTCGCGTTCCCCTTGAGAAACTTTGTTCGCTCGCAAAATGTTTCGTGTTCACCCTGAGAAACTTTGTTTTCGTTCACAAAATGTTTTGCGTTCCCCCTGAGAAACTTTGTTCGTTCACAAAATGTTTTGCGTTCCCCCTGAGAAACTTTGTGTTCGTTCACAAAATGTTTTGCGTTCCCCCTGAGAAACTTTGTGTTCGCTCGCAAAATGTTTTGCGTTCCCCCTGAGAAACTTTGTGTTCGTTCACAAAATGTTTTGCGTTCCCCCTGAGAAACTTTGTCTTAACCTTTTTATTCATATGGAGTTCATTATACGTATACATGAGTACATACTTTTTTTTTAAGGAAAAACAGAACATAATATTCTGGACTGTGTAGGAAAGCATTTTGGTGGCTGTGCTCATATGGCCCTAAAATGTGGTGAAAGCTCTCAGGTAAGCAAATATTTCATTATACGAAGCAAACATAAGCAACTCAACAGTCGGAAGATGTACACAAGCCCTCAGTTTCTTCCTCTTTTCAAAACTTTTCTACCTTTCTTTCTGCATGCCCTGAAAAAGTCAAACTAGTTGTAAAATCCCTCTTCTTGCCCGCAGGACAGAAATCACCTAGCCACATGCCTGGTGGGCTTGCTCTAAGCTGAGCAGGTTTGAAATGCATGATTGCCATTCTCCAAACTCTCACTATTCCTCCGGTTCTCTCTTTGTTGACACACAGATAAATGAGTAACACATCAAAGGGAGGCAGTCGTACTCTCTCGACCCACAGCACCGGTACCCCCTTACCTCAATCTTCTTTAATTTTGCAGATAAAATCAAAGAGCCTCATTTTCGCTCTTCATTTGAAGCAAGGTGCTGGACCATGGTGCTAAGAGGAAAATCAATCCGGACTAAGTGAGAGATCAAACTCGATATGTACGTTTAGGATTCAAGTGACAGTATCTTCATTATGCCAAACACACCTATCAGCAAATAATGCACGAGGGACACACTTGGAACTGTCAAATAGCATTTCAACTTGTCCGAGAAATCTTTTCAAGTCATTTTTAGTGGTTTTGAGCTACAGTGAATGGGCTAACATTTAAATTGGTGCATTATTAATTGCCTGAAAAGGGTTAAATCTGGTAATATCTGGGCATGGTAAACTTCCATGTAATTTCAGGTTTGCCGATCCTGAGCTAAGTTACATAGTCAAGTCAAGTCAAGTCAAGTCAAGTCAACTTTATTTATATAGCGCTTTTTACAATGCAGATTGTTTCAAAGCAGCTTCACAGTGTTAAACAGGAAAATAATTAACAAGTAATATTCAAGTAATGTAGTTGATATAATTTAGTTTAGTAATTAAATTTATTTGGATATTTATTTGAAAATTTAGTGTCCCCAACTGAGCAAGCCAGAGGCGACAGTAGAACAGTACATTTCCAGAAATACACAGATATTTGGCATACACGGACATATACATGAATCCGTGAAATTTCATGGACATTTACAGGTGAAACACTGATGGCTGTCAGGTGTGAAGACATTTCATATGTTAATGACTGGCAGTTAAGGTGCTTGCTATGTTCTTAGATGGAGGGAGGGGGTCGAGCCAGGGAAGTTTTACAAAACCGCCTCAAAATAGTCTTAACACAGTTGAACTCTAATATAGCTAGCTTTATCATTTTTGACAGAGCCATTAGAGAACATATCTATGTATGATTTATAATTTGAAGGCATCCTCTCTCCCCAACTTCATTATTCTTTCCATATTATTTCACAGAAATTAAGACCTAGTCCTTTAGCGGAGAAGTGGTTTCTCTGCATCTCTACAAATAGTGATTAATCCTATACTCTTCATATATATACTCAATATCTTTATTTAAATGTAGATGTTGTTTTGTATTTTTCAATGTCGTTCTACATACACCTCTTTTCATGCAGTGTAACATCCTATACTCATGGCAAAGATCTTTTTCGTTCTTCGCTTAGGCCGGGTTCAGACTACAGGAGAATCTTCACATATTTTCTTCTTTCAAATTTCAAACCAGCAAAATTTGAAAATCGTGGTGCATCACACACTACAAGTCAATGTATTCTTAAGATTATCTTGCCAGATTTAGCACCACACATGATCTCACGGGAAAGCGAATGTAAACGTGGATACTGTGTCATGGCAACTTGCTGTATCAATAGCCTACTTATTCTTTGTAGCGAGAAAAAATCAGCCGTGTTGTTGCCACATTTCGACCAGCCTTTCCTCCATCTCCTTTGTCCACCAGACCAGTACAGCTGCGTGTTGCTTTGCGGTCGCCATTTCAAAAGTTCTGTCACTTCCGTCTCCTTGTAGACTTGTCTCTCATTGGCTATCTTGGAAGTACTGACGTAATCATAGTTGCAATCACCCCGATTTAAAATCCTAAATATCAAACATGTTTGATATTGTCCACGAGCAGATCGGCAAACCCTCTTTTGGCGTTAAAAAACTACTGTCAGGATTTACTATAGACATGCAGTGAAAAAATAGCGCTGAAAAGGCGTGGACACAGTTTCCCTTTCAGACGCAAAATTTATGGGAGGAGAATATTTAAAGGGTAACTAAACCCTAAAACAACCTTTTTTAGTTAATGATCTGCAAGACTGGGGCTATATTAGTGCTGTTCATTGATTCGGGTAAATGTTTTGACATTTGGGTATAAAGTGTTTTAATTCTACAATATATGGTGTAAAAACATCTGAGTGCTGCCTCCTTAAGGTTGAACGGTGGCTACTGCAGTTAAATTTTCCGATTGGACGTTGTAGGTCATCGTGACGTATGTTGGTTCTTCCAACGGCTTACTACCCACGCCCCTGGCATGAGCTCACCACGCCCTAAGAAATGTTTTCCCGCAACCCGCATTGATCACATGAGAACGGCTTCAGTTCAGTATGAACTCTGATGTTACATGAAGTAGAAACATTATGAATGAAACTTACTTGACACTTACTATCAACATTCTAATGAAGAAAATTCGGTTAAATAATGCAGTTGTCAGTACACGTCAGGCTTTTTTTGCGATATTTTTGCTGCCCGTCATGTGTACAGATACTTTTCATACATGAGACGCGCTTTCAAACCTTGACACGCAAGTGGTTGCCGTGGTAACGAACAACAATACCATAACGTGCTGCCGTATATAGTCTAACTTTTATTTGAGGAAATCTGTTTATAATAGACTATTAGGTTTGAACTTATCGGTCCTGCGCTGCCTATTGATTCAGTTAATTTGAATAAAATACATTGCATGTAACGTTATCTGATCTATTTTTAGTGGCATTCAGTATAAGGATTTGACTGTTCATAGATTAGGTCAGTGGTCCCATTCTCTCTTGCTCTGCTGCTTCACTAGCATCGTCGGCACCGGGAGTTAAGACCGCAGTTTGAGCCAGCGGCTCGAATTGATAAGGCTCGGGCCCTGTGTCCACAGACAATTCACCCTCCTCCACTTCAGGTGAAGGTAGGGGAGAAAAGTCCTCTACTTCGAATGACCGCTCTTGCAAAGCTACTGGCATCACTCCAGTCACTCTCCATCTTTGCAAGTCTGACAGCTGTCAATCAATCCGTCACTGCTCAGGTGCACATCCCCCACTCAGCCCCGCCCTCGGTTCGTCCCCTCTGTCTCCGCTGGACTCTGCCCACTTTTCCAGCATTTTTCAAATATTGCCAGTAGGTGGAGTTCAGGGATCTGATCAGGGGTTGAGTTACCCTTTAAATTAATCATGCAAGCTGATTTACTATTGCGTTAGTCAATTTACTGGTATTTGTGCCATTATTTACCACCCAAAAAAGCATGTCTTAAACCAGATGCTAATTTGCACTGCTCCTTGTAGATTGCATTGGTCATTTTAGAAATGATTCAGCTGTGTCTGTGTCCTTCAATTTGCGCATCATCAGTAGATCACGCACAGAACTTCCCACTCCCATCAGCGCTTTTTTGGAATTGCGCTCTCATGTTAATTTGTCCTGTTTAGTAAATCTGGCCCCTAATCTGTAAACGCCTCACATTACCACATAATCTGGGGGCGAACATCAGAATCGACCGATGCCCTGGACGTGATTTGTTGGGAAGGGTAAATCGGGCATAAACCGGCCTGAAACTCCTGTAGTCTGAGCCCAGCTTTAGAGGTAAAAAGTTTTACCTTTTCAGGGGTATCCACCTTCTTTTTCAAGGGAAGTAATTTTCTGTGAATGTGCGAGACTTCCGATTCTATAGCCGGAAATAACGAGAATAACAAAGTGCAGTAAATGGTAAAAATATTTGTGCTACAAACCAGTGTGTTTATAATTACAATACAATAAAATAATATGGTAAAAAAAATAAAAAACAGTTTGCAATATCAAGCTGCATAACAAGCTGTTTTGTACAGCTAAAAATAACTGGAAGCGGGTGACATCGGAAGCCAGACAGATTCAATTTCTAAATGTGCGTGCCTGTTCTTACGTTAAAAACAAGGTAGATGCTGTTAGCAAACACCCCGACACCGCCCATGCTGCGACAAAAAAGGACAGCGGTGAGAAAACAGCAGTTAAGAAAGCATTTGATCATAGCAATGTGGATATGTTTGCACAAGCTCTGCAATTCATCACTTCAATTACAGCTTCAGTGTCTACTATAAATCAGCTCTCCAGTGTGTTCATATTCTCTAAATAAACTTTGTGTTAGCCTGATTTTGTTCGAAATGTCGTCCCACCAGTTCGTTCTTCGATTTCGGGGCCTTTATGATGTCTTTTGTTTCACAGTAGAAAGTAATGTTATACATAGATTGCATCATCTCTTTTCACTGTTAAGAAAACTGCCATGGTGGTTCTTTAGCTTAATTCATAAAATTTCTCCCAAACAATCTTCTGCTGGGACACTGGACTTCATCAATGTTTAGACTTCATTCACTCATATCAGGTTGGTGGAACTTACCTCAGCATGACATCAGTGCTCCACAATGAGGCGCTTCAGATGCCATCGTACAACCTTGGAATCAAATCAGCTATTCCCTATAGAGGAAAAGAGAAACTGCGGTTTACCATTTATTTATATATTTGATATTTTATTTTATTTTTTTATTTTTTTTAAAGATGCCTGCTTTAAAAACCCTGACCAAGCAGCGGAAGCCAAGAATGTCACTCCTCAACGATACCCGTCTAATGAGGCTCTATTGCAAACTTTCAGCTCAACATAATATGAATTATTTGTCATCTGTGTGTGTGTATATATATATCTGTATGTGTGTGTGTCTTCGGAAAGGTTGAGTAAATCAGGATGAAGGAAGGCCTTGACGGAGAGTTGTGGCATTAGCCCGAGGGCTCGTAGCACAGTGAGGGTAGTTAGCTCACAACATACTGCCATCATTAGGACTGCAGCCGGGCCACTGCAGTCACACACTCACAGCCCTATCAAAAACTCTCAGCGTATCAAGCAACACATGCCACCTCCTATACGCCTGACTCCCCTTCCTCTAACTATCAAAGCGTCTCTTTATTTCTTCTATACCGCACACTAGTTTACTTAGCACTTTTGTATCAGTGATTGAATGTGTCTACATGCAACTTTTTTTTTATGCTGTTCCACAGGGTCATAAAGTGCTTTGTATTTGGACCAAAAGCATGTCTTTGAAAATTAACATTGACATATTAAAATGATTAAGCATTGAATGGTAAAATTAACCTTTCAAAGGAAGAGTTCACTCAAAAATGAAAATTCTATCATGCATTTCATTAGAATTATGATCTATATAGATTATATATAGAATAGCCCTTCTTGGTGCCCCCTCAGCACTTGGTGCCCAACGCGCAGCGCGTGGTGGGAGCGGCGGTGCTGCATATACAACCTAGATATTATATACAAGCCCTGTTTTAATTTATGCAGTATACATGTTCTGTTGTGCAGCACTTTATATGGCACAAAAAAACAATGCAATGCTTTGTTATAAATTAATATAAATAATAAATTTCTATACTTTAATTTTTAAAAGATGGATTGCTAAAGTTTTGTAAATTCCCTTCATTAGACACCACTTTTGATGATTAATTTGTATTAAATCATAATATACAGAATTTAGAAAAAATAAAATCGATTTCACGGGTCTCTAAATGAAAAGTAAGCTCTATAAAGGAAGTATAAAGTTTACTTGTAAACAAACATGTTATGATTACATTAATTAATGGTATGATTAAATATTGTAATAAAAATCAATAGAAAATTATATAGAAAAAGTATTCTGATAATATTTTTGGCCATATCAACCAGTCCTAGTTTTTAGAAGAATGTCCAAGCTGTTCCTTTCCATACAATGAATGGAAATCTTGAATAGTGACTATGGTGGTCAAGCTATTTTTTTTTTCTTCAGTATATAACAACCTAAATTTCTCTTTCTTACACAGAGTTATTATATTGCTTCAGAAGTATTGGAATACAGTGCACCAGTCATATAGTTTTAGAATACTTTTGTGGTAAATTTATGCCCTGGTCCCCATTCACTTTCATTGCATGAAAAGAGCAGCGTGAACATTCTTCAAAGCATCTTCCTTTGTGTTTCACTGAGCAAAGAAAGTCATACAGGTTTAAAATAACATAAGTTGAGACGATGATGTCAGAATGATGTCATTTTTGGGTAAGACACAACTCAGAAACCTAATCATATAAATATTAAATGCATATTTTGTTGTAATAAGTGCCTGAGGTGTGTAATATGGAAGCCTGCAGTTGATACCCACTTCATATCTCTGTGTATTTCCCTCGTTGTGATGTTTTGCATTTGATTGTAAAGTATGACACAATCACTGCAGCAGTGAAGGTGCCAACATAAGCCCCTCAGCTCAGAATTACCATTCTGCTGTCAGTCCATTTCTCATCTGTTCCTCTACCTAAAGCTGTCCTGTCATCCAGCAGATTCGGGCCACCAGCAACACTCATCTCATTACCAAAGTACACAGTGCCTCTGTGGGATTCCGGCCCTGTCTCTGTCTCCTCTCTCAAACACACATATACACTCAAGTTTTTTTTTTTTTCCCTGAGCTTAAAAAGTATCGAGTCTCCCAGGAAGTACTGACAGCTTGAGGCGACAACCGGATGAAGTGACAGTAGGAAGCCACTCATTATGATCACCTCTTCCTATTTCTCTCCTTTTCCTCTTTTTCATTTCCCCCTTTTTTCCTCTCTCCTGCGTTTGATCTACTTCCCCCTTGACCTGGTCATGATTTATTAACCAACACGTCCATGTCATACCTGCCACAGAGGAGAGCAGCGGACCACTCCATAACATCATTCCCATTTCTCATGCCACAAAATATACACTGCTGTGTGCTGTCTTTTCTCTACTATTGTATGGTATTTGTGCGCACAGACAACCAACCATCAGAATTGATGAAGCATGGAGGAAGAGGATTTTTTTTTCTATAGTATCTGTGCTTGGCATGTTTATCACAGGCTACATTTGCAAATGGTATGTAAGCTTACCAAAGGTCATGTGACTTATTTGGGTCTTATTTATATATTTTTGTTTTTGAACAATTGTTTTTTTTGTTTGTTTGTTTCCAAAGGTTCAGTACGTAACGGCACGTGCGTCTATCCACCGTGAATGTACTGCAAATGCTCTAAAGAACGCTGAAGGCGAGCAGAAATGAGATATATACAGTTCTCTGCTTGCAGTAGGCTACGCCAGTCATGCTCGTCAGGAAAGTAAGTGAAACACACAAACACAATTATTTTTATTTTTTATCAAATCAAGTGATTAATAGCGGTTCACTTTCAGCAGGGTTGCCAACTCTCGCGCTTTCGGCGCGAGACACAGGGCAGGCTTTCAGGCTCTGTCTCATGCTCTCACTCTGCCCAAGAAAACCTCACGGCAAATTGGCCAACCTTGCTTTTGTAATACGAAATTCAAACAATAAATACCGTTTTGGCACACTTAATATGGCATAACAGATCGTAGCGCCTCAGTTAAAGCCAGAGCCGTTGAAAATAAGGAGTTGTGACATTTTGATCTCACCGGCGTCGCTGTCACGAGGTTCATGCAGGATAGACAACAGCTTCACTATACAGGTTTTTTCAGCAATTGTGGTAAACATTACAGCATAGTGTGCATTGGTTATTACGTCGATAATTTACATTTACAGTATTGTTTTATTCTGGAGAGTGATGGAGAGGCAACATTAATGTTAACATTTATGTATAACCTCAGGTTCCCTTCAACATTGCGTCAGCGACGCTGTGGGAAAAGGGGAGGAATTCCCACAGCGTTGCTCACGCAATGTCTCGTTCCCGCCTCTCAGGGAACTGAGGTTACGACAGCAACCTGAGACATATGGTGCATTCAAGTCATGTTGTAAAGATCGTATTTATGAGTTAAATGCACATGAACGCCACCATAAAGTCGTAAATACCAGTGGGAATACCAGTGGGAAGTGAATTGTTGGGTCATTTTTGAAGTCCATAAAAGTGCATCTATCCATCATATAACTGCTCCACACAGCTCCTTGGGGTTAATAAAGGCCTTCTGAAGCAAAGTGGCACGTCTGTGTAAGAACCGCTGACCGCCGGAAGCTAGTTATTTTAGTCTATAAAGTTTTAAATATGGATATTTCTCTTACACAAACACGCCATTATTAACTCCCAGAGCAATGTGGAGCAGTTATATGATGGATAGATGCACTTTTATGGACATCAAAAATGACCCAACAATTCACTGCCATTATAAAGCTTGGAAGAGCCAGGACATTTTTAATATAACTCCAATTTTATTCGTCTGAAAGAAGAATGTCATATACACCTAGGATGGCTTGAGGGTGAGTAAATCATGGTCTAATTTTCATTTTTGGTCAACTAACCCTTTAACACCATGCATTTCCAGTGTAGGGGAATGGATCGTTTTCCCCCACGCCACGCTCCCAGCTATGACACGACATCGACCATGTCTATACTAACTCCTTGGTGGTCAAATGTGACCATACACCTTAACTATTTTTAAATTAAATAAATATTCTATATTTTAGTATCATAATATTTATTTAATATTTTGAGGTCATCTTTTGGTACTAAATACTATTTGTGCAATAATTATGGCCCATTAATGACCACTTAAAGTAATAATTGTTCTAATATTTTTTATATTACAATTAATGTAGTATTAAAGGTTAACATAGAGAAAAAAGTTTTAAGTTCCAATGCAAAGAGGCAAATTAGAGTCATTTTGTGGCCGGAAAAATTATAATTTTTATTTGTAATGCCATTGTTTACCCACTAGGTGCCTGTATGGCTCTTAATAAATGTACACTAGTCTGGTTGCTAATGAGTATTGCAGGTCATAACTGCTTACTTACTTTTAGGTTTTGCATTTGAATAAATATTTAGACATGATCAAACACTAGATTTTTTAAATGTGAAATTTAATTAGGTTAATAACTTACATCCTAATATTTGATACTCGTATAAGCACACACAAATGAATATTAATGAATGCAAGCAAATACTGAAATCTCGGAAAGCGTAGGTCGTCATAGTTGGGTAAACTTCTATAGTAATCCCAAAATGCCACAAAAAGTGTTTTCACTATTTTCAAAAAGAGGAAAAAAATTGAGCGAGATTGATTCCAGCAGTCAGAAGAGAGAAAGATGTCAACTTTACAGCAACAGTCGCTGTATTAGAAACACATTAACAGCATTAACTAGTTTTTGTAGTTGATGTAAAAGTAATTTAATACAAAGTATAGTGTTATAAATGTGCATACATAAAAAAAAGAAAATATAAAAAAACTGCAGGATTTACTATGCACAGTCAAAGGGCCCATTAATAAAACAATGAATACAGCAACAGTTCACATTGACCATATTTGTTGTACAAAAAAAATTATTGTAATTTCTATCAGTAAACCGTGATAGAAATGTAATGAATTATTCCTTAAGTAAGCACTATATGAAAGTCATAAATTGACACTTTGTTGTGATGCCATATCTTAAATTAGATTTTTTGAAATGTGTATTTTATTTTTAAATCTTTTTATTTTAAATCTTTCACTGAAGAATGAAATTAAAAAGAAATTTAAAAAAAGGAAATAACTGGCTAGTTTACTAGTTAAGTCCATTAGGCAATATGTAAATCAGTATACATGTAAATTATATATTTATATATAAAATAAAGATTTCTGAGAACATTAACAACACTAAATGTATATCAGTCCAAAACCTATTTGACCTCTTTGGTCTCTCAGGAAATGTTTCTTCATGAATAAGTAATTAGAACTCATTTGCTTGAAATCCTCTTGAACAGATCTTCAACAGATCGCTGTCATTCACAGGGATGAAGGAGAAGAATACAGCATCTAATTTAGAGAAAATACAACACACCGAAAGAGTACCTATGAAGTGAAAGGAAATTCGCTGGATTCAAAAGGTGAATTGATTGTCCTTCCAAGGTTAAGAGGGAATCCTAAAAGACACAGCATCATAACACAACAACAGTGGAGTTGTGTAGCAGAGCAGGCTTCAATTACTTTAGGTTTGATAGTTTGGTAAATGGACCCACCCTGAATGCATCCTTTGGCAATAAAAGCCTTATTTATCAGCCTTGAAGAAGCAGAATGAATATTTTCAGAGGAAATGTGCTTAAAAATAAAGTGGATGGAAACTGTGCTGGCAAACTAAACACAGCACAAATAATGTGCGCTGTGGATTATGGATAGCAAAATGCATCATTTAAACTCATCCACAAGCCACAATGTGAATTTCAAAATCCATGTGTATATATAAATACATTTTTATTCCTATTGCAATAATACAGAGTTTGAGATGAATAGGTACGTGTGGTCTCACACCAAATATTATTTCACAGGCAGCTGACAATAGACAACAAAAAATCTTTCTAAAAGCTGCGTCAAAATACAACTATATAAAATATGGATACAAAAACATGAATACCTGAATTGAGGGTTTTTCCTCTTGAATATTCTAAAACAAAAACAAGTTGCCCAAAGAACTGAATGATTAGGAAAGTGTAACCTCATATTTTCCCTTTGGTTCAAAAGGCCAAGTGTACCCTTGTTACCATTCAGAAAGGGAAAAAAAGATTGTCTTCTCTTCCATCCTTGACCATCCTGTATACTACAGTACTTTATGCTTGAAAGAATTAGCTTCATTTAGATACAATTTAGATTAAATAAAAATCTGTTACAATGAACATAATAAAAATCCTTTTGACCTATATTTTACATGCATTCGTATTTCCCTTAACATGTTGGATAATCACATAGAGGCTGTTCAATTGATCTTTTGACCTTTGGGAACAATGCCAAAGGATTGTTGATATTCGTGTGAGGCAAAGCTTTGTAGAGACTTTGAACAGTGTTGTCGAAGAGTGGTCTGAATGACTGATGTCTTTTGAAGTTTGTTTACATCCATTCAGACTGAGACGATTCAGAATGTCCTCGAAAGGGAAAAATGAAACATTGCTTTTCTGGACTGAACAGGCAATGTTTGGATTGGAGGCACAATAGCGATGTAAACAGAATGTGCCAGAATAAATAAAATATCTATTTATTATTTCGTATAGTGAATCAAAGCACATGTACTTGGATTGTTGACTAAATAATCCTTATCAAGACTTACACACTTCTTCTAACAGACATCGCTGGATCAAAGAAATAGCAGTGAGGTCTGGGTGTTCTGTTGTATAGTTCACATGACATCCAGCATCTCTGTCTACTAGTGTACTAACTGATCAGTTATTTTTGATTTGCCAAATCAAAGAAAAAGGTGCGCAAGAACATTTCTTAAAGGATTAGTTCACTTCAAAATGAAAATTTCCTGATATTTTACTTACCCCCAATCTCATCCAAGATGTTCATGTCTTTCTTTCTTCAATCGAAAAGAAATGAAGTTTTTTGAGGAAAACATTCCAGGATTTTTCTCCCCATCATAGCCTTCCATGGCAACCAAAATGTTGAAGGTCCAAATCAATGCAGTTTCAAAGTCCTTCGAAGGGCTTCAGAGGCTCTGTGCAATCCCAGACGAGGAATAGGGTCTTATCTAGCGAAACCAATGGTCATTTAAAATTTTTTTTAAATGAATATACTTAACCTAAATTGCTCATCTTGTGCTGCTCTGCTACGTGCCAGTGATTGCGCAATCACATTGTTAAGGTCACGGTAGACGTAGGTGGAAGTACCACCCTGTGTTTACAAAGCGCACAGGCAAAGACTAATACAAACGGCCTTTAGCAAAAAAAAAAACCGTAATACAACAATGTCGGAAATGTTGAAAATGGAGTGTTTTTGGTAAAGGGCGTTTGTATTAGTCCTCGCACGTTCGCTTGGGGCGGGCACTTCTGCCTACATCTGGTGATACCTTTCCGATGTGATTGCGCAATCCTTGGCACGTAGCAGAGCAGCACAAGATGAGCAATTTAGGTTAAAAAGTATATTCATTTTTTTTTTTTATCGTTTCGCTAGATAAGACCCTATTCCTGGTCTGGGATTGCGCAGAGCCTCTGAAGCCCTTCGAAGGACTTTGAAACTGCATTGATTTGGACCTTCAACATTTTGGTTGCCATTGAAGTCTGTGATGGGGAGAAAAATCCTGGAATATTTTCCTCAAAAAACGTAATTTCTTTTCGACTGAAGAAAGACAGAAATGAACACCTTGGATGAGATGGGGGTGAGTAAAATATCAGTAAATTTTCATTTTGAAGTGAACTAATCCTTTAAAGATGCAATCTGTGATTCTCTACAGAAATTAGTTTTTATGCTGGTTGAAAGTCTCCTCATATCCTGATAGCAATTACTATGTTAAGCGGTCTAAATGTATTTTTATAAATGTATATCGTCTGTGGAAGGCATAGGACCATAAAATGATCGTTCAGTCATTGCATTCAGTCCAAATGAAATGAAATCATGTGTTCCCTGTCAGTCAACGTGTTTGCATACCACTGCGCAGCCTGTTCACGCAGACATCATGTCATCAGCGTATTTACGTACACTGTGTTGAAAGAGTGAGAATGGCAGACAGTTGTTTATATTCGTTATTGTACTGTTACTCGCTGTGCTGTAAAGTTTTCTCACCAGTGAATGATGTTATCCCACCCGATCTCACGGCAATTCGCACGTATTTTACAAGGTGGCTAATTCGTACGAATTTGTACGACCTCACTTGTAGAAATTACGTTTAAGTTGCTATTGTGAAATTTCACAAAAATTTTGCCCAGAATATTTTGTTCAGAATTATCTGAACATGCAATATGTCAAATGAAAGAACAGAGCCTCTGCTTTTAAACAAAAAAAACCCCAAAAAACGTTTTATTCAAGCATTCTTTTTTGATCAACACTTGAATGTGGGTATGTTTCATAAAAAATGCAACATTTTGAGCAAAAAGCTGAGAAAATTGCGTTTTTGTCAAACACTACGTCTGGTACACATTCAGAATGATCAAAGCATAGATGGAGTAGATTGAGTCCTATGCTTGCACAGTTCTGTACCTCATCCTGAATAGACATTTTATTCAGTAACATTAGACAGTTTTGATTTATATGCTGTTTAATGTTGATGATCGCGTTATTTTACCTACGATTACATACACTCACCTAAAGGATTATTATAGGAACACCTGTTCAATTTCTCATTAATGCAATTATCTAATCAACCAATCACATGGCAGTTGCTTCAATGCATTTAGGGGTGTGGTCCTGGTCAAGACAATCTCCTGAACTCCAAACTGAATGTCAGAATGGGAAAGAAAGGTGATTTAAGCAATTTTGAGCGTGGCATGGTTGTTGGTGCCAGACGGGCCGGTCTGAGTATTTCACAATCTGCTCAGTTACTGGGATTTTCACGCACAACCATTTCTAGAGTTTACAAAGAATGGTATGAAAAGGGAAAAACATCCAGTATGCGGCAGTACTGTGGGCGAAAATGCCTTGTTGATGCTAGAGGTCAGAGGAGAATGGGCCGACTGATTCAAGCTGATAGAAGAGCAACTTTGACTGAAATAACCACTCGTTACAACCGAGGTATGCAGCAAAGCATTTGTGAAGCCACAACACGCACAACCTTGAGGCGGATGGGCTACAACAGCAGAAGACCCCACCGGGTACCACTCATCTCCACTACAAATAGGAAAAAGAGGCTACAATTTGCACGAGCTCACCAAAATTGGACAGTTGAAGACTGGAAAAATGTTGCCTGGTCTGATGAGTCTCGATTTCTGTTGAGACATTCAGATGGTAGAGTCATTTGGTGTAAACAGAATGAGAACATGGATCCATCATGCCTTGTTACCACTGTGCAGGCTGGTGGTGGTGGTGTAATGGTGTGGGGGATGTTTTCTTGGCACACTTTAGGCCCCTTAGTGCCAATTGGGCATCGTTTAAATGCCACGGCCTACCTGAGCATTGTTTCTGACCATGCCCACCATGTACCCATCCTCTGATGGCTACTTCCAGCAGGATAATGCACCATGTCACAAAGCTCGAATCATTTCAAATTGGTTTCTTGAACATGACAATGAGTTCACTGTACTAAAATGGCCCCCACAGTCACCAGATCTCAACCCAATAGAGCATCTTTGGGATGTGGTGGAACGGGGTCAAACACAGTATTAGTATGGTGTTCCTAATAATCCTTGAGTGTATATCGCTTGTTTCTGCATCGTCTTCGCGTGTGTTTTGATCAGGAAATTTCATTATTCTTTCAACCCCTTAGCGTATAACAGTGAAAGCCGGAAAATTCCGTCAATGGCGGGGAAACGTTGTCTCACAAATGACAGAAATTTCCGCCAATAAGAGGTCTTCATGTTAACTGAATAATTGAAATGGATAATAAACTGAAGGGAAAAGTAGAAAATGTTTCCCTTTTGAAAACACCAGTTCTGATTACTTCTAAAACCACAAACAAATGACTGACTGATTTACTCTGCCAAATTAAAATATCAGATCCTGGCATGAGGCTTTCAGCTAAATTCCACTTCAAATTCTGACTTTTATTTTAGTGCTGTTGATAACCTAATATCATATTATGGTAATGGTCGTTACAGCCACATTTATCCAAATGAAGGGCAGAAGACGACAGAAGGCAAGTTCACATACTAACTCGTTTTTATTAATACAGAACTGCATGCTACAGAGACTGTACAGCATTAACATTTATTCATTACAAAAACATGGTTTTTGGGAACCATTTCAAATAATGGAAAAAACGGAAAACCAAAAAAAAAAAGAAGAAAAAAAAGAAAAGAAAAAAAATGAAATAAAAACAAACCAAAATAAAAATATAAGAGCATAAAAGAGAACAGGAACATCACAGCCGTTAAGGAAACATTCAAACTATTCATCATTAGCATCTTAATAAACCAGAGAAGTAATCGACGGGTTACAGTTGCGTCATGTCAACTACAATGGCACCGAATGAATGATTCTCTTGTAGCTTTTTTACAGCTTCTTGCAACATCAACATGCCTATTTTTTCTATCTACCTATATGTAGTAGTGTACTTAAAAGTGGCAGTTTGTGTTTTTTTGTAGTATTTAATAGTTTTTTATGAACCTCCTAATATACATAATTTGGCCCTTGAGGGTTTATACAGTATGACGTCCGTCTTTTATTAAGTTTAAATTTTATTATTTGACAATCTGCTACCAAACACATTTGTTATAGCAACATTTATACTACATACATAGCAATCTATGTAACGTCACAGCAAATTATGGTTGTAAAAGAAAAGGAAAAACGAACATTGGACAACAAAAGAACCTACAGCGTCATAAGAGGTGGAGAGGAAATTATCACAAATTTTGGCACGGGAAAAAATCTGTACACGATTCTACAGTCAGGCGGAGATGAGACTGTGCAATAGAAAAGAAGGGCTTGAGACGAAATTCGACTATTGAAGACATGGAACCCACCATCCCCGTTTCAAGTTTCCTTTTCACCTATTGTAAATGGCTTATAGATATGTTTCTAGAAATTAAGTTGTGCATACATCTGTTCGTTGTTGTCTTTTTTTTTGCCTTTTTTTGCGTTTTTGCTTTTTTAGGGTTTTTTTTTTGAGAATCTACACTGTAGTTTAGGTGGAATCCTGGTTTTCAACAAAATAAAATAAAAATAAAATAATAAATTCATGTTAAAACAATAAAACATTTGAAACTTCAAAACCTCCTTGTAAAAATGGATCATTTATATATATATATAAGTTGCTTACGTTAAGAAAAAGAATATTTATACAATGTATTAAGAAAACAAAAAGATTTCAAAAAGGGACAACATACAAGATACAACAAGCAATCTCTAAAGCAATAAATACTACTGGTCCTAGCATTGTGACAGTTTGTATTGAATATCCCAAACCCCCCCCCACCCACCCCCGTCCCACCCCAAAACACCCCTCCAATCGAGTCCACCCACCCCAATCCGAGTCAACCTCCCTCCCCCTGGTAAACAACGACAAAAAAAGAAAGATAAAACAGACAACGCAATGGAACAATGCATATTAACACAGTAACCCCCCAAATTTCTGTACATTTAAACATGAACAAGTAACATCACAATTAAAGTTGTTCCTCAGGCGGAGAGGTGTCTCCACAGTCCTCGTGCCCTCTGAGTTTTGGACAGCTGTAAAATGATTGGTTCACAAGCTCGTATTTAATACAAATAATGAAGGAGAACCAATTCTTTGAGAAAAGGGCTCACCGAATCCTCGCCTATTTTGTATATCTGTCTTTAAACATGTCTATGTAAAAACTACATAACAATTATGCATTTTTCTGTTGTACAGCTGAAAAAAAAAAAAAAAAAAACGAACAAAAACAAAACCTGAAAAAATCATAAAAAATTTGGCAGATTCACAAAGCTATACTCTACAACTTAGTGTATTTAATTATCAATATTTAATCATAATAATTTCATTTTTTAGATAATGACAGGTCAAATATTGACCAATGAACTTTGATAAAGAATTAAAATTTTCAAAGCCATATCGCACAGAAAAAACAAGAGAATCAGAACACAATGAAAAAAGACAGAAGTCAGACGGACAGACCAACAGAGAAAGCCGGTTTAAAAAAAAACAACGGAGCTAGTCTATTGACTTAGTTACGAGTGAAAGGGGTTGCGTCGGGGTAGAGCTGGGCAGCAGAGAGTGGGAATGACACGCCGATGTGGGCCTGGAGGAGGCGGAGCCTGTGGGTCGAGATGACGGCACATCTGAGGGGTCCAAGGATCCGTTGTGTGCCGAGCCGGACGTTTTGCCCGCCCTGGAGTTGTCCAACAGAGCTAAGGGTGGAGGCGGAGCCAAGGAGAGGTGTTGGTGTTGGGACGACGAGAGCAGGGGGGGCGGTTTCATAGTCAGTGAGAGAGGTTGCATTTGTTCAGTCTGTGGTTTGGACTCTTTCGAGGACGGGGAGGGAGAAACCATGGAGGGGGAGGATGGGGGGGACTCTAGTAAGCTTCCGTCCGAAGAAGGAGGACTGGCACAGCTGCCTTCACCTTGAATGTAGCGAATGCACTTCTTTTTTCTCCTAAAAGAAAAAGGGGGGGACATGTTGAAGCTCTTGGTCAGAACACCAGAGTGAATTACACAGAGCAGTAACGTCCATTTAAATGCACATATCTTAAGAGTCAGGACACCCATGCTGATCTCATTAGCAACTTTTGGCGGACCCACTTTCAGACTCTGCATAAAAATGGACGCTAGAGCTGGACGAGATTAGCCATCTCGCTCTCACATGGTATCACACGATTACATGCAGAGAATACAGGACAGTGGGAGGACGAGAGGAAGATGAACAGACAGAATGAGGATGATGAAAGAGGTGAGGCCTACATCTCTCTTTGTTTTCCTTCGGCGGCACAACGCAACTCCAAACAAAAGAACTCCACCCCAGTTTCGCAAACCGCGAGGGGATCCATCCGGTTTACACATCAGCTTGAATTATTACACTCCTCTTTCTCCCTTCTTTTTTTCCTGTCTTTTTCCTTGCGTTCCTTCAGGGGAAGTTCAGATGGTGGGGTAAGAGGTTAGAGAGGAAGCGCTACTCTCAGCTTGCCCCTAAGACATGTGTGTGAGCGCTCTGCACAGAGGTCGTGGTGCCATGTTTGCATTTCTGCTCGGGTCAGGACCCTCTCTCGTCTGCTACGCCTACGGCCAGCCATTCCAGCCAGCCACATCTCACCAGCGCCAAGCCAGCGCGCCGTGAGGTAGGGGTAGAGAGAGAGAGAGAGAGAGAGACGAGAAGTGATAGGGTGAGAGAAAGCGAGAGAGCGGGAAAACCTCAGTGTACCTTGCCCTACCTGACCTGACCACCCCCCCTCCTCCTTCCTCCCCAAAAACTCTCTTTATCCTGCCTAAAGGGCAAGCTCAGTGATGCAGCCGAGGCTAACTCCAAAAGAGAAAAAAAAGAGCAACAAATACAGAGTAAAATAAAAGAGAATTAAATCAAAGACAGGGGGAGCCAGAGAGTTGCGGGAGAACCGGGTTCAATTAACCAACTTCTTTGTGGTTTCGTCATGAAAATAACAGCCAGGTAAGGATTGTTTCTCAAGTCATACCCCTGCCTGCTCTTATGCGTGTTGGTTTCAGGCGAAAGTGCGAAAAAAGACACAGAGAGACAGTCAGGGAGGTAGATACACACTATGATGAAGAAAAATGACAAAAAGGGGACGATTTTGGGGCGGAAATCTTGTCACGGCCACTTTAACCCACTCTGTATATGGTGGGAATGCACAACATGCAGCTGGAGGGATCTGCACAGAACAGGCTTAATACAGAGGCGACATGGCACTTCAGGGTCAAAGATGGGTGAAAAGAGACAGAGATGTGCTTGTTTGATCCATCTGCTACTCTATCCTGTACCGTACATGGCTGTACAGCTACAAAATGCAGGAGGCCATTCATGAATTCCGGAACGGTTCAGGTCTGTCAATGTGCTAACTGCCTGTCAAACAGCGGCAAATAAGCTAATATCCATTTTTTAAGAGCCATATTGATTCTAAGTATCTCCCTGTGTTCCTAATCGATTTATATGTCTCTGAGGGAATTTCTCCAGATGCATCTTTCAGGAAACAGCTGAGTGGGGTCTTTTAACCTTCCAGCTCCCTAAATCAAGACGCACAGGCTGTTCCTCTGAATAACAAGCGGTGCTGATGAGCGGCACTACCCCCACAAAAAATACAACCTCATCAACTGCAATAAAACAGTTACTGGCTAGCAGGATAGTACGAAATTTGAAAAATAGTCTGACATTATTTAACTCAGACTACCATCTTATTGAAAATATTGCATTATGGCAATTTTATTTTATTATCATTTTTTTATATACAATACAATTCAAAAGTTTGGTAAGATTCTCACCGAACCTGGACTAGAGAGAGTAGATTTTGGAGAAATTAGGATTTCTAAACTAGAAAGGATTATGAAGGACAAGTAGAAATCGGAAAGTGGAGTATCACAACAGCACAACGTCTGATGTCCACGATGAGGGAAGGGTGAAAAGGAAAGAGTGCACAAGCATGACACAGAAAAGGGTATTACTTAGCAGAAACAAATACCTACCATCAACATATTCCCAATTCAAAGACTGCTTGTATTAGAACAGAAAGACAAGAGGTTGGGACTGAATAAAGGGTTATAAGAGAGGAGTGGAGAAGGAAGAAGAAGAAGAAGAAGGGGAGGAAAAAAAAGAGAGAGGGGGGATGAGATGGCATCACCCCAACCCTGCCCTCCACAAAACAAGTGGCTACATCACACATTTCTACTGGGCAGAACAGTACAAAACAGCAGATTAGTTCCTTGGGCAGAAAAGCCAGCAATAATGAAGCATACTAATATAAAAATACTCTAAATAAAAATAGTTTTTGCTTGACTTGAAATTTGAACCACAATGCCTTTGCAATTATTTTTGTTTCGTCATTTTCTGCCCGAGGATTTCAGTTCATCTGAAGTGTTTCTAAAGTCAGAAAAGGACAGAAACAAGTAAGAAAGAAGTCTTTGTAAACATATAAACTGAAACAAGGCCTCGGAGATTGAAGTAGGAAAACAATCCATGGAAAGTGTCCAGAGAAGAAAAGCGGATTTTTTTGTCATCATCATCATCGTAATTTAGACGTTCTCCCCAAGAGCGGGGCTGGGAATATACCTGCAGGGTTTGCACCATAAACCCAGCTGGTCAAGCCCGAACAAGGCACGACACTTCTTAGGGGTATTTGCATCTGTTATCCATAGAGGAACATAAAAACACAACAAAGAAAGAAAGAAAAAAAAAACACATGTCACTGGACAAAAAAAGCAAGGAGCTAGAGCAAATGATTCAGCTGTGGACATTGGTACCGTGCCTTCCCGAAAACTTACCATGACCAGCCCATCTCAACCCCCTGGCCACACCCCTCCCCCTTAACAGAGGGAAATAAACCCTGCCTTTTTATTTAACCCCGCCTCTTTTCAGTTTAAAAAAAGGAGTACTATGTGAACTCCTTTATCACACATTCACACAAAAATAAACACACAAACAGCCATTTCACCCCACCTAGAGGAGAAAAACAAACCCCATCTCCCAGATTTGCAGAAGCTGATTGGCAGAGGAAGTGGTGTGGAGAGAATGCGAGGTTGAGAGAGCCAGAAAAGTGGGAGGAGGTACCAATGAGAGAGTTCCCCAGCTGTCACCTGCTCTAGCACACCTGCTGGCACACCAGATACACACCTGCATGGGCCACACCAGTTATTCTGCTGGTCGAGCCCGAAGCGTGCGCGACACTTCTTTGGGGCGCTCAGATCTGACGTGATGAAGAAGGGGAGAGGAAGCCAGCGCAGAGGAGAGATGAAATCGGAAAACAGAGCGGAAAGAGAGATAAATTGAATCCAATGAATCTGACGAGCTCTATAAATGTCTATTTCTCCTACAGATATATTTAAATAGTGGCAATCAAATGTGCAGTAATGCCTTTACAGACATATTTCATCATATTTTGTTAGTAATACAAATAATTTGAAATTCAAAATCAAACGGCAAGAAACAAATATGAAAGTAAATGAATGACAGAAATCAATAAATCAGCACTCAATGCATGCCTTTCATAACCAAGGCTCTTTATGAATAAATGCTCGTTTGTTAAAAGGTAAGCAGGGCGGGATGCAGCAGATATGGATACATGTCTGCCATACATTATCTGGCTGTTCTAGACTAGAGGAGGTGATAGGGACAGGTTGTTGAGGCAGCAGTAGCAGGGAGGAGCTATAAGAGGGAGGCGGAGCATTAGTTTAAGCCAGGAAACACTACAAAGCTGCTTTTTAAACAGGCCTGGCACACGTTCATCCACCTCAAACAGTCCACCTGAGCACCAGGGTAAAGGACATGGGTAGACGAGTGTTTGAGGAGGGTGAAGGCAGGCCATAAGCGGGGCAGATCAAGAGGAGACAGGGCAGAACCCGCTCTCATGCTGAGGGCGTGGAGGAGGCGCAGCTACTTAAGGCAGTAGATTAAGGAGGTTTACCCTGATAACAACATCTCTGGTTATTCTTAGCATAAAGAGGTCTTTCCTATAAACATACTGCAGCTGCATGCTTAGAGTTTACCAAATCTGGGATTTTTTTAAACATAATAATACATGACTTTTAACATAGAAGCATCTTTTGATGACATTATGTGTAGAATGAAAAATGGAGCAAAGGAAACAACTGAAAAGGAGCAAAAAAAAAGTAAAAGCAATGTATTCTTCAAGAGAATTACTGAGCTTAGCAAATAATATATATATATATATATATATAAAGCAAATATGTACATGTATGTAGCATTATTCATTAAAGAAAGATCATTAAATATTTGATATACTGCACAAGCACAAATAAATAAATACATAAAGAACCAAAAAAGGGGAATAAAGCAAGTTAGTAATTTAAGACTCAAAATGACATTAGCACCTGTAATCGGAGGGAGTGAAAGGCAAGGATTTGGAAAATATTCTCTGTGTTCTGGAAAAAAAAAGAACAAGATACAGAGGCCTTCAAAAGGTGTCCATGATGGAGAGAGACCGCAAATACATTCTTCCTGGACAATATCTCACAATAATCAGCATCATAAAGAAGAACGGTCAAGTGAATCAAATCAATGTAATCAGCAAACCTCCTTAATTGAAAGATGTGGGTGAATTTAAAAAACAAACCTTTTTTTATAATATATTATTACTATATAAACACATATATAAAAAAGCATGCAGCAGGCACAGCCCAAAGTTACGTCCACATAAGCACAGTGACAAGCATGGGCGGCACATTCGGAGGCTGGAACTCAGTCACAAGGGTGATCAGCTCTCACACTCTCAAAACATACATATCACAGTACGATAAATGCTGGAGGGGGGCTGGGCAAGGGGTGGGGGGGCAGCTGGTAAGAGGGGGGGGGGGGGGGGGGTCATGCATATTCAATGTTATTAATGCTCAACATGGGGCAAGGGGAGTGGAGGGGGATAACAAGCAGTCTATCGTGTAAATATTGCATTGGGTAGCATAGCTATATACAAAATGAGGCAGGCACAAAAAAGAGATAAGAGAAAAAAAAGGCTGGACTTTCATCTTTGAGATGTCACACTTGTGACAGATGATGGGTCTGCTTTAATATGAGAGATAATTGCAGCTCACTTACCATTGCCCTCTCCTGCCTGCTTTTCCCTTTTTCTCTTCTTCTTTTTCCCCTGATAGTTACCCGCCAGAAAAAGAGAAATAGACAGGAACCTTAGTTATTATATTGCAGAAAAGACCGAGACATGAAATGAACAAGAGAGTTTTCACTGATTTATTTATTCATGTAAGAGCCTGAAGGTTTAAACTGCCACTGCAGGACAGAACAGAACTTTCCCTATCTTTCCCCTCGTCCTATTTCTCTCCTTTTGTTTATTCCTTGTTGTCTCGCTGCTGCTTAGTTTTCCTTTTATTGTGAAACAATTGGAATCTCTTGAGGTTTCTTTGAGCGAATCAGTTTACTGGAGGGGAAGAGCAGAGCGAGAGAACTTTCGTTGCGTTTGTCCTTGAAAACGAGCTACGGTTCTGCCGGACACGTCCATGACCACTGATTTCGTTGAGGCCTAGGTCAGGCCCAGGCAGAACGATTATCTTGCTCCGGTTGAGGAACTTTGACTAGGAGAGTCAAGAAACGTGGTCAGACTCCAAGGGGAATTGACAGGCTGGGCGGTGGGGCCGTATGTCAGGCGCGAAACTCCGGCGAAACTGTAAACGGTGCGCTCGTTCCCCATTTCTGGCGGCGGAGAGAGATGTCCTCTTTCATCAAAGCTGCGAGGCGTTTAGGCCCTGTGGTTATTTAATTACTCTGATCTCAGCTCGCCTTTCTCTTTTTAGGTGAACCAGTGGAATACTAATGAAAGCAGAGAAGAAAAAAAAAAAAAAAAAACGCACAGCACACGGGGAAAAAAACTGATCTAACTGCACTGAGGAAAAGCACATGTACAGCAAATAGTTCGAAAATAAATCTAAATACTTCCAACTTGGCCTGGAACTGGTCTGTTTTGCTGGTCTTAAAATGGTTTTGAGCAACTAAACCAGCTTAAGCCAGATAAGACCAGCCAACTACCCAAGTTAAATCTGTTTTTGTGAGTGTTGAGTGCTTTAGCTTCCTCCAGAGGCTGTTGGATGTTTGTCACATGATTTGTAAAATACACATCTAGATGGCTTTAAACTGCTGTGTGGCCCCTGGGGAAGGAATAAAGATTGTTACTTGTTGAAAACTTAAAAACTTACATAGTTGTCTCGTGCCGACCAGCCGGGGTACAGCTGCATGTGAAGCTGTCGTTCTTTCCTGGCTAACTCGTAGTATTTGGCCTGCTCCTCTCGAGACAGAGCGTGCCACTGCACATAGAGAAACACACACACACATCCATCAAAACTGCAGCCATTACACTCATAGAGAAAGAGACCACTGATATTTTAGGCTCAAACAGCACGGAAGTGTTTCAATGAGCGGTCCAACCACTGTGATTAAAAATTCCCCTTCTCATGGTGTTGTACTTTTACTCAATAGCAACATTGAGCAAGATTACAATTATACAGAAATAGAAAAGTGAATAAGCAGTGTTTTTCCACTGCCGACAACACTGCAATCTGTGGTCTTAGTAGTTGAGACAGTCTGCTGCCACTTTGCATAATGCTTTGGCCTTGTTGTGTGTGTGTGACGCTCACCCTTCGGCCTAGGATCTGGTTGATAGCTGCGCTCTCTTTCAGTGTGCACTCTGCCACCACTTTGGCTCTCATTTCCTTCATGTAAAGCATGAACGCGTTCAGAGGTTTCTTTATGTGTGGCTGCTTCTTCTTTTCCTCCTCCTTTTTCGCATCCTGGTGTTTCCTGCGAATGGGAGGGATGATATGTTAGTGTATGCATACCAACTTGATTCATTAATAGAGAACCGAAAAGTGTAAAGTGAACTTACGAGCTGTTGAGGGATCCGATGTCACTGTGAGAGGACTCCTGCTTGACATTGGGTGTGACGATGGCTGGGTGGGGGATCCCTGTGGTGTGCAAACTGTGGTGGGGGGGCACCATGTGAGGAGGGAACCTGGAGGAGAGAAGACTGTGTAAATCGTCAGAGTGGACACGGGTGAAATGATGGATAGACACACACATTCACAGAGCAAAGCACTGACTATGAGCTAAACACTTCACACATCACAGCATCTATAAACACAAAGCAACAGTAACCTAATACATCTTTTACGTGGGAGAAGGGAAGTGACACTTAGTGACAAATCCAAGATCTAAAACTCTCGCAACATGGAACAAAAGTTCTGAAATTTCATTTCGAAATCAAACAAAATAGCAAGAGTGAATTGTATGGATCATAAAAGAGGGCCATGATTAAAATATAGGTTAATATCATTAATGTAATCTTCCCCACCTACATAGCCACGCTAGCAAAAATTTTTAATCATTTCAGAGGTGGATAAAGTGATTATATTTTGATTTGAATTTTTTTTTTTTCAGAATAATATGCACCGACATTGATTGGATCATAAAAAGTGGGATATAATATCATTGGTTAATATTGTTTTTTTCCCCACTCACATGGCCTTGTTTACATCAGCCAAAAAAAAAAAAAAAAAGTAGTAATTTCAGAGGTAAAGAACAGACATTATTTGAAAGAAAAAAATACACATTTTATATTTTATCAAAATGTAGAGTTCAGATTAATCACATAGATAGGGTAAAAATTTGTTTTAAAATCAATATTTTTTCAGGGTGGTCATTTCCTTCTCATTTATTTACCATTTGATTCTTTTCTTGCATTATAAACTAAAATGTCCCCTGCCTGCCTGATTGAAGGACTTATCTATAATATCATCCCCCAAGCATTGTGTAAAGATCTGTAGGAAGGCAGAATAAATTCCTGAGCATACAAATGAACATATTTGTGTCTGTGTGTGTGCAGTGCGTCCCAGCTGTGCGTGGCCGTACACAAATCTGAGAGAAAGAATGGAGGATGATGAAAAAAAGAGAAGGAATAATTATTTTTTTCAAACAGCTCATTATCTGCTTGAGTGTGGCTATATGGCTTGGAGCCAGAATATAATGATGAGCGTAAACTCACAAGGAACAACTAGTTTCTGTTGAAGGTTCTCTCTGGGGACTGTGTTTCCCCCCAATCTCTCTTCTGCTATTCTCTCTTCCCTTCATCCCTGACACATGTGTGTTTGTGCCATGTCATCCAGGCCGCCCGTCCGCTTCTACTGAGGGGGGACCAGCGTTGTGGCTGCAGTGCCGTGATCATTAGTCCCCACCTTTTTTCTTTCTCTTTCTGTCCTTGCATACTTGTTAAAATTTCCTCTGTTCCGCTGTCCAATTTTTCCCTCCTTTTCCTCCTGACTCTCCCATCAGCGCCACCCCCACCCGTGCCGCTGTTGCCATAGCGAGGCCCAGGTTATGGTTTAAACATGACGGCCATCCCTTTGAAGCACAGGGCATCATTCCGCTCATCAGCACGCAGCGGAGTCTGCCACCAATTTAGCCCTGCTGAGGGAAGAGCGAGACAGAGAGGTGTGCTGAGAAGGGCCCCTGCAGGGTCCAATGTCTCAATCTTCTTCCACACCAGCCGAGTGTCAGTGAGTGCCATTTAATTGCCAATCGGAGCGATGGCCTCGGTGCCTGTTTAATGTATAATGACCCCGCCGGTGCGCTCTGTCTGTCATTCGCTTTCTCTTCCTCTGCGGAAAAAGAAGGGATTGGAGGTGCGGATGGAGGAACATATCAAAGGGCAGGCACGGGCAGGGGCCAAGGGGCCTACACTTCCTCCCCCTGTCAACCGGGACGGCCGATACACCTGTACGACTCCAACCCCATTATCAAAACAATGTAGCTCATTTGCCAAGTCTGCGCCGTTCGTGCTCTGAAAAGTATTTTTTAGGAAGCTGAAGTGGTACCTGGGTGAAAAGCAGAGCGCTACATGAAGCCCTGTGTGCTAACTGCATAATAAATGGCAGCAGATAGGGCCATCAGAATCTCTCTGAGCTGAAGACAGGCACCAGAGAGAAACGTATGGGCTTCTCTTAATCCCAAGGTCTTTTGCAGTTGCTGTCCACTGACAGAAAGAATACAAAGCAAGATTTCCCACTCTCTCTCTTGCCCTCTTTATTCACAGATAAACACAATTAATGAAACCTTTTCCTGGCGCTCATTATTTTGCGCAGGAGGCTGGTGACAGCGGACGCCGCCGGTTTTGACACAAACATGCTAAAGCACCTTCCCTCCGCAGAGACACAAGACCACCACTTATTAATCTATGCTAATTCAATTACAGATTATCAAAACGCATTAGCTCTTCCCCAGCACATCACCAATCCCCCTAGCCCCCATTCAGAAGATTCAATTAGCCTGCACTGGAAATAGGATGATCACAATATAAAGGCCTCATTAGAACAGAATCAGCTGTCACTTAAGTGAAGGTCCAGTGTCTGAGCAGAGGCTGCAGACCTGCACAGGCGCCTGACGGCGGAGCAGGCAGAATAGGCTCATTCCAGGCCTTGGCAGGGTACAAATGACTTCTCTATGGAGCCGAGGCCTCAAAACACACACAGAGTGAAAGCTGTTGGTGTCAAATGTGTGAGGCCTTGTTTTCAAAGCCAGCTGTTAATAAAAATGGACTTTTAAGAGTCAGGACCAGCTGCAAAGACCCTGCGCTCATAAGCAGAGCAGCTGCCAATGCACTCAGATCATCACTGCAGAGCTAAATGTTGTGTTTCAGAGCTATTATGTTTGGCCTGACTACTTTAAACTGTGTGAGGATGATGAAAATATACTAGATGCAAGTGAGAGATAGGGCCTCATTCACCTCATTCAAACAGAATGAATGCACGTTTTGTTAAAACATTCTTACGTAAAAAAAAAAACTGTAAATATATTGTAAAAAAACTGTAAATATATTTAATTTACTACGTAAATGCAGTGCATCAATGCCATGATCTACATAAGCATCAAATCATTTTCTCAAATTTGTTTTTGATTGTTACATAAATGACTTGTTCACGTATATTCGATGTATTAATGCAGCCATTTATGTAAGAATTTACATACATTTGTTTTGCTCGTATTTCATGAATGAGGCCCAATGTTTGTGTGTGTTAAATATCCTGATGTGCAGAAACACGGTACAGGACATTTCTGTGAGCTCTGGAGTACCTTCTCCAAGGCTTTTCATGCTCAAACCCAGGCCAGTGTTTAAGTGTGCACAAACCCTTTCCCTGTTCCTCCCTCCTTCTCTTGCTTCCCTGCTCACATTTATCAATCAACGTCCTATGGTCTAAGCTCACCAGGCCTCCAGAGCTGCTTTTCCAATCACGCTGCAATTAAACAGGAGTTTGTCCCTGTCTGGAGACACAGGCTGGGCTCGAGTTGGTCTCCATTTCTCGAAACTATAAACCAGATGTGTCTCTGTGCCTCTCTGGCTAGTCTCACCACCATCATCATCATCTTCACATTCATCATCATTGTGAAAAGAGTATCATATGCTTCAGATTAGGAGAAAAGGCTGAGTAAATGCAGAAGAAGGTGACCACCATATGAAGCTGTTTGCCTCTGTTGGATCTCACGTTTGTGTTTGAATGACATGAAAAGCAACAGAGCAAACAGAGATTTGTCATCTAAAGCAAACACCTCCCACTTCTCACATAACAGATGAGTAACAGTCCCAAGGGAGCAATCACTGTGACAGTTAAAACAAACATACGCTCACACACATATCCCACAATCCCCCCACACATACAACCATTACTGCTCTCCTGGGGACTTTTGCATCCAAATCGGCACTTGAACCAGACCCCAACGGGCCACACAAAGCTCTCGCTCAGAGTTCAACGACAGCCCCCTGAAATCTGTAGCAGAGATTCATTTACTTCTGTACGTGACAGTGGCTAAATGACGTGAAGACATTGACAGGCCTCTCGTTCTCTGCCATTCAGTCGGGGTAAACGTTCTTCAGGGGTCTCATTATAAAATGATAACAACAATTAATATTTTAATACGTAGCGGATCGCATGGGGCCATCTTTTTGAACACTGAGGCGAGAGCTGTCTCTCCTTAAGGGAGAAGTTTGTGGGGGATTGACACTCTCACAGAACACGCTTGCATTCTCAGCGAGTCTGTCGTCCCAAGGCTCAACTCACCTTGACATGGATGCATTGACAGTGAGGGCAGTTGGGTAGGGGTGTCTGAAACCTCCCGTCGTGATTGGGTAAACTGGTTGACCTTGCCTAGGAAAAGAAGAAAGAAAGAGAGGTAAAGGAAGTGATGAAAAAAAAAAGAAAAAAGCACTCTCTATGCAGGCGGCTTTATTCTCATTTGATCAGAACAAAAATCTAGGGGATTGCAGAGCGCAGATCAAAGGGAAGCAAACTCTGAACAATTTGAATGCCACAAATCTGATAGGAATGGCTAATTAAATTTCATAACCCTGCGCTTGGTGTCGATGGAGGCCCCTCTCCCTGAACTGAAACTAGGTGTTTTGTTGTGCTAATTAAAGACGAAGCACCGGCCCCTTTAATGGAGCCATCACGCTAATTGAGGTCTACACATCCAAAGACAAACAATAATGAATGTAAATTTATACCAAAATAAAGTGCAGAGAATCAAAGGGCCGTGGCTGCGCTTGGGGCCTCTCTCGGTATTTAGATCGCGGTGAGAAAACATTAAATTAACAGAGCTTAATTTGTAGCCTTTTGTCATATTAACAAGTGTTGACAAGAGTTACCAGGGGAGAGCCCCCGTGTGGAATTGTGGGTAAAATCCTGGCAATCACAGTTCATTACTCTAATTGGACAATACAGAGACATGCAAAATAGCATTTGCCACAAAGAGGCAATTTAGAGTTTAGGGGATGAAGAAAGCCATGGGTGCATTGCTATGGTGCCCCAGCAGTGCCTTTCTAGAATGTATAAACTGTACAGAGGTTATGAGTTAGCTTTTGCGCTACATGATGGTCAAAGTTTAAAACGGCAACTTAAATACCCAGAGGCACACAGCAAAGTGGACAGAGGCCTGGCAAATATAAAATACATGATGACAAAACGCAACATATTATAACAATGCTTAAAAGAAGTTTTATGTATGTCATATTTAGAGTGGAGCAAAAAGTCGGAGTTCACAATAAAAATGGGATCTGAGATTCAAAATCGAATTGAACCCAAGAAATACAGATTGAAAAATTAATTGATTAATTGATAACATAATAAAATATTTTTTATATATAAATGCATATTAAATATTTATTTTATAAAAAAAAAATGATATATATATATATATATATATAAATATAAATAAAAGTGTTATATATATATTTTTTTATAAAAATATTATATTCAATTCAATTCATAATATTATATTACATTCAAAATGTATTCATTAAAATAATTTTAGTGGTCTCAGACTTTTGGAACCCACTGTACATCATAATATAACAGCACAAAAAAACAAAAAGAGGAATAAAATTGGGCTGCTTACTGTGGTACTAACCATCCTAGCGGATGGGGAATCTGGCCTACAGTGCCAGGTGACAGGGGGTAGTAAGGGGATATATCTGAAGGATGTGGAGGCCTTGGGATTCCTGCAAGAGAAATATAAAAAATGCAAAGAAAAGAATGAAAAGAGAGAGAGAGATCTGTGTGTGAACAGTGTGAAAATGTTCCTGCTCTTGTCCTGACATAGAAATTCCCAGATGAAGTTTAAGTGTTAAATTTATCCTTTGTGAGATACACAATTGAACAAAGTCAACATCAGAGGGAGAGGGAGGAGGTTGAGCTCACATGCACAGCTCTAAATCACACGTTCTGATCAAAGCTTGTGGAGGCAGCCACGATGTTGTATGGCACACGGGGGAGAGGGGGAAAAATACAGAGCCCTGTCACATTTGTCTATCGAATCAGAGGATTAACAACGGGCGATAATTGAGGTTTACAAGTCAACAACGCAAACACTGTGGCACGTGTTAAGAGAGACTGACATATTAGCAGCTGGTGCCTGTTCAAGTGCGGAAACAGTCTCAAAATTGGTTTTAGAGATTAACGGCCAATTAACTATATTATCAACATCACACATGGAGGGTAGAAGGTTTAAAACAATTCCTAAAAAGGAAGAGTCCACAAAAACGGCCTTCCAGACATCACCTAGTTTACAATAACTTATGTTAGCAAGCTAGCTCACTTTGGATTGACTTAATGTACTTCCAAATAATCTACTTGATGCTATTTTGCTTCAAAATCTACTAAATCTGGTTTCATAAAAATATTATGATACAAAATATTCTGCTAGATACTAGTGGCTAATGGCTGTGCAGAGGGAGGAAAACAATGACTCCACAGCACATTGGCACTGCGTACAGCGGTCTTAATACAATTTGTTAATTAATTAAACTCTAAACTCAATTAAGCGAGCCATTAAGCAGCACATTAAACAGTCTCTGAGTCTTTAAAGAGGCCCTTAGTGATAAGGTCTGTTATGAGAGCAGAAAAAGCCCTCTCAAAATCAACATGCAGGTTGTTGACAGCTTTGAAGAGCAGCTGTTTGACTGTATAGTGTTGCAGAGGAGCAAAATACCTTTCTGTTTGATAATCTGATTTCGAAACATACCACCAAATGACATTATATCACACCTGAACTGAAATCTTTTTGTTGTGAGATGAGAATCCTGACAGATACAACATTCAAGTCTTCAAATCAAGTTTCCTGGTAAACCTCCTACTCATACAGTTTTCATCCTGGTTGGGAAATCTAGACTCCACAAATCTAGACTCCTGACTTATATGTCATCATAAGGGGGGGAAATGAAATTTTATTTCTCAGAATCAGAACAAGAGTTGCTTTGGGATCCTGTAGTTAAGTAACAGAGGTCCCTGACTACATCTCCCAGAAGTGGCTCCACAGGCTTAACTGACCCAGGTCAACAGCTTCATCTCAACATGCACACAAAAGGAGGGGCGCAACCTTGGCCCTGTTCCAAGGCGACTCAAAAACACTCTAATGCATCTTACCAGGTAGCTGTGAATGCAGCAGTACAGACTAAACAATCGCCGATATCATACAGTGCAACCGTGACATCGCTGTTAGTTAACCAGACCTGAAGGTTAGCCTTGGGTATTTCGTTCTGCCTGTTCTGAAATTCATGAATGTAAAGGAAGACGTGCATGCATATGTACCTGTTTTGGGGTCCACGTCTGCCTGTAGATGTGGAGGGGGGTTCCCAGGCGTGAAGTGCTCATTGCTGTAGGTGATCAGAGGTGTGAGCGGGTGCACATGGTGAGGGTGCTGTACCACAGGGACCTTATTAGACTGGCAAGAAAAAGAGAGGGAAGGGGGTGGGAAGAAAAAGAAGCAGCAGCCATTAATACATGTTTGGGTTGGGGCAGAAACACACCAGCGCCTCTAATTCAACTATGCGTCCATCACAATCCGCAAGCCAATTCTCAGAACAGTGTGGTTTGTAATTAAAAACAGTTTCTGAGGTGCAGCATATTGATTCAAACAGTCATTGGATACATAAAAGACACAGTGCCTGATTGCATTACGTGTCTCTGACCCAAAAAGCATCACGTTTACAATCGCAGAAACCACATAAAATACCAAATGACAGCCAATCTAAGCACACTTTCACTCTCCCTCCTTTTTCTCGTGCTCCCACCCCTTCCTCTTCCTTCAGGGTCTGGTTTTGGAAAAGGTTTGCATTATAAAAGATAGGAGAGGAGGGGTGGGGCGAAAGAGAGAAAATCCATTTCTGCATTTTGGTCAAATTGGTTTTAGCTATGTAATCTGCTCTTTGTGTTCTTAAGTGGCACAGGCCCCATTTTCAATTACCCAAGATTACAGCCGAGCAGAGGGGTGCTGAGGCATAGCCTGGCATTAGTGTATTCCCAGTACACGCGACCTAACCAGATTACTGCCGTGCTGTAGATTTGACGGGCCACACGTGGAAAGGGATTTGCTCTCGTAGACACCGTATAATTCGGTGCAAACCAGGCCGACTGACAGGAAAACATCTAGCACCATGAGTTGTTCGCATACATGCCCGCTCTGAGGCGTCCGCGTGTCTAATTGATAGCTGTGCATGTCCTGCAGCCCATTCGAGGGGACGGAAAGGGCACATAGGGGCCACTGTCTTTATTTAAAACATTCCAAATTAAATCCAGCACTTAAGATGTTGTTAAAAAAACAATTGCGCTGAACATCAGAACATGTTTTATAAAAGCAGGGGCGAGCCATCCTTTTGTCAGGACTAAAATATCTAAGCTTTCAAAATGGGAAGGACACCAGGGCCTTGGTCTGAGCTGAAGTGTCCATCCAGGGCCTCTAAACTGGGAGAAAGAGGCACAGAGAGAGGCCACTTTCAGCATTGGGGGCGTTCCGCTCTGCCATATTCCCAATGAAAGATTAATGAACTGAACAGAGCTGCTTGGGGAAAGAAAAGGGGCTCTGGGGACGTTTTCAGGGCCCCTGAGAGCAGAAAACTGTGTGGAGACAGAAAGAGAAATGGGAAAAGGAAAGTGCGCGGCCACAGAGAAAATACAACGAGAGGAGAGATATAAAGGAGAGGAGAGACATAAAAACATTTTAAAAAAAGAAAAGCAAGACCTGTCATCAGAAAAACAGACGGGAATGATGACAGCTGCCAAACACAGCTGACGAGTTTGCCATTAGGGCAACGATGCCGCACACCCCTCCACCGCAAGCTACCCCCATAGCCTCCCCCTCAGTAATGATGTGAAAGAATGTTGTCAATTCTCCCTGCGCTGAAAGGCTTTAGTAGCCATTTAAATGAGTTCTTTTGTCCGGAGCCTCTCCATTGAGGGACAGCTCCAAATGGCAGTCCACTGCGGCCACATTCACCCAGAGACAAGCCAAATGATTTACATCACAGTCACTGGGCCTAACAGAACCCCTTTCAAACGCCACACAGCCTCACAAATAATAGCTGGGCATCCCGTTTAACTGCTTTCTGGGGAGCGCAGCACGCTATTGCGGCTCGCTACAGTGGCGCTTCTGCCCGCTTCTCTACCTGAACGGATCAGTAAAACCCTGAGAATAAAAGAGGTACACCGGAATGGCTGGAAATGGAAATTACTTTAGCTTGTACTATTCTCATTGGGAGAAAATCACCTGCTATATGACTAATAGACCTGTGTTTAGGCCTCATTTTAAAACATGCAAGCACTTTTCTGGTTGGTTTTAGTTTTTTTGTTCCCCATGATGCCTTCTGGACAAGACACAGCAGGACAAAAATAACATGGCACAATGGATAATCAGCATACAAAAACACATTCTTCAAAAAATTTCCCTTCTGAGGGCTATTCAAGTCCATTAAGTCTTCAGTCTTAAGAAAAGCTTCACAATAAATCTGGCTCTATTGACCCCATTGCTATTGTATGATGGCTTTACCCTGTTCCTCCAGACATGGCTAATTGTCTCTAGCAACTCAGGGGAGTGAGGAAGAGAAGACCACCTACGTAACGTGCCTGTGCATACCCGCGGACAACCACATACTGTCGGACGCTAACAATCGCAGAATACGCGTTATTTAAAAACCTACTTCTAAACAACTCATTGAGTTTGGAGACTGACACACGGAGGTCCAGCGAGACACACAATAAACCCACACAAGGAACACAAAGAAAATATGTGGGCGTCTTTTTTCCCTATTATGTGCAAAGAAAGCAGGCTATTTCCTGTTTAATCGTTTGCCAATACCTCCCACCACAACCATCATGAATAGATAGAGGAAAGAAGGCTAAAGGACTAATTCACATAACCAGGTAAATAATAATAATGAAGAAAACCAGATCTCTAGATGTGGTTATTTCCTTAGAAGAAATTTTTTTTTTTGTAAATGACAGTTTGCAGGCGCCTTTGGACGAGGTAAATAAATATAAAATGTGTGTCAACAAATCTGTCAGCATACCCGTTGAGTGTGTGAGTAAATCTGTCGGCATACGTAGCCTCCTCCAAACCACTGAGATTGACAGTTTCTGCTTGGGGTCATGACCCCTTGTGGTGGTCTTACAAAAGCCTGGCCTGTTTTAATGGAGAGGCCATGGAGAGGCCTGTTTGTCTTAGAAGAGCATGTCACACTCATTTTGATGCGGCGCCTATCAAATCCTGTCCTTCATTCTCTTTTCCTCTCTCGTTCACACACTCACCCCCCTTATGACATCTTTAGATGTGTCTTCAGACAGTTTTTTAGTTTTTAGTTGTGATTACGATCACAAGATTAACTTTTTAAACTCACAAAATACACAGTGTCACTTAAGAGAAAGAATATCTCAGGGTTCTCACACCTGTTAAGCAACACATTTTCATCCTTTTCTGATTTTTAGTAAAACCTTGCAATTAAATTTAATAATAATAATTATTATTATTGTTATTAATATATATAAAATATAATTATTATTATTTATATAGCACCTTTCTCAAATAGGCCACTTTACAGGGTAAGCCATGCAACAAAGCAAGAAAATAAAATACTGTATAATCATTTTTATGGAGATTGTTTTCTTAGACAATGAAACATTTAAGAGCAGAATATAGTCATAAAAATATATTCACTACATACTTGTACACAATAAGTCATAATTTAAATCATAATAATCATTTAAAATGTACAATTTAAAACCTTGATATTAAGTAAATCTTACATCAGTCGATAAGCCTTAAGGGAGAAAAGCGATATTTGGTTACTCCTGTGGAAGAGATACAATGAGAAAGAGGAAGAGAGAGGGCCGGACAGCAGCAGGAAAAAGCTGTTGGCGCTGCATTTCCGCTTGGTGGCACCTTGCAGAGCAATTTAAAGACAAAATGTGAAGGTGGCGACCTTGTGGCCCCTGAGGGCCAGAGCGCCTCACTCCGCTTTACGGCATGATATGATGAGTTGTCACTGGAGCTTGTGGGCTCTAATGAGCTGTAGTGTGGCTGTGGGGGGGGGGGGACACACGCAGGGGGTGTGACATCCTCATGATGGATAGAGGGGCTCTCAGGCCTGCGAAATTCCAGAGCAAGCAAAAAAAGCTGCCAAGGACTTGAACTCAAGAAGTGTACGTGCCAATGGCTCGCATCCAAGCACAGTGGACACAATGCAGAAAACATCCATGCTTGTTTATGTATGAGAATGTTCAAGAAATAGATGCAGCCAAATGTGTGCTGTTTGTAAAAGAAAGCTCGAAATGAGACAGAAGAACTTCAAAAGAATGTGAAACTATGATGATGTCACGGTCACTATAACAACCCTCATCCACCCACCACTCTCTCTCACACACACACACACACACACACACACACACACACACACAAATACATACAAACAAAACAAATGACTCGCTAGAACATCTATGAAAATATAAATAGCAACTTCCCTCCTCTGTTCTCAATACAAGAACATTGTGCCAATTTTTTACTTTCTTCATTTAAAAACAAATATGATAAAGAAAAATCACAAATCAAATGTCTCAAGCCGTTAAAAAAATAAGAATAAAAGTTATTTAACAAATACCTATTTATGCATTTTAAGCAATTTATAAACTTCACATTGAAGAAAATTATTATTTTTTCTGACAATTTAAAACAAAGGAAAATTAAATGACAACAGAACTAATTTTCTTACAAACAAATATCAAATCTCCAACAGGCTAAAATGAAGCACCAGGACACTTATGGAATATTCATATAATGCATACATTATTACTTCCCTCACCTCAACTTTAACTAAATGCACCATGCACATCTTAAAATGCCATATCCATCAATCTATCTCTTAGTTCTTTCTTATGAAACACACACACACATACACACAGATATCTTAAACCACTCTGAGGCAGATAAACTGACAGTGCATCCTTACTCATTCTAACAAAAGCAGAAAGAAGATTTTTAAAAAGGCCACAGGAGTGTGAAAACAGCGTGTGTAATAGCGCTGAGCACTTACCCAGGCATTAAGACTGAATTGCCAGCAGCCAACCTGCTGTAGGAGAGACAGCCCAGAGGCCAGAGAGCCAGTCTTTCCTCCCCTCTCCTCCAGCCCCAGTGAAAGGCCTTCTCTCGGGTACATGAGCACCGCCGTGGCCCTCCCCTGTCCTCCACCTCTCACTCCCGCCAACGAATAAGAGTTTTTCCCCTTTCTTCCCTCTCTTCTTGTTCTTTTTCAACCTTAGCTTCTTTCCCAAAACTGCTATTGTGTTTGAGCGGGCGCATGTGTGTGTCCCTCACCAAAGGGTCGCACACACAGAAGTTCACGTGCACGGCATTGTTCGCAGGGCTTTTTTTTTTTTTTTTTTTTTTTTTTGGAGTGGGTCTTTTGCGGATCACAGCGTCTTAGGACGTCCGGCAAGGCCTGTCCTCCGCCGGCAGATAATCACTCATCTCTCGTTCTCCGTGAGGTTTTCCTTTAGCGGTCAGTCGGTCCAGCTCAAAGTGATACTTTTTTTTTTAAAGATGAAGAGAAATCTCACTTGATAGTTATCAGAGCTGCAGAGATGTCTTCCCACAAGCAAAAGAAACATAAAAAAAAAACACTAGGAAAAAAGGCTTATTACTGTTGTGCATGTGTCTGTCCAAGTTTGTGTGTGTGTATGTTTATGTGTGTGTGTGTGTGTGTGTGTGTTTGTGTGGGTTCTGCAGTGCCTCCAGGATGCCCAAAGACGAACTAGCAGCTTGAAAAGCCTTGGCTACAACAAGGTAAAGCGAGCAAGGCAAGGGAAGGAGACAGAAAGAGAGAGAGCGAGAGAAAAGACAAGAGAAAACAACATCCACAAAGGGAGGGCAAGATCAGCAAAGTGTGGCAAGCAGTCACTTAGCTGTGTGATTCTGACAGTCCCCTCTCTAAGCCCACCATCTGGGGGAGGACGGAGGAAAAGGGGAGAAAGGTATTTGTCTGCATTTTGACATGGACGTGACATCAATGTGGGGTCTTGTTTCTATTGTTTTATTCTCTACTTCTGTTTTAAGGGGGATAAAGAAGATCTTACATTTAACTCTTCATGGCCTTGCCCTGACAAATCTACAAAGGCCTTTGGTGCATCCACAATTTCTCTCTTATTTGTTTCTGTGTTTTTTTATTTTACTTTGCTGTCTTAAAATCCATAATTTTTTTCAAAAATTTAATTGAAAATGAATTCTTCACAAACAAACCACTTTTCACCAAAAACAAGGAAATTAAATAAGGAAATGGAAGACAGAATGCTTACTAATAACTAATTAAAAACATTCCATCTACTCAAATTCTATGTTTTTCCCTTTGTTTTTTTATTTTAAATGTAATTTTTTTTATAGCCACAAATATTCCACTATTTTAAAACGTAAAAATGCACAGCCAAAACTCTAAAAAAACGATTGACATTACTTCAATAAAATTTTTTTTTACACATTTTATTTTACTTACACATTTAAAAGAACATTTTCCCTCCATTTTTATGAAACTGAGGAAGTGCACATGCTGTTTTTCAGCGCTTAAATTTTCCCTCCCTCTCTCTTTGCCGCTTTTCGGCTGCTGTCCTTTGGCCCTAAATGCCAAAACAAAACCCTGGGAATGTCCTCTACAAGACTCGCACAAAAGCCAGCCTGACAAGTAAAAGAACCCCGGCAACGTGGCAGCTAATTGCCTCCCCTCCCTCTATTCAGCCGGGCCGCCACGCTCCCACGGCCCCCCTCTGTCACACGTGCAATTTCTTAAGTAAACTAGCAGTTCGGCCGCCGCTGACCGACAGCCTGCAAACACCCGCCACAATGATGACAAACCCAAACGCAGGCATAAAAGATCAACAACTATGTAAAAAAAATTTTTTTTTACAGTCATTCTTACTATCTGTAAAAGAGAGAAAATATTGAGGAGAAAAATATATAATTGAATAAATGTAATGTTATTGGAACATTCAATAAAAATTATGTCCACTAATTCAACAAAGCAAATTCTTACTTAAATAGACATCTGCAAATTATCTGATATCAAATAAATTAAATGAACAATTTCAATTAACTATAATAAAAAAATAGATGTGCATTTTAAAGACAAATTGATATTGCAATTATAAAATCTCTTGGAAAATTTATAGACTGATTTAAAAAAAATATTTAGGCAGAATGAGATTAATTCTCAATGAGGTTTGTCTATTAATGATTTCTAAAAAAATCCATATATAAATAGTATAATTATATTTAGAAAAAAACAATGGACAATTAGAAATATTTTGTATTTGTTTCAACACCACAACCACAATTCTTTTAACATTACCATAATTGCAATGAAAAGATTTTATTTTAAGAATCTAAAATAAAATAATTTCTTCAAATATTGTTTTATAATTAAAAGAACAATTTTATTTAGTAAAAGATTTATAAAATTCTTTGCTTTGCAGAAAAACATATGAGAGACTGTCAGACAATGCAATCAAACTCAACACCCTTTCATTATCAAATCGTGTCAAGCTGTCACTTAACAACTTAAGTGATATAAATTGCAAAATGTCAGGCACATACACACAAACAAAAAAATCCAAAAGTAGCTGCCAAAAAAATAATAAAACCCTTCAACAAATCCAAATGGAAATAAGAAGAATAATGTGACATGAAAATGTGAAATCTTACCATTTAAATAGGCTCTATATGGAATAGGGTCCTGATGCTGCTCGGTTCCTGGTTAAAACAAGCATGCTGGCACTCGCCGTAGCGCTTTGACTACAACAAGATGCACATCACTATGTCATCCACTAATCCACTGGAGGGCAGCACCACATCTACAGCAGCCCTCCAGCCCTGATTGCCTGAGCCGATAACACAAAATACCCAGAGACGCCAGGCGCTCTTCCCCAACCCACAGCCTGGACGCTGGCGGCCGGTGCTGGCCACCTTCAGCAAGGTCCTAGGAGCCCAGACTTGCTGCTCTCCTTCAGCCATTCAACAAAACACGGCGGCTTAGTCCTTCTCTCACTCGGCGGGAAAGTAAAAGAGCCCTCTCTCGCTCGCTCTCTCTCTCTCTTTCCCCTGCTCATCTTCATATCCTCTTTATTAAGCTCTTTTGAGTCCATCTCTTTTTTTGATAAGTTGAAAGGATAACAACAAAAAAAGGGGGAGAAAGAGTGCGAGGCTTTCCGTTCCCTCTCCTCTTTGCGCGGCTTGGCAAACATAAAGGTACTCGAGGCTCTTCTATAGGAGTTGCCCTAACTTGGCTAAACTCAAGCAGCAGGGTGTCCCTCGTCATGTCAGTAATCCCCAATGCCACGCTCCATTCACAGCGGCGGTGAAAATAAAACGCAAAAATAAAAAAAGGTGCAGAAGGAGCCAAAGAGCGAGTAATCCGATCCGACCGGGGAGAGTCTAGCAATGGCCGGCGCTCCACTCAACCCCGCGGTCCTGACTGTCGCGCCCCGTGAAAAATTTTGATGTGGAAAAGCAAGCGACAACAAACGCGTGAAAGCCGAGGGAAAAAATTAAAAAGACGGCTCTGACATTTATAAATTAAAGAGTTCTGTACTTGGCAGGGCACTGAGCTTTTCGACTTGCGAGAGCATCTTTGGAGACGTCACACTGAAAAAAGTAAGTGCCCGAATTCAAAAGTGACACAAATAAAGGCTAAATGAAGCACACCAACTGCTAAAACAGAACAAACTCTAAACAAGCCACATTGCTTTTCTGCAAGACGAGCAATAGGAAAATTAAGCATGGCCAACTGATGGCTTGAAGTGAGGTAGCCCACTCTTAAAGCCGTGATCCGACCATACACCAAACCACCGCTGTGAGCCTTTAAACCATAGCAGAAAAAAATCACTATTGATCTTCAAATAGCGATAATTGAAAAGATCAAAAAGATTAAACAAAACGGAGAATGTGCTGACTTACCATGTTATGTTCCTCTTTCTGTTGCAACTTTTTGTTAAAAAAAAAAAAAAAAAAAAAAAAGAAGAAAAGGGAAAAGAAAAATATTTGCTCAAAGATGCAGCATCGGAGGTGTCAAATTTGTGTGGCACCCTCTTGATCGTATTACTTCTGCAGTCCTGGCTTCCAATGCGTCTGAACTTTTTTCCTTTTCTCTTTTATTTTGTTTGTGGTACCTAGCCCCCTTTTTTTTCGCTTAAGACTTTAAAAGCCTTCAGCTCAGTAAACCAGCACAAATTATCTTGCCACCTTGCGCAGCTCTGATGCTTTGGCCGCTAACTTTGGAAAGCCCTTTACTACCGCATCAAAATTAGCATTGTCAAAGCAGTTAATGAATATTAATATTGTATTTGTCATTGGAGCTGGCCCGTTGCTGAACTCCAAGTCATCCATCAGGGACGAGATTAAGCACACAATTATTTCTGACTGACAGGGACCAAATCTGCGAGTTTTTTTTTTTCTCCCAACAATTTAAAGAAAAAGACACAATATCATCTTAAGGTGCCTCCCAGGGACAAGAGCACAGATTAATACACTTTTAATGGAAGCAAGATTTCATTGTGCGCGTGCAAACACAGCAGAAAAAAGGCAGCGATCAGATTCATAATTTCTAGGATTTATTATAAAAAAAAATTTTTTAAAAAAAGAAGCAATTTAACAAATAAGAAATAAACATCCAATGCAAAGCTCCAAATTTAGATTAAAAAACCTTCCTGTTTTTCCTATTTTTACCATATAACACTATAAAAATTGTCCAAGCAAAATATAAAAACAACTAGCAGACTTATCAATTTACAACAGAAATTCGAGCACATCATTCTTATTATAATTTAACAGCATGTTCTGCCTCTCTCCGCGGTGCAGAGCCGGCTGCCTCAGACCACACAGACAGCTCTGATTTTTCACAGCTAACACATTCAAGATATAAAAACTGCTAAACACTCATTCCTAATAAAATACAACCAACACCAAAAGGCACCAACAAATATTAAGACAATAATTTTACCAAAATAAGAAAGAAAAATTCTAACAAATATTTCAAAAATAAAAATTATTTGATCAAGATCATTCTTACCTTCAGTTATCAAATAAATAAATCATATCATTTAAAGCAAATCAGTTCATATTGTATGATGCATCGCAAACAGCACATCCGTGTATTAAATCACAGAGACAAACATATATTAACATACTATGTTCTTTGCGATACGCATGAAATTGTGATGGTAAGAAAATATTTTTTCCTCTTCGGACTCTCTTTACCGGCTTTAAGCTGCTTTACTACCTAAAAAAAAACTATGTCTTAATCTAGGATCATTCCTCAGTCACATTCTTTTCTCCCCCCTTATTCATAAAAATAACAGAATTAAAAAAAAATTATTGAAGGGGGCTGTAAAATGACAGATGTGAGCATACAATTCTGCCGGGCCAGTGATTCAGTGTGGGTTCGGGTCAAGCTGTGGTGCGGCAGGCTACCGCTGACCATCGGTCAGTCCCCTAATACCATTAGCAACCCTTAGATGAACATTTTAAATTGGGCTTTTGTCCTGGAGTGTTGCCCCGACCCCTCCATACATCCAAGTTTCTCCACCAAAAATAAGAAAAGCCGCTTAAGAACCATTTAATTTTTTGCCGTTTTCCTTTAATGTTCAGATGCCGCCGCGGTTGAGATCTGCGTATACTTTTTTCCCCTTTAATTCTCTTTTTTTGTCTTTTTTTATTCAAAAATGTATGTTTGCCAAATTATTTATCGATGTCAAATTAAGAATTATTCCTTAAAATATTTTATTTACTGTATGTTTATATGACAGAGTATGTTAAATATCAAATACTCTCAAACATTCTATTTAATTACATTTATGATTGTATATATTTATTTAATGCATTTAAAAAAAATGCATACTATATATTTAGATTTTAAACGAACCATTTCCTTCAAAAAAAAAATAAAAAATGTACTTGCTCAATTTAAAACTTAAAAAATAGGAAAAATATCAAACAGAATAAATGATTAAAAACTGAAAAAACATTGATAATTGCAGAGTTATATATTTAATATAAAACTAAAAATCAAGAATACACATTTTCAACACAATATCCAAAATCAGGATACACAAGACAGAGTGCAGAGATTAAAAAAATGCAGCACTTGAAAACGCGATGTTTGCATGAATCAATGTCAAGTAGAGAAGAACGGGCAGAGATGAAAAGACGCCGTGTCTTAATGCGCATCGAGAGAGAGGGAGAAGGTGTGATGCGTGTGTGTGTGTGAGCGAGAAAGAGGAGCAGCGAGACGCGAAGAGGGAGCCGCTGTGAGCCCGAGAGTGTCGACCCAGCACGATCACATCAGCACTGGTATTAAATTAACTCTCAGACTTTGAAACTTATTGATCTGCTATTAAGACACTGGTGAACTTGATGAAGTGAGTGCTGTAGGTGACGCGGTGGCTTCAAAGTCTCGCACAAGCCACATAAAACAACCTGCTTTGATCAAAGCAAGAGAGGGAGCTTCAGAGGAACCCCCAGTTCCACTCGTCGCCGATCCGCTTATGCAGACCCCCAGTCCAGTGTGATCCTCAACCCCCGTCTCCTCCAGAACAACCACCACTACATATACTAACCTGCCAAATTGCAGCAAAATGCACAGATCTTTACGACACGGGTCAACATACACGCCACAGTTGACTCACATAAATCTCACTGCATTAAAATTAAAAGTACGAAACGACATTGCTGTCTCCAGATTCTGTTTACAAAGTATAAGTACACCATATTGAGGGAGGGGAGAGTATTAACAATGTTAAAAATGCACCGGTAACATCATTATTGTGTAATAAAATATGATCCCTTTTGGCAAATCTGCACATCTTACTTGCACTCTGCTGATCACCGCTATGTTCGTGCCACTGGGTGGAGATAGCAGTTAATATTACCATTTCACTTGATAACGATTAGCCAGCATTGACAAATAACATAGGGAAAAAGATCCTTTTAAGTCCCGTTTTGTGGACAAAAAATAACGCATTTAAATTTCACTCTAGGCATCAGCCTCTATTTTATCTTTCTTTCTATAAAGAAGTCCTACTAAATGGATTTCACCGCTTCTTTCTAAACATAGGAGGTTAAAAAAAGCTCAGGTTTGCACACAAGTGCCTGGCCTAGAGGGTTTGCCTAAAATAAATATTAAATATTAACAACTAAATTAATCATGGGAAGGACAGTGTTTGTACTCTGGCTCCAAATCTCAAGAGGAGCGCGCCTTGGCTCCGAGTGCTAGCGTTAAGCTGTGCCTGTGTAATTAAAAACGTAAACAGATGACAAATAGGAGATATTTAAACATTTGCTGTGTGTTTCTCTCTCTCCTTCTCCGCACTAATTTATTTAGTTAAAGGAGGAATCAAAGAGGGGGTGTTAAGCACTTCAGCGGGAGATGACAGTAGGTTTAAACACGGCTCAGTAACATGACAGGAGCCGAATGAAAATCCTGACAATTTGTTTGATGGCTCCTGTATGTATTTTTTCTTCTTCACTTTAATAAATATATGCATGTGTATTTAAAGAAAAACAAAAACAGATTCAATTCAATTGAGCTGTTATATTGCCATATACAGAGAAGAAAGATCAAATAATTTTAAATTCATAATTTTTCAAAATAAATTACAAAGTGGCCTGCATGCTCAAAATGTGCTGTTGTTTTCCATTGAAATCTGTTGTTCTGTTGCAATGAACAAATGTCTAACCACGGCCCTATTGCACATCTTGCACTTAAAAAAAACACAAGAAATTCAGAGAGAAAAAATGCCTACGGCGCACATATCATTTTTAACCCACTTGCAATATCTAACTAAAAGTTATCACTTCCATTGTGACAAAAAGAAAAAATACATAAGGGGTGATGATGGGTGGAAGGAGAGGCAAGAGCAAAAGAAGGAGAAAGAGAAGAAGAAGAGGAGGGAAAAAAGAGCCCTGTGCCACAAGCATATATAAGAGAACTTTCACCAATTAGTGAGGAGAAACAGGAGAGGGAGCTGCCGCAGAGATGGTGCTCAAAGAGCCAGGCCTTGCGGCGAAGCTGTCATGTCGGCTGGATTGATCAACAGGCCTGCTATTTCTAATGGCATGTTGTCATGAAGCTGCAGCCATGGGGAGCCACCTGCCTCACTCCTTGTAGACAGCAAAATATATGTGCGTGTGTGTGTGTGTGTGTGTGTGTGTGTGTGTGTGTGTGTGTGTGTGTGTGTGTGTGTGCGCGGGAGAGGGTGTGCTGCAAAAAAAGAGAGGGGCTTATGGTGTTTGTGTCTGTCGTGAGGGTGGGGGGGGATTCCAACACCATACTTTTACTTCAACTAACAATTTGAGAAAAAACTCCATACCTCCTCCCCGTTACTCCTCGACACCCTCCCCATCCCTCAGCTGTTGATATGACAGGTGCACTACTGCTCTTTTCTTAGCACCCAGGCCGCAACACAAAGCCCCTATGGCAATACTGCGAACGATCAGCAACAATAGGTTTAACGCGACTGTTTTCCGTGTGTAAAATGTACATGTGGTAGTTCGGAAAGGTTCTTTATGATCAACATCTTTGATGGCATAACAAAAAGCTAAATAAACTAAACATCGCTAATTATCTAAATGTTAAAATAGCTAGCTAATACGAAAATCTGATTAAGTACAAAACTAAAAAGTGATGAAACGCTTTCAAAAAATGAGCAAGGATGTTTCATGCTTCTGTGGACACAAACAAGTAGCCGTCCTTCATTTCGACTCTCCACGGGCGCAGAAGTGCTGCCTCGCTAACGATGAAAAGTCAAATAAAAGTTACAGAACTTTCGAGTTCAAGGTAGCGCTAGCCATTTTGAGTGTATGTCACGTACAGGTAACCTTTTTATCGGGTCCGCCTCTGGTCTCATCAGTCGATGAAATTCTCTGCCCGCGGCGGTGGCTTAGCCGAGGGACACCAACCAATAGAAAAATATTTCATTGTGTTAGCATTTCAAATGCCGAGTGGAGCGCGGGGGGTGAGGAGGGCCGGGAGAAGCGCTAACCGATCATTGCCAGTGGAATTAATTGGCTATTCCGAGAATAATGTCCCTTACTGTGGGTCCTTGGAGGGCTGAACACTAGCAGAGTCTACGATTTTTTTTTTTGTTCGGTGTCTTCAAAAAAAGACCGCTTGGGGGTACTGGCCGCATTAGGGTTTTAGCTCATTCCCCTAAAGGGCGGGGAAAAAATAATCAGAGCCAGTGAACCGAACTCAGCTAATCCGCACCCTAATTAAAAACACAGAACCCCATTACACCTAGCCATACTGCCAATAGACGAAAAACTATTTTCTAAAGACAAAAACTGAAATTACAGGGAACTACTTTCGTCATTTCTCATGCACAGACGAAATTCAGCTGATAAAAAAAAACCGGCAGAAACGTGCGCTCACATGTCGCAAACAATGGATTTTATTCGGCTTTCGGCCAGCGTTCGATAAATGGCTAAAGATGGAGCGACCGTGGTGGTGCTCCAATCCTTTTATTCAAGGGGATTTGAATTTAAGCTCTTTACCACATCGGCCAAGCATATGCATTGACCCTAACTGATATCAGTGCATCTCTTAGACATATCTTTATCTAACCTTTCTTAAAGCCCTGTGCCTTTTCAAACTCAAAACAGCATTAAGAATAAGTATTGTCTGGAGTGGGAGGGTATCCCTGGGAGACAGTTCCTTCGAATTGTTGGGCCTGGTTCGAGGCAGGAGCCTGCAGAATACACAGCTGCTTATGCACACCAGTCAGATGCCCTGAGTGCAGAGAGATAAACAAAACAAACCGCAAAAGAAGAAAAAAAAAACACATTGTGAAAAAGAATAGCCATCCCAAATGTTCTATCTTTCCACACCGGGCCTCATCGGGTGTCAATTTCATCCCAACCGAAAATGTATAGGCGATGCAGCGAGGCCCTATTATACGCTTTTCCTTTGCTCATTGTGAATTCCGTCAACGAAGTCAATCTTATTAACTTCCGCGCTGGTTCACACATGACATTTTCTTCAATTTTCTCGCCGACATCAAAAACATCAATTAGCAGCTCGAAAATAGGAAGGAGCGAATGACAGAGTACGATAACACAGACTTATTTGAAGCTAAGAGTAAATCTATTCTCCGGTTTCTGAATGTGTTCATTACAATTTTCAAAGAAGACCTCCAAATAGCAAAGAAATTAAATTTATCTCCTAGAAATGTCCAGATTTTTTTGTTGTTGTAATCCTGTGTCTGTTTCCCGCCCTCAATGGGCGACACAAAAGCGTAATAGTGCTGCATTCTCGCTCTCTCATTATAACAGATCACAATGCACATATACGACTATAACGCTTACCTGATAAAAAGATACAAATAACAAATAGCAAAAAGCAATAAATAACACATACTGAGATATATATATATATATATATATATATATATATATATATATATATATATATATATATATATATATATATATAATTTATTTATTTATTTATTTTTCCTGGTCTTTCTGTCATACTATCGATCAGTTTCCTGTTATTCTTTTGTATCTCAAAATTCAAAGAAACATGATCCTGCGCATTAATAAATTGAGCTTTCCATCCTTTTATTTTCTCCCTGTAAATAAAAAGCATGTAACTCAATAAACTTCTGATAGTAACCTTTAAGTAAAAGGTTATTTTTGCTGATAGCTAAACATTATTACACCGCTTCCCTGTGCTTATGTTACATCTCCAAGGGGGTGAACACAAGCAACTTCAGTGGCCCTGGAAAAACACTCTGGTGGAGTGCATGTGAGAGGAGATGTAGGATCACATTCCTCCGGCCCATTGATTTCTGATCTTTTGACATTATTTAGCTGCTTCCTATTTTCTCGGCTGTCTGTTTTTTCCACGTCGTGAAAGACAGCAATGTCCAAACAAGCGACGGTTGGGATATCTACTATCTGTCAAAGGACTGGGCTCTTCCCGGCACTGCAACAGTGGAGAGTACTGACACAGTACCGAGAATTGCCGGGATGAAAATATCACTCTTTATAATGGGGCCTAATCAGATTTCGGATGCCATTTGCCTTCTAGTGAATGCTGGATGGGTGTCGTGGAGCTGCGGCGGTGTAACCTATACACGTCCCGTGCCCGTCTGCACTCCCCATCCGCCGTCTGCCCCTCGGAGCGGAGGATTAAGAAGGTTACATTTATCAAATGACTGATCACCAAAGGGGGATCAGTGTGAAGATCTTTCAAAGGAAGTGCTGAAAGAAATGTAAAGAGTATTTTGTCCTTCGACTCTCACAAAAAATTGATTATTTTCATAATGCAGTTTTTCTTAACACTTCGACATGCTGAAACGCACACATACATTCACAAAAACAAACCTTACATTAAAAAACTTCAAATGTCATTAACCCATTAAATAATACATTTTAATAATGAGTACAGAAGAAGCGTCTGATTTTGGTCAGATTACCAGCCTGGGCTTTAAAAATTATTACACTACATCTAAATAATCAAAATGGTGATGGTAATGTCCTCCAGTCTGACACTAATGGACTTTCAATGAGGTAAAAAAAAAACAGGGGTTGAGGGTCCAAGGAACGCCTTTCACTGCAGTCCCAATGAGGTTTCTGCAGGGTTCGTGAGGGCAGTGACCCCTGGTCTGACCCCTGGTCTAACTCGTATAACCTACTAGTTCAGCTAAACCCACATAATGTGAGCTGTATGCCAGTGTCTTTTGCGGGCTATAAATAAGACAACATATTTAACCTAACAAAAAACATACACATTTATACACAAAGCACAGAAAGCATTTTTCCCTTAAATGCTAAGTGACTTCATGGGGCGTGCCACAAATTAGTATTAGCACAATCATCCGTTCCCTGTGGATGAAACATTTAGCCACAGCACAAGATGTGCGCTTTAAATAACATCCTGTCCGGGCATCCTATTCTCATTTAGTTATTACTCATCCCATGGCTAATTTAACCTTAAAAAAACAGTTCGGCTTCCTTCTACCATTACTTTTCTAATAACTAATTTTTTAGTTAATTTTAGCACAGCCATGTCACTTTAGTACTACCCTTTGCATCTACCTTTCCAATTACTTTTAGAGTTTGGGATTTACAAATTTGCTTTCATGTCCTATGTTGGCGGATAAGTCTCCAGCTCCTGGCCATGAAAGCAGCTTTTTAATGAGCTGCACTGAGGTTAATTGGTTCGCTAAGATCCCCAAGTCATGTGTCTCAATATGAAATTAAGCCATTTCCTGGAGTTTCTCTGACTTATTTAATTAAAAACACTTCAGCCCAATTTTCATTTCCCACAGTATACAGAGTATGCTACGGTACACTTAGATTGGGACCTCTCACGTTTTTTTCCCTCCTTCCTTTTGAATAAGCATTTGTTCGTCAAGGACAATTAATCTGGAGAGTGCAGCATGTCCGATTAGCATGAGGGCATTCTCTCTGCCGCTGTGGCACTATGACGCTTCTCCACACTGTTATTTGTTATGTGCAGAGGGAATAAAAGTCATGTTTATTTAAATGACACATTTCCAGTCAAATTCTCCCCTTCCACCTTTAGAAATTTCCCTTTGTCAACACACACTACATAACTGCACAAATTCAGTGAGGCAATGATGCAATGAAGATTACAATTAAATATTAAATATAAATATTAATATTAGTTTTTAAAGTAGCTATTAATAGTAACTGGCAAATGTTACTGATGAAATGTTCTATTGCACACTACCCAATAATCATCAAAAAGATGATCTGTAAAAACAAAATGAAAGACTGGAGCTCTGAAAAAAAAGCATCACAACATTTTGGGGGGAATTTGGCAGTCATGAACAGCCTAACAATGCTTATAAATCGGGTATATAGGCCTTCTCCTACAATAACTGACTTTCATTCATTAACATTATTATCTATATTATTATAATTAAAAATATAAATAATAATATAAATAATAATAATAATAATAATAATAATAATAATAAATATCCACAACCAAAATTGTCTATTATTATTATTATTATTATTATGGACCCTTCCCTTGAAAAATTACTTTAATTCCTCAACATTAATAATATATGCTAAGGATTATTTGCATAATAAAAAAAAATGCACCAAGACCCATCAAATTCTTGTTACGCCATCAGTATTATTCACTTATTATTAGGAGAGACATGAGGTGAATCTGCCCGTATAAGAGTCCCCGTAATTAACAGTAGGGTGAAAGTGTTAAGGTTAGCCTCTCACTGATACGGTTCAATTCTCCTGACAGAGTAATTACGGGGCTGCTCAATAGCCAACCGTTTCACTAAAAACTAATTCAATCCATCTTCATTTCCTCAGCTCCGCCCCTCTGATTGATGGATAGGCATCATTAGTGGGTGACAAAACACTGAGTTGAGTGTGCAAAAGGAAATGTGATAATTCCTGGGCCACTGGAGGATGCTATCACGCACACACACACACATACACACACCTGCCCAGATCATATATTACAGCGGGAGTCCAGACTAGGAGGCGGAACAGAGGGAGAGCTACGGGTCACCGACCGTGGAGCAACCTGGGAGAGCACATACACAAGCAGACGCAAATAGAGCTGTGTGCCCAGTCATAAACGCACACAGTGCCTGTCTCACAGTGGACTCCTCACACACACACGTCTGCCTCCTCCAAATCTTTTTATAGCTGCGCAGACCGTTTAAAACAAGAAGACACCCCCTCACACACACACACACACACATACACACATACGCACACAAACTCTGAGCAGTCTCATATACGTCGCTTTCAAACAGTAACCACAAACCACTGATTAACGGAGACTTGTCTGCTTCACTATATTTTAAGTCTATGGCTATATTCTGACCCAGCCAGGCTATATATCTTAATTATGTGTTCTGTTTTTTTCCCTCCACAGGGGAGGCACGGGCTCCAGCGCTTCTGTACAAGGCCTCCTTAAATGAGAGCCTTGCAAACTTTATGGTTTGTGTTTGCCGACAGCATTTAAGATTACACACCTCGCTCGGAGTTTCAAGAAAGCTGAAGCATGTTATTTCTGTGCCGCTAGCATCACCAAATTAGGTTGCATTCAAAATACAACAGATTTCCTTAACCTGTCTGCCACTGGCTGGACAAACAGGTACTCTCGTCCTCAAATTCACACCACTGGATGAGCCATTGTAGCGTTAAAGGGATAGTTCACCCAAAAATGAAAATCACCCTCACGTCATTCCAAACCTGTAAGATTTGCTTTCTTCTGTGAAACACAAAAGAAAATATTTTTTTAAATGCCTCCGTGTTGTTTTGTCAATACAATGAAAGTCAATGTTGTTTGGACCCCCCAGGACTTTCATTGTATGGACAAAAACAGTTGAAACATTTTTACAAATATATGATATAGTAAATTGTGGTAAAATATCTCCTTAACAATGCCCATCATAGTCTCAACGGCCTCAAAAACGACTTCTAATTATCTCCATTTCAGAGAAATGAATATGCATCTTGTGCAGGCAGATGGAGTCTTTGTCCACACGTAAATCTGGGAAATCTTGATAACAGACGGCAAACACTCTGCGGCGGCACGTTGTCGGCGGGGTGCGATGGCCGTGTGGCATGGGCGATCGAACAGCTAAAGGAACATGGCACTCTCACAGTGATTATCCCACTCTCCTCTGGCTCCCGGTTTCGGGGTCAGCGGTGCTTCTGAAACACGGCTGGCCTTGCCATTTCAATGATTGAATTTGGTCTGGATCCCTCAATCGATTGTGTGCAGTGACCCCTGAGAGCCCCCCCACGAGAACGGCCAGCCGCACCTCACGCATGGCCTGGAGGAGAGCATCTGCACGCAAACACACAAAAACACTTGCAGACAGATTCTAACACTCATACACACTCATGTCACCAAGAGAACTAGGGACCTGTGTTGAAAAGGTACTAACTAAAAGTAGTGATGCAACTAACCACATTTTTGAGCTTAGCGGTTTTCAGCTTTTCCAGTAACAAGCTATTTTTGCCAACAATTAGTGGTAGATCAAAAACCAGGTAAGGTTAATTTGAGATAATCAGTTTGTTCAAATGGTTTGTCTGAATAGGTCAATTAACATATTAAAAAAAACACTGACAAGTCCTTTTGCAGCATTTTAGGTCTTGTTTTTAAAAGTGAAATATTATGTTAAATGCTGTTGTACATTACTATCTTTTTGCCTAAAATATTTTAAATAAATAACTAAATAAAATAAAACGTGTATATACCAGTCAAAAGTTTGGAAGAAGACTCTTCTGCTCACCAAGGCTGCATTTATTTGATCCAAAATACAGCAAAAACAGTATTATTGTGAAATATTTTTACAATTTAAAATAACTTTTTTCTATTTGAATATATTTTAAAATGCAATTTATTTCTGTGATTCAAAGCTGAATTTTCAGCATCATTACTCCAGTCTTTAGAGTAACATGATCCTTCAGAAATCATTATAATATGATGATTTGCTGCACAAGAAACATTTATGATTATTATCTAAATGTTGAAAACAGTTGTGTAAAAAAAAAAATTCAGGATTATTTAATGAATAGATAGTTCAAAAGAACAGCATTTATCTGAAATATAAATCTTTTGCAATATTATAAATGTCTATACTGTCACTTGACCAATTTAATGCATCCTTGCTGAATAAATGTATTAATTTCTTTAATTTCTTTCCCCCCAAAATTTTTTTTTAATTCTTACTGACCCAAAACTTTTGAACAGTAGTACAATGTTACAAAAGCTTTCTATTTCAGATAAATACTGTTCTTTTGAACTTTCTAATCATCAAATAATCCTAAAATGTTTTCAACATTGATAATAATCATAAATGTTTCTTGAGCAGCAAATCATAATATTAGAAGGATCATGTGACTCATGTGACTCTGAAGGATCATGTGACTCAGAAGACTGGAGTAGTGATGCTCAAAATTCAGCTTTGCATCACAGGAATAAATTACATTTTAAAATATATTCAAATAGAAAACAGTTATTTTACATTTTAATAATATTTCACAATATTACAGCTTTTTTTTGTATTTTTAATAACATAAATGCAGCCTTGGTGAGCAGAAGAGACTTCTTTCAAAAACCATCAGAATAGTACAGTTTCAAAACTTTTGACTGTGTGTGTGTGTGTGCGTGCGTGCGTGCGTGCGTGCGTGCGTGCGTGCGTGCGTGCGTGCGTGCGTGCGTGCGTGCGTGCGTGCGTGCATATATGCATATATATATATATACATACATACATACATACATACATACATACATACATACATACATACATACATACATACATACATACATACATACATATATATATATATAAAAATTTAAATAAAATATAAATAAAATTATAGAATAGAAAAATATTATATTATATAATGTACAATATAATTATATAAAATAATATGCATAACATAAAATATTATATACATAATTTGTGTATGTATAAATCAAATAAAAATAATATAATTTAATAAGTAACTTCAAAAGTAGGTAACCTGTAGCAGCACTAGCTACTTTTTCAAGACTCAAAAGAGTAGTTTAACTAAAATTTAACTATTTCAAACAATGCGTAGCTTGTATCTTCAAGCTTCAAAATAGCTTCCTCAACACTGCTAGGGCCTACAGTCTTAAGACCGACAAGTATTTCAGCACCTGGAATGGCACACATCATCAACACCCTCCTTAAATGTTCCTGGCAGGCGATATTTAACCGCAGAGGGCTGAACCGGGTTCACCGGTGGGTGATTTCTCCCTGGTTGACACACCAGCAGAGTGAGTACATGTGAAAGTGAATGTGTGAATCATTTTTAGACCTGTGCGCTCTTGTTCTGCTGGCTGACAGCGAAGGAAGAATATAATCCTCGTCCTCCAGTAGCAGTGGCACACGGCAAGTCTAAACTCATTGAGCATCACAAACAAACACTCTCTGGGCTCATGCTACACATTACGCACACATACATGCACACGGCAAGATGGTGGAACGCTGTGGCAAATGCAGCGTGCCGGCCTCCAGACCCTGCAGTTTGTTTAGTAACACTTGAGCTTATGACGCCCGAAGGGTGCAATTAAGTCCAATTACAGTCTGTGGTTTTTATTAAGAGCTACAAGCTGGCCAGGCTGCGGGGCCAGTGAGCGGAGCGCACACACGCACAGAAGTCGAGTTCAGCACTGCTAAATTAAACCGATTCAGACACAATAAAAGGAATAAATTATGACTTACTCTGTAAGTACAATAAAGGTAACAGAAAGAGATTGCTACATATTGCTCAATAACCAGAAAAATTTAATAAATGACAAATCAGACAGGAAAAGTGAGTGGAATACTGCAAGACTTTGACTAACTAAAAAAAAAGGATTACATATTATTGTGACCCAGATATTGATATAATGTAATATTTCCAACCTTGAAATGGGAAATTTAAATTTAAAATAATAATTGAGATATTATCGAGATACTACGACTGCCCATCATTTCTATGTGAGAGGCCTTCTTGATACCCCGAGCCTCTGAAATTGGGGCCAGGTCAAAGGGTCAGATGACCTCACACACCCCAGCAATGTCACCAGGGTAAGCCAGAGATCCCCATACAAAGGGACGGTACAAATGAAAGGCAAGCGAATGCAAAAGTTAGAGGTCACTGCACTCAGGGCTTTACTTGTGCGACGTGAGATAAGTACTCTGAACTCTCCCTCCGGCTAGATACCGCAGGGCACAAGACCCTTTCAGTGCTGAATACGTAAATCTGATCAATATCGCGACCGAGATCCTTTATGAAAGACAGCTCAACCCCAATTCAACTTCGCTGATAAAGAGAGAGCAAAATAAACTGAAGGAAACACCCAAAATACCAATAGCGTGGCCCGGCCTTTTGATGAAAATGGCAGGGGCAGATGTCACAAAGCATTCTGGGGTTTTAGTCATGTGATCTTGCGCTAGGGATACTTGGGCGCATGACAAGTGAGCTACAGCTGTGACGGAACAAATAACAAGCACATCCTTCGGCATTCATCAACGCATCAAAAACCAGCCCTGTATCAATCTGTCGTTCGCAGGGAGTGGTGAGAGAGTGAAGCATTTTCCTCTTTGTGTTCCTGTTATTGGGCTGTTAGCTGATCGCTATCATCCTCCTCTTCTCCGCACTGCGCTTGGACACGTTTCAAAAAGACGGGAGTCTTTTTTTCCCCTTTCTGTAAGGAAACCGTCTCCTTAATGGCTTTCAAAACAGGAAGCACAACAATAAAAGTGAAAAGTGAGAATGCTTGCTGCAGACATCTTTTCCCTTTTGCAGCGCGACGGCGTGCATCACGCTCTCTGGCGTATACACACGCGCTCGCACAAACAGACAAGCACACACAGTTACACTGACACACTGACCTTCAGACATTCCTCATTCTGTCTAGTGTGATTCTCTAATGTAATGACTGCGTGTTACAAAAATAACTAATTCTACCGCAGCAGATAAATTTGTTAGATGTTAAAGGGATAGCTCACCAAAAAACGAAAGCTGTCATCTACTCACCCTCACTTTTAATCACATCTACAGGAAAAGTAGATGGTGACTGACTACAGCTATTAAGCTCCTAAAAAGACAGAGAAAGAAACCTGTACAACTTCCATTGTATGGAAAGGAGCAGTTTGAACATTTTGTTAGATGACAGTTTTCTTTGTCTTTTGTGAACAGATTATGGTCTGGAATCTTTGGATTCATTGACAGCAAATTTTGAAATTTTACAAGTATTATTGACAAATAATGGACTCAAACTTAGAAACTCTGTGTAAATCACAGAATAAATGTAACTTACACTACCGGTTAAAAGTTTGGGGTCGAAGTCTTGTAAGAAGTCTCTTATGCTCACCAAGTCAGCATTTATTTAAACAAAAATAGAAATATTATTACAATTTAAAATAACTGTTTTCTATTTGAATATATATTAAAATGTAATTTATTCCTGTGATAAAGCAAATTTCAGCATCATTACTTTGATCCTTCCGGAATCATTCTAATATGCCGATTTGGTGCTCAAGAAACATTATTTTTTATCAATGTTGAAAACAGCTGTTCTGCTTTAAAAAAAACATGATATATTTTTTTCAGGATACTTTGATGAATAGAAAGTTCAAAAGAACAGAATTTATTTGAAAAAGATAGAATAAATTTTACATTCTATAACATTATGTCATAACATAACGTAATTTTGTGTTTTTATGCTATATTCCAAACAACTTCATTACGACACAAAGTCTTCATCTAACTTTCTCTGGCTTTAACAGAGGATCCTTACAGAGGATCCCTGACCCGACCCTAACTCCAACCCATCAGAGACCTTCAACATGCCACGAGAAGTGCTTTCAGTTCAGCGGCACAAAAAGCTCAGAGAGACAGCTACATGTACTTCCTCACAGCTGGATAAAACAAATCTTAACAGCACAACTACACCTCACCAAAGCGCTTCATATTTTCTGTACACCCTCAAACGTATTGTGTTGTCTCTAGGTACCAGGAACCTATCTATCATTTCAGTCTAAAAACAGAATCTGCATCACCCTCTTCAGGGTGAGCAACCCCCCACCCCCCCAAATTGATTTCTCCCAGTCGAGGCCTTTCCCAGAGCGGACCGCATCCGCAACAGTGTCATCTTTACCGCCAGTCCTCTTTTAACTGGCTTTTACTCTAGTGGCGGAATGTACAAACGATGAAGGCGGAGGGGAAGAAAGAAACAGAAAAACTGATACATGCGCTCCAAAGTTTCGTCTATTGATTTCTTTTTGATGCTTAGCAGAAAAAAAAGGGAAGGAGTTCAAAGCTGAGGAGATCTTTTTTTGATCACCACTAGAATAGCTGTGCTGGTAGTCAGCATGGAAGCAGCGGTGCTAGACGGAAAGTGTCGGTGTGGATTCCTTTGTTCTGGCCGAAGCCCCGTGGCAAGGACCCTTGACCTGGTGTGGTCAGCGTGGTCTTTAGAGAGGCGCAACATTAACACGTGCTGAGGGGTAATCATGAAAAAATTCAGAGCTGCCCATTCATACGCCTCCCTGCCGGACACAAAGAGAATATGTTTGGCTACTGCACTGTGGTTAACTGCAGACAACTGCTTACAGTCACATAAGGAGCTATTCAGAAACTACAGGAAACAGAGTGTTGGGAATTTAAATTTGTAGAATATACCATTTTATAAAAATTCCATTCCATTAAAAAAAATTATAGCAACTGAATGGGTTTTTTATGTTCGGTTCTTGAAGGCCTGTATTTTTTTATTGATGTGCACAGAACAATGTACAAAAACACTGTACTACATTAATGGCTGATGCTAAATTGATATATTATTTTAATGCTGGGCAATCGATTAATCGCATCCAAAATAAAAGTTTGTTTTTACATAATATATGTGTGTATACTGTGTATATATATATATATATATAATGTTATATTTATATATAAAATATTTATATGTATAGACAAGATAACTTGTATAAATATATATACAGTATATACACATGTAAATATTTCTTAAATATATACATGAAGGAGTGTGTATTTATATATACACAGAATAATTACACACAGAATACACACATATATTATGTAAACACAAACTTTTATTTTGGATGCGGTTAATCGATTGCCCAGCACTAACTATTTTATTAAAATAAATTGAAAATAAAACACAAAAAAATTAAATGAATCATTTAAATGCTACTATTAAGTTTAAGCATTGCATTTAACATGTTAAATATATATATATATATATTATTTTTTATTTATTTTTTTTTATTAGATTTCAAAGATTAACTATGTGAGAGTTAGATAATGAAAAAGATCATCTACATTTTTGAGAATGAGCATGCGTGATTAAATAGCCATATGAAATATCGACCAATAGAGATGCATTTAAAAAATCTTGAATATCGGCTAATAATCAATACGGTTCCAGTATGCAACTCTGACTATTTGGTGCTTATAAACAATAGAATCAAAGAAACCAGAATCAATAAGTGGCATTCCTATTCTTAGTCAGGAGGAGGTGAGAGAGAATATAGTGGATGTGGAGAAAAGCAGGGTAGAAAAGAGAATGACAGGTTGATGGAAAAGAGCAGAAGACAGAAGCAGAGAGAAGAGGAAGATGGCAGTTTACCCCTGTGATGTGTGGGATGGAATCAGTCTGCTCTGCACTGTCAATAATATATGGTGTCGACCATGTGATAAATGGGCAGGTGGAGCAGAAGGAACTTGAACACCTACTGTAGGTTTGTTCTGCTCCATCTGAAGATGCTCTATGAAGCATGTTCCACTGGAACCAGGCTCTCTGTGATATGCAGCTGTGTTCACCGGTGGCTACAATTAGACCCATCAAACCCATTCCAGCCGGGAATCGGCACACATCTCCAGAGCCTGTGCTCCAAAGAGACAGCCAACTTGTAGATCTGGGGGTGGTAGTCTTTGATGTGCTGTGCATGGCAGAAGCCTCTCTTTTTGCTCATATTAATGGCGAGAAGATAAAACAATTAAAAGAGAAGGCAGCGGGAAGACAGACAGCCAGCGTGGCTGCACATCCTGAGCTCAAATTAGCATACTGGAAGTCCTCCAAAAGGCGTACAAGCTAATAGTAGCTGAGGAACCAGAAGAACCAAACGTTTATAAAGGAACACCCAGCGGCAGGCTGGGTTTAATAGGGTAATTAGACACACAGACAACTGGTTATAAAATTATAGCACAGCCATAATATTTTGAAAAAGCTTCGATGTTAAAATGATCTAATGTTTTAGTTTGCGGTGGGCCTCCAGACGTGTGGCCACATAAGGTGGAGTATGATTCTACTTCATGGACTAGTGCCGCACTACAGCTAGCTTTGCTTTTTTATATAAAACGACAAGAGTTTACTACAGCTGATCTGGATAAGAGGCGTCCACTAACATTACATTAGCCATGTGGCATCGGTTTGCTTCCTTCTGGACACAAACCATATCATGGCTGACAGAAAACATGTATTTCAATGCTTGAATACAAACAGTTCTGCAAGATCAGTTCATAACCACTGCATAAAAATACAGCAGTTTTATATAGCGTAAACTGGTCTTAATTACCAGAGGGATTATTTCTTGGCATCATGCATGTGCATGTCATAAATAATACAGTATCGCAGAGCTATTGCCAAAGAGTGGTTCATGGTGAGGCAGTGGTCTTTTCAATAACCTGCAAACTATGGAGCACATAAAAACCCACTCAGAGCATTCATCCGTCTGTCTGACACTATGATTAAGGAATGCTCCTCGAAAACACTCGTAAAACAGCTGTGCTGCCGTAACAGATCTTATGTGGTATCTCAACACAAGGTGGAGACAGTGTTAAAAAACTTCCAATTAATGTTGACGTTTACAATAGGGGGGAAATAAAATGGAAACGGGTGAAAGTGTCCGGGCTTTCCAACAGGTGCTGGGGAAAAAGGGATAAAAAGGCACTCTGCATCTTAAGGATAGTGGTGACATCTCAGCTTTTTCTCTGTTCGCATCAGAGGTAGAGGAGAAAGGAATAAAATCTGTTGTGTGAAGAAAAATGTCTTGTTACGGAGGAACGGAGCATGTCGTAGATAAGAGTAGGCCGGTGTTCAAAGGGATACAGGCCAGTGAAGCGCTCGCTTCTTTCTCCACATCGCTGCAATGTCCTTAATGAGCCTCCCAATAAAGCCTCGTGTCTCCTGTCTGCTGTCCGCAGACGGCGTGTCTGTCTCACTTCAATCATGACCCGCCATTTTATTTATTCATTTTATTCGTTATTTTTACTGAACTCAGGATAGTCCACAATACTGATAAACAAATACAACACACATAATATGTTTATATATTGCTATTATTTTGAAGTTTTATATACTTTCTATCGACAGAGACAGCTGAAAGGAGACAGGAAACTATTGGGGGTAGTAGGGCTGGATGGTATGATAATCGCCAAATTGTATATTGTCAAAATAATAAAATTAAGTTTTATTACAATCATAAATTAATACATATACGTAATAAATACATTAAAAGTTTTTTTTTTTTAAATTAAATAAAATGATAAAAAAAATACTTTTAAATAATAAAAAATATTAAATCCATTGGGACACAACAAAGGGCAGATTGGAACCTGCATCTCCCACATGAGCATCAAGGCTCAAGGAGCCCAGAGAATGAGTGCAAAGTGCTCAATAATATATAAAGTTTTAATATACATTTTTAAACATTTGCTTTTCACCAGGAAACAAAAAGGTAACTTTATTATGGTCCATCCCTCTCATACCTGACCTCCCCCCCCCACCTCCCACCCCCCAACACACACACACACACACACACACACTTCCAGCCTCCTTTAGTCTAGTATCTTGTGGTCAGAGCAGTGACAGATACTCCTGGACTTGTCAGGGCTGCCCAGTTATCTGCCTGTCATAAATTAAGCCTAAATACAACACATCTGTTTTCACCATAGCGCCGTGCAGATGAGCAGTGGTAGACATTCCTCTCATATCTGAAACGCAGCTAAATAAATGATAAAGAGAGCATGTGCACACCTGCAACAGCGTGCCAGAACAAGACCACTTTAACTCACTGAATCATTCAAAAAAAGGCTGAACTAAAAAGAAACAATAAAAACAAAGAGATTTTTTGACTGAGAAAAAAAACAGCCCTGTGTCATCTCTCTTTTTAAAGCCATAATAGAGACAGAAAACGTGGCTCCGACTGCACTTACTGTAGAGAAACATAAAAAAAACAAAGACGCAAATAAACAGTAAAAAGATGTCTGCAAAGAAACTGCTGAGAGGAGCGAAATCAAATAAATTGGAAGTTTGTTTCACAAAAGGCGAGCTGAAGCACATCTGAAAACAATCTGAAGAGAGAGAGAGAGAGAGAGAGAGAGAGAGAGAGAGAGAGAGAGAGAGAGAGAGAGAGAGAGAGAGAGAGAGAGAGAGAGAGAGAGAGAGAGAGAGAGAGAGAGAGAGAGAGAGAGAGAGAGAGAGAGAGAGAGAGAGAGAGAACGAGAGGACAATGCAAAAACGACTCCAAAAAGTAAGATACTGACTGATGTCCAAAAAAAAAAAAAAAAACCCTGTTGCTCTCTTAGTGAGGGCTATGGAAGTAAATGTGATTTCGACCAGCTTAAGTGCTCCCTAAAAGGGCGTTTTTGGGGCCAATGCACACATACACACACAGATGCACCAAAAAAAGAGGGAAGGTGTTAAACTTTATCTGTCACTGCACATTCAACCATAACAATAAATTATTCTTTGGGAATGTCAGTTTCACCCCTCCCCAATTCTTTGCCTCCTCCTTTCTTTCTCACTTACTTCGACACAGCTCACAGCACACACACAGAACTTCTGAATCTCACCACATCGTGTAGCCAAAACCGTCTGGCCATAAAGCAGTCAGCGTTTGCATCCGAAGCAGGGGGGGAGATTTCGTCCAACCTAAACAAAGGATTAGTGAAGGAACATGCTGTAGGACTCTAGGTGATTTTAACAGACCCCCGACCGCCACAACCTTCGCGCGCCCAGGGGCCAAATTCCACACAATGGAAACCCTGAACATGAATTTGTGTAACCACACATTTGACGGAAAATACTATTAATTTTCACTTCAATTCAATGATGCTGTGGATATATCTGGGAGTGTGGTGAGCGAGAATCTTACTAAAACAACCGGGCCGCGTCCAAAAAAAGCTCCTCATTCTACAGGCCACCCGAGGGACGGAGTCTAAATCACTTCAACTTCCTCTTGAAAGTTCACCTAAAACTTCCTGGAAGCACAACAGGCATGCTCAAATGAAAATAAAGAGAGTTAATTGGTAAAAACAACAGTAATTATCAAAAAAAAAAAAAAAAAAAAAAAAAAAAGAGGACAGAATGGAGACCAACAGGCCTACTCAAAATGTAAAGATATGTCTACAAGTATGCTTTTGGTACACTGGGATTATGTCTCAGAATAATGTTTTAATTATTAAATTATTAATTAAACATTAATTATTCTGTATTTTAAGTCATGCAAAAATAAAAAAAAAAGTGACTGGTATATTATTTTGCCTGTAAATATAAATATTTGCTATTATTTACAGGCAACATTTATATTATATTATATTATATTATATTATACTTTTTTTTTTTTTCAGGCAAAATAATATAATATGTTGCCTATAAATAATAGCAAACGGCCAAAAAATTTAGTCTCAGATGCTCCGATCAGGATTTTTGCAGCCGATTTCTACCGATTTCTTGTCATCATGATCGGCCGATACTAATCCCGATCATTCAAGTTTTATATAAATGATACATAAATATAGCTCTCTGTTGACTGTCAACTGTTAACACCTTACACCATGAAGTAATGTTTAATGATTTGAGGTGGCATACTGAAAAGTAATGGCTTATATTTAAGGTATCATGAAGTACATGGTCTCATTTGATAGAAAACATAAAAAAATTTGAAGAAAATTGATGTTTGGAGGTTCTTATGTTACAACGCTGCTGAGAAAACCCTAGAAAAATGTATGCAATTTATTGATTTATTTTGATATTATTCTTACTTCACGTGATGACTATTAGAAAGTGTATATGACAGGTCATAAAATAAAGTTTGGGCTTGTTCACAATTATGTCAATTGCATCTGGGCAAAATTTTTGTGTTGATATCTTAAAGCAAAAAAAAAAAAAAAAAAAGTTATGGCATTTGGAACCATGCTAGCCTTTTTACCCAAAGTCCAAAAACCTCCAATGTTTTACTGAACATAAGAACTACTTAAATGTGTAAACGGCACAAAGCGTGCATCAATATCCACCATACCGAGATCAAGTTTCCATTAGTTGAACTTACAAATGACACTGGAAAACATGATCACAACACAATGGATCCCGGAAGTCCCATAGCTTTAACCAAGCAGCATCTCATGTGTGGATTTTCTCAAGATCTACGCATCATGTTATGTTGTGTGTGGGCTCGTTTGAATCAAGACAACCTGCTCTAAATAAAGATGTGTGATTTACTAACGTTTCACAAAGTTACAAATCGGCTCATCAGTTGCAACTTTTTACGTCATCAAATTGCGATCAGTTCATGAGATTGATGGCCACTAAATTTGGCCAATTGAGTCATAGAATATGACTGCCAATACTGATATGAGAACGATTATATATAAATGTGTGTGTGTGTGTGTGTGTGTGTGTGTGTGTGTGTGTATTTACACCACATCAACAAGAAAATAATTAGATTGAATTATAATTAGATAATAATTAGAAACAATAAAATACATAATATGATAAAATAATAGCTTTTATCCAATAGGAATTTAACAGATCATGTAAAGTTGCAAGCGGTCGGAGGGCAGGGGTCAAAAAGTAAGAGGAGTTAGTGACGTCAACCAAGAAATAATGAAAAAATGAATGAGCAAGGTTTTTAAAAAACATTTTTTCTTAAAAATAACATGCATTTTATCTTTAAAACTGGAGATTGCTTCGTCCTTACCTCGTCCCCCTCCTCTTCCTCTATCTCTTATCCTCAATTCTGAGCTATTTTCCCAAGCTACTCTATAACAGGCCTGTGAAAGGAGGTCACATATCAACTTACCAAGCGTCCCTCTCTGACCATATGACCCCTTCGGCAGCCCACGAGGCCTCATGTCATTCCATCACACTCTCCCTCGCTCGCTGTCCCCCACATTCACGTCTTCCAAACCACCATCTAAAAGCTGCCCCCCTCCCTTCGTCTGCCCATATCCCGACACTAATTGGTAAATCTGTTGAACCATAGCACGCCCAACAATGAGACACCTGGAGTTCTGTCAAAACAAGTTTCCCTGTGAAACAGCCTCAAGTGCTAATACAGTACGAGTCCTAGCTAACTCCGTCTTACTCAATGCCGTGCACGAATATAATGCGTGTGTGGGGTGGGGGAGGTGTAACAAAAAAAGGTGTAGTGAAGTTCAGTGCGGAGGGGAAGTGTTAATGGCACTATTAAAGTTTAGATTCTGGGAAGTTTGGGAAGGAGGAGCATGATGTTGTCTGGCTCCACTGGAAGCCCACAGGAAGTCCTTGTGGAAGTTTTGGCCCCGACAAAAATCTCAAACATTCTTGCAGTTCTTGTTCGACAGCACCCTCCCCGCCCACAATCCCTTCTGCACTCTCTCTATTTTAGACGGACCATGAGGAGCGCTCTACATAAACTCAGAGTGCTAACATGGCAACATGCTGTGGTTTGTGTGAAATCATGTGCAACAAAGCTTGAAAAACTAACCCGATTTAACTGAAAACATGAAACCTGCACATTTGCTTGCCAGTTAGCTGAAACAACACACACAAACACAAGCAGAAACACATACACGGAGGTATTAGGGTGACACATGGACAAACATTTAAATTTTTTTCATTCAAACAAGCTTTTTATCTGTCTGTCTTTCACAAACACATATGAAACAGAGATACACTACTCAAGGAACTCTTTGTGAACCCTGCAAAACAAGTTCTGACAGAAACTCTTTATGAAAACAAAAAAGTTTCTGCCCCTGCAATTAGTGTCAGAAAATAAAATATATGAAGATTGTTTAGTATTTTTTATTTGACTGTCACAACTTGCTTAATCAGCTAAAGTAAATGTTCTAGCACCGTCAAACCAGTGTGAATTACTGTAGACCAAAACTAGCATGTCTAACAACACTAGTCTAACTTGGGGTCGGATTCATTGAAGCATTCTTAAGACTAAAATTCTAATTCATTAAATGAATAACTAAATAACTGCAAAGCCTGTCATTTCAGCCTTAAAGGTTTAGTTCACCCAAAAATAAAAACACTGTCATCAATTACTCACCCTAATGTCGTTCCAAACCCGTAAGACTTTGGTTCATATTCAAAACACAAATGAAGATATTTGAGTGATTTTGGTCCCTCCACTGACAATAGCGCAAATACCACTTTATCGATTCAAAAAGTTCAAAAGTATATGTGAATAAAAAGCCTAAATTAAATCTGATCATTATATAAAGTGATCGTGTCTCTTCAGAAGCGCTCGATACATATGGATTAGTTTTACGAGTGTCAAAGAGGTAGTTAGGTGGACTGTCACAGAAATCTCAGATTTCTTCATTACAACAATATCTTCATTTGTGTTTCGAAGATCAATGAAAAGGTTAACTTAAGGGTTTGGAACACAATGAGGGTGAGTAAATGATGACAATTTTCATTTTATGAAAAATAAATATGAGAATTTAAGAATTCTTCAAGAATTGCACTTATTTCGTCCTAAATACTTAGTATAAGACCAACAGTTCTGTCTAGATGTAAACCTTGTTCTGTTAAACTCTTTGCTTTTGCTGCTACTAATATTGGCAAAAGGATTGGCTGCTGGACTCAAATTTAAGACTTTTCACAGAATGAGGGTTAACATCTCGACATGACCTACATGACCCCGAGGGACAGAAAAAAATAAGAAAAGCATATCCCACATTGCCACAGCTTTCTCCATAGACCTAAACACAAGGCGATGAGCTAAACAAGCCTGCACTGCTGTTGAGTTTTGGCAGACCAAGGCTACCCATCGTGCCCCCCTTTCAAATTCCACACACTGTTTGTGTCCGTCAAGGAGGGCCGAGGCGCAATTGAGACACTCAGCGGCAGTGGCCCCATGTTGCGTCACTCCGCGCCACATCAAAACTGAAGAGCGGTGCCAGACAGGCACTCTCGTTCGCCGTTCTCATTCTTTCTCTCTGCGCCTCATGTCGATGGACAAGAAGACAATTAGAAGAAGGCCTCGTCTCATCCAAACAACCTTAACCTTGACCCACGCAAACTGAGTCACGCACACATTTACACACACATGGGTGCGCGTGTGCATGCAAAAACACAAACCTCTCCACCTCCTAACTTCTCGCTGGCAAACGTTCAACCCCAGATGCTACAAATGAAAAGCATCCTCTTCATGCCAGCTGCTTCAGAGAAAAGGAAAAGAAATCAGAGAAATAATCGCCACCATTCCGGAAGATGCAGGAAAATAATTAACAAGGCGAGACGGGGCCTGCAAGCAGACAAAGATGAAGCTCAAGAGGCATTTCGGGCTGCCAGGAATCCAGAGATGCTGAATTTTACACCGCTGGAATGGTGCTGATGCTTTTTCTGTTAAACGCAAATACTGTATATCGTAACAGGGATCCTGCTAGAGACAAAAATCATCATGTCAATGGACAGCAACAGTTTACAATTACCACACAAACTGAGCCAAGTCTACTCGGATGTGTGTTTGTGTGTGTGTGTGTGTGTGTGTGTGTGTGTGTGTGTGTGTGTGTGTGTGTGTGTGTGTGTGTGTGTGTGTGTGTACAAATGCAAAGCAGATTCAACCCCATTTTATAGGAAAAAAAGAGCAAGAACACAGCAACAAACAATATAAAATACAGCAGAACATTACACTGTTAACAAAAACAAATTAGTTATAGAAATCTCCAATTGTAATGATTTTGATATTGTAATTAATTTTTTTTTTTACCTACCCTGTTGGAAAACCCAGCTTAAGCGGGAAAACATGGTTGCTGGTTTCTAGCTGGTCAAAGCTGTTCCAAGCAGGTCATTAGCTAGTTACCCAGCCACGATGTTCCAAAAACCAGCTGGACCACCTTTAGCTGGTTTGTTGTGGGTTATTGATGGTCTACCAGCTCAGACTAGCTAATGACCAGCTTGGACCAGGAAACAATCATTTTAGGCCAGCAAGAAAACCAGTTATCGGCTGAAGCTGCATTTTCCAGCAGGTAATTCATTTAAACAATCAATAAGCCAGCTGCAAGAAACTTGGAATTCAGAATTCTCACCAAATGTAATTGGTGAACACTCAGATCAGTCTGTCCAGGGAATTCCAAGCAGAAGGGCCCCTGAAAGGCAAAGACGGACGTCCCGTGTCACAAATTGAGAACATGGTACACTCATCACTCAACCAGGGCATGAAGGCAAAAGGCATGACTTTTAAAACCACACAAAATGTCTAGCTGTGTGCAACCCCTCTCCTTCCCTGTCTGTTTCCTCTATGACTGCAGTGCGGTGTCTGGCCGCTGCCAGGTACAAGCCCAAACATATCTCGGATACAACATACAACACACGCAGAATACATGTTTGTTTACTATGATTTGAGGTTGTGATATTGTTAGCATGTTGGCAGTGTGTCTACATCAACTGACTGACAAAAGAGTACTGATGTGGCTTTTGGCACATTGAGGCTTTATACACCATGTTCCTGTTGCACAATGTCATTCAAAGAAAAAAGAGACAAGCAATGGTATAAATACTTCACACAGTTCACAAAGGAAAAATCTATTGCTCAGATGTTGCTCTTTCATAGCTCAAGAGACTTAATGGCATTCTCAATTGTTCTTGTTTTAAATACACTTTAAATACTCGCCAAGACAGATATTTTGAAATAATTCTCTGTATCTGACCATTCAAGCGCAATATGCCGCTAAAGAGAACTGAATTCGGAATCGCATGGTGTTTGAGAGAGGCATGATGTGAGAGATGTGTGCGCGCTTCGGTTGTGTGTCAGTCAGCGCAAGTAACCAACTGAGATCTTTTTCGTGGCTTATTGCACTTTATTTTCTCATTCATGCATGTTCTTTTCATAAAACTCGAAACATTAAACATAAGTGCTTTGCTTCCAAGGACATACGTAACTTTTTTTTATAATATATAATAAGAGTAGCCTACTTTATTTACAATAAAACAGTAGATAAATATGTACACTACCAGTAAAAAGTTTGGTAAACGATTTGGAAACTTTTGACTGGTAGTGTATGATTTAAAAAAAAAAAAATGTTTTATGCATCGATGCAGAATCGTTCACATCAGCACCGTGATGCATCGTAAAAAACAATTATATTTCACAAATATAAACGTCACATGATTCCTTAAAAATCGTTACAATATGCTGATTTGGTACTCAAGAAACAGGATTTTACAGAAAAGTAAAAAAAAATTATTTAAAAAAATTAATATTTTGATCAATTGATTGCATCCTTGCTGAATAAAATTATTAATTTATTTTTAAAACATCTTACTGACCTCAATCTTTTGAAGGGTAATGTATCTTAAATGTTCCTAAAATTCCTTAAGAGAACACATTATGGATGCACAATATGGTATATCAGTTATTGTTATCGGTCGATATTGGATATTTAATTGTGCAAAAGTTACATCTTTAAAAACAATAATAATTTAACAACACTGATACATGTAAACTTTATCAAATCTCAAATCTCAAAATTAATATTCTTTATTTATACTGTATCATGATGAGATGCCTAAATTCTCTTGAAATATTTAAAACAATTGCTTTTTAAATTGATTGTTTGTTCATTTATTTAGATCAAATTTATTTGGCCACTTAGCGGCCATACCACGAAAATAATTATCGGAGAGAACATAGAATTTTAATATTGGTGCATCCCTAAAACAAATCAGACACCTGCAAATCTGATCACAGTATGTTGAGATCACAGGACACATTCTCAGAATTTAAATCTGAGAACAAATCTGTGGAGATTTAAAATCTCCATTTGAGCATCTAATCTCACTGCTGTCAAGGAGAAACAATTATTTGAGAGATATTAAAGAGATGACATATTGTGCCCTGCAAATGGTCATGTTAATTGGAAGACACACAAGAGTTGTGAGTGTCCTGGAGGTTAAGGGTACATAACAATATAAAAGTTTCAAGGGCTGATGACCTTGACACCAGGTCCCTTGTAAAAGAGTTTGTTGACATTCCCTGAGTTTGAGTAAGGAAATGCTCCAGGGAGGCCTTTCACACACTACAAGAGCACATGCTGAGATGTTCATGCTCCAAGATTTGGCCAAAGGTCTCAGACCAAAGACATCTCCTGATTTTACAGGGTCCTGTCAAAAGCAGCGCAACTCCAGTTACAGTTACACACAAGTTACAACAGGCCCGGGTTACATCAGTATGCACCAAACAACACTAAAAAACATGGAAAAAGCAGAGGCTCTACGGAGAATGAGAGAGCGAGAAAAGAGAGAAATAGTAGAAAGGGAAGGAGAAAAGAAAAAGACAGTTGGTTCAGTGTCTTGTCGCTGTGACACTGGGGTCCTCATTAACAGCGAGGGGGCTGGGGTATCCCAGCATGCCTCTGGCCCTCCCAGCCATTGTCAAGCCAGTCCAGGTGCACCACCATTCAGTCCGGAAAAAAAAGCAAAAACTACAGGCTCCGTGCTAGCTTGAGACGCTACTCCTACTCAGCTGGAGTCTGGGAAAATGTCCTGCATACTGTATGCGTGTTCTTCATTTAGTTTACTCAGACTTTATTTTTAGCGTTGATTTCAATACTTTAAAAGCAGTTTGTACTTCAGCTACCAGACAGACTTGTGTTGTGACAGCAGACAGCAAGCATGCCCTCATCGTACGGCAGTTCAGGTGGGAGGTCCCTGTCAAAACGCAACACATTCCATCACTTCCTAAATACTAATTACCATACAGGAACAGACCAGGACTCCTCCAGCTATTCTTCCAAGCTCCACCCCTCCTATTCTTCCCCCTTTCCCTGCGTTCTAACTGTTCCCGCGTTTTCCTGCTGTTGGTTCACTTGCACACACTGTTGCATGCATACGCACTCTGCTGTGGGGCCTCGTGGGGAAATAGTTAACACTCCAGCCGTCCCCTGCTGCCTGTGAAAGCTCAGAAAACAATGGAGACATTGTCCAGTCTCAACAAGACTTGGAGCAAGAGGACAATGTGTGTGTGTGTGTGTGTGTGCGTGTTAGACAGTTTGTGTAGTACGCCTGCATGAGCTTGTGTATGCGAGTGTATACTTTTGCCTGAGCGTTATTTTAGAGAGTACCATTCAAATATAAACTTAAAATGCCTCCTATGGTTGCTAGCCAGCAAACTTTTATTTCACTTATTTTATTTGACTCTGACAAAATGGCTTAGATAAGATAAATGTACAACACACACCTGGTTTCCATGTTTTATGAGGACTTTCCATAGGTATAATGATTTTTATACTGTACAAACTTTATATTCGATCCCCCAACACTAACCCCTAAACCTATCCATCACAGAAAACTTTCTGCATTTTTACATTTTCAAAAAACATCACTTGTATGATTTATAAGCTGTTTTCCTCATGGGGACCAAAAAAAGGATTTTGGATATTGCGATCATTGTGGGGTTTGTCCCCCATTATGTAGGGTTTAGCAGGACACACACACACACAGCTTGGCAAAATGATTGCACTGGCTTTAACCTTATTATTTTAAGGTTTTAACCTTTAACCTTATTATTATTATAATCAAAATAAATCACTGCATTTTTTTTCTAAATTAGTTGCCACTTAGTTCTCTTACTTAATACTTGTTTTTTTTTTTGTACATCCACATGTCGTTCAAATGGTTATTTCCTGTGCAAGTAGACAGTTCTAGGCAAAAAGCTGGAAAGGACCAGACTTTATGCTGTGAGTCAAACATCTGGCTATACCAGTCTAGTATGGTCTACACCAAGTAAGGGGAAACATGGGGAAACACTACAGAACACTGACGGACAGCTGTGCATACAAGTCAAGAAAGAGAAAGAGAACGAGAACAGGAAACTGATCCCGGAACGAATGGCCAATGTGTCACAGATGTGGGGAAATCTCCTATCGGCCCGTTGTTTCCAACTGCTTCCCACTGGAATAAAATAAAAAAATATTTGCATGATCCCGCTCAAACCATCCTTTAGCTCAGACTCTGTCCGATGCCAAATACACTCCACATGTGTTTCGCAGTCTACCTGTCTGAATTGTCGTGTCTATATTACATTCTATATAAAGATAGGGGCTTTACAAATCACATTTAAAAAAAATTTAGTGTAGATGGCAGTGGGACAAACAGCTTGCTGTACTTTTCAGTGATGGGCTCTTTATGAGTTGTGAACAGGTAGTAAATGCATGCTGAATGTGTGGGACTAACAGGCTTTGAAAAGCCTGCGGGGCTCTTGAGTACTTCAAACATCCTGGCACTGCCTTCTATGGGCGTGGACAGAAACGAGAGGGTCACTTCCTGTGCTCTATTCATAGAGCAGCGTGGAGTAGCACCTCTATGGCCACATGCGACAGAAAAAATGTTGATGAATTATGCGTGAACTGTTTCTATGGATACAGTCACACAGTTGGTGTTTGGGATTGACAACAGTACTTACTAACTAGTGTATGGATGGCTGTTTTCACCTCCTGGTAGCAACTATCTCACAATTGTGATTTATATTTCATAATATAATATATAATCTTTTTTTATTTAATATTTAAAACAATAACTTTATTTGTACTCTGAGGTAGAAACAAGCATTCATACAGGTGTGACTCAAACTGTGCTTTTTATAACTTTAATACTGTCTATATGAATAAATCAACATCAAGTCCATTTTCCATTCTCGTGATAGCCATACAAATTACTTTGGTCCCTTTGGTTATAAAATGCAGTATATAACAGAACGGTGTATGAAAATAACCATATTTAGCACTCTAAAACTGGACGAAGAACTGTATTCTGCTGCTGTGTGAACACAACTTATGAAGTATTCGCCTCATGTGTGCTACTTCTTTCTCTTTTGGCTGTATATGCACTTTTAAAACATACGTGTTGTCTCTTTCTATCTGTGTCTTGTTCTTTGCTCTCACTTCATCTACCTCATTGCCGCACTGCCCTTTTTACGGTATCTCCTCCTCTCTCCCGCTGTCCACCTGTGCTTTTGTATCTCTCTTATTGGTGATTGTTGGGTCACTTGAACTTCGGCTTATGTTCCTTATCTCACACCCATCGGCGCTCTCTTATCAGTCCACGGCAGACAGGCGTCTTCAGAGCTATGGGTCAAGGTGGGCAGGTGTTCTTCCAATTTGACAGAGAAGAGAAACTACTGTTTACGGTACAATTTATTGATAAGGCCTTCACGTACAGAAGCATATAGTCCAACTTGAGGGGAAAAAATATGGCATTCCACAGTTATCTATCTCTGACAATACCGACTGTCTCTAGATAGATTCACCAACAGCATGATGCAAACCAAGGAAACATCAAATCAAACACACGTCAGCACAAGAGAAACAGCACGAATGGGAGATAGACAGAGAGAAAAAGATGGAAGGAAGCAGAAACAATGCAAAATACCACGGTTAATTTGAACTTAAGAGGTCAGGTCTTGATCAAACAAACTGCATATTGTACGAATGAACACATAAATAAATTACAGTAAATGCTTAAACATGCCATATAGAGCAAAACATCCATCTTACTCTCTCATAGCAGATCTTTAGGGCTGTTTTAAAAGGCAATAGAGAAAACTTCTCTGTGCTGATAAGCATTTACAGCCCCGTGAGTCAGAGGGATAAAACTCAAGTGCAGTATTTACCTGAGCCTGTTTTTAACTACCTCCCACACATTTAATGATTCAGAGAGGGAGGACAATAATTTTTCTCTTTCACTTAAAAAAATGCACATGGGGTGGCTACTCCACATTTAAATGCAAAAATAGTTTACTACCCATTCAGTATAAGTATTTAACGGCTATTTAGTAGAACTGGTCTTTACAGTAAAAAATAAATGAATAAATAATAAAAACAGGCTATTCTTAACTTATAAGTCTCTGAGTTTTTTCATACTTTGTAATACCTTGTAAAATTGAAGTGGCATATATACACTACCATTCAAAAGCTTTGTCTGCACAAAAATAAATTATATTTTAATTATTTAGCCATTTTAAATGAATAATTTTTCACAATATTACTGTATTTACTATATATTATAGCCTTGGTGATAGAGACTTTTTTTAAAAATGTAAAAACTCTTACCCAAACTTTTCAACAGTAGTCTATATAAAAATCGCATTAAAAACTGCATAAAAACCACTTAAATAGTCAATAGTTTTTAATTAATGTCACCATTATTTTCTTCTTTCTACTTTTGGTTCAGAAGAGAAAGATTGCATATTTGAAATGTGTATTTTTGCTAAAAGGTTATCTTTTAACTTTTAGGAGTACAATCTCACATGCATGGCCTCAAAAAGACAATATAAATACAATACAACAAAAAGCAGTCTCTACAGGAAGCTGGGAATGTATAAATCACATTATTTCCATGGTAAACAAACAAACAAACCACACTTATTTTAAGTAAAAACAACTAGTAAAAATTCAGTATAGTATGCCCAAAACAGAATTTGTTTATCTCTCTGACAAAATACTGTACTGGATTCAATGGATTATTTTATTGGATTCCTAAACATGACCTTGGAGGCAAACTGTTGCTTCCAGTAACTATGGAAACACAATGAAGCCTCCAAACTTCTGAACCACAATGGAAAGACCAAAATCAAATTTGGTCTATTGTCCAAGGGAGGGAACCAATTAAGTGAACGTTATAACAAGATAACATTACTTCAGCCCAGCAGCGTGGCTAACCTTGAAGTCCTTATTGTCTATAGATTTTAAAAGAATGATCAATTTTGAGTTAAGCACATGGATAACAGCACCCACAAATCCAGCACATAAAACTGCAAAATAAACATAGCATCTCTACTCCAGACACTCATTCTCTAAACCAAGCTTAGCATGGGCATTAATTATCTGTCTCCAGCGTAAAAAGCCGGTCTTGCCCTCTGCCACTTTGCGGCATCCAAACAGGGAAAAAAAGCCTCTGCTGTGCTACACTGATATCTCACCCTTTTGTCTCCATGAAGAAGCCATATTACAAAACAAGTACCCATATGACATATAATATTCCAACACAATCTGGTCTTCAGTTTCTTATAGATCACTAGACATCCAATTGACAGCTGTAGATTAGGAGAGGAGTGTAAGGTCCCAAGGAACCAAACAATGCAGGATACAGGAAGTAGTTTTGTTTTCATGGAATAAAGAGCTTTGTAAATGCAGTGACTCATGGGTGTTACTTACAACGATGTGTGCTGGAGAAGGTGACCTGGCATCTTTAAGTGCTTGTCTACTCTGAAGACTTCCTGCTTGAACATCTAGCAGGGGCCATTTCATCTGTAGATACTGGATGGCAGAAAGAAAAGAATGGAGAAAAACAAAAGAAAAACATGTTAACAATGCAGAAAACAAAGGGAAACACAACATAAGAGCTAAAATATCTTTTAAAAAAATGACTGTGACATAGAAAGTAAAAGTAAACAAAAAAAGAAATTATGTCAAAAAGATCCAAGGTCGAATGATGCATGAGGTGGAACTTTTTGAAAATTGAAACTAATAGTGTTAAGATTAATTAACAATTCACAATGTCAGTTTTTGGTATTGACAACCACATTTACTTATAGGATCTTGAAATGTCCCTTTCACACAGCAACTTACTTAGCATCTTGAATATATAACCATAGCAACAGTGACTAAAGTAATATCAAAGATGGCGATGTCCATAAAACTGAAAAGTCGTATCACTTTTAACACGATGAGAGTCCAATCTAACCACAAATTCATCCATCAAATCTTTATTAACCGACAACAGGGTTTATATCTGGGTGGAGAGCGGAACATTTGAGTCGCACGTACACGTAGCACACAAATCTGGCGTAAACTATAAGTTACCGAAACCACACAGGAAAACACGCAACACACAGTAGACATGGATTTGTGCAGTGCTCTCACACACTGTATGATGTGACAGACAACTAGTTGTCTAGTCCAGTTCCGTACACACAGCGCGTTTTCCGAGAATGCGGTTGTGAGTTGTGAAAATGTATGGTTATGAAATGCGATTGTCACTCCTGTAAATAACTGAACTGTGTGTGAACGTAACTGTATTAAGGACTCAAATACAGAACTGACAATTTTAAACCACACTCAAATGCTGTCAGGTGAATATGTTTGTTCTTCTTCCTGTATTAATCATGCCCAAATATTTTATTGGCCTCTGGAATTCCAGGTGGACTTCAGCATTTTTCCCAGTACACATAATAAGGGTGTGGCATTGAGTCATTGCCGCGACTGTCCCCATGAATGATTGACCTGGACTTTATCAGAGATAAACACATGCAAACAGCCCTTTCATGAACCCTTACATCCCTCTTAAAGCCAGCAGATGGAAATAATCACCATAATCACCATAACAAAAGCTCTGTGACATTCTTCATTCTTCATTCTTCAACTGTAAAATGTTTGACAGCTCAATATATTTATAATAAAAATAATATTTTCAACATTTAAACACAGAACTGTAGATACAAATATGAGAATTCAATCCAGTTCACTCAGAAGTCAGCATTCCATCTTTCTTCTGACTCTAATATCTCCATTCTCACACCCAGCCCTGAACTCTGACATGGAGTCTTGCTGACGGACAAAGTTTCTGGGGTCATATGTCTGTTCTCACCCATGGACTGCAGGATCTGCTTAGCAGACCATACCTTTACATGTACCCTCTGTGCCTGAGTGACCTCTTACTCACATTTTCAGATCACATGCTGGGGCCCATTATAAACCTGCTGTTACTGTCCCAAAACTGGTTTACTTTAGTCCATTTGAACACAGCAAGTGAACTTGACTCCTGAACTTTTAACCTGTTTCCAGAGAGGCTTAGAGACAACCGGCTGATTTTGAACATGTGACCTAGACTAGGATAGGACTAGAGGGTATTACGGTTACAGTCATGGGTGTCTCGTCAGGAGAAGTGTGATGGTTCAGTGTGGACATTCCATTCACTGAATTATGCAGGTCATGGGTTAACTTGGCCCTAATTGCTGCTATTATGAGAAACCTGAACAGCAGCATAGACTTAAGGTAAAAAAGTGACCTTTGGAAACCGCTGCTCTGTTCACTGACTAAATAAATTCAAATAAGCATTCAAACCATCTATGTTGCTAAATAGGAGAGTTGAGTGGATTTGCATGTAGGCTTGGCTGATGTCAAAACATTTAAGAAGAAAAAAAAGAAAGAAGACAGGGAAGGAAGGAAGGAAGGTAGGAAAATAAGAAAAAAGACTAAAAGAAAGTTGGGGTAGACACAGCAGCTGGGGCTCAATTTCTTAACCTTGGGTTAAAGGGGTCATGAATTGAGAAATCAACTTTCCCTTGAGCTTTTGATATATAAAAGGTCATGGTAATATAAGAATATCCTGACAAGTGTCAGAGCTGAAAACTTCCTTGTTAGTCAAAGAAAAGCTTTTATTGACAGCTGGCTCAGCAAACGATCGATCTGCGAATGTGTGTCCCTGTGACGTCAGAGTGCAGTGAAACCCCACCTTAACCGAAGAAGACGAACGCCTAATTCTGTAGCCCCGCCCACTGATTCGTGCCTGGCATGTTAGATAACAGGCCTATGTGGAGCTAAACCGGATCGAACTTCCAAGCAATAAAGCTTATGACATGTTTCAAACATGCCATAAGAATGTTCCTTCGGATTCCAAAATGCATGGTTGACTTTTTTTTATTGAAGATCCAGCTCACGTGGGAAAGACATTGCATTTGTTTGCTTCATTTCACCACGGATTTGTTTGTAAACAAGAGACTGGACTTGCAGACAGGATGAGATTAAAAAACAATGCTGTGGCTTCTGGATCTGACAGGAATGATGCAACACAATTATGTGAGTACAATTTTTTTTTTATATGTGATAGTATTGCATTGTTACGGTTGATATCTACTGATTATGTACATGTCTAACTAAACATAACTTCCACACTGTCACAGGCTTTGTATTTGAGGTGTTGTTGGTTCATTGTCCTGCAATTTGTGATCAGACTCTAACATGTATGGCTCGCACTTAAATAGTGAAATACGCGTGCGCGTGTGTGTGTTATGCACGGTTCGCGGTTATATCCACCGAACCGCCCAGCCAAGTAAAACAACATTCCAATTAATTGCGGGTGGATGAGAGATAAATCATTGTGTTACCGTTTCTCCACATTGGACGTTTTCAAAACAATTCCTCACGTGTAATGACTGGGGAGCCGAAGCTTATTATAATATGCAAAACGGTTATCCAATCATAGCAGTGGGTGTTTCCAAGTCTTCAATGCAGCATAAAAACCGAGCGTTTCAAGAGCTAGGCTCAAAAGCAGGGTAGAAAATAGCCTATTACTCATTCATTATGATGTTTTTGAATGTAAAAACCATGTAAACGTCATAAGTTGACCTCAGACAACAGTATAAAAAAAATGTAAAAAGCCAGTTCATGACCCCTTTAAATTTTGGATGCAGTCTTAGCTCATAACATGAAAAATGAATTTGGAGTCCACATAAAAAATAGCTCTTTTTTTTAAGGCCTAATGCATGCTGTGCTATACTTCATCAGATCCCCAAAGGAAACTTCTGACAAGTCAGTCGGCCTTGTAACTTGGCCTCCGATGCAGTCAGGACATCAACCACTGGGCTCTGATTCAACTGAAAAAACTTGGCCAAAGTGATCCACAAATCAGAATCAAATCCATCCCAGTATCTGAACAGGTCAGGCCAATTGGGGTCAACCTTCCATCTCCTACTCTCTTTCCTCCTCTATCCACGCCTTCGCTTCCTTCAGCCTACCACTGGAGTTTGTTTGACCTTGCCAGGCCTCCTTTAAGATTTCACTCTTTTGAGGACATTCCAAGCTCCACTTTTCTAAAGACATAAAAAGAGCAAAGCAAAAATGTCTAATTCTGTGGCTCACCATTTAAGCAAGTACCCTTGAAGTAAAACTGTAGTTGTAAGACTGTATATGTCTTCAAGAATGGCACTGCTCAGTGGTAATTAAAGGTGGATTCACAGCAGGGTGCAGTCCTGTGGTCCTGTGGAATTTTGGACTTCCTCAGCCTCAACATGAACAGACCCACCTCCGACTAGCTGAACAATTGCTGGGATACTAAAGAGCTGATAGGTGCAATGCCAAATTTAAAAAAATGCGTTAAATGTGTAATATTGTGTAAATAAGTATAATATTCATAAATAAGTCTTGCTTAGAAAAGTGCACGCATGTGTGACCAGGGGCCAAGGTGATTTTCTGTGCTCCGGCACTGTGCCATTTAGTTTGGATGGGGTGAAAGGTGACACCTTGGCCAATGTGGGTGCTGAAAGCCGAGTGCACATACTCTGACAGGCGTATCCACTTCAGACTTTTCCCTTGGCCTAATCCCTCCTGCAGGTTTTACAAGCATGCCAAGGAAAGCTGAGCTTAGACCAGTGCCAAAGTCTCAGCAGTGTTCCCTCACAGCCCAACCCCCTCCACCACCCCAAGCCCACTGATGGATGCACCACTTGGGTTTGAGAAAGCCACGACCTCTGACCTCCCCCTGCCTCTTCTCCACCTTTTAAAAACTCTCCAGCTAGGAGCCCCCTTCCACCTAACTCAAGTGCTATTCTGATGTGACAAATTGCTTCAGTACCCCCCCCCCCCCTTCACTCTGTCCTGGGGCCCCAACAGCAGGGGCTCCCTTCACCTCCCCCACCCTTCAGCGAACCCTCAAGGCCTGCCTCGCCTTCTCCTGCCTTCCCTCAGTGCAGCTACAATAGGAATGAATGACTCAATTGTCTCTGATGAAGTGAAAGACAAGGGAGCCCTCTAAATCTTCCTAAAGGGATGAACTCTCTCTCTGTCCCTCAATTGCCTGGAGACTTCCGGGAGAAAGAGAGAGAGGAGTCAGAATACAGAGAGAGAGAGAGAGAGAGAAAACACCAGAGACCACAAGTTACTTAATCAAATTTTCTGGCTAAATCTTTTCACCTAAACTGAATCTGAATTTTGCAACCTGACCTTTGCAGAAAAACTTTATTAGTCATGAAAAAAAAACATTTTTAAACCAGACATCTACTTTAAGTTGTAGATTATGGAAGTATTCATAACAGTAAGTAAACTAGAGCAAACACAACTGAATGTCATAACCAAATTTAAACTATGTAAATGGCGTGTTCAATTTGTTTTTGGATTAAGAGCATAGGCTTTTACACAATCAGACAAATCAGATTACTTACTTTGCCAGAGAGGATCGGGAATGTGGATATATTTTCAGCTGTCTGGCATGGGATGAACCAATGCATTAGAAAACATTCCAGCCACATAAACAATGTGCATAAGGAAATCTGAAGACAGAAGGCTGGAATGGGTGTCTAGCAAGCACTTGGTGGGACAGGTTCCCACTAAAGACCATTTTGTTTAAGAGGCTTTCACAAGCACTTGTTACTTGGTTCAGATAAAGAACAACACGTTTGCATACTGTGATAAATATCACTCCCATTGAACAAGCAACAATGAAAAGCCCATTGTTTTGTTCACAGGTGCTGAGGAACAGGCATGCATGGATACATACAGACCTGCACTTAATACACTCACTCTCTCAAGAGGAGAATTTTTTTTGTGGAAAGGACATAATAATGATCCAGACAGGCTCTTTGAAATTCACTGATCCAAAGAGAAGGGATCTGCCCATCTGTGAGACTCCCATCTCTAGAGAGGTAGAGAGAACGCGAAAAGAGAGAGGAAGCATGTGTTTGTGTGTGTGTATGTATGTGTGTGTTTGCTTGAAACATTCAAATAGCCTTCATTTTGGATGGATGGAAGCATGCTGGAGGTGGGGGCTAGGGGTGGAGGGGATAGAAGAGGAGGAGGAGTAGCTCAACACTAGATGAAACTGAAAGTTAGTCTACACGAAGGCTCTTCACACTTGCTTAGTTCTTCTAATACACATTTTATGAGTAAATAAAGGAAAAAAAGAGAAAAGAACACCCCACTAGCTCAGATTGCCTGAGGCGTTCTGCAACCAGGAAAATAAAGCTGGAATGTGGGCAGGCCTGGGGTTTGTGTGCCCCGGGGCGGAAGAGGGTCCGCGGGGCCCGTATTTACTCCAAAGCTGGAACCGCTGGGGGGGGTTCTCAGCACACTGACAGCACAGAGCCAGAGACCCCAGCCTGATCTCCTCCATCCCCTCACCTCTCACCTTGGCCCTCTTCACATAAACTCCCACTGACATTTTTCTTTCACACTGCCTCTAAATATGATCCTCCAAACAGTCTTCGAGGCAGGCATCTTTTCAAACTTGGGCCTAAAGCATACTCTACAAAAGTATGTGTACACAGATGTTCCTAGCTAAGTAAGCTTGATTGTATGTATTGTTATGAAATGTCTATATCGCTGTATCCTCAGCCCTGCCAGAAGGGGCACTATAACAGGAGCAGAACAACAGTTTAAAGACAAAAATTTGCATGCTAGATCTTATAAAATGTTTTATTGCTAGCTACATGAATAAAACATTTAGTTTAATGGCACAGGCATTTTAAGCTAACACTACCATCCCATAAAGGAATAACTCACCCAAAAAAATCGTCATCATTCAGAAGTCACTGGGGCTCAATGTTGTTTTGAACCTCAACATTCTTTAAAACGTCTTAAAAATCCTTATTTTGGGGTGAACCATCCCTTTAAATACTAAAGTTTTCAAGTGCTACAGTAATGCAAGAATGCAATCATCTACAGCCCTTCCACTTAAATAGACTGACCAAGAAAGTTTTAAGCTAAAATACTTCTGCCCAGTCTCTTGTTATCTGATCCAGCATAGATATTGAGCTATAACTCAAACACAGTAGCACAAAACACGTGGCACCACTTGTGCTTTGTTTGCCTAGCAGGTGTTAGCTCGTGTATTAGTCAAACAGCAGTCGATTTACCTGAAACTGTTAGGCAAAAACTTCAGTGTGCACATACTACCAAGTAGTAAGGCCATTAACAAGTTTAGCTCTTTAAGAGAAGCCATACTCCTTGCTTGACGAGGCAGTTAAACAAACAAACCGTCTCTCATGGAGACAGTTGGACAGAGTGACAGGGTTCCTCTATTAAAGTCTATGAAGGCTGACATAGCATTTGGTGCTTGCACACCAGAGGAACACTGTGTATATTGCTGATCCATTAATGTTTCCATTAGGGCTGGGCTTTTGATGATCGTATATCGACGATGTCTCGCAAGTATCGCTACAGCAATTATAACAGTCAGTTACCAGATGATCATCGACAATATTAGGAAAAAAATGACTATTTCACATGCAACAGTTACCATACACATATTTATTCACATGCAATAGCATAAATAAAATAAATAAAATATTTTATATATAGTTAATAGAGTTGGGAATAGAAAACCGATTCCAGATACTTATCGTCAGGAATCAGACACTTGTTATAAAATGAAAATTTTGATTTTGCTTATCGATTCCTGTGTGTGATTTTAATGGGATTTGAAACCATTCTTCAAGCGCAAGAAGATGGGAAAGAGAACTCACTTCTGTACTTGCACGTTGTTTTCCGTGCTGTGCACACAACCAAAGCGCGCACAGAGAACCACATCTCATATAGTGCGTAGACAAATACACACAGAATTGTCTAAACAGTCGTTTTTGTCTTAAGTGAACGTAAACAGTTGAGAAAGAAAACGTGTGTGTGTGTGTAACAGTAGCTTTCCTTTCTTTTAACCAAGGGCTGAAATGATCTGAAAAATGGACATCAGTTTGTATCATGAATATTAATCACGTGACATGACATGCCCAATAGTCCTACCTATTTGTTGTGAGGAAGGCAACTGGAGAGGCTTGTGTTTGGTCCTAAAGTTGTCGTTTTATATGGTCGGCAACAATTCTTTTAATGAGACTCTTGAAATATAATGATTACTTCCAAAAAAAAAGTGTGACCCCCTCTCTCCTTCTTCTTCTTGTTCTTGTTTCTCTCTCTCTCTTTTCTGGGTGATTATGGGCCCCTTAAGAGCGCTCTATAAATAGCCCTGCAGGCTCTAGTCTTCGTGGCTGGTGTCTCCTCCAGCAGGGCCCATAATGAGACATACAAGCAGCTAAGGCCTAGCAACACACCCAAGAGCTGCACACTTACACAGCCTGCAGTGTTTCCACACCAAGAGAGGTCTCATTCCTACCCTGTGGAATCTCATACACTGACCTACTTACCAGCTACGTGATCTTCAGCCTGGGCACAGGGCTTAGCGCTAGGTGTGCCTGCTCATAGGTACTATAGAGTTAACATTGGGTTGGCATGGAATTTGGACTTTGGAGCTCACGTTTAAACACACACACATACACACACACTCTGCCGTAGATCAGCTTTACTGTACAGTTAGGGGTCACCCCTGGCCACCATGAGGAGGTAATTACCACACTAGTGTACATTCTCAAGTTCAAAATAAAAACTACTTTCACCTCCTGCAGCAACAACAACCTTCAAACGGGTTTCAACCTACACACACACACACACACACACAAATAAACCTTGAAGCACTCTAAACTCCATATTCATAAGGTTTGGTCCCTGAGTGTATCGGAGCGCCATTATCTGCCTAAAAATGCAAAATGGTTGGAGGTCAGATATGTCTATGCAGGACACCCTTAAGATGTTACCCCACAATACAAACCCTAACCATACTCAGGGAACATCAAACACGCTCAATGTACCACAAATACTGAAGACTGGTCTATACCGACCAATCTCGCTCACTCTAAACTACATGTGAATTTAAATGGCAGAAGGGTTTATGTTTTACTGTACCTTTTGTTGGTTAGTGATGTGTCAGTTAATAATTTTTGGTCTATTTGATCATTTGTAATCAATGAAATGTATATATTTAACTAGCAATCGCCTGATGGTTACTGGCATAAGGTACGCAAAGAGTAACAATGCTAACGACCTGACCATGAGCTCAGGACTACCTTCAGGGACAAGGCCGTTCTTTTGCTCTGAAATAAATAAATAAAGGACTGGTTAATAGAGCTCATTAAAATGGAGGAGGCACAGATGACAATAAGACCCAGGGAAGGTCATGTGGTGGAAGCTACGGGCGAAGCACTGTGGGTGATGGTGCGACCCCTCTCTTCTCCTCTGCACCCCACGAAGAGCACCCTTCACCTCCAAATAAACTGTAGTAATGATTTTGTAGTAACCCCCTCCGCCAAAAAAAAGCCTCACGAACACACATAACCCCTCCTCCACCTCTCTGTTAATTACTGCAGACATCCATCCACAAACAGCGGCAACAGACACCATCACACGTAGCAATTACTGCTGAATCTTTAATGCACTCTTTAAGCAACTCTGTCCAGCTCTGCGTCTCTCTTGGGCAAACCGCAGACCTGTCTTCCTAAACCATAAAGGGGCATTAGGACAAGAAAAAGCAACAAATAAACTTAAAAACTGACTGTGTTTAAGCTCTATTCAACTCCAAAAGCCCCAACAGAAGCATCTTTTCAGGAGAACGTCTTAAAAACAACCTCCTAGCTGGACGCTGCTGGGACTTATGCAGGATGAGTGTGAAAATGAATCTCCACTCTAAGCTAAACAGTAACACATGGCAGACATGTGAAAGTCTGAACATGCTAAAATGTCTGTTCAGAAGACGTATAAGATGCACCTGTGCTGTATTGTCAAGTTCACACGACTTTTCCTAATGAAAGAACACATCTTTATATGTAATCATTTAAATCTGTGTCAACTATTCTGACACAGGCTGGTTTATTAAAATTTCTGGTGGATTGTCAAGCATTTAAAGAAAAATAAACAGTAAGGTCTTTCTGGTTAAGCTGGCTGACCAAGGAAGTCTTGGTGGTTTAAATAGCAAACACCAATGAACCAGCATCCCTAGCCGGAGACCACCAAAACATTTGATGGTAACCAGAAATAAAACATGGAAAATGTAAACATGGAAAGATCTTAAGCCATGGTCACACTAAACTGCATGCAAATGAGTGGAAAATAGAGTGGTGCGTGTATGACATCACTTTGTAGAGCAAAACACGGAAGCGAGTTAGCATTTTAGCACTTCGGGTTCCCTCGTACCGAAGTCAATGGGTTGTTTTTTAATGGGATTTTGTTTAAATGGCTGAAATAAGGTCTGTGGTGAACACAAGCTCAAGACACTTTCACGTTTTACTCCACAACATAAAATACATCAGTATTACCCCACTCGTTTAGGACCTTAATGAACAGCAATGATTTAATTACAACATGAATCTAATGAGCATTTGTTTCATAGTAATAGTGTGCTGACATCCCACAACACTTTGTTTCACCCTACAACAAACTCTGAGAGTCGCTGATGACGTGGGCACTTCAACTCGCATCTAGCCGACTTCTGCCTCGTATCCTCCCTATTCTACTCGTTTACTTGATGCAATTCATTGCAACGCTGCGTTAACAATGCTCAGGCTCTGTTTCCAATGCATCCTTCATGCAAGGCTGCAAGACACGGACATGCAGATTTATATGGTTTTAGGGGTGGGTTTTGTTTTTTTACAGATGTGTTCTTTAAAGGTTAACATGCACTGGAAAAAAAACCCTTGGCTACAAACTGTGTGTTTTTTGTCAGCTGGGGGAAGCAGTACAGAAAAAAAAGCCCTCAGCCAAGCCATCAAGTTGAACATTGAACTTCACAGTAGTAGCTGCCTTTCTATGCCTCTCCTTTTGATGTTACCTCCAAAGCAAGGGATCAAAGGCTTGGAGTGTGGCGTGGGGAAGTCCCAGGCTCTTAGCCTGGCAGCCCGTGATATATGCAAAAGTCTATGCCAAAAAGAGAGAGAGAGAGAGAGAGGGAGGGTGGGAATGCAAGCTAGAGAGCAGCAGGCTTGTATGGAATGTGGCTAAATAGTGTGCTTTGCTTTAACGAACTCTGAGGTGATGCAATCGCTTCTTTCTGGGTCTTTAACAGTGAAGTGCTGAAAACAATGAGGGCGTGCCAAAAGAAACACTAAAGCTTGTGGGCGCAAAATGTGTATGATACCTCACCGACAGATCCACTACTCCACCCTCACAGACATAGTGTCATACTCACATAAATATACAATAAGGCATCTGACTTACAGCAAACACTGGCCGTATAAAATGCTGCCCTTCACAAACCGACACAAAGAAAGACACAAGACCCACACATACGGATACAATAGGCTCAGTTGAGGTACGTTTAAACCAACTAACCTCTGCTTGAAGATTTTGCACACACACACATGCACAAATATAGGTCTACACGTGCACGTACACACACCCTTTCCCCAGGGCTATAGGATTAAGAGGTCTGTCTGGCTGACAGCGAGCCCTTCCTTCCCACGTACCCTGTCAATTCCCTCCCTCCCTCCTGCCTGCTCGGCCCCTCGGCCCTGCTCTGCCAGCCAGGGAGGAGGACACACCTGAACTTGACATCGATCTGCCTGAGCTTTTCTCAGCACCACACACACACGCATAAATCACACAGGCCACAACACAATATCTGGGTCTATATAAAATGAGCAGGGGACGTACTGAAAACACAAAATGCTGCAGGAATAGTGATGTCTGATAGGAAAGGGTTCTTTCAAATGACTGGGTTAAACAGATTTGCAAAACATGAACATTGGACTAAATCTATATTTCAAATGTATTTAATTGATTTGAAAACATCTATAATGAGTTGTATTTAACTACATTTGCAAAAGATTAAAATGATGCAGGGACTTCTGTGAACACTCAAGTGATGACTCGAACAAATCAATGAATCGTTTTTTATTTTTGAAATGCATTTCATTTACTTGAAAACATCTAAAATGAGCTATTTAACTAAATATTAATTTCACTACAAAAACGTGTACATGGTACGCATGTAAAATCAATGAATTGGTTTTTTACCAGGTTCATTGAAATAAACAAATGAACTGATTAAATAAAATAATCCTTCTGAAACCTATAATCACAAACAGGACACCCTACAGTTTTAAGGACTTTAAATGCGACTTTTGCAAGTCCTTGAGGTCGCAAGTATGCCATTTGGTACAGCACCACAGATAACACTTCATGAAGAAAAGAAAAAGACACATTTTCTCTGGACCTTGAATTCTCAAACACTCACTACACTGCACAACAATATCATTTCTACTGCTTTGCAATCCTGACCGCTTCACTCATTCCCCTTCACCTGTGTTTGAAAACAGCATACGTGATCCTTTTTTTAAACACACACAGATACTGTCTGACCACCGTTACCAGTCGTAGTGGGTCAGTGTGTGTGTGTGTGAGGCTGCCCGTCAGGCAGGCCATGCCAGTGTCTCTGCTCCAGCACCAGATTCTTTAAGAGTCATGGCCTTGAGAGGGAGGAAAAAAATGAGTGTGGATAATAGGCCTGTTGTTAAAAGAATGGAGGAGAGAAGGAACAAGTGAAAGAAAGTGGGAATGAGAGGGGAGGAATATTAAAAGACAAGCAGATCCCGTTTCACTTTCCAGGTCATCCAAGGGCTGCCTCTTAACTTCTTGTCATTATTTATGTAAATTTGTGCCAGCTGGACGTCTTTGGCCCTTGGAGCGCCTTTCACTATTTTTTCAGACTATAAATGAATGTCACAATTCTAAAATGCTGTGTCGAGTTGTGAACAATGCATTTGAATCAATGCAAATGAATGAATCACTCTTTTATTTTAAGTTCACTGAAACTAACCATCTGAATCAACAGATTCCCCCAAATTGTGTTGCACACAATGTCAGTGTTGATGCAAACTGCTGACCAATCAGACCACAAGGTACTGCTGAAAATGACAGTTAGAAATGAAAAAGGAGACCCCTTTATGGTATATTTGGGTATATTTGATTTTTAAAATGATTATACTCATCCCAATGCCCGTAAAACCTAGGGATGAATATGAGTAGACACGTACAGGTAGATTTGCGCTGCGATAAAAATACGCAGCGAGCCGCCATCGGGGCCTGCGCCGGCAAAGCTGGGCTTCAATTTGAGCTGCGGTGATGGTCGGCTAATGAGAGCAAAGAAATCCATCCCGTATAACAACAAAATACCACTGACACTCCCGATCACCGTGTTCCCGAGATGAGACAGAAAAAAGGTGAGGAGAAAAGAGAGCCGGAGGAAGACAGGCAGGGAATGAGAACGAGGGAGAGAGAGAGGGAGAGAAAACTCACAATGATGACACGTAAGTGCAAAGAGCGATTAAGGATTTACTTTCAAAAGGGTCTCCATTGATCTTTTTTGATAGACCTGCAATAAATCAAACCAGATTGACTCACATGAGAACGAAGCCTAATCCTTTAGTCAGATCCAGAAGAACTCAAACCAAACCAGCTGTTAATTTAGGCTTTACAAGATAAAGCAGGCGAAAGCCAACCTGATGTACCCTAGGGCAGGGGTTTACATCATCTCTGTAAAGCAATCAACTTATTGCCAGTTTGGAGAGGTAATCAGAGTGCACACTGGGGGGAGAGAGAAAGACAGAATTGCACGGGAGAAGAAAGTAAGAAAAGGTCCAAAAGGCAGAAATTAAGAGGCTGTATGAGAAGAGCAGAAAAAAGCAGAGAAAAGCAGAGAATGTGGAGAAGTGGGGGGGGGGGGGGGGGACAAAGAGGTCTAGAAAGCAGGTCAAGGGTTATTGTATGCTAAAATATGTAGCCATGTTAGAGATATGGCGAAATATGAGAAGGAGGCAGTGCAGGCTCTATTTCTTGCCTGAGCACCCTGTAATTTCCCTGTACGTTTGGCCCTATGCCCATGGCCAGTGCCACCTCGGTTATACCGGTCAACCACACCGAGTCAGCGCCATAGCCAGCCATGCTAATTAAACCAGTTATTTTTGTTTGTGTGAGTATTTTTCTTCACCAAACGTTACTTTTCTGATGGACGGAAGGATCGAGACACGCCATCCTGTCTTTTCTGGTCTTTTTCAGACCCACATTCTGTTTGTGTATGAATAAAGGAGTAGAGACATAGAAATATATGTGGAATAAATATCAAACAATATAATATATAAACAATTAATTATTTATATAATTACTTTTATATTTATTTATATTTATTATATACAATTATTATTATTATAGAAACAATATCACAATAATAATAATAATAATAATCCTGAATATAATATAATTAATATGACACAATATAATATAATTAAAGTCCCTGTAAAGGCAATTCTGAGATTTGTTTCTAAACACATTATAAATGTTAGAAATGTATTGCTGAAAACACGTTACAAAGACTGTGAACTGTGTAGTACTGAATTGTGAAGTTAGACCGTTAAACAGTTTTTCACCATTGCTGTGTTGCTGATTTTTTGGGCGGGGCTAAAACGGTGGCTCGATGACACACTGGAGCCACTGAGCATATGGCCCCTCCCCCAACACTATAATAACTGTTGATGACGCACTGGAGCATTAAACCTGGCCCCTCCCCCAACACAATCATAACTAGAGCACATTTGCATCAGTTCGCCCACTGGATCGCGAGTTACTGTCAGTACCGTTAGTTACAACAGCCTACAACTTACAAAACAGCTTACAAAACAAAAACGATTATATCAAGAAGAGGTGGATTCATTTTGTGAACAGCTACCTTGATGGAGAGCTGAGGATCACCACCAACACCTGCCTCTGCAGTGACTTTACACCGGATAGTTTTACAAACTTTTATCGGAGACAACTGGGATTCACTGATAAACCTCTGCAGAATGGGGCTGAACCGATTATCTCCTGCCCAGGCCTTCATCCTCCCGTCCCACCGACATCTGGTGCCGTCGTGAGCTGTACGTGAGTGTTGTCTTGTGTGCTTATGGCAGTTTTCCCGAGAGTGGGCGTGGTTTAGGCACTGACAGCAGACATGCCCCCAGCGTTTGAGAGCAGAGAATGCTGCTTATGTTTCCAAAATTTTGATAAGCTATTTTATTTACTTGGCGGATTTTTTTATAATTCAAATTTGTCTGGGTGGTTAGTAACACATTTGTCTTTGGTGTGACAAATTCAGAACACGTTTAATTTTGACTTATAATATAATATAATATAATATAATATAATATAATAATAATAATCTTTATTATTATTTTCCATCATTTATGAGACAATTGCTTCCCTGCTATTGACGTAATTGTCCTGCTTTCCGTGTTTTCACTGTTATACAGTAGGGGGCGCTATTACACATCTTCTGAAAGAGTACTGAATTTCCTGATCAAAACACAGGAAAAAATTAGCAGAAACCAGCGATAGCATATAGGGCTCGGTATTGACACAAATTTCACAATTCGATTCGATTCGATTCGATTTCGATTTTGATTCCGATTCGAATCGATATCGATTATTTCGGATTTATATCAGGTACAATACATGGCAAATTTTCCCAAGGAAAACAAATCTGTAAAAACTATAGGAGTCAGTTGTAGCCCACTAGCCTACTATAATATTGAAGGTAAAAATTAATTGATTTGTATACAAACACTTGTATACAAACACTTTTTATGATAATAAAGTTTCTAATAAATTATTTCTATAAACATTTAAATTGTGGCTGTCATAAAACTTGCCAGATTTATTCAAACATGCAGTAAATATTGAAGAACATTTAAAAATTATAATGAATATGTAATATGGTGCATATATTTAGCAAAATGCTCCTCTCTGGAGTTAATTTTTCTAGCTGACTAACGAGTTTATGGACACTGGATATATTTTTTCTAAGGTAAATGTGACGTTACGTGACATTGTTTACAAGCTGTTACTGGCGTCTTTCTGCGGTTGAAACACTGATTTAGTGATTACATGTGACGTGACATGGATTTCAGTAAGTTGTACTCTATCTTTTAACACACTTTCAGATGCTCATTCATGTTTATTTCACACTTTAACTGGTATTAAAGCGGAGGAGATGATCAGTTCATGTGCCACTTCTCTTGAGCTGAGCTGCGCCAGGGCGATCTCAAGCCACATCTGAGACTTTGTTTAATATGAATAGTAACAAAGCACAAAGATTATTGAAGGCGCGCTACAATGTCGCGTTCATTCATCAACTGAAAATAGGATGACTAATCGATTCTTGGGATTTAAGAATTGATATCGGTTCGTAAAAATGAGAATCGATTAAAATCGAGAAATCAATATTTTTTTACCCAGCCCTAATAGCATATGTAAGCAGATGCATATGTAAAATAACACGATCATCAATATTAAACATCATATAAATCAAAATTGCCTAACATTACCGAAAGAAATGTTGACACAGGACGAGCTATAGGACTGTGAAAATTTGGGGGTGTTGCTGATCTTTGGACGCTGGACCTGATCTACTCGATTATGTTCTGACCATCGTTCTGAATCCGATCCAGATGTAGTCTTAGACAAAAACGCAACTTTCTCAGCTTTTTGCTCAAAATGTTTTTTTTGATGAAATGATTTTGGGTAAATGAAACTTACCCACATTCAAGTGTTGATAAAACAATGCACAAAGCTAGAGTAAAAGCAGAGGCTCTGTTCTTTCTTTTGATATTGAATATTTAAAATATTCTGGGGGCCATTAAAGTTTTGTGAAAATTATCAAAAATGCTGCCGGTGGCTGGCAACTTTTTCAAAAACACTGGCGTGGAAAGAGTTAATAAAAAACAAAAACAAAAAAATAAATCAATAAAGTATATGTAAGTGTATGTATAAAGATATAAGAAAAAAAGAGAAACAAGGATGTTGTTGATTTGGGCAGTGACAGGGATGCATCACTCAAACACACCCAGACACACATCCACTCATTAGGTACCATGTTCTTGCCTTTAATGTTCTGTTTTCTACACACAACAAGATCAAATCTGAAATCCAATTCCAGGCCTGACCAGGGCCTTTCACTTTGGTTCTGAGGGTGCCTTGAAAAAAGCCAGGCTTGTAGTCTCTGGAAAGTGTCCAAGGGAAACTAAGGCTCAAGAGTCCAAACAAAACCCCAGGTGAAATCAGAGTAAAAGCAGGAGCCCGCATCCACACCTCCCTCCGACACACTGCCTGCACACAGGGATCACTCAGACTTTGTGTGTCTGCTCTTCCCAACTAAATTGAAGTTAAACGAGCCAGGGGTTTGACACACGTGCACATCCATGTAAAGAGCTTGGCACTTCTGCAGCGCTCTGTTGCGCATCCTATCTTTCCTGCTGAACTGAGGTCCTTGCCGCCCCTCCTCCTCCTCCTTTTAGCGGGTGTACCACTCAGCCTTGTGCCTTCCACCACCCTCCCAACAGGGTCACACTTTTAATTACACAGAAACAGTAATCCCATCAGACAGATGGCAAACAGACTGTCACCCAATGACTTTATGCCCAATTGAATCATTACTGATGTTATTTGCTAAATTATACCAAAACTGAACAACACCGTCGAGGAGGATTTTCACGAGAAGCTAGCGAAAGCAGATGTGCCCTCCTGTCGAGCATCTGTGACAGAGATCAAGAAGGCGTGAAGATGGGAAGTGGAAGCTGGGTCTGTTTTAAATGAATAATATTCTAATCAGTGCGAGCAAATGCAGACTCTTATTATCCATTGCGGAAAAAACAAACAAACAAAAAAATATGATTCCTCTACCGGACAAGACATTTCAAACCAACTTGGTTTGGTAAACCACATAACAAGCACAACTGAGAAGTGACGAGAGTTCTTCTCTTAAAAGAGGGAGCATGTTTGGTTTATGAGCTTTGCTCGGCACCGCCGTTTGTCTTTGGGGAACATCCCAAGAATCCACTCTTTCCTGAAAACCAAACACAGAGCTTCAGTCCACAACCTTGCTGCCAGAGCCCATTCATTCTTTCTCTCTCTCGTTCCCTCACTCGCTCTCTCTTTCTGTCTGTCTCTCCCTCTTCTTTTCCTCTGCCCATGGCTTCTGTCAACAATTAGCGGTCGCCTCTTCCAGAGTCCTAGACCACAGCACCCCGAGCGTTAAACTATGCAATCTCCCAATCAGTCCCTCAACATAAATTACAGCTTGCGACATCGTTTGGGAAAGAGACGCACCTTGGTGCCAATAAACAAACAATTACCATAAAATTGTTTTTGACAGAACACAAAACTCCAAACTCAGTCATAGTCATACTATAGTCATGACTATATGAGCCATAATACAGTCAATAAAAATATTTAGAGACTATATTCTTGGCTTGCAACAGGGCCTGATTGCTCACCTGTCATGTCGCTTGGTGTTAATGTAAGTCTGATTGGTGCATGTTCTGGCTGAGCCCCAGGGTGTAGTATTCCATGCTGGGTGGCTAGACTTCGTGCCACAGATGGGAGCAGCTCCTCAGCCCAACACTAGAGCAATAAATCTACATTTAACCATTGGGGGACAGGCCACACCATAACGTAACACAAACATTTTCCATTTCATAAAACACAACGAGGCAAAGGCAGAATTTTTTCTTTGTGCTCCCCAACTTAGGGTTTTAATTATTGTTCCTTAGCTACCATAAGGCAGAGGGCACAGGGTCACAGCTTAAGATAACAACTCGGTCTCTAAATCCAATTATTTTAAGACCAGCTCAAATTAGTTCATATAGAATAGATGTTTAAAATAATTGTCCCCTGTTTGGCCCAAAGAAAAGACTGGCAGCTTCCCTACAAACTGGAGCAGTTGCGTCTCGAGGCATGTCCGTTGCTGTAAAGTGATCCAAGAAGCACCAAGAAAACTTCCAAGCTGTTTTTTTTTTTTAATCCTTTCCTCACTATTGGTCAATAAGCCGTGTCCGCTGTTGCTCTTGCATGAAAAGTTATGGGAGATACCAAACTGGAAAAGGACCTCAAGAGTGCTGCAAAGGGGACCAACCAGTTATAAAGGGGGGGAGGTCGGGTGTTCCTGGGACATACACAGCAGGATTAATAATAATTTATCATCAGAAGATGGCAGTCGGGAGGAAGCCGTAAATTACTAAGATAGATGCTACTAAAAAGAGAGGTTTTTGAAAATAGCCATAGAGCTTTAGGGAACAGTAGTCACATCCACCAAAGCATCTCTGGTTCTCGTTCTGTAATAAGACAGAAGAAATTTGCATCCAAATGACTGTCAACATAAAATTTGCACAGACTTAAGTAGCATCAGTAAGATCTGACCACAAAAAGCAACATGAGTGGTTCTCCTCAAGTGTGCGGTTGCACTCCTGGAGTCCGATCCCAGAGGTGAGTGTGTCGAGTGTGTAAGGCCGCACAGCAGCTGTGAGAACGGCACAGGGCCAGCTGCTTCCTCGCCGGCTCCGATTTCCTGACCTCACAGCCTGAGAAGCACACAGTCAGGTGACCAGATTTAAAACCTTCCTCATATCCTCAACCATCTGAGTGCAGACTCTTTGGCAAAGGGCACATGAACGCCTTTCTGTTTCAAAACCTTTGCTGTGTTCACCATGTTGATAAAAGACTTTGGTTCAATTTGTGGCCGAGCTCTGTAATCCAATGCCTTTTTCCCCTGGCTCTGACCACCGTGTTTGCATACCACAAATCTTGCGTAACCGTCAAGTGGTTTCTCACCAACGAGACTTTACATTAATGGAGTAGAGGATATTCATCCACTCTAAATCAATAGTGTGAAAGCCAGGCAGATTGACATGCCTCGAGAGAGGAACTCTTGTTTACCCAAGTAACGTTACAAAAAGAGAAATTCCCCAGATGGAGGGACTTTCTCTTCGCAATCCTAAAGTGGAAGACAACAGATCTGTTCAAAGGGTTGGTCAATACTGTCGTGTCCTTCACAAGGGTAATGAGAAATGGGCATTCAGAGGTGATGGCGAGCCGCCTGTGACAGTGGCCTCAGCTTTGCGTGCCTTGAGTAAATAGCTGCCTCTACACAGTAATTTAACTTAATTGTAAACCGAGTAGAGTTCAGGGAGAATGTCAGAGTCAAACTAGGTCAATGGGGGCCTACTTCAGCATGACTAAGCTTCTGACCTGGTACTGCTTCCTCACCTGTTTTCCTCACACCCTGAGAGATTTAGTTGGTAGACAAGTCGTGATTGAAGACTCTAGGGGTGTGTTAAGCCACGTTTGGGGAGTCGCCCTTCGGAGCGTGGCCCTCTTCCCGGCTCATTTGAACTGCAATCCTGCTCTTTTGCTCTCAGTGCATCTTTTTGTCATTTGAGAGCTCATGCCCCATTTGTATTATCCACTGAAATGACAGGCGGAGGAAGAGGAGGGGGGTTGATGGGAAAAAGGAGGGGCTTTGGGGAGTCAGTCACAAGGAGACAGCTCCAACGAAACATCCCCTGGTTGAGACAAACACACACACACACACAAACCCATGCACACACTCTACTTGACTAATGTGCCACGACACTCGTACATCACCCACAAATTGGACAAATGAATTAACCACGGCCCCTGGTTAGCGTTTCAGGCTTTAAATGGATTTTCCCTCTCCTGGCCTAGCCAATAATTGCATTTATCCATCTTGTTGAAGCACAGTTTACACACTTGCTAACATCATGCCAATCCAGGCTACATTTTCTGCTCCAATGGCAGGAGAGGAGGAGATTTGTCATTGGATCATAACAGGTAATTCAAACAACAATTAGTTCAATGACTCCCCCGTATGTCAATGTCTGGCTTCCCCACAGGCAGGGTTGTAGCAAGGGGATCTTCTGTCGCTCATACCGCACCTCCCACCCCCCAGTCTCTCTATCTCTCAGTCATCCTGCTTACTGAGATGAATTGAGCTCCACTGCTTTTTAGTACCGCTCATTCACACCACTAGGCGCTAGCAAACATTATCTCCAGTAAATGTGGCCTGTAACTACAGACCCTAAATTTCTCACACACACACACACTCGGTTTCGCTATCTTTGTGGGGACTCTCCATATGTGTAATGGTTTTTATACTGTACAAGCTGCATATTCTATCCCCTAACCCTACCCATCACAGAAAACTTTATGCATTTTTACATTTTTAAAAAAAACATCATTTAGTATGTTCAATTTCCCTCATGGGGACCACTGGCTGGTCCTCACAATGTAATATAAACCTGTACACACACACATTCACTCTGTTAGACCAACACAGCACTTGTGTCGAAGGCTGCTGCAGGGGTCATCTGTGCACTCACAAGTGTTTGAACAGTAGTGCATTAGACACTCCAGGGCCCACAGGACAATTGGGCTATTTAAACACTGAGGGACTTCCTTCCCCATGCACAGACCTCAAGATCTGGGCTAAGACGACCCACTATATGAATTCCTGCGCTTGTGTATCGCCAAACATCTCCGGTTTTCAGCTCCCATACTGTAAGACAGCACACACAGTTAAGGAACATCACATACATCATTTAACACAACAAATGAATCCGAGAGAAGTCAAGACTTCTGTATAAAAACCAGATCATTGTTAAGTTTTAGCCTTTCATGGTTCTCAACACAGTTCTCAAACGCTGGATAATTTTTCCCCTCCGTGACCTGAAATCTTTCACTTCGACGCCCCATGCTATGACAAAGCAGGCAACTTATCTTTATTGATATTTGAAAAATGCAAAGCGCGACAGCCCATAAAGATACAGCAGCCGTAAAGCTGAAGATAAAGAAAAACTGCCGGTTCTAAAGGGCATCTAGACAAGCGTCACGCTGCCGCTTGCCGCTTGCCGCTTGCCTATTCCATACCAGCATCGCCTAAACTGATTGCTGGCTAAAGAAAACAGCTCCAGGTCAGGATTAAACTCTCTTTCCTTATAAATCACTCCTACTCATTGCTAAATCGTTCCGTTCACCAGATAACTGGTAGAGAGGGATCACTATTCACTATGACTGGCAAGCAGTCATCATCTCTATGCTGCTGAATTACACCACCTCTATGTCAGCGTTCAGATCTTAACACTGTGAAAGGACATTGGTTGCAATCAGACACCACATCTGCCACCTCTGGCTAACACGGATCAGACTCACAGAGCCCTAGGGGCAGCTGGCCAAAGATACACCTCCATTCAATTACACTCCTCGCTCACAATGCAATTGACAATTCGTTCAGCGAGGGAAGTCAATTCCTGCGTTTTGGAATCGACTGTACTGAGTGTTCACACCATTCTCTAATGAGATGTAGCTAGCGACAGTTGATCCAGGCTAATCCTTAAGGGTGAAATGTACAAACAAACAAACCAACATTTCCTACAGTCTGTGCTAAAAACATTTTATGTGTTTTATGCTGGAGGTGTCCCTCTAATTTGATGTGAGTCCTTATGTGAGCTTTACCCTCAGACACACCAAGAAGACAAAACTGGTATACGACCACAATGCTAATCAGCTGAAATATTATCTATATTGTTTAAAAGTCATTGAGCAGGATATGGCCAATGAAATAGCATAAATTGCAAAGTTCCGCGAACATCCTCGCATGCCCGTTATTTAACGCAGGGGATGGTTATCTTCAAATACGGGAAGATCTGTACCAAAAAAAAAACCCTCAAAAATGTGGTTTATAAAATTCATAAAGCACCTATCTCTGTTAACACATGCAAATATTGGCCCGTTGTACCTCTAATCTTAATATAAACCCCAGATTAGCGGACTAATTTCTTTCTACCCTGGTAGAAAATCTCCTTCACCTTTTGTTCAGTTCAGAATGCAGAACCTTTGCTAGAAACAAGCATGCAATAAACTCATTAGTGAACAGACAAGCACACACGCATCCATACGCACACACACTCTGGGCCCTGCTCAGAGCTTATCCCTTGGCAATTAAAAGTTTAATTAGAAGATTAAAAATACATGGGCTGAGTTCTATCACCTATTACTTTCTCAATTATGTGCTTTACCCATACAAAACGATACCAACATATCTACAGGAATTAATGTAGATTATCAAAGTAAACAGGATTTCACCTTCTGCAATGCAACATTATAGAATCTCAATTTGCAATCAGAGCTAGAAGACAAACTTGTCGGTGTCACATTAAATTAGCTCACTTCCTTATCAAAGAGAAACATTTCACAGGACAGGATAATAAATACAGCAAAACAGTGACTGGTCAGGCTTCATCTTTTTTTAGAAGCTTCAATAACATGCCTTAATGAAGATAACTTTGTCCTACTTTCGTGTTTAAAAATAGATGCCGATAGGTTTATATTTGTTTTTCTGTTGAAGTTCTGTGTAGAAGTTTCACTGAAAATGTACATCAGCGACAGACTTCCTGTGTAAAGACAGTGATGTTCACTCTATCAGGCTTTTTATCAGAGGAGAATATTCACCACATACTCTGATGTCATTTTGTTTTTTGTACTAGTGATCCACATGACTTACTGACAATGTCAATCATAATGTTTTAAAGTCTGATAACGAATGATGCACAGTAAAAAGACTTTGCGCTGATGAGCACAAGACGCACACATGCCCTTTCAATGGAAACTTCCTCACTCCTATCATTAAGCATACAAGTTAGATGGCAGCTCCAGAGAGCATGTGTGCGCACTTTGGCCCAACCCGAGCATGTTCCAATCCAAACAAAAGCCCAGTGCAACCAAATTCCGCCAGCGTCACCCAAGCCTCTGCGCTGGAGAACTTCCAGCCGACATTTTGATGACGAGGCGGGAATCAGGAAGCATTAATAACATTAATAATAGCCCGATTCATAATTTTTTTTTTTTAAAGTTAAAGGAGGAAGAAGGGGGGAAAAAAGGCCACACACAAGGCCTGTCCATCAAACATGACTATAAACTTGTCACCTCCTCCTTGTCGTTTTTCAGTCCCTGCTGTGTTTTTTCTTTCCTTCATTTTTTTTCTTAGTAGATAAATGCCTGGGGGCTCTATTGTTTGAAAATCTAACCAGGAACTGTCGCCACTCTCATTGCCCCCACATTAGCAGCAATTATGCGCCCTATTCAGACTGTCTTTGTGCATCTCCCTCCTCTCCGTCTTCCATCTCCCCCACTATGCCATGGCGGGCAAATCGACCCTGCTTTTTCCCGCTTTTCATAATCCCTCGCTCCAGTCCATCTTACTGCACAAGGTAAAACAAGCAAAGGAAAACATTCCTTCAGAGCAAGATTTATATATACAAAAACATTATGAATATTAAATATAAAATTGGTGGGAATTCTGCCCTACAAATTAAAATTATAATTTCATGAATTCCAGAAAAAAAATTAACTACATAGTGAAAATAGATTAATTGTTGGGGCAAGTTGTCACATTTTTATTGGGTCAAGCAAGCCAACACAAATATATTTAAAATGTAGCAGATTGTAAAAATTCACAAATTACAATATTTGTTAGCCAAAAACATAGTATCTTTGTATGTTTCCCTTTTACATTTTTTCCTGTTTCACACATTTTTGTGTGTGTGACAATATGCCCCACTATTTTCACAAAAATGCGTTTAATGAATTGCATTTTTTTCCCCTGGGCAATAACAGTGGAAATGTTTAGTAGCTTTTTATAGCCAGATTTTAAGGTATGTGCCAATACAGAAAATTATTTCCAAAAATTATTTGTGCAAAAAGTATGACAATTAACCCTAATCTGCAATTATATACATTAATGATATATCTGAAATATCTGAAGTAGACTGTATTTATAAAATGTTTTAATGATCTGAATACTTAAACAGAAATTAGTAATGTTTACTGTAGACGAATTATGTGTATTTTGAACAAAACACTAGTTTGTATCATGAAAAAAACATTTACTGTTTAACATCTAAACATTTACTGATATATTTGTGTATTATGATTGAAAATGACATCATCTGCCAAATTGTATAAATATTAATGCAAATGCCAGCACAACTACTTTCACAGATTTTCATCTAGAAACTTGCACTTAAATTTGTGCACTTCTTATATTCAATGGACATAAAAGTCCTTGACTCAGAAGGCCTCGACACTGGCGTTCTCATCCCCATCAGTAAAATCTGCCTGTCATATAAGAATTCACACGCAGCTATCATACAGCTGCACAGGCCTGCGCACGTTGCATGTGTGCAGAAAGAGTAATTTCATTTCCATGTTTCAGGAGCCCCTCAGCGTGTAGGCCAGCAGCAGGACTATATTTAACAGATGACAAAAGTTGCATTCCAGACGTACAGTACAATCTTTGTGTTGATCTTTGTGTATGGAAATAAATGGTGAAGAGGAGAGAGGTGAAGGGTGGGGTCAACAACACACAGCTGCTAAGCCAATGCAGCTCCATGAGACCCAAAATTTACAACAGCATTTATCTGAGTTCCCCATTTATCAGTAACAGGACAGGATTGCGTTTGCAGCTTTAAAAACAAATGCGAAGGAAATAAATCAAGACTGTGGCATCCGATAAAATTTGAAAAAATTGACCATTTCTATTTATTTGCGATGCAATTATGAAATTCTTAACAGTCCACATCCAAACAAGAAACCTTCATTAACTATTGAAATAGTGCAGAACATTGTGTATACACAATGCTGCCTTAAAAAACACCAGCGTGACACACGGAGAAAGAGAGAAACAAAAAAACGGCAGGTTATTTTCACACACGATCATAGGGAGCAGCCTGCCAAAATCATCAACAGAAGACAATTGAGCACAGCAAGTAGAAAAGAAAAAAAACATCTCAGTAAATATTTACAGCACAAACCTTTTCCATTCATTTACCAAGCACTAACAAAACCATACTGTACTCTTTCACGGCCCACCCCCTCCGACCCCCCCACCCACATCTGCGATTCATTGACTTTACAATTTACCACATGTCGAGATGGGAGAGGTCGGGACTCTATCTGAATCACGACACAAATATGCGAGTGATTTATTGTTTTAAAAACCATGGGCCGATTTAGAGCAACTCCACTCTTCCTGAGCATTACTCCTATTGGCAGACCATGAACAATTACAGTTTGGACTAATTAAGCCCTGAGAATGTGCTGCGCGCCGCTAATGTCTCACAGGCCCCGCTTTCAGTTTAATGGTGCCAAACTTTGCTCCCCAACTTAACTCTCACAAATCCAAAACAGATTGCACTTTTTTATGGGTGTTTATCAAGCCCTAGCAAACAGAAACCGTTTGGGTTTTTTTCTGTGTGTGTAGGATGGGAGGAGGAGGGAAAAAAGAAAAGAAGGAAAGAGTGGTGGAGGGAGAGAAAGAGAGAGTCTTGCTTCCGCCATTCTTTGTAAACAAAAGTGATTTGCAAAACAAAAGGATGGCAACCTTCTAAATAAACTGGGAGTGTATTTTGTGGAGAGCGGCACAAAACGTGAGCGCGTAGCTCAGTGAGCCCCCTGCGGATAGCAATTAGGGGCCATTAACATGTAAAGCCAATTTGATAAGGTATGAGTCTATCCCTGTAAATCCGTATTAAACTATCTCCTGCACCTCACACGACAGGCTATTCAGCACACATAATCCATATGATAAACCATTGTTATTGACGTCTTAGCCTAAAAAGATTCAGCCATGGCTTATTAAAATATGTACATGCAAGGCTACACCAGGGGTGAATGCATCTTTGGTAAAGTGATTTAAAACACAAAAACAATTTATTATATTTTAAATTAATTTATACATTAAATTTTAATATTAAAAAAATTTAAAAAAAAATCAAAACAATATTCTAGGCCTCCACCATGCATCTCTATTTCTTTGGGTGTTGCAAGTTTGTCTTTTCTTATATTTTGTTCCTTTTTTAAACTACGCATAATTATACGTTGAAACCTGAAACCTCAGCCAAAAGTCTGCAGGCCTAAGGAATTATGGGGCCAGGGGTGGCGTCAAATATCTTAACATTCATAAGTCAGAGAGGCAGTAAATAAACCCAGCGGATTTACGGGCATAAAGCCCCCTGCCAGAACTCAGCCGGCCAGACCTCTGCTCTACCTCGCTTTCCCCTCTCCACAGACCTGTTGAGGTGTGATTTTAGCCTACAGCCACCCAGTTAACCCAGCACCTTTCCAACCACAACACACACGAGTGTGTCCGCAGCCGTGTGTCCGCCACGCAAACTGCTCTCGATGAAAGGGGGAAGAGTAGCTATTGTCTGCGGTTTTTAGTGTGAAAAAAAAAAAGACTATAATACGTCACGTCAAATTGCTAAATGCTACCGAATCATCATAAAGCTTCTCCGATTGAGGTGGTTGGAAATACAAACTCCAGCTCTCATGAATTAAACTGGCTCTTTCCCTTCCCTCAAACACACTTTAAGGGAAAAGCATTTCATCACTATTGCAAGAGCGGGCCATCAGGGAAATTCAGCTGACACAAGGCCTATGTAAATAAAATAATATAAAAAAAAATTAAAAAAAGAAAAAAAGAAGAAAAAAAAAAAAAGAAAAAAATAATCACATCTCTGATATCAACCATTTAGACCAGCATCTGGCTTAAATAATGTGGCAGTAGCAAATTTATCCTGAAAAATAAAACACTGGTTCAATAAATACATCTGAAAATTTCTGAAATTAAATGCAATAAAACTGAATTTTATTATTTGCTTGTTTAATAAAAAAAAAAAGGAAAATGCTAAGAAATCCTAAAAAGCACATCATCGGCAGCAAAACCCAACAAGTCCTGTGCATTCGTTAAACGGAGTGACAGCTAATCGATGCTCAGGTGAATTATTTATCCTCTACTTAAATGCGTTTATGAATACAACGGCTTTCAACTTCAAAGCGGCGTGGGTCGGACGCCCAGGCAGCTCATAGGTAGCATCAGACCTCATGGCAAAGAAGCGGGGTGAAGGACTACAGCACGATGTCAAAGACTCAGATCTGTAGGCCTGGTTACAGTAAGAGATCAAACATTACAACATACAACTATAAAGAAATTTATTATATCTATGGGTATGATATTTTGGCTAGAGGGCCAGAACAGACCTGGACTGTACACCCAGCTACATATAGGCGAGGATATCAAACAATGATTCTACTTCCATCTGAGATTGCTAAATATATTCTCGGTAGCCAAAAATGAATAAGACAGGGCTCCATCTCAGCAGGAAGAGGAACTATCAGACTATGAGCTCTGGTAAAAGCATCTCTAAGATTCTGAGATTTATTCCTACCATACAGAAGTCACGCTATACTTCAAATACTTCCTTCATATTCCTTCTAATTTAGCACATTTGCAATGGTCATACTGATGCTTTCATAATTTTCTGTGTTTTTGTTTATATGTGAATGTTTCTAATGTGCATTTACATCAGTGAAAAAATTATCAGCAGGTGAAAAACAGATTCAGCAAAAAGGCATGTTTTGAGAAGCACGCAATACACACGACAAACACAAACAGCCAGAGATGTTTCTACAAAAATGTCTCACTGATACTAGAAACAGGAAAATGCCTTTAAAAAAAAAAAAAACACTAAATCCAAAATTTCAGAGCAGTCCATTTTGAATGTAGTCATTTACTTAATGTCAGGTTACACCACATGTCATTGTCATAAAGCGCACCTTCACGTTTCAGATTAAACCTAGAGCTGATTATGAAAATCAGGAATGACAGCAAGGTCCTACTGCACAATTTTCCTTATTCTTTTTGTGTTATTTCCACAACAACGACATTAAAAAATATATAAAATATCCATTGTGAATTAAATGTACCTACTAAATCAACACAAATTCTTTCTGGTCCCAGACAACTATGCACAGCTGATAAAAACAACAATCTCTATTTACACTGAAATATTGCACAATGCACATATATTCTTATTACATGTTATTCAACCTATTGCATGCTCTAAACAAAAAGTCCATCACGCCATGACAAAATGTTAATGCAAACATAAAATATATTATATTTAATGTTCATTTAAAGCAAATGTTTATTCATATTAAAATATGTCATTGTCTAATATTTTACTACAATCATGTCAAGGGTGGTATGAGCAATATTGTGCTTTCATTCTGATGATCACAAATTCATTGACTGACTTCCACTAATTACCATAAACATTTCCCATGATGCTCTTTGGCATTAACAATTATGTGCATTGAATTCTTTAAATAACACAAGCGACATTATGTTAAGCTCGGATAAATTACTCATAAATTAGCTCAGCTAAATGACTGATGTGTTTTTTTATGTGGCACACTGTACAAACGTTTTCATCATCATGTCATAACAGCATCTTTGTTTCTATCATTTAATCTGTCAGTACTTTATCATTTCTACTCGATTTTTAATTAAAAGTGGTAGAAAAAAAAACACAGATCAATAATTATGGCATCAATTTGATTTTACATCAAAATATTAAAGCTTCAATTAAAATTAAGCTTTACATTTGTTAGGGTTAAATGTTAAATATCAGAAACGCCTTATTTTTAACAACAACGATGATAATAATAACAAAAACAACCAAGATGATATAAATAATAATAATAATAATAATAAAATCGTTCAAACATTCTCGTACATTTCATTTTTAGAAATTCCGGAACATACGCTACTGTAAATTAAATGTCCAGTTTAAAGCAAACGAGCTAATCCACTAGTTATTCAAGTACACAGACAATTAAAATAAATAATACTGCAAAAACACAGAATATAAAGCAAAGATCACCTGGCAAGTATACACACATAGTCGAGGAAAATTAGAAGAAATAATAACAACGGAGTTAAAAGTAGCTGTGTCTGTGTGTTTGTGCACGTCATGAAAGCACACTATGCGTTCCACTGTACTTGCCGCTCGCGCGGGTCTGTTCACGCGCTCGTTCAGGGCGACAGTGTATCCGCGCGAGCGGCACGCCACTGTACAGTGCAGAGTGAATTGTGTCAGAAGTTCACTAACCGACCAAAGCAATTCCTAAACATGGACGTGGTGCTTTAGCTACGTGCATGTGGCTGCAGAAACACGTTAAAAACACTTACTGTGCGCGCGGTCGGAGAGAGCGATCCGTTCGGGAGGTACGGGCTCGTGAGGTCGGGAATCATTATAAATGGATAGCCCGGGTACGGTGGGCTCTTGAACAGCCCTCCATCTTGCCTTTTCGCAGCTAACATGGCGGGGGGGAAAAAGAGGAAAACTTTTAGTTTAAGTTACATTCCCAAAAACTTTGTACGTATGTGAAGAGGCAAACGGAACCGAAGCACAGTGGTGTTGTCCTGTGCAAAAAGATGATTTAAAGAAAACAAGCACTCACCCTCCTCTAAACTTTCTCTTGTTTTGTCTCTGAAACTTTCAGATCTAGGCGGAGGCCGTCTTTCCGCCTTGAAATGCAACGAAACACAGGGAATGCATTGAATAATCACAGCGAGGAGATCGTTAGCTAGTTAGCAGCGTGTTTAAACAAGAAATGTGCATGTAAACTTCTGGACAAGTCGCGGATTCGCGGTTATTTGTCACTTACCTCGGAATCCGAAGAGCTGTTTTGATTCGTTTCCGACTCGTTTACAAGAGAAGACTTGACATCTGCTAAATCCCTTTCTGCTGAAGAGTTCTCCGAAATCTTTTCCTCCTGCTCGCCTTCGTCTTTGAAGGCAATCATTTCATCGTTCGCACCCAGATCGTCCCCTCCACCGCCGTTCAGCTGCGGCATTTTTCCCGAGGAGCGCTAATTTTGCGGGGGGCCAAAACACCCAAAAGTTTTTAAACCCTTGATCTTGGTGTGATCCCCGAATCCCGAGTTTTAAGTTTAGGGACTCGCAGTGGCGTTTGGCTGGGTGAGTGTTCAAAACTCAAAAAGAAGAGGGCAATCTTGGCAGAAACAGAAGCCGGAGACGGAGCTGAGGCGCTCGGATTGAGGGAGTTGAAGTTGGTCGGAGTGGTTTTCAGTTCAAAGGCGGCGCTGATTGACAGATAGAGAGGGATGGAAATAGAGAGAGTCTGGATTCGGGATTATTGACAGGGAGAAACACACAAGAAAAAAACTAATGAGATTCAAACAGGGAGGGACTTGAAGTGACGTTTTCATAAATAGAGAGGGGCAGGAAAAAGTACTGGAGGGGGAAAAGGGCTTGAACGAGAGCGAAAGAGAGAGCGCGCGCGCGAGAAACAGAGAGAGGGAGAGGAAAAGAGCTTTTGGTGAAGAGCAGGACAGTTAAAGCGAGTCGCCCCTGTTTGCTTTTGTACAGGAATGAATGGAAAAATAGGCGGAAGACACTTGTGCGGTAGCTCGTCTGTATGTAGGCTATCTGAGCAGTGAAACGGCGCACAGCTAGAATCATATCGGCTTCCTTATTTTCTGCAGTTGTTTTAGGAGGTGCTAGTGGGCTGGAATAACCCCACTCCCCCCAAACTTCACGTCAAATGAGAATCGCTCTAAATCAAACCTAGTTGTGTTACTTCAAAACTATTTTACTCAAAGAGGTGTACTATGCAAAGGGAAATACGAAGCAATCATTTAAATGACATTGTGTCGTTTTTATCGGGGGTTTTAAAATGGGATCAATTGCAGAACAGACTGGCATGATTCTACATATACAGTATAATCGTATACACTGAAATGTTTTTATAATGTCAACATTTTTGGTTCTTTCATTTAACTTGTCACAATAAATTCTGCCATTTGCACTTCATCAGTGATTAAACGGAAAGTGGTCAAAAAGTAACCTATCACTGCAGCTTGACACTTTGATTTTACAAAAAAAAAAATATCCTGTGTGTGTGTGCAAATATGTAGCCTACACACACATATATGCATACTATGTATCTGAATTGTATAAATACATTATATATTAAAATATGTAATGTGTATATAATACACAGTATAATACACATATTATACACTATATATATATATATATATATATATATATATATATATATATATATATATATATATATATATATAAAAACACAACACGATACAATGCAGAAATATATATAAGTATATTTTTTGTAAAATCAAAGTGTGTGTGTATATATATATATATATATATATATATATATATATATATATATATATATATATATATATATATATATATATGAGATAATATAAGTCCTTTCTGCATTGTATCATATTGTGTATATATTTGAATAATGTATATATACAGGCCAGTATTAGAAATGGGTTGGTTTTGAGACAGACAGGCTGAAGTGTGTGCAGACGGGCTAATTGAGGCCGGATAACCTGTATTCATTATGAATAAAGACGAGGGGGGTGGGGGTTGAATATCCTTGCTCTAACGTCTCTTCTCTGCAAAAATGCGAGGGCAAACTTTTTTGCATTTCTTTGAGGGTATATGCTTATGGTTTGTTAGTGTTGGATGAAAATAAAGCATATACATACATAAATATATAAATATATATATATATATATATATATATATATATATATACAAATAATAAAAGATTATTAAATTAAACTAAAACTATGGGCAAGTGGCTTCCCCAAATTGTATAAACTACACTCTTAGAAGAAAAGGTGCTATATAGAACCTTAAAGGGTTCTTTCAGGTGCTTTAATATATATAACATTTTATGGGTTCCCATCATGGGATCATTTTATGGATTTATTTTTAATTCATTTTTAATTTAAAAAAAATTTTTTAAATACGTAAACATACTTTATCAGTAAAAAAATTATATGACATTAAACATGAGCGTATTATGCAATCTTTTAAGACATTTTTCCTTATATAGAATAAAGCATTTTTTTTAATTGAGTCAAGAACCCTAGGGTTCTATATAGAACCCCATGAACCTTTTTTAAAGAGATATATCTCAAAGACATCCTTCTGTGTTTTTGAGTACTGCTCATTAGTAGTACTCATATTATTTCCCCCATTTGAACATTTAACATTTGGTTACTTATTTGTTTAATTAGCCATTTCCTTACATCCATTTTAACAGTCAAGGTCACACAGGTATCAGGGGCTGGATAATGTGAACACCAGAAAGATTTATTCATTTTCCTACCTGGTGGAATTATGCAGAAATGTCATTTAAACTGACCTTGCAGTGTAGCCCTTATAATATAATACACTGGGGGGAAAAAAGAGTTTTAGGTTAATGAATATAAATATACATTGCATGCAAATAAAATGTGCACCCGTTACAAGAAGAACATTTTATTTTAATGTAAGCAACCATATATTACAGAAACATATAAAATATATAAATAATATTACATTACACAAATCATAGCACAGATGATGTAGTTATGATTGGGACAATAATCCCCTAAGAAAACAATTGCAGAAAATGCAGAATGACGAATCTTCAGACTCTTTGAAATTATTTATGAATATAGGATCTATGGGATAGACATCCTTATAGAGTGTCAATATGATTGAACAATAACGACTCAGTATTTAAAATGTGCTGTCAGCAGCTGAAAGATGCCCCATTGCTTTTTGACTTCAGAAGTCTGGAGCCTGCAGATACCAGACCAAAGCAGCTGAGCTCCTAGCTAGCATCTCCCTGGATTGCCTCAGCAGGTTACTGAGAGTTCACTTAGATTGGGTGCGTTTTATCAGCCTTGCTAAGCCAAGCCTTGCTCTATTTAGTCCCCTGCTGGATCTAAACCTATGACCAATCCAGGGGTTAAAACACAGTTCAAACTGACCTATTCTCTCTGTGCCAATGTTTATCATGCTTAAGTTAACAAAAATAGAAAATGATTTGTTAGGTTAATGACAAAATTTGATTTCTCTACATTGCCATTATATCTCTATATGTGTTCTGTGTAAAATCTGGTAGGATTTTGTGTCTGTGCAAACAGTTAATTACCCACAATGCGTGTGTGTTCATGCGCTGGATGAAATGGCTCTGTTCTTAATTAGCATATTATGGGCTCTCTTAATGGTCTTCCCGGTTGTTTTCAGAATAACAATATGTGCATTTTAAAAGCTGGGTTAATAGTGAATACAACTTGATTTATGCCAGATCCCCTTTAAGCTAGTTGAATAAAACAAAAAGGAAGAAAAAAAAAGTTTTTTTTAGTTTTTACAAGTGGAACTTGGCATTTAACCTTTTCGCATTTAGTCAATTGCAAATTTCCCTATTGTGAGGGAGCCTCTGCGCAACATTTTAGCATTTTTTCCCCCTGTAAGAGTTCAGTTGAATTTTATACTATGAATAATGACTTGGTTAACCACAATTATGCGATTCTAATGGATCTTCATGTTTTGCAGGCACAGGCCAACAATAGGGAAATTATTTTCTTTACAACATTATGCAAAGTTTGATTTTATAATGTATATTTTAAGGGCAGACTGAAAAACAGAATCAAACTAATTGAGTTATCCTCAGCATTTTGAAAAGATTACAGTCAGAACAAAGTCCCGCTGATCATTTGTGTGTGAGTAAATCAGTTTTGATGGAATGGAAATGTTAATAGATTATTAAAGTTCCAAACAAAGTCAAACAGTGCATCTTTCTTTCTGTTATTTTATGAATCACAGGATTTGACTCAGAGATGTGTCATTTAATTGGCTCTGTGAATCTTGAAAGTTGGATCGCCACATCAACATTTAATCATATAAACCTGTTTTCCAGAGAACATCACTAGTTATGTTTCCATCCAAAGTTGCCAATTTAACTTGTGCGCAAAATTGGAATATCGCATAAAACATTTGCGAATAAAGCCCATCACTTCCTGGGAAATTGGCGCAAAATATATGTAATAAAAAAGGAAGGTGCTGCAATTGGGGAAGCCATCTTACATCATAAATGACTTGTGCCTCAGTGCGAAATGCGATAAACGCTGTCATGCTATCTTGCATTCAGATACCTGATGTTTGTGAACGCAATCATGTGAAACAGTTCAAGAGGTCATTATACCAAATCATTTTGATGACAAACTTTGGCTCAGGCATTTCAGAATAACTAAAACAACGTTTGAGATGCTGTGCAGTGAAATTGGTCAGCTGGTTAGTCCAGTTATCCAATCACACCCTCAGTCAAAGTCATGTGAGTTTTTTGTTCATCGAGAGATTTATTCGGCAAATGTGTTTGCATCGTAGTTAATGCGCACACCTTTTTATCAGATAAAAAAAAAAAAATTGCATGCACATTTTTTATACACATTTTTAGAATTTAAGCGCATCTTGCCATTTCATCCAGTCTTTTTTATGCGATATCACAATTCGCATAAAAAGAGGTGGATGGAAACATGGCTACTGATGCATTTGTGAATTAAAGCATTGTAGTCCCATCCATGGCATTAACTACTTCTGAACATGTCTCATACCTCTGGAGTCTGTCAGATATACTCCATAGTGGGAAATGTATTTGGGAAAGGAGGAGCACTGAATCTGTTTTCCAAAACAAACAGCAGACGGTTTTATACATGGACGCGACAGCCATTTATCAAGGTTTGGGTTTGGAGCAATACAAACATGTAGCCACCTGAAGCTGTGTATCAATGTGTATGTATGTGTTCACATCTCTTAAACTCTGCGGTCACATCGAATATTGGAGCCAAGGCACACACAGAGGAAACTCTCTGACATCACACCAAACCTACATTACTCAGAGAATGAACCCATGACCCCAGAGTTATCTCTCGAGCACAGCCTCTGCATCAAATGTTCTCTCTCTCAGCAGACAGTCGATCCCTGCCCACAGTTTTCATATAGTCTGTATAAATTATACTAATGTCAACAACAGCTTGCCGCAAAGACAAAAAGCTTGATATTGTATGATTACATAAAGTCCTCGGGATCTTTGCAATGCTTGTGTTTTAGCTTGCCGTGCTCTCTGTTATCCAAATATTTACCATTTATGAGTGCTTCTCTATAATAGATTAGTTGAATTTGTTCTTTTTTGGCTTTAGAGAAGCACAGAAACTGGAGCAAAAAGGGGCCAAACACCAGCTGGCACTCTTAATAGGTTCATTTGGGTTCTATATAGAACCCAAGGGTTCTTTACTCAACTCTAAATAACTTTATTCCAATAATAAAAATGAAAGAATAAAAAACCTTAAGTAATAATGAATAAATAGATAATAATAAAGACATTTTTGGAACAGACAGTTTATAACACTAACAAATTAAATATATGAAATAATACTTTATGTTCTGTTACATAACATTTGTTTCAAGTGAACTATTTACTTCACATTTTCATGAAATCTTACTGCAATGATAACAACAAAAAAAAACCTTTTTGAAACTCTTAAAAAGTTTTTATTTATTTATTAGAATTTAATTAAACGCTTACAAATAATCCATATGCATCCTTTTAGGGTTTGCAAATATGAAGCCAGAAATAGAACTGTTTAAAGTACTATATGAGAAGGAATGTATTCATAGTTCCTATAACAATTAGCAGAAGCACACCCTTTTTGGTGTGTTCGCACCACAGGAACTAGGGATGATTTTAGTTATAGGAAGGCCTTTTGGGGGGACTAAATTAGCTATTTCTTTACGGTCTAACCCAGTACAATAGGAACTACCAGTGGCGCAAGTGTACGTTGATTGGCTGAACGCATGCCATACGAAACACCGGCACCCGTCATTAAAAAAAAAAAACTTGGAAAACATAGATAGACTGACGGCGAAGTCCAGGCACTTCTCAACTGACCACAGAAAATCGCATACTCTCGTGTAGCTACTTATTTTGAATAAAGTAGTTACTTCACAACAGCTAAAATGTACGTTCCATATGATCACAGAGATCAAATTAATGTCCATTTGAATAGTATGAATGTGTGTAGTATTAATGTAATCTGGACGTACTACATTCACTATGTTGTCATTATCATGTGACCTAGAAGTGTCAGTTGCGTCGCTTGACTGTCATTCATAAATCATGGGATAGTAAAGTGTCCATCGTATGCACACTTCAGAATCTCAGTGGAAGTAGTAGGTCATCCAGGTGCTTTTTGCCTACACTTTTATGAGTACTGTGAATTTGGACACTTCTTTCGTCACATACTGCTTTTCGTCTACTATATAGTAGGGAAGTATGTGATTTCGGATACAGCCATAGCGCCCCCCACCCTCCAACTGTTGATGTTGTTGAATGCCGTGTTTAAATGATGTCGCTGTCACTTAAGAGTTCCTACTGCCGGTGTAAATCCAACAGGAAAATGGCCCTATGGGGGGAAATGTAGTTCTCAGGGGGCCGCCCTATGGTGGCTAGTTCCTATAACTGAGTTCATATAACTACCCAGCGCAAAAGCCCCTATTAACACTTTTTATTTCCTAAACCTGAAAGTATTTCCTTTGCCCACGGCCAAGTCCGCATGATATAATTTCCTAATTTCCAGATTTTTGCAACTGAGCTGACAACAACGCACATGCGAGTGATTTTAGCTCTTGTAAAGAAAGGTCCACTATATAGTGCGCAGGTGGTGCGTCATCCACACTCACGGTCAATGGAGTCTACTTTTAAAGGCTTGCATGCTCAACTATGCGCAAAGCAGAATGTTGAAAACTAAATATACCTGGGACTTACCCTTGTGGGAATTTAGTTTTCTTTTTAAACTTTTGAGTTTTATGATAGGAACCCTAAAATAAATGGCAAATGGTATATATATTGGTATAGATGTTGTAATTTTAATGCTATTTTCTGTTGGTGACCTCATATGAGTGTATTATTTGCTAAACATTTGTTCTAGCAGAGACCCTCTCATTTTCGGGTTCAAGGACATGTCTGAAAAGCTTCTTCCTGAGCAAGATACAGGAAACAGCAGGCAGTTTCCCAGGCAGAAAGAGCAGGAAAAGTTTTCAACACAGTAGGGGCAATGGCTGACAGCTATCATAGATCATAGTGCATGGATATTAGTCTCAGAAGGATGTGTTTTACATCATGAACACGCATCTGCTCCATTCTAAACAACAAGATCAAATTTATACAGCTCTGAATGCATTAAAACAATCCATAATGAAATAGACACAGGTTGCTCTTTCATACCTCAAGAGACTTGATGGAGGTCTCAGTTCAGTTTTATTCAGCTTCGTTTTCTGAAATTCTTAAAAATAGAAACAAATATGTTGACATACAGTATTATACAGATTAATGTAGATAAACAGGCTAGATCTCTTCTGAAACTCTAAAAGAGACACATTTGAGTATACATGGATTTTTTTCTCAGATTTGAAAGCATGAAATTTAAGCCAAAATCTTAAATCGCTCACTGTCTAGAACAAACAACAAATATCTTTAATAGACTTTCCTATGGGAAAGTCTGTAGAAAAAGAATTCCATTGAATCTCAAATGTGGTTCTCTGCTGAGCCCTATAGATACACCTACCAGAGTCTTCATAATAGGGCTTAATTAAGAAATTAATGCAAAGAATCTATCTGGCTAACATTTGCCCTTGACTTTAGCTCTGACAGCTTCAAGCAAAGACCAATCAAAACGTATCTCTACTGTTTTGTTTTGAAAACTATAGCTGAAGGTTGTTTTTTCCCCCCAAATGCATTTCAATGCCACTGTGCAGGTAAATACTAGACCTCATCAATCAAAATAGTAAATTGTGTTTTATCTTTGCAATATATCTTAAGTGTATTTATGTCAGTGACTGTGAACTTGAACACCAGTCAAGACCCTAATCATTTTATTTATCTATTTGTTTTTCTGTATGGCATTTCCTTACATCATCTGATGCTTTTGTGTGCATGCATGTGAATTTAATGTCTCAAAGAATCGCATAATGCCAGGAGCATCATGAGTGTGATTCACTAATTAGGTCAACCTGGGATCTTTAATGACTATAATTTTCTGCATGCAACAACCTTAAGCACAAGTTTTACAAAAATCGACTCATTACACTTCCAGAAAGCAATTCATGACCCGAAACAAAGTCGAGTCAGAGGGCAAAGCAGTTGTCTTTTTATATATTTGAACAAACAGAAGGCGGAATATTTATATACAAACCACTCCAGAATGAAGCTCGGCTGTTGAAAAGCAGTGAGGTCTGTGCTCACTTTAAAGCAACATTAGTAGCAAGAGCTTTTGTTCATATTAATGTTCAGAGCAAAAACTCATTTTCCACCCGGGTCGCCTGTGCCGTCCTCTCGCTGGGAAATTAATCCCACATCCTATTTTTGTTCATTAACCATCTCCAAAATGCATCATAAGCACAGAGATCACATCACAGTATATTTTATCAATATTAATAAGGATAGGAAAACTCTACTGGTTATTAAGAGACTCCCCAGGCTTTGATTTAGACCATTACTAACGCCTCTGCATCTTTAGATTAAAAAACCGACCTCTTTTATTTAATAACATTAAATCCTGGCATGTATCTTCTAAAAGCTTTAATAAGACAAAGATAAGATTTGCATCCCCATACAAGTGTCTTTTTCAATTGATTATGAAGCCGCCATTGATGTGTGAGAAATTGATGTTTTCCTCTGTTCTTAAGGGGCTCTAATAGAAAGGGCGGGATTTGAGGAGGAGACTTTGCCACTTTGATCTTCAATCAGTAAAAATTCCCACTTCTTCTTTGTCAGACTATATTTGGTAAATAACGGTGACAATCCATGCGCTTTAATAAGATGAAATGACGGGAAAGAAAGGGAAGGGAGGAGAAATAGTGAGGGAGAGAGGGATAGAGGAAGGGGAATGGAGAAAGACTGGTTCGCTTGTTTGTGTTTTGGTAACATTGGAAGGTGTTGGCGAGACAATGTGTCCAGCTGAACGTACTAACAAACAGATGCAAACCCATGCGCTCCCATACCGCAGAGGTTCGGGGTTTCAAAATAGAACAACTTGGACCAAAGTGGCCGGCAGGTCTAAGTGTTAACAGAAAACAAATCTGGTTTGGGGTTTGCTTGTTCAATGTGACTCAAATTTCACATTCCTGTTCCAAAACATGTACTCTGCTATAGTAACTTCAAAACAAGCACATATTCTGGGACCTAAAAAGATTTGTTCAACCAAATAATGAAAATTTTGTCATTGTTTACTCACTCTTATGTCATTTCCAATCTCTGCCTTAAATTTGAAATACAATCAACTTGGATGTTTAAGTCATTTCAACTTAAATTACATTAAACTGACTTAAAAAAAGAGTTGAATCTTGTGTAACTAAAATTGCTCAAAGGGTTAGTTCACCCAAAAATTACTCTCCCTCATGTCGTTCCAAACCCATAACACCTTCGTTCATCTTCGGAACACAAATTAAGATATTTTTGATGAAATCCTAAAGCTTTCTGACCCCTGCATAAACAGCAATGTAATTAACACTTTCAAGGCTCAGAAAGGTAGTAAAACCATAGTTAAAATAGACCATAATTATATGAAGTGTCAAGAATACTTTTTGTGCTCAAAAACAAACAAAAATAACGACTTTATTCAACAATTACCATTGGCCGACGCTGTTCACGTGAGTACCACGATGCATGCATGAGTCGAAACACTGCACTGTTTAACTTCAACAGCGTAAAATTTTGACACAGGCTAGAAGAAATTGGTGAATAAAGTCTATATTTTTGTTTGTTTTTGCGCACAAAAAGTATTCTCGTCACTTCATAAAACTAAGGTTGAACCACTGTAGTCACATGGACTATTTTAATGTTTTTACTACCTTTCTGGACCTTTCATAACTTATTGATCATATAATTTCTTACAGTAAAGGAAGACATTTTTATTAATGGACTAATCCCGTTTTTCATATGAATGCTTTGCAATAAATTCAAAAGCCCCATAAAAGTAATCATAAAAGTAGACATGCTATACCCAGTCTTCTGAAGTTATATAATAGCGTTGTGTGAGAAACACACAGATTTTTCTAGTATTCACTGAAAATCTTCCAGTGAGCTGTTACCCACTGCAACTGATTTGACTTGAACTGAATTTTAATTAAATAATTTAGTTCAGATTCATGAACAAGATCAATTGATTCATAGATCTGACAAAAAAAAAAAAAAATCACTGCCTAGATATCAACATAACAACTTTAAGTTTTAGTTTTTCCACAGACCTGTTGTATGACTTCAGGAGACATGGAATATACACTTGTTGTTTGGACCACTTTTACAATCCTTTTTAGATTATTTTAAGCTTTAAAGCAACAATGGCCAGGATATAATAAATAAAATAAAATAAAAAAACCTTTTGTATTCTACAAAAGAAAGAAAATCATATAGATTTAGAAAGACTTGAGGGTAATTAAATAAAGACATAATATTAATTTTTGTCAAATAATTTTTATCGTCAACCCTCTATATGCCTCAGTGTACACTCTTAAAAATTTTGGGGGGGGATTTTTGGTTTTGGAACATTTTTGGTTCCCCAAAGAACCTCTAATAATATAAAGAAATATTATCAACTAAAGAACCTTTTGTGGAATGAAAAGGTTCTATGGATGTTAAAGATTCTTCATTAAACCATCAACGGCAATAAAGAACCTTTATTTTTAAGAGTGAACCTCCGCACTGGCCGCAGCAGTTCCCTCGGGTGACTGGAGTCTCTGCCAACCTGTAGTTGAAATATAGGGGGAGAGGGCACAGTATCCAGGATAACAAAGCCTAGCTAAACCTGAGGGGGATTTGACTCACAAATAGAGATGGGAGAAGACAAAGACAAAGGAGAGAGGAGGGGAAAAGTCTAATGGAACACTGCCAGACCAAAATGGCCTCGTTCACTCATGACAACACAAGTGGGTTTTTGCATTAAGATCAGAAGACGTAAGATGTAATGGAAAGATAGCGATATGACATTATACTTATCGCAGAACAACCTCTCCTCGTGAAGCACACATAGGGAAAACTCTGGTTTAAAAGGAAATTCGATTAAACAAGATAAAATCAGTTCACCTGGTGAAATAACAAAAGATAGTAAAATACGGTCCGCCCAAACCAGCCGAAATGATGTATAGTTGTGTTAGGCATGCTACGAATGTAACAGCTTTCAATCATGGTGATGATACTCACCGCATGAGCTTTCCCACAGTTCCCATGGGCACTGTGTCATCACAACTCCAAATACTGCAGCAATGAGAACAGTGTGGGATTCACAGATTCACACAAACGGTATGAAATGATCACTTCAAGATGGGGAGACAAAGACAGAACACTACTGAGACAAATAAGCTCTGTTCCAAAACCTTACTGCCTCCATAGGCACTAGGCAGCACCCAAAATGAAATGGAACATCATAAGTATAGACAGAAACTTTGAGAGTTATACAATCAACGATTTCAACGCAGGTGACTTGAGAAGAATATAAGTCATAATAAAACATACTTTTATTCAGCAAGGATACATTAAATTGATCAAAAGTGAATGTAAAGACATTTATAATGCTGCAAAAGATTTGTATTTCAAATAAATACATTTGAACATTTTATTGTTCAAAGAATCCTGGAAAAAATGTATCACTTTTCCCACAAAAATATTAAGCAGCACAATTTTTTTTAACATTGATAATAATAATAAATGTTTCTTGAGTAGCAAATCAGCATATTAGACTGATTTCTGAAGGATCATGTGACACTGAAGACTGAAGTAATGATGCTGAAAATTCAGCTTTGCCATCACAAGAATAAATTACATTTTAAAACGGACACAGACACACATATATAACATCACATGTATAATAATATATAAAAAATATTACTTTTGAACAGTAGTGTACAGTATATGTTATTATAATCCAAATAAATCATAAATATACATATCATTTTGCTAAAATAGTCTAATGTTTCCAGATTATTTTAAATATTGTATTCATATTTTATAGTGTATTAAATAAAATTTCACTCACATTGTCCGCCATCTTTGAGTTATTTTTTCACTTAGTTTGTTGCAATGCATTCTGGGATTGCATTTGTTAAGGATGAACGTGATTAGACAAGGTATATCAGGAGGCAGCATAATTAGATGTGCAGTGTGTAAATTTTAGCGGCATCTAGCAGTGAGGTTGCGAATTGCAACCGCCCACCACTCACCCCTCCCTTTCGAAGCACAAAGAGAAGCTATGGTGGCTGACACAGGACAAAGATGTCGTCGTCTGTGACAGCAGAGAATAGCTAGCGCTCTGTAGAGAAGTTTGTCAGTTTAGGGCTACTGTAGAAACATAGCGGTGCAAAATGGCGACTTCACTGTAAGGGGACCCGCAGTGTATGTAGATAGAAATGGCTCATTCTAAGGTAATAAAAACATAATGGTTCATTATGTAAGGTCTTTATACACCACTGAAAACATAGTTATGTATATTATATTGCATTTCTGTCAATAGATCCTCATAAATACTACACACTGCACCTTTAAGTTGCCTAGCTTTAGGAACAACCTTCGCATCTGATATGTACTATGCTGCCTCTATCATGATTTGTGCACTAGGTTTTGGGACAGGCCTACAGATATAGGAAATATGACCAAATGAGTGGCCGGACGGATAGCGGAAAAAGAAAAGGGCGGAAACAACAAGACAGAAGGAGCTCTGGCCAGGTAGATGGAGAGAGAGAGTGAGAGAGAGGGAGAGAGAGGGAAGAAAGAGGGGGCGCAGCAGGGAGCATCAGGGGCTGGGGGCTGGCTCCAGGCATTGAGGGGGCATGCAAGGATTTACTCGAAGATCAACAATAGCACACTCAATAAACCCCCGTGGACGGGGGAAACTGATCCACCTCGACACATGTGAGCCCGAATTTACAAATGTTTACATCCTTTAAGGAAAAGAGGAGAAGCTGTCGATCCTGCTCGATATTTGCAATGAGCTTCAGAAGTAAACAAAATCTGGACGGCTTTTCTATGGCCTGCTTCTTTTCCCCATCATTCTCCCTCTACACCCTTCTTTTCCTATTTAAAAGACCCTGGAAGGAAATTATTCAGTTTGGCACATGAGCCGATACTGAGATGCACTCACTCAATATCGGCCTGTCTCAATATCTTAAAGACACTGACAATGAAGTGGTAGTTATTTTTATGGACTAACTCACTGAAAAATGGAGAAACCAGTTGCTGGTTTGGCCCAAAGGAAATATCACCATAAAACAATAGTTTTCAATATTAAATTGTAGGGGTTGTAACGATACCCTCATGTCACAATTCGATACATATCACGATACTGAACTCACAATACGATATTATTGCGATACTCCAAGACATATGGTAAAAGGTTAACAAGAAATGAACTGTTGATTAAAATGCTAAATTTAGTATTACATTGGGGGTGGACTTGGTGCTGGTAACCCAATGCACAGGACAATGGTGACACCAGAATAAAAATCTTCATGATTCTGAAGCTGAAAATACATGAAGCTGAATTACTTTAGATGAATATGAACCCACAAATATATTATATATTATTATACATTATATTCAACATTATATACAGGGAGTGCATAATTATTAGGCAAGTTGTATTTTTGAGGATTAATTTTATTATTGAACAACAACCATGTTCTCAATGAACACAAAAAACTCATTAATATCAAAGCTGAATATTTTTGTATCAATATTTTAAGTAGTTTTTAGTTTTAGCTATTTTAGGGGGATATCTGTGTGTGCAGGTGACTATTATTGTGCATAATTATTAGGCAACTTAACAAAAAACAAATGTATACCCATTTCAATTATTTATTTTTACCAGTGAAACCAATATAACATCTCAACATTCACAAATATACATTTCTGACATTCAAAAACCAAACAAAAACAAATCAGTGACCAATATAGCCACCTTTCTTTGCAAGGACACTCAAAAGCCTGCCATCCATGGATTCTGTCAGTGTTTTGATCTGTTCACCATCAACATTGCGTGCAGCAGCAACCACAGCCTCCCAGACACTGTTCAGAGAGGTGTACTGTTTTCCCTCCTTGTAAATCGCACATTTGATGATGGACCACAGGTTCTCAATGGGGTTCAGATCAGGTGAACAAGGAGGCCATATCATTAGATTTTCTTCTTTTATACCCTTTCTTGCCAGCCACGCTGTGGAGTACTTGTCCCCATAAACCATCACGCGTGTGATGGAGCATTGTCCTGCATGAAAATCATGTTTTTCTTGAAGGATGCAGACTTCTTCCTGTACCACTGCCTGAAGAAGGTGTCTTCCAGAAACTGGCAGTAGGACTGGGAGTTGAGCTTGACTCCATCCTCAACCCGAAAAGGCCCCACAAGCTCATCTTTGATGATACCAGCCCAAACCAGTACTCCACCTCCACCTTGCTGGCGTCTGAGTCGGACTGGAGCTCTCTGCCCTTTACCAATCCAGCCACGGGCCCATCCATCTGGCCCATCAAGACTCACTCTCATTTCATCAGTCCATAAAACCTTAGAAAAATCAGTCTTGAGATATTTCTTGGCCCAGTCTTGACGTTTCAGCTTGTGTGTCTTGTTCAGTGGTGGTCGACTTTCTGCCTTTCTTACCTTGGCCATGTCTCTGAGTATTGCACACCTTGTGCTTTTGGGCACTCCAGTGATGTTGCAGCTCTGAAATATGGCCAAACTGGTGGCAAGTGGCATCTTGGCAGCTGCACGCTTGACTTTTCTCAGTTCACGGGCAGTTATTTTGCGCCTTGGTTTTTCCACACGCTTCTTGCGACCCTGTTGACTATTTTGAATGAAACGCTTGATTGTTCGATGATCACGCTTCAGAAGCTTGGCTATTTTAAGACTGCTGCATCCCTCTGCAATATATCTCACTATTTTTGACTTTTCTGAGCCTGTCAAGTCCTTCTTTTGACCCATTTTGCCAAAGGAAAGGAAGTTGCCTAATAATTATGCACACCTGATATAGGGTGTTGATGTCATTAGACCACACCCCTTCTCATTACAGAGATGCACATCACCTAATATGCTTAATTGGTAGTAGGCTTTCCAGCCTATACAGCTTGGAGTAAGACAACATGCATAACGAGGATGATGTGGTCAAAATACTCATTTGCCTAATAATTCTGCACTCCCTGTATAGTAGTTTTATGTAGTACTAACACTAAAACTCTTTCTCACACTCACAAATACATTTTTATTTTGGGTGAACTATACACAATACAGATTGTCACGATCCACGATACATATTGTTGCATTTTTGTATTGCGATATATTGTGACACGATATATTCTTACACCCCTATTGAAATGTAATATTCACTGCAGGTATTGTTAGACATCATTAATAGTATTATTAAAAATACACACACATTCTTGAATATGTGGTTTTACGGGGACTCTCTATAGGCATAAAGGTTTTTTTTTACTGTACAAACAATAAATTCTATCCCCCTACACTCCTAACTAACCGAACCTAAATCTACCCATCACACAATTTTTTTGGGCATTTCTTGAATAAAAAAAAAACACTGTTTTGTATGTTTTTTAAGACATTTGGTTTACGAGGACACATGAAGTGTCCCCATAAACCATGTTTGCATTGTAATACCCATGTCATTATACACATTTGTGTCCTCATAAACCACATATACCTGTACACACACACACACACACACATTTATAAATAATATTATAATATTACAGTAAAACCGTTATTGTGAAATATTTTTACTGTTTAAAATTGTTTAAAAACTATTCCTGTTCTGGCAAAGCTGAATTTTTCAGCATTCAGCCATTATTCCATGATCTTTCAGAAATCATTCTAATATGCTGTTTTGATGCTCAAGAAACATTTCTTTTACTTATCAATGTTGAAAACAATTGTGCTGCTTAATATTTTTGTGGAAATCGTTATTTGTTTTTTCTCTCTCAGGATTCTTTGATGAACAGAAAGTTAAAAAAAGAGCATTTATTTGAAATAAAAATCTTTATAAAATGTCTTTCACTTTTGATTTTTAATGTGTCCTTTTTAATGTGTCCTTAATTGTAAAAATATTAATTTCAATAAACAAATACAGTACACACATACATATATATATAAAACTAAGCAACAATTACGCAGAACTTTTCAGTTAGTCATTATCATGCATAATATAATTTCTGTAAACAAATGATTTACAAAAATGATGTACAGTCACATTTGTATCTGCATCACAACCTGCGCTGGATGAGCAATGTGTAGAAGTGTAATGCTCTTTCCCAATAAGGACCAATTATCAACAAATGATTTAGTTTAAATGGAATGAGTTGAATAATGTTAGTAAAAAGATAAATTATTTAAGACATTATATTTCATCAATAATGTGTCCCAGAAAGACCCTTTTGGCAGAGGCAATAGAGCGTGTGCCTATGTTCTAACCCTCCGTGTCTTTTTCACCTCTAGAGTGTGAGCAGGAGACAGACAGCTTTCAGAAGGCTGAGGTGAGGACAAGAGGCTCATGTACTGGTTACCGGCTCAGTGAAGCCAAAGCCGAGCCAGCAGCCTGTGCTTTACACTAACGCATCCCAAAAAAAGCACATTAAAGAGTCTTTCTTTCTGCCCCGACTCAAAACCACATCTTTAAAAAAGCTTGGCTTTAGAAAAAACAACTCCAAACACTTCAGACCATAGAAGTGGTTGACCATTTCCATGCTCGGACTCCTAAATGAGGAGTCACTCTGAGGACAGTGACTGAGTTCATCTAAAAAAGATTGTAAGGGGACACATGCAGAGATGTATGGTATTTTATATCCAAAATAAACACACCTCTAGCGCAGTGGTTCTCAACTGGTTTCGCTTCAGTACCCAGACTTTTTATTGGACGTCAATTGGCAACCTACCAAGCCCCTTAAGAGACATAGTGATGGTAAAAAAAATTATATTTCAATGCTTTTGCAAATGTATCACGGCCCCCCAAGAAACTTTGTGTTCACTCTAAAAAAACAACAACAAAAAAACCTTTTGTGATCTCTGAGCAACTTTTTCATGAGCCTGAGAGCGTTTTGATGGAAATAATATGAGATGAATATTATGAAAAAAATTATATGCAAACGCAAAATGTTTTAGGGGAACACAGCACCTTTGCAAGAAAACGCAAATGTTCTGCAATACTTTTGTGAGAGAATGCTAAAGTTGTGTAAGCAAACACAAAATCATTCAAATATAATTTTTCCTGCTATCTAATTTTTTTTATCATCACGTCCCCTTAGTGGCTCTAAAGCAAGCAAACAAAGTACCTAAATATTTATTGTACATAAGTAAACAAAAGTGTTTTTAAAATCAAACACTGAACCTGTCTACATAATTTATTAATCCTATATTATAATAGGGGGGAAAAGATGGAAGAGCCAGTTCATTGACAGTTTTGACTTTTATAAAAGGGTTAAACAGCCTCAGTCATTATGTGGTTGGATAATTCCAGATGGACTAGCGTTCATTATCAGGCTGGGGTAACTACTGCCGACAACTGTGAAACCTGTGTCAAAAAGTCTGTTTTCTGACCAGCCTTCATTTGCATGTTTGAATAATACATAGTGCTTATAAGCATATTAAATGGAGTAGATATGCACGTCATTTGAAGGAAGAGATCAGACCTTCCCAGTTAATTATGAAGATGTCAAATGTCAGGCAGTGAACCTCTGCCCCTGGGGTCGCCCCCTTTAGTTTAGTGATTATATGCACAAACTACAGATAAAGTGTCATCATATAGGTTATTAGAGCTGAGAAAGATTCCCTCATTACCATTAAAAGCCAGAAAAACACAAGAAACGAGCGGAACGCTCTCTTAATTCTCTTTTCTACAATGTTAAAGCTGAAACATACTCCACACAAATATGTGAACACAGATGCACATGTTCACACAATTGGCAGAATTGGCATAAAAGTGTAATTTTACGGTCAGTTGATTCAGGCCAATTACTGATATGGCGGTGTTTAAACAGTTTAATGTTATGTGTTTATACTATGAATTGACCTGAATAATAAAATAGCCAGCTTAATGTCAAAGATATCTGAATAAAACGTCATCACCCCTTGAGTACTGAGGTTTGTTACTGCCTAGTCTCACCCTCAGATGTCAAACCTACGGACTGCCCACATTTCGTTAAAGTGGAAACACTTTTGCGAAGGTGAAAGTCTAATTCTAATTGGCTGACTTCTAGAGGTTTTTCAGGGACCTAGGCTGTGTCTGAAATCGAATACTTCTCTACTATATAGTATGCAAAAAACAGTACGCCAACAGAATAGTATGTCATATCGAATATATAGCATTTAAAAAACAGTAGGCGAAAAGTCCCCGAATGACCTACTACTTCTGACGAGATTCTGAAGTGCACATTCAATGGACACTTACTATCCCATGCAACACTCAAAATCACAGAGCGGGTCAATGCATGCTGAGACGCACAGTGTGCAGAAGTCGCCAACTTAATGTTGCAGAGTCAATAGCTACAGACCTCCAAACTTCAGTGAGTAGACAACCTCATGGAATGGGTTTCCAATGCAAAGCATCGAATGCAATGGTGCAAAGCACGCCGCTGCTGGACTCTTGACCAGTGGAGACGTGTTCTCTGGAGTGACGAATCACGCTTCTCTCTCTGGCAATCCGATGGACGAGTCTGGGTTTAACGGTTGCCAGGAGAACAGTACTTGCCTAACTGCATTGTGCCAAGTGTAAAGTTTGGTGGAGGGGGATTATGGTGTGGGGTTGTTTTTCTGGGGTTGGGCTTGGCCCCTTAGTTCCAGTGAAAGGAACTCTTAATGCTTCAGCATACCAAGACATTTTGGACAATTTCATGCCCCCAACTTTGTGGGAACAGTTTGGGGATGGCCCCTTCCTGCACATGACTGCACACCAGTGCACAAAGCAAGGTCCACAAAGACATGGATGAGCGAGTTTGGTGTGGAGGAACTTGAATGGCCTGCAGAGTCCAGACCTCAACCCAATAGAACACCTTTGGGATGAATTAGAGCGGAGACTGCGAGCCAGGCCTTCTCGTGCAACATCAGTGCCTGACCTCACAAATGCGCTTCTAGAAGAATGGTCAAAAATTCCCATTAACACACTCCTAAACCTTGTGGAAAGCCTTCCCAGAAGAGTTGAAGCTGTTATAGCTGCAAAGGATGGGCCAACTCCATATTAAACCCTACGGATTAAGAATGGGATGTCATTAAAGTTCATGTGCATGTAAAGGCAGGTGTCCCAAAATTTTTGGCAATATAGTGTACATCAGTGCCATTGCTTTGTCTCAAAATGCACACCAGTAATGTTTTTTTTGGGCACGTTTATTAAAGCTACATAAATGTCCTAATTGAACTAAAGCCTAATCCTGGCTTAATCTAAGCCCTGTCTGTGAAATTGGGCCAATGTTAATGAAAATATGAGAAGAAAAAAATAACACCAAAAGATATTAACAACGCACTAATAATTGTTTTAAAAGAAAATTATACTCAAGAAAGAGTATAATTGTTCATGATGATAATCCAATCATTGTCAATAATGCAATGATCGACTGCTTCGTAAAACACCAGTAAACTGAAACACTTTGCTAGCTTTTCTGTAACAGCGCACTAACACAGATAACGAATAGCTAAAGATGTTTTTTAAATCCATCAGCCAAAATAAAATGCCATTCTAGTCCAAGTACTACTGACTAAAATCAATGAATATAAGAAGAAACTAAACAAAAAACCTTGAACAGTGCTTTTCACTTCAGCCTTCTTCAGTATTCATATGAGCCCCATTTCTTTGTCTTTCCCTTTCCCACAAACATACCCTCAAACCCACACCAGTCTACAGTGAAGTGTTCATTTAATAACTCATTAAACGGAGCAAAAGCATGTCAGATTTCCACCTTTCAAGTCCAGAGCCGGTTTAACAAGCCAGGTGTTGGTGTGTTTGTATTCAGCCGGTGAATATGTGAGTGTGGCGTAGGCCGGTCTGCTTAAACCATTACTGTGCCATTAAGACCAAAAAGAGCTCCAGAGTCAGTGAGTGGAAAAAAAGAGAGGTAAGGGCCTGAGAGAGCCGCCAGTCAAATAGGTGAGCTCACTGTGTGTTTCTGTCAGTCACGTCCCTCTGAAGTTCATTTATAGAGGGGCAAGATGCCTCACTAGCTCCTAACAGGTAAAAGGTACCATAATATCAGCCCCGCAGAGAGAGCGGCACAACCTGATGTGTTCTTTCAACTGTACTAAACTGACTCCAGGTCACAGAAGTGTGGCCTGGACTGCCCTGATTAAGAGAGAGAGAGAGGTTGAGAAAAAAAAGGCAAGCAAAATGAAAAATAAAGCACTGACCGACTGATCCATTGGAGATTCAGCACAAAGTGGTTGTTGAAGGGACGTTGGACCTTTGCTCCACGGCGCTGAGCACACTCAATATTTCATCCTGTCCTGCAGGCCAGGGCTGCCGAAGACCACATCTCAGCCTGGTCTCACACAAACTCAAAACACTTTTATCCAAACTGATGCACAAACATAGACTATAATCTGCCGGCTAACATCGACACGTGAACACATTTTATATGTGAACTTTCCGTCTATGCTAGTTTAACATGCTATGCTGCTGGTCTACACAAGATTGTTAGGCAGGCCTTGAATCTCTGTGGTCAAGGAAAATAAATACATGCAGAAGCACCATTTACAAACCATAAGGGAATCATATGCTTTGCAGTTGCTTTAGAAAGATCACTGGAAAGCTCACAGAACCACAGTTTATTCCTAAGAGACAATAGTAATCCCATAATGCACTACTCACTGAAACATTATCACTAAAAGTGTGTGTGACATATGATCAGGTCGAGACAGAATCTGTGGATGTTTTTCTGATTGGCTGACTGCTAGAGGTTTTTCAGGGACCTTGTGTGTGCGGCGATCATTAATGCTCAACAATCTTTAAAGGAAACAATTTTTTTCCCCCCCAAGTTCCGGGACTGCAGCGATGAGCACTTCAGAGGAGCAACAAAAAAGTCTGTGAGGTTCATGATTGATACATTTTATAAAACATTAAAGGTTTTTTTGAGAGATGTGTTTATCCATACATAAATATGTTTACCCATAGCAGGGCCGTAACCACCATAGACATTGAGGGGACGAGTGCCCACCAATAATTAGAAATGGCCAAATTGTCCCCCCCAATATTTGATATTCTTGAATATATTTGATATATTCTTTGATATTCCTAAGAGACAATAGTAATCTCATAATGCACTACTCAATGAAACATTATCACTAAAAGTGTGACATATGATCAGGTCGAGACTGATCATCTGTGGATGTTTTTTCCCCAGCATGATTTCATGAGGGATAATCTGTGAAATGGATGTATGACGTATACTTGTATATTACAATGCAAACACTGAAACAGACACAAATGATGGAATCCATAATTGCTTCATATCCGACAGGATGGCTATATTTTTATTTTAAACTTTTTTTTACTCTAAACAGAAATTATCTTCTATAGAAAGGCATTAAAAGAATGTTACTCCATAAACCAAATTTACCAGTCGCTATGATGGCATTCAAATTGTGGTTCGACTGCTTCATTCCCTTGTGTCCCGAGTCATGACCCCAGCAATGACAGACACGTTTTGGATGAGGATGCAAAAAGGTCCACTATCCTTCAAGAGAGAATGGCATCAATCAGTTTCAGCAAAAATCTCATCACAGCATTTCAAACTGAATCCAGAATAACACATACTGTATACTTCTCACCATTCTGTTTTATTTTTTTTCTCACTTTCCTCAAGCCTGCCATTATCAGGCAGTTAACTATGTGTGCATTTTCAGGCCTTTGACTGCTTGCTTTTTTTCTGGCACGGGTGTGTACGTGTGTGTGTGTGTAAGTGTGAGTTTGCGAACGTGCTCTGGCTTTGTTTTTCTTTTTAAAAAATTCCTTTGATGTGCGTGTTTATTTATTTATTTGTGTTGTGTGCAGGCCTTTTCGGCGGTTAAAGCTACAGTAGATGTGCTGTGCGCAGCTCAGACTGCCATCCATCACTAGTGAACCTCTTTGACGGCTGAATCTCTGACCTCCCATTCCCAGCATCCTCCTTTTGCTGCTACAGGAACACTTCTAAAGTCACATCGCGGCCAGACCGATTTCATCAGGCTTTGCGTGAACCTGGACAGAGATATGTGTATAAATGATTAATGGCACAGTTCCCTGAAAATGCAAAAATAAATTTTAAATTGTTAGTATTAAATTTGATATGGATTTGCATGTGAATCAGAGAATAAATATTAGAAAAATTTTAAGGGAGAAGGAGGAGAGACATCATTTATTGTCATCACATACATTTTTTTTAAGCCTTTTTTTTTTTTTTTTTTTCAATTAATAGTAAAATTACACCAAAATGAATTGAATAATCTATACATATTTTATTTCAATAATCAGTATTTAATTAAAATATGTAAGGATTATTCAATTCAATTTGATGGATTTCACTATTAACTGAAATGCGTAAATAAAAAAAATAAAAAAAAAGTACAAAATACAGCCTAAATTTTTTTTTATATTTTTCCAAAAAAAAAGTATAAAGAGGTGCTTAACCTTTAAAATATTTTGATTGTCACTCTCGGGAGGGAGGCCAAAATAAATAACACACTTAGGTTAACTTTTTTTTTTTTTCCAAAATGTTTCCAAATGTTTTTATTAATATTTACTACCATTCAAAAGATTAAGGTCAATAAGATTTTTTAATGTATTTGAATGAAGGCTACATTTATTTGACCAAAAATACAGTAAAAACAATAATTTAAAAATAACTGTTTTTTTATTTTAATATATTTTAAAATGTAATTTATGCAAATCTGAATTTTCAGCATCACTCGCAGCATCATTCTTCAGTATCATGTGATCCTTCAAAAATCATTCTAATATGCAGATTTTCTGCTCAAGAAACGTATTATTATCCAAGTTCAAAATAGTTATGCTGCTTAATATTTTTGTGAAAACTGTGACACATTTTCAGGATTCTTAGATAGAAAGTTTACTTTACACTGACCTTTGATCAATTTAATGCAGCCTTGCTGAATAAAAGTATTAATTTCTTTAAAAAACAACATTGACAGCCTCTTGAGTAGTAGTTTAAAACCCAAAGTCTGTGGTTTTATATTTCTAGAAATAAAGGTTACACTTTATTTTGATGGTCCACTTTAGACTAACTATAAGCACCTTTGCAAACGCATGTTAACTAACTCTGTTAGGTCGGGGTTAGTAGAATAAGATGACATGTAGTTGTTGCAAAGTTACTTCTAGTCAGTAGAATGTCTGTTGAGGGACCATTAAAATAAAGTGTTATCAGATATTAAGCAGACAGTCTAATACTTTAATGACTATGGTTGCAAAGTTGCTTATAGTTAGTAGAATGTCTAAAGTGGACTATTGAAATAAAGTGTTACTGAAATAAATATGAATTAAACATGAAAATAGACAAGATATTAAAATAATAATAATAATAAACATAAAACTACAGTAGAATGGAAACACAGGTGCCTATTTAGCCTAAATAAATGTCATTCACAAGGCTCTAGCTAAATGTAAATGTACAAATGTAATAATCACATTTTAGATTAGGGGCCAATTCTCACTATAACTATTAACTACGAATTTTGCCTCAATATTCTCCTAATTACTACTTATTAATAGTTGTAATGTAGTTGTTAAGTTTTGGTATTGGGTAGGATTAAGGGATGTAGAATATGGTCATGCAGAATAAGGCATTAATATGTGCTTTATAAGTACTAATAAATAGTCAATATCCTAATATGCATGCAATTAAGCAACTAGTTCATAGTGAGAGTTGGACTTTAAACTAAAGTTAACAATGTTATATGTTCTAATATTCTCATTCACACACACACACAAACACAAAGTTAGAGTTTATTTGCTCTAAGGTACATAACGAGTCCATTCCATCCATAAGGAACAAATATAGCGGAAGAGAACTTACCTGATACAGACATCTTACCTTACACAAATAAATGAATCCATTCTTCAGCTTTGACCACATGAAGATGCTCTTCATCAGACCGATGGCCAGATACCCAAGAGCACAAAGGATGGATAGACTTGCTTAACCTGAAACTAGGAACACTTACAATCAAAGTTGTTTGTAAAAATAAAACAAGCAGAAAAGAAGAAAGTTGAATGTTTTGTTTGTGGTAAAAGATGCAATTATTGCTGCTTAAATAGTTCTCAATTCTTTTCAATTTCATTTACTTCTCCTATATTGTCAGTGGACAAAGAATGTTTTACTTGCATAAAAGCACACACTTCACTGAAAATGACCCTTATAATTCCAACTGTAAACGAAAGACATTTCTCAAGAGCTATGTCCTTCAACCATGCATGTGAAATTTATCACAACATTCAAAAGATGCTCGTAAGAAATAATTCACCATCCTTGTCACATGCTTCCTCAAGTGGAAGACTTACATTCATTTGCCATTGTATAAAATGAAGATATCAATAAGATTGAATGCTGAACTTTTAGAGGCTGATTCCAAGCCCTGTTCTCTTTTTAATTTGGTGTTTAAAGGTGTAAATACACTTACCTAAAGGATCATTGGCAACACCTGTTAAATTTCTCATTAATGCAATTATCTAATCAACCAATCACATGGCAGTTGCTCCAATGCATTTAGGGGTGTGGTCCTGGTCAAGACAATCTCCTGAACTCCAAACTGAAGAATGGGAAAGAATGGGAAAGAAAGGTGATTTAAGCAATTTTGAGCTTGGCATGGTTGTTGGTGCCAGACGGGGCGGTCTGAGTATTTCACAATCTGCTCAGTTACTGGGATTTTCACGCACAACCATTTCTAGAGTTTACAAAGAATGGTGTGAAAAGGGAAAAACATCCAGTATGCGGCAGTCCTGTGGGCGAAAATGCCTTGTTGATGCTAGAGGTCAGAGGAGAATGGGACTGATTCAAGCTGATAGAAAACTTTGACTGAAATAACCACTCGTTACAACCGAGGTATGCAGCAAAGCATTTGTGAAGCCACAACACGCACAACCTTGAGGCGGATGGGCTACAACAGCAGAAGACCCCACCGGGTACCACTCATCTCCACTACAAATAGGAAAAAGAGGCTACAATTTGCACGAGCTCACCAAAATTGGACAGTTGAAGACTGGAAAAATGTTGCCTGGTCTGATGAGTCTCGATTTCTGTTGAGACATTCAGATGGTAGAGTCAGAATTTGGCGTAAACAGAATGAGAACATGGATCCATCATGCCTTGTTACCACTGTGCAGGCTGGTGGTGGTGGTGTAATGGTGTGGGGGATGTTTTCTTGGCACACTTTAGGCCCCTTAGTGCCAATTGGGCATCGTTTAAATGCCACGGCCTACCTGAGCATTGTTTCTGACCTTCCAGCAGGATAATGCACCATGTCACAAAGCTCGAATCATTTCAAATTGGTTTCTTGAACATGACAATGAGTTCACTGTACTAAAATGGCCCCCACAGTCAGCAGATCTCAACCCAATAGAGCATCTTTGGGATGTGGTGGAACGGGAGCTTCGTGCCCTGGATGTGCATCCCACAAATCTCCATCAACTGCAAGATGCTATCCTATCAATATGGGCCAACATTTCTAAAGAATGCTTTCAGCACCTTGTTGAATCAATGCCACGTAGAATTAAGGCAGTTCTGAAGGCGAAAGGGGGTCAAACACAGTATTAGTATGGTGTTCCTAATAATCCTTTAGGTGAGTGTATGTGATAATTGGGCTTGGAATGAAATCTCTAAATGTGTCAAGCTGTTTCACCTCCTTCCTGCTCTTACTTGCACGGTATGATAGGAGGTTTAACTTCCTGGCTGGGATTCCTTGCTCTTTATTGGCCACATGGAGACTGAACCAACCGCTTAGATAATAATAATAATATAATAATAATAATAATGCAAACTAAAAACATTATCTTGAAAAGTACAGCAACATCACTTCACATGTTTAGCAAACAATTACAGGTAATTCACGGTGGCTAGATATTCATTACCAGGTATGTGCTATAAATAAAATGTAAGCCAGAGCAGCATGGTTCTTTTGGAGAGTTGCTGCCAACTGTGAATATTGGCTGTGTTCTGTCAGTCATGCCTGTGAGAGGTGCCAGTAAATTCTGGGTTTGTGTTAGAGAGGGCGATTGAGCATAAAACACTCACCTAAAAGCACACAGGAATAAAACAACAATCACTCAGGTCACTGAGACAGCCTTGAATGTAGTTTCTTAAGTGGGTGGCTTCTGTAAGCTTTTGGATGGGGGCTAGAAAAGAATAAGCACCAGAAACCAGTTTATACTGCGGATAATAAAAAAAAGAGAGAATAAACTTCTCTACAACTTAATACTGCTGTTTACTTTATTATATTATCATAGTTTATATTTTATAGGCCTATTTAATGGCCTGGTTTCACAGACAGGGTTTTGATTAAGCCAGGATTAGGCCTTAGTTCAATTAGGGCATTTAAGTAGCATTTATAAACGTGCCTTAGAAAAAAAAAAACATTACTGATGTGCATTTGGAGACAATACAATGGCACTGACTTCATTTAAGATGTCAGTGCAAGTTGCTTTCAGTTAAAATAGCTCAAAACATTAGGGGTGTAACAATATTCAAACAAAACCGAGTTTGACAAGGGCCAAATTGTGATGGCTAGACAACTGGGTCAGAGCATCTCCAACTTTTGTGGGGTGTTCCCAGTCTGCAGTGGTCAGTATCTATCAAAAGTGGTCCAAGGAAGGAACAGTGGTGAACCGGTGACAGGGTCATGGGCGACCAAGGCTCATTGATGCATGTGGGGAACGAAGGCTGGCCCGTGTGGTCCGATCAAACCAGCGAGCTACTGTAGCTCAAATTGATCAAGAAGTTAATGCTGGTTCTGATAGAAAGGTGTCAGAATACACAGTGCATCGTTGTAAGACCAGTCAGTGAGTGAAAGTGCTAACCTCTTCCTCTTCAATACTAGTTACAGAATAAACATGAATGAACTGAAATGTATCATATCTCGTGTAATTGCTCAATCAGCATTTCAACGGGGCAAGACGTCAATAAAACAGCTTGTAAACAATATGTCACGTAGCAATGCCATTTACCTCAGGCATGTCATTCAGTGTCCACAGTTAGCCAGAGGAATGAACTCTTTCGCTAAATATATGCACTATATTAGCCTATATATTCATTATATTTTACTTAACCTAGTGATGTCTTAATTATTTAATGCATGTTTAAAAAAATGAAAATGACAGCCACTGTAGGCCTATAAATGATTATATTTCAACGAATTGTAGTAAAAACATTTTTATAATTAGATTTAGAAGTTAATGCAAAAACTGCCTTACGTGCAGTTTACATGTTTGCATACAATTTGTTATTTGAGTGTTCATTATTATTATTAAAAAAAGCTATTTAATGTTTAGTTTTCTCTCCCTGCTCTCCTGAAGCGTACCTTGACTTCCAAACTGAGGGAAGTACTGAACCGTCAGTTTTCTGTACCATTACGCTCCTATCAAACAAGCATTTTAGTCTGGGACTAGGCTTAAGCCTTGTCTGTGAAACCGGAGGATTACGATTTAAATTCAATCCTGCCATTTAGATTTTATTACAAAATTATAACTACTTTAATCTCATAATGTTAAGACTTTATTCTTATAAAAGGCCTGTTATGAAATATCATCTCATAATCTTTCAACTCAAACAATAACACATTTTTATTTGAACACCTAATTCTGCTATTGGGCTACAGTAAAACCTTATGAATTATGAACAGCATAAATCAGAAAGGTCGCCATGCGGGAGGACTTTTGTCAAGCTTCCTTTGACAACAAATACTGAAGGATAGTCTTGCTAAAAGCCTGTCTGTTCATAGTAGGATGCACTTTTTTCTCCTCTGCGAATTGTTAGATTTTTCAAAAGACTTAATTAGAGTCAAGTCATTCGTCTTCTTTAAAAAGGATTTTGTGCATTTAGCTAAAGCCAAATTTTGGGATTCTGGAAGATCTGACAAAGTCCAACATTTAACCACAGAATAATTTTGACTAATTACTGGTTTTCCCCCATTAAGAGCGAAATGATCATTCTAAATGATCATTTATCCACCTTCTGCTATTTCTTTGCCTAAAAAAGCGAGTGTGCCTTTTCAGTTCCACATTGTGTGTTCTGGGCAGGTGCTTCCGATCATTTCCCTTTCTCTCGTCCATTCCTCTTGCCCCCTACGCTGATTTGAATGTCTGCCCTGGCCTTTGGGGATCCAGCGATTTGACCATATTTTATTTATACTTTTTTTTTTGTAAAAGCTAATATTCAGCAGCTGTGATCTATAACAGAATTACAATTTTCAGGGTCAAGAATGATTCTGATACAGCGAGGAATGGGTACAATTGCTGTTAGGGAAAAAAAAGAAGAGCAGAAAGGAAAAAGAAAAGAGGAAAAGGAAAAAAAAACACACATGAGCTGTCTTTAAATATAAATGAGAAAATCGGTAATCCCAGAGTCACTGCATGGAAAAAAGAAAATCAATACTTCTCTCAATTCACCTGGGCCATCCAGAATCCTTGAAACGAACAAAAGTTGTGAAATTTGTTGCCAATACCATACATCTTTCTCAGAACATCTTTAAAAATAAACTAGCTGGTGAGTCAAGTGGGCGAGTGTGTGTTTACACGTCAGGATATGATGTGTTTACGTGCCACACAACAAGTTTCTAATTGGGTGCGGAGTCAAGCCGGTAGGAGCCTTTTTTTTAACCTTCTCGTTTCTGAAACAGCCATTCTCTCTGGTCATCTTTCCTCTTCAGAAGCAGGGGCAGGTGAGCATGGAAGAGAAGAGGGACATCATACAGATTTTGTAACCTTTGAACCATCCATTCAATTGACCCTGTATGCCATCCTGCAGGGACCCCCATGCATGAATCTGCCTCCATTTCCTGCCCTGGGAGAAAAACGCCAGACCAGCCCTGCCATTGGATGCACGTTCATGAATATTTAATCTATTCCCCCAGCTAAGGAGGAGGTATCGCCGAGGGGGACTGAGAGACAGACATGGGGGGGGGGCACCGCCGTGCCCTTTTCTAGGCGTCGTGTCAAGACAATGAAACACATACACACACACACAAACACGCCTCTTCCCACCCTGGTGTTTATGGAGTACCATCACACACAAGCTTCATCCACAGAATCCAGTGCTTGCCCCTTCAGTCCGGGCCATCTACATACGGATGTGCTAAGCGATGCCCCCCCCAGTTCATTAGTGTGCTCTTCAGTAGCCTGTCATAGAGGATGTGCTCCATCAAAGCTGATTGACTCTCGTTTTCCAGAGAGATGTCGCAGGGTATCACCGCTCGCTCAGATCTCCTGCTATGGGGAACATGAATGGCAGGCTGCCTTTTGAAGACAGTGATTTTCCACTGATGCCTCCCAGTTGGAAATTTAGAATCTTGTCTGGTAAGACACCATATGCAAAGTAAGTCATGTCATGAAACCCAACAGTCAGGCCAAGCATCCATCACATAATAACTGATCTCTTTCTCCACATCCTGCATAGGACATCCATAGTCCAGCTGAAATATCTACATAAAATAAAGTTTACAAAACAGTACATAACTCTATCCAATCAAACAATCAATCTACCAGTCTATCTATCTATCTGTATCACTATACACTATCACACTATATATAAATTAGCATATCTATCTATCTCTCTATCTATACCACCATTTCAATATACTACGTATATGTGATTTTTATATCTATTGCAATATATGCATATATCATACCAATATTTATAGGGTCTATCAAATACATACATATACAGTGTATATTTTTGTGACTATACTGTCAGCATAGCAATTTTGACATACTATATATGAATATGAATATCTCTCTCTCTGTCTGTCAGTCTATATGAGTGACATAAAATTGTTATATAATAGCTAATTTAACATACTATATATGAATAGTCTATTTGTCTATCTATACGTCTGTCTGTCCATCTATCCATCCATCGCAATATATGCATATACTGTGTCGATATACACCGTCAATCGATCTGAGTGACTAGCCTGCTGAAAAATCCAGCAATGATGGTCACCAGCATAAGGCATGCTCAGATCACAATGGGATGCTGGTTGCTGGTTTGCCAGTCAACAGCATGGGAAAAAATATATTAAAATATACACATATATCTGTTTATTTTCCAGTATATGTGTGTAGAAAGTTCTCTAAAAAGAACCTTATAAGCGAGAGTAGGTCAGCGTAGCAGAAGTGCAGGGTGGAGGAGAGCAGTTTAGATTATGTGATATAGGTCAGGCCTGCGTCTTTGTTCAGGGTGTAACTTCTGCCTTCACACAAATGCTTACACTACAGCAGCATAGAGGAGACAAAGGGAGAGGCACACTGCTGGAGGTTTGACTGCGTTTAAAAAGTAAAATGCACTGTGCTTATACTCCATTCTTCTGTTCCACAAGGATTCTTTAAGACATCAGCCTGTGAACTGGGCTCAAAAGACAAAATGTGAAAAAAAGTGTTCAACACGTTCAACATGTCTAATGAAAGCAAGAACACGCTGCACGGGTGAAATGCAATACTGCTTTAATGACAGTGTTAAAACTAGACAAGCGTTTAGTATTTTTACATAAAACACTAATCATAAAAGTAATCACCATTTGAACAAAAATAAGATTATTCACACAAGTAGTCAGAGGGTCCTGATCATTGCTAGGCCTTTGGCCTGGAGCAAACAGCCACATGTAAAGTCACTCCCACTGACACACAATAGTCCACAGTGCAAACACAGTATCAGATCCTTGGTTCCAACTGATGGGTATTCACTCATATAATGGGACACACCAGAAGAAAACATAATTGATGGATGTCATGTCACATCAACTGCATTCATTATTCACAGGAGAATGAGGATATTGTTGTGTGCATTTGTGCAACACGTTTGTACAATTGCACACAGTTACCCAGATAATAAATTAAAATAATAATAAAAAGGAAACTATTATCCCACTGTGCTTTACAAGAGAGGCCACAGATCTCCCTATACTAACACACAGCCATCTGTATTATCTATAGGGTGAAATATTACCCCTGGATGTGTGAACGAGTAAAAATAGAGAGAGATGCACAGTTTAAACATGGACCTCCTATCATGCTCTCCAGCAACCTCAGAAAAAGTGCAATCAGCAAACACTGGTGATCATTTCTGCAGGCTGCATCTGCTAATGTGACATCAATTATAGTGTCAATTGAAAGACACTAAAATTCAAGTTTTAACAGACCTCTCACTAAGTCCACCTTAAAACGGTTTCTGAAAAATCTTACCCAGCAATTGTTGCCGTTTACCATATTAGTATAGACAAGCTTCTTCATGCAAGTCCATGAAAGTTCTGGGTGCTTCAATAGTTAAATTAATTTAAGAAAAGAAAGATAATTACTCAAATATGGTTAAAAAAATTAAATAAAAATAGCTAAAAATGTATCTTTTATTTTTACATTTTATTCAGATTCACAGCCTTTTAAAAATCACAATACAGTGTTAATTTAAGGAATGATTTATATATATATATATACAGTACTGTGCAAAAGTCATAGGCACGTTGGTATTTTCACACGAAAAATGTTTTTAAGCCAGTTATTTATATCTTTTACTGTAGTGTGTCAGTAGGAAATATCAGTTTAAATTTCCAAACATTCATTTTGCAATTAATTGTAATAATCCAGTGAGATTTTTATTTATTTTTATTTTTTTTTATGCACAAGAAGTCTGACAGCAGCCGGTATGATCTGATCTCACCATCATTGAGTCTGTCTGTGATTACATGAAGAAACATAAAAAACTGAGATGGACTAAATCCAGAAGAACTGTGGCAACGTCTCCAAGACACTTGAAGAAACCTTCCTGCAAAACTACATGAATAGGTGTAGGAATAGATGCAGGTGACAAAAGCCGTTTTAAACGCAAAGGGTGGTCACCCCAAATATCGATTTGATTTAGTTAATAGAAGTTAATTCATAAATAAAAGCTATTTATGTTATTATTTTTGACAGCATTCTCACTTTAAAGCATTCTGACAAGTGCCTAAACTTTTCACAGTACTGTAGTTTTGCAGGTAGGTTTCCTCAAGTGTCTGGGAGACGTTGCCTTAGTTCTTCTGGATTTAGTCTGTCTCCGTTTTTTCTGTTTCTTCATGTAATCACAGACAGACTCGATGATGGTGAGATCAGATCATACCGGCTGCTGTCAGACTTCTTGTGCATAAAAAAAAAAAAAAAAAATCTCACTGGATTATTACAATTAATTGCAAAATGAATGTTTGGAAATGTAAACTGATATTTCCTACTGACACACTACAGTAAAAGATATAAATAACTGGCTTAAAATACCAACGTGCCTAAGACTTTTGCACAGTACTGTGTATATATATATCTGTAACATATAGTCCACTGGAGGCGAGTTGCAGAACCCAAGTGCAGTTTATTTAAACCAAACACAAACAAAGTAAACAATGACTTGACTTGATCTTGACTTGACAACATGAACCAAAACATAAACTTGGACAAAACATGGACTCACCAACAAAGGGTTACAAGGGCTTCAACATAAGGGCTTCAATACACAAGGGGTGCTTCTCAATTCTTATTTGTGCATCCTCATGTCCTTTCCTCGCGTCTTAGCTCCACCCCTTCATGATGCGAGGGAAGGATGCAAGGAAAAGACGCGAGGACAGAGGAATTGAATCAAGTGAAATGATATATCATTGTTCCCTTTAGCGTCACCTCAAAGCGTCGTCAATTAATGACTCTACACCGCTGGGTTTAGCTTGCACGTCGGGATTCTTGAACATTAGAGATAATCATTTATATTGTAATAGTTTCAACATCCACAAAATACCACATATGTCCATAAATTTTTTATTATTTTACCAGTTATTATTAATGAATTATTCCCAGTTTTTAACTGCTTTTTATTGGTTGTATAGTATTAGTTTGTCTAATTTTCTTAAATTTTCTTGTGCTTTGATATAATTCTGCAACTGTCCTACAGTTGATGTTATTTGACATACATTTGTGTCTTGTACATGAAAACATAATAATAATGATTAATAAACTGTGGAAAGATGTGAAGCGGGAGGAGAATTAATACGTGCGTCACGTTTAGTCGATAAAACACTTCCGCAAAGGATACACCCGTGTATCCTCGCTCATGACTCCTCAGAAAGCCTCCTCACTCCTCGATCCTCACCTCCTCGAGGTGCAATTAAAGAGTTGAGATGTCCTACAAGATGGTTGAGCTCGGTCGGTTTCCGGGTCATAGGATGGAGGACGGAGGAGCAAGGAAATGAGGAGGGATATTGAGAAGCACCCTAGAACTGAAGACTGAACAAGACACACCTGAGAACAATCAAGACAATGAACCAATGACAGAACTCAACTGAGAACCCACATGACTAAATCAACCAATGACAACATGGGAAGCACATGGCATGATCTCATGAGGGCACAAAGGAATCACATGACAAAGGAAATATGACATTGAACATAACAAAATAAGATATATATATATATATATATATATATATATATATATATATATATATATATATATATATATATATATATATATATATATATATATATGCTGTATTAGTATATATTAGTGCTGTCAAATCAATTTATCGTGATTAATCACATCCAAAATAAAAGTTTGTGTTTACATAATGTGTGTACTGTGTATAATTATGTATATATAAATACACACACACACATGCATTGAATTTTTTTTTATATTTATATATAAAATATGTATATTTATATATAAAATATGTATATTTATATATCATATATATTATATAAATATACAGTTTATACATGCAAATATTTCTTAAATATATACATGAATGAGTGTGTATTTATATATACATAATAATTATACACAGTACACACACAAATATTATGCAAACACAAACTTTTGATTTGACAGCACTAATATACTGTATAATGCATCTGCATCTATCTAGCAAGATGTCAGTAAATCAAGAGCAAGCGCCCATCTCTGCCATGACCGCATGGATCTTGCCTGCCTCTTCGTAGCCTGTTCTGTGATAGGAGCTAATCAGAGTCTCTTTCTCACTAAAGGCCTGCTAGCCAAAGTCACTTAGCAGGGTTAACGTCAGGCATAATGAAATATTAAAGTCTGTCTGTAACTGCCACTATTGTTGCCCCTCGGAATAAGATATAACCCATTTTTGACAAGTTTTCATCCTCCTCACATAGAAGACACTACACGCAAACCAAATCAGCTACAGAGAAGAGGGTAATGAATAATCTATTTCATATTCCAAAGGCACCCGCTGCTTAGAGAAAGAGAGAGAGAGAAAGGATGGAAGGAGACCATAGAGGGTGAAAAAGAAGGATGAAAAGAAAGGAAGAGGGAAAAAAAACGACGGGAAAAAAATAGATGCGGCAGATGATACCGCCAGCCAGCCGAAGGCGTCATGTGACACACCTAATGTTTAAATAATAAAAAAGGGGATATAAACAAATCATTAGCCCCCCCGATGGTTGTTTAATGCAATTTCTTAATGAACATAATAGCCACAACTAATAATGAAAGAAAATAAAAACATCTAAATGGGCCCCAACTTATCGTCAGTGCTCAATTATTTCCTTGTCAAGTTGTTATGATTTAATGAGCCCCAGTGGGACTGACGGCTGTCAGTCAGCTCTGACTTTTTGACACCATTACAACTTCAAATAGAGCCGCAGCCACGCTGCTTTTCCACCAGCCACACGCTGCTGAGAGGATCTGACAGGCCCAAGTAGAGAGAAAGAGAGAGAGCGAGAGACAGATAAGGCACATACACACACACACACACACACACACACACACATATACACACAGATACTGAGCCAGCAAAAGACACCAACACACATCCAATTCATTACATGCACAGCCGTCTGATGTCTCGCATACACACTCGCAGGTGTGGGAAACAAACGTGTGGCTCCGCACATGTGTGTGAGGAAAACAAGGACAGACAAATCTCATCGCTATCGTACTTAAACGCACACTCTCTTTCTCTTCGCCGTTTGATGCAAAACCCAATCACAGAGGTCATTATCTGATGAGGTTTGTTAAACTGGCGGGATTCAGCTCCCCCTCGTTCTATCTCTTCCTTTCTCAACTTAATGATAACTCTCAATAGGTTGGCCCCACATGGGACACGCGGAGCCGCACTATTTTGTTGGCCATTAATTTAGAGCTTTGAAGCCATAGCTGTGAAGTAGAGGCAGAGAAAACCCCCCACCAGGCTGCTTCCAAAATAAGACAATCCACCCGGCCTGAAACAGAATATCAAATGCCGTCTGCCTGTCTGTCTGTCAGACGGTCCATCTGTCTGTCTGTCAGGCACCTCGATTGGCCGAGGTGTGCGCGCATGCGTCACGCGTGGCAGGGCTCTTGAGCATGAGGTGATGGGAAGAGCTGTGACGCATGTGTTAAAACCTAGTGAGTCGCCTACATAGGCAGCATCACAGGCATGCTCCCCATGTAAAGGCCTAATAATATGCCTTTGGCAAGACTTTGGCAAAATTTTAAGGCAGCATCGCATATATCCTTCGTGGAAAAAACTCTGACAAAAATAAAACTAAGATGGAAGATGAACTAAGAAAAATGTTAATTATATCACTGATTCAATAGCAAAAACAGCTGTAATTCAAAGTAATTAAAAATAGTTCATTTTGATTAATATTTTTGTATGAACCAAGATGGCAAACGAAGTGAAATGTTGATCATGTCCTATATAATCGCTTCACAAACATGGAATGCTTCGCATTGTCATTAGCTTAGCAACATGCTAATAGCGAAATGACAAACAAAATAAAATGATGATAAATATAATTGATTCACTAAAATCGATTATTTGACTTTATGCTTAACACATTATGCCATTAGCTTAACAACATGCTAACAGCTAACGCTTTAAAGTCGGCATGAAATGGAAGTTGCAATCGTCTTTTCTTCCCTATTGTGATGTTTATGCGAGTGAAAAAGCTTCTTGAACAAGAAAAAATGTAGGATGGGACTTGATTTTGTTCATCAGGAATTGACTGGATCATTGTGGTTTGCTATTGCTGTGATGTCATGTGAGTGACAGGTTGTCCCTCCGTCACGCCATCAGAGAAGAGATGTCACTGCAAGTTGGAGGGGAAGTTATTTTGATGAAAGACTATGAGAGCAATAATGATGTGCACGGATAAATCATTTATAATACAGCAATATTCTATAAAAAACAACAATTGTCAATTTTGATTTCATTGTGACTTAAAATCAAAATCGATTCAAAACGACATACAAAGTGAGATGTTGGTTATAAATTAGGGCTGTCACCGTTAACGTGTTAACACATGCAATTAATTTAAATTCCTTAATGCGTTAAAATAATTTAATGCAATTAACGCAAATAAATTACAGAAGTACGTGAAGCTGCATCATTAGCGTAATTTTTGTCAGGCAGTTAGATTATCTTAGAAGGCGGGAGTTTATCACAATCACACTGAGCATCTACAAGCACCTGTAACCCTGGTAGGAGGAAATTTCCATTCTAACTCTTTAACCCAAAGTTTTCAGAGATCAGTAATCGAATTCAAATAGGGCTAATGTAAAGAAGGCCAGGCTGATTACATCAGACATATCAGAGAGAATAAAGACTCACATTGCGGTTTTAGTGAATTATTCATTCCAGTGTGTGCTTTGCTTTAAAACACGAGCTCGGTCGTATTCTGCTATTGTTTCTGAAGAATGCAATTTTGGTATCGTACAGTAAGCACGTGAGAGTCTGGTATATTGATGCACAAAGAACAAACCGTGTATGTGCGCGCTCTAGAACACTGATCTCGTTGTTGTTGCTCTGTACACATACTATACACTGTGAATTCTGTAACGTTTTTTTCTGTAATGAAATGGGTGCTTAGGTGTGTATAAATGTATTATAGAATATAATTATATGGACTCCTTATAGTTGGTTATTTAGTGTCCTTTTAGAGTCTCCAATGATCCTTGAAGCTTGCAGAAAATACAGTTTTCTGATTGTTTACTTTGCTGGATATAGCAAATGATGACAAAATGAATGCGTTTAATGAGATAAATGGCGTATGCTTAATTTTGCGACAAGTGTGCGATTAATCGCGATTAATCACACAACAAGAGTGTGATTAATCGCAATTAAAAAACTGTATTTGATTGACAGCCCTATTATAAATATAATTGAGTCACAACCATTATTTGTCTGTTTAACATATTGCTTAGAAAACAAGCTAACAGCTAACTCTTGTTTTTATATGTAAATTATTTGTTTTTATGCTTAATTGTCATTAGCATAGCAACACTCTTCTTTAGACATCAGCTGCCTATGTAGGCATTAGATATCAAGAGAACTCACTACGTTTTGGAACTGAGCCGGAGTGTATGAAATACACAAAGGAATCCTTGCATAAATGACAAACTAACTGAAATGAACTATTAGGCACAGTCATCACTTTCTTCTACACTAATACCCAAACAGCAGGTGTAAGCCAAGAGCTGACTCCCAAATTTCACATATTTCCATACTGATGCTTGCTAGTTGGTCCCCCTATAGGAATAATGAAGCACATTTACAAAAATATTACACAGTAGAGACAAATGATGTGATTTTAATGTCAAACACTAATAGCTAAAACAGATTCCAGATAAACCGAAAGAAAAATACAGCAAAAAATACAGTACAATTCATCTGAAATGACAAATAAATACAGGAAATACATTTCTTATTAGTAAGACTGACTACAGCTACTATCATGCTGTCAGATTTGATTAGTAAAGGTAAGAGTGGACATGGATATTTTCTTGTTCAAAGCAGTCCTGCTGGTTTAACTAAACACATGCGAGGTCTTTGCTGACCTTAGAGGAACAGCGTGAGAAGCTACTAATCCTGGATGAAGGGGGACTGAGAGACGGGCATGTGACCTTTGGGCTGTGTGTAGTGTGTGATTCTGCACCGTGTGCTAAATGGTACTGCACCGGGGGCCTTGCCTTGTGTATGGCTCACACAAACAAACACACACACACATACCTGATGGATAGGACTTTCCAGTACCTTTTGGCTCTCATGCCCTTTTCCCGCCTACAAAACCCCCCAAAACTAAACATTAAACAGCAGGTTATGACATAGGTTGATGTTCGCCTTCCTTGTCTTCATTCATCTAATGTTCTCATCTTGGTCCTCGTGTCCACACGTTCGTGCCGGGTTTCTCTATGGGTCGGTAAGTTTTAAAAGTAATGGACGCAGCATAAATATAAGGGGAGAGAGGGTAGGCACGGTCCCGCTCCGCTCGAGAGCAGCGAGGAGAGGCCCCCTGTCACTGCCCACCAGGAATGATTCATGTGAACAATTTGTCCTAATTACTCCAGCCCAACGCTTTTGTCACTATTAATCTTACACACACGCTCATACACACTCACACATGCACGCATAGGGCCAGTCAGTGGAGATCAGTGCCCTCGAAAATTGAAATAGATGGCCAAGACGATGGTGAGGAGGATGATGGCGCCCAGGATGAAGACCAGGACACGATTCTGAATGATCCTGTGGGTGAGGAGAGGGAGAGATGGAGAGAAAGAGAAGACAAGAGAAAGGGACATTAATTGAGACGATCGTAAAAACATCTTCACACAAAATAACATGCGATCGAGTACATGCCCTGAGTACAAATTTATTTTTCTGACTGAGCTCGATAAACAGATTTCACTTCAGTCAGATCGGTCTTAAAAAAAAAATAACACATACTGTTGTGCAAAACATGTCACACGGCATGACAACTTTGCCTTTTTCTTTTCCATCTGTCTGCAGACACGCTTAGAGCATTTATTTTTCTCTAAAAAGTAAAAAGTGTGGCTTGTGGCATTCCTCCAGCTAATAAATTTCACAAATTTACTGATGGAATTCTCCATAAAACTCACTTTCCTATTATCACATGACCAAACCAAAAAGGCAATCTGTGCCTGCAAGTCAAGACTCCACAGATTCACTCAGTCAATCACAAAGTTCTACACATTAATTGTATATTTATTTATTTCTAAACTATAATTCACGAGATGTCAGGAACATGTATCATATATCAGTTTTTAGTTGATATTAGTGATTCCACCCCCACAAATTGCACACATTTTATGAAAAAACAGCAACATTGTGAAATATTATTACAATTTAAAATAATGGTTATCTATTTTGATAAACTTTAAAATGTAATTATTCCTGTGATGCCAAAGCTGAATTTGATCATTTTTCCAGTGTTCAGTATCACATGATCACAAATCATTGTAATATGCTGATTTGCTGCTCAAGAAACATTTCTTTTTATTTTCAATATTTTCAATTATTGTCATGCTGCATAATATTTTTGTGGAAAATGTGATGCGTTTCTTTTTCAGGATTCCTTGATGAAAGGAATTTAAAAGAAAATTTTAAAGAACAGGAATTTTAATAGAAATGTTTTGTAACATTATAATAGTCTTTACTGTTACTTTTTTATCAATTTGATGCATCCTTTCTGAATAAAAGTATACATTTTTCAAAGAAAAAAAGGGGAAAAAAGAATTGTATGTGTGTGTGTTTGTGTATATATATATATTTAAAAAAAAAACATGACCATCAGCTACCCATAAGAGAGTAATAATCTCAGCTTCATTTTACACACTTTACCATATCATATAGCACATTTTTTCCCCAAAACAGAAAATGCAGAAAAAGTGAATCTGTCTGGTCAGAACTAAGACAAAAAAACAGACAAAGTGTTTGAAAAGTGACAAAGTGGCACAAAGTGGGTTTGTGGACAAGTACAGTGAGGGTGAGAGCAGGAGTTGTAGGGGTGAGACCCTGGGATGATCTCTTGGGACGAGTTTCTGTCTCCTGTGTCATTCCTGATAAATGACAGAATTATCCCATGTGCTGACATGTGGAGAGAGCAGGACCACTGTCCACTCCTATAAGCAGGAGATGAATAACTCACACACACCCATTCATCACCACTGCAGCCGAGAAGCACTCTTCCCCATCCAAACACACACACACACACACACACACACAGTAAAAAAAGGAAAACAACATTACAATACACCCCTCAAAAGCTGACTAGTATTCGTATGTCTATGCTCCGAAATGTTTATTTTGTTAAGATAAACCATCAGAGGCTTTATTTTCACTGCACTGACGAAAGGTGAGTTCTGATTGGATGCTGGGCTGGCATAATTCATAATTGGGAGTGCATGCTTGACGGAGGACATTAATCAGAGCATGTTTAGCAAGGCCAGATCTCCCACATGTCTCTTTAAGTAACATTCATTATTTACACTGGCTAAACACACACACACACACACACTCACACTCATTCACACGTTATGGTATCTTCGTGGGGACTTTCCATAGACATCATGTTTTTTATACTGTACAAACTGTATATTCTATCACCTAACTCTAACCCTACCCTTAAACACACACACACAAACTCCAAGCAAAAGGACAGACTGTTCATGATGTTCAGTGATGTGCTGGTGCCTAAAGGGACAGGAAACAGCCGTGGGAGAGGGATGAATGAGAATTCTTGGGTCTGTATAAAGAATGTGTGTTGCAGGATGGTAGGGTTGATTCTGTGCTCAGTCTACTGGAGGTAGTTTATGTCAAGATCATGTGACCCTTATGTATATTCTACTTCTTGTTAATCAATATTAAGATAAAGTACACTACTGTTCAAAAGTTTCTGGTCAGTAAAGTTAAAAAAAATAAATGAAGGATTTCATAAAGCAAGGACATATTACATTGATCAAAAGTGACCGCAAAGACATTTGTAATGTAGGAAAATATTAATTTCAAATAAATGCTGTTCTATTCCTCAAAGAATCCAGAAATAAATGTGTCATGGTTTCTACAGAAATATTAAACAGCACAACTGTTTTCAACATTGATAATAATAAGAAATGTTTCTTAAGCAGAAAATCAGCATTTTAAAATGATCACTGAAGGATCATGTGACACCAAAGCCTGGAGTAAAATTCAGGCCACCACAGGAATAAACTAATGTTTTTTTTTTTTTTTTTAAATATATTAAAATATAGAAAGTTATTTTGATCAAACAAATGTAGCCTTAGTGAGCATTAAATAGTTCTTCGAAAAAAATCTTACAGACTCCAAACTTTTGACTGGTAGTGTAGCTGACTGCCTACAGATGTCTTGTAATCTCACGGCTCAGTATTGAAACACAGATTGTCCTTGGAAACCGAAGAACTGTTTATACTAATTATTACCATTAATAAACTGGTGAACATTAATGTGTTTTGACATATTGTTACCATACATTTATAAAAGCAATAAGCCAATTGAAGCTACCCTGGTAAAAAGTGTTTAGGCAGGATCGTCATTTACTCTTAGTACTTTAAAGCACAACCTCTTGAAAATTCATGGACTGAACTCATAAATCAATTTCTACTAACCTTAATTTTCTGACTAAAACCTCAGCTGTGGATTTTTGACTGAAGTGCAAAAGATTAAATACGGTGTGTGTGTGTGTGTGAGAGAGAGAGAGAGAGAGAGAGAGAGAGAGAGAGAGAGAGAGAGAGAGAGAGAGAAGAGAGAGAAAGAGAGAGAGAGAGAGTTGGTGTGAGTGGTTCAGGGGCCAGGCTGAGCTGTTAGCAGTAATGTAGATTAATCTGCCTTTGGTAAGGCTGCTCTGACAGGCCCTTGAGGGTGGGCGGAGAGGCCCCGGGCAGCCCCGCATCCAGACACCGAGACAGAGCGAGTGAGTGAGTGGCCCAGTCATCACAGAGAGCAGCCATGCTTCCTTCTCTTCAATAACACCAGACCTAAAAACACTCTGAAAAAGACACTGGAAAGTGCATGAATCTATTCACTGAGATCCGTTGTAATTTGAGGAACATGTTTGGGGAAGTAATTCATCCTGTCATGTATGAGAGCTCAAATACTCACTGATGGAGGGGAACTTTTGTCTGTAAACTTTAAAATCTTCCCCTGTGGCAGTCCCTTTCAACTTTAACTAAAAATAACCACGAATGGATCTCAAAGAACAGAAGAACCAAAACACTATTTGTACCCCGTTTCCACCTCTCTCAGAACCAATCTGCATACTTTAGAGCCAAATGATGATGTAACTGACTGTTAATAAATAATCTGTCCACAAAAAAACATGCCACATTGCTGTCTTTGTTTACAAGCCTTCATCTTACTTTTGAGAACACATTTTTGACATTCAAAGTAATTTAATTGTAATCATGAGCTGGCCTTGATATAACAGTTACAAGTTATTAAAATATACAGAATAATGAATTAAAAGATGATTGATGATAGATGATAGATAGATAGATAGATAGATAGATAGATAGATAGATAGATAGATAGATAGATAGATAGATAGATAGATAGATAGATAGATAGATAGATAGAGCATATTAGATTTCTGAAGGATGATGTGACACAAAAGACTAGAGTAATGATGCTGAAAATTCAGCTTAATATATTTAAAAATATATTAAAATAGAAAACAGATATTTTAAATTGTAATAATGTTTCAAAATATTACTGTTCATGTATATGTATATGTATATGTATCAAAAAGTGAAACTTGTATATTATATTCATTCATTACACACAGACTGATATATTTATCATATATTTATTATATTTAACATATAACTGACAACTAAGGAAAATCCCAAATTCAGTATCTCAGAAAATTTGAATATTGTGAAAAGGTTCAATATTAAAGACACCTGGTGCTACACTCTAATCAACTAATTAACTCAAAACACCTGCAAAGGCCTTTAAATGGTCTCTCAGTCTAGTTCTGTAGGCTACACAATCATGGGGAAGACTGCTGACTTGACAGTTGTCCAAAAGACGACCATTGACACCTTGCACAAGGAGGGCAAGACACAAAAGGTCATTGCAAAAGAGGCTGGCTGTTCACAAAGCTCTGTGTCCAAGCACATTAATAGAGAGGCGAAGAGAAGGAAAAGATGTGGTAGAAAAAAGTGTACAAGCAATAGGGATAACCGCACACTGGAGAGGATTGTGAAACAAAACCCATTCAAAAATGTGGGGGAGATTCACAAAGAGTTTACAGCAGCTGGAGTCAGTGCTTCAAGAACCACTACGCACAGACGTATGCAAGACATGGGTTTCAGCTGTCGCATTCCTTGTTTCAAGCCACTCTTGAACAACAGACAGCGTCAGAAGCGTCTCGCCTGGGCTAAAGACAAAAAGGACTGGACTACTGCTGAGTGGTCCAAAGTAATGTTCTGTGATGAAAGTAAATTTTGCATTTCCTTTGGAAATCAGGCTCCCAGAGTCTCGAGGAAGAGAGGAGAGGCACACAATCCACATTGCTTGAGGTCCAGTGTAAAGTTTCCACAGTCAGTGATGGTTTGGGGTGCCATGTCATCTGCTGGTGTTGGTCCACTGTGTTTTCTGAGGTCCAAGGTCAACGCAGCCGTATACCAGGAAGTTTTAGAGCATTTCATGCTTCCTGCTGCTGACCAACTTTATGGAGATGCAGATTTCATTTTCCAACAGGACTTGGCACCTGCACACAGTGCCAAAGCAACCAGTACCTGGATTAAGGGCCATGGTATTCCTGTTCTTAACTGGCCAGCAAACTCACCTATGGGGTATTGTGAAGAGGAAGATGCGATATGCCAGACCCAACAATGCAGAAGAGCTGAAGGCCACTATCAGAGCAACCTGGGCTCTCATAACACCTGAGCAGTGCCACAGACTGATCGACTCAGTAATGCTGCTGCAGTAATTCAGGCAAAAGGAGCCCCAACTAAGTATTGAGTGCTGTACATGCTCATACTTTTCATGTTCATACTTTTCAGTTGGCCAAGATTTCTAAAAATCCTTTCTTTGTATTGGTCTTAAGTAATATTCTAATTTTCTGAGATACTTTCTGAGATTTTTTGGGATTTTCCTTAGTTGCCAGTTATAATCATCAAAATTAAAAGAAATTAACATTTGAAATATATCAGTCTGTGTGTAATGAATGAATATAATATACAAGTTTCACTTTTTGAATGGAATTAGTGAAATAAATCAACTTTTTGATGATATTCTAATTATATGACCAACACCTGTATGTATGTATGTATATGTGTATATATATATATATATATATATATATATATATATATATATATATATATATATATATATATATATATATATATATATATATATATATATATATATTAGAGCTGTCAATAGATAAATCACACTCTTTTGTGTGATTAATTGCACACTTATTGTGAAATTAAGCATACATCATTTATATTGTTTTACATGATCATTTTGTCATCATATGCTCTATCTAGCCAAGAAAACCGGATTGAAGGGTGATTCTCAAAATTTTCTGCAAGCTTTTTTCAAGGGGAATTTAGGTCTTTCCAAAAAAGGAGACTCAGAGACTCCAAAAGGGCACCAAATAGGAGTCCATATAATTCATAAATTTATGCACACAAAAGCACCCGTGAAAAAAAAGACTTCAGAATTCACAGTGGTCACACTTTAGATTAGGGTCCAATTCTCACTATTAACTAACAGTGCAGCACATTTGCCTCAAATCTGGAAAAGGGGTTTTGGATACTTCTGTGGCTAATCTATGGTTCCTCTACTGCCAGTCTCACCTGGGTTGAATCACATTAAAGGGAGGACAGAGACAGAGAGAGCGGACGAAAGGTTATATCTGTTGCCTGTCTGATGGAGGTTCTATCCCATGCTGAACCATGTCTGGACAGAACAGAGCAGGACCCATCAAACCGCATCCATCCTCTCTGTCAAACACATGACAGAGGGCTGGAGGAGACCTGTTCATGTTGTCACAGCTCATAGCTCAGGGTAAACCTTCTTTTACACGGTCACCTTTTCTGTCTCTGTCTAGCTTAGGTCGGAAAAAGAACCAGGGGTTCAAAAATGCACATGTAAAATCAAATAAATAAAGTTTGCTTCAATGTAGCATATAAAGTAAAAATCTTAACATTAAATCTTCACTGACACACAACCTTGCTCAACTAATATTAAATATTTAATACTTCAAGAACTCACACTTGTTAAATTGTTAGCATGATCTCATGTACCAATAGAAATTTATCATGTCTAGTTGGGCAAGAGATAAGACTCCAGTCTACGCAGTTCAATTCCCATGCTGGAATAAATGAATTTATGTTTTTTAATGAACCAAATCAAACTGTAACTCTGGTAGATCACATTTGGTTTCATTTTATTGACTTGATTAAACTCACCTCAAAGCAGTGATGAACTTTGCATTTCTGAATGCTTCAGCCAAACCTATTCACACAATAAATACTACTGCTACATAATATTACCTAAAAAATTTGTAACACTGTACCTATAGTAATTTACGTATTAACAATCATAAATTAAAGTACACTAACATTTAAATGTTTTGGGGTCGTTCCAATTTTTTATGTTTATGAAAGAATTATGCTCACCAAGTCTGCATTTTGATAAAAAAATACAGTAAAAACAGTAATTTTCTTTTTATTATATTTTAAAATGTATTTTTTTTAATGTCAAGCTAAAGCTGCATTTTCAGCAGCCATTACCCCAGTCTTCAGTGTCACATGGTCCTTTAGAAATCAGTCTAATATGCCAATTTGGTGCTTAAGACATATTTAAAGCATCCTTATAAATGAATGTAAATAAAAATATTTTCTTTTTAAAAAATCGTACTGACTCCAAACTTTTGAACAGAAGCTCATAACTTTACATAATTTGAAGACAACGATCCACATTGTCTGTCCCATTAACTATATCCCCCCCATCCCCCACCCCCACCACTATATCTAAGCAGGCACTGCCAAATTAAATCCTTCCGAGTCAATTGGGTTAAAAACATAAGTCTAACCTCAGAAGCACAACGCCAAAGAACTAATGTCTGTGTGTGTGTTTATGTAAGTGTGAGTGTGAGTGTGAGAGTGAGAGTGAGAGTGAGAGTGTGTGTGTGTGAGAGAGAGAGAGAGAGAGAGAGAGAGAGAGAGAGTTCAAGCTACGAAAAGCCCATTTATCAGTGGAGGAGGTGGAGGAGACAGAGACAGATGAAAATAATGAGGAGTTTTCTGTCAGGAAAGATTTACAAAATCGTACCCGCGTTATTAAAATTTAAAACCTTTTTCCCCTTCTTTCCCACTATTTTTTTTCCCTCTCTCGTACACTCTCAGTTCCCCTTATTAGTAGCCCTAATGAGGGCAGTGGTACACCACTATGCCTGGGTGTGTGGGGGGAGGTGGGTGACAGAAGTTTACCCCATTCAAACACCACCACACACATATACACTCATAAACACACAAACCCTTTCGCAATACACAAACATCCCCCAGCAAACTCTCATAACCACACACACCAAAAACAAACACATTGTCTAAAACCTGCATTTTTGTCATTTAAACCACTTAATAAGCAGTAAGTTTTAGGATTCTGAAACAATTAAAATTGTGCAACGTAATATTAAATAGAAATACTTCATATCCTAGTCACTAATCATATAAGCAAATTGTGACATTAACTTGCACACATTTGTACGTGCATTTTCTTTTGAAGCAAATAAAAAGAATCACTGACTGTGTGAGTGGTCTGCATTTTCTTTTTTCTTTCTTTTTTTAACCACACCATGTATTGTACTGCACTGGAGCAAGATAGAAATAAAAGGAGTGAAAGTGGGAGGAGAGTCAGCAGGATCAATGTGTTCACTAATGGTCTGACTGATGGACATGATGCTCTACGTGTGTCGGTACGGTGAGGAAGGCCTGTGGAACTGATCCTGTGTTGGAGTGTGTGTGATCACACTAACAAAGATAAATGTTTTAGCAGGGCTTCTCAGCTGCCTTACTGTACTGTACATGTCAAAGCGGCCTTTAAACCACCTTACCTGTCAATAGCTCAGAGCTTTTGATGTAATAAAGACAGGCAATAGCATTCTTTGTAGTATCTTTCAGAGTGATGCAGAGAGTCAGCATTAGCAACTGTGATGGAACTAGCAGCTGTCAGTAAGAACTGGACTAAAGGGTGATTTTGAGATTTATGCCAATGATAGAGTTATGTTCTGATGACCGATATATTGGTCAAACCAATTAATTGGCCAAAATGTTGCCATTTTAACATTGGTCAATAACTGTACTCACCACCTGGTCAATTTTAGCCTGCCCTGTTTTCCAAAAATGTTATTATTATTTTAGTAAATAGTGTATAGTTATAAGTTTCAATGCATGTATAAGTTACATGCATTGAAATTTATATATTTGAGTATATACAGTACCAGTCAAAAGTTTGGAAGGTTTTTCAGTTTTTTCAAATTCTTTTTTTCATATATTTTAATATATAAATAACAAAAATCTAACCTTTCATTGAAATAAAAGAAATGAAAATGTGGAGAAAATCTCTTTATGAAATAAATGTTATTTGTTAAATGTTATATAATATAATTTAAAATATATAAAAATACAAAACAGTTATTTTAAAGCTGCAGTCAGTAACTTTTTGCGCTCTAGCGGTTAATAAACAGAACTGCATGCGTCTTGCGGAAGAACATTGCAGCCGGAGCTACTTCTCTCTGTTTATGTCTATGGCGAGTCACGCAGGGACTGTGCTCCTCTGCAGCGGTTCCTACCAGACCGGTCTGAAATAGTCCCAATATAAACACTTATTTTAAGTGTACCATAATGATTCAGGGTAAGACAAAAACACGGTTTGGAAAATGGATTCATGTTGAACATTCTCATTAAATAATTTTTGTAAATCTTGAACACAAAAAAAGTTACAGACAGCAGCTTTAAATTGTAATAATATTTCATAATATTACTGTTTTTTGAGATATATACACTCACCTAAAGGATTATTAGGAACACCATACTAATACTGTGTTTTACCCCTTTTCGCCTTCAGAACTGCCTTAATTCTACGTGGCATTGATTCAACAAGGTGCTGAAAGCATTCTTTAGAAATGTTGGCCCATATTGATAGGATAGCATCTTGCAGTTGATGGAGATTTGTGGGATGCACATCCAGGGCACGAAGCTCCCGTTCCACCACATCCCAAAGATGCTCTATTGGGTTGAGATCTGGTGACTGTGGGGGCCATTTTAGTACAGTGAACTCATTGTCATGTTCAAGAAACCAATTTGAAATGATTCGAGCTTTGTGACATGGTGCATTATCCTGCTGGAAGTAGCCATCAGAGGATGGGTACATGGTGGTCATAAAGGGATGGACATGGTCAGAAACAATGCTCAGGAAGGCCGTGGCATTTAAACGATGCCCAATTGGCACTAAGGGGCCTAAAGTGTGCCAAGAAAACATCCCCCACACCATTACACCACCACCACCAGCCTGCACAGTGGTAACAAGGCATGATGGATCCATGTTCTCATTCTGTTTACGCCAAATTCTGACTCTACCATCTGAATGTCTCAACAGAAATCGAGACTCATCAGACCAGGCAACATTTTTCCAGTCTTCAACTGTCCAATTTTGGTGAGCTTGTGCAAATTGTAGCCTCTTTTTCCTATTTGTAGTGGAGATGAGTGGTACCCGGTGGGGTCTTCTGCTGTTGTAGCCCATCCGCCTCAAGGTTGTGCGTGTTGTGGCTTCACAAATGCTTTGCTGCATACCTCGGGTGTAACGAGTGGTTATTTCGGTCAAAGTTGCTCTTCTATCAGCTTGAATCAGTCGGCCCATTCTCCTCTGACCTCTAGCATCAACAAGGCATTTTCGCCCACAGGACTGCCGCATACTGGATGTTTTTCCCTTTTCACACCATTCTTTGTAAACTCTAGAAATGGTTGTGCGTGAAAATCCCAGTAACTGAGCAGATTGTGAAATACTCAGACCGGCCCGTCTGGCACCAACAACCATGCCACGCTCAAAATTGCTTAAATCACCTTTCTTTCCCATTCTGACATTCAGTTTGGAGTTCAGGAGATTGTCTTGACCAGGACCACACCCCTAAATGCATTGAAGCAACTGCCATGTGATTGGTTGATTAGATAATTGCATTAATGAGAAATTGAACAGATGTTACTTTGACACGTACCACCTACCTAAGCATTGTAGCAGACCATGTACACCCTTTCATGGAAACAAACAGTTTTCCCTGTTGGCTGTGGCCTCTTTCAGCAGGATAATGTGCCCTGCCACAAAGCAAGAATGGTTCAGGAATGGTTTGAGGAGCACAATAACGAGTTTGAGGTGTTGACATGGCCTCCAAATTCCCCAGATCTCAATCCAATCGAGCATCTGTGGGATGTGCTGAACAAACAAGTCCGATCCATGGAGGCCCCACCTCGCAACTTACAGGACTTAAAGGATCTGCTGCTAACATCTTGGTGCCAGATACCACAGCACACCTTCAGGGGTCTAGTGGAGTCCATGTCTCGACGGGTCAGGGCTATTTTGGCAGCAAAAGGAGGACCAACACAATATTAGGTTATAATGTTATGCCTGATCGGTATATACACACACACACTGTATATTTGTGTTTGATTTGTAATTTTTAAATATATATTCTTCTTCAATAGCATTTAAAAAGCATCCCATGTTGAAGTTGGTTGAGAGAAAGATGAGTGAGAAATTACAGAGCTGGTATCTAGGCACAACATTTTTTCATTAAAGAAGCTAAAATGTAATTGAGTTTTACATTGTTTAAAAAACATACTGGTCACCACTGTTCTCTAAACATCTGCATTGGCTACTATAAACCTATTTAAAAACATCATGTTTAGTACATGGGAAGAGCACAAACAGAAGGGACTTTACAAGACTTTTAAGGCTTAATTAAACACACACTCACACACGGATACAAGAACGCCAGAGGAAAAAAAACTGCATTTAATTGCATGTAATTGACTTAAAAAGTCCCCAGCACTGTGTAATTCCCAAAAGAAAAACAGTAGTTTGCCCTCCAGATCATTCTGAAACACATATACACACCCACACACACCATGGCTACTTTAACAGGGCTGAAGTGTATAATAGAGCCGTTAAATAGGGTTTTATTAGCGTGATTATGGGGTGGTAGAGCTTGCTACAGTACTCTTATCATCTGGAGCTGGACTCAGGAACGGAGCCACTCCAATCAGTGAGGTCTGACTGTCCTATCACACACCGTTGTGTAGATTCAGGTAGACAATCACTGAACTTTGGTTAGCACAGATGAATCTTGAGATGTTGCCAGTGCTGTGATTGTGAATGCCTCCTAATGATTTCACTCCATATCTCTCTTTCTCGCTGTCGTTGTGTCTATCATCGGAACGACACACCGCCTGTGCAACCCACTCATGGATAAGTCTGCTTCTTAACATAGATCAACAAACTAAGACGAGTGTAAAAGGTTATAAAGGGAATTGCTGAAGAGAGAGAGCACCAACACATGTGCATGAATATTGTACACATACACAGGCTGAGACTGGCAAATCACACGGCCCCGTTCAACTCGTAGCGCTACAACTCTGAAAGACAAACGAGCTCCTGCACATTTGGAGCAGCCCATGTGTCGGGAAGCTGTCTTTATGAGCTACACACTCATGTATTTTTTATTGCCCAGCTAACAATCTGACTAGAAACCTAGACTGGGATTTTAGACCCCTACAGGAGGAAAGAGGGAGGGATGGAGAGTGAGACTAGGAGAGAGGGAGTAAAACAGAAGATGAGTTTAGAATCAGGTGCTATTTAAAAAAGGTTGAGACGAAGAAATGGAGAAATACTTTGTTGGCGCCATTTCCTGGAACTTTTTTTTGCCCGCAACAGATTTCAGCAGCTGTAGCCTGCTGTCGTGGAGTGTCCAAGCGAGATTCCCTGCTCCCTCTAATTTTCCGGTAGCCCGGGATCATTCTTCTAACTGGCACTCTGCCAACTTAGTAGCGCTCTCTCTATTTCAGTTCCAAAATCTAGTGTGCTGCCTACATAAACAGTATTTTAAGGCACTGTCTGTGAATTCCAATATATATTGGAATTGGAATATAACATTTTTCATGTTTCAAACAGTCATAGTCAGAATGATTGGCACCCTTGGTAATTTGTTATTTATTTTTTTGTCAAAAAATTTACAAAAATCCAACTTTTCATTGAAGTAAAATAATAAAAAATGGGGGGGGGGGAATTCTCTTTATGAAAAATGTTATTTGTTAAATTATATAATTTAAAATACATAAAAACAAAAGTTATTTTAATTGTAATAATATTACTAGTATACAGTATATTTTTTTTAATTGTAATAATATTACTAGTATACAGTATATTTTTGCTTTTTACTTTGCATTTTTTATGATTATAACAATAATGTATTAAATACTTAACAACATGCTAATGTCAAACTCCACTGAAATTGAAAGTCAAGACTTAATGTTATGTAGTTGCCTATATAGTGTCTGCCTAAGAAGGTCTAGGTAGGCAGCTCACTTGGTTTTGAACCAGAATTTCTTTCTTCTTCCAACTTCTTCAGCTCTTTCATTCTAGCTTTTTTAACTTTATCTCACCACTTTCTCTTATTCTAAAAAACTCTGGAATCTCTCAATTTCATCATTCCTCACTTATCTTTGCCTTTCCCCTTTTTTCTTTTCTCTATCTCTGGTTAGAAGGAGGGTGTTGATGTCATAACGAGGTAGCGGATTAGTGTATATCTCAGGAACTTTCTCATGGAGGGCATGCCTGTGCTTCACCACAGCCAATAATAAGGCAGTAAATATTATGTCTGAGTCTATGTCATGGGTAAATGTGCCGAGGCAGCAGTCAGCGTACCACTACTAATCCTGATTTCCCAGCACCCGATGCAGGAAACTTCAGAGAAAACAGAAACCCTTGCTTTGCTGCCACATCCCTTATGCTCAACGTTCTCCCAGAACCGGTGCACAGGTTGGTGTGCCTATTTGAAATAACAAGGAATTTGAGGCTGTGACAGATATACTGTATAAGCATTGCATAAAACTGGTAGGTTTTTCTTTATGTTCTAACCTTTCTGTGAACTCGGCACAGGACACGCCATGGGTGAAGTTCAATGGACCAAACCACAAGCAAACAAGGTTTCAACAGGCTATAGATTTTATCTGTACTTGGAGACATATCACTACTTCCTGCTGTTGAAGACTTTCAATCTTTGACATCCTAACTGCACATTACTCTTACATTTTAGTGACTAGTTAGAAAAAATTACAGTCTTTTTAGAGGTGCTTACAGAAACATAAGGTAAAGACGCCCAGGTAAAGCAGCACTGTCTTTAACTCCTGACGTCCTCCTTTAACTCCCGACGTCCTCCTTTAACTCCCTACGCTCTGACCTGCCAGGCCGAGCAGGATATTGAGACTTACAGAGTAAAATGATCCCTCAGCAGTGCTCCAGGTTGACTGTGAATACAACAGCATTTATAAAAGCGAGATAAATTACTTTCACACAATTTGGGCGCGCTGCTAAGATTTCCGACACAAAAGGTGGCTGCATTCCTTGAGGGAAGCAGCTGGGGATTGTATTACCAGGCTTGTTGAAAGGGTGTAACACTAGCCATGGAACCATGGGCCTCCAAAACTATGATGCTCATAAATTTTTATTGTTTGTTCAGTATTGAAATCTCATTAGAACTCATAAATCAGTGGTCTGTGTTGGCTGCTGACTTTCACGGAGAGCAGAGGAAAAAGGAAACGAAAGAAAGGCTGAAGATCTGGACGCTCTGTGCTGGGCGGGTCTGACCTCAGGCCATAGTTTGTAACATCTCAGTGTTGTGTTACACTAACAAACAAAATCTAGTTATGAAGAGACAGACCAATAGAGCAAATTTCTAGAAGAAAACTATAAGGCTGCACAATTTAATAACTTTTTACGGACCAAAACAGACATTTTCTGGCATTATTTAAAGCAAATTCCATACAACACTCCAAGTTGTTCCTGTAGAAAAGTCCAGAGACATGCTCTTTCCTTTTAATAACAAGCAACTTTACATAACATCATGCCGACATGTTTAGTTTAGCCAAAAGCCAAAGTAATAATCTCCACTCCCTCTAGTACATCCATTCACCCCGTGTTATGCTCTACAAGACCAGTGATACAAATACCGCAGCGAAGCGACCATTTAGAGCACGGATGTAATAAACATTTATTTTATGGCTGTCAAAGTTAACGTGTAAATGTGATAAATGATATACGTTTAAATATGTTAACACAATTTTTTTTTAAATATGACATCTCAACTGTTCTGTTTGATTATTGGAAGCTGATTGCATCCGATCACACACAAAGTCCCTAGTAAAGCACTTGTTTATTAGAAAATAATGGAGAACCGATGAAAACACATTCAAGCTCAAAAATTAAGATGGCCCTCTGGCCCAGGGCCACTGAGAAGAGTTTTGGGCCAGTTGACAGAACTGTCACTGTCCTTTTGGGTCAGCTGTATATATCGGTTTCACTTTATTTTGATGGTCCCACATTCTAACTCTAAATAGAGTGTTAGTAGTGTATTACTAGACTGGTAGGGTTAGAATAAGTTGACATGTAGTTGCAAAGTTACTGTCTGTTGGAGGACCATCATAATAAAGAGTTAGCAGATATTAGACAGTCTACTAATACTCTAATGAGAGTTAGTTGAAATGTAGTTGCAAAGTGACTTATAGTCAACAGAATGTTAATAAATAATAAATATCTAACAAATAATTTTTTTAAAATAAATATTAAATAATAAACATAAATAAATTCTACATTTTAATTAGGCGAGAAGGAATGTAATCTTTAATGCTAAATCCTTGATGCTGATCCATAAAGTGAGAGTATTTTTTTATGATGCAATTAAAAAAATATAGAATCTGTTTTTATGTTAATGAGACGAGTATAGAGTGCTGTTGATGTGGGCCTATTAATTAGTTATCCATGAAAAAAGTTAACTATCAACAAAAAAAAAAACACTGTTTGGAGATGTCTGGAATCGGAAAAATCTAATTTACAACAAGACATTTCTGAAAATATATTATGATACAAACTCAAACACAAAAAACCTCCCTCTTGCTCGCTGCTGCAGCCTTGATCTCAAATTGCTACTGATTTGATTCTGTGCATCAGTTTCAATAGGAAACCTGACAAAGGACAGTGGTGTGAATTCACACTAACAGGAAATCTGTACCATGTAAAAGACATAACCACGGTCTTCAGAGCAGAGCAGAGAGACCATCATATGTGTGGTCAAAGATGGAGTGGGACTTGAAAAGACAAGGATACAATCAGGATAGGTTGGGGGGATATAGAGAAGGTTATGCTTTTGAGAGGGAGCCTTTTAAATTCCCATCCAGAGGATAAAAGCTCTCAGAAAACAGCACTTAATCAGCTCAATGCTTTAGCTGTCCTTGCCATGCTGTGTCAGGGGAGTCACAGAGTGGAGCATCAAGTGTCCAAGATGCATCTCAGAAGAACTAATCATGTGACACCAGATTTCCTGAAGTAACGACACAAGCGTGGTTAATGAACTAGCTGTTAAAACGGAGAGCGAAGGAGAGTGAAGCGCAGACCTTTCCAGCACCTTCTCTCTCAAATAAACACAAACTTCAGCCTTGAAGCTGTTGTTGTGTTCCACTTCTATCCTCGGGTGATTCTAGCTGCATGAGTATGAGGTTGCACTAATGGAGAGATGGGAAAAATAACATTAATAGGAAAAGTAAAGCGCATGACTTGCGCCGCTGCAAGGTCGACTAAAATAAATAAATAAATAAAACCAAAGACACCCAAAAGACAGATGGAGGGAGGTTTGACATTTGGAGATTGCAAAGGATCGAAACATTAAAGATACATAGCATTTTTACATTTTCTTGAAGAAAATGAGAGTGGTGCCATGATGATAAATAGGTTGCCATAGTGTAGTGGGTGGGTATTAGAATGTTAGTGGGTGTGTATTAGTATTATGTTACTATGAGTTGCTACTAGATGGTTACTTGCCAAAGTCATCTATTTTTTCTTCTTCAAGAAAAGCTTCTTAAAGTCAGTTACATAAAATGGTAGATCAGTCTAATTTGAATCAGAAAAGTAAGGCTGATTATCTCTTGACAAATTTCTAGTTGGTCAAATTAGTTCTTAAGACATAGTCTTAACATAGTGGCTAAGTTTATGCAACTGGCCACAGCAGGTCTATACGATATTTTAGTTATGCTCAAGTTATGCTTTAGTTGTGCTAGTTATGGTCTAGAATTTTCCATATATGAAATATGATGTTTCGAAGTCTTCCCGGGAAGTTCATAATTACAATGTCAGGAGCTTTCAAATCACTTTGGTTGGAGCAAAATGGCAAATAATTCCTCTAAAAAACAAAAACAAAAACAGTTTAAATCAACAAATTGACGAATAAAGAATGCAGATAAGTTCAATCAATTTATGAAGATGCTGTAAACTGAATTGTCATGTTCTATCATAATTGTAGAATTATATTTAATTTTGTACTGCAATGCTATTGTATGGTAAATAAAATAAAATAGTAATAAAACACCAAAGAAAATCCCAAGTTTCCCACTTATATTTATGACATTGTGGTGGCATTATGTGCATTTACCTGTGCCATCTTTCAAACTTCTGTAGTTGACAGTAATTTTGTTGAAATGTATGAAATTGCTAGTTTTTTTTATTTACAATAACACTAGATAAAAGTTACATGTACAAAATACGATAGTATTGTACAATTACATTATTTAACTATTCAGTTTACAGCATGAATTGAATAAAAACCTAAATATGTAAAAACTTTATTTATTATGTAGAAGATTAAAAAAAAAAACATTGCTGTGTTTTTTTGTTGAAAAGGTACATCACCATCTTGCTCCGACTAAAGTGATTTAAGCACACCTGACACCATAATTACGGCTTCCCAACTCATAATACAAACTTAAATAGTGATACTGGAATTCAAATGTCCAGTGGTGAGAATGACTGTTCTTTAAACCCAGTCTGCTTTAAAATAAACTGTCCATTTCTACACTGGTTCAACACCAGCTCATGCAGCGGAGAATCATCCTCACATGTTCCTGCAGCAGAAACCACAGTGTCATCCGACATCTTTCCACTTGACACTACAACAGGGGGTTTAGTCACTTTAAATAATCCATGCAGTTCCATTAAAATTGCAGACCCTTCTCTTCCTCTTACAAAACGTGTAGAAGAATCTCGTCCCTGGACTGGAGGAGGCTACCGCAGAAAGCGAGAGGCAGAGAGAGAGATAGAGAGAGAGAGAGAGCGAGAGAGAGAGGGAGAGGGAGAGGAAACGGAAGAAAGAATGCCTGGGGATGGACGGAGGGCTCGATGAGAGGGGGTTTCTGAGTGACACTAATTCACTCATGATGACTTGCCGCTTTCCCCCCGCAGTACTGATTGAAGCGCAGGCCATCGGTTTGGTGCAATAACAGCGCTATTGACTTGTTGCACCGGCTCCATTTGGTTATTGCCCTGGAGGCTCCGATCAATAGACTTCAGCACTAAATCTGACTAATCAGGCCCTGCAGCCTCCAAGGGTCAGGCTGAGGAAAACTCCAGAAAATCTATGCCACGAAAGAGAAAAAGAGGTAGAAAGAAAGAGAGACAGAAGAAAACACAGGAGGGGTTGAGAGAGTCCTCTAAGCTCACTGACAGCTGTGTGAATTAATTGACGAGGATTGCTGTTCTGCTATAAAACTCCTGAGCGGGAGATGGAGAGGTGGGTGGCGTGCACGCTGTGCTGTCAAAGTGCGCCTAAACTTCCAGTTCCTGTGACCCGACAGGTTACAGGTCAGGGGGCGACCGTGCTGCCGAGGGACTGCACCGCAAACTAGTTTCAAGGAAGAAATCAATATCTGTGAAAAAATATGGATGTGCTTGAAACTGTTTGTACTTCTTATGTAAACGAGAAGCATATTCAATCACGTTCACGCAAAAAAGCAAAGATGAACCCGCTTGTCAATGTTTGTGGTCCCCGCTCTCTGTCTGCCTGTCTTTTTCTTTTCTCAGCTTAAGCAAGTCCACTCTGTGATAGAATGGCTCTCTTTCCATAAACATACAGCCAGCATATCATACACAGACTGTGGGACACTATGGAAAATTTATAAGGGAATGAAAATCAATAATTTATACCAAAGTCAAGCACTAGGCTTTTTTTCCCTCCTCCACCGCTGGTTCTGAGTGTGTGTGAGTGTATCCACATAGTGAGGGGAAGAAAAGAAGAGGAGCAGAGGTCTGAATCTCAATGCTTTGGAGTTTGAGAGAGAAAGGGAATGGAGGGCTGTGACAGACAGTCCCTCTTTTCAGCACCTTCTCTCTGAAACAAACACCAACTTCAGCCTTGTTTGTGCGGTTGTTGTTTTTCCTCTTCTCTCTCTTTTTTCTGTCGTTTTCTCAGTGCCCTGCTGTCCAAGATCTTTTAGCTTACATGGGCACTTTCCTCTCTGCACACATCTACTCCCTGTAGCATCTTAGGCAGACTGAAGAGGAGAAGAACACACATGCACACACCTAAAACCCATACAAAAACACGTAGCATTCCCCTACATTGTGACTTGCACTGTGGCTGCACTGTTCTTAAGTACAGGCTAGATCAGGTAAAGTTCAACCACTTTTAATTCTGTATGTAGTAGTCGTAGATCACTTTATACGTGGTAAAATAAAATAAAATAAAATAAATAAATAAATAAAAACAATTAAAACCAACAAAATATAAAAAAAAATTAAAAGTAAAAAAGAATAAAAGAAAAGTAAAACAATAATAAAAAAAAAAAAAACACAATAAAACATTAAAGATCAATTAATTATTTACATAATTACTACAAGTCTGGACGACTATGAAATATGATTTTCAAATAAAAAAATCTAATTCAAATTATATGAATTCATGATTTCTATGGATCGTCATCCATCATATATGGAGCACCTGAATAACATGGCAGCTTATGAGCTCTTTCCCTCCCCAAATCAATTTAAATTAATCCAATCGACACAAATCAGCCAAATGCGGATCAGGGAATTTCAGGAGGTCATGTTGGACCATAGTGAGCAGGGCATATGGGCTACTCAATGAACACCTCCAACTCAATGCTAGAAATGGCACAGGATCAGAGAAAGGCTTGGACGTACTCCTCTGGAACATACAGCACGCAAATAATTGTGATGCTGAAGGCAAACCGATCCACACACAACTGTGAGGTCATCATCTTTTTTCTCCAGGGGTTCACTGACCGTCCTATATTGCAATTATTCCTTGGCAGCTGTGGGCTCTGTGGATCCCCTCTGTTCTGCTGGCTTAAAGAATACTGTTTAGTTGCATTACAACTTGTGCCCCGTGATCAAACACACCCACGGCTCTCAGGTCACACAGGGGCTAAGCAATGGCTGCTAACAATGCAGCATTTAAAGCATCACACATATGCAAAGTGCCTTTTACACATGGGAGAGAGAGGCAGAACTTGCATAAGAGAGTAACGGAGAGAGGGAGAGAGGGAGAGAGAGAGAGAGAGAGAGAGAGAGAGAGAGAGAGAGAGAGAGAGACTGAGTACGGTAGCTTTCCACTTCAGCAGGCATGTTTGTCAGATGTGATGTGACTGATACAGTGGATCAGCTGTTTCCTGCCATGCTCCCTCTTCTCCTGAAGACGGCATCACTTTAACATGTGGATTAACCAAATCGTTCGATGGATGGATGATTGGATGGATGTATGGATGGATGGATATCCATCCTACAGAGGAGTGCCTATAATCTATTTTATTTGTAGTGAATAAAACACTGGCCATCCTTTTAAATCACTCTCTTTGTCCACACACGGTCAAGTTCATCCGTGACCCTTAACCCCTGTACGAACCACAGCTCAACTCTGCTGTTTGCTCTCAAGCAGCCAAAGAATTCCAAACCCACAGGGCTTAGACCGTGCTCTCTCCCTCTAACACACAAGTAAAAACGCCTGAGTAACCAACAGGTACAAATACTACCTCGCTGCTCTCTGCCAAATGCACAGATGCCCCATTTAGTGAGAGGATCTGAAAGAGAAGAAAAAGAAATGAAAAAGGGGGATGCAGACTGGCTAAGAGGGGTTTCTTTCCCTCTCCACTGCTTGGTTAACCAACTGACCTGCAGTCAAAGGAGCCTTTGTGAGCGCACTCTGGCGGTCGGCCAATCAGATCCTCGAGCTTGTCTGTCTCCAGGCGGGAAATGGTGCCCCTGGTATGCGGCGAGAAGCAGAATGCACAGACAGACAGGCCGGCTGCCGGCAGGCCCTCGCTCTTTCTTTCTCCCTCTCTCTCGAAAATGCCCATCCTCACTTCACTGAGGGGAAAATTACCTGACTGGCCCCCAGCCAGAGGACCTGCCTGCCCCAGCACCACTTATTTATTTAATAGTGTACCTCTGCCCTTGCCTCTCCATGCCCTGACACCTACTGTCTGCAAGCTACAACACACACACACCACGGAATGAACACACACTCTCTGGATCCCTGAAAAAAGCTTTTAAAGTCCAAAGAGCTTCCTAAAGCAAGGTGTGAAACACACCTAGCGGCCTGAACCCAGAGGTCAGAGGGCACCCACTGTTACCCTCTTTCCACCCAAATGGTGCTGGTGCTTGTGCCGGAGTCAGTGCTTGAGCAAGGGAAAATTGTGAATCTTTCTCAGAACTTTAAAGCCAAAAAATGATGCAACTGACTACATTACTACATTACCTGCCCACAAACAAACATGAAGTACCAAGCCTAAAACTTTTGATGTATATACACTCACCTAAAGGATTATTAGGAACACCATACTAATACTGTGTTTGACCCCCTTTCGCCTTCAGAACTGCCTTAATTCTATGTGGCATTGATTCAACAAGGTGCTGAAAGCATTCTTTAGAAATGTTGGCCCATATTGATAGGATAGCATCTTGCAGTTGATGGAGATTTGTGGGATGCACATCCAGGGCACGAAGCTCCCGTTCCACCACATCCCAAAGATGCTCTATTGGGTTGAGATCTGGTGACTGTGGGGGCCATTTTAGTACAGTGAACTCATTGTCATGTTCAAGAAACCAATTTGAAATGATTCGAGCTTTGTGACATGGTGCATTATCCTGCTGGAAGTAGCCATCAGAGGATGGGTACATGGTGGTCATAAAGGGATGGACATGGTCAGAAACAATGCTCAGGTAGGCCGTGGCATTTAAACGATGCCCAATTGGCACTAAGGGGCCTAAAGTGTGCCAAGAAAACATCCCCCACACCATTACACCACCACCACCAGCCTGCACAGTGGTAACAAGGCATGATGGATCCATGTTCTCATTCTGTTTACGCCAAATTCTGACTCTACCATCTGAATGTCTCAACAGAAATCGAGACTCATCAGACCAGGCAACATTTTTCCAGTCTTCAACTGTCCAATTTTGGTGAGCTCGTGCAAATTGTAGCCTCTTTTTCCTATTTGTAGTGGAGATGAGTGGTACCCGGTGGGGTCTTCTGCTGCTAGCCCATCCGCCTCAAGGTTGTGCATGTTGTGGCTTCACAAATGCTTTGCTGCATACCTCGGTTGTAACGAGTGGTTATTTCAGTCAAAGTTGCTCTTCTATCAGCTTGAATCAGTCGGCCCATTCTCCTCTGACCTCTAGCATCTAGAGGCATTTTCGCCCACAGGACTGCCGCATACTGGATGTTTTTCCCTTTTCACACCATTCTTTGTAAACTCTAGAAATGGTTGTGCGTGAAAATCCCAGTAACTGAGCAGATTGTGAAATACTCAGACCGGCCCGTCTGGCACCAACAACCATGCCACGCTCAAAATTGCTTAAATCACCTTTCTTTCCCATTCTGACATTCAGTTTGGAATTCAGGAGATTGTCTTGACCAGGACCACACCCCTAAATGCATTGAAGCAACTGCCATGTGATTGGTTGATTAGATAATTGCATTAATGAGAAATTGAACAGGTGTTCCTAATAATCCTTTAGGTGAGTGTATAATCATTTAGCAGGCATTTTTATTAAAAGTGAGAAACACTGCAAGCAATTTATTATACAAGAGCCAACGATATTAGCAGTACGGCAAGTTTCAAGAGTAAGCTAGAGTGGTACAGAAGTACAGCCGTACAAATACATACATACATATATATGTATACAAATTTTATAATATATATACATTTTCATTCTAAAAATTAATAGATTAATTTTAATAAATAATAATTACTAATTATAAAACATATCTATTATCTAAAATCCTCCTCCCAAAATGTTACAATAAATAAATGTGTTTTAGGCTATATGAAATGTTATAGCCAGATATGACATCGCTACTGCAACATGCATTGCCGCAGATGAGTAGCTGATTATCTCTTCAGCAAGCCAATGCACAAACTGCCGCAAATTAAACTGAAAGAAAATTATAGAAATTAGTCTGAAAACCTGATGAACCAGATGAGAGAGGAACAGAACTAGACAGGGATCAGGTGAAGGCATGAGGTCTGTTTACAGACTGATGGTGTCAATCTCCCCCACACTGTCTATACATAATTTACCTGGCATTACATGTACAGGAAACACACACACACAAACACATGTCTGGTTTACTATCTTTGTGGGGACTCTTCATAGCCGTAATGGTTTTTATGCTGTACAAACTGTATATTCTATCCCCTTACACTATGATTTATAAGCTTGTTTCCTCATGGGGACCTCAATTTAGGTCCCCATGGTGACACAAGTCCCCATAAGTCAGTGTGCATTCAGGTTGAAGTCCCCACCGGGATAGAAAAACATGAACACAAACACACACAGGCCTTATATACTAGAGTAAGACAGTAGACATCAAGTTCTGTCATAAAACATGTAGAGCGGGAAACAGGCCCTTTTTCTCTTATCTACATCTCTCACTATCTTTCGTTCTTTCTCTTTATATTTATCATTCACTCTATTTCTGTCTGTGGCCAGACTGTTTCTCACAGTTATCAGTTGTCAGCTTTCTGGCTTGACATTTATGAGTGTAGTGCTGCCCCTAAGCAATGCCATTTAAACTCTTGCAAGCAAACACACATACACAGACAAACACACACATAATCCCAAATCTTGAGTTACATGCTTAATATTATGATCATTATGATGATTATAGAACACAACAGAAAGGTTCCTGAAGTGTCTTCTCGAAAATGTAGTAAAAACGGCAAACAGTACTGTAAAAGTATTAATTTCTTTTTTTTTTTAAATCGTATTAACCCCAAACTTTTGAACGGTAGTGTACTTCTGTAGAAGTCAGTGTTTTACTTTATTTCTAAGTGTTTAATTGTCATATTTTAATTAAAGAACTACACAGCCTATAATCTTGAATAGAGATCCACCAATCAGAGTAGCTGTTGTATCCAGTGCAACAGAAATTGTGAGCTCAGCAGTGACTGCCCACTCCCATAAAAATGCAAATTATCCTTCTACACTCTTATACTATTTATATATTTGAAAATGAATATTAATGAATATTTATATGCAAATATTTTGCAAAGTAAATAATATACCTTTGTGTTTTTTCCTTCAAATCAAAGTTTGAAAAGTTTGATGCATCTCAGAGCTCGTTTATTATAAGGTTTCATTGATTTTTTTAAATAAATAAAATAAATTAATTTTGATAAAATAATAAAATATGCAAACAATACTTTAGGAAACAAGCTAAAAAAGTTGTCAGTCACTGTTGGGCTCTATATGGTAATTAATTTATCATTAAGGCAGCATTTGTTTGCAGAGCACAGAATAACAACCTGACATCCCAGATCACTGAAGCAGATTGCGGCAAATTCTATAACTGACCAATCAGAGGGAGAATAGCGGTTAACCTTGGGAGCTCAGGAGGGGGTAATACTCCTCAACGCACTCTCGTCTGACAAAATCACCCTCATCCTTATCTGATCTTTCATTTGGATTAAGAACCTTAATGCCATCTCACGCAAGCAGCAGAGTTAGAAGTAAGTTTAATGGGAGGGCAGACTGACTTTTCATCAAAAGAAGGGAGAAATTCATATGGAACGGCATTTGAAGAAAAAAAAATTTGGCAAAAAAGAAAGAAAAAAACTAGACTTACACATGGAGTTGGAGCTGCATATTTTTGCCTGTGTGGCAGGCTGCTGGTTTAGTTAAAGACTATAGTTAAAACGGCCATGGAGGAGAGTATGGCTCAGTGAGAAAAGGCAGAGCACAGGCAGAGTCTCTCTATTTAGGCTCTTGGCCACAGTGGGCATTTAATAAGAGAGAATGTTATGTTTTGGGAAATCTAATTTGAGGCTCTTGTTTGTTTTCCTGGCTTTATTTTGAAAAAGCAGACCATTTTTTTACGCCTCCCGCTCTCGAGATGAGACCAACCATCATGAGTTTCTAACAGCAAGTCTTTATGAAGTAAAGCCCTGAGAATCTTTAAGCGTTCAATAAAACACACTTTTCTGAGTCCTACATTAAATTAGGGACATAATTAATTGCAAGGTTATTTTCCATGTCAGCAAAGCATATGTACGCATACGGTCATATTCAGATTTTCCACGAAAATATTAGCCATCATCCTCTGCCTAATTGAGACTTATTCCCTTTAGGGAGGAAGAGGAGGTTGCTTGGCGTTAATTAGTCCTGTTTTTTAAAAGTAAATGACATTCATTAGCAGGGATCGGAACCAAATAAGATTATTTACATGCCGATAATCTGGACGGTTCCTCAGCTGTTTCTTTAATGTTACGAAACTACCTCTGCAGAGAGGAAGAGAACAATCACGCCCCCTTTTCCTGTCTTTACTTTTACAACAATTAAAAGTGAGCGAACAGATGGAGCCGTGGCCGTGCGAACACTTTAAGATGCCCTTCATCTTCTCCTTATTTTCCATTACCACTGCTAAAGACTCACGTTATACACTCAAGTATATAAGCACACGCAGACAGAGCCGATCCCAATGCTAGTGATAAATTACAGAACAGATACAGCTACAACAGTCAAGTAACTACGCAATTTAAACGAATAATGCATTGAGGTACACTAGACAGCCATGTCTTGTTCGAAAACTCATTTTATTCCTCATGACAAAACATTGCCATAATGACAGAAAGGTCTTTGTATGACCTCTCGCTCTTGTTCACACACACAGACATCGCCCACACACAGACGGTTAACAATGAATTAGTTAAGACTGCCTCAGCTTCTGCAAGGAGCAGGGAATTAAATAACAGTGGATTTATTGTGAATCGGCCCATTACTAACAATGGTGCCGGCCACCTAATCAAGATATCGGATCCTTTTCTGAGAATTCAAACTGAAAGTATGAAACAAACGGCCGATGAGAGGAGAGTTTGTGTCCAATTTGAATTCACCTCCCTCGATTTTCTTCTGCTGAAACCGTTCCTTCGGATTTTATTTTCGCCAGCACGGGTGCCAAGGGCAGAGGTTAAACCTTTAAATGCATAATTCTCGGAAAACGAAGCGTTCTGGTTGAGAAGTTGTTTTGTATTAATGTACGCCGTCCAGAGGGTGACGTAGACTTCTCACCTGTGCTTCATTTGTACGTATGATTAATGCCCTGGGTTAATCTTGGCTCCTATAGATGGCTTGTTTCCGGGCTACGATCAAACAGTGCGCTGACAGGCTTTTCAGGAAAGAGCGAAAGAGACAGGCCTGATCAGCCTCTCTCTCTTTCTCTGTAAGTCTGAGAGAGTCAGCTCTGACAGTGTCAGAGGTAGTTTCAAAGACAGGGCCGCCTCATGTCAGGCCGCCACAAAGAGAGATAAAACACGAGCCGACATGCGCTTCGTTTAGGTCCATTCATTAAGCTTTTATGTACAAAACCTCCAGTGGGAATGGATATGGAAGTGAAGCTGAAGATGCCAGTTTTCTTACTTCCTTTCAGTGAATTAAAGGGTTATAGATCACCTGGATATGACTTAGCAGGCCATTGTGAGAACACTGCAAACACAGTTTTCTAATATTCATGAATTCTGACTGTGATCTGCTCACTCTTTCCATTCTGGTTTCCTTAACATTTTCTGTGATGCACTGAAGATACACTGCACAAATGCTCACTGCGTAAGTGCTCACCAATGCCACAGCTGAGGGCTCTAGATCTATTGAATAATGACTCTCTTTTATTTATGGCACTGTATGTGTATAAGAGCATGACCTTGTTTGACATAAGCCCTATTCTTATGTCTAGTTCTCCTTGAGGATGTCAGGTAAAGTTTTTTAATTACAGATATACTTTGTGATGTTGATCCTGCCTGAATCACAAAAAAAAAATTACTAAATTGTTTTCCAGATAACTCCAGGGTCGTCTGATAGATCACATGACATTAAAATTGTAATGTTTTATTTTTTATTTATTTAGACAAAATAGTATTGAATTGTAATTCTGTGCATAACATGGAAATTATTGGTTTATCAGCATCTGTCAGAATTCTAGCATCAATGTGTCTTGTTTATTTCAGTGGATTTTGTGAAGCACATGACTTTCCGTAACACCATAATCTAGTCAAAAGACACTCCCACTTTAGTCCAAACTAGATCCCAACCCCATCTGAATCAGTACATAAAAATCACAGCCATACTCTGTAAACCCTAACTCAAGTGTCATTTGGAAAACTAACACCATCCAAACAGTTACACACTAATAAAATGCTAAATGTGTGTAAGTCCCATGTGACCTCGGCCTTCTAGTTGTGTTAGGCAATAGGTCACAGCCCGTGAAAACTGAGACGGTGGCCATTGTTTCACCTGCCACTGATCTTTGTCCTACTAAGTACAATGATTAAGCAATCAAACCTGTGGGAATAATATACAAGGATGCGCAGAGAGACAGGAACATGCGTCTAGGCCCACATCAGCCCCCGGGGCAGGGTGCGGGATGTGAGATTGGGAGAGCCCGGCCGGTGGCCATTTTCGACTCAACAAACGGGGGATCGGATGACAGCCACCGATGGCCCCGCCACCTCAACTCCAGCCCAGAGCACCCTGGTATCTCCTCCCATAGATCCACTTACACGGCCCACACAAAAGAGCCACACAAAAACCCAGCCAAGCTCAGGTGAGAGAAAACTCGGCCGGGTCATTGAGTTACTTGTATTCAATACACCCTCTCCAGGCTGGTGTGCGTTTACAAACACTTACTCTGGAGACTCGATGATAGACACAGTGGCTAAGTAGCATTAGATGAGCAGCACGCAGCTATAGCCATGGATACCTTACAAGACTTACAATAGTTAAGGTTTTGAGTGACACTGATGACATTGGTCGTGAGACTCATGCTGTTTCTCTTCCCTGTACCGGTTTAGCCAGATTTTGCAGAGTCAAAACCTCCCTGCACTGATAAAAATGGGTGCCCATCATTCAACCTGACCTCTTAGCTTCCAAATCGATCTACTTATCAGCCAGATCAAAGACGCTTGCCGCTGATGTACATTTAACCTTACCCAGGTCCTCCCAGATCATGTCTAAATATTAATGATAATAAAGTCTCACACCCTTCCTGTGTCAGCCAATTACACCACGTATTGATCTGCGGCTCTCTTGGCCAATTAAAACGCAGCCGTTGTAATGCGTTTAGGCACTTCAAAGGAAAGCGCCATTGATTTGTTCCTGGATCTTAGTGTTTACCGTTAGCAGAAAGGGAAAAAGGAGAAAACATTTTATTCAGCAGGTTGGAGAGGAAGTACTCAGACCCAGATGCAAGTTCGGCTCAATACGGTCACTCCTTACTGCTGTCTTAAAAAGCACCCAGTCCCAACCATCAAACAGCGCTAGAAAGATGGCTGAACAATCTAAGCACTTTACATAATAAGGGCTACAGGGCCTTCTAAAGGCTAAATTCAGGAATTTCAATAAAATATGGTGCAATAAATATCCAGTGTATTAATAATACAGCCTCTAATGCAATGAAGTGCACGCTGCATGACTGCAACAGCTTTTTAGCCTGGATCAATGAAAGAAAATGATTTGGTGTCTTTTATATGATATGATATTATATTATATATTAATTATACTATATTATATTACATAATTTAAAAAAAATCAAATTTTTAATATATTAAATATAAATACATTATTTCATATATTTTAATATATTAAATTAATATTATATTTTAATTATAATATACAATTAATTATATATTACATATATAATAAAAAAATACATTTGTATTTATTTATATATATATAGATATATATATACACACATTTATAATTATATATCATTTTTTGTTATTGTCTTTTATTTAATGTTCTAGATGGATCTAAACTGGAGTCTGTGGACTGATTATTTGATTGTTCAGTTATGATCATGATCACCTGAAGACCTGCAGCGTACTTTCTATATAATTATTGAGACCAAATAAAATTGTCACACTGACGAAGGCCAAGAGCCGCAGTGCAGACCTTTTTCATATATCTTTATTTATATAACATATATAACATATACATATATAAGGAACATCAAAAGCAATTTGTCACACAAACCAGTAATATTTGTAGTGTGTATGTATGTATGTATGTATGTATGTATGTATGTATGTATGTATGTATGTATACATACATACATACATACATACATACACATACATACACACTACAAATATTACTGGTTTGTGTGACAAATTGCTTTTGATGTTCCTTATTTGAAATATCGCCTTTAATAAAAGCATCTCCTAAATAAAAATAAAAATATTAAATAATAATAACAACAACAACAACAACAATAAAAAAAACAAAAAACAAGATAAGAGTTGTAACAGAATAGCGTGAAAATGCGAGGCTGAGGGTTTTTACCATGGACATCAAACTTTCAGTCTGGTCTTCCGGCCCTTTAGCAGAACACACATTCATTACCACGGCCTGCAGCCTCATGTAAACACTAATATTGCTGGGGGCCAACAAAATTTCTCTCCTTGAGATCACATCAACAGTCAAGAGGGAGGTGGCATTGGAAATCCCCAGTGTAAATTTTGTGTGCAGACCAGAGCAGAATAATCAGAAGAAAACAGAAAAGAGACTGAAGTATAAAAAAAGGAGTTGAAAGATAATGACCACAGATTAAATGCTGAATGACTTTATGAGCATAAAGGTTAATCTCCATATGGGTTGTGTCATCCATTTCTTTGAAAGGAAGGCCATAAAAAAAGACCCTTAGGATTCACTTGACAACCACAGTTTTCACTTATGTGTAATTTCCTCTTTATCACAGCACTACAGATGACCTCAAAGCTAACAGACATGGACTATAAGCTACAAAAGTCCAATTTCAAAAATGTATAGAGTGATGTATATCAGAGCATTACTCTCAGGATGGACCGAAGATGCAAAACAATGGCACACGCGTCTTTGGTCATTATGTGCTGGTCTGGGAGTCTCTCACTGTTGCAGGCTTGCAGTGGACCAGTCCTCACTGCTGTCTTTGTACTGGTCTCTGAGGAAGGGTCATCACAAAGACCCCGTTCAGAGGACCACAATACAGCACAACTCAGCGCCATAGCCCTGGCCTGCTCAGGCACAGCTAGAGCGAGCCTATTCAATTGAGGAGAGACCCTGGCCCTAGAAAGATAAACCTCACAAAGAAGCCACAACTAAACAAAACAACTGAAGACACAACAACAAGAAAGAAAACGACTCAAGAGCGAAGAAGCGATGTGAATAGGAACCTTAAGGGTTCCTGTTACAATATACCATTGCGGGAAAACAGGAGGGCAAAACTCCATAGAGTAAATAAATGAATATATAGAGGCGCTGATTGGTGCTGATAAGATAGGTCAGCACTTCCAGAGTTAGAACTACAGTGAGGTGGCCAGAGTGAAGGGAGGTGAAAGGAGCATGCTAACACTCCATCCATCGATTGATTTACTGGCAGGAGACAATGTGTGCCGCTCTCACCCTCTGGATAGGAGTCCAAGGCTAGGGCATCTAGTGTGAAAAAAAAAAACAATACACACACTCAAGCATTGACTACAAGAAAAGCACACAGTGAAAGCAAAATAAGCCGAAGGAATACAGTATACCCAAGGAGTGTATGATGCCCGAAGACTACAATATTACAAACATATTATACACAAATACTCAAGTTAAGACTTTTTAACCAAACAAATGAGCTCTAAAAAAGATTAAAGTTAACATGAAAAAATGTAATTCCAATTAAATTCCTAAATATGAATTGAGGTACCAAACAGGTTGCATAATTGGAATTTGAATGTAATGATGTACTGGAATAAATAATCTTACTGCGCATGTCAGAAACAAAACGGCCATTAATATATCTGAATTTCAGCTCTGGAGGCTATCTCAGTGCTTCTATACACAGTGATATGAACATTAACATTGGCATTGGTTTTACCATATCAATTCGAGCACAAATCCTCATCCTTTGGAAGTGCATGCAAAGTAGATTTGCTTTTGCGGCAGAGAAAACAGCCATCTCGCCAACACGAATCAAGCCTCAGCTACAACTACGGTGTTTGAGGGCAGGTCACAGTCAGCCAGTGAAGACCATAGGCTGGAATTATGCAAATTTGTTACAAACCTATGAAGGTTTGTGCAGGAAGTAAGAATTACTGACGACTTGTTTCAGGCAGATCAGAATCAGTTCCTTCTTTTGGGAGACAATAACTACATGAATTGTGTACATTGATCTTTGAAATTTTGAAGAACACCACATGAAAGGTAATATCTACAAAAAGCATACAAGGGGCACTTTAAGATTATTTTTTAAAGAGAAATAGTACAGGCCTTAAGGATAGACATAACGATAGGAAGACAACATGAAAAATTTAAGTCAGAATACAAGGTAGAAAGACAGATAGACAGATTAGATAAAAACAGACAACAGAATGATACGATGGATGGATGGATGGATGGATGGATGGATGGATGGATGGATGGATGGATGGATGGATGGATGGATGGATGGATGGATGGATGGATGGATGGATGGATGGATGGATGGATGGATGGATGGATGGATGGATGGATGGATGGATGGATGGATGGATGGATGGATGGATGGATGGACGGACATGTATTTAGAAAGTAAATAGGATCTATTCTGATTTGAACATTAAGGCAGGACAAAATGTCTCAGACTTTAGATACTCGCATTACACTGTTTGTTCTCTGGATGCTTTGCATTTGCTCTGCTTCATGCGCTACCAAAAGCTATAATGAAAGATTTGTGAAAGGAAAGCAGTGTTTAAGATGGTTTATGTGAAGCCTAAAATGCTTGACCACAGGGCAGTTTTTAGACAGGACTTTACGCATCCACATCTTATTAAATAAAGCTTAAGTCTGCCAGCGAGGTTGGCTGAAAATGCAGGCACAGAACCTCTGTGTGTCTGCCATTCAAGCAAGCAAACAGTCTGGCAACATCACAAAAATGTCTCCGGAAAGTGCACGCTCGCATGTGTGTGATGAGCAGGTATGTACTCAGGTCAGCTGAGGTTTGGGATTTGAACCCCATCAGCAAATAGGCTGGGAAAGTGACACAAGCCTGCCAGGCCAATGGGGCTAAAGTCCTGACAACCTCCTCATAAAGTCTTGACAACGTTAGCCCTGGCGCCATCACTGCTGACTCTTCCTGAGCACTGGCGAGCAGACAGGAAGCATCATCGTAACCAAACAAACAGTGAAATACACAAACGGACTGACCGGGTCAACAGAGAACTTCTGGATGGATAATATGCATGTGAACAAACAAAAATTTCTACTCACCCCATAATGTACCCCATAACACACACACACACGTCTGGTTCGCTATCTTTGTGGGGACTCTCCATAAATCTAATACTTTTTATACTGTACAAACTGTATATTCTATCCCAAGACATTGCATAGTCTTCCAGTGATGTTAGGTTTTTCAGATTATCAGGTTAACGACATTTTCTATCACCTAACCCAACCCATACCCCTAAAACTACCCATCACAGAAACGGGATGATTATTTGAAAGAGAGAGAGAGGGAGAGTGATGCTGGCACCTGAATTGGGTAGGATATTTAATTACAGAGCTCTTGTGAATGAAGCCCATTCCTTCGAGAATGTGTGAGCGTGCGTGTCACTGGCCATGTCAACATAATTACACTTAGCCTCTGGATCTAAGAGAGGATGGAACAGAATGTTTGTATGACCTCACTCATTGTCAACAAAATGTCAGTGTCCAATCCAGCTCTTACTCTAGTCATTACAACCGTTAAATAAGTTAAAGCTCAACCACATCAGCTGATATGAAGCTTACAATTTTCACACTCACTTTTTACACTATATGTACATGTTAGCAATGCTAACATATGCCCAGAAAATGTGAAAAATCTCTTTCTGTCAATACAAACTTACATTTTTGCTCCACAAAATGTCAATGTCACTTTTCAAACCCAGTTTGTTTCCATAATTTCTGAGTGAAACAGGATAAAAAGAGCAGGATATAAACAACTGAGAACTGACTGGATCTTGAAATGAGGATGTTCCATACCAGAGTTTGCTATTCATCTCCTCAAACACTGCTGGCACCCACTGGTTGAAAGTTAAGCGTTCTTGATGAAAGAAAAAAGAAAGTTGAGGTGATGTTTTTAAATTTTTAGTATTATTTATACACTATTACAAAAATGTATTCATATATATATATATATATATATATATATATATATATATATATATATATATATATATATATATATATATATATATATATATATATATATATATATATATATTTATTTATTTATTTATTTATTTATTTTACGTTATTCATGTAATATTTATATTTTATTTCAGCTTTAGTTCAAAAAATGAAAACAAAAATTTAGTTATTAGTTGTTAAATAACAATACTGTTAATTATAAATGGTAATTATAATTCTAAGATTATGAACACTTGTGAAGACACTTTACAATAAGGTTCAATGTTTTTAACATTAGTTAATATATCAGGGTTCATGATCTCTCAGTGAACAACAATTTGAACAACATTTATTAATATAGATGCATGTTTATGAATAAATTATTTGTAAATAAATTATTAAAATAATAAATGATTGAATTATATTTACAATTACTATTTACTTTGGTTCATTGTTAATTCCCAATATTAAATTAATGTAAGTTTAATTTAATGTTTGTTCATAATATATGAACTAAAATATGTACAAATTAACATGAACCTAGATTAATAAATGATGTAAAAGTGTTACTCATTGTTAGTTCATGATAGCTAATGCATTAACTAATGTTCAAAATCTGAATCTTACTGTGAAGTGTTACACATTTGCACTAATGTATCATGCAAGGAACACGTTTTAAGAAAGTAAATAGGGTTCATATGGATTTCATGTTGATTTTGAGCTTACATTATTTTGCTCAATCCAAAATCATATTAGGAGTCAAGCTTGAGTAAATCAAGTCAATAATACCCAATCACAAAATAACCTGGATTAAAGACAGAAGCACTTAGTAAATCTCTGTGGAGGATCTTGCAAAAGAGACTTTTCAATTTGGGAGTTGGCGCAGCTTTGGGAGAGAGGTGCGATCCAGAAAGACAGGTAGCGACAGGGTGCTGTTGACCCTGGAGGTGCAAACAAACGTGGGTGTTGCCGGGGGAGGCTGCCAACTTGAGAACGAGCGAGCAAGCTCCACTGACAAAGTGGAGAAAGGAGGAGAGCAGTGGATTGAGGAGCTCCAGCTGGCATAAGGCCTGGTGCAGCACCAGGACCGGCCGCCTCTCCAACCCAGACACACAGCCAAGGGCCAGCACGCACTGCCAGCTGGGAAGATACCCTGCTGTGGAGCGCTGTACTCCAAACAAACAAAAGCAAACAGACTACAGACCTGTCATTAGCCTGTGCCAGCATACGGCGCCTGTAATTACAACTGACTCAGGATCGGTACACATTCAGAGCACACTGAGACAAGCAGAAAGCAAAAAGATGGGACTTTCATACAAGGGTAAAAGTTGAATTGCGCAACTCAGGCTTTCTTCTTTCTGTGTATCACGCTTAACAAAGATACATTTTCTAAAACGTTTTCATGATAGAGCCCACATACAGAGGTACAGTCCATCTTGAAAACACCCCCCAAAAATTATAGAGAATAAAATTCAAATTAAGCTGTCATCTTTGTCATACAACATTACAATATAAAATATATTACTATAGAAAACATTATTAATAGAAACGTTACTTAAAATGGTAATAATATTTCACAATATTACACAATATTATTATACATTTTAATGTATTTTTGATTAAATAAATGCAGCCAATGTGAGCATGACACTTTTTGAGACACCAATATAATATAACATGAGACACCAAAATAAAATAAACATAATATAATATAAAATAATAAAATATAATAATTCTCATTATGTAATTTTATAAATCTTGTTGTAAGATATAATACATTTAAAATTTTAAATATGTAAAATATTTATGGTTGATTAATATTTCATTACATCGCAACAGAATTTGCATAATACATATTTATACTGTACACACACACACACACACACACATACATATAGTTTATATATTATATAAATATATATATATTTTTAAATGATTTGAAAATATGTTTAAACATCGTTGTCTCATGTTAGCATTTTATTTCCTATAAGACTAACAAAGGCTGCAAGAGGATATTAAAAAAAAAACTAGTTTTATGTTTCCAAGTGGGCTGCAAACAAACCAAATAAAACTTTTTAGCTAGTTCCTGTGAAACAGCCTGTGCTATAAAGCTTTTTTGTTTGTGTGGACCACTTTTCCCATAATTCAATAGTATTAGGAGGACATTTTTCAGTGGTCATGCATGAACAATTTGCAGGGTAAAAAACATCCAATGAATGAGACATTTAGAGAGGTTGTATCATTCATGAGTCCAGGAGGAACTATGACCTAGATCTGGCACCATCACATTACCTAGAATGCACCCGGCCTTTAGCGGCCCTGCACCTTTAGCATTAGTGATAGGTGCAGGGAAAAGGTCAGAATGCTTTAGAAATGCTGGAAACAACTGATTGTATCAGCATCCAAATCAAATTATCAAACATGCCTAAGTTCAGGTATTTCAACAAATCAGCACAGGGCAGAATGAAAGAAAATTGTTACCACAGACCATCTGACCCAAGTGCACTTCTATGCCAGTACAAAATAACTAAGGGGACTTCAAACTTCAGAAGTCATTCAAACTGAACATCAGTAGTACAGTTGGTACAAGCTGTAACAACACACTCCAAGTCACCGTCAACACACTGCCTCGTCGAGATGTTGAAAGCATCCTTGCTTTAGTTCTGCCAAAGACAAAAAGACTTTTTGGAGACAAAGATAACTCGTAAGAGCAATACGCTGTCAGTCAAAGACAGTGAAGCCTTTTTTTAAAGCTGCCATTAGGTAATTATGCAACAAAAGCCGAACAACAGCCTTAATGAGCGTATGAGGTGAGCCATAAAGTCCTTACATGCCTCAGGGCCTTCAGCGTGAGCTCTCTCGCTCTCTCCAAAACAAAACACACACATACAAACATTCACACGCAAAACCTGTCACCCACTGACACTGAGATTTTTATCAATTCACTTATTAATTTAAACACAAACACATTAATTGGAGCAGTGAAGGAAGTCGGGGGAGGGGGTGAAGAGAAAATATGAAAGACGAAAAAACAAAGAGAAGTCTGAAAGCTTATGCAGAGATGAAATTAAGTATATGCATATGTAGCTGCTATGCAGCTTTCTCATGGAGACTGAAGAGTCACTAGCCCTGCTTGTTCACCTTTGCCTTGACATCTTCCTACTCTTCATTTCAAAAACAATACACGCACAGGACGCTGCGGTGCCAGGGGAGTGAAATGGGATGCGAAACGGGAGTTAGTGCCTGCTCAAAAAATTTGATGACAAAATAACCAACAAATAAAACAAATACGGGACCAGATAATAGGGTCAATTCATGAAAATCGTTTAATGTAATTCATTCTAAGGAGATGACAAAAGTTCATAAGCAACATTGTGAATATTATGATGATTTATATTTGGTGTTTTTTTCCACCAAATGTTTATTAGCAAAAATAGCGTCTCTGATTAGTAGAACATTTACCCAAAAATTTTCCACAAATCAGTTCAAACCATCAAATTGTGTGTGTGTGCGCGTGTTTTTGTGACATATCCAGACACAAATGTGTATAATGACATGGGTATGACACAGGTATTACAAGGAGAGGGTGACTTATGAGGACATTCCCCCATGTCCCCATTTTTCAAAAGGCTTATAAATCATACAGAATGAGTTTTTTTTTTTTGAGAAAGTAAAAATGTGCAGTTTCCTGTGATGGGTAGGTTTAGGGGTAGGGGTAGTGTAGGGCGATAGAAAATACGGTTTGTAAGGTATAAAAACCATTACGCCTATGGAATGTCCCCACAATTCACAAAAACAAACGTGTGTTATATATGTGTGTGTATATATATAAACATTATTTATATAAAATGTATAATAATAATAATATATAATAATTTTTTAAAGAAAAAAATACTTACAATTATATACACAAATATATATTTTTTTACAATAAAATATTTTCAAATATTTTTAAAAGATATTTTAAAAATATCAAACAAATTGAACACAAGAAAGAAAAATATATAAGACCTTTATGTTTTTTTAACAAAATTTTGACATTGTTTTAGTTCTTGTATTACACATTTAAAATCTAATTAACTACAATAGCTGCAATGATGGGTCTTTTGACTGAGGAAAATAGGCCATTTTAAAGGAATACATAGAGATGCATATTGAATGTCATCAATAGGCATACAAATCCTGAGATCCAGGCAAATGGCATGACACACCATGTGTATATTAATGTCAAAGAGCTTTTTAACTGTTCGAAAATATTTGATGGATGCTCAAATTCACTCCAAAACAATGAAAAAGTCTGTTGTGAATTACTTATCTCAATAGAGATAAACGCATACACACAGTGTTTCAGTTTCACTAGACCAGACAGAAAATATGCACACTCTTACCATGTATTAGAACAGAAAACACAACAGAGGGCAAAAAAGTTGGTCGTCATGACGAATGCCACTGTCAATCAAAAAGTTCCAGAGGAAGTTTTCATTGAAGGTAGGTAGGTGATGTCTGTCTCCTTCCCCGCAGGACAATCACAGGGCCCTGTGCAGCGACAGCCGCCTGACACCAGATCAAACGCCACACTGCCCTTGGAATGACACTGCAGCCACTTCAAGGGGGGACGTAGTCACTGATCTCAGAACAGCGCAGCTAACACCCTGACGAGCGATACCTTTACGAGTTCGGAAACGACAGAGGAGGAGAAGCCCGTCACTCCAATGTCATACACAGTGACCCCACCATGTTTAATAATTGGAAAAGTGAAAAGGATCGACGTAAGGATGTAAAAGGCAGGATCTTTTCAAGGGTAAAATACCAATTGTTCTGAAGTATACCACAGCATCATAAAAATAATATCATAACCATTATGGAACTATTACTTAATACACCCATGGTTTTCATGTCTGGGGGTCTATGGACTAATATATCAGTTGTACATACAGTTATAAAATTATATTATATGAATTATATATTTTTTATATTATATACATTTTTATATTGTAGTATCTATTATATGACTTAATAAAACTGTTATTACAATGTATGGTTAAAAGAAACATGGTTTAATCACTTATGTATGTTTTTAAAAGTTTAAAAACCAGATAATATAACATATTTCAAATAATAACATGTACATTTTACAATTTATGCATATATACATATTCAAATATAAATATACAATGGGTGCCAAAATTATTAGAACACTTGGCATATTTAAGAGGTTTTAGTTGTTTTTGTTGAATTGGCCATTACAATACCATAAAACGAACTAAATATCTACAAAGTCATTATTTATGCTCTATAAACCATAGAACAGAGCCATCATAAGATGGAAGAGATTTTGGTCATTTTCCTTACAAAAAACAAGCTAGGCCTATTTCACTGTCAATGTTACACAAACTGGACAGATCTATTTTACATTCAAAGGAAAGCCTTTGGCTTCAGTTGCAGAAGGCATTGGATAACATAAGTTCTCACAGGGAAATATATTGACATGCCAGAGAGATGTGCTGCTGTAATTGCTGCAAAACTTTATACCAAATAATGAAGTTAAAAGTGGTTGTTAAAAAACAAACTAAAAAAAAAAAAAGTACGACCCACTTCATCTGATATTTTTTTGTGCTCAATGCAACCATCTGCATGTTTCATGAACATTATGAAATGAAATCATGTTTTGGAGGCAATATTGTCAATATTTTAGATCTGTCAGATGTTCTAATAATTTTGGCCACCACTGTATGTATTAATGTATGTATGCATGTGTGTGTGTGTATATGTATATATACATACACGCTGGATATATTATACAAACACATTTAATGTATGTAATTACATTAAAAAACACATTTAATGTATTAAATTAATTAAACATTACTATTTTAGTAATATTTAGATGACACAAAAGTCTGGGTGAGGGGTTGATTGATTGACAGAAAAGATTGATTCCTGTCCTATATTATCCTGACTATATTATGTCCTACCCTAAAATGGAGGCTAAATAGATGCTGCTACCTATAGTATAATGGAAAGGATGTATACACATGCATTTTTTCTCTCTTTCATAACGATGTAGCCCTAATGTAAAATCTCATCACTTAACATGTCAGTCCTGAGTTTGTTTGCAGCCCAAACATGTGTGTGCTTTCCAAAGCAGGCAATCAGCACACACTAATAGGAGTGGGAGAGACACAGTGTCACTGTTACCCATGATGCTCTCAGCAGTGGGTAATGAGGCTGAGGTGTGTGTGTGCCACAGGGGTTTATCCAGAGGCCTGTCAACTTCCCGGCAGCCTGCTACACATACACACTCACACATTCACACACTCTTCATTTAGATGCTCATGAAACTTTACAGCTTTACACATTGACGGTATATGAACAAATACACACACACACACTATGGAGCCATCAGTAATCATTATTGAATATAAAAGTCACACAAACAACATGCAGAGAGAGTCTCTTCCCATGAAACTTGTCTTAAACGGAAACATAAATCTGACACGATACTGACATTGACCAGTAAGGACAATTAGTGGTCGACTGATGTAATGACAAGTTTGATAAATAATCCAATACAATGGTATTTTTAATCAAATATTTTAAACTAGTTATTTATCTGCGAAAAAACTACTACAAAATGTGTTACAAAAGATTTCTACTCCAAATAAATGTGCACGGTTTTCTACAAAACAGTTTTCAACATTGATAATATTAGATAATGATAAATGTTTCTTAAGCACCAAATCAGACTATTACCTTAGAATGATCAGTATTACCAAAAGACTGGAGTAACTGCTGCTGAATATTCCATCACAGGAATAAATTACATTTTAAAATATATCAAAACAGAAAACCGTTGTAATAATATTTCACAATACTACCGTCTTAGTCAGTTTTAGTCTACACACACACACATATACATATACATATATACACACACATATGTGTGTGACTAAAACTGACTAAGACAGTGTTAGCTCCAGACATCTGAACTGAAATGTTGTGACACACAAGATGTCCAGAGTATCTTCTGTTCAAAATAATAAAAAACCTGACACACAGCATTCCTGAAGGGTACAAAACACCCCAGCGTCTAAAAGGCCTGAGCGAGAGATGTAACCAGGAGAGAAACTAGATACTCAGTTATAGTAGTAAATCTTGCAGATACGCTTCACCACGCTCCATGATACGCATACGCACACTCATCAATGCCACTTCACTTTAATTCAGCTGAGGCATAGAACAAGCAAATTATAAAGGACACAAACATATTGTAAGTGATTGTGGTTTTGCTGACCTTTTTCTATAACCAAATGAAGAAGAAAAGCATTGAGAGCATTGAGGTCAGGAGTTTCAATTCATCCCAAAAATGTTCAGTGGGGTTCAAATCTGGGCTTTGTGCAGGCTAATCAAGTTCTTCCACACCAGACTCAGTAAATAATTTCTTTACGGACATCAATTTGCGCACAGGGGCATGGTCATGTGGAGCAGAAACGGGATCTCCCCAAACTGTTGCCAAAAAACTGGAAGCACATAATTCTCTTAAATGTCATTGCATGCAGCTGCATTACCATCTTTACTGGAATTAAGAGGCCTAGCAAACACACCGAGACAACCCCACATGACTGTACCACCAAACAACTGGTACTGTGACAGGTAGCATTCTCATAGCATCAGACAAACCAACATTTATGGTGGTGAAGCATGGTTTCCAAAGGCAACGTTTACAACTCTGGCAGATGACAAATGTAGAACATTGAGTTCGCTACAGCTGCTCAGAACGGAAATCAGAGAAATGCTGGGAAGAGAGTGCCCACGAGGAGGGGCCTACTGCTCTGGAGACAGTTACCAATGGAAATTGCTCCAAATTTTGAACTTTGGCTCGTTCCAAGATCTCATGCCACTGAAAAAAACTCAATGGGGAGGGGGAAAAGACTGATCACAGAATAAAATAAAAAAAACAGCAAAACAGATGCACTAAGCACCTTTTGATTCTCAACACATGACTTTAAGAGTATAGAAGAAAACATCAGGATTATTATAAAGGTTAGTTTGTAGAGTTGGTAAATTTAGACAGAGCGAAATTACGACTTCGCTTCTAAACAATCTTTGTTCTTCCTTCAACCTATATCAGCCGTTCATTATGATTTTGACAGCAGACCTTGATGTCAAAGAATTTCGTACTCGCACAAAACTATACGGCGAAGTGCGTGTAGGAGTTTGTTTGCGAGGATGGGAGAGAGTGTGTGGGAGAAAGAGAGCCGTGCCCCCGTCACTTCTCCACCCTGCTCTCTCGGCTCCAGCATCTTAACGAGGCTTTTCCCCTCGCTTTGCAGAACGAGGGAGAAACCAAATAAATAAAAGAATAAAAGGCGAGCGAGAAGAGGGAAAACACACACTGAACTATAATTTGTTATATCTTTCAGCTCCAATTAAAAATAATATCAAATCTTTTTGTTCAACTTCATAACAAGACTTCAAGAGGGCCCCCATGACTCTTTCTATTTGCATCCCTCAACAGCCCACTGGTGCTCCTGAATCACATTAATTATATGACCTACATAGCACGTCGTTAATATTCCAAGCTGGGAGAGGAACTGGGAGCCAATACGGTGGAAGTCTAAATTTGGAGATCTTCAGGACATCAGAGCTCCCGCTTTTCTGGGGTTTGCGCTTTGATCTCCTCCCTCTTGACATTGTTTGCAAATGTCTGTTTAATGGGACTGGCAAACACCAGAATACAGCCACATTCGGGTTTTTTTTTCTTCTTTCGCTCTCCCGCCACCCTCCCTCCCCTTCTCGTCTGCTATCACGCCGTGCCGATGACGACTCTCGGAACGTCGAAACAAAGGGAGACGGAGAGGAAAATCAAGGAAGAGAGAGAGGTGACAGTGTGGCTCACCTCTCACAATACCACGTCTACTGATCTAATCGCTGCTGGGATCAGAGCGCTTAGTGACAGAGAAGTGTTACAGCTGTTCGGGATGTACAAAGTCGGAGCTACTGAGCTTCACAAGTAATGCGTTATGAATATGAATATTTTATAAAGGTGTGTGTGGGGGGGGGGGGCACATGAGGCACTCCCGTTGTTTGCGCATTAACGCACAACACCCAAAGTAAGCAGGCTTGTTCGCGCACAGACGTGGAGATCCTGATGTCTTAATCAGTGTCCAGCTGTACTGTTGGCTCCTTCAGAAGATCGAGGCCTGGCTCCTTTAAGCTCGGCCATGAATATGGAGCTGTTCTGCGGTGCGGGGCTTGGTTATGTTTTCTGTCTGATATGTCTGCCCCATTCCCATTTCAAAGGGAGGTCCACCCAGGGGTATGACTTTTTGATCTGCCTGGCGACTGACTCGACCACCTGCATGCGGTATCAGGCCCCTGGTCTCCATGGAAGGCCGGGAAGGCTGAGCAGGAGCTCTGCGCTGGGCACTGATCCCAACACTACCCCCTTTCTCTTGCTTTCTCGCTCTCTGTCCACATCAGCAGGAGGCCTTTACCCATACTCCAGCTCTGAAGCCATAAGGATGCCATCATGCCATTTTGAGGTGAAATGCCCTGTCTTCACAAAAATTAAGATTATAAAACAAAACAATGGCTTTCTTTACGGCTGCCCTTAACATGCGTTTTAAAGGGATAGTTCAACCAAAAATTTTAATTCTGTTGTCATGTGCTCAACCGCATGTTGTTTCAAACTAATTAGACTTTATTTCTTCCGTGTAACATACAAGAAGGTATTTTGAGACATTTCTAGTTTTTTTTTTTATATATCCATACAATGGAAGTAAAAACTGTTGTTACAAACATTCTACAAATAGAAGAAAGGTTAAAGATGCACTGTGATCAGACCACAACATAAAAGAATACTAAGTTCTAGTAACTTGTTCATCCAACTTAATCAACAAATTATTTCACTGGATTACACTTTGAAATCTTGTTTCTCTAATATCTCTCCCTAAAAAGAATGCATTAAAACTTTTTCTATGCTTTACTGAAGGAAAATGGAATGCAAGAAACCATCACAACTTCTAATGTAATATGTAAATTGCATTTTGCATGAGTAGGTGTAATCGAATCTGATCACACTGGAGACGCATTGGAATTGAGGTGTAAGCTTTGGTTAAAGAAAAAAAAAATTGCATAAGAAATTAATGTTAATGCCAGGTATAAAGGGCCACTATTGTTCAGTCAAATCATGTTAACAGGCCTATAAAGGAAAGTTCACCTATAAGTTAATATTCCATCATAATTTACTCACCCTCATGTCATTCTAAACCTGCACAATATTCTTTCTGTTGAGCACAAAAGGACATACACTCACCTAAAGGATTATTAGGAACACCTGTTCAATTTCTCATTAATGCAATTATCTAATCAACCAATCACATGGCAGTTGCTTCAATGCATTTAGGGGTGTGGTCCTGGTCAAGACAATCTCCTGAACTCCAAACTGAATGTCAGAATGGGAAAGAAAGGTGATTTAAGCAATTTTGAGCGTGGCATGGTTGTTGGTGCCAGACGGGCCGGTCTGAGTATTTCACAATCTGCTCAGTTACTGGGATTTTCACGCACAACCATTTCTAGAGTTTACAAAGAATGGTGTGAAAAGGGAAAAACATCCAGTATGCGGCAGTCCTGTGGGCGAAAATGCCTTGTTGATGCTAGAGGTCAGAGGAGAATGGGCCGACTGATTCAAGCTGATAGAAAACTTTGACTGAAATAACCACTCGTTACAACCGAGGTATGCAGCAAAGCATTTGTGAAGCCACAACACGCACAACCTTGAGGCGGATGGGCTACAACAGCAGAAGACCCCACCGGGTACCACTCATCTCCACTACAAATAGGAAAAAGAGGCTACAATTTGCACGAGCTCACCAAAATTGGACAGTTGAAGACTGGAAAAATGTTGCCTGGTCTGATGAGTCTCGATTTCTGTTGAGACATTCAGATGGTAGAGTCAGAATTTGGCGTAAACAGAATGAGAACATGGATCCATCATGCCTTGTTACCACTGTGCAGGCTGGTGGTGGTGTAATGGTGTGGGGGATGTTTTCTTTGCACACTTTAGGCCTCTTAGTGCCAATTGGGCATCGTTTAAATGCCACGGCCTACCTGAGCATTGTTTCTGACCATGTCCATCCCTTTATGACCACCATGTACCCATCCTCTGATGGCTACTTCCAGCAGGATAATGCACCATGTCACAAAGCTCGAATCATTTCAAATTGGTTTCTTGAACATGACAATGAGTTCACTGTACTAAAATGGCCCCCAAAGTCACCAGATCTCAACCCAATAGAGCATCTTTGGGATGTGGTGGAACGGGAGCTTCGTGCCCTGGATGTGCATCTTTCAGCACCTTGAATCAATGCCACGTAGAATTAAGGCAGTTCTGAAGGCGAAAGGGGGTCAAACACAGTATTAGTATGGTGTTCCTAATAATCCTTTAGGTGAGTGTATATTAAAGGGGTCTTGAACTGGCTTTTTTACTTTTTTATACTGTTGTCTTAAGACGTTTGCGTGGTTTTTACATTCAAAAACATCATAATGAATAAGTAATAGGCTATTTTCTACCCTGGTTTGGAGCCTCTCTCCTGGAACGGTCGGTATGCACTGCTATGATTGGGTAAGCTTTGCATATTATGAGTTTCGGCTCCCCCGTGAATACACGTGAGGAATTGTTTTGAAAGCGTGTAGGAAAACGGCAACCGGAATGATTCGCCCAAAGGGCTCGAAAAATGTCTTTATCAAACAAACACAATGATCTCTCATCCACCCGCAATTATTTGGAATGTTATTTTTATTACTTGGTCCGCCCGATCGGTGGATATAACCACAAACCGTGCGTCACTAACACACACACATGCACGCACAAGCCTCACTGCAGAGTCAGACAAATCAGCATGATCAAAACTTCTGCAATTGTATTTTTCCTTCAAATATCAAGTCAAGATACTAGATACTAAAGATACTTAAGATACTTAAGATACTAGCCCGTCGGCAGGCCGGTGATACATTTTGGTAGCCTGTCTGGAAAACACACAGCCCCGGGACGTTGGGCTTTTGCGAGCCCTGGCCTATACATGTCCGAGTCTGATCCTGAATCGCAGCACAATGAACCAACAACACCTCAAATAAAGGATTCTCCAGCCTGTGACAGTATGCCAAGTTATGTTCAGTTAGACACGTACACATAATCAATAGATATCAAACGATCTGTAACAATGCAATACTATCACATATAAAAAACCTTTTTTACTCACATAAGTGTGTTGCTTCATTCATTCATGTAATCTCATCCTGTCTACAAATCCAGTCTCTTGTTTACAAACGAATCAGTGGTGAAATGAAGGAACAAACGAACAATGTCTTCCCCACGTGAGCTGGATATTCATTAAAAATAAAGTTCATCCATGCATTCATAATACTGGAATCCGAATGAAGCTTATGCAGCATGTTTATTGTTTGGAAGAATTCGATCCGGTTTAGCTCCACATAGGCCTATGTTATCTATAACATGCAATGCACAAATCGGTGGGTGGGGCTACAGAATCAGGCGTTCGTCTTCTTCGGTTAAGGCGGTTTTCACCACACTCTGACGTCACAGCTTGGCACATTCTTTTCAGCTCCGAAACTTACAGGATATTCTTATATCATGATGAACTTTTATACATCAAAGGCTGAATAAAAAGTTGATTTCTCAATTCATGACCCCTTTAAAGGAACACGCCGACTTTTTGGGACTTTAGCTTATTCACCGTATCCCCCAGAGTTAGATAAGTTTATACATACCATTTTTATCTCCATGCGTGCCATAACTCTGTCTGACGCACCCACCGCTAGCCTAGCTTAGCACAAAGACTGGAGGTAAACGGCTCCATCTAGCCTACTGCTCAATAAGTGACAAAATAACGCCAACATTTTCCTATATATATGTTGTGATGTGTATGGTTACATCGTGTACTAAGACCAACGGAAAATGAAAAGTTGCAATTTTCTCGACCGATATGGCTAGGGACTATACTCCCTTTCCTGTGTAATAATCCAGGATCTTTGCTGCCGTACCATGGGTGCAGCGACGCAATGATATTACACAGTCTTCGTGCTAAGCTAGGCTAGCGGTGGGTGCGTCAGACAGAGTTATGGCACGCACAGAGATAAAAATGGTATGTATGGACTTATCTAACTCTGTGTGATACGGTGAATAAGCTAAAGTCCCAAAAAGTCAGCGTGCTCCTTTAAAGGGTGTACAAACAAAACTGGAACTCCGTCTAATTTTATTGTATGGACAAAACAAAAACAAAAAAAGGCTTATATATTTTTCATTATGTTTTCAATGTATTTTTCAATCAACTGTAAGTTTTGCAAATATAAGAACTTCTCGTGCAAGGTCACATTGCTCACGCATGCTTCAGCCCTCCTCCCAAGCTGCTTTGAAGTCGCGATTGAATCCAGTAACTTGTGTATTAAACAATCCGTCATCAAGGCAAATGTTTTAATTGGTATGATTATTCTTTAATAATATTATGATTTCTTTAAGCAGTCATCGCCATTAAAAGTTAATGAGATGAGAATGACCATGACAATATAATTAAAACCCTCAGGAGTTTCTGAAGCTGTCCATTAATAATTTAGAGCGAGCTGGAGCACAAGACAGCCCAGCTCAGTAGTCTGCTCAGGGAGAGAGCGAGCGAGAGGACCGGGAGAGTAAAACTGCTTTGCCCATCATGACGTGAGTTTACTTTGATTAAGAGCTGAATTACAAGACTATCAGAGTTGTGTCACTGTTAAATCCCTCTGTTAGAAACCTTAAGGGATACGCAACTCTTATTTGATACTAGTGTATTATAAACAGATTTGTTTGAACTCTGGAAAGTTGGGATGAAAACAGGAGCTGTGCTCAAAATGCACGCAGCGTCCTTGGAGCGGAAGTATCACAGAGTACACATATTTGGAGTCGTCCTCACCCACACAGTGCTCTCCACTCAGGGTAAACATCTGGTGCGGCGCGGGTCTCTCTGTCTCCATCTTACAACAATATTTATCACAGCGGGCTAATGCTCTGTCCTCAACTTACTGCTGAGAGCCTGTGAACCTCACCATGACAAACACAACCTGGAGTAAGTGAGTGTGTGTACAAAGGCCAACGTAGATAATCAAGTAACGTAGCGCCACGGGGAGTCAAGTTCACCTCGCTTTCATTTAAAATTACCCTCACATCTGTGCCCAGCGCAAGAATAGAATTAAATCACACTGTACAGTCGTATAAGAAAAATACAAATACAAACGCCATTGACCCTAATAAGTGACACTGCAAAAGATTTTCTGAAGAAAATGATCCTATCCCCCTTCCTCAATGACTAATAAAAAAAATTTGCGCATTATTGTGATAACTTGTTCTTGTTCATCAAAAGCTTTTTTCTTAACCAGTTAACTTATAGTTGTTAACTTTCTAAGTGATGGCTAACCCAAGAACTGGAAATGTTACATTTTTATTTCTTTTTTTAGATTATGTTTATCATTTCTCTAAATTAATTAATATATTTTCATGATCAATAATAGATTTTCTATAATTTCCATTTTCTTAACTAAATCTAAAACTATTACAAATAATTTTCATTGAAAGCTAAATAAAATAAAATATAAATATTAGATGAAAAAAAAAATACTAAAATTACTAAAACAGAAATATTATGCATTGTAGCTAAATAGAAAATGAAATATGACAAAAGTACATTAAAAAATTACTAAAATATAAATTTAAAAGTAAAATAAAAATTGAACACATATACGCACACACATACACACACACACATATATAGTGTGTATATATATATACACACACACACAAAATCTATATCTATATATATATATATATATATATATATATCTATATATATCTATATATATATATATCTATATATATATATATCTATATATATATATATATATATATATATATATATCTATATCTATATCTATATATATATATATATATATATATATATATATATATATATATATATATATATATATATATATATATATATCTATCTATCTATCTATCTATATATATATATATATATATATATATATATATATACATACACGCATAAAGCTAAATCGAAATATTAAAACAATATGATAATAGTTTAAAAATAATACTAAAATAACTTTTTTTAAATACTGGTTTAAAAATTTAGTAGTAATATTTAATATATTGTGCTATTAAAGCTAAGCAAGCATGGAATTAAATGAAAGCCAGGAAAATTCCAGATGAAAAGCAGGTCAGAAACATGTCTTTGCTGCTATTCTGTTGCAAATGGCTTTGAGATGCAAGGCAAATGTAATATGAGGGAAGACTTTATTTGCTCTTTTTTCAAGCAGAAAGCTAAAAACAAGTTAGGAAGAGAGATACAGAGAAAAGGCGAGAGTAAAAGAGAGAGAGAGAGGCCTTTTCTAGGCAGACAGGAAGAACTGGGGGTGCGGTGGGCCTTCATGCAGAAAGGCATAGGGCTGAAGGGAGACGGCACGCATGCAAAAAGCTCATAAATCCTGATTTGAGGCGGCCTCACTGCAGCACTACATTGCTTAAATGCTACGTCTGATTTAGTCTTCCCATTAGGTGACAGCTGAACTTTAACATTAATATGATAATATTGAAATAAGTGTGTGTTATTTACTTAGTGGCGGGGCGGGATGGAATAAGAGAGAAACAGAGGGAGGTGGGAAGGAAAGGAGGATGATGAATGATTTCTGGACAGCTTCTGTGACACCGGGCGGCCGCGGCCCCTCTAATGAGACTTGACAAAATGGAGACATATGCAGAAATATTGGTTACAGTCTGCATCCCCGGCATCTTGCTCTCTCTCTGTCCCTCCTCCTCTCCCTCTCGCTCGCCGCACACGTCCTGATTGTCTACGACCACTGAAGCATCTATTTCAATTGGCACTTCCTTCCTGGACCCGAGGTTTTAAATTTAGCTGGTGTCATTTACATATTACTCTTAATCAAAAAAGAAAAAAAGAAACAAAACCTTGCCGTCACGGTTCAGGAAAGGGCGCAAAGGCACTTTATAAAACGGAGATGTGACAGACGTTCAACTGAATTGAGCGTGTATGTGAAGATATGAGGCTGACGGAGAAAACAACAGTAAGTGGAAGAGAGAGAGAGAGAGAGAGAGAGAGAGAGAGAGAGAGAGAGAGAGAGAGAGAGAGAGAGAGAGAGAGAGAGAGAGAGAGAGAGAGGAGCTGTGGATTGCTTCAGTTATCTCACATCTACCACACAAGGAAAAAAGCCAATATATCATCAGCCTGCTGATATGAATGATGAGTTCTGCTGTTTAAAGCCAATACTACATAGAGACAAAAATAGTGGGAGGACCGCTAGATCTGCTTTAGGGCAGATGAATGCTGAAAAAACCCAACTGCATGATGACTATGCTCACAAGGAATCTGTGCCTGTAGAAGCCAGAAAATATAAATATAAATATAAATATATATATATATATATATATATATATATATATATATATATATATATATATATATATATATATATATATATATATATATATATATATATATATATATATATATATATATATGTGTGTATATATATACACACACACACTACCATTCAAAAGTTTGGTTTGGTGTTTAAATGATACTTTTACTCAGCAAGGATTCATTAAATCAAAAGTTACAGTAAAGACTTGTTGTTACAAAATCATTGTTACAAAAAAATAAAAGCTCATATAAAAAGTTGAATATTTATTTCACAATATTATTTTTGATCAGATGAAATCAACAATACAGTAAAAACATGATTTTGATTTTTGATCAAATTAAAATTTGGATTCCCAGGATGTGTCCAGTTATTCACAAACACAAAAATCACTTTTTTTTTTTCTTTTTTTTTTTTTTATGCAATATTATAAAAAGTTTTCTATGGGAACCCTGCATTTTAAATACAGAATTCCACACAATTTTTCTCATTATAATGATTTAAAATGTAAAAAAACAAGAGATGCTGATTTCATGGAGGTTCATGTTTTATGTTCACATACAAAAATGTAGTGAGCGGTGTGTTTGGGGTAATTGGATTTTATTGAATTACTAATTACTCACAAGCCCATTTAGATTGATGCTATGCAACCACAGCGCATAACAATAAGTGTGTTCATGCAGTGGATGGTATAGAGCCACTGTCAAACACATCCATAGAGAGGTATCAGAAACTGTCCCTACCTTACTCTTACCTTCTCAGCATGCCAGTCAGGATCCGAGAGCTCTTGCCCAAGTTAGCGTCCGTCTCTCTCAGCTGGGAGAAGAAGAGAAAGAAAAAGAGAAAGAAAAAGAGAGAATGTCCACATTAGAGAGGTCATGTTATATTTGTGCTATAAAAATAGGCTTGTGCCCTATTCGGATGGTTATTGTTTCTTATGTGGACATTCATAAAAAATACATTTGCATGGCACCTCAGTGATAAAACTCGTGCATTCGGATGGCTATTTATTCACAGTGGAGGAAAGAGTTTTGTGATTCTAGGAATGCGCTACTCAGTCGCATGATTGTCTGTTTAATTTAATAAATGGGAAAACAATATCCTAATTATTATTTGATTATTTAAATGTCCTGTTTAAAAATAGGAAGATAGATGTGCTATGGTGTTATGTCTTGTATTTTATCTAAAAATTATGGATGTCATTTAAAAAATGTGGAAATTATTAATTTAATACAGCATCTTATTTACATTAGGTAAACATAAACCTGCTTGGTTTATATTTTTAAAGGGGTCATGAATTGAGAAATCAACTTTTCATTCAGCCTTCGATATATAAAAGTTCATCGTGATATAAGAATATTCTGTAAGTTTCGGAGCTGAAAACTTCCTTGTTAGTCAAAGAAAAGCTTTTATTGACACCATGCCCAGCAAACGCTCGATCTCAGAATATGCCAACACTTGATGTCATCGTGTGGTTAAACGCACCGCCTCAACATAACAATAAGTACGCCTGATTCTGTAGCCCCACCCACCGACTCGTGGAGCGAAACGGATCGCGCTACCAAGCAATAAACATGCCGAAGATAGTAAGATATTGCGCTGTGCCTGGTTGTGGAAGAACACAGTCGCTGCATAAGCTTCCTTCGAATTCTAATATTAGGAATGTGTGGTTGAAGTTTATTTTTAATGAAGTTCCAGCTCACGTGCGTAAGACATTGCACATTTGTTCACTTCATTTCACAGCGGAATCATTTGTAAACAAGACAGAGGTCAAGACTGGATTTGCAGACATATAAAGATTAAAACACAATGCTGTGCCTTCTATATTGGATCTGACAGTAATGGTGCAACACACTTAGGGGAGTAAAACATGTTTTTTATATGTGATGGTATTGCATTGTTACAGATTGTTTGATATCTATTGATGTGTACGTGTCTAATCAGTCACAGAAGGGTCCAACTATGAAGGATGTAGCTTGTCAAACAGACACACTCGGGATCAGACTCTGGGTCGAACATGTATAAGCGAATCATTCTGGTTGCCATTTTTCCACATTGGACGTTTTCAAAACATGTGTACTGACGGGGGAGTCTAAACTAATTATAATGCAAAACTGTTATCCAATCATAGCAGTGGGCATTTACTTCCAAGTCTTCAATGCGGCACGCCCATAAAAGTTCCACTATAAAAAAATAAAAAAAGCCAGTTCATGACACCTTTAAATGTATATAATTGCTGCCATAATAACGGCCCATTTCAAATGTTTATGTGCTTTTCCTCTTTTTCTCCTTTGAGCAGCGATGAAATATAATTCTTGTAAAAACTTTCCAGCATTTGAGTAATAAAAGTATAGGCTACATCTTTAAAATGCATCCAAATTACAGCGAAGAGCAACTGTACGGTGCTAGGCAGTGGTCAAAAAGGATTTAAACAATGAATTTTTAATTGATAAATCAATTATGTGGATTCGTACAACAATTAAATTACCACACAACCTTGGTGTTTGTCAAAAACCAGCAGGTAATTTGGAGATTTTTAAGTGAGTGCTGGGAGAAAAACACTGACATTCTGGATTTGGATGGCAATATAATTGCAGACTAGCCCCTGTAAATGTTCAAAATACCTTATGACCCCATGAGAAACAATTACCGGCCAAATAGTGCTTTAGAATATCTATAGACTTTAGTTAGAGAAGCTACTAAATTAACTTCATTCATTCAGTACATTATTTCCTGTTTGTTGCTACACTTTCTTTCTCTTTTAAATGTGTCATGTTCAATTATTGTCACGTCCAAAGATGATGAAGAGTTTCAAAATAGTAACAAGGTTTATTAACAAAAGCGAACAACTCAACACCAACAATACCAGAACAAGACAGAAAGAAATTAGGAACTTAAATACTCAATGATCAGCTGTGATAATTAAATAAATATCCATGGTAACGAGTGACTGGCAGGAAAACTAGAACAAAGTAAACAAGAAACAGAAGATAAACAAACTAAAAGTCCATTAAAGTGAAACTAATTGAAAATAATCCTGACATATATGTTTTACATTCAATATATGGCTCATGTAGCGGGACGCATACATAAAAGCCATCCATCTGGAGATGTGTGTGCGTGTTTAGGAATGCTGACATTGCTATGGAAGTAAAGCCAGAGCTCTGGCAGCCGTCAGATACATGACTCTGGCTGGCCTCCTTGAGAAAGCCTCCTTCTCTGTCCTCACAGTCAGCGGGGACATGTGTATGTGTGTGCGTGTATGTTAGCGGGCAGGCTCAGGGACAGATGTGGTTTTAGGCGGGTTTGGGTTCTGGCACCACCAACAGCCCAAGAGCTGCCTGATGTCTCTCTCAAGGATGGATCTGTCCCATGAGAGCTCCCTCGGCTTTTCCTAAAATCCCTCTCTGTTTCTCTCTCAGGTCAAAGTTGTGCCAGTACGAAAACACATGGTGGAGCTCTCCGTGAATTAGGAACCCAAAACAAGACCCACAACAAAAGAGATTACCAGTACAGCAGATCTAGAGCAGAGTCTGATTACAGACTAGTAAATGGTCTTGGTAAGATGATTCCCAGTAGCTTGATTCAATGCCTGAATTTCACTGAATAGAGTTAAAAGAGTCAGTCACGCATGCCTAAACCTATATAAAGAAAAATGCCACAAACAAGTATCGTAGCATAAACAGAAACAGGAATATTACCCATAGAACAAGACATTTTAAAACACAATATTTACATTTCATGAAATTTGGTCACTGTAATTCATTATAAAAATAAATTGTAACACTTGTAATTGTAACAATTGTAATTGTGTAATCTGTTTTAAAATGTCTTGTGAAAAGCCAACCAAACCAGGGAGAAAATGCAACAATCTAATCTAAGTCTCGGAGCAAAGAAAACTGAAAACAACCAGAAGTCATCGTTTATTTCCTACTTATTTTAAAGTTTACCATACAAAAAAAAATCAACTTTGACATTCGGAAATGCCATCTTGAGCTGAACTCTGGAATACAAATGGCACATAAGCATTCTGACCAATGAGGTGGCAGTTTGTTCCTAAGTGACAATTTTGGTAAATCAAATTGCAGGACAAAATGCTACACTGTAACAATTCAAAGTGTCTGTTTCGGAACAAAGAAGCCAAACTAAAAATTGAAAAGGAAAGAATTGACCTGAAGTCTGGATTTTTTTTCTCATTTTAACGCTTACCATGAAACAGCCATCCAACTTGGACGTCCAAACATCTAGAAATTCGGAAATGTCACTTTGAGCTAAACCCTAGAATATATAAACATTCTGACCAATGAGGAATTTTTCTCCCATGTGACTCAACAATGTTGGATTGTGTACACAAATCAAATTGCAGGACATAATGCAATGCTGTAGCCATTTCATAGTCTCTGTTTCAGAACAAAGAAACCAAAATACAAGTTAAAAATGTCCCTTAGTCTATGGGATTTTTCCACTCATTTTAATGTTAAGTCTGATTGTTTGGAACCGTAATAGCACTAGTCAACAAGTAGGTGTGGGACAAGTTATGTGTCAAACCTAAAGTTAGGGTTAGAGGTTTGTTCACTGAGGATGAGCAATAGTAATAGAGCTGCTTGCAAGGCACTAGGTCTCTCTTAGTGTTTGTGTGCATCGGTTTGAAAAAGACTAAGTGAACTGATTGTTAAGAGACACTCCAAAAACTCTTTCATCTGCCGTTTCCTTCTCTTAAAAAGCAGTTTATTGCTCTTTCCATCTAATGTCTTCTTATCATGCTTTCTTTTCTTTTCTCCTCTTCTTTTTTCCTGCCCGGCAAAATGTCTTTAAAGTGTGAGGGCCAGTCGGGGCTCCAGGGATGGAGAGCTATTCTCCACAGACAGCAGACCTTTGAAAGGAAATGTTTTATTTCCTTTGAAATGAGCTGCCTGCCCAACTGCAATGTTGTGATCTTTAAGCATCCTTCATAAGAAGCCATCAGAGAGGCCCCTGACTGAGCTCTCTATACCAGTCTTCAGGAAAGAAAGAGAGTGTGAAAGAGAAAAAGAGAGAGAGGTAAGACTATGACTGTGGACACGGCAGGGACAAACAAAATAGGAGGGATGGACTGAGATATGGAAAGGTAAAAACGATTATACATGCAGAGGATAAAGTAACAAATAAAGGTTGAAGTGAGGAGGGGGGAGTAAAAAGGGATGAGTATGTAGGGAGAGACATTTGATACCTGGTAGGAGGAGTGACACTCAATAAAAGCTCACAACAGTCCTCTATATCATCACCTTTCAATCTAGGTGTTGCATACTTCTATTGCCCTGATGGTTATCGATATGGCTGGGTAAAAATAAAGATTTTTCTGCAATATATATATTGTGTGTTTGTGTGTGTGTGTGTGTGTGTGTGTGTGTGTGTGTGTGTGTATGGGTATGAATGTCATTGAATAAGATACAAAATATTAAAGTGGCAGTTTTTCTTTTTTTTTTTTTTTTAAGATAGCACAGGCAGACATTTTACAAAAAAAAAAAGTTTTTCCCTCAGTTTCACAGACAAGGCTCAAGCTAGTTCCAGACTAAAATGCATGTTTGAGCTGTTTTAACTGAAAGCAACTTGCAGTTACGCATCTTAAAATATGTCAGTGCCATTGTTTTGTCTCAAGATGTACACCAGTAATGTTTTTTTCCAAGGCATGTTTATTAAAGCTACTTAAATGTCCTAATTGAACAGGTCTAAATCCTGGCTTAATCTAAGCCCTGTCTGTGAAACCAGGCCATTAGGTCATAAATTATAAAACTATAGAAATACAGTTCTTTTAGGGCATCTGTATCTACATCCATTAAAAATCAGCTTGATGCCAATTGACTAAAACAGCTACAAAAAAAAGGTACAGAAAAGTTAAATTAGTTCTGCAAAAGGACCGCAATTTATTAGCAAATTAGCCTAAAATTCATGTATATTAATCCAGTGAAATTCATGCATTTTTATATGTGGCTTAAGTGTCAAAATATTTTTTGAGACCACTATAAAAATCTATTTCAGGAAAAATATCTCCAGCAGTCTGAGATCTAGCACAGTCACACATGTAGCTGCGGAAAGACTTTCAGAATTATAGCAGCCGGAAGAACGTAGAACAAACCCTTGTTCTGTCCGGAGGTGTTTGTTGTCCATCTATGCCCGTTTAGACAGTCTTGCATCATGCGTGACCTCACCGCATGAGACAGGACAACTACAAAGGATTCTTATTGGTGCTGTGCTCTGTGTCAAACATTCTGTACTCTGTACATTCAATCAATCATTCCAGCAGGGCCGCTATGCTAATGCGTGAGTGGTTCGAGCTGGTGTTAACTGCTTGCACTTAAGTGTGCTCCCGTCCTCTTGTCAAGTGTCTGATCTAGGGCACTTTGTGTCATCCCAAAGAGCCAAGATCTGATCAAGTCAAGTATTTATAAGCCTGTGTAATTGCTTAGTGAGAAAAGTGTGTGTTTTTGTTCTGTTTGAGTGTACCCTCCAGAGGACCGTTTCAGGAGTTGTTTGAGTGTGTTAACTCACTCGATCACGGGATCTCTGGATCTTCTCACGGTCGCTGTTCAGGTTGGAAAGGATCTCCTGTCCCACTTGCTCTGTAGAAGATAAGAGGAACAGGGTGAAATAAAACCACAAAATGTTGTTTAGGCCATCTTAAGACGCAGTTGCACTTACTCCTGATCTTTGAATTTTTTTTCGGGCCATCCAGTGATTTCAATAGGAATTCACACAATCAGAAATTTTGAGTGAGGGCAAAAGATTTCCCCACATAGCTTTCGTAACAGGTTCAAGTAAGCTGCTAACAGAACAGAAAGCTGCTTAGTTTGAAACTGACTTGAAAGTGACTTCTGGGTGAGCTGTAATTTATACAGACAATTTAAGTAAGAATATTGACAATTTAGATGTGTGTACAAAAAAAAAAACAAAAAGTATATATACTTGCTTAAAGTGGATTGCGGAGTTAATTTTTTTGTATTCTGTAAGAAGACATACAAACTATGATGGAAACACATTTGGCGAATAAATTCCTAAATGTTTTGTATTAAGCACTGCAAGTGAATAGTGTAAAATGTTTGACTAATAGATATCGCCATACTTTCCCCAGGTAATTAAATCACAGTACTTTAAGACAGGTGAATGTTATATGAACAAAAAAATCTGTAAAAACCTTCAGAATATAGATAGGAATAAAAGTTTGTTGTACGTAAGTACTTCGATAATGAAGTACAGATTTCTAAGTGCATGATACAAATTTTTTTTTTTTTTAAATGGCCTTTAAATACATGTATTGTAATTGAAATATACAGATACAGCAAATAGATAAAGTGTAATAAAAACAAGTGCAATAAAAGTATAATAAAACAAATTTACATTTTGGATGTTTTCTTTCTAGTAGTCAGGGAAACACTTAAAAAAAACTGCAAATTCTAATGATGTAAGGGTAACCACCAAATTTCAAGATAAAACCACTACTTTAATGAAAAAGTAGGAAACGTTTTGGTCACATGCAACCTTTCTCAATGCTGGGTTAATAGTCTGAAAGAAGACATACCATGGAAGCAAAATATTCCAAAATCTCAAAATTGATCAGTGCCTGAAAAAACAATGGTTTTGCCTCTAGTGTCTTGCCTTTGAAAAAAGGTGACTTTGTCTCAAATGAAAGACTTACAATGAAGGAAGGACATATTAGGATTTCAGAAACTTCAAGTGGGCTCTTTGGGGAAAAAAGCAGTCAAAAGCCATAGCAACCACCTAGCAACACCCTGGCTCATGTAAAAGTCTAGTTACAACCCTGATCTCTGATGTCTAGGGATCTCAAACTACATCTCCTTCTCACCAATATGCTGTCTTAAATATTTTGCATATCCCAGCATGCCGCATCACACCGAGCACAAACAGCACATGCAATATTCAGCTGCTTGCTTACAAACACATTTCATCTGTCACGGACGTACAGTCATTTATACACTCGCACTTAGATAAACATCTCGTACATGGTGTCTGACAAGCCTGTCCATGGTCACTGTCATATTCACATCCCCAGGGTCAAAAAAAAAAACAATGAACAAAACAAAAATTCCACCCTCCCTCCCTCTTGCAAAACCCTTTCCACTATAAGTAGAAACCACATTAGCAGTCTGGAGAGGAAGAGAGTAAAAAAAAAAGTGAAGTGAAAAATCTTTGCATGGATCAAAGCTACGCTTTCAAATGCACCAAACAATTGTGAGTAAACAACGCACTCATGACTGGATTACGCTACACAGGTGCAGCTCTCAAAGAGTCAGCGTGACGCTCGAGGAACAGAGGAACGGGCTACATCTGCACTAGCACAAAATATCAGAGAACGAGAAAGACCGACACAAGACACTTTACGCAGACGTCTCTTGCCTTCATTAATTTCCAATCAGACTGAGGACAGATTGAAGGATACTCAGATTAGATGGAGCAGTCTCAGCGCATGTGACAGATAGGCCAGATTAAAGAGCGAATAGAGATATTAATAACCATCATAACCATGGACGGTGGTCGAGCCCGAGACACGCTGCCGCCCACCCGTGAGTGGAAATCTTGTGTAAAGAAAATTAAGCACCGCTATCTGTCTCTGTCCACTGCGAAAGGGGCCTTTAAACAAATGAATGTGACACGGCCACAATGGCAACAATGCAATACACATGTGCTCAGACACGCTTGCTCATATATCACTTCAGATGATAGATGAGACCGCTGACATGAAGGGGTCTGAGCGCAAATGAAACAATCCTGTCAGCACGCTATAATCTAAGCTCAACGAGATATAAATAAACAGGAGGGGGAAAACGCAGTTGCTATGGACAATAGGTACAATAGAAAACTTTGATTGTCATAATTCTCAGATGCCTTTGTGTTGTAACTGCTTTCTTGATACCAAGATATTCAGAGTCATATTCAAGGATTGTGAGCTCCACTATCTCCACTGATTCCAATTGCTGCCATCCACGTAGGTTAAGATTCAGCCTAATGAAAGTGAAGTGAATGCAAATGAATTCAAAATGAGCGGGGAATGAGCAGGTACATAAAAGAATTTCAGCAAAATCAAGAAACAGAAGGGTTGGCGGACTAACTATATAAAACCGTTCCAAGGTGTCTTCCTGTGCCACTGAAAACACGGAATAAAAGCTGTTAAACCAAACTCAGTATAATGTAATATTCCTGCGGCCAACACACTGTAAATCACATTATGGACTCCGGTTTCTGTTTCCCCTGTGCATGAGCGCAAAGATAAATATTTCTCTTAGTTGTGGGACCGCAAATTGATGTTGCCATTAAGAACGAGCTCCAAAAGCACACACAAAAACACACACTGTTGGACGATTAGCTGTGTACACCACAGCCCACGGGTGAGAGGAACTTTACAAACCCACAATTCCACGGCTCTCTTCCTCTTTTGATATATCGGTTTGTCTCCGTTTATATGTTTCACTAATAATCTGATCTATCTGTCTCTCTTCTCTATTCGTATATATTTGAGACTTGGACAAGAACGTGGCAGAGGTTTGAGCAGAGAGTTTGGCTGGAGAAAAACAAACACTCTGTGAGAAAGGGAAAACAACATGATTTCCCTTCCTTCCTTTTCTACGAAGAAAAAAAATAAGTGAAAAACTTCTCACTTGACATCGTAGAGGGATAGTACACCCAAAAATGAAAATTCTCCCATGTTGTTCAAAACCTGTATGGCTAACTTTCTTCTCCAGAACAGAAAATAAAATATTTTATAGAAACTGTTTTTGTCCAAAAAAAAATTAAGTCAGTGGGGTCAAAAAACAATGGCTTTCATTGTATGGAAAACAACACCAACACTTTTTTTCTTCTTCAAAATATTATTTTGTGTTAGAAGAAAGAAAGCTATACAGGTTTAGACCAACATGAGAGAAACAATGACCAGATTTTAAATTTTTGGGTCAACTATCCCTTTAACAGTGGTATTAAAAGGTGTTTTAATTGTTACATAAACACACAAAATATTGATGTCAAGATACATTACATTTACATTGCAGGTCATCGTTATGTGGAATAAAACTATACACATGAAGCGTAGCATGAATTATGGTCATTTATTCTTTTGCAAGCATCACTTTGGATACATGTCTACTTAATGAGGTGCTAATTAATTATCACACGCTTTAATGAGGACGCTGACATTCTGTAAATTGAGGGTGTAGCTGTGAAAAACAGGCGTTCGAGATTGAGAAAAAAACTAAATAAATAAATAAGCTTACGATCTCCATGCTTACGATCACGGCTTCGTGCTCATAATGATATAAAATATTCTTCCCCCGTTTAAGGCCCTATTAACAATTTAAATGACCCTGACGCCAAGCTTTTCCACAGGCCTGCTCTAGTTAAAGATCCAGATCCCCAAGGCCCATTTAACAAGGATATTACTAAAATATATAACAGCGCAATCATTACCGATGGGCTGGTTTTAATGCAGACTCTTTAACTGATTGCTGACCACCACTTGTGGACAAAATAACTCTGCTCTAACTGCTTTGCATTAAAGTAGGGCTGTGCCAATACTATCATATTTCAAGTTATTATTATTCTTTCTCACAACATTATATAAGATTTATGTGGTCATAATTGAATTCCCCACAGATCAATGATGAAGTGAAAAATGGCTTTACTATATCCAATTCTATCTATGAGACACAGAACTGGACAAATGCCAAGCAAAACATGCAAGAATACAGATGCAAAGGATGATCATTACAGATTTATGAATGCAACACTGTTTTGGACATTGAAGTCAAGCTAGCATCTGCTTTTAATAAACACAAACAAATAATAAATTCAATTTGTCAAAATATCTATTGTATGTACTGCACTGACCTGAGATCAATCTATGACATCCTTTAAATGTCAAATTGTCAAATTTGTTAAAAAAGTTTAACAAACCTTAACTTAAATAGAAAGCATAGCATACATAGCATTGATGCATGCAGTTTTGATTGCGATCTAATCCAATTAATATTTTGAAGGATTATAGGATTATATAGGATGCAATATATTATTTGTGACATGTTTCATTGTTTTTAAGTAGCTGGATAAAAATCTACCAACTTCGATTAATCGCAATAATCATTTATACGTCATCTGATATTGATTCTTTAAATCCAAATCGATCTTTTACTACCTTAACATGGCATAATTGGGCCATGTATTACTTTAATTGCTTTAATTAATATTTCTGTAATGTACCAAGTTAACAGGAGTGTTTTCAGCACCACTTTTCAGCAAAAGAAAAAATATTTCTTAGTCTGTAATCCAATAAGACAGCAAATTAACTGCAAGAAACATCTATTACGTTGTGGGCTGCATGCAGAAACAAACAAACAATGTGAATCTGTCTCGCTTATTTTTAGTGGACCCCTAATAACCAGTAATTCCATTAGATTAATATTGTTGTTAATTTCTTTTTATCGTCTTTAAAAATAAGCGAGACAGATTCACATTGTATGTTTGTTTCTGCATGCAGCCCACAAAGCAATAGATGTTTCTTGCAGTTATTTTGCTGTCTTTTTATTGGATTACATGCAATACAAGACTGTAAATTCACAATCATATGATTTATTTTTTCTTTTGTCGTGGCTGCTGAAAAGTGGTGCTGAAAACACTCCTGTTAACTTGGTACATTACAGAAATATTAATTAAAGCAATTAAAGTAATACATGGCCCAATTATGCCATGTTGAGGTGGTAAAAGATCGATTTGGATTTAAAGAATCAATATTAAATAAAGTATAAATGATTATTGCGATTAATCGAAGTTGGTAGATTTTTATCCAGCCCCCCAATACTTCAAAATACAATGAAACATGTCACAAATAATTCTTGTCTTATTTGTTTTAATTCTGAGTGCATTGCTTCTACTTCAATACTTTCCCTTTACCCCACACCGCCGAAACATTGTGTTAGTGCAGTCAAAGTTTCTTTCATCTTCCGGTCTGTCTGTCTTTCCCTTCTGTGACTGACCGTGGCTGTCTGCCTTTGAGCTCGGCCTGCAGGAACATCAAATCACTCAGGACATCTCGGAGGTCCGAATGTCACTCGTTTTCATCCCCTCTTCCTGCCAGCCGTTGGCAGTAAGATGGAGGCAGAACACACCGGGGAAGAAGCGTTTTCCACCTCTTCGTTCCCTCGTCCTTATATCCGTCCATCCACCTCCCCTCAGCAGACACGTATAATTGGGCACATCATCAATTTTACAGCAGCTGTTTGAGTGTGAGTCCTCTCTGAGTTGTCTGAAGCCCTCTGTCTGTCCCCAGAGCTGAAAGGGTACATGCCCTGACACAGGCTCACTCCCAGGCTCCGGACTGCTTTTTATTACAGAGTCGCAGCCACTTTTTGAAGGTTACCACACACACTTCTATCTGGACACAATCCACAGACACAGCCAAATGAGAGCAAAAGCGCCCAAGGGAAGAGTAAAGGCAGGTCCAACACCGACTGTCCCACACACACAAAGAGCAACGCAGAAACACAGTTCCTTTCTCTTTATTTTAGACTAGTTATTCCCCTGTCTGGGAGCAAAGTGCTGATGGTACTTTTATTATTCTTGTTATTTGTTTACAGTATTCAACTGCTGACCCCACCAAACTTGTTGTAGAATGAAGAAACGTAATTTTAAAAATGAAAATTCCGTCATTATTTACCAACCCAAACCCAAATGATTTTCTTTCTTATGTTGATCAATCAAAAAAAATAAAAAATACTTTGAAGAATTTTCGAAAACTGCTAAAACAAAACAACTAGTTCACTGACAAAAAACAGCACAAAAGAACGATACGTTCACTAATCCTGTTTCCAACTGAGATGAGTGGAAGTCTGATTTGACAAATTATTCAGTTCAAATTGTGAATCATATTATTACATTTTATAATTAATAATTATATATTGTGAACAATTCAAAATAACTAGCTTAAAAGACCAGATCACGGAGTCAGTTGAATCAATGTAAACAAATGTTTGTCCACTTTGTGAATCATATCAACTATAAAATCTACCGTATGGCTTCAGAATACATGAAATATAGTGCATAAGACATATGAATGGCTATATTATGCTTTTTTGGTGTTTTACATACATAGTCAATATAAACTGAGCATTTTTTACACCTCAACTGAGGTACAGTTAAACTTGGCCCTAGACTTGCTCAAAACCATGATAAGGACACAAGTGTTTAACAGCCTAGATAGACAGAGGACGGACAGAATGATGTGGATATCAAGAGAATATATTGGTTTCAGAGGAATGAATGAGAGAGATAGAGAGAAATACGGTAAGGGCCAAGGCCTGTCTGTGAAAGAGCAAGCACTGGGTAATCAGGCCCCATTTCACTGGCCTTTTTTCACTCCGCTGGGCTCTGTTTTATTCATTGGCTCAGCCCTGACCCTGCTGCGCTTCTGCTCTGACAAATCACTTCTGATTAAGACAAATCTTTATTAGCCGGCCACTCAACTTTCCCTATTAATCATTCTCTTCTCTCTCTCTCTCTCAGTCTCTCTCTCACACACAGCACATCTCACACACTCTTCTAAAGGCCTGATCACTGCCGATTGTTGTGAGGAGATGTTAGGGCTTCTTCTGGCTGATAAGACACAGGTTTAATGGGTATGAATGACCATGCCAGAGGGAAAGCGTGTGCTAATAGAACCATTTGTTTAAGCTGGGGGGAGGACAGGGAAAATGAACACTGATTTCCCCTCCTACTTCCATTCTGCCTAGATTGAGCTTTGAAAGGGAAGACTCTATCAGTGCCTCTGGAAGGACCGGAGGACAAGGAATGCTGGAGAATGGGTTCAATAGCAGAATACCCCAATGAACTCAAAAACAAACAAAGGTGTGAAACACATGCTAGACACATCAATAGCGACCCACCCCTGTATCGGAATAGTTAATAGCTGAATTTGCCAGAATTTTCAAACTCAAACTTATTCGATATTTACATTAAGCTTACTTTTAAAAAAAAATTAATTACGATTTTTGCATCAGGATTTATTTTGTTCTTGCAAATGAAGCTTAAGAGGCAGAGTTCCTGAAGTCAAAATAAGACATTATTGAACAAAGCAACAAAACCGAGATGGCAGCTGCTGCATCTGAATTTGTCTCCGGCCAGGGCGCCATTCTTATACAGTTTTTTTATCTGTTATTTCGCAATGGCTTCTTCTCTCACCTTACTCTCTAATTGTGGAATCATGCCAATTGATGGTCAACCCTTTCTCAGAGGTAAGATGTAATATTTTCCAAGGACAATCAACTCTTTCCCAGAGATGCCACCAAGTGACACGTTTATTTCACACCTCTTAATAATGGTTTTGATATCTTCTTTGGTCTTTCACAGCCATCTGTTGTTTAATGGAATAATTGAAGAATCACCTATAATTGATTGTCATCAAACTAAGGGAAAAAAGGAGAACCATTTCTATTAAACGCTATTGTTGTCGAACAAGTCGAGTCTTACTAAACACAGCCCAAACAACAGCACTTAAAGTATAACCTAAACGCTGTTGACACAGTGGGCAGGAAAGGTGGTTAGTTTTTCTTGCAGCAAATTGCTTTAATTTAATCAACTGGCATTACTGAAGCATCCAAATGAAAACTAATAGAGTCTGGGGCAGGTCTTGATTGCCTCACTTACAAAAAGTGCTGGCTGCCCACCGCTTTCAGGTTCCTCAATTAAACAGGCAGAGTTTCCATGGGCCACTGGAGAGCCATACATCTACTGTGCCCGAACCGGTCAATCCGCACCCATCAAATGGACCTCATTCACTCGTTTACTTCATTCTTTCAGAACAGGAAATGATTTCTTCGTGCAGATTAGGCCCCAGCTGAGCTGAAATGTGCACCGAACGTGACCGAGCGAAATTAATAAACAGTGGTACACTGTCAGTTGACTATATTAATATTGATGTATGTGCTGCCACTTTATTTTTGCATTTTTTCCATCTCTTTCAGAGCAAAGAGGGCCAGGCCAAAAGATTACTCTTTGTGTACAGTCACTGCTGTTCAAAGCAAGCAAGAAAACATGCATCTGTCTTCATATGTCATAATAAACATGGATCACATCAGAATACTCCAGTGTGACAATACGCATTTTTTGGCTGACAATGTCACGGATTCAGATGAAAAGGGCGTTATCAAATACAAAATATGGGATGGGAATAGGAAATATGTGCTGTAAGAGTGTAAAAGAGCAAAAAGAGAGAGACAGTGGAAGAAGTGAGAAACAGATAAACGCAAGCTGGCGTGGCTGCTGCAGTGGGAGGCCTGCTCTTATAATCACCTCACTTCCTCCTAATCACATGCTGCACATCATTTACTGAACACCAGCAAACTTCACACCCTGCCAGACTCACGAGCTCCAATGTGTCGGAATGGAAGAAAATCCTGAAGTTCTTTTAAGCAGTTTAGGAACGTTAATGATCCCATTACTGGTGATTAAAGCCTGTAACGCCTCTAATCAGAAAGTTGACAGGCAGATCAAACAGCCAAACACAAATTTTGCCTTTTAATTATCTGTAAAACACAACACCTCAGGGTGTTCATCCCTGCCTATCTCTGACAAAAACCTCAGTCGAAATGATGCCAAGATCTAACACTTCCTAACAGTTCATTATCCAATAAGAAAAAAAAAAGAAAAAAAAGCAAACAAAAACCCAACGAGCATTCAGATCTTAAAAGCAATCTTCACAATTAGCAGAGCACTTGGGGAGCCCTGCAGTCCTGTGTATCGCGGGACTCCAAATTGAAACACCTTAATTATATTTGTCAAAACAATGTGCCGTCCCCCTCATTTGCATGTTTTGACAGCCACCCCCGAGTAGCGCTCAAGACTTTAGCACATTTAAACACCTACTGATTTTAGTTTTCACTTGCTCTCTCTTTTTAAATTAATCCACCGATCCATTGAGTTTTGTTTAAACGTTTCCCTCCTTCCCACAGTAATCCACTCAAAACAATGGGAACGGTGAGACTGAATAATGCCAGGATTTGTTATCTGATAGTACAGATTCATATTAAAGCACTAATCTCTGAATGGTATACACAAAACAACCCCTTTCTGTGCCTAGAGTAAAAGAAAAATGCTCTTTCAACCTACAGGTGGTCAGGTGTGCTTTGATTGGTTCAGCTGAAATTGAAAGTTTCACTGACTTGTTGCAATTCTTATTACCTGCTCTGTAAGAAAAGTAAGCTGCCACAAAGCACTCGCTTTCAACATTTACTCAAGTCGTTCCAAACCTATGTATTTCTTTTTTATGTGGATCACCAAAGATTATGTTTTTTGTGCACTGAGTCAAATCAACATTGGACCCCATTGACTTTTTATTGTATGGACAAAAATAGAGTATCTTTTGTGTTTCATAAAAAAAAAAAATGACCAGATTTTAATTTTGGGTGAACTTTCTTTTCAATGACTTAACGCTGTTATGTTATAGAGATCTGTATTACAAGGTTGGTCTTTCTAATAGTGTTCGAATACAAAAATGGTCCCTTTTCTGACCTATAAAACAAAATGCAGAGGAGAGACGATGATGATTATGCCCGTGACAGACTGATCTCTGCGGGACTGCAGAGTTCTCCAAGGATTCGAGGTCCTCAGTTCGTGCTTCATTATTTAGAACAACTTCACAAAGCCATGTCAGGTTTCTTACAAAGACAGCCCTGATTCAGCCAAAAACCCGAGCAAAAATCCGTCAATAAAAAATAGCTCTCTCTCCACTTATACGCTGCTAAATACATCAGTGAGGTGCCAATGATATGTAAAATATGTATTCTCACAAAACAAACAAAAATTCTCAGGAGAATTAGGACTGTCTGCAGTAATTTGGCTTAAGCAGAAATGGAGGGCGTGAAAGCAAGACATCAAACATGAGTTTGAATCGGAAGCACGCGCCAGCACGCTACTTTGTGCTGTTAGGATTCGTAGCGCTGACAGAATCTGACAGTTACCAACACTTAGGGATTCTCCCACTCCAGCTTTGAGTTCATTAATACTCATGAGCCAAACAGTTGCGTTGTCTCATAACACAAAAAATGCACTGGTTAAACATGTTTACCGATCAGCTTATATAAAGCTGCAGTTGAAATGGACCCTCTTTTGGGGGGAAAAAGCCAATTCAAACTGAGAACCTTTTAAAAATTAGATGAGCAAAGATTTATGGGAACCTGGGGAGATCAAGACGTAATTCACTTGATGTAAAATTATGTTTTTAAGCAGTGTCACTTTTGTTGAACACTTTGGAAACTTCTGTAATGACATTAACACAAGTTTAAGCTAGGGATGCTCATATTGACCGTTTAACCGGTAACCGAAAGTAAGAATTTTGACCTATTAATACTATCAGTTAAACGGTTTAAAAGTTTTTTTTTTTTTGGTTTGACTGCTGCATGGTTAAAGAAAAATATGCTACATTTGTTAACTCACGGGGCGCGTCGACACATGCAACCACACGTGCCCACACAGACATATTTTGCAAAATAAGGCAATGGAAAAGAAGTAGGCCTACTGTGTGGGACCATTTCGACAGAAAGGGCGACGAAGTTACTTGCAAAATATGCTACGTGGTATTAAAATACAACAGTAGTACAAGCTCCTGACTGGTGGAAAGCAAATGAAAGGCGCTTCCCGAGGCTGGCCACTCTAGCGAGGCGTTATCTCTGTATTCCCGGGACATCAGTGCCATCTGAAGCCTTGTTTATACTCGCTTTATCCGCACGAGCACAAGGGTGCCCACGGCAAAAATGACGTCAATGCAGAGTGGGCGGTCGTGCGTGTTGAGAGCGCGAGACCCCATTCCGCTTGGCCCCAGTCATCGGAGGAGGCGCGCGCGCAGTCAGCGGAGGCTTGCGCTGCGGAGCCAGGCGAAAGTATAAACAAGGCTTGAGAGGGTGTTTTCTGTCAACAGGCTGCGTTCCAGACTAATCCCACATCCCTTAGACATGTTACTTAAAAAAAATTAAAAAAAACATACAAGGTGTGGATTGAGGTAGGCCTGCTATTTTTATTTGACGAAAAAAACGTAGTCTGACGGAAAAAAACGATTTTGGTTCTTCAAAGCTTCAAACGGTTTCAGTGTATTTTCGTTTTGTCATCTTAGTTTAATTATTTAAGTGAAAAATATTTAGTGTAGGCCTATTTATTTTATGCTTTTTTTATTTATATAATTTTTTCTGTTTTTCTCTGTTATCAGAAATGCGTGAAAATGTGATAATGTGAATCCAGGTTCTGTTGTTTTTGAGCTGTTCTGTATGCTGCTGTTTGCACGGTAAAAAAAAAAAAAAAACACGTGAAAAAAAATGTCTTTTTAACGAGTCACAGACACTCGTCAATTGTATTTTCATTTAATGCCAATTCAATATTATAATCTTATCAGTTAACGGTTAATATTCGGATAATGAGCGGCGGTTATCGGTTGGGAAAATTTACCGAAATGAGCATCCCTAGTTGAAGCACTTTAAGAATAGAAATTACAATTTATGATTTACTCCAAGCATAATTACCATACATTCAATAACTTTCAATTATGTCATGGATGTATTTCAGTGACTCTCTTTTTGCAGGCTACAGTGTTTAGCAAGTTAGTCACAAAATCTATTGCCACTTTTCTACCGTTGGGCCAAACTGTTCTCTTTGCTTAACTGTTCCATTTCATTTTTTGACGATCTAGACCAGCTGGTACAAAAATATTTTTATTTTCCACTGTGGATCTGATAACAGAGCTCTTTGGAATGTGATACAAATGCGTCAGTCATTGCCTTGGTCACACAACAGTTTACAGACGATATGAAATGTAAATAGCGGCCGCCTTATGGATCCGATATTAATAATTATTAATTTTATAATTAATGTGTGTATATGTCGCTCAAATAGTGTGCTTAGCCAGCTACAGAGAAGCCAAACATTTTATCGGGCTGAGAATGATTTGTAATCATGCCATGCCGTACCAGGCTCAAGTGGAAATTGTCCTTACCCTTCTTAGAACCGTTCGGTCCAACAGTGGAAAACCAGCTTTTCATTCCACTGATTCATTTAAGACCACATTTCATTCAGGAAATAACATGTTCAAAACAATCAGAATCAAAAACACAGAATCATTGATTCAGGAATGAAACAAGTGACTTAGAGATGCACTGATTGCAATTTTCTTGGCCAATTCTAATTTCCCTTTTTTTTTTTTTCTTTGTAAGTGTGACCTGCCACTACCGATTTTTGCTTATTCTGATTTTCTTTCTAAGAACTATAATTGACAGCATAAACAAACAAATATCTAATTTTCTATAATGCAAAATTTTATTTTCCTTAAAAAACCACAAGTAAAAAGTCAGCAATAAAATAAGAATTAGAAAAAGGCAAACAACAGCACAAATAAATGCAATAGAATAAAGAGAGATATGAAATAAACACTTTCTACGTTTTTCAGATGGGTCTAACAGTATTTAGTGTTCAGGTAAGAAATAAATCAAATTAAATCAAATGTAAAATAACACGATCTTCATTGTAAAAATTAAATACAGATTAATGTTTACAATTAAAGTAACAAAAGTTATTAAGTAAAGAGCAGGGAGTGAATTTCTTTGTCTTTTGTTCTTTGATTAACATGACAGACAGCAGCAGGAATATTAGGCTGCTGTCACTTTAAGAGTTTATGCACGGATCTATTATGCTGTTACAAAACATGAGTTATCTTTCTCAACTAATTACATTCCAAAACTGAATGTGTTTAACTGCATACTCGGCAAGATGGCATTTTGACAATTTTGTGTGTATTTGACCTTTAAGCACAGTAAGCCACTCATTTTGGTATATCTTGATTCACAAGCTGTTTGAGAGGCGGCTTTATGTGCGCGCCACATATATAGATCAGACTTATATAGATCGCTTTTGGCGTGAGTGCGAAACCTGCCAGATTTAGTCAAATTCTGCGCAAGACAAGCACTATTTAACCAGAGCAAATGAGACCAGTGAGTGAGAAGAGGCAGGTGTGTCACTTCGCCATCGGAGAGAAGAGAGCAAGAACGTGCAGCTGATGTTATTGCCTGTGCCGCTGGCAACAAAACGGACCAGCTCAGAATCAGAAAGACGTGATACCTGGCCAAGAATGCGAAAAATCGCCTGATTCAATTTGATCAAGAAGTTAATGCTGGTTCTGATAGTAAGATGTCAGAATACACAGTGCATCACAGTTTGTTGCATAAGGGGCTGCATAGCCGCAGACCAGTCAGGGTGCCAATGCTGACCCCTGTCCACTGTCGAAAGCACCAACAGTGGGCACGTGAGCATCAGAACTGGACCACGGAGCAATGGAAGAAGGTGGCCTGGTCTGATGAATCATGTTTTCTTTTACATCACGTGGATGGCCGGGTGCGTGTGCGTCGCTTACCTGGGGAACACATGGCACCAGGATACACTATGGGAAAAAGGCAAGCCGGTGGAGGCAGTGTGATGCTTTGGGCAATGTTCTGCTGGGAAACCTTGGGTCCTGCCATCCATGTGGATGTTACTTTGACACGTACCACTTATCTAAGCATTGTTGCAGACCATGTACACCCTTTCATGGAAACGGTATTCTCTGAAGTATTAGCTTATTAGCTTATTGTTTATTGATTGTTTGTATAAAAAGCAATTTCACACCCATAATCATTCTGGTGTCTGGTAGATGCTAACAGATTTCTAGAAACTCTTTTCTAGCTTAAAATATCATGGTCTTCACCTGGTTTTGGTGGCGATGGGCATCCAAAAATCCTTCTATTTATTTTTGTTTTGTTTTTGTTTTTTTAAGTACAAGGTTTCTCTGCATTTTTTCCAATAACAACAGGCGGGGTGTCAGCTTCCCAGAACACTACTGCTTTATCAGGCCAAACAACACCAGTTTGTCTTTTTCTTTAGGTTAATACAACACACTTCCCATCTCTAGAGAAAGGCAAATAAAAACGCTATTATAAGGAGGAGATGAGGCATGGCGGAAGCGCACAAAAGAGACGCATCATGCGGCTCATTTAACAATGGCCACGGCCAGCCTGATGAAGAGAGATTATTGTCAGATGCCAGAGTAAAAATACACAACAAAACATCAGCACAGAGGGCATGCAGGACTACACAATCTATATTTGTGGGTATGTTTTAACCATAGTGGATTGACAATAGGTTTGAATCCAAAGTCAAAGCACCAAGTTATAATCTTAAAACACTTTGTCCTTTATAAAAAAAATTTTTTCATATTGCACTTCATGTTCTTCTTAAAATACTTACAACATACAATGAGCACCACTGCGCAGGAAGAATAAAAAAAAACATTCATAAAAGCCAGAAGAGAAAATGAAATGACAAAATGAGATCCAGTGTGTGGTATAAATCTCTTCCTTGTGCACTGACTCCTGTGTCTAGACAATGTTTTCTGAATGAAACGTAATCATCCAAATCACAAATGGTATGCACTGCTGCAAACAGTCAAGGTAAAATTGAAAAGAGGATACTAAAATGCAAGTTAAGACACATTGATACAACAGGGCTGGGAAAAACAATATAAAGTGTGCAATAGAAACCAATGTTTAGGAGCTTTCAGGACTACTTTTTACTTTTGGAGCCAACAAAACTACAGAGGTGTGTGTTCAAGTGTGTTATGCTTAAAAAAGTTGAATATTTGTACCTGGGTGCCTCTCTAACTGTGGGCACTTTTGGCTTTTAAAACACACTTTCACACTTACTAATTTACTGAAATTTACCATTTACAATATCCGACAGTGTATGTATACATCACAAGATAATTCTGTCATTTTTATGAAAGTAAAGAAAGTAGGACATTTCTTTAATAAAAATGACAAAACAACATTGTCATGGAAATGTTTTTTTTAAACATTAAATGCCAGTCATGTCACAACTACTTTTTATCTTAAATACATACAATTAGATCATATTTTATATTTTATATCAAGTTATATTTACCTTGGTTTTTTTCATTGCTTCACTGATACTGTTGTCTCCTTGGTAACCTAGTACACTAATTTGATTAAATAAAAATTTATTAAGGCTAATTTTTTCATGTTGTTGAAAAGAAGCCACAAATGTGAGACAGACAGTATTTGTTTTTGGGGGGGGGGTTCTACTTCACAAAATACATTTGGAAATTGTGTATGATTATTCATTTAATTTCATTTTTAAAAGTCTTTCAAATGGAATTCATATTTATGATAGATTTTCATAGTTGAAGATTTAAAGTCTGGGTCTGCGACAAAGGTGAAACATTAAATAATTAAATGATAAATGATTAAAGTATGATAAAAAGTTTCCAAGTCTGTTTTTTATATTATCTTCATATACAGTAAAAACAAATAAATAAATAAAACAATCATAAAAGTACAACAAAAGTACTACAAACAACAGACAATTTTCAATTTCTATAGATGCCAACAACCTTGGCTGTCTTCATAAGAGAAGCATTACACTGAAACAATGCATAGTGTGTTGCAATGCAGTGCAGCACAGCTGAGAGATCTGCATGGTTTTAAACATCGTTAAATGCAAGAGCATGTATTGAAGCGAATATCACCCATGCCAAATAAAAGTCGCCGTGTAATCAGTGGCAGGGAGGTAAAATGAAGAAAAATTAACTAAATTAACTGCAATAGCCATGCAACCTCCCTGCCATCTCATCCACTAATGAAGCATATCTAACTTTTTAGACATGGCAGAACTAATTTAATCTAACTTCTGAGAGTGCTGTGCCATCAAATTAATTATTCATAAAGGACAGGATATTATAACTCAATTGTCAACTCTGTCGCTGTCCTTTTCAAATCCCTCTGTCTGCCTCCTCGCTTTTGTCTTCCGTCTTCATCTTTTTCTCACACTTGTACTTTATCTATTACAGAGAGTTACACATTGTCATGGTCGCAGTTGAACAAAATAATTTGCTTGTGTTTTTTGAAGTTGGACGGTGGTGGTCGGTGGTTTTATTCACGAGTGGTTCCCCACGGGTGTCTGGGATGCGACTGCGGGGCTAACTCCACCAAAGCACGGAGGGCGCAATGCAGGTAATAACAAAACGCATATACCTTTACCACTTACATGAATAATACATGCCATCTAACAGAGCCCACCTTTCCTTTATGTTGCGTGGATCAGTGGGCAGGAAGACGTGATGAGTTTGGTTCTACTCACAGCAGCCTGTTGCCACACACACACACACACACACACTCTAGTCAGCATGATGGAATGTGACCCCAGCGTGAGTGATGGGAAGAGAAGACGTGGTTTCATCAGGACTTCCCGCAGACATCACATCTCAAAGCTACAGTACAGGTGTGACACTTGCAGGGCCAGTCGGGACACACACATACACACAAAGAGACTTAATGTGCTACAGCTATATTAAAGATTCAGATTCACACAGAAGTCAGTTTGTAGGTCTTTTACCATGCCTATTCAATATACATCTACAAAAGTTATTACAACTGAAGCTTTAATGGTACAGTTCTCACACAAATGTAAACTGTCATAATTTACTCATTCTCATGTCATACAAAACCTGCATGACTTTCTTTTGTCTAATAAATGCAAAATGAGATGTTTTGAAGAATGCCATAGCTTTTATTTACCATACAATGAAAGTAAATGGTGATGAACACTGTCAAGCTACAAAAAGAACAAAAGAGTGACATAAAAATAAAGGGTACATAACACACACAGTTTCTGCCAGTCTCATGTTAATCTTGAGTACCTATAGAGTAGTACTGCATCTTTTATATCTCTGAAGTCTTTAGTTTTATCAGATTTATAAAAGACAGATACGTTGTACCAATTCTTTCTGAAAACAGCCGGGATCATGCTCGTTTACATTATATGCACTAACGCGCCGATTGCCAACAAAACACTGACATTTCATGCAGTTTCACTCACCGCCTGCTGTTTCAACTCATGACCGGGAACAAACAAACACACTTGCAGAACTCCATTGCTGCTCCGGAAAAACAAACTGCACCCACCGTTTCCTTAATGCTGGGTAGCTGAACAAGGTTATCTTTCCCTCACAACCAAAAACACACTTCTTTAGTGACATTGTTGATTTCGTGGTCTAAAAACAAAATGACAGCGCTGTCGACGGCTTCCGTAACCCGAACGAAGCTCATTGATGGCCGTGCTCTTGCTCTCGCTCTTGTGCCTATACAAGCAATTCTGCCCTTTATAAAGTCATACAGGGCCATACTCGGAAATAAAATTCCGAAACTTATTTGAATCCTAAAGGAGTGTATTTGGCACAAAAATAACAACTTGTTTTTTGTTTTTTAATTTTGGACATGTTTAGCATGAGAATCCAACTCTTTAACAGTGTAAATAAGTCAGAATGCATGAAATAGCATTAGACCCCCCCCCTTTAAATTTTTTTTTTAAACAGACCCCAAATACTATATGATGATCCCTTTAGAGGGACTCCCTTTAAAACAGAAATAGCTATGTAAGACCCATTTACAGCCTAAAAATTAATATTATCTAATAACTATTAATGTTGTCTTTTTCTCTACCCATCACTGAAAGTACTGTTAGATGTATAAACCTGAAAAGACATAAAACTACAGCTGAAAATAGAGTCAAATAATTTCAAGAAAAATATATTGTATGGATTCTGAAGTATATACTTTGCAAGTTGTATGAACTACTTTAATGGTAGTTTTTGTGATGTGGCTTTGGAACGACATGGGGTTGAGTAAATGATGACAGAACTTTAATATGTGGGTAAACTATCCCTTTAATTTAGAAAAATGAGAGGAAACTCACAAAAGAACATGCACACAGTTACTTGCTGGACACACACACAGTGACACACAGATCTGCGAGACAACAGCTGTGTGGTCATGTAAGACAGGGGCCCTGCTGTCAGTGATACGCTGCTGTTTATGGACTGACAACAGCCTCACAAACAGAATCCAGTACCAGGACCACAAGCTGCCCCGAATATCGCCTAACAAAGACGTGACTGTCTCCAGCCTCTGCCTACCAAAACCACACATTGTTCCTCCACTGGATGGAGATATGACTGGGGAGTCAGACAAAAAGTGAATTGGTTGACCACATTACAATGAAAAAACCTGACTTCAGGGTTTTGGCTTTCGCTTTAAATGAAACTGTACACATTCTTTCACACATCATATTCATATCACGGCTCTTTTTATATACCCTTCTCACTTTCCACCTTTTCAGCCTTTATTTATTAATTCATATTACGGCTCTTTTCATAAATCCTTCTCACTTTCCACCTTTTCAGTCTTTATTTATTAATTGATATTTTTTATTTTATTGGGAATTGAAGCGATTGTACTGTACCAAGGTAAGGGCTCTTTTGTCCTGGAAACCAATTCTCTGATGTAATTGCTTTGGCCCAGCACAAAAACATATCATATAAAAGCAACAAGAGAGCACGTTCCATCTACTTTCACTCACAGAGAGAACGCTTCTCAAGGTTAATGTAAACAGGTCTCTTTGTATTAGTCCCAGCTCAGGGAAATGGAGAGAGCTAAAGGGAGTTAAGAAAACTCAAAAGAGACTTTTTTTCACCACATATCACTATCTGCTGAGTGTGTTAATGTCAAAAATAAAGTGTTTGACTTCACGCATAAAGAACGGCCTTCCTATCTGGTGAAGTCTGTAAGCACGTGTTTTCTAGTGGACTGAAAGAGCGGAGTTGCTTACTGTAAAGGCGTAGCAGTCTAATGCTCTTTTCATCTTTAGCTCTATAGACACTTGATTATTCCATTTAACTCTTTACTCTTATTGTACTCGTTCATTTGGATACCAATGTCACTCAGGATCTCACGCCGGCTGTTTAACACGGATCACAAACACGCAAGTCTTGGTCACTAGACAGAGGTAGGCTTAATTGACCAATACCTTAGATGGCCGCTTCCATGCTTGCTCTATCTAAAAGTACTTTATTTAGTCCCCTTAGATCTATATACAACTACTACAGATATAAACCGACCTTCTCTCTCTGATAGGAGCTTTGGTTTGGTCATGCCATGGTTTCCCATGTACACTTAACTACATCATATTAATCAGAGGTAAGGCTCACCCTTTTTAGGTTGGTCGATCAACATTTTCTTGTCCTAAACGGAAATTCCCTTTACAGTCTAAAGGAAAAAAAATACTACCTCGCAAGTAGGGCAGTTTTGAGGGGGACATTTTTACCCATAACTTTATTTTGACCCCGGTTCCTGTGGTCGAAACACACCAAGTACCACCCCAAAGTCCCTAGTTCCTGGGGAAAGTTCCCGCAGTGGAAACGCTGCTTAAGTACACTTGAACCAGTGCCAAGTGTTAGCCGGAGCTCTAAAATCTCAGTTGGTGTGCCCTATGCTCCACTCAAAACTAGACTTCAGTCCTTTACAAAACTGACGCAGATTTGCGGCCGGTAACAATGGATACAGCATAATCTAGTTAATAATTTCAGAGTAAGTCAGAATAAATTCAAATAAACAATTTATGAATAGTCAGGTAAATATATCATGCCAATTTCATAATCAATTCAAAGATAATCAATACAAAATATCAAATGCTCAGAAATAAGGAGCAAAAGATGCATACCTGACCTCAGAAAAAACCAAAGTGTCTGGAGGATGAGGATGCTAATGTTGAAGAGAGCGTTCAAATGCTAATTTCCAGAAACGTCCTTTGTTTTCTCAGAGAGTGGACCTCTCTTGGTCCAGACAGCTTTGCATCAGCCTTACAAAACGTATGCGTTTGTGTTAATTTCTGGTCCATTAATACATTACCACTACAGGCAGAAACTGCAATTCGATTGTTCTGTTTGCATTTGTGTGCGCTAGTGTGACGGTAAAGGACATGTGTGTGTTACCTGGGGCAGCTGCATTAGCTGTGGTATGTAACAGCTGATTGTAATTGGTGCTGACGCGTGACAGGCTCCTGCTCCCTGCTATGCGGTGACTGTGGCAGGGGCCACTGACAGAGGGCTCACTCAGGGTGGAACAGTGTCCTGGCCTGGGCTGGCATAGTACCCCAACCCCAGGAGAAGTGCCCACCCCTGTCAAGAGACGCCAGTGGGGCTAACGAGGGTGAGGACGTGCTGTTTAAAAATTCCTCCACATCAGGGATTCCATACAGAGATAGTCTACAGGGGTGGTCTGTGTGGCCAATTGTTGATGACGGGTTGCTGAAAATAATGCACACCCGAGGTGGTAATGCGGCCACGATGTGAAGCGTCATATTTCGACCACTGCACATTATATACAGTCAATACAAAAAGCAAAAGAGAGTAGGTTGGATAAGAGAAGGGAACAAAAACATCTCTCAGCACCGAAGGGATGGTGTACTTCCTGCCTGTTTGTGAAACATTCATACAGCAGTTACCGATCTGAAATAGATGCTATTACATTCTGAAAGCTCTGTGCGATTCTACTGTGTTGGTTAGCATGGATATATCTGATCTTAAGATAACCACAGGGATTTGAAAGTGGTCCGAGAAACTGCACACCAAGACCAGTGGTACAAATGAAACTTTCCCAAAGTGGAACTACTGAGATGTATAATTTAAAGGGAATGGTGAGAGTCGTGTTTTTCTCCATGCTAAATTAAGCAAAAACTAATAATTCTCCCACCAGGAATGAAGAGGAAGACCAATTCCGGGTCCAGAAGACAAGAAAGCCCATTTGGGAAGATCTGCCTCGCACGGACATTGATACACTACAACTAATTCCAATGTAAATCTCAGATGTCGTTCAAAACATCAAGGTTCACAGCATCATCGTCCGTCTTCCTCCAAAGCTTAAATTAGCAAAGATTTAAGATCATGGTGGATTTTTTTTTTTGAGATATAAAAAATGGATTAAATGAAGCTGAAGTCGGCTTTAATGAGCCCTGTCGGGACATGCTGAGAGCTTTGAGGGGGAGGAAGTGCCGGAACACCTCCCAGAGCTGCATCCGCTCTTGGCGTCAGCAAGCACAGCAATGCCACAGGCCAAAGTCCAGAGAACACACTCTACCTGGAAACATACACACACTCTCTCTCTCTCTGGTGTCATTCGGCCTGGTTGATGCATATAGAGTTATTACAGGTTTCAGGCCACTTGCAGATCCACACCAAAAGCCTATTAAACAGTCTAGTCTTTGCTCTCAATGGATTGATGGATTTACTGCAATACAGACACCTGAAGAACTGGAACAACCAACTGCTGCCACACTACTTTCAATCCTGTCATAATCTGTAATGATTGCCATTTGAACTGCAAAAATCTGTATTTGTAATGCAAAACAATATACAGCAAATGCAGATTGCTCTTTCATAGGGCATGATCAATGTTGTATATCAAGGATATGCAAATTGCAGTGTGACCCGCAGTCAGTGTACATAATGACCTGTTTAATACTAAAATGTGAAGTAACTAATAACCACTGCTTCTACAGTACCATAGAAGTTTGGGGTCAGTAAGATTTTAAAATGTTTTTGAGATAAGTCTCTTATGCTCACCAAGGTGGCATTTAATTGATTAAAAATACAGTAAAACTGAAATATTTTTACAACTTAAAATAATTGATTTTGTATTTTAATATATTTAAAATATTATTTATTACTGCTATGGCAAGGCTGAATTTTCAGCAGCCATTACTCCAGTCTTCAATGTCACATAATCCTTCAGAAATCATTCTAATAGGCTGATTTGCTCAAATCAAATTCTTATCAATGTTGAAAACAGTTGTGCTGCTCAATATATTGGCAGTACAAAAATCACTATAATTCATCTGTAAAATCAAGCTTTGAACTTGATTCACTAATATTGGCCTGTCACCAAGCACCAACCACTGATGACAGCATTTGCATATCCTGATGTTTTGTGTGTAATGTCTATAAAAAAAATATTTTTAAATCAATCTGAGTAATTTAAAAAAAATGAATTTAACTTTGACACTTAAAGTTAGAAATGTGGCATATGACCGGAACACTCCCATTATAATGAACTAGGCAGTCTGCACTGCTATACTGTATTTACACTTTAACCAGGATGATGAAAAACTGTGAAAGACTGGGCCCATGTAAAACACAAGGTGAGGTGGGACAGGCCCCTTGCAGGTAGCCCTGGACCGAAGCCAAGAAGAGGTCTGGCACATTCCTCAGATACTTTTACTGTCAACGATTAGCACCTGTCAGAGCCCCCTGTGCTGTAATTTACAAATAGCCCAGATTAAAATACCTCGCCCTAATAGCAAGCACCAAACATTCTGGCCTCTGTGGCATGACAAGGAAATGTGGGACAGGAGTGGGGGAAGTGGGAAAACGGGTCAAAAACAGGTAAGGAATGAGATATAGAAAGCACCAACCAAACCTTTATCTTTAGCTACAAATTTAAATATATAAAAAAATATAAAAAATAAAGAATATAAAATAAAATATATAGAAAGAAATAAAATAAAACAAAATATAGAGAGAAATTATATATAAAATGCACCAAAGGGAGGACCACCCCTGAGACTAGCAGGCACACATAGGGGCTGTAAACAATCTCTGTATGGAATCCCTGATGTGGAGGAATTTTTAAGCAGCACGTCCTCACCCTCGTTAGCCCTGTTCCTACCACTGTTCCACCCTAAGTGAGCCCCCCCTATATTATATATATATATATATATATATATATATATATATATATATATATATATATATATATATATATATATATATATCATATTACATTTGATTGAGTAATTTAATTCTAATTATATTCATAAACACATTAGCTGGAAAAAGAAGACCGTAAAGTTTGCCAGGCATTATGGCATATGTACATAATAGAGCAAAGGACTCAAATAGTAAAGTAACATTTCTGTCAACTGGCCCAAAACTTGCATACATTGGCTGAGTGCATCCTTACTGTTGACACCTTTACAATCATCCAGGAAAGGGTTCGGTAGAAACCCAGGATAAAAACAGTGCCGTTCAGACATAAGATTATCCAACGTAGTGCGGCACCAGAGCTAAAAAAATCAAGTTAGCAGAGATGACACAGATTACACTTCCTCACCATCCCTCTGTCAAACAGAATGACAGACCCCACTATCAGGCCTCCAGCTATCATTACGACAAGCCTCAGAGAGGAAGACAGCGAAGGGGTGGAGAAAACGAGATGAAGAAAAAAGAAAAGATCTAAATTGCCACACTACACCGACACACACGGGAAGCATATGCTAAAACTGGCTTAATGAATAAGGTGTGGGAGTGTGTGTGTATGTGACAGAAGTAATAGTAGTTCCCGACACTGAAAAATGACCTGTCTGTCCAGTCCAGGCTTGTTTCTGCCTAGCAACTTGCCACTCAAGAAAACACAGCCTATGACATTCTGCATAGCCCCTTCATCACAATAACCAGCCCATCTATCCTTTAACTACGCATACGCATACGTGTCTAGACATAGGATGGGCGTCCTGTTGGCAGATACTGTTGATGGGGCATGAAAAAGTAATTATGGACAGTATTCGCAACGAAGCGTTTACTCTCAGGAACACTGGGTGACATTAGAGTCCAAAAGTGTCTCCCATGAGCGATATATATTTAGTGACTGATAAGTTGTATTAGTCTGGGAGGAAAATGAAAATGTCACATTCACACAACATGGGTGATCGAACTAATAAGACAAAACTACTGCAAGCTACTCCGGTTAAATTTGGTCAATTACATGGAAAGACTGTATTGTTGCCACAGTATTCAGGTTTTAAAGCAAGAAGAGCATATGGTGGTGTGAAAAAATAAATATTAAATGAAATGAATAAATAAATAAATAAATAAATAAATAAATAAATAAATAAATAAATAAATAAATAAATAAATAAATAAATAAATAAATAAATAAATAAATAAATAAATAAATAAAAATAAAATGATCAAACAAAAAATAATAAATATAAATAAATAAAAAAATAAAACTAAATAAAATAAAATATAAAAATAAAACAATTAATTAATTAAAATAAAATAAAAAAATAAAACAAAATGCCCAGTTAGGCTAGTAGCTATTTTTACCTGCCCCGAGATTTTTCACTGACCCCACCACTAATTAAGTAATAAAATAATATAAAATTAAAATTCAATTTATTTATTTAGTTATGTCTTCGACATTATAATTAATTAATTGAATTATATAAAATTCATAAACTCACTTGCTGGAAAAAGAAGACATGAACCAAAAGTTTGAAAGGCAAAAACAGGAAGAGCATATGGTGGTAGATGCGGTGCCTGCGACAGACACAAAGCTGTGGTGAGTTTTCAAACTTAGTGACAGGACAACTCCTATTTCTTCCTGAAGGCCAGACAGTGCTTATCATTAGCAGCTCCACACTGCCTGAGAGAGAGAGAGAGAGAGAGAGAGAGACAGAGAGACAGAGAGACAGAGAGACAGAGAGACAGAGAGACAGAGAGACAGAGAGAGAGCCTGCCCTGACCTGCTGGTTCTGTACATAAACACCTGATTGTTATCAGTGAGACTGTCATGTTCCATCACTCCATTACAGAAAGAGCCTCTAGGTAACAAACACTACACACATCATTCATTCATTCATTCATTCACTCCCTCTCTCTCGCTCTCTCTCTGCCTCCCTCCCACACCCTGTCTCAAACAAAACCACACCAGACACTTAATAAACACACTCTGAAATACTGTACACTCTGACAGAACAACTCAAAACACTCATACACACTACATACACATAAATAAATAAAAAACTTCACAGCTGACATAACATGTTAAGCAGTAGTGTGACGTAGTATACTATTGTTTGAAGCTAAAAAAAAAAAAAAAAGCATAATAATTATAAAGAAAATGAATAACAACTGTTGGCCTCATATTGAGGAAACCATTTACACAACAATTTAAGTCTTCTCAATAACAACATTTTCCCCAAAAAAAGAAATTAATAGTTTTATTTACGTTTGAGGAAGTAATATCTAGACTGAAGCAGTGCTCATTGATAAATACAATAAATCCCTTTCTGGGAGACTATGATCTCTGTTACTTTTGCAGAGTATACATGTCATGCACAAACAGATACATTACACACTAAAAGGAAAACATTAAGAAGCATCACATGACTTTTCCAGTTTAAATAAATGTTGTTCATTTGAACTTCCTATTTATGAAAGCATCCTGGAAAAAAATATATCACATTTCCACATAAATATTAAGCAGCACCACTGTTTTCACCATTGATAATAATAATAATAATAAATGTTTCTTGAGCACCTAATCAGCATATTAGAATGATTTCTGAAGGATCATGTGACACTGAAGACTGTAGTAATGGCTGCCAAAAATTACATTATAAAATTAAATTAAATTTGTATTAAAATAAAAACTGCTATTTTAAATTGTAATAATATTTCACAATATTAGTGTTTAATTGTTTGTTTTTTGATCAAATAAATGCAGTCTTAGGGAGCAGAAGAGACTTTTTTTAAAAACATTAAAAAAGCTTACCGACCCCAAACCTTTGAACGTTAGTGTATATTTTATTCAAATAAATTACTACTAATTTATTTTTTTTAAAAGCATACTTTAATTTAGTACAGTACCTAGACAGATAATGTTAGATAAAAAAAAGAAACTTAAATTTAATTTAGTACTGTACTTGATTAAACAAACTACAAGGAAAATGTAAGATTTATGCATTTCAAATGTTGTTTATGTAGTCCCAACACAACTGGAATAAGGTTTTCATTTTTGGGGGGGTCAGGAATACACTCAAAATGCATTTTAAAAATGATAGAAGTCCCGCACAGACACAGGCACCTGTATATTTAACCACCTCCATCTTCAGCCTTAAAATGTCTCCACCTAGTGGCGGGAGGACTAAAGCTATACCAAAAAATGGCAAACAGACATTCACACAAAGACCCCTACAACAATGAAAACACCTTTGACATTATTCATAACAAGCATCTCCATGATGATCAGCTCGATAATGTATAATACATATCAGAGCCTCCTACTTCACACACACACACACACACACACACACATGTACATAGCCAGATGTATATATATGCGTTGGACTGAGGTATATGTACGGTAGAAAGATGAGTGTGACCCTTGCAGCTGCTCTCCAGGGCATAAATAAACATGCCGGTGCTGGGCACCCCTCTAATCACAGGCCCCGAATCAAATTTATTCCACCATTAATATTTTAGCACACAGCCATGTGAGAGAGCATGAATGATTAATTTAGACATCACCTCTGTCACAATGCGTTACCCATCTGGCCCCTGATCCACCTTTGAGAATACTAAACAAAGACTTTTTTGAGTTTTGGCATTAATGTCTAGCTTTGGGGGACTGACATTTTGGGAATGTATATTCATCTCCCCCTTCCAAAATGTATACATGCAAGTAGAATAACGATACTACTTCTGATGAAGTATCAATAACATCAACGGTGGATGTTATTTCAAAGAAGAAGAAAAAACCTGTCTGTAAAGTTTAATAATTTGCTCCACCTCTAAAACCTTATCGACTGATGTCACCAAGCTCGCTTAAAGTCAAGAATAGACAATTCTTATTTTTTTATGGAGCATTGCAGTATTTATTACAAATTATTTATCTGTGAATGTCATTATTTTTATTTTTATTTATGTGCCCTCGTAATCTTTAATTAAAATAGAGAAGAAAAGAAAAAACGCAACGTCCATTTAATGGTCAATAACTGCGAATGGCCAATATTAAAATTGTATACAATTTTGTCAAAATAAATTGTTAAATAAATGGTTAAAATGCCATACTATTTCATCCAAATATATTAAAACAAAATTATAAAAATGAATTATATTATTAGAATACTATTAATTATATAATAAATGCGGTGCAATTTTGTCCAAATAAATTAAAAATTAAACAAAATATAAAAAATAAAAAAGTTTTAAAAAATTATAAAAATAAATAACATTAAAAATGAAACATTAAAGACTAAAAATCAATCATTTTAAATGCTACAAGTGAATTTGGGCATCATTATACATAATTTCTTCATTCTAATGTAACATGTATATACATATAATATACATATAAGGAGAATAACATCAAGAACAGGAAATGATACTCCCTCTGTTAATCGTGATCATGGCTTTTAATTAACAGATGAGGATCTGTTGCCTCAGATTTTGACATTTACGCTACCAAGCACTGTCCAAAATCCTGTCCAAAAGTTACCAACACAACGTTGCAGCTCCTGGCTGTGCACCGTGTCCTTGGCAAACTCTCTCGTTGTGAAACACACACACACACACACCTCAACAGGCACTGATTGGGTTTAGCTTTGGGTCCTGCTTGTCTAGTAAGCAGAGATCACAGATAACATAGAAACACAATCATGCCACCCCTGCCTTCTCAAGGGCCTGAGGGTTTGGGCAACACCACGTATGTGTGTGTGTGTGGTACCTGTCGAGACAGAAGCCGTCATGAGAGGCGGAGGAAAGGTGTCACTGTAGTGACGTGTTGGCATGTGCCCTCGGGTGTTTTTAAGTTGGTTGTCATTTTGTTATTCCTTTCCGTCTCTTGGCCCATTATTGAAATAAAATAACAAAAAAAATTAGTCATGTCATTCAGAGCCGAGAAAGATGGAGGAAATCACATTGACACTTGTCACAAACACACCTCACATCTGCGCCTCCTCGACAGCCCTCTCTGGAGACCGCTAGCTTAGCTTTAGCCTCCCTGGAGTATAACAGCGAGGCCTAGCACCTCCCAGAGGCGTGTTTCCTCTACACCATATCATGAGGTTAAGCTCAAACGCCCTTGAATTTGCACCCGGAACATGATGCAACGGTCTGGCAGGAAGTAAATAATTTTCATAAAAGTCTAATACGAACGTCTTCAGAGACATCAACTGTAGGCTCTAACGCTACTATGTGGGAAACATGCAGAATTGCATGAAAAGGAAATCTACATCGACAATAGAGCACGGCGGGGTCAGGGAGCTAGCGAGAGCCATCCTAGTGGAAATGTGTGGGACCGGGAACAGAGGAAGGCCTAGCTCTCTGCTCTGCCCAAACGGGAACGCGATCGATATGTCATCCGCTGCTGCGTTACTGGATGATCTTCTGCCAGGGGTTACCCTCATTCTCTGACAAAGCAGAGGAGGTGGATCCAGAGGAAATGCCAACAAGGAGCATAAGAGGAGGAGAAAACAAAAACTCTATCCATCTCTCTCTTTTCTCGTCTGCGTGCAGCATAGTGGCTGCGGTAATGGATTTTGACATAGAGCCGGCAGGCCGAAGTAAAAGAGGGAGCCAAGTGTTCAGTCGATATCTGAGTAGTGCGAATGGGCTAAACCCCTGGCACTCGCACAAGCTGACCAGTGATCATTAGAAAGTCAATGAGTCCTCCAGTGCTTGAAGCCAACTTTCAGAGGGACAGAGTGAGGCATTAGCCTTGCAAGGCACGCTGCATGGATGCACGGTAAACATACAAACACGTACGACCTGCTGCGTATGTGCCTGGACGTTCTCATGAACATAAAATAGCACTAAACTCCTAAAAATTACATGGCCACTGTAAAATCAAAATCAACCTGAATAAATTTTTTTTGCTGGACTCAGCGGTGCATGCTATTCAAAAGAAGAACAATTTTAGTTTGTAATGTTTGATCAAAAACTTTCCTTTCATGTGTCACCAAGTACACAAGTTTTAACCAAACAGGGTCCAAGTTTTGAGTAGAGGAGCTGTTTAAACTGCAAACTCTGGCTTATAATGTTCACAAATCAATAGGTGAAACTAGGAATGCACTATTACAATTTTTGGGTCAAATTATTTTCATGCTTGGCCGATAACCGATAAATGGCCAATATTCAAATTCTATACTATTTTGTCCAAAAAAATTTAAAATTAAACAAAATATAAAAAAAAACGAATGTATCTATATATTATGTATTAAAAAGCATAAAAAATAATATAATTAATCAATTGCTTTAAATGCTACATGTGAGTTTAGGCTCCATTATATATAATCTCTTAATAATGGCCAATAATCTGTAAAAAATAAACGATAAATAAACAATACATGTCTAAATCAATTAAAAAGCAAAAAACTTAAAATGCTACAAGTAAATGTAGGCATCACTGTATACTTATACATAAAATGCTAATTATTTTTGAAATATGCTAAAGATTATTTATTAAATGATTTGATTGAAATATTCAATATCAACCATAACCTTTAAAAATCTAATATTGTCTATATATAACCAATATGGTGATGAAATCAAGGCCTGTCCTACATTATTCTGCTTCACCAGAAATGTCATGTTATGGAAGAAAAATAGGTTGTTTCATCGAAGAACATGGTGGCGTAGAGGACAGGTCTTAATTGAACACGTCTTTTACATTATTGAGTATCTTCAGTCCTGCCCTCTGCAGCAGACACAGAGGTCCCTGGAGAGAACTGCAGAGCTGCTCTAAGGTCAGATCAGATGTGGCCTTTCACCAGCACCCATGTATATTTAACAGGCTCACCTCCCGCCTCTAACTCTCCTTAACTAAACTTACAACGGCAGGCGCTCAACTGCAGAAAACAGCGCTCTGTTTTAATTAGCTTTAAAAAAAGCACCTCACAACTTCAAGCACAACAAAGACACTCATCAATCAGAGGGGGCTGCTGCGTTGTGGTTGATTTGCAAAGCGTGTGAGTAGATAGACAGGTGTTTGCATCGTGCTGGATGTGATGTGACTGGAAGATTCTACTCGGTTTTCAACCCTCAGGGCCACCTTAGGTCTCTACCTAGCCTTTCAGCTAATGGGCTGCATAATGGCAAGTTTGACAGAGAGGGAGAGGGAGAGAGAGAGGGAGGGAGGAAGAAAGAGAGAGAGAAATCTGCGTTCACAGGGCTTAGTGAGTGACGCTTATTACCCGACTACTGTTGAGCTCCATGACTAAAACATTCTCCATTTGGGCCTTCTCTCACGAACTCTTCCACACAGACTTCCGACTTTGAGGGGAATGGGCACCATGTTAGGAAGAGGCTCTATTTGATGAGATTAAAGTATTATGTCCACAGGTCAGTCTTACACGCTCTCAAATCTGTCGTGATGTTTACTGAGCGCGTTTCTCATCTGTGAGTCTGGCTTGGTCTACGTGGTTCGTTTAAACAGAGCTCACTCTGGAGTGATAAAGTAAATATGCCAAGACTATCACGCCTGATCAAGAAGACCCAAAGGGCAAATAATAGGTTTCTGCTGGTTGGAGTAACAATATGCAATGATCACTGGAGCTGAAAGGCGAACCTTTGGCCATTGGGATCATCTGTGGGCAGTTGGATCAACATAATATGGTATCAACAGGGCAGGCAGGATGTTAGTTTTTACCTGTTCATTTGTAGATGTGTATAAACATTTCCTTGTACAGTCTTGTCATTTTACCTCCATAATGTGACATATTTCCAAGTGAAACAACATTCAACAAGTATGTAAAACCATTGGGAATTGATGTGAAAAGGGAGAAATCTATAAACCGAATAAGAGTTTGCAGGTGGTTGTAGAACTACTGCACTGTGAATGACATAATAAAAACAAAACAAAAAAACAATACATATAAAACCATATATAGCTACTAGATATAGGCATGAACAGTAATACATTTAACAGATATATAGTGTTAAGTTTTATGGTTTTAAGTATCAGGAGAACATAAAAATCCTCTGGGGTTTAGCAGGTCTTAAACTGAGGTAAATACAACCTCAGACGAACAACAACACAACATATTACACTGTCATTATTTATTTAACAAAAATAAAGTCAAAATGGAGAAGCCATGTGTGACAAACTAAGTACATCTTATGATTCAATTACTTGTAGAACCACCTTTAGCAATAACTTGAAGTAATAATTTTCTTTATGACTTTATCAGTCTCTCACATAGTGGGATCATTGTCCTGTTGCATGACCCAATTTTGGCCAAGCTGTCGGACAGATGGCCTTGCATTTGACTCTAAAATTATTTGGTATACAGAGGAGTTCATGGTCGACTTAAAGACTGCAAGGTGCCCAGGTCCTGTGGCCTGCAAAACAAGCCCATATCATCACCCCTCCACCACCGTGCTTGGTTGTATGAGGTGTTTGTGCTGATATACTGTGTTTAGTTCTCCAAACGTGGTGCTGTGCATTATGGCCAAACATCTCCACTTTGGTCTCGCCTGTCCAAAGGACATTTTTCCAGAAGTCTTGAGGTTTGTTCAGATGCAACTTTGCAAATCTAAGTTGTGTTGCCATGTTATTTTTTGAGAGAAAATGCTTTCTCCTGGCAACCCTTCTAAACATGCCATACTTGTCCCGTCTTTTTCTAATTGTCCTGTCATACACTTTAACATTTAACATGTTAACTGAGGCCTGTAGAGTCTGAGGTGTAGCTCTTGGGTTTCTTGTAATTTCTCTGAGCATTGCACGGTCTGACCTTGGGGTGAATTTGCTGGGACGCTCTCTCCTAGGAAGATTGGCAACTGTCTTGAATGTTTCCACTTGTGAATAATCTTCCTCACTGTAGAATGATGGACTTCAATTTGTTTGGAAATTGCCGTATAACCCTTCCCAGATTGATAGCAACAATTGCTTCTCGAAGATCATTGCTGATGTCTTTCCTCCTTGGTGTTGTGTTAACACACACTTGAATACTCCAAACCAGCAAACTGCCAAAACATCTGCTTTTATACAGTTGCTTATGCTTGCTGATGATTAGTTATTCAAAGGCATTTGATTAGCAATGCCTGACTGCTACTTACCCTCTTAATTCCTATGGAAGTATTAAGGGTGTACTTAATTTGTCACCCATGGCTTCTCCATTTTGTCCTGGTTTTTGTGTTCATGTTTTATCATGTGTTGTTGTTCATCTGAGGTTGTATTTACCTGCCAAGGACCAGATGATTTTTATTATTATGACCTGATATGTAAATCCATACTTGTATTAAGCAAGGATGTATCAAAAGTTACAGTAAAGATATTTATAATATTACCCAAAAAAATTCTAATAATAAATGCTGTTCTTTTGAACTTTCTATTTAAAGAATCCTGAAAATGTTTTGAGAGACTGACTCAATTACGTCATTCACAATGCTTCCTGTGATTGGGTTGTCTCTGGTGAGTTCTTTCATCCTAACGTAATTTTCTGAATAGTGAGTCTTTCTCTTCAGGCTTCATGGGTTCTTCCAGATTCTTCTTTTAAAAATAAGAATTTGATCAGAACAGAAGCATATACAACAATACATAAATTTGGATTTCATGTTGACAATACAGTTGAAAAGAATCATTGTCTGTTTGCATGCATGCTCATGTATATGTATGCAAATGAATGTGTTATGTATGTCTGTGCAAGTGTTGACAATAGCAGTGTTCTCTCATGTGCGGCAGTGTTTGTAATTGAGGCTGATTCAGGTTGGGGAGGGTGGAGCTTCCAGCTCTGCTGCTAACAAGGGGATTCAGGCCCCACTGATGCCGCGCCATCCCTTTGAAGGGATTATTAACACATTTTGATTACTGTGGTCCAGTTGTCACAGAAAATATAACCTCCATCAGAGTATGAAACAGACAGCCTTTCTGCCCTCTTTTTTCATCTCTTACCTACTCTCAGCCCAGCCTGGCCCACTCAAAGCAATTCACTAATTACCACAGCAGCCATCTTAAAACCACACTAATGCTGTATTAGCTTGATGGAGAAATTAGTTAGCCCCTTTCGTGAAAAGCCACGGTTATTTATTTTCACACACAGGAACAAACCAATGACATTGTTCTCGGACTGTTGCACAAAGAGATGGAAATAATTACTTAACTATTTTCCATTTTTAATAATCTAGAATCTAATCAGTAGTAATGCAGAAATGTTTTTACACATTACATACATATATAATGACTGCATTATAAGCTTCAAAAGATTCCATCAGATTCAAATATCTTGCACAAACATTAGCGCTTTCCTAAGTTGCTTCCTAATATGACTCTATGAGCTTCAAATGGCTCCCATAAAAGATGACTCACCAAGATGACTTGAGTCACTTTGCAAATGACTTCACAAAAATGACACAATACAAGGTGTCTCACCAAGTTGACTCATCAAAATGACTCCCTAAGATGACTCCACAAGCTTCAAATGACTCCATATAAGAAGACTCCCTATAAAGATGACTCCAAAAGCTTCACATAACAAGTTTCAAAAGGTGTAAGACTCCATATTTTAAATCCATATAAGATTATTTACCTTAATGACTTACCTAAATGACTCCACAAGATTCTAATGGCTCCATAAGACGGCTTTCTAAGACGAGCCCTTTAGATGGCTCCTTATACAATTCCACAAGCTTCATACAGGTTCACAAAGTAACTACAAGGGCTTCAAATGACTCCATAAGTATGTTCTGTGACTTTACATAAAATGAAGAAAGGCTACGGGTGCTTAGTAAATTGAGCAACGAAACTCGCTCCCAGTAACAAGATCAGCATGAACTGAACCATTACAGAGCTGTTAGGCTACCCAAGTAATCAACAGAGCAATGGGTCCCTGTATGATACTCTTAATTTGGATCACTAACAGTTAAGGGCCTAGGGTAATTTCCAGATAAAAGACAAGGTGTTTGATATCTTTCACATACTGGAGAAACAGCAGATTATTGCATTCTTCCTATAAAACTTGTAAAACAAAAATATGCTTTACTATGCCGTTGCAGTTTACAAAAGTAAAACAGATGGTATGCTTATGTACCAATGCATCATTTTCATGTGGCATCCTTTTAATACATCTTCCTAATCAAACAATGTTATAAGAAAGCAACACACAAGACAGTCTCAATCATAAGAATAATGATAAAAAGCGCAAAATAAAAAACCTAACTAAAAGTGACTAATCTGAGTGCTCTGTATTGTATCTATCTAATATAAGTGAAAAATAATTGCATGTGTGACTGTTCACTAAATATCTGTTTGTGAAACATATCCCCGTAAACATAAGAGGATGTGAGAGAAACAGTGTGTGAAGTGTGCAGATGATCTGTGGCTGGCTAAGTAGCACAAATCAAAGGGCAGGATGGGCTGGAGTTAAGTAGGACAGGGCAGGACCGCTGGGAGGGAGGAAGTTAAAGGAGGGTGAGCGAGATTGAAAGAGAATGGGAGAGAGGAAGAGAGATGGACATAAACGTGGTGATCAGGTGTGAGTTCGGAAGAGGTAGCTTCTGTTCACTGTAGTCCTCCAGGACAGGCAGGGCCCAGACGGACAGAGCGGTGTTTGTCCCAAATAAATCCAGGTGGCCCAGGATGTTAAAACCACTCAAAATAAATCACATTATCTCTACGTCTCTCTTTCCATCTTCTCATTTTACAACAGGATTTAGCCAAACATCTTGCACTGATTGCATTTAGTCTAGAGAATCTTGGGAATATTCTTAAATTATTTTATGATACAACACATATATGCAATACTTAATTTGTCTGTCATTTGGCAGTCTCAAGACTTCTTTCCTGACTATTTTTATCTGAGTCGATCATGAAAAGAAGCTGGCAATCTCTGGCAGGCTGAGGACTTGGGATTGCGTTTTTTCATGTGTAATCGAAATGAGTATGCAGCAGCAGATGGCATTGGGTGTTTCGTGTGAGATTTTTCAGAAATCACCTCACCATGGTCAATGCGGTTATGCATGGCAACTAAGCCTTATGGGTTTTTGTTGATGAAAACAAGTTAGCTGAACACTGGACAAAAATCTATACCATGAAATCAACCTTAAATGCCTCACAAAATCGTCCAACCTAAATAAAAATATGAAGAAAAAAAAAATATATATAAAAAAAATATAAAAAGAATAAGAAAAATAAAGAAACATTTATATAAATTAAAAGATATATATTATATTTCATTATATATATATACACATAATTAATATATACATATACATACACCCATTATACACACATTATATATATACAATTATAATAAAATACAAAATAATATAATATCTTTTTTCAGTCTTTCATTAAGGCAAGACCTTTCAGGCAAATCATATTTTTTTCATGCACTTGACAATTTTGAGATTTTGGGTTATTTGCCTTTTTTATACATCTTGTTTCATACTAGTGGAAAGAAAACATCCAAAATACACATTTAAGTGTTTATTTTATTGCACTTAATCTTTTTGTCTCTGTAGATATCAATTACAATACAAATTATTAAAGGCCATTTTCTCAAAATTAGTTTTTTTCTCATGCACTGAGCCAGAAATCTCCACTTTGGTAACGCTTACATACACCAGACTTTACAGTTTTATTCCTATTGATATTCTGAAGTTTTTACAGAGAGGTTTGTTTGTACATATATTATTTGACGTATTTTATTTTATTTTTTCTTAAAAACATGGTGGAAATGTATTTTTTTCTGTCTGTAAAAAAAGGAAACAAGAATTGTGAACCTGGCTTTGTCCAATGTTCAGATTATGAGTGCATATTTAATTAGATAATGCCTAATTTACATAAAATTACATTTACATTTTTACATAGCATTTTAGAAAACATGTAATACAAAAACATGTTTCCAATTCTTTATGTAATCAATCAACTGTGTAAGTATGGTGATATCTATTAGTTTTTTCCCCCCCTATTCACCTGGGGTGTCTTGCCTTAAAAGTAGCATTCTGTACAAATTCAGCGCAAGAATCTCTAGTAGTAGATATTGCACTTGTGCATTATTAATTTATTTTAAAAATTGAAATGGATCTAACTGCTAAAGAAACCATAACACAATATAAATCACTAAAAAAAAAAAGAGCAAATTAAATTAGGTAAATAAAATAACTGATGACTCCTGACACCTAGCAAAAGGGTGAATTATACCAATGTATAAAAATACATCCATCTCTAATTTAAAGATGAAAAGAGATTCATAAAGTGATTAAGATGATGCAAAAATGTTAAGATGTAATTTTTCAGCTGCTATCAAATACATTCCTACAATAATAAACCATACCTACATTCAGATCAACTTGAATTCAACATGTATTCATAAGAATTTTAATTAGAATTTAGAGGTTAATGCAATACTTTGATGATCTATATTAAATTAAGCCCAGTACTAAGACTACAAATCATTTGCTCACAGGCCAACACACAAAGTAAATTAACCTTGACTATGGTGTATCCTATTCTAAAGAATTCAGTATCAAATATGGACACAGTGACAAAAAAAAGAAGGTTGGGATATTTACAAATGAATGAGAAACTTTCCAAAGAGTATCAACCTCTTGTTAAATTCAAATTGACATCATAGGTGATGTGACAAATCCAGTCGGATCTTTTTAAGGGGTGAATAATAATAGCTGAAATATTATGTTGCTGATGTTCAGTATTGCCCCTACACACAGATCTGAAAATACTGATGCTCTCAGCAGGGATTCAGCACTGCACACAAACACACTCGTTCTTGCTTGCTCTCTTTCTCAAACACACACACACACACACAAAAACACTGTGCTAAATAAATAAAACTCAAATGAGCTCCTAGAGTTGTGAGCAAAGCTTATCTTTTCAGGAACTTTCAGCACCTGCAGAAACATCCAAAGACTGGAGCAGAGAGAGCTGAGTGGTGGAGGCCTCTTGTCCCCCTGTGTGGAGACGATTCTTTGAGCTCATCCTTTTTACGGTGGCTCAAGGGCGCAGCCTATCTGCCAAACTGTAGACTGCAGCCTACACTCCTGATTATTATCATTTATCAAAAGGCAGATTCATTTACTTGACAGTCAAACTGCACAAGACAGTCACAGCAAAAAAATAAGCTTTGAGGTGCAATATTCAACTATATATTTTAAAAAGAAAAATAATTGTTATAAAACTTACAAAGTGAAATAATCAGACGGTGAGTACAGCAATTAAATACATTGAGCACCCTAGGTGGCAGCGATATTGCCCCTTAAAAAGAGTCTGCTTCAATAACGGTCTTGAAAACTATTATTAAATATGTCAGGACGATGGCAGCAGGATGTCCTCCACAACGCAAAATGGGGTACGCTGCAGCCCCCCCGTTGTATCTGCCCGGCTCCCTCCCCAGACAAAAGTGAAGCTGTCCCACTGACTGACAGATGGAGCCCCCAGCTGACAGATCGGGCGATGCGTTTCATGTTCAGTGGGCGTCCTGAGCCCGCGGCCGCACCAGCCCAGGGCGCGGCCCGCCGAGGAGGAAGCCACTTTGAGGGACGGTGTGACACAAGCAGCCGCAGAGGGACAGACGGACAGCGCTAATGATGGGCTTTTTTATACGTACTGCAAACTGTGAGGTGGTCAGCGTTGAGATGCGCTAAGCGTCACACATTGAGCCATATTTAATCTGAAAACAAATAAGATTATCTGTGCTGGGTTAACTATCCATAACAAAGCAGGTCCAGCAGCTGTTCAAACTTATGATGATGAAGCCAGTTTTGTTATTAACAGCTATTAAGTTGTTAATAAAAAAGTAAGACTGACTGTTTTAAGATTGAATGGCATCTAAAGTGACAGAAAAATACACTGTTGCTCAATATAAAAAAGGTGTTTGATCTAAATGAGATTTGTTTTTTTCACCACTGCTGAAAAATAAAATAATTATGATAATAATTGTAATAAAATAATACTTTATAATTAAAATTAAAATAAGTCAGACTGTTGCTAAAAAGATTTAATTGCCACAACAGTATGCAGGACTTTTTCTATTGTTTCCACTCATCAAAAATAATAACTGTAATAAATTATATTTAAATATAAATTATATTTAATAAATTAAATTACACATTACATACATATTTATATAAGTAAAATTATAATTAAAATAAAAATCTATTTTTATATAATAATAAATTAAATAATATTATAATTAAAAAGAGAATGAGAAATAATATAACTTTTTGACTTTCAAATCTTAACGCACTTGCTCAGTAAAAGCAAACCAGTTTTTGTTTTAATATTTTAAAAAAAGATTCTACTGTGAGTTTTTGGCTTTCATAGATGCTCCACAATTTACTCCTGAATCTAAACAAAAGTTTGACATTTTTACTATAATGGCTAAAATCCAAATGTTTAGCATAGTTAAAATAATTTATCAGGGTTAGAAGAAATATCCACAAAAACAACAAACATTTTCATAATAATGCGGTACTCTGAGTTGGACTGCTTCTGGTCCGATGCACTGAATAAAGCGAGAACAAACTAAACTGGAAGCACAAGTGAAGCCTAAAACGCTGCCCTTCTGTACCCACTCCGCCTGTGTTTTCAGAGCTCAGTCTGACTAGTTTCCTCTCTTAATCTCAGCCACCCAACTCTCTGCGACTCCTTAGTGAATTACGCTCGCTTTTCAACTGCCATCAATCTGCTGTCATCAGCGTGTCACTCCCATCACACAATTACCGTTTATGATCCTCATTCCGCAGTGACAAGGTACTGCCACTCTCTCTTCCTCCCTCTCCACTTTTCCTTTTACTTCATTTCACTTTTTCTCTCTGCTTTTTGATATTGCGGCGCCTCAGATGTGCCAGCTCTTTAAAGCGGCCGATGAGGAAGCGCCCATGGGGGTCCTGGGTATTCGCTTTTGTCTTCCATTTCCTTCCAAAACAGTTTTATTTAACGCCATCCAGCTCGAGTGCCCTCTTTCACTCTCTCCCCATCAACCAAAGGTCAATGAAAGACTGTTTGTGTGCGTCTGATATAAATAGACACATATGATCTGAAATTAAAATGTATTTTTTGTCTCTCGCTATCTCTTGCTCTCTACCTTTCTGACAACAAGTTACTCCAAATACATTTTGCAGCATTAATATTGCAAAGAAAAAAATGATAAGACATTTTGCATTATAGTGCTCAGTCCATTTCAGTAGTAAATACAGCAATAATAATGAAGTACATGTACTTAATATTAATAATAACAACTTAATTAAAAAATGTATATGTGTATATATATATATATATATATGTATATATATGTATATATATATGTATATATGTATATATGTATATATGTATATATATATATATATATATATATATATATATATATATATATATATATATATGTATATATATATATATATATACACATATATATATATATATATATATATATATGTATATATATATATATATATATATATATATATATATATATATATATATATATATATATATATATATATGTATATATACACATATATATACATATATATACACACATATATATATACACACATATACATATACATATACATATACATATATATACATATACATATACATATATATATATACATATATATATATATATATATATATATATATATATACACATATATATACATTATATATATATATATAATTTTATAGTATAGACTTTAATATGCATAACAGATAATGTAATGTAAAGTGTTACCAAAAGTTTTATTTATGTTATGATCTATAGTTGCCTTTTTACACATTTATACGTGTTATAAGTTATACAAATTAAACTTTAACTCATACTTTAGTTTGAGCTAATCCTGAGGATACTGTAGATTTTGATGCATCTAGCTGGTGGCAAGTGTTGCTGGAGAGGCTTATTCATAAGATGCAAGTGGGAATCTTGCCACTCGTTCTGTCACTCAATAGTTTAACTAAAAAAATAGATCTGCTCCCCATCACCCCAGTGGAAAAAACCTCTGAAAATGCTTTAGGCGACTCAACAGTCAATGATCGCACTTAACATGAGCAAATATCGTAATAGAATATATCAACATGTCGACACCTGCACTCTCTATCGGCAATCCCGGAGACAGATAGATGCGAACACAAACACACTGGCTAGTCAAGTTTGTTGGTTCAGCTCTTGCATTAAGAGCCTGGCTTTGTCATTGTGAAAGTTCAGCCCTTTGTCTAGACGTGCTGAAATCAGTGGGTGCACATCGGCCACCGCAATTGAAGCGTAAACACTTTTGTGTGTCTCCATATAATACTGTTGCTAACAGACCCAAAAATCCTTGGAACAGCTGAGTCCTTCGGTGTCAAAGATAATGGCGATTTATTGCAATGTGAGGCTTTTTTTCAGCCCCCACCCCAACAACCCCTCCCTCCTCCCTCGCTCAAACCGATTAAAATTAAGCCGTAAACATGTGAGGACAGAATTAGCACATTTAGCGAGCCTCCTCTCCCACATCCCATTTTCGCTCCGGAGCGGCTGATCCCTGCAGCCGAACGCGGGTGCAATTTTAATGACGGGGACCGTTTTTGAAGTCCAGATGAAAAAAGCGCCGCTTGCCGTTTGTGGCGGCGCTAGATACGGCGAGGCCGGTCCGGCGTGATTGGGGGGGAGCGACACAAACTTGGACTCTGGGCTCTTCGATAGTATCGGTGTCATTTTCCTCTCCACGATAAGAGGCCTCGCTGACAAGGCCCGATTAGAAGAGAAAAAAAAAATCATTATTACATCGCCTTTCATCCGCCGGGGGGTTTCGCGATAAACAGCTCACCCGTAGGTAGAGTTACGGAGTCGAAAACCTTATATTGCACTCACACACTCCATCACTTATATACATATTTCTTTGAATCAATGTTTAACGAGAGGTTTACATTGTGCATTCATATCTAATAAGCTATAACATAAGTTCAAACTTCTAAAGTACAGGCCTAAGTTGTAGTAAAAAAAAAAATCATACATTTTCGATGAGGAAATACCCTCATTACAACACAAAAACCCACCATTGTCTTTAGAAAAACCACTCTAGCTAAGTTCTCCTTTCTGCAAATCTGCAAACTCTGCTATTGAAATATTTAACTCTTGTGGCTCTGCTCCATGAATCAAACAATTATCAAATAACGGCATATTCTTTTTGAAACACAATACGGCATTCAGATTTCAGCAAACTACAAAAACCCAAGTTATTTGGTATGCTATACCTCGAGGAAATCCACTTCACCAAATTGTCCTCATTAAAGAGAGAACAGTAGCGATGTGCTGAAACTTTAAACACGAATATACAATGACGGAAATCAACTGGAACAGCCACGCTGAAATAAATAATGAAAGGCAATGAAACAATTACTTACAGAGGAGATATTACTTGTACAGCAAATGAAATATAGTTTGATATAAACACTGATATCTTAATTTATTCAGCATAAAAAAAAGCTCTAAATTAATTTATTATCATTATTATATAACTTCAAACAATATAACTAAATAATCTAAATATATTATTAAATATTTTATTTAAAGGTTATTCAAAATATAATTTAACAATAACAGTAACTTTTCAGTACATTTTTGAACGCGTTCAATTTCATTTTGACATTTACCTAAATTTACCCAGCATAAAACAGCTCTAAATTATTTTATTATTGTTGTTGTTGTTGTTGTTGTTGTTGTTATTATTATTATTATTATTATTATTATATACATTTATATGAAATAACTAAATATATTATTTTAGTTGAAAAGATTATTCAACATTATTTAACAATAACAGAACATTTTCAGCACAATATTAAACATTCCATTTTTGCATTCATTTACTGCCATTGTTATTGCATCATTTTGTATTATATAACAAAATAATATATTATTTTTTAGAGATTATTGAAAATATAATTTAAAATAAAAACAACTTTTTAGTAAATAACAATGCATTCAATTCCATGTTGACATTATTTTAGAGATTTTAAATGTGTTGCTGTTATAATTATTATGGTTATCGTTATTATTATTATTATTATTGATACTTAATAATAACAACTAACAAAAAAATTCTAAATGAAGTGCTTTAGAAGAAAAGGCCATGGCAACACAAAGAAAAAAGGGAATTCCATTTTCCAAGTTATCAGTTTCATAAAATGGCAGAAAACAACCAGAAAGTCCGGAGGAGAGGGATGAAGGAAAGAAAATGAAAGAACGATGATAACATGGAGGAGAAAGAAAAGGAGCTAGAGAGAGTGAAACGGAGAAACGGAGACAATCGCGTGTCTGTTACTGGGACACTCTGACACCCATGGACTGACACAGCATGTCTTAAAGCCGTGCTCACGCTCAAAAGGAGCAGCGTTTCTTCATGTTTACAAACATATTTATTTATTTATTTCTTCATTCGATCATTTATTTTGTTATTTATTTCTATCAGGGGCGCGCTCGGCTTCTCCGTAAAGCCTTCGGTGACAATGACAACTCTCCCCCCTCGCATGCTCTTTTAATACCACTGCAGAAAAAAATCAAACCGCTCTCAAACAAATTGATGTACTCTTTAATACAGTCGTCACATCATCACAGGGTCTTTGCGTCGTCTGTCTTGGTGACAACTGCAGGGCTGCTTAGCTTAGCAGCCATGGCTACTGCTTTGTTGGTCGCTTCAATGATTTATCACAAAAAAAAGAAAAAGAGAGAAAAAAGGAAGGAGAGAGAGAAAGAAAAGAAGGGCCTCTCGATTGAGTCATTGGCACCTTTGATTGACAAGTCCTAATCAGCTTATCTGGGTGCTAATAAAGATGATGGCCTGCAGAGACGCTCTCTACCTGGCTCTGCGTGAACTTTGGGCCCTGGTGAGGGCCCCAGGGGCCAGGCCCCGACCCACTCTGCTTATCTAAACACTGCTGAAATCAATCCCTAATGAGCTGGTTTCATTTTGCCCCATCGATCCGCCGCAGTGACTGCTGCGTATTCAAGGGCCACCGCTCTGCTCCTTACGGACACGGTTTCTCTCGGCTTGTTTGTTTATATCGGACACTCCGTTAAAATTCATTTTGATTAATTAATAGATTTTGAGGTCATTCTAAAAACTGTCTGTGATTAAATTGTTTTCTTAGGGGGGGGAATTTGACTAAATATTCCGAAATCCTTCAACAATCCTAAATGTGACTGCAAACAACAGAATTACACCCCTGGGTATTTTATTTTCCACCATTCAAAAACTATTTTGCCCACTTCCTTGGCTTTTATAAACAGCCAGGCACTTCTTTGATTAGGGTTTATTTAATGCTTTTGGGCTCTGGGACATCTCTGATTTAAATGCCTTTAAATTGGCTGCTTTGCTCCCTCCTACTGTACTCCAGGCTCTCTTCAGGCCGGCGTGCCTCTAGTTCAGGCAGCTTTAAAGTGGGTGCCCTCTTCTAATGAAGACCCATACTTTATTTATGAGACAAACAGTTTGGTAAAAAGCTCTGCATGTCCAGAGAGCACTCTCAATATCTCTCAGAGGGCCTGGAGTGCTCCTGACATGCTGCTGTTGCTGGACTGAATGCATCACACACTAAATCACCCTTAAAAATCACACAAACACACAGTCTCCTCACTGACACAGTCAAAAAATCTGATTAAAATTACATACAAAAAATACATGATTTGGAGGATATGCAGTATTTTACTAAAATCCTAGGACATTTTTGCAAGAAAAAAAAAAATCTAAGAATTCAGTCTAAGAAAAATTTGACAAATCATCATTGATAAAAAATAAATACGAAAAGCAGGTTTGAAATGTTTCAATCCTAAATATATTCCTCTAGTGAAAAAGAACACAAATTACAAATTAAATGATGAAACAATCTGAAGCAATATTGCGCATTTTTGGTACAAAGCAGTGAACTAGATTAAAGTAGTAGTGAAACAATTATTAAATATATACACACACACACACACACACACACACATACATATACATATATATACATAAAATATATATTTGAATCAGATTTTTTGACTGTGTCAGTGAGGAGACTGTGTGTTTGTGTGATTTTTAAGGGTGATTTAGTGTGTGATGCGTTCAGTCCAGCAACAGCAGCATGTCAGGAGTAAATATAAGGATACATACATATACACACACACATACATACATATATATATATATATACACAATAATATAGCAAAATAATAATATAATATGAAAATATAAGTACATTTAAAAGTACATTTAAAGTTTTATAGTAAAAAACAAAAAACTAAATTTTTTAAACTAAATAAAAACAAACAAATATAAAATATAAAATTATATATTATACTAATTATATTATTATTTAATAAAATATAACCTATAAAAAATACCTATAAAAAAGTACAATTACTGAATTTATTTTCTATATTTTCTATTTCAAATTTTTGTTATGTTTTGTTACAGGATAGCAGAAACCCGAAGGCGCTCGATAGCCAGCGCTGTAGCAGGTGTGGTTTGCCGCTCGAGTGAATTTTAACACACGGTTTATAAACTGGCTGATCTGCCTCAGTGTGACACGGGGAGCGAGGGTCACTGCCGCAACCCAAAGTAAGCGCATCATTCCCTGTAGCTCCTCAACAGCCACCAAAGCGGGTCAGTGTTTACCCCGACTCTGTGCATTTCCCGCACAGTTGCTGTGCCCAAATCCCAAAAGTATAAGGTTTGTCCATCTTGGGCCACTTCAGTTTAGGACTACCTGCCGCTACGCTTTTAAGATGCAGGTGTGCGTGTGTGTGTACGCAAGTGTTGGGGTGGTCGGTGGGGTATGGGGGTCAGGGATTAGGATCACAGGAGTGAGACGCACAGGCAGAGTTGCGCTTTAACGCGGTTAGAGAAGGGCTGAGTAAACAGACATTGTTCTGCGCTTGCAGCTCCCACACTGAGCGGTGTGGCATTGTGATGGGTCTCAGAGGCAGAAGCCGTCCTTTATGGGGGGAAAACTCCTCTCATAGGGGGTCTGATCCCACCGTTGGAGTGTATGGGCTATTGCTTTGGTACCTACTAGAAAAGCAGGCAATTCAATTGGGCAGACATAAGTAAAAAAATATGTCTGAATAGCAGAAAAACAAAAAGGCCTTCATTCGATGAACTGAAAAAAAAATATATATATATATATATATATATATATATATATATTATATTATATAATTATGCAGGGAAGGAAAGAAAATACCAAGCACGGGCTTGAGAGGATCCAAAATAAATGAAACTAAATTTTTCAGCAGAGGATGCAGATTGCATTTATGAATTTGTGAGTTGTTCTTGCGAGACATCAAACGGCAATGGTCTGTGCAACCCTTTCTTGATTTGAATTATTAACTGTGTCGATGTGGCGCACAAGCCACCCTACCATTATAGTGTAAATTAACAAACTTTTCAAAACTAAGGCAGAAGCCAAAGAAAGCCAGCAGCTTCTTGAAGAACGAGCTTTGATACGTCTCTGAGGAATACACTCTGCTTCAACAACACGTTGACAGTCAGGCTAAAAAAAAAAAAAAAAGATGCCTACTGATTTAATCTATTTCAGATCTAAATTAGTTCATTTTCTTGTATTTAAAGATGAAAACTAATCTTCAGACAGGTGTGAATCGGGTGACGTTGAGGGAGCTTTATTTAGAAATCAGTTTATTAAAAGATCTCTGTCTTTATTTAACTCCAAGAATTGCAGGACGGTGGAGGCAGGCTGTTGTTGTTTATTCTAGTCAACACGCAATCATTTGGTAACCATATTAAAAACTCTCTATCTCTCGCTTTCACACACACACACACACACACACACACACACAGGTGAATGGAAATAAGGCGATGTGTTTTGTGTGAGCCTAACAGCACTGCGGCTGCTGCTCTACACCTTTCTCTCCCTTGCTTCTCTTTGATGTGCTCCTGAAAATGTCACCAGTCGTCAAGCCGTTTTTTTTTTTTTCAACTCTCTCTCTTTTTAGCGTGCATACGAGCGAGACAATTTGCTGTAGCTCACCCCCCTACCCAGAATGCCTACCGGTTTCTACTGCTATCTGGTAGCCAGCTTCCAGCCTCCGAGATGACCTTTCCAGCCTCTCTGTGTTGTCCAACAGATGTGCTCTCTGAAAACAAACCACAGACAGAAAGAAAACAATGAGAGTGATTGAGAAGACTGGGACATTATTTACAGAGACATTTTTCAACATAATAATAGGCACACTAAGACAAAAGGGTATAGACCACTTAGTTTTAATTTAAGTTATACATTGATTCAAGAACGACTAATTACGAGTTGAGTTTTCATAACAAATTGGACTGATCTTCGTGCAAATTCTAAAGCAAAAAAGAATGGAGCTCTAATCTAACACCTTTCCTTTCTTTTTAATTGAGACTTCCTTTTTGCACTGGCTTTGTTCTGAAGGTGTTGCCAGATCTCATTAGCTCACATTTAGAACCAGGGCAAAGATTAGCATGGGAGGGATGGCTAATTAAGCTGCAATATATTTTCAAATGCTGCTTCAGATTACAGTATCTGTTAGTCTGATAAGTTCATGATGTCATGATGGTTTCTCTACAGTGCAGTTTGGATGTTTTAGAGGTCACTCTAAATAATGTAAACCAATGAAGCAATGAGGCAACTTTTTCAAGGAAAGGTTGGTACGCCCTGTGTTGAGTTGCAGATGTAAAGTCAGAATTCTATTACAATATACAAAATTATATATTTTTAAGTGTACAATTTGCTGAATTTTCAGCAGTTATTACTCCAGTCTTCAGTGTCACATGATCCTTCAGAAATCATTCTAATATGCTGATTTTTTTAATATTATCACAGTTGAAAACAGTTGTGCTGCTTAATATTTTATGTGGAAAGTGCGATACATTTTTTACAGTATTCTTTGATAAATATAAAATTCAAAAAACATTTATTTGAAATAGAAATCTTTTTAACATTACAAATGCCTTTACAGTCACTTTTGATCAATTTAATGCATCCCTGCTGAACAAAAGTCATAAAAAATTAAAAAAAAAATACTATCAAAAAACGCAAAAATCTTACTGACCCCAAACTTTTGAACTGTAGTATATGCGCACACACACACACACACACACACACACACTATACAGCACTAGAAATTATATTTTATGTAGAAAGAAATCTCATACATATATAAACATACAAGTGCTAAAAATAACCTACAGTGGGGTCCAAAAGTTCACTTGGTTTTTCATTACTAATTAATTTTCATGATGTCTTTGTATTTGGTTTGTTTCTTTTTTTCTTAAAACCTGATCATGTGATCCAGCATAATTTAAGAATGATCCAAAGAGCATCTTGTGCTTCAATAGAAGAACATCAACCATCAGTACAAAGAAGTTCAATGTCATTTCATTACTGACTTAGAAATTGTTCAGAATCCGAATATTTCTAGAATATTTCTAATTCATTTCACATCATACCAATACTTTGTTTAAAATTTGGCACAATCAACTTTCTTAAAACTTTGAAGTCTCAAACTTTTGAACCCCACTGTAGATACTGAAAACAGGGCTAAGAATCATCCCCCCACCCATTTTCTGATAAGCCATATAATTTATGACTGTGAACACTGCATTAGACCACTGCATTTCCATTTTTAAATACATAACAGAGAGAGGTAACTATATTTCAAAAGGATGTTAACCTTTATTCATATATACATGCACAGAAAGAATAAAGGCAAAGGGGGGAGAAAAAAAAGAGAGAAACGAGTTTCCAGTTCAAGTTAAGCTGTCAAAATATGTAGCGGCTAATCACTCCAAGGAAATAAAATGAAAAATAGACGACATTCCACTTTTCAAAGTTTGACAATCACAGAGAAGGGAGAGGGAGGAAAAAAAACTGTCTGAACTTTTTTTTTCTTCTCTTCCTCTCAGTTGACAGATGTCATTTAAAATAGCTGAAATACTTTTTTAATAGTTTAAGGGATGGCGGTGTTAGTGGGAGATAGAGGGAGAGGGAGAGGGAGAGGGAGAGGGAGAGAGAGAGAGAGAGAGAGAGAGAGAGAGGAGAGAGAGAGAGAGAGAGAGAGAGAGAGAGAGAGAGAGAGAGAGAGAGAGAGAGAGAGAGAGAGAGAGAGAGAGAGAGAGAGAGAGAGAGAGAGAGAGAGAGAGAGAGAGAGAGAGAGAGAGACGGGGGTGGGAGTGTGCATGGGGAAAAGGGAGCCATCTCTGCCTAATGAGCCCCTCTGGATCAGCTGAGATGGAGGGGGACGTATTGACATGCACCGCTTAAACTAATACACCTAGACCAGGGATGTGCCTATGTGCCTGGAAGCACAAGGCAGCCGGGGATACTGACAGAGTAGCTCGCTCCCCCGTCTTCAAAGAGCCTCAAGTGATTAGTATGTTATCATTACCATTCGAAACGTGATTTCCTATTCCCTCTCGGCAAAGGTGACACGTCTCGGGGAGACGGCCAGCAGACTTGCGCGCAGGAAAGCCACTTCAAAGCTTTTTCTTGAATTTCTCTCCCTCGCTCATTCTCACTCCCTCAGTCGGGTCTATTTTTCCGAAAGGGGTGGGGGGGCTGTTGATGTCTATTGTGCGAGTGTGTGGGGTGCGGAGGAATAAGGGTGACACACACCGAGGTAACAACGAAGGTGGCCACGTAGATGCAGTGACAACAACGACTTCCTGAAAATGTGAATCACCTATCAAAACGAATTACCTCGCTACTGCCAATTTGTTTTCGATAAAGGTCCGACGTGTGGATCCAAATGTATCCGCAAGGAGATCTTTGAGTAACAAAGCACGTTAGATATCAGCATATTAGTTCAGATATTAAAAAAATGCTGGATGCATATACTCTCATAGACCAAACTGACCTGAATAAAAGAAAACCCCTTTTCTTCTTCATTTATTCACTATTAGAGTGGCATGACTGTCAAAATTGTCTCTCTTTTTTGGTCTTATGGAGTTCAACAGAAGCTTCTTTTAAAGAGGGCATGATAAATATTGGTGCGCCTGCGACCGCCTCTGCGTGCGCCCCTTCTCATTTGTGCCAAAGCATGTATGCCTTTTTATCTGACACCTACTTTTTCAACAAAGACGTTCTTAGATACTATAAACGAGGGATTTTTTGCATTTTTTTGCTTTTTTCTTTGTTTGCCATTTTTTTTACCTTTTGTGAAGAACCATACTTCAGTTGTAAGTTATTAACGTGGAACCCAGGAACAATGCGAATGCGTCTCAAAAGAATTGTCTTCCCTTCTCTCCCCTTTTTTCAATATCAAACACGAGCGCTTACAATCGCAATTTTCAAAAGTTTTGATGATTCCTTATTATTTCAAATGGGGAGGGGGGGGAGGGGTGTGGTAGAGTCAAAGTGAATAATGATGACAGCTATGATTCAGACTGACTATGTGATCTTCTCTGCCGTTTGTTTGGGACTTGTAAGAAAAGGAATTACAAGTGTCAAACAGCTGTGAATAAGGGTGCTAAATATTTAAACATGTTTTCCAGCTGAGGAAAAATACAGTTTTAAAAAGCAGGCTAAGTGTGTATAAGCTGCAAAGGCTTTGATTCAAATTCAGTAAAATGGGTGAACGAAAAAATGTGATTTAAAAGCTACAGGGTGGTTGAACCCACTAAAGTTATCTTCGGACCCAAGGCTGAAAAAATGCTATTCTCCCATTTTGTTTGGTCATGTGGGAAAAACAACAATGAAAAAAAAAAGGGAGAAACACACAAGTCAAGGTAGCAAAGAATGGAGAACTGTGTGGGGCTGTAAATTATAAATGCAGGATGGTGGTGTGGCTCTACAAACGGGATTATTCAGCAATAGGAAGTGAAGAAATCTAAACAATATACTGATGTTCATACAAACACAGACACAGGAGTCTACAAAGATCCTCCAAACCAGAGGCACTGCTGAATTTCTTCTCTTATGTGAGCTAAGAGGATTTTCTAGCATGACATTGCCTGCTCTGTATTGTTTACTTGAATGTTTCTGGTGTAGCTTCGAGATGGGGAAGCGTAAAGAAAATTATCAGCTACTTTAGATCATTATACTTGAATTTGTGTTATTTTTTACAGTACATAACAGGATGACACATGCTTACAGTAGTAATGAATTAGTAAAATGATGCAAGTGTCTTTTTATTTTCGTAAGACAGAAGAGAAGATAAGGTTTTTCCCACCCATAAATATTTAATGCTTTACAATTTCTTCAAGATAGAAAGGATCAGAAATTTGCATTGTAAATAGTGTTATCTTCAAAGATAAGCAATCATTTACTAAACAACATCTTTACAAAGGCAAGCAGAATCATGATGCAGAGCTATCCAGTCCTCCACTGAGAGGAGCTTCCTTTATGAATGGAGATCTTCAGATATTGCAGTCCGCGTGTGTCTGCATGTGTCTATGAATAGGGGAATCCCAAGTCCAAACAACAAAACACACACACAACCCTAGACAGGAGTTGAAGATACCAGCAAGCAAATGCACACACATACACACACACACACACACACACACATACAATCGAGACAACATCCTTTTTGCCGTAATCCACATACATGCTCACTTCCAAGTCGGATGAATGCTACAAATACAAAAAGATATTACAAATTGTCCCCTTATCTCGAACTAAAAGGCAGGCTATTGTATTCTCATCCGCTGAGTGGGGGAAACGTCTTTGGGCTTCTTCCTAACGTTGCACAAAGAGAACTCTGCAGTTGGCTGCAAATTCACAATTCTGTTATATTTAGAGCCATGTGTGCTAATAAAATACCAGAAGAAGCCAAAAAAAGACTGAAATATAGTTCATGTTATAAATGACACAAAGTTTAGAAGTTAAAAGAGGAGTTAAACAGAAAAATAAGGTTTGGTATACCTGCTGTGTTAAGGGAACAAATTACTCATTTTCAATACTGGCACGTTGATGAATGATTAGTTGACTAATCTGTCTTAAGATGCTCTATAAAACATATTACAAAGATGATCTAAGCACAAATAGGACAAATTAGCTTATAGCATATTCTAAAGTTTGGGGTGAGTAAGATTTTAATGTTTTTGAAAGAAGGCTCGGTTACACTTTATTTAAGTGTCATTGTTACAGTGTAATTATATATTTAAGTACTGAGTAAGTACATGTACTTACTACTTACTATAAGGTTAGAGTAGGATTAGGGTTTAGTTGAGGGTTAGTTGCATGTAATTATGCATAATTTACTGTTATTTCTATGGTAAGTACATGTAACGTGTAACAAGGACACTGTAATATAATAACTGTAATATGTAATAATATATGTAATAATAATAACTGTAATATAGACACTGTAATATGTGTTAACGAATTCTCTCATGTTTACCAAGATCATTTGATCAAAAATACAGTATAACCAGTAATATTGTAAAATATTAGCTGTTTTCTATTTTAAAATGTAATTTATTCCTACGATGGCAATGCTGAATTTTCAATTTGCTGAATATTTTTTAGTGTCACATGATAGAAATCATTATCATTAATCATTTTAATTTGGTGCTAAAGTATAATTTTTTATTATTATCAACATTGAAATCTCTTGTGCTGATTAATTTGTTTATCTTTGATTTTGTTAATCTTTGATTTAATATTTTGTAGTATTATAAATCACTTTTGTTCAATTTAATGCGTCCTTGCTGAATAAAAGTATCAATTTCTTTTAAATAACTTATTTTTAGTGTTTTATTTTAAAAACTTAAGAAAACTAATTTAGAATTTAATATAGGCAACATAAGATGCATCTTTGTGTTCAAAAACAGTGTAAAGGAAAACATTTAAAATAAATCAGTGTTTATGACGTGAGGTGCTCAAAAACAGCATCAGTAACAGCAAAATAAAATAAAACAATTACCATGCAAACTACTAGCTAAAGCACAGAATTCTAATGAAAACACTGCTACTAAAAATAACTAGTCAACCTCACTAATTGACTAGTGTTGAATGAATAGTTGACCATTGTGATCCATCACTAAAAGAGAATAAAAGCTTATCCAGGTCTCCCCTTCCTTTTTATTGCAACAGCATTCTCATTGCGTTTTCATATTGGGTGAATGTTTTGACAAGCTGATTAAATCTTTTAAGGTTTGGTGTGAAACAGCTTCAGTTCCTCAGAGCAGTATGTAAAAAAATGAGCCTCATTTTCAGCTCAATCAAAAGAGACTTTAAAATCAGATTAGGTCTTTTTTTATTCTGACGAAGAGGGGAAAATGATTGGAGGATCCACGGGAAAAAAGAGAGGACCAAAACGGGAAGGAAAAGCAGCACTTACCTCTTCACGTAACTTTATCAGCTGCCACATGAAGGCACAAAATAGAGGGAGGGAGAAAAAGAGAGGGAGGGAGAAAGAGAAGGAGAGAGATAGATAAAAAGCCGAGACATGGCAGGAAGCAGATCAGTCATGCGGCTGGGTACAGAATTAACCTTGACGATTTATCTGTTTGCATGTTTAGCATTTAGAAATCACAGACAAACACATTAAAAGAAGCTAAACACGAGACTCATGCCGACTTTTTTGAACAAACAAAGATCAAGTTCTTGTGCTGTCACATTAAACAAAGAGACTGGGAATGGATTTCTCAACTCACGACGTCTAAACTATCATCATCAAGGAAGAGGGGGAAAGAAACAGTCACATCACAGCACTTGATATGGCATAAGGGGGAAAAAATACTAGTGTTTCAGTCGGTACAGTAGTATAATACAGATTGCGTATAGTAAGGATGGAAGCTTTGAGGATTTGGGTTCCTTAACAACAACTCTGCAGGATTCCTACTTGGGCTGAGAAACAGAAAGTGACACCAGGCAATGCTCCCTTTTTATTATTACAGGATGTGCCCATCACTTCTGACTCGTTATCAATGTCAAGTGTATTATGCATTAGACCCAGGAGGGATGAATGTATACATAAACATAAAGCCAAGCGGTTGCATCTCATTTATGGCAATAACCTACCATTGAACAAAAGAAGAAATCCCATTCATGGGTTATTTTTGATAAAAGGGAATCTCATATTAAAACTAGTAAAAGAGAGAATGCATGTCTTGCCGTGCACTTAGTGGCCCTTGAACGGTCTCTGAAAGAGGCTAACATAAATTAAACTTAAGTACATTAAGCATTTAAAGCAGCTCTTCATTACAGCCTCTTTATTTAACACAAGCATTCCCTGCAAAAGGTGAGTTGCTTATCAGCAGCGTACAACATATTCAGAAGAGGAGGGGAAGGACAAGTTTCTTAATTTGTCAGCCGTTGCAGGTGATTTTTTTAATCTCCATTTCTTGCCAGAGATTAAAGGTTAGCAGATCTAAGGGGATGCTCTGGGCCATTATTAAAGGCCTCTCATCTCTTTTTGTGTGCGCTGGTCATTTTGAATTTTGCTATTTTTAAATCATTCGCTATCATATCAGAAAAGAGACAGAACTTGGATCATAAATTATAAACTTTATACCTGACTCAAAAGGCTGAATCTATAAGCGTGATGTTAAACTGTGGAGGTGGCCACTGCATGTCGGTTGCAGCAAAGCTATGGTTGCAGCTCAATTTGAAGCATGTCAGTAAATCTAGGATGAGATGCTTCTGATGTAACAAAGCACCTTTTGCAACAAAATAAGTAAAAAAAATAAATAAATAAAAAATAATGATGGAAATTCAATTTTAACTAAATTTACAAAAAGAAGGACAATGACTTAAAAACATGGTGTGAATAAGAATTTAATTATTAATTGTACACTATAAATTAAAAACAGTTCACTTGTATTGTTTTTTTGTTGTTTGTATGTTGATTGTACAGCACTTTGGTCTGCATCTGCGGTTGTAAATTGCTTTATAAATAAATGAAAATTAAATAAAAAATGATCTTAGTTTAAAAATAAGTATGAGCAAATAAAAAAATATATAATCAAATATTTAAATATATATATATATATAAAAATAAATATGAGATACAAACATTTTTTTTATTTAAAAAAATGTGGAGGTGTGTGCCAAAAGAATAAAAGTTATATTACAGACCACCTAACAACACCATGAGCATGCTATGGTAAAAATCAAAAGAGAAAATTCTAAGAAAGCGATTAAACTAAAATAGTGAAAATGATGAATCTTCAATATTTAGTAGGAAAAATAAGAAGTTCAGAATCACAAAGAATATACAACCAGAAACAAGAAATAAGTAGTGTCAAATTGCAGCTCCGAGCTGCTGATTTTTGAGATAGCTTCCTTACGTTGCCTGCATTATTCAAAAGGCCAAAGTTTGTGAATACACTATAGAAGTAGCTATTTAGGTTCGCTGTGAGCTCACCCGAGCTAAACTCAACCCTGCAGACAGTCTCAATGAACACCAAACAAACCTTGTTCTATCATATTTGTGCTGCTTGGACGATTGCGAGCCCTCGCCGAGGATTTACCAAGAGAATCAGGAAGATTTTAAGCTTGCTGTTGTTCTTTTCTGCCACGTTTTTTCATCTTTAAACCAAACCAGACAACCAGTCTTTTGTTGCTTTACCTGAACTCGCAAGCATATTTTCGTCGAAGAAAAGCAGAAAGAAATTTTCCGAAATTGTTTAATTACGTTGTGATGAGTTCATTCCTTCATTTTTTTTCTCATGTGGTTGTTATTCGAAACTGCACTGCTGCAATTTTTCTGTTATGATAATCAGCGGATTTTCAAACAAAGATTTTTTTTTTCCAATACGGAACTCGATACAAGTGGTAATCTGCTTCCTTTGTAGCCTGTAAAATCTGGTCCACGCCGGCTCAAACCTGCCCAATCTCTCGTGGCCATGCCTTCTGCTGTGTCTGAAATCGAAACTATTCCGCAGAGTATTCGCGTGCGAAAAAATGTGTGTGCGCTCTCACAAGTACGTGTGTGGTAAAAATGTGTGTGTTTTGGGTGGAAAGGGTAGGGGGAGGGATGTTGAAGAAAAAAGTGCAACGGTAGACCACCACATTATTAAAAAAAAAGAGCGATAGCGCCAATTCGGTCTCTGTCCGCATACAGATAACGAATAAATGCCGAACTCTATTAAACCGTCCTTTAGCTATTATCGCCGGGCCAACACGCTTTTTTCAGAACTTATGACGGCTCCCTATTTACTTAGCTATAAATCCTCGCCATGTAACGAACAGATTTGTGACTGGTAATGATCTGCTCAGCCAGGGCTATATGAAATGAGCCTGACCTCTTTTAGATCGTCAGGAATTAAATTGACCGACTCACTCCCCCCCCATCCCTACATCTCTTCCCCTCTGCTCTATCGGTCCTGCCTCGCTCGATAAAAAACCCTGAAGTTCCGACCACTCCACTCACAGCAAGTCTTGTGTTAGCATCCCGAGTTTAATTCAGTATTTTTTTTTAAATGGAAATGAAGTTAATTCAACACCTGAGGTCTGATCAGGAAGAAAACTGGTTCTTCTTCTACAGTTAAGGAAATGTTTATGCATATTTAAAATGCATGTGTAAAACTGATACAGAACATAAATGAATATGAGATCATATTTTCCTATTTCATGGAAAATGGGATAAAACATTTATACATATTACTCTATTGGAAGTTTTTTGCAATGATAGAAAATATTACAAATAAATGTCTAATTTATAATATAATATAATATAATATATTATAATATAATATAATATAGTATAATATATACACATACACACAATTGTGTGTACAACAATTACAAATAAATTGAAATATTTATATATACATAGTTAGTACATTGCTCATCCTCATGCCCTCTTGTGCTTATTGTTTGAGTGTTTGTGTGAAAAGAGGATTTTGATCGTGTAGGTGACAGAGAGTGGGGAGCTTGACTGTGTCTAAGGTAATAAATATAACAACATCCCAAAGCACTTCATCCATTTACTCAATCAATGGCTGCAATCTAACATAAACCATATATCTTGTTATTGTCTCTAATGTCTTGTTATTAGGCAAATTATCTTTAAGTGTTTAGAGAATCGCTAATATGAAAAGGAATAAGCAACTTCAGGAACTGAAATATAATCCTTTTAAACTATTGTCCTATTGTTCAAACACCACTAAAGTGAATAAAGTATGAAAGCCTGCATCTTAAAAATCCATATCAAATGAGCTATTGTGCCTTCCATGAAAATTCATAATTATTTTTGATAAAAGAAGCTGTCACTGAATGCAGTTTGAATAACAACTCAAGTAATATGATTTGTCATAAACTGATTTTATGAAAGCAAGAAGGAAGTCAATAAAAAAGAAAAAAAGAAAGCGCGTTATAATTTTCTTTTCTTTTGGCAAGAATTTGATAAAAACATCAATGTCTAGCTGTGGGTTTGACAGCTTGAGCGACACTTCTACTATTAACTTCGTATGAAGTGTCACACTCATTTTTTGTGTCCCACTAATTTGGTGAGAATATGCATATCAATTACCCATCACGGCGAACGCTACATATGTTTGTAAGATGTGTGGTGCAAAGGTCATCTGTGAAATGCTAATAAGTGGGGAAAGACAAAAAAAACAACTTTAGCAGTTACGGATGATGAATGTCTGTACGTTTGTGGATTGGGGTCTATGTTGACATGTGGCACATTCGATAAATATAGCTTAAGATAATTAAATGCAGTAATTATTCAAAGTATCTTATTGTGGGGTCCGCTTTTAAAAAAAACTGCGTAGGTGATAAAATTGTATCCTAAATGTTAAATATGCACTTTAAAGTATATGTATACACGCTCTAAAATACGTATTGCATGTACGTCTATATACATATGTATTAGAAACATAGGTAAATGTGTGTGTGTGTGTGTGTGTGTGTGTGTATGTGTGTGTATATATATATATATATATATAAATAAAATAGCGGATATATAAATATATAAAGAAAAATATATCCATTCTAACAACTAACTTCCTGTTAATATTCTTAGTTGTGTGAAATTATACCAACCTTCATTTCATTTTTATTTACATAGTTTTTCCACACCCTCTGTTTAAGGATCTTTTAAGGAAGCAGCAGTTTTTTTTTGGGGGGGGGGGGTCATTTTTAGAAGAATAAGGACTGGATGGTGAACAGCTGGGAGAAAGTGGGAATTTACCCCAATCTGGTGCTGCCCAGACGCTGGTTAGTGCCTAAAGCCCATTCAGCATTGGGCAGCTTTGCATTAAACAGTGTTGCTTCTGCATGACTGGATGCCAATGCCTGCCTCTCTCTGCCCCTCATGGCCCTGACCCGTCCTCACCCCGAGCAGCCACCCACACTGGGAAAGCACAGCCCCTGATTAACACCCTACCTGACTCTCCGAGGAGCTCGCATCATCCCCCAGGAGCTCGTTCCGCACCTCATCACTGTAGGCAATACGTGACCTTTTCTGCAATGGAAAGAGATTGAGAGAGAGGAAAAAGAGAGAAAGTGAAGAGACAGAGAAGGAAAAAGAAGAGGGGCAAGGGGAGAGAGACAGAAAAAACAAGCTTTAGTTTATTTGACATGGAAAAAAAAAAAAAAAAAAAAAATCACACATTTCTAAAGCACGAGAGCCCCCTGTTGGATCAACAAATGAAACAAAAATACTTACACCAGGTGATATACTGTGTGTGTGCATGTTGAGGAGAGAGAGGAAGCGTGTGTGTGTGTGTGTGTGTGTGTGTGTGTGTGTGTGTGTGTGTGTGTGTGTATAATCTAGTTCTTGTAGACACTGTGGCTTGAGTGAACCAGAGCCCTCGGATACAATAGCAAAAGCCCCCCTTTCACTTAAATAAATAAAAAGTGTAGAATAGCGGACCGTAGTACAAGTCAGAGGCAGGGAGCGTATTAGGAAAGTATCAGTTGTCAGAGGGAAATGTGTTCTGGGGGCTGTCACTGCTGTCAGTCCTGTTCTCTGGCAGACCCTGTGATAATACCAAGCCAGGGAGCTAGACAGAGAATAATTCATCACCCAGGTCGACGCGATTGGCGTGCCATCAGATTTGGGCTCGTTCCCCCGTCTCTCCTCCGCTACGCAGTTGGGAGAAAGAATGCCGTGTCCAAAAAAGAAAACACACACACACACACACTCAACACTTCAGAGCGTGCCACCTCCGATTCAGCAAGCGCAGAAGCAGAGTATGGCATGTTTACAAACACACCCGACCTCTTCAAATACCCTCCAAACTAAACACACACTGGTGGTGCGAAGGGGAAAAAAAACACACTGAGATGGCGTTTACCAAGAGCCCTTTGCTTCCTTCTGTTCGCTCTTCCTGCAGGCTGGCACTCTTCGGGAGGATGAGAGAAGGGAAAGGTGCAGGCGAGCCACGGGGAAACTAAACAGCAAAATAACTGCTATCCAAGAACTGCATTTTGTGATGCAATGCTGTGTCACAATTTCTTGCAGAGGATGCAGTCAAATCCTGGAGGATATGACATGAAAATATATGAAGAATAAAAAGTTTTATCAGACTCAACAAATTTCTGAACATTTGAACTTTTGAAAATTAGTAATTTGCACCATGCTAAATTTTCTAAACTGAATGCAACATTGGTAATAAACAAAAGTAGATCATATAAAGCAAAAGTGTAGAGATTTCTAGTAAGGAAGCGAGGGAAGTGAAGCTGACAGATCTTTCGGTTCTAAAAGCGGAGTTTGTTTAGTGAGTCTACAATTTCTGAAAATGTGTAATAAATTTGCACCACTCTTAATTTTTGAAACTGAATGCAGCATTTGTAATATTTTGATCACGAACAATAGTAGTTCATATAAAGCAAAAATGTAGGTATTTAGATTTCTGAAAAGGAAGCAAGTGAAGGGAAACTGACAGATCTTTTGGTTTCAAAATATATACGTGTCATTTCTCATGTCACTTCTGATTTAACCGATCAGCAATCGTTTGCATTTGTTTGCACATTATTTCACAAACGAGCACCACAAACAAAGCGCATCTTCTGACAAGGAAAAAAAAAAAACACACCCACATGTTCCATCTTAGTCGAGTTTCATCTTAAAGAACAGCAGAGGAACTTTGGGGAATGTCGGCATGTTCATAATTGAAAACGGAAGCCTTGGAGATGCCTTCATTTGAATGCACACACTATCGTCTTCAAACCCTATTTTTGTTTCATTCTTCTTTTTTCTAAATCGCTGTTTGTTGTAGCTGAGAGCATCAACCACTTTCACGATGTAACCTTTGAGTGCTTCTCGCACAAAAAGAATGGCAAATGCAGCCTTAAGTCTTCGAAGGGGAAAACTAGTCATAGAAACAAAGCGAGACGCCTCTCCCAGCCCGTTTACACCATTTTGCAACTCCCCCTGCAGTAAAACAAGACTCACACTGATTATTCTCCCTTCATCTGCTGCTATAGCACAGCAGCTGGGCAATATTGACTGCTTAACCCTAGGAAATACTTTGATTGGTACTTTGCATTGGATCTGAGCCGAGTTATAGGTTATTAGAATTATTTATTTTCCTACTTACTTATCTCCTATATGCCATGCATTAATAAAGTGGAGCTATTTATTTAGATCACTGGGGTATTGCATATTTAATCATGACCCACAATGACCTAAAATGGATTGGAATGATATGAAAGTAAAAAAAAATTAAGTTCTTGCTTTTTAAAAAATAAAAAAGAAGAAATAATCAATGGATTTTACAGTTCATACATATTGCAAGGTTCAGCTGGAGCACTCAAATATAAAACCTGCACTAAAACATAAAAAACCCAGAGAGAAGGCTTTGTAATCGGAAGAATGAAGATACTTATTCCTACAGAAAAAAAAAGGCAAAATCTTTGAAAGGTCTTTCTCTTGTCACTTGTTTTAATCTTAGGTGAAGAATTTGCTTCTATTCCCGGAAGCATAGGGAAAAGTACAAAGATCTGTCTTAACTTTATGCAAAGTGGTCTGACTGCCTTTTAGAACAGACATGTCTCATCAAACCAGAGACGAAGGGTTTTGTGTCCTGTCAAAAATGCGTGTTACAAGTCTGTTGACATGCAAAAATACAATTGCATATGCATCCTGCATGCTAAATATTTATATCAGCTATAAAAAAAATTCATATATTGTCTGTGAAATGAGAATAATATGAACAAAACTGCAGCAGATGTAACTTAAATTTATTATTATATAAATAGAAAACATCTTATTTACACCATCCAAAACAATTGGACTCTGTAGTAACATTATGATTAATTAAAAAGAATAAAAAATCCTAACCTTCTGTTCTAAGGGCAAAAAAATGTAAGATAATGAAAAATCTTTTAGAAATAATTACCCTAAAATATCTTATTATAAATCAACTGTTATCTCTTATTGTTCATCATTATTATTGCATTATTTTTTCACCACACTGCACACTGACAGCAAACGGCAACACAAGGACGCAAATAATAATGGAACCTGAACTGCAGCAAAAGTAAACAGTTCATTAGATAGGCATTAAAAGGCATAAAAATACCCAGGGGCAGAGTTTAATGAGAGGCCCTGAAGTGACACTGCCAAAGCTTTTTCCTCCACTTTTCCACTCGGAAACCACGCGGCTGGTGGCAAACCGTGAAGAGTAATTAATGATATTTAATTTATAAAGTGTGTTTCATTAAGTATTTCTCACCAGTGGGAAAATGTCTGGCCAGTTCTGATTTCGAGTTAATGGGACTTTAGTCAAACACAATGTGGCTGCCTCAAATTGCCATTTAACCTTTTCTTTCTGCAGCTAATAATCTGCTGAAAATGTTTAAGGGGAATTGACGATTCAAGTGTGTGTGTGTGTGGGGTTGGGGGGGGTAAGAAAGAAGAAAAATATTCACCTCATACTGCTGATTTGTGTAACAAAAAAAAAAAATCTAATTTATAAAGCAGATAAGAAAAAGACTATGACTAACAATGAATGGTATTTAATATATAGAAATATTTAATATGACCGTTATTAAGGCATTGTGCACATGCATCGTGTGTTTTGTGTAGTTAAGCTGTGTTCTGCAAGAGCGGTCAAAGCGTCATGTGTTTTTATGAGTGCATTTGGTCTAGAGTAAAGTGCTAGTGGTTGAAGAAAGCAAAGACCTTTTCAAGCAGGCTCCAGTATCACAACATTCTTAAATAATGCATCTCATCCTAGCAGGGGTCTAACACCATCCGCAAGCAGAAAGAATACTATTCACACATGCACAGGAAGCTACACATCCATCCACACACACACACATAATGTTGCTTTTCTCTTTTAACATCTAGAAAATAAATTGTAGGTTGTGAAATTAAGAGAGCACTCTTTTTTTTGTGCACTTGATACGATATCAGATAAAGGCACAAAGTAATGACGGTCGCAGAAGGGTCTTTATGCCTCTGTGATTTATTTTTTAGTCTTTGGTAACATCAAATCTTTCGTACGAGTGATAGATGGACAGATGCGTTTGGTTTTCGTGCGTCGGTGTGACATTTACGTTAGCCGCTTGTGGTAAAAATCGCAGGAGCTGTGCACAACACATGGACTGATATCAGCATGGTGTCTCTCATTAGCACACTGGTTACTAGTGTGTGCCTTTAATTCACTGAGCATTGTGTATGAGAAGAAGAAAAAAACTAACCATGAAAAAAAAAAATCAGGAACAAATGGAGGCCACGGGGATTACAAATCACATGAATATGGTATTGTGATATACTAATGCAGAGTAAAATATTGCTCTTTGTACTTAAATAATATTTATAATTATAATGTATTATTTATAATATAACTTAATTATAAATATAAAATAAATATTTATAAAATATTTACAATTATAAAAATCACATGAATATGCTATTGTGATATACTACCGCAGAGTGAAATGTTGCCCTTTGTGCTTAATTTATAAAAATAAAAAAATAACTATACTTGATAATATATATAATTATTATTTATTTTATTATAATATATAATATGAATAATTAATAATATTTGTATAATTAGATAATTAATACTTGTAAGGTTTATTTTATATATTATGATTATCATTAATTATAATTATTATAATAATTTGTTATTATAAAGTTAAATATGTTTAATATTTGTAAAATATTATATTACAAATTAGTGTACTTAAATACACATAAAATGACTAATTCAAAAAATTATAAAACACTCATTTGTGTTGTTCATTTGTGTCGTTTAAAATAAAACTTAGAAAAAGAGAGGCAGAGGAAAATAAATTATAATTTTACATTTTAAAAAAATGATGCCAAAAAATGATCAGAAAAAGTTTCTAAATAATATAAATAATAATAAAATAAGTTAAATACAGCCGTGGATATTTCTGTCAATGTCATGTTCGAAACACCAAGTGCAGTCAATAAACCTAACGACTCTGCCCACATACAGAGAGCGAGGGAAAAAACGATTGCAAGTGAACTCCCAACAAAAGAGCAAATTCAAGCTGCTTTGATTGAAGAAACAGCATATACTTCTTGAAGGCCGGGGAGTCGCTGTGAATGGTTATTTCTTTAAGGCATAAGCGCCGATTAAACCCAATATTAAAATATGGAAGCAGTTCTAATGAAAAATCAAAGCCCGTTTCTCTGGCAGCAGAGCTTTTTCTCACATTAATGCTGGGTTGGGAGCAGGGCCGATGCGGGCACTAGTAGAGCAGACCCCGGCTAGGCAAGAGTGGAGAAATCAATAGAGAAGAGCCGGTGGGGAGGGAGACTGCCAGAGCTGGCAGGGCCGGGCCGGCTCCCATCACAGCACTCTCCTCTGGCGTGCAGTGGGGAATGAAACGGGCCTCCCTGGGTCAGCACCAGAGAAAAGGTGAGATTAGAGGAAATGGAGGAGGGATTTCTGAGGCACAAGATACCTGGCGAGCCAGGGACCAATCGCCCATTAGCCTGTGGCTACCTACATATGGTTCACTGAACCCTGCACAGAAAATAACTTCTGTTTTTTTCTTGTCTTTCTTCACCTCCCCCGGTCCATCTTTCTCTCTCCGTCTAACGCTCTCCTTCTGGAAAAAAAAAAGTGATGTGGTTTTTTTTTTTATTCTGACCTAAGTTCATGCCATATTTAGCATCTGATGTCTGTTGTGAGTCTTTCTTCTAAGAACACTCCGATGCAACCAGTCATAAAGAAAGCCGAGCTTATATGCTATTATTGTGTGCGAATACACACGGGAATGAATGGCTACACGTTGAATAACGCCTCGCTTGGTCTCTCCCTCTTCTCCTCGCAATGCGACTATTGTCTGGGATGAATGCTCAAGGCATTAGCATAAAAATACCCAAACACACACAGCAGCTTAACCACATCATTAATTCTATACATGTATGTATATTTGTCACTGCCCTATGTGCACCAAATTCAAATGGAGATTTAAACAAAGGCCTCATCCACAGTTATAATGAAGTGCAGTCCTGTGAAATCAACTGCAACCATTCATTACAATAGCGCTCAAGAAGGAAGTTCAAGACAAGATATTTATCCCGTGGCCTCTGCTAATCCTTTCTGTATATATCTCTGTCGGAAAAGAGATGATCTCTAAACTCATTTACACATTATTTTTATTGTGTGTGTGTGGTAATTGCTAAATATATTTAAATATAATTATATAATTGACTAATTTAAAGTGATAATATTATAATTATATAATGGAGTAAAAATATATCTAGCTGATATAATTGCTCAATGCATTTCAAATAAATACACTTTAAAATAGAATCAACTTAAAAAAACACTGAATAATATTATAATAAAATACGATTTTAAAAATAATTTACAATCAAATCAACAAATGAGATTAAGAAATAAAAATAAATCTTACAGCAGAACTAATTTCCCCTGTATTATGTAGGATAGAGGTGAGTATATCTCCTCTGTTTTCTTGGAATAAAGACATTATCATAAACATTGACCATTTTGGACACACCATAAGAATACATTTATTTAAAATGTGAATATGAAAAATATAAGCTTGGACAAAAATCTAAAATTATTTAAATCAAATGCAAGGAAAAAACACAGACCTAAAAAATGGTTTGCTATACTCTCTCTTTAAGCTCTATGTTTTAAAAAACGTATGATGAGACATTACATTTCAGGTTTGCCTCATTTTAATCAAATGACAAAAAGCAAATTTCCACCCCAGGCTTTCACCATCATTTTCAACCACCATAATTCCAGCCAAAATGCTCCCTGAAAAACCAAAAGAACTCTCTCATCCTTATTACAGAGAAAAACCTAGCAATATTTTACAGATTTCATATGCACTGTAAATATATCACTCCATTAAAGGGAAGGACAAGTTGATGTCTATGGAGTCTGAGATGTCAAAGTTTTCTCTCTCTCCCTCTCCCTCTCTCTCACTCTCTTTGGGGCGTGCATTTTAAAAGACGGGGGAAAAACCCAAGCCAATGATTCATAATACATTTCATAAATACTTCATGATTTTTCATACTTAAGCTGGCCTGGCAAATCAAAAAATTTTTGTCACCCCTTTTCGTCCCTCATGTCAGTTCATCATTTTCCGGGGGTGTCACATGTCACTTTCACTTTACAGGAGCGATAGGAACGGGCCGAGAGAGGAGACAGCTCCGCTGTGTCTGAATTTCCAGCCACTCTCAAACAGACACACAGACACACAGAATTGTTTGAATTGGAAAAACTGCCTGATCTGTGTCACGGTAACTATGGAGACAAATAGGAGATTAATCATTAACTCAGTTAAAATAAACCATAAACAACCAAAAACATAGCTAAATTATCAACACATTATATAAATATTCATACTTTTATGAAGACTTGTAGCTAAATTCTATCCACAAAATGTTGCAGATTTTTCTGTAGTATTTTTAAAAAATATTTATTTAGAAATAAATATTCCTTTTATATACAATACTAGTTTTATGTTATCCTGAATGCAGTCATGGACCTAAATATATATATTTTTTCTATAATTAAAAGAATATTCATTCATAAATCATCTAATATGTCCAAATATTATGCTGTAAAATTAGGCTTTCAAATACACTCAGTCCGGATCTAGTTTTCTAGCTTGAGAAAAAACCTCCACTTCTTATTAAGTACATGGGCTCTTCATTCCCAGCCATGGAGGCTTGATTTTCTCCTTCAAGTGACACAGTCCTTCACCTCATCACTGTCCCATCACTGCGATTAAAGCACGCGCCACAGCGCTGATCTCTGCAAAGCCACACAATCCCATCTCAGTGTACCAACCAATCCGCAAGACGCCCCGCGTAAAACAACTCCATAATAAAAGACACGTTCAAAAGATTGATTTAGTCCCTTCTTAAATCGGTACCATCTCAGAAAAAGAATCCCAACAATCCGTGAGATTTCCATAATAAACACAGAAGGTTTGTAATCAGGGAGTGTGTTTGGACTTGGCCATCAAAGGAGGCTTGCTAAACTCAAATGACAACTATTCTAATCTCCATTACCTTCTTAGTGCCATGAAACAATCAGACAACATATTCGGCTCTAATTTAAGGCGATTAAAAGTGTCGAACATCCGGGTCAAGTATGTCTGTCATGCTTCTCTTTTGTGGAAGCTGCTGTAATAGATGACTTGGTTGGTATAACAAGAACTCTAAGAAACAAGTTTTCAGTTTTGATCTTCAGTCTGAGAGATGCAAAAGGCTTAATTGGAAAGCATGTGTGTGTAAAACTTGATATAGCACACTAAAAGCTGCAACAAGTCTACAGATGAGAAGAGCTTGACGATTTAAAGTTAACTTGGTGAAGTGCAGCAACGTTTTATTGAAGTCAGCGGATTTCATCAAGATGATTGACAAACCTGTTTTCAGTTTACTTATCCAACAAACCCCTGAAGGGATTTAACAAACTCCAACAAAGTTTTGCAGAATCTGTGACCTGAACCTTGACCAGTAATTTTGTCATTTAAAATTGTCAGCTGACAAATCGCTAAAAGACTTTTTGCTAAATGTCACAAATCATTCGAAGACATCCATTTACCCTTGTGAGACAATTTAAAAATAAATAAATAAATAAATAACAAAGCTGCCCACAATCTGACATTTTTAATGACTAGAGCAAATTTACCATTGGAAAACTAGGTCACATTGTACAATTTCACATGTTATCAGACTATGCTTAATAAAGCATTCAATAAACCTGATTAAACTCATATGTTCATGTTTTTATGTTATTGGTCATAGTATCTAATCTCTAAACCTTACAGAATAATATTGTGGTCAGCCACCCCTTGAGAAAACGCTGCAAAATACTTTACATTATTAAATAGATATCAAGCAAAAACATGAGGCTTCAATTTCACTAAAAGGTGTTCTATATTAACTGGGACATGGAATTTAAAACAAGATAATCTTTCAAACAACTAATAATTGTATGTCACATGATTGTCCAAAAATTATTTTGTTTTTTTACTAGTGGGTGCAGGACACTATAGTTCATTTATGTAAGTGAGGATAGGAAAATAAAGTAAACCATGACATATTATACCCAAAAATTCTTCATAGAGTGAAGAATTATTATTCAGACACTTTGACCTGACCATGTTTTGCTTTAGTGTTTTTTCTTTAATTGCCAATGTGACCTTTTACACCACAGACTGAACAAAATGAATTATTGCTTGGTAATTGGTTGATCTAAATTGGTATTATCTAATTGTGTACTTAAATTTAACAGCTGACAGCTGATTGGTTGATTGAAATCCATTACATACCTTTCTATCAAAGTTATCTGACATTATCAAGATTCATTTGTTCTGGCAGTCACAGTTTAACTCTGAGTTCTTGTCATGTTTTATTACCATTTTCTAAACTATGGCGAATAAACTGTGATAAAGTGAGAAAATGTTGAAGGTGTCTGAATACATTTTGGTTTGACTGTAGGCCTATACCATTCATATTGAATCATCCATAAAAAATCATGGGTTTAACAAGCTAAAAAACAAATGGCTTAAAAGTTTAATTATCAAACAAAAATGTAAATCATTTTAGAATTTTCTTTATATCTAGAAAATACACCTGTAAAAAGCATTGTATAAAATAAAGCCTAACAAAATGTTATAATGATATACAAATGTAGGCACAACCTTATTACTATAAAGCTCCATTAATGTCATCAAAATAGGTTACGAAAACTCACAATTTATGAAAAACTAGCAAAATAAATATAGGAATAATAATCATCATCATTTGCATTTCGGGGTTTTTTTGTCCGCAAATTGTTTCTAAAATATCTCAAATAACTGCACATTCATAAATTATTATGCAAATGTGATGCCAGCTGCTAAAAAAAACTATTAGTCTTAGAAGTCAGATCATTACAAGAACACGGTTCATAAAGATTAAAACACTATAGTGCTGAGAGCAAAGCAGAACACTTGAGCTGGAGTCTTTGAGTGTAGAAAGGTGGGAGAGACCTGTACTGAAGCATTTACCCAGACCCCAGCCGGTCTACCTAAAAGCCCTACTTGCCCTCTAAATGAGCAAACAAGAACCCCCCATCACCCAGGACATTCACTGTGTTTAATCTCAGAATTCCTCAAAGGAAACAAGTCAAAAAGAAACCGATGGTCTACCTTTATCTAAGAAAATGGCTTTGATTAGCAATTGCCTAAAAGCAGTGATGAGCAATGATTTCCTCCTGATACCTTGAACAATGTCGCCATCTGTCGTTCATAGAAGGAAATGTGCCTGATTTTGGAATTGAGCCTGATAATGCAGTTTAGCTAGTTTATCATCTCTGTATTGATCAATGAGACAAATAAACATTTTGCTATATTAAAATATATCTAGCTTTGTATAAACAAGAATGTTATGTAAGCCCATCGCCCATAATTCCCTTATTCAATATTTTCTATAAATACTCTGCTGAATAAAACTGGGGGAATCAATGTAGAGATAAGAAATAAAAATGTTTTTAAATAAAATATTCAATAGTTTGATACAAATAAAACAACAACAAAAAAACAATGTGAATCTTGTAAGGCCTTATATCAGTAGCAGAGCGGTTAAATATTAAGGCATAGAAAACACATTTTTCCACTTGCTTTGAAGAGATGGAATTTTTTCCCATTTGGTTTTATTAAATTACGCCTCCATTACTTTTTCGACCAATCAAAAGCATCGCTAAGAGGCACTGACTTTTACGCTTTTACTACCCCTGACTGACTTTTGGCCTAACACAAATAAGCTTTAACTTATTGTTTTGTGAGCATATCTTTAGCACTCTCGCCTTTTTGCTAATATTAGGCCTCCGCGGGGGTTTTCGGCTTTAAGACCCTGCGCCCCATTATCAAAATGAAGCCATCATGAAGCGAGCATACCTTCGGGATGTCCTTCTGATATCTGCCTACTTTCTCTTGAAAAATGGCAGGGTTAAGAGGTCGGTCGGTCCCCGTCTGCCGCCGAACAGGAGGCTTAGTCTGGCGAGTGGGATGGAGCGAAGACTTCAAACCACGGGGTGAACGGGTGAGTGCGAGCGGGGGTAAAGAGAGAGAAGCTCCAGGGAGGCCAGAGGAGGGGAAGGGCAAGACAAGGCCTTGATTTCCCGTGGAAGCACAACAAAGCCTCTGCTTTTTTAGAGAAAGAAGCGATGGCCCTCTCCCTGACACCTCTTAGAAGTGTGCGTGTGTGCTCACGTTGCGTGGCAGAGAGGATAAGCCATCCACGCTAAAGCATTTGGCACTTCTGAGGAGCCAGCTGAATCTCCCAGCTTTAGGACAAGTTTCTGGGGTTTGCTATCAACTGCGGCTTCAGGGGGATCTGTTCTTCAAATGCACATAAACTCAAAGAACCAAGGAGAAAAATGGCTTTCAATCAGGACAATTACTATCTCATTCATATATTTAACAGAGACTAAACCAGAAGTTCATATTAAATGTAACATTCTCTATTTCATTATAATTACTATTGAGCCCAATGAATTTTCATTTCTTAAATTACCTACAAAAAGTTGAAACATTTGATCTATTAGTTTCCAAACTACTGAGATTGGAAAGCACAAAACACGTTTTAAATAAATGACGGCTTAAATGTTAACAGCAACCAACATCTTGCATAGAAATATATCTATAAAAAAAAAAAAAGAGGTGAAAGGGAAAGGAATGCAACCATGAACGGTGCACTAAACCATTTCACAGCGGGTGTTAATTGCATGATAATTAAGCACGGCAACAGTCAAGAGGGAGAAGCTAAAGATTAATCATCGGCCAATTAAATGCCCACGGTGAGGAACGTGAGGCCCCTCGGAGACAAGAGATCTCCACTGTGATCTGAGCTATCAGCACAGCGGCACAACATCAGATCACTGGCAAAAGATCCTTTTCAAAACTCTCCTCATGTATGTCAGCCTTTCTGGAATCGTTGTGGATGCCGTAGCCATCTGGTAATTGATATCAAGAGCACCTTGAGTTAGGTGCAGGTGCTGAGTTTGAAAGAAATGATGAAGTGAATTTGCTGCGTGCTGAGACTTCATATGGTGGCATTAGCGAATGGAGTGGATTGCAAAGAGAACAAGGCTATAGAGGTACTGAAATGCCTTAAAACTGTTTAATACCAATGTGATACTCCAAAAAAATTATTGTATAAAATATATACAGTCAAACCAAAAATGTATTCAGACACCTTCAACATTTCCTCACATTATCACAATTTATTTGCTATAGTTTAAAAAATGGTAATAAAATATGACAAGAACTAGAGTTAAACTGTATCAGAACAAATGAATCTTGATAATGTCAGATAACTTTGATAGAAAGATATGTAATGGATTACAATCAACCAATCAGCTGTCAGCTGTTAAATTTAAGTACACAATTAGATAATACCAATTTAGGTCAACCAATTACCAAGCAATGCTTCGTTTTGTTCAGTCTGTGGTGTAAAAGGTCACATTAGCAATTAAACACTTAAGCAAAACATGGTCAGGTCAAAGTGTCTGAATAATAATTTTGGTCCCAAATTTTCTATACATTTTACTTGTAGTCCACTGTATGAAGAATTTTTGAGTATAATGTGTCACAGTTTCATATGTCAACTTTATTTTGCTATCCTCACTTACATAAATTAACTATAGTGTCCTTCACCCCCTAGTAAAAAATAATTTCTGGTGTCTGAATAATTTTTGGTTTGACTATATAGTCTCGATTAAACATAGCACAATCATTGTTATCCTTCCACATGAAGATAATAATTTAGAAATAAATATACTAATATATATACACACATATATATATATATATATATATAAAAAATTTTATTTTATATATATATATAATTTTATTTTATATATATATCATTTTATTTTATTTATATATCATTTTATTTTAAGGTGACAGTTACGTGTTCCATGTACTTACTATAGTGATAAGACTAAACCACATTCGAACCCTAACATTAACCCTACAGTAAGGACATTAATTAAAATTGCTTAGTACTTATTTTTGTAATTAATCACTGACAGGAAATGTATCATATTAACCTAGTCTAGAAACTCTTGCAAGAGACAAAGGCAAGGCCGGCACCTCATATTCCAAACATTAAAGAATCAAAGTTTGTTTAGTGTGTTATCCTCTCCTAACAGTATAAAGTATATGTGACCACCTCAGAGAAAACAAAAAGACGTGTTTTTATAGACTATTATAGTATGGGTGTATTTATTTATTAATTAATGTATTTATTTTTAACGCCACTTCAGCAGCAAAGCTATCTTTATAGTATGGGTGTAAGAAAGACAAACATGATGATGTAAAACAAAGGAAATTTTTTGGCTTCAAAGTAAAAGCACCTCATTAAGGTTTGATGTGTGTGGGGCAGATTCTTCATGGGCAGGTAGAGTTATGAATAACTAAACAAGGACATCTGGAGAAAAATCTCCTTGGCTCAAGTGGTAGTTGCAAAAACTACACTCTGAATTTACCACAGTGGAAATGTCAATAACCTTCGCTGGTTTTAAAGTTGAAGGACTAAGCTTCGTGTGCCACGTGTGCATGTTTGTGTGCTTATGTGAAGAAGAACATGGCCATTGAAAGTATTCATGTAAAAAGCATGATGGTTTTTTTGTTTAAAGATGTTTTTAATACTCACAAAATCTTTCTCAAGTTTCTCGATCTCTTGCTTGTAGCTCTTGAGACGGCTGTTGTACATGCCTCGGCTCTGAATCGGGATCTCTCGAACCTCCAGGTCCATCTGCTCGAGCTAGAAACACCAGTTAAATTCAGTGTACACAAGCAAACCATTTCACATATCATTTTGATACAAAAACAATTAAACTGTCTCGCTAGTTTACTGTCAACCAGAGGCAGCGCAGAGGCATCGATTCAGGCACCCGGCAAATCAAGTCATGTTAGAAGGTGCCGCTTCATTAAAACCTCTGGCGCGGTTGAGCTCTGACAACTACGACATGTGTCCGTGTCACATGTGAGCAAACCGGCGTGCACAAAAGGGCCCTGCTGATTTACACTGTCCAATCAACATGACATGATGGGACAATTTACATGCGACACACATCCCTCCTTTCGGCACCTGCCACGGCGCCTTCCCCCAATAATGGCGTGAAATGTGTCGCGCGGTGTCACTTAAAAGAGCATTATGTGGATGTGATCACACCGTTAGCACCGAGCAGCCTTCAGCCAGATGAAGTGTGTCTCATGTCACCGGCGACATTGCAGGTGTTGTTTATGCAGGGGGGGAAATTTTTCCAAATTCATTATTTAGAAAACGAGTGAGTGAAAATTACTGATCAAAGACCCACCAACTCTCTGACTTCTTCAAGCTGTTTGTCGACATTTAGAACCAGCTGTGTCTTCTCCTCTGAAAGAGAAAAAGAGGAAAACATATTGATCAGTGGATGGAGGAGCTGTGCTTCATGACAACAGCCCGACTCCCCCGCAACAACAAGGGAGCAAATAAAAACAAGCCTGCATTTGAAGATATATTTACACATTCTCAACGCACAAAGATCCATATTTGATGTGTCTTATTTTTCCATGTGTAAACGCCTTTGTTAGTTCGTGAAGGAGCGCAGAGACGCCTCTTGGCAACTCAAAAGAGGAGAGAGATGTCAGCTCCGTCAAACTCTGCCATTCTGCCACCCACTCAGAATGACTACAATGAGGTTGTATTGGTTTTTATCCACTGGTCCAGCTTAGTATAGAGCATGGCCAAAGTATAAAGCATGACCGAATTTCCCTTTTGTAATTTGCACCTACATCACCTCACTAATGTTCATTTGGAAGATGAAATACATACATCGTATCTAACTCTCCAAGCAAGTTCATGAAGCTTTTTCTAAAAATAAGAGAGGCTGTGATCTTGCGGGTGTTCCGGTGTTGTTAGTATGGAACCACAGGAAATGTTATCAATGATGACATTATAAATCTACACTGTAAACCAGCGGTGTCCAAAGTCGGTCCTGGAGGGCCACTGTCCTGCAGAGTTTAGCTTCAACTTGCCTCAACACAACAGCCTGGAAGTTTCTAGTATGCATAGTAAGACCTTGATTAACTGGTTCAGGTGTGTTTAACTGGGGTTGGAGCTAAACTCTGCAGGACAGTGGCCCTCCAGGAGCAGGAATGGACAACCCTGCTGTAAACCCTAACGCTCAAACAAATGTAATTGATTTGAGTAGAGCCAACTCAAATTAAACAAATTAGTTCAAACAAATGAACTTTTATGAGTATTTAGAACTTTTTCTTTTGAGTTGTCAAAACTGACACATTTTAAGTAATCTGAATTGTTTCATTGTTTTGACTTATGAACTTATTTCTTTTAATTTAGACTAACTTAAATTTAACCGAAACTGGGCTGGGATTTCTATTTCCCAGTATGCGTTGCCATGACACTTAAAAAGGAGAGTAAATGCCAAAATTAAGTGTTATATTATGTTTTTTGTGCAAGACTAACATTAAGTGGGAGATTTAGTAGTGTTTAAATGTTTTGTTATGCTAGTTTAGAAGAGTGTCTGCTATTTTTTTTTTTAATTAGGGTTACCATCATGTGGCGCATTAGCTTAGTTTGAGAACAGATATATGTTAAATGTATTATATTGCTGTCCTCATTCAGCAAGTGCCATGCTATGCTAATGCTACCAAAGCATTGTGTAAGCAATTAGCAAGGTGGCATTTATTGAATTAGCTAGTTAAAGCTAATCAAGTTTCCACTACTAAAAATTTGAGATTACATGATATTTTTAAGTTAAATGTATGAATTAGCATACTCAAATATTTCAAGTTCATTAAAATGTACGATTACAAATATATAAATTAAACACACAAAAAAATAATATAAACTGCTTTTATGCTACAAGCAATTTTAGGCACCACAGCATTATAATGTTGAATTTTATTGAAAACAAATAATAATAATAATAATAATAATAATAATAATAATAATAAAATATCAAAAAAATAATATTTATGATGTTACAATGTCAATTAAACTTTCTATTCATCCAAGAATACCATAAAAGACAAAAGACACCAAAATTAAAGAATTAACTTTTTTTTTAAAGAAAATCTGTTGCTAACTCGGACAAACAAACAGAGTTGCTAACGGTCTTACAGTGACAGCTGTCAGTGTGAAAACCTTATCCCACAATGTTTTTGGACACAGAATGTAGCGGACCCCGTCCGAATGATGGCCAAACTTTACTGATGGTTTATGAAGTTTATTACATCGTTTTTCACTCCAAAAAAATCACCGTAAAAGAGTTGATTAAACGAAGCATAAGAAGTGCACATTAACGCCTCATTCACAATCTTTCTCGCTCTGTTGCATTATCATTATCATTAACATACACAGCAAATTACACAAAAACACTCATACAACAGTAAACAAACATATACAGACAGTATGTAATAAACTGTAAACTTTATTATCTGCAAAACAACTGCGAGCGCTCCCTTTCACTGCCCGTAGACTATAATACCCATCAAAATAGGAGTCCCACATTAGTAAGACAGATAATGCAGACCTAAAACATATCTAAACTCACAGAAAAAAAAAAAATGTATACAAAAACAAATTAGAAGATCACAATAAAGTCTGTGACACAGAAGGACCACCTCTCGCCAAGGAGCAGTCAAGTGGGACTTATGCCACTGATATATAAAAGATTTGAAACTAAATATGGTGGGAGATTAATTTGGAAGCGAGGGTTTACAGATCACAATTCAAGCGGGAGAAGCCTCATGTTACGGTCGTCACGATCACAGATGATCAACATTCAGGATCAACACTTCATGTACCGCAGATTAAATTAATTTACATTTAACCAGTTTAATATGGAGAGGCACTGAAATGTAGCCCTTCGTTTATGTGTTTTTGACGTACACTGTACATGATGTGAGAACAGTTAGCTATTCAGATGTGTACGTCAGATGGACTCACTAACTTTAATCATAACTTAGAGTACGACACCCAGAAAATCCTCTCAGGATAACTGGAATCAGTGTTACAGTACCCCGGGCACATCGTTTTACCATGTTTGTAGCATAAACACCATCAAACCGATGAGAGCTTCAGATTTTCCAATGTTTCTCTATGGCACTGAAACCTAGAGATGTCTGAGTTCCAGGCCCAGCGCAACTGATACTCAACTGCCATTGGCTCATCTGCGCTCGAGGGGAGGGGCTTAACGATAGGTCAATTACAATATTCATTATTCATTATGACAACGTTTGCATGAAGATATAGTCCCTTTTAGTACATCATGCATTTTAGTACAGCTGTCTTGACCAGTTAGCATCCAGAACCAAAACTATCCTTTCATAATATGAATTTTGTAATGACAGAAGAACTGTCATATGTCTGTCTGTTTGATCTTTCAGTTGTGTTTTGATTGTCACATGTTCTTTTGTCTTAGTTTCCCGCCACTTGTCTGTTTCCTAGGTTACCCTGGTTAGTTAAGTTCTGTTCAGCTGTGGTTAGTTAATTATCTCGTTTCTGTCTGCTATTTAAGTTCCTCTTGTTCACTCAGTCTTTGTCTAGTCACTGTTATGTTGGAGTGTGTTTCCCTGCCTTTCTGTTTGTTGCTGAGCGTCATTATTAAATTTTAAGTTTGTATTTAGATCTTCTGAGTCTTCAGCATGTTCCCGGGTTCACCTAACCGTTACAAGAACACTATAAATAAATAACCCTGTGAAAGAACATCACAACATCATCTGATGAAACAAGACAAGCGAAACACATCAAACTACATCAAGCGATAGCACTAATCATGAAGAAAAAAAAACATCAAGCGATATCAAACCGGAAATCTGTCAATAAGCTGGAAACTAAAGTGAACTTCTGTTTTGCCCTTTGGCTTTCCAATGTCGTTTGGTGGTCATCAATCCATTTTTAAAATCTGTGTGCAACCTCACAGCCCACACAGTGTAAACAGCCAGGGGCGATTCTCTACAAGGTGAGCAAACACTGGGGCCTCTATTCACCCCTGGCATAGGGCCGGTTGAAATATATATCTCACTATTGCAGGTGCATGGGACAAAACCACAAGGTCAGGTGCTCTTTGGGCAAAGTGATGCACTGAGAAAAGTTCGACCTGTAGATGCATCTTTGCTCAATTATTCATTGCGTGATTGACAGCTCATTCTCTTTGTGCAAATCTACCTAAAAAAACAAAACAAAAAACACGCATTTATGTTTAATGGAGCAAGGCCTTGCATTATTTTTCAATTCATGTTTCATAACTACAAGTTTTGTGCTGTTCAACAAAACAAAACAAAAAATCTTGGAGATTCTCAAGTGAGTAAATGCAGTCGGCCTGAAGGGGTGGGGGTCGAATGGCCAAGGGAATTATATCTGTCCACTGGTCTTTATCAATGTTTCTACACGTGACACTGTACAATGCCATGAGAACGTCAGCGTAAGCCACTTTGTTGATGGCTGTCATTGTTAGTCGCAAAACAAATTTGTGTACCTAGGAAAGAGAAAAAGCATTTTTTTATGGGCATAATTGAGATTTGAATTCAAGAGCCGAACTCCTTTGGCAACAGTGAGGAAGGTTTGGCGATCACTAATGAGCACGCATTGTTTATGGCTTTGTTCATATTCAGTGGACTTATTTAAATACATTTAGCAGCTGGTGGTGGGCCGGTCTGATGACACAGTGTTTGTTTCTGCCAAGCTCTGAAGAAGCAATTTAAGCTTCAACAATTCACCACATTACACATTCTCATTCTTTTCAATATGCTTAAATAATGCAAAGAAAAGCCAATCGCGTCCGCAATTGTTTGACAGCGCTCACCGAACTGAGAGCTGCTGTATGATTCTGAATAAGCGATTAATCCTTCACACCTTTTGTTCATGTACAATAGAAGCACTGAGAGACTGCATCAGGTTATTATGAGACAGACCTCTGAGGTTTAACAGTGACTGAAAGCAATCATTTACATTAAAAGTCACCGGAGGGTAATAAAGTAACCTTTCATTGACTTTTTAGTTTCAATCCAGCAAAGTCATAACAAGACCTTGTAAAATTCTGAACTGAAACTGAAATGAAGTTCACAATGTGAGCAAAACAAAAAGTTCTATCAACATCAAAAGCATCCTATATTTCCAGAGGATAGACGATATCTATCGATCAAAAGTTTGGGTCAGTACGTTTTTTTATTTTATTAATACTTTATTCAGTAAGAAAGCATCACATTGATCAAAAAACATACAAAAAAGACATTTATAATATTACAAAAGATGCTTAATGTTAATCATGTAAAAATATTAAGCAGCAGAACTCTTTTCAACATTGATAATAATAAGAAATGTTTCTCAAAAGATTTCTGAAGGATCATGTGACACTGAAAACTGGAGTAATGATGCTGAATTCAGCTTTGCCATCACAGGAATAAATTACATTTAAAATATATTAAATAAGAAAACCATTACTTTCAAATGAAATAATATTTCACAGTATTACTGTTTTTTCTGTATTTTTGATCAAATAAATCCTTTCTGAGCATAAAAGACTTTCAAATACATTAAAAATGACAGCAAACATTTGAAGGATAGTGTTGATATTAACATCAACTGTGCAAAATACATACATATTAAAAGAAATAAATGTAATGCTAAGATGCATTTCATCTCAAATATTTTCAGCTTTCTCTTGTTATCCATTCATACAAACCTCTCATCCTACCATTCAGCCAAATATCAGAGTGAAAAATAAATAAAACAAAAACAAATAAATAAATAAATCACACACTAAATGACAGCAATGTGTGGTAATGAAAAAACAGACTGGCAGAATGTTTTAAACAAATAAGAATGTGGTAACATTCAACAAGGAAACAAGAATATCAAAGAAAGAATATAGTAAAGTCATGTTCACAGCAATATTTGTGTTGGCTATATGAGAATAGGAGTTCTTTATTTTCTGGTAAAAAAAAAAAAGCATGAAACATTTTCCTTCCTTTATACAGACAGGTTTGATGCTATTTTAAGGTTATTTTTAGATTATCTGAGCTTTTTCTCACCTATCCAACATCACACTCATCTCATTGCATTGTTCCCATGGAAACCCACTTGTCTGATTTGAGAAATTAAATGAACAAAAAACAGGTCACGTTAAAGCAGCAGTAGATTTATGACAACTGATAATCCTAAAGGGTCCCAGCTAATACTAGGGATGTGCGAGTACAGCCGAGTAAACGATACTGCTGCTGCTAGTCGACTTGGAAAATACTAGTCGTTTACATTTATTTTATTTTTTTTGCATAAGGCTACGTTTAAATTACAGCCATGTTAATGTTACGTTTTGAAATGAATATATTATTTTGTATATCTGCAGCAAAACAAAATCGTTTAATTTTACTTCCTGCGCTCGCGGCAGGTTCAGAGAAATCGCCACTCGGAAGATGAGGGAGGATTTTGAAAGCCTACACAAAGCTTTTCAGTTTTCTTCTGTCATACCAGCTTAGTTTGACAGCTTGTTTCGGCTTTATACTACCGGTTATGACGGACATAGAACGGTATGAAATTGTATATCGGATTAAAGGAGAAACATTATGAATGAAACTTACTTTACACTTGAACAGTTGCTATATCAACAACCTAACGATAAGAAAATGCGGGTGAACAATGTATAGTTGTCAGTAACGTTACACGTCAAGCTTTTCTTGCGATTTTGCCGCCCGTCATGTGTATAAATTATTTTCATACACGAGAAGCGCGTTCAGGTTCAAACCCAGAAACGCAAGTGGATGAGAACAACAATACAGTAACTGCTGGTGTATGTAGTCTAACTCTAAATTTCGTTTATAATAGGTTATTAGGCTTGAATTTATTGGTCCTGCGCTACGGCGGGTGGACACCAACGTCGTTGAGAAGTACGTCACACCACAGACACGTGACATTAAATATGGGGGGGGGGGGGGGGGGTGGATTATACTAAATTTGATGATTGCTGATTGAGAGGAGAACTAACGTGTATACGTTCGCCAGCCGCAGGCCCGGACTGGCCATCGGGAGCACCGGGTGAATTCCTGTTGGCCTGGCAACTGATTTGGCCTGCTGCCCTCTCTCTTTCTTTTTTTAATAAATACATTTAATTAGAATATTATTGCATTTTTTAATTATATATAATTGCCCTAATGCACTACAGTGTAATTCCCGAGTTCGGCAACGCTACGATTCAGCTCACGTAAGCTCCGCGCGTCCGCCAAACCATTTCGAGTAATAATCTGTGCGACAGACTCGAGGAAGCGGCCAGGTGGAGCATTGAGGGGAAAGCTCTTAAAGAAGAAGGAGCGAAATATAGCAAAATTACTGACCTCTTCAGAGCTTCAAATGCAGGTCAGTTTCACCAGTAAAAAGGCTACTGTGGTTTTGTCTTCTTTAACGTAACGTTAGCTATGTATTAAACTGCTATTACTATCGTCATTCAAAAAACTGTATGCTAAATGACATCATTATCATCTATTGTAAAGTTACAGTAGTAATTTAGCAGACAGATATTCACACTGATTTATACTAGACATGTGCCGGTATACGGTAATACAATATATCACAATAATGAACATGCACGATATTGTTATTGTGGGCACTTCAAAATACCGTAAATAATAATTTTTTATACGAATTATTCAGATTTTTAGAATGCATTTTAATAATACTTTACCCATCAACCGTTTAAAATGAACAATAGGTCAAAGAAGAATGCGCACTGATGTAAACAGACCCAATGCGCATGAGCAGCGCATGGCTGAACGAGTGATGGAGATGCGCTGAATGAAAGTGCACATTCACACTCTCTGACAGCAGATGGCGCTGATGGAACGGCAGAAATGCAGCCGTTTCCCCGGTAACCCTGGTAAACAAAACGCTAGCGCTACTAAACACAGCCATTCAGATTTCTGTATTCGCTACTGTGCTCATCACATAACCAAATACTTAAAACTTAAAGACTTAAGGCTATTCATTTTCAAACTTTAAACAAATCTGGACTACATAACCTAGATATTGTTTAAATATGTTCTGATTCTTTCTTGTTCAGTCACACACTTTACAATAAGGCTCCGTTATTTAACATTAGTTAATTCATTAACAAACTGACAATGAAAAATACTTCTAAAGTATTTATTAATCTTAGTTAAATGTAAATTTCAGCATTTAATAACACATTATTAAAATCAAAAGTTGTAACTGTATTATTTAATGGTCCTGAGCTAACATTAACTAACAGTTGCTTTTTTAACTAATGTTATCAAAGAATAATAAATTGTAAACATTTAGCTATTTGCTCTTTGTTAATGTTAGTTAATGCATTAACTAGTGAGACCTTACTTAACTAGTGAGGTACCTTAAAGTGTTACCTATTGTTCTTTATAATTCTTTTGCACTTTAATCGGTTTGAAATATTTGTTTACTTTATACACTTTTGTGTATTGCTTTATTGTATTTAAATGTTCGGTACTTTTTGTTATAAGAAAAAGTTATTAAACCTGTTATAGTATGACAACACTTTTTTCGCAACTTATTTCAATATCGTGATAATACCGTATCAGCAATTAATCGCAACATGAAAATTTGATACCGGCACATGCCTAATTTATACGTTTGGAGGAAGCTAGGGCAGGCAACAACACAAATATATTAGTAATAATGCAATAACTTGTTCAGTATTATGATTATGCTATAAAGATATTATATACAGCTATATTATTATATAAATCATGATGTCTTATTGTACTAATTTTGACATAAGCAATTTAGATTTTATATATATATAAAATAGATATATATATATTTATTTATTTATTTTTGCATGAAATAGTTGTTAAATAATGGATATTTAAGACATTAAGATAAAACAACAACACATTTTCCTAATGCAAACAAATTACAATGTGTGTGTGTGTGTGTTTTTGTTTTTTTGTAACAACGTTGAGACAGTTCTGTTTCGGTAGACCTGCTGAAGAAGAAGAGACAGTTACAAGAAAAGTAGCAAAAAAGTACACACACAAGGGAGAGAGTCGAGACAGAGATATAACAGGGAAAATGAAGATAATGAAAAGGAAAAGGGAAAGGGAAGTGAAGTGAAGGTGCAGTTCAAGAGAGAAGCTTTAATTATTTTGCTCGGCCTCAGCCTAAGGATTTAAACCTTTTTTAAGTGATGATGACCATACAAAAAATATGGTTCCAAATTTGTTGTGGGTGTATGGGGTGGCCTGGATGGGTGTGACATTTCCCGGCCTGAAATTTTGTCCCAGTCCGGCCCTGGCCAGCCGTCTGGCCAAAATCCCATAGTATTCAGGCGTCAGGCGTAAGATATGAGACGTTAGACGTCACGGACACGTGTCGGAAATCTATTACTGGTTATAAAACTAAAAATAACAGTATTTGCTGGTCTGGATTGAATGTGAATGAGGTAAATACATTTTTTGAAAATGAAAATTACCTGTAATGTGGAAGACATCATGTCCCATTTCAAAACATGGCAATGTGGGTCGTAGTGTAAATAATTTGAGATCCATTGCTTTGACATCACATATAAAGAAATGTTTTGAAAGGATTATCCTTTGTCATTTGGGCAGACAAGTGTCAGTTTTTCAAGATCCTTTACAATTTGCATATAGAAAAGGTGTGGGAGTTGATGATTTTTATGTTGCATCATATTTATAGCCATTTGGAAACAACTGCCAGTTAGGATTATGTTTTTTAATTTTTCTAGAGCTTTTAACACAATACAACCACATGTTTTGGCTGATAGATTGTTGCTTTTTAACCTACATAATACAACTTTTATGTGGGTATTGGATTATCTTCTAGGTTGACCCCAGTTTGTTGGGTGATAAAATATCTAACATTATTTTGACTAAAAAAGGAGCCCCACAAGGCACAGTTTTATCACCTTTTCTATTTTCATTTTATACCTCTGACTGTAGGCACACTCACACTCATTTTCAGATGATACTGTCCTTGTGGGTTTAATGAATCAGGGTAATTATGTGGATTATAGAAGAGAGGTACAGTTATTTGTTACCTGGTGTGATGAAAATTTCCTAAAACTTAATGTGGAGAAGACAAAGGAATTAAAAGATGATTTTAGAAGAAATAAGTGATATTACCAGTGACAATTAAAGTTCAGAAAGTAGAGATTGTTCAGCCTTATAAACATCTTGTACATGTAGACAGTAAATTAAACTGGAAGAAGAACAGTGAGGCTGTTTTTAAGAAGGCAAAATCAAGAGTATTGGAAGTTTGCCTCAGTAGGAAGCTTCTTTATGTTTTTTTTTTATTTTTTATCAGGGAATAATGGCTAGTTTTTTGTTTTATGATGATTAAAATAGGATTAATAAATTGATTAGAAAGGCTTTAAATCATTTTTTAATTTTTTGCATTCACTAACCCATGTACAATTATTTAAAGCATGAGTAATTACTCTGTTTGTTTGTGCCTAGAGGTTTTCCCTCAACACACTGTCAACTTATGAGACCGTTTATAATTACATTTACTTGACTTAAGCTTGTTTCTTTTTTGTTTTTCTGTTGCTTGGTTTGTAAACTGAAACAATTACAACCAATAAATACATTCTAAAACAACATGCTTGCAACTTCTAATTGAATGAAAATATTGTCAGTGCACTGAACTTGTGTGTTATTTATTTACATGTAATAATAATAATAATAATAATAGCAATGCCAACAATACAATAACATACTGGTTCATGCAACATTTTAGCCAAATAATAAAAAAAAAAAATTAGTATTTGTGTAAACCAATTTATTGGTTAAAACTTACTAACACGACAATAGGTCAGTGTTACATCATCACATCACTGGGTTAGCTTCTGGCTAATTTTTAACACCTTTTTAAATGGGCATTTCATTTAACTATGTTAACTGAATAGTTTTATAATATTGATGTACACTAAAATCTGTCAAATACTTACTGCACAATTTAATACATTTATTTACCTTTTTCTAACTGGCTGACTTAAGTAATATAGGCTAACTCTTTTCGCATTCCAGTATTAGAATTCGACTAAATTTTGTAAATAAATATATTACTTGTTTTTGAAATTTACAGGAATTAACTAGCAAAAACACATGCTATCCATCAGTCCTCCTCACTAGGCTAATTGTTAATGCACAGAGCTTACTATAAACACGTCAACTTCGAACATTGATGGGTTATTTTTTTTGGGGATAACTGGCAAAACTTCAGACGACACGGCGGAGACGTCACGTAGCTTCTCACGTAGCTTCTCAGGCGAGAAGGGGGGCAACGAAAGTGTAACGCTTCTTATCACACGTCATTGGTCACGGCTTCTGCTCACTGCAAGGTACGCGACGATCGACACGACTGATTGCTTAGTTAGCAAAGTAAATATATAAACCACCCCCCATAGATATATATATATATATATATATACACACTCACCTAAAGGATTATTAGGAACACCTGTTCAATTTCTCATTAATGCAATTATCTAATCAACCAATCACATGGCAGTTGCTTCAATGCATTTAGGGGTGTGGTCCTGGTCAAGACAATCTCCTGAACTCCAAACTGAATGTCAGAATGGGAAAGAAAGGTGATTTAAGCAATTTTGAGCGTGGCATGGTTGTTGGTGCCAGACGGGCCGGTCTGAGTATTTCACAATCTGCTCAGTTACTGGGATTGTCACGCACAACCATTTCTAGAGTTTACAAAGAATGGTGTGAAAAGGGAAAAACATCCAGTATGCGGCAGTCCTGTGGGCGAAAATGCCTTGTTGATGCTAGAGGTCAGAGGAGAATGGGCCGACTGATTCAAGCTGATAGAAGAGCAACTTTGACTGAAATAACCACTCGTTACAACCGAGGTATGCAGCAAAGCATTTGTGAAGCCACAACACGCACAACCCTGAGGCGGATGGGCTACAACAGCAGAAGACCCCACCGGGTACCACTCATCTCCACTACAAATAGGAAAAAGAGGCTACAATTTGTACGAGCTCACCAAAATTGGACAGTTGAAGACTGGAAAAATGTTGCCTGATCTGATGAGTCTCGATTTCTGTTGAGACATTCAGATGGTAGAGTCAGAATTTGGCGTAAACAGAATGAGAACATGGATCCATCATGCCTTGTTACCACTGTGCAGGCTGGTGGTGGTGGTGTAATGGTGTGGGGGATGTTTTCTTGGCACACTTTAGGCCCCTTAGTGTCAATTAGGCATCGTTTAAATGTCACGGCCTACCTGAGCATTGTTTCTGACCATGTCCATCCCTTTATGACCAGCATGTACCCATCCTCTGATGGCTACTTCCAGCAGGATAATGCACCATGTCACAAAGCTCGAATCATTTCAAATTGGTTTCTTGAACATGACAATGAGTTCACTGTACTAAAATGGCCCCCACAGTCACCAGATCTCAACCCAATAGAGCATCTTTGGGATGTGGTGGAACGGGAGCTTCGTGCCCTGGATGTGCATCCCACAAATCTCCATCAACTGCAAGATGCTATCCTATCAATATGGGCCAACATTTCTAAAGAATGCTTTCAGCACCTTGTTGAATCAATGCCACGTAGAATTAAGGCAGTTCTGAAGGCGAAAGGGGGTCAAACACAGTATTAGTATGGTGTTCCTAATAATCCTTTAGGTGAGTGTATATATATATGCACGCAACACCAACATCGTTGAGAAGTACATCGCACCACAGACCAAGGTCATTGAGAAATACGTTGCCACCACAATAAAGTAATATCTTACCCTTGTTTTTTCAAGCTTTTCTTATTTTTTTTATTAACCATTGTTAATTTTTTTTCTTTTACTTTTCTATGTGTTCTGATGACACTAAATATATTCTTGATACATATTGTGCATTGTATATAAAGTTGTAAATCGTTAATGTCACCTATGTACTGTTTACGCGCATAATAAAAAACTTTCTCCTGGAGATTAAGGGCTATGTGTAAATTATACACCATCAGAGTTTCAATTTTATTTCATATTCACAATTATTAACAACAACTTGAACCCATAAATTCAGTAATTAAGATCTATAAACATAACATTCTGTAATGTGTCATTCTGAGCTTTTACTTTTGATGATGGTAAGAATTGTACTTTACACAGTTGACCATACAATGGGTGAATACACTAGTTCACAATATCAGACAATACATGATATTGTTTTCAGGAGAAGGCGACAAGAAAGTATTTGAATAGCCTATTATTGTCAAAAAAAAGAACAACGATGAAATATATGACTGGAAAATAGTCTTTTAAACACAAAATGCAAAACCATTTTTGTTCAAACGTTTTATCTAGGGCTGTAACGATTAGTGTGTTTATCGTACTGAAGACTTTATATTTTTGGGGTAATAAAGATAGATCTAAGTGAACAATAGCCTTTAATATGACTTAAATACATATAACTGAGGCAATAATAATTGGTTCAAATAAAGTATCTAAAGTGAGTAATCATAATGTTTTAGTGAACAACACCATTAAAATACGTTATGAAATGTATAAACAATAAACTTATGTATATTATGTATAACAAATGCCAGCAGAGGGCGCCAGCAGCCTGACGATTGTTGTTACACTTTACAACAAGAGCAAACCATTTTTTATCTAATGTTTAATTGCACTCAATCTGTAATGTTTGGCCACATCTCTATGATAGAAATGCTACAGCTACTGTCATTTCTTCAACAAAAATGAGGACATCAGAACATGCAAACTCAGAGCGATGGTTTTAAGTTTTATATTGAAACCTTAAGCACCAATTTGCATATTTAGAAATATATTGATGCATGTGTTGTTGGCATGTTTTTAAATTGTTACAAATCAGTTCAACAGCACAAGTTTAGTCCACATGCCCAAATGCATGTTATTGTGGAATAAAAGTACCTAGCATAGAATAAAATAACACAATGACTGAATATTTTTGCCACAAACTCAACTCTGTTGAACAGAACAGTACCAGAGGGTTAAAGGGATAGGGATCTTTATGTTGCCCCAAACATGCATTTCTTTTCTTTCTTTGGAGCATAAAAATTACATGGAGACTTATGGAAGATTTTTCCATGTCCCTCAAAAATATGATTTTCGAGATTCAAGATAAACACAATGGCTCATTTCAGAGAAATTGTGAAAACTCTTGATTAACCATTAACATTACCAGTAGAACTCACATATTTATCCGTTTTCTTTTCCTTTGTTTTTTTATTTTTATTTTTTATTATTGTTTGCTTGTATTGTATTGCATTTTGCTATTGTTCACTGCTTGATCACTTTTAGGAAAACAGTGAATGGTAATGATAGATCTATACGCATCATGAGAAGTGGTCTATAATTTCTTAAATTCATCATCATTACTAATTGAATCATTAGAAATGTCAGAACAGTGGCTTTATGAAAAATATTAAGAATAAAATTCAGGGTACATGTTCACATTGTGATCCAATGTGTAGCTCCTGCGTACTCCAACACAATCCACTTGAGTTTGATCTAAGTAGTACACATATTGCCACTTTTGGGGAAAGTGAACTAATAGACCCTTTTCACATTTCCGGGTTTCTCAAAGCGGAAGTCGTAATAGTTGGGTTAACTATTATAGCAGTGAATGAGAGAATACATTAAATATATTTTTTGTGTCCCCATTTGCTCAAATAGCAAAAGAAAAACTCCACAATAGTGATCTCACAACTTTCAAAAAGAGGGAAAAAATAGAGTGAGATTGATAACGGCAGTGGAAAGAGAGAAAGATGTTATTTTTACCATCACTCCCATAGACGCTGTATTAGAAACACCCTCACAGCAGCGGTAATTTGTTTTTTGTAATTTTGTGCAAAAGTAATATAATACGAACTATTAGTGTTATAAATGTACATAAAAATGTTTAAAAATGAAAATACAAAAAACGCTGCAGGATTTACGATATTGATGACCGTTAAAATGCGTCATCACAGTCTGTGAAAAGGGTCTATTACTGTAAAAGAAATAGCCTATAACAAATACATCTAGCCTACTCGTGCAAACTTTTAAATGCTTTTGAAGGCGACATACATGGAAACGATGTATGTATCAGGCGTTTTAATTGAAAAATAAGCAAATTTACATACAAATTAGGCATTTAAAAAAAATATAACAATTTATAATACTCAAAAGGCAGACATAGCGGCAAATTACAATAAGTAAAGAGCAATGAAGTCTCAAATTAAGGGCAAATAAATGAAATGAAGAAAATAAATAACTAAAATAAACAATAATATAATAATTGAAGGAACAACATTTATGGAGAAGTAAGTTCTTGCAAGGGGTAGTAAGGAGCTATATTGCACTTCGCTCATTGAAGAAACTGGCTACTGTAGTAGCTTTTTCACTTGTAAGGGTACAAGCAGCTAAAGCATTTATTAATAAAGTATTTAGCAAGTTCAAACAGGTTATTAATTAAGTAGCCTAGTATTATGAGCAATCTTTTTTAAGTACACCAAACTAAATTTGTTTGTATTAAAGGAGATTTACACATGTAATAATACTTGACAGTTTACTGTACAATTGAGACCAAAACAATTTTGAGTAATAATAAAAAAAGATATGCTCAGTGGTTTCAATATTAAGAGTTTTCTACAATATCAAATTTAGATTTAAGGAATTATTTAGATGGGTATGTCATTTATTATTTTAAAATAAAGTTCTTTCATTTTAGGAAAGTTTGGAAAGGTAAGATATTTAATTATCTGTACATGGAAACAACGAATATATCAGGCATCTTGTAAGGCGACGTGCCTAGTTCAGACGTACATATTTTGAATAAATTTCTCACATACGCCGTTGCCACGTCGCCGCAGGTATTCATTCCTACCATGACGTCGCCGCCGGTCTGTCGTCTACCATCTCTATCAATCCCATTCAAAAATAGACACGGACTGACGACGACGACGGAAGGGTAGACTGCTCCTTCTCCTTCTTCAGGGTAGTTTTAGAATAGGCACGATCCACTCGCTATACTGCGCTGCCTATTGACTCATTATATGTCTATAACGTTGCTTCAGTGAACGCTAAAATTTAATATACAATGATCATAATGCAAGGCAAGCACGTTGTATGTAAGTTATCTGATCTATTTTTTTAGCAGCATTCAGTAAGTTATGGGATTTGTTCATAGATAAAGTGTTCTTTCAAATAGATCGATCGCATATACAGACTGTAGAGCACCGTGATTCTATCTTTTGTAATGAAACGGTCCATATAGTATGGAAATCTTGAAATAAACTTGACCTAGTCTGTGAAACAGATAACCTAGTATCTATGTGATATTATACAGCAGGGGTGTCCAAACTCGGTCCTGGAGGGCCACTGTCCTGCAGAGTTTAGCTCCAACTTGCCTCAACACACCAGCCTGGAAGTTTCTAGCATGCCTAGTAAGAGCTTGATTAGCTGGTTCAGATGTGTTTTATTGGGGTTGAAGGATTGGACACCCCAGTTATACAGCTATACCCAGTTATATCTGTTGTCTATGCTGACCTAAAAGGGTATACAACAGGGGTCCAGGCAGTGCAGGGGGACCACCAATTATTGTTTGATCATAGAACTGGGTTTTACAGAAACACAAAAACAATGAAAACATTGAAATGAAACGAAACAAGTTTGGAATAATTTAGATTTGTTTTTTTTGTTTTTTTGTCTCTAATGCTCTGCATTAATTCGATTTTTATATACAATTTAAAAGAACTGTTTTCTATTTTAATATATTTTAAAATGTCCTTTATTCCTGTGATGGCAAAGTTACATTTTCAGCATCATTACTCCAGTCTTCAGTGTCCACATGATACTAAAATGCATGTTTGAGCTATTTTAACTGAAAGCTACTTGCACTGACATATTGTAAAATATGCTAATTTCATTGTTTTGTCTCAAGATGCACAGCAGTAATGTGTTTTTCTGAGGCAGGTTTATAAAATCTACTTAAATGTCCTAATTGAACTAAGGCCTACTCCTGGTTTAGTCTAAGCCCTGTCTGTGAAACCGGGCCTCCATCTCTCAATCTTTAGGCTGAAAAAGTGTTTCCAAGTTTTTAGGTCTGACAAAACTTGTTTTTGTTGTGTGATGTTCATCACAGCAGCTCGGGAATAATGGCATTTTGTATTTAGTCTATTTCACAATACAAAATAATTACTAACATAACAAAATGACGGCTGTCAGTCTCAATCATAATGATGTAAACAACACAACCAGGGTGTGAAAGTAGGACCTTGCATCTGTGTCTCACTGTATAATGTGTACTTTATAATGCTTGGAGAACCGAAACTAGGATTCTTCTCTACTCTTTAACTCCAACAAACAAACACAACATGACATCTGAGATCCTTGTCACCCAAATCCTGAATCTTTTGACATCACTGAAGATTCATTTGACACACTAGATATCTGACACCATGACCCTCATGAAACCATAGCTCATTGACAATTGATATGGGACGTTTCTAAATAATATACCAACCTGACAGAACAGCAGTAAGAACTCATCATTAAATGAGTTGTTTATGTCGTACTGACTGACATGAATGTCTTGCTATTAGCTAATTTAACAGCTACTTACCACCGGCAAGTTTGGGTATTCTTCCAATTTTGTTGGTTATTTCCGCGGTGAGGGTGCTGAAGTCCAGCTCGTACGCTTCAAAATCAGAAGACATGTTGTATTTTAGTTTTAAAAGATTAAAAGATGGATGAACTAGGCTGCGTTACACACTGTTGCTTGTGTCTGCTTCTTATTGACGTCTGCGTCACTTCCGGGTGGTGTCACGGGAATTTGTTCACCTCTTCCTGTAATTAAATGGTTCCGTTGTGGTGTGAGTCGCTCTTGTAACTGTATTATCTTTCTCGATGAATTATGTTTTAATTATTTTAAAAAGGATTTAGTCTCTAACACTGTTACAGGCGTTAAATAGCAAGTTCACTTATTCGTATTCAGCGTGACTGTCGGTTTTCCTTGAACACTGATCGCACGAGGAAATGTCGAGGTATGTGTCACGATTCATTTTTCATTTTCAAAACAATTTGTTCATGAATCAGAGTTATAAAATACATATTGCTGCCGTCATAATGAAATATATCACACATCATCTATGCCTCTATTAGTAACCATGGCATTTTTCAAAGTATGTGTCATTGATTAAGGTCTGATATCTGTAGCTTTCTAATTTCTACACCCACACTCTCTTAAAATTTTCGTCTATATTTTACTGCAATATATTACATTCAATTGGGTGGACATTGGAATCAGATTGACTTTGAACGGGATGTTGAGTAATCGAGCTGCACCGATTCAGTTCACGCTGTCTGACAGCAACTTGATGGAGTTTCTGAGTTTCTTCTGGTGTGGGGCAGTCTTTTTCTTTTATTTGTTTGCTTGTTTAGCCACAGTCTATAGTGAATAATCAGAGGAAGTAAGTTTAACCTTAATGATGTAATACAGGAGCATAGAAACAAAGCTTTGGGTGTGACATGTGAACACAAGGTGTGCAGCCACTGAAGCACAATAACTGACATGTAACATTAACCATTGCATTCCTGATTTCTGTCTTGCCCTGCTAAATATGATGACAATATTAAACAAACTGGTCTTAGTATTTTGAAGTAGAGAAAGTGAGGTAGAACACAAATGGGTAAGCGTAGTATAATTGTTTGTTTGTTTCTTTTGTGATGTGTCTGTAGACAACTGGCATAGCCTTTACCATAAAAGTATTTTTAAAATGGACAGTCACATTTTATTTTCACATTGTATTTGAATAAAACAACGAATACAGTGACAAGTATGGAAGTTTAAAAATAATGAATAATGAAGTGACAAAATAGGCACTGTGTTGTTATAAAAATGTTATAAAAATGACTGACTGACTGATAGATAGATAGATTTGATTGATGTACTGTAGAAAAGTATTGTAATTTTAATTGTTAAAGACTGTTAAAATGCAACCGTAAAAACTTGTTGGTTAACAGTATGTTCCTATACTATATACATATATATTAATGTTATGTATGTTTACAATGATGGTGTTTTGTTGTATTTGTGTGTATAACACTGTGCACCTTATATTAGTATTAACCTCTGCTTTTGAAAAGTTACTTGTGATGTGTTATTGTGGTGAATGTCAGTATGTGTAAAGAAGTATAAAACAGATTTTTGTAGCAGCGTGGCCTTGCTAATTCAGCAAAAAAAAATGTTTTATTTTTTACAGAATTATTATGGCAACTACAGCTAGCAGTTTTATTTCTGTAAAAAAAAAAAAAAAACAAGATAAATGGATGGATAGAAATTGAATCAGATCCTATATTAATTTATTATATTATAAAGAAAGTTAACTGTATGTTGGTTTAAACTATTGTTATAATGGTAAAATTTTGTGTGAGGTGAGTCTTCCTCATCCATTATTAATTTCTTCACCTGCCTTCTCTTCAGATGGATGGCCTGCCTTTAGCTCAAGGATAGGGCGATCAGGGAATAGTACGGAAGGATGCCACACGCTGACAGAGTCTGGAACTTTAGGAAACGGCTGGCCCCTGTGAATGGTGACATAGCCGATCACTGGTTGTTGCGGAGGAGACAGAAAAGATGCCCTTTGACCTCTTTAAATCACTGCAGTAAACCGAGACAACACGCCTGACTACTTCACAGCTGTTACATAGAGGACCTTAAAGACACTAAATCCAAAAATGAATATTCTGTCTGCTGTAATTGTGTTTGAGAACCTCCATGAGGTCAAGAGGCTTTTCCACTGGGGTCCGATCATCGCTCTGACGGTCATTGGCATGTGCTCCTCCATGGCCATACTAGATTCCATAATCTGGTACTGGCCATTGGACACCACTGGAGGCAGCATCAACTTCATCATGCTCATTAACTGGACTGTCCTCATTCTTTACAACTACTTTAATGCCATGTTTGTCGGCCCTGGTTACATTCCTCTGGGGTGGAAACCGGTAAGTGTATTTTTGTCTATAAAGTCTATTAAGACTATTTAGTCTATTACTTTTTTTTTATGCTTTTGAAAGAAGTCTCTTATGCTCACCAAGACTGCATTTATTTGATCAAAAATACAGTAAAACAGTAATATTGTGAAATATTATTACAATGTTTATTACACTGTTTCCTATATGAATAGGAAATGCAGGAAACATTATCAATGTTAAAAACGGTTGTGCTACTTAATAGTTTTGTAGAAAATTAAATGCATTCTTGCTGAATAAAATATTAATTTCTTTCAAAAAAAAAATATTACTGACCCCAAACTTTTTAACTAGTGTATGATTTTAAAGCATGTGCTTGTATGATATGGTCTGTTTTCTGAAGGTTTCTGAAATCAGCACGTCTAATATGACTTGTGTTGTTGTCTGTGTTTTCTAACAGGAGAATCAACAAGATATAATGTACTTGCAGTTCTGTAAATTGTGCCAAGGCTATAAATCCCCAAGGTCACATCACTGTCGCAAGTGTAACAGGTAGATTTGTCTAAAAAACTGACTGGTTTCTTTTAATATGGGTGCATTTTAAAGTTGAAGCGTGTCATTTTTAATATATACTGTATATATTAAACCAATGGCTCAATCAATGGTGTGAGTTTGTGGCGGGACTAATAGTTTGTCGAACAATGGTAGATATTTGACAAACCTGTTTAAAAACAATTAATGTTTTTCATTTTCTTTTTTCTTATATAAATTACACACTTCATCTTTAAAGGGATAGTTCACCTAAAATTCTAAAGTTCTGTCATCATTTACTCACCCTCATGTTATTCCACACTTGTCTTTGCGTTGTTGTTGTTGTTGTTGTTGTTGTTGTTTGGGCCATACAATGAAAGTCAATAGGGTCCAATGTTGTTTCGACCCCTAACATTCTCAAAAATAGTCACACAGGTTTGGAACATCATGAAGGTGAGTAAATGACTGTTTATGTGAATGAAATTTTATTTTTGGGTGAACTATCCCTTGAAGGACTTTTATGTTGTGCATTGACGACCAAATTAAATTTCTGCTTTATATGTCAAAAAATCATATTTAATATAGAAATGGCTCCTTCCCTCAGGTGTGTGATGAAGATGGATCATCACTGTCCCTGGATCAACAACTGCTGTGGTCACTTGAATCATGCGTACTTCACCAGCTTCCTCCTGCTTGCTCCACTGGGCTGCATACATGCCGCACTAATATTTATCATGACCACATACAGTCAACTTTATGATCGGGTAAGTGTTGTTTCACATGTTCTTTCTTATTTTTTGTTGTAATTAATTATATTAACAATTAACAGCTGTAGCATGGACACAAAATATATATGTAAATATTACCTAGGCTAACCTAAGATGAGCTTCTGCTACAATGTTCACACATTTTATGACTAATGGCCCATTCACACCAAGAACGATAACTATAACAATAACTGTACACACCAGCGATAAGACGATAACTTTCTGTTTATTCTAAGCACGAGCTGCAGTTAAGTCGTCTGACGCTTTAACTGTCAATGTTTTTATGCTTCATCATCTAGAAAAAAAAAATTTCTAAAAGCAATTCCAACGATATTGTTCCTTTGTGCCATTATTGTTATGGTTGTGGTATGGACTCTGCTGTTCTTTTATATCTAGAACAATTTTAGAGCTATATCTTTACCGTTATTGTTATAGCGATCGTCCTTGGTGTGAACGGGCCTTAACTTTTTACATTTATTTTTAAGTGCTGTCTAATCGCATCCAAAATAAAAGTTTGTGTTTACGTAACGTGTGTAGTAGTACTGTGTATAATTATTATGTGTGTATATATATAAATGCACAAACTTCCATGTATATACACTCATCCAAAGGATTATTAGGAACACCATACTAAAACTGTGTTTGACCCCCTTTCGCCTTCAGAACTGCCTTAATTCTACGTGGCATTGATTCAACAAGGTGCTGAAAGCATTCTTTAGAAATGTTGGCCCATATTGATAGGATAGCATCTTGCAGTTGATGGAGATTTGTGGGATGCACATCCAGGGCACGAAGCTCCCGTTCCACCACATCCCAAAGATGCTCTATTGGGTTGAGATCTGGTGACTGTGGGGGCCATTTTAGTACAGTGAACTCATTGTCATGTTCAAGAAACCAATTTGAAATGATTCGAGCTTTGTGACATGGTGCATTATCCTGCTGGAAGTAGCCATCAGAGGATGGGTACATGGTGGTCATAAAGGGATGGACATGGTCAGAAACAATGCTCAGGTAGGCCGTGGCATTTAAACGATGCCCAATTGGCACTAAGTGTGCCAAGAAAACATCCCCCACACCATTACACCACCACCACCAGCCTGCACAGTGGTAACAAGGCATGATGGATCCATGTTCTCATTCTGTTTACGCCAAATTCTGACTCTACCATCTGAATGTCTCAACAGAAATCGAGACTCATCAGACCAGGCAACATTTTTCCAGTCTTCAACTGTCCAATTTTGGTAAACTCGTGCAAATTGTAGCCTCTTTTTCCTATTTGTAGTGGAGATGAGTGGTACCCGGTGGGGTCTTCTGCTGTTGTAGCCCATCCGCTCAGTCAAAGTTGCTCTTCTATCAGCTTGAATCAGTCGGCCCATTCTCCTCTGACCTCTAGCATCAACAAGGCATTTTCGCCCCCACAGGACTGCCGCATACTGGATGTTTTTCCCTTTTCACACCATTCTTTGTAAACTCTAGAAATGGTTGTGCGTGAAAATCCCAGTAACTGAGCAGATTGTGAAATACTCAGACCGGCCCGTCTGGCACCAACAACCCTGCCACGCTCAAAATTGCTTAAATCACCTTTCGTTCCCATTCTGACATTCAGTTTGGAGTTCAGGAGATTGTCTTGACCAGGACCACACCCCTAAATGCATTGAAGCAACTGCCATGTGATTGGTTGATTAGATAATTGCATTAATGAGAAATTGAACAGGTGTTCCTAATAATCCTTTAGGTGAGTGTATTTAAGAAAAAAAGTTATATTTATATATAAAATGTTTATATTTATATATATAAATATATGTATACAGTATATACATGCAAATATTTCTTAAATATATACATGAATGAGTGTGTATTTAAATATACATAATAATTATACACAGTACACACATATATATATTATGTAAACACAGACTTTTATTTTGGATGCGATTAATCACGATGAATCGATTTGACAGCACTAGTGTTTTTAAGAGTGATTGTTGTGATGATGATCTGGCCCATTTTCTTGGATTTAGATCTCATTTGGTTGGAGCTCAGTGAAGATTGACATGAGCGCTGCTCGGCACGTCCACCATCCCATCATGCCTTTCAGCATTGCAGCATTTGCAGCCACTCTTTTTGCACTGGGACTGGCGCTGGGTACCACTATTGCTGTTGGGATGTTGTTTTTTATTCAGGTAGGACATTTGTATGGATATTAAATGAGCCGCACTTCCTTCCCTCACATATTTATTTTCTTTCCCACAAAGTAAAGGTCTATTTAATCCATGGTTTCCTTGTGAGGATGTTTCCCTTATAAGTTCATTTTGATCAGCAATTTTCTCTTTTCTTCTAGATGAAGGTGATTCTTCGAAACAAAACCTCAATAGAAGCATGGATTGAGGAGAAAGTAAGCTTGTCTACCGTATGATTATCTGCTAAATTAGGTGAACTAATCCAATATCCCTGCCCTAATCTAATACACAGCAACACTCGCTTAGTGTTATCAACATCTACTTGGTGACATAAGGAGGTGCTGAAAATCTTTTATTGATCAGAATCTAGAAATATGGAAATCAATATACACTGGTGTTTGGTATGTACTACTGGTCTGAATTTTTGGGAGCCATTACTCTAGTCACATGATCCTTCAGAAATCATTCTAATATGCTGATTTGGTGCTCAAGAAACATTTTTGTTATTATCAATGTTGAAAACAGTTGTGTTGCTTAATATTTTTGTGGAAATAATTATATATTTTTTCAGGATTCTTTGATGAATAGAAAGTTCAAAAGAACAGCATTTGAAATATTTTTTGTAACAATGTAGTTAAAGTAGACCTTTTTGGAACAAAGGCTTTTTTTTATGCATCTTTGCTGAATAAAAGTATTCATTTCTTTGAAGAAGAAAAAAAAGAAAATCTTACACACCACACTTTTGAACGGTAGTGTAGCTTTTAAATCATTCAGAAATTGTTTAAATAATTGTAAATTCATGACTTTCTAAAACATCCAGGTGATAAAATGTTTAAACAAACTCTTTATTTAAAAAAAGTCCCGGGACTACATAAAAAAGAATTGACGAGATGGTTCATCCAACTTTGTTTTTTTAAGAGTTTGTTTGTTTAAATAATTCTGAAATGTATTTGAAATGAAAAATATATGCTGTATTTCTTTAGGTTTGGGGAATATATATATTTGATCCTGTAACTTTTATTTTTTTTCCCGCCATTTTAGTCTCCTTTTATCGTTTTTTTTTTTTTTTTTTTCAGTTCACTTAAATTGTCCTGCATTGTGACAAATTAATTTTGAAAAATAATATTCCATGTAGTCTTTCACATGGAATGATGTTTTAGGTATTAAATTCATAAGGTAATATTAATTACAAAATGTAAAAAAAAATAGCCTAATGCTAAAAATATGTTTTTAATTGAATTTAGCATGTAGCACAAAAATATTTAATGTTGACTTCTCAAATGCACATGTAGGAACATTCAAACTGTGTATTAATTGGTTCTTTGTGATTATATGATACCTTATGGAGGGTATAGTCCATAGTGTCACCATCTCTGAATTCAGTAGGTCCTGTGGGTTTATTACATTAAAGCAAGAATCTCTATGTTCCCAGGCCAAAGACAGAATCCAGTACTACCAAACAGGTGAAGACTTTATCTTCCCCTATGACCTGGGCAGCCGATGGGAGAATTTCAAGCAGGTGTTCACATGGTCTGGTACCCCCATGGGAGATGGAATCGAATGGCCTGTGCATGAGAAGTGTAACCAGTATACTCTAACCGTATGTGCTCAACATAATTGACTATTCTTTAGGTATTACAAAACAATCAAATACAGCTATATAGCTCAGTTAGTAATGATATTTCTATTTCTACTTCATTCAGATTGAGCAGCTGAAGCAAAAACATGATAAACGTCAGAGGAGTGTGAGTATTGCCATGATCACTTTCAAACACAAGAGGGCAGCGTTTACTAAAGGACTGACACAATAATAAGCGTCTGATTCGCAGGTGGAGTACAGAGTGGTGGAGGACTACAATGGGGCTTGTTGCCCTTTGGGAAAAGGACTTAACACTTTCTTTAGGACACCTTGTACAGAGGAACCCAGAATCAAACTCACAAAGGGGGAGACCATCTTTGCTACAAGAGGAACAAAGTGAGCCATCATTTTTAGTTATTTTAATGGTCCATAGCTTCTAGTGGGGTCAGTTAAAATATATATATTTGAACTGTTTATCACACATGCTATTAGACCAGCATGTTATAATATATTTTTAGGTAGTTTTTAATGACATGTTAATATAATATAATATGATATGATTTTATTCAGCATGGCTGCATTAAATTAATCAAAAGTCACAGTAAAACATTTTTAATATTAAAAAAGATTTCCATTTCATATAAATGCTGTTATTTTGAATTGTAATTTATTCATCAAAGAATCCTGAAAAATCATGGTTTCCACAAAAAACCATGACTGTTTTCAACTTTGATCATTTTATAAATGTTTCTTGAGCACCAAATCAGCCTATTAGAATGATTTCTGAAGGGTCATGTGACACTGGAGTAATGAGGCTGAAAATTCAGCTTTGCCATCACAGGAATAAATTACATTTGAAAATATACTGTGTTGTAAATTGAAAAAATATAATTTTTGTTAATCAAATAAATACAACCTTGGTGAGCATAAGAGACTTCGGTAACACTTTACTTACATTTGTCACAGGTTTTATTAATCTTTGTTAGAGTTAGTTAATAAAAATGCTGTTCATTATTAGTTCATGTAAACACAGGTCCATTAAATACTATTAAAATTACTTTGATTTTAATAATTTATTAGTAAATGTTGGGATTAGCATGAACTAAGATTAATAAATGCTTTAGAAGTATTTTCCATAGTTAGTTCATGTTAATGTTAATACATGAAACCTTATTATAAAGTTTTTCTGAGACTTTTACAAAAAGATTAAAAAAAATCTTACATACCCCAAACTTTTGAACGGTATATATATATAGATAAATATGCTGTTGTTAATCAACAGGTGGTGGATGTATGGAGACAAACTTTTGAATGAGGAACAGGCTAACGGTAAAGTTTTAAAATGTTTCCAAAATTTTGTTACATGATTAGTAATTAAAAGTGATTCATAAGTTTGATGTGTGAAATGATCTCTCTCCCTATAGCTGGAGTTCGTATTAGAGGATGGTTTCCACGCCGATGTGTCGAGAAGTGTCACTATGACTCTGCAAATAATTCGACAAGCGAAGAAAAGAAAGAGCAATGATACAGAATTGTACATTTCACAGCTCGCTAATATTAGGGCCTGAAACCCTGCTGAGATGCAAATATCTTTCTGATTCTTTGTAAAACTGTTCAATGGCACCAGCGCTAAGTGTTGAAGCAAATTGATACTGACACCCCAAAGTTCTTAACGTGTGTAACTTAACATTTCATTTCCAAAGAACAGCTGCCAGACAGATTTGTTGGAAATATTTTGTTGGGGCATATAGCATCTTATTCTTTAAAGGGGGTTATTAAGATGTTTACTTGAAAGCTGTTTCTTCTTGCCTTTCTCTTTCGCTTGCTCTCTCTCGTACATTGATGCCCACACTGATTATGCAAAGCCTTTTTTCCAGTTGTAACAAGGTGTTTGTCATGCAAAATGTTTATATAGTTGAACTAATTTTATTTTATTTTTGATGGCTTTTTTGTATGTCAACCTCACTAAAGTTTTAAGAGACAATAAACAACCATGATCTGTAAAATAATTTCTTACATTTATTTCCTTCATATTTTTAAATGGAAAGCAACAACAAAATGAGTTTCTACTCCACAAAGCAACTATATGTAAATATACAATTTGTTTCATTGACGTATTAATGTTTTCACATTTTCTTCATTGGGAAAAAAATAAATGAACAATCTTTGGTATTCATTCAATCTTGTTTGTACATTTGTTTTATAATAATATATCTAGACAAAGCATGTATTTCTTTTTTACTGACAATGAAAGTATCTTGGGCACATATTAATAATTGTAGAGAAGGTTGATGCAGTGCAATGCTAACAAAACATTTTAATCTTTGAGCAAATATAAAAACTACACAAACAGCACTAATAAATATGCGAACCCTGGTTACACCGCAGGACATCTCAAGCTTTTTTAGTGCATGTTAGCATAAAGACTCTCAATCTGAACTTTGAAGAATTTTATGAGATCTGCCCGTTTGGCTTTCAGTGTTGGAGTGAGAAGACCGTTTTCTATAGTGAACATGTCGGGATGCAGGTACAGGTCTTTTACCTTGAAGAGAAGAGAACAACCCTATATTAGCCATGTGGTTTTCTTTTAGTTTAATGGAAAAATGCATAAAAGACCTGTCTTTTCTAGGATGATTTTATGTTATATCCATGTACCTAAATACATGTACTGTATATGGCCTATATATAGCATTGTCTTAACACTGATAGTTGCTAATAATAGCCTAATGAATCATAAAAGTGCTTACTTGTTCAAAGGATTTCAGCCCAGCTTCACGTCCCAGCTTGTTGAGGTCAGAGATGATTGCTTTCTTGAGTTCCTACAAAAAAAGATGACGAGCATTGAGCATTAACTATTTTGGAAGTGTTACCAAGTAAACTAGCAGAAATTCTTTAGATTGAATCTTTCATAAGTCTTGTGTATATATTTTGGAAGGTAAAGTGTTGTAACTTCACAAAGCATACCTGATTTTTACATAGCTCTTCTAGTGAACCTTTCACTCCCAGTTTTTCTGCAAAATCTGGCAATATTTCAGGGTCTGGCACCACTATGGCCACCAAAAAGGACTGGACACATTAAATGAATGATATTAGGCTACATAATACTCAATGTAATACCAGCTATTTTTATCATTAGAAAAAGCAAGGAATTGATACTGTTACCTGTAAACTGTCACCATGCACAAACACTTGGGCGACCGGAGCACTTCGAATGTAAACGTTTTCAATTTTTTCTGGTGCAATGTATTCGCCTTGGGCCAGTTTGAAGATATTCTTCTTCCTATCAATTATCTTCAACACTCCACTCTGGTAAATTGAACACAAAAAAAATAACTTCCACAATAAAATTATATCTTTTTACTCTATTTCTAACTAATTCTAATATGCTGATTTGTTGCACAAAAACATTTCTTAATATTATCAATGTTGAAAACAGTTGTGTTGCTTAAATGGTTAGTTCACACAAGTAGACATTAATGGCGGAGGATTTCGATATAAGAGAAGAGGGGCTTGAGTTTGTTGCCCAGCACTATCCGCAAAAGGCGTCAAAGCATGCGATGCTTCTTTACATCGCATCAGGGGTACACCCTTTATTAACCCCCCGGAGCCGTGTGGAGCAGTTATATGATGGATAGATGCACTTTTATGGACTTCATAAACGAGGCAACAATTCACTGCCATTATAATGCTTGGATTAGCCAGGACTTTTTTAATATAACTCAGATTTTATTTGTCTGAAAGAAGAATGTCATATACACCTAGAATGACTTGAGGGTGAGTAAATTATGTGCTAATTTTCATTTTTGGGTGAACTAACCATTAAAAGGGGTCATGACATGAGAAATACAATTTGCCTTGATGTTTTAGCATATAAGATGTCTTTGTACCATTTCCTGCAAGTTTCATAGCTTAAAATGTCCTCCTCATTATAAGCAAAGCATTTATTTAATTGAGCTCCTCAAGGAACATATTAAAATAATTTTAAAAAATCCATGTCATGACCCTGTTAAGAAAGAGAATCCTAAAAAGTAACAATATAAAGACAAATATTGTCATATCTCATTCTAAAAGAGGAATCTCACAGGCAGCCATTTGCCGACATCGCCAGTATGCAGCCATCCATCTTTGTCCAAAGCCTCTTCTGTCTTTTCTGGGTCATTGAGATATCCGCGGAACACATTCTTGCCTTTGACGCAAACCTGAAACAAAATACCAAAGCTATGAGAGGTTTTAATTACATATTGGTTTATGGTTTATAAAATGGTGTTCCATTACCTCTCCTTCACCGTTGGATGTGAAGTAATTCATTTCCTCAACGTCAACAAGTTTGACAATATTACATGGAATAGGAACTCCAACATGCCCTAAAATCAATCGTATGAAATCGAAATCAGTGCTAAGTGTTGTTTAACGCAAAAAATATATTTTTTCAGTCACAGGAACCCACCAGTATTCCAATCTCCTGGTACGGTGAAAGAGCAGGCTGCAGTGCATTCTGTCTGGCCGTATGCCTCAAATATCTGGAAGCAGGCCAGTGATAAAGGGGTCAGAACTAGGTCACTGTGACACCAGATCAATACACACACATACACACCCTTCTTTGACAGTGCCCATGTTTATTAAGTACAAGGTAAAGCACCACTGCATTATACAGTCTTTTATTAACATAGAGAATTAATAAGCTAAAACAGACGCCATATAATTCATTGATTTTTGGATGTCATACTTCCATTTCTTCCTTTCTTACCTGGCACCCGAGGCTTGCCCGAAGAAAAGTGAGAACAGATGGAGAAATGGGAGCAGCCCCCGTCACCATCACCCTCATACGGCCCCCCAGAGACTCCTGCAGAAAACAAGTCAAAAGTTTTCAGAACCATTCCTCACAGAAGCACCATTTGTCCCCAATAGATTCAAAAACCCTCCCAACTAGTCTGTTGGGAATACCTGCACTTTGTGAAAGATGAGTTTGTCCCAAATGCTATCATTCCGGATAATGCCCTGCTTGACCTCTGCACATTTTCTCTCAATGGCAAAGTTCAGAAGCCATTTCTTAAATGGAGTCTTCGCCCCACTCTGAATCTGAGAAGGCAGCAGAAAGTGGACAATGAAAGGCTTTTAGAGCAATTTATTAAAAAGCATATACCCAAAACTCTTAATTGTTAAACCATGTTTGGGCTACGGATGTGAATGAAACCTCAAATTGTGTGACAGTAAAAGTTATCTCTTTAATATAAGTGAGTTTAGACAATGCAAAAAATTATAAGATACAGAACATTTTGTTGATTGGCTGGTTTATATTACTGCTGTATCCACACACTTCTTTTATTAGAACCTAATCTGAGTACTGCAAGGTAATCATATGTGTTTGTGTGTGTGAGGTGTGTGAGGTGTGTGAGTGTGTGTGTGTGTGTGTGTGTGCGTGTGTGTGCGCGTGTGTGTAAGTTACTCAATTACTTTGTCTTTATCTGCTCTGTCAACCAAAATAGTTGTAAAAAGTCACAGCAGAATCAACCGACAAGCATCTCTGAGCAACGCAGCGTAGTGGTTTCATCTCTGAATAAATCATTATTTTTGAATGAATTGGTTAAATGAGCAATTCAATGACTCACTCATAAAGGAAATAACTAGTTTAATTCCTGAATTAATCAGTGTTTTCAATGATAACATCACTTGTCACCATCTACTAGTGTAATGTAACCTGCAGAAACAGCTACTAAAAAATCTTGTCTAAATCTTCATCATTACATACATACAAGTGATCGAGTGCATGGATAGGGCCCCATCTATAAAACATTATACCAGGCCATGCATATTTGGCAACGGCCCCAACAGTGACTGTATGTGTAATTTCAAACCTTGTCATAAACACGATTCAGAAGACGTGGAACCACTGGGAATACAGTGGGCTGCAGGGCTTTCATGTCATCTGTTAGAAGTCTGATATCACCTTGGAAAAAACCAACTCTTCCCCCTACACTGTACAGCACTGTCTGATACACATAAATAAGAACAAGCAAGCATGACTTCAGTGTTCTTCTTCTGCAAAAGAAATCCATCGGTGTGATTTATAAAATATTCTAGTACTTGTTCTTCAACAATGTTTTATCAAAGATGATGGTGAGAGAGCGGCTTACCTGTACAACTCTTTCAAACATGTGCGCCAGCGGCAAAAACGAGATGGACACGTCGGATGGAACGGGAACAAAAACGCTCTGAAGAAACATGGGTTTGGAATCCAACATTAAAGATCTACACTCCCATAGAGACTAAAAATCATGTAGCCATCACTGTATACAGCACCTCAAAGGTCGTAACCACGCCGGCTGCATCTGCTACCACATTTTCATGGGTCAGCATGGCTCCCTTTGGATCCCCTGAAGCAGAGAATACAGAATTAAAGCTCATACAATTATAACTCACCACAATATTTACTAGTGGTGGAACAACACTGGCTTCACAGATATAACTGTGGCCTGTTGTGTTTTTTGTGGTCATGAAGCAGAATAGAAGAGACTGCATCACACTTACCTGTGGTTCCACTGGTAAAGCAAATAATACTTAGGTCTTCTGGCTTTGGTGGCTGGAAAAAAAATCAAAGCACATTGAGTTTATCAAATACATTAATAAATAATATTAGCTAGGTTCATTATTAACCCATTACTCACATCAGGTCTGTGATGGTTGTTCTTTCCCAAGGCCTAAAAAAGCACAAATGTTTTAAAAAAATATATTGTGTTCTGGGACATTGAAAGATATCAGAGCCTTTAGTATTTTGTTTTATTGTTTTATTATTTATACTCATCAGAGAGCACTGTCAGTGTACCTCTACATCTTTCAGAGACAGGATGTCCACACCACTCTTAGAGCCTCTATCAATCAATGCGGCATCATAGGGGTCCATGAGGATGATGGTTTTCAACACGGCTGTGAGTTTTTTTTCACAGTTTTCTAGCAGCGTTTCTGCTTTATCCTGCTTATCACATATCACTGTGGAAATATTTGCTGCAGAGAGAAAATGAGGACTTAAAGAGGTTCAATCAGATGTAACACACAATTACTGTGGGATTCAATACTAAAAGAACACCTTAAATTAATTATGTTAAATGAGGAAGTTATAGGTATAAAGGAAAAGGTAGTACACTACCATTCAAAAGTTTGGGTTCAGTAAGATTCTTTGTTGTTTTTTTAAGAAATTAATACTTTTGTTCAGCAAAAATGCATTTATTTAATCAAAAGTGATCATCATTTATAATTTTAGGAGAACACAAGGAATTAAAATTATAGAAAATACAACCACGTAAAATAGACAACACCGAACAAAGAGATGGGAGAACTAAGGGGTCTTAAATTCACAGGTTTAGATAATCAACAGAACATGAAACAGGTGCGAAACTTAATCAGTAACCATAGAAACTAATTTAGACCGGGAACACAGGCAAACAATAACAGAACAAACCCAAACTAAGGGTACGTTTACACGATAATGATGTACTAAAAACTGAAACGTTTTTCCTTTATGTTTTTCACGTACATACAACAACGTTGTCACATGGACCAGTAAAAATGACTAAAAACGCCGTATTATGCATGCCAGGTCAGTAGTTGGCAATGTCAATTTGTTAAAAAACAACTATGCAGCTATGCACGATTTTTCCTCCAAAACCACTTCACCAGAAATCCCGCCCTGCAGCTAATTTCATTGGTTAAGGTTACAGTAACAGGTAGGTTTAGGGATCAGTGTGTGGTGTAGGCAATCAGTACTGTGATTGTCATGACCAATAAAATCCACTGCAGGGCGGAGTCTCAGTTGAACTTGTTTGAGAAAATAAAAATCCCGCCGTGGCTATAGACTGAACACGTAATACGCATACACACGACGTCACTGTTTTCACAAATTTACGTTTTTGTAGTTTACATGGAAAGGTTAACAGTATCATTTTCAAAAACTTGCACTTTGAAACCCATTTTTAAAACTTTGTGTTTTCAGGCCCCCAAACCGCCATTGTTGTGTAAATGAATGGCAAAAATGCATAAAAGGTTTTCCATTTTTAATTGAAAATGGTGTAAACGGCCTATAAAACACAAGAAACTGAACATAACTAAACATAACTCTGGCAATTACTGATTTTCAAGAAATCAACCTACAAATGGCTTACATTTGTCTCTGCATATTAAACTTATGAATTAGAGAAATAGAAAACAAGTTATATCATTATGTGAAGGTAAGCAAAACAGCTTGAACTCTGGAAGAAAAACCTGGTAGAAAAAGCAAGGTCATTAAGTCATCTTCTTCTGAAGGATTATAAGTCAGCGGTTCAGCAGGTGTGATCCCTAAAGCTGCTTTGACCAACACCTCTAATGAAGCATGCAAGCAAGCAGGCTTAAGTACCTCTATTAATGATGAACACAAGAGCCTCAGGTCCCAAGGTGTCATAAAGTGGCACTGCCACCATGGAATAGGTATAGCAGGCCAGCTCTGAGATAATCCACTGAAAATAGGGAAGAGAGGTTAGTATATGTACAGTGCACTGGAGCGTCACTAGTACATTAGGGTATACAGTGTATAACCTTGTTTTACTGGCTATTATTTTCCCAAATTTTTTGTGTTTCTTGCATAAATGAAAATAAACAAGCCTTATCTTATGTAGTCTTGCCTTTCAGTTGAATTTATCTTGTTTTAAGAGGATTAGATATTTTTAAAGTGATAAAAAGACAATAATACTAATGTTTTGCAGTATGATATGCAAAATGGATATTTAGACTTATGTCACCTCTGGCCGGTTCTGAGCAAAGATGCCAATAAAGGATTCTTGTGATGGCTTTTGGCCGCGGTGAAGAAGTCCAGACCCCAAGAATTCAGCTCTGTCTGAAACCTGAGACAATCAGAGGCAAGGATTGGAACAAAGTTCTCAGCTGTCCTCCCTCATTAATTGTAGGCAAATATATTCTGTTTGTGGCTGGTACAAATACCTGTTTGTATTTAAGCCACTGATAAGGTTGCCCCTTCTTTCTGTACCCCAAGCACGGTCCATTCCCTGCATGGTAAAGATGAAATGTCACACAGATGATGTTAACAGAACACAGATCATGTTAAAGTTAGTGGATATCAGATTAGATGCCAGGGATGTGAACTAACACATGTATAGCTATCGTGAACGTAGGAATTGATATCAATATTATAAAGAATATCAATATTCTGTGATGCTGTAAATTTTGACCTCATGACCTCTCACCTGAGACACGTAGTCCTCTTTGAAAAACCTCATATAGAGTTTTGGCATCCTCATACAAATACGAGATCAAGTTGTCATCTTTCAAAAGTGCTGTTTTTCTAGCACCATTCTGTAAATAAAAATGGCCAGATATTAAACCATTGAAGTGCTATTATAGAAGGCATTTAGGGTATGTTTACATGGCAGTGATGTACTAAAAACAGACGACAACGGTGTCAAAACAAATCTGCAAAAATGATTAAAAAGGTAGTATTATGCATGCCAGGCCAGTAGATGGCGATGTCACTGTCAAGAAACACCCCGCGAACATGTAACACGCATGCACATGACGTTACCATTTTCACAAATTCACGTTTTTGTTGTTTACATGAAGACGGTAAAGGCCTCAATTTCAAACCTTGCATTTTCAGGCCCCCAAAACGGCAAAACGCATAAAAGTTTCCTGTTTTCAGTTGAAAACGGTGTCGTGCCCCAGTTTTCTGTCTCCACCTGATCCGGCAACTTCATCTGAGCCTCCAGCTTCACCATGCGACCATGGTCCACTGTGGTTGAAGGACTTTTGGCTACAGATTAGGCCTTATGACCCTCCAGCTCCACTACGGTCTTCCAAGCCCATAACTCCGCCTTGGCCCTTTGACCCGTCTGCTCCACTGTGGCTCATCACACCCTCCAGCTCCACCATGGACTACCGGGGAACCTCGTTCCTCTGGCTCCACCTTGGTCTGTTGACCCCCTGGCTCCACCAAGTAGAGGTCTGCACTCCCGCGGCTCAATCAATTTTCTTGCGGCGCAAATTTCCAAATCAAAGATGGTAGCGGTCAGTAACTCTGGTGTACTTTGGATCGTCAGTCAGCGACATTCTGAATGCTGAAATATTTGAATAAAGAATGCTGAAAATATTTAATTTTGCAGTAGCTTTAGCTCGTAGGCTAAGCCAACAGTTTTCGTTTATTTGTATTTTTTGGCATACCATTTTGAGTAACAGATGTCTTTTTGATTTAGCCTATTTTTCTCTGTGACATTTTTCATGGCGTTGACAGTATCATGATAAGACAAAAATAACAAATACAAGTATTGTATAGCTAACATTTTATATTTGTTATCCCAGTCACTCTCTTTCTTTAGGGGAAATTTAAATCTGGAAACGAGGTCTAAATTTAGCGGGATCGGTTGGGTCGGGAAGAAAATCATTCTAAGCGGTAAGCTGGTGAATTTTAAGCGGGAGCGGGTGGGTGCGGAATAGAACCTAGCAGGAGCAGGCGTCCCGCACAGACCTCTACCGCCAAGGACTTCCAAGCCTTTGGCTGTGACTGGGCCCTCCACCACTTTGACTCCACCGTGGTCTTCCATCCTCCCTAGCTTCACCTTGTCTCTCACCCCCATCAGCTCCACCTCAGTCTTCTGAGCCCCTGGTTCAACCTTGGTCCTCCAATCCTCCTACTCTACCTTGGTCCTATGAGCCTACACCGTCGCCCTGGTTCTCAATCCTCCGGCTCCACCTTAGTCCTCCGAGACTACGTCGTCGTTCTGGTTCTCAATCCTCCGGCTCCACCTTAGTCCTCCGAGACTACATCGTCGCCCTGGTTCTCAATCCTCCGGCTCCACCTTAGTCCTATGAGCCTACGCGTCGTCCTGGTTCTCAATCCCTCCGGCTCCACCAAGTCACACCTCAATACTAATGCTTTAACTACTTTTACATATGCAGCTTTATTTGCAAAACTAAACTAGTATAGTTACAGTCGGACTAAAGCATTTACGAGATGTTTTAAAAAGACAAATTATCGATTTATAATTTTTTAAAAGTGCATATTAACATTCAACTGACAAATGATGCACTCACCGCTACGCCCACAGTTTGCCGGTTGAGGTCTATGGGTGGCAGAAGTGGTTTTGGCCTGGTATTGAGATGGACCAGGGCTACAGCTGCGAGGCTGAACAGAAACACCAGTCCTGAAGTGGACAGCGGGGTAAAAAGGAACTCTAACAAGAACTGCATGATGTACAGGGTCTGTTGGAGCAGCTGAAAAAAATAAAACAGTATTGAAAATTAAATATCTGAAATAATATGGAGGGGCTGTTTCAAATATAACATACATAATTTACTTCTATGTGGTCATATTTACAGCAGCTGAATTTAGAGGAAATTCAAGGTCCCTGTAATAGCATTAGCACTGCTTTAATGCTGTGCTGAGAAGATATTGATGAGGACAAATCAGTTTGTTCAAAGGTTGAAGAGCACGGTACAGTCTAATTGAGAAAAATACTAATGTGTCTGGCTGTTAAAGAAAACTATGACAAATGTTTTGTTTTTTTAAGCAATGAAATTCCTTCTTAACATCCTCCAGTTGCTGTTCCTCTAGTATTCTACATGGACTCCAGTATTACACACATGGATATTATAATAATGCTTTTGGATTTAGTACATTATCTGCCTAGCCATGCATTTATGGAGGCCAAAGTCTAGCAATGGTTATATAACCTTTTCCAGTCTCAAGAGCATCAACTACCCTTTGTAAAAGGTACAAAGAAAATGTTATTTTATAGATATATAAACCCTTCCTATTAAGCATATACTCTGAGATTGCAACAATCAAAGTATGCTTTCGGTTTTTGAGCATGGCCCGCAAACTCACACCTATGTTAAAAGTAATTTTATTCATCAGAACGCTCAGACCAACCAGGTTAGATGCATCTTCCTCTATGTTTACAAAACCTACTTATATGCAAAATGAAAAACATCCCTACTAGTTCAAAATCATTTTATGTGTCAAGCAGTTTTAACCATGCATAACGATTAATGCAAATTTATATCAGCACATAAAAACATAAACTTGTCAGTGTTTTGTGTAATATTATGTTTACATGTATTGGTATATGGATATGAAATTCAACAAATAAAGATGAAAGCTCAGACTTTTTAGAAGCAAGTACCTGAATAACCTGCAGGAGTCCGGTGTGTCCGTCAGGTGATGGTACTGGAAGAAAAAGTCCTGAGAGAGAGTCCCTTGCAGAGGTTTGCTATAGCCACAAGAAGACTGAGGAGAAAGGCATGGTCTCAGGTCCAATAAAACAAGCACATGAGTGACCTTTGAACCAATTGCTGCTATCTGTTCCCTGATAATACAAATGACTGAACAAAAACAAAATCATGGCTATGCAATGAAATCCTGTGAATGTGTGTTGCACAAGATTCACACGTCTGTTCTTTAATGTCTGCATGATGAGAAAGACATGCAAATGTGAAACTACACAGTGCTAGTATGAAAGGTGGACTTTGACATTTGCCTTTGCTAGTCAGTGTGACATTGAATTGCATGCAGTGTAAAAAGTGCAAACTTCAGGTATACATATTGTTGCTAAGATCCATGTTCCGTTTACCAGATTTTCAGTGGAGTAAATAGCTCTCTCTGGTAGTTTGCAGTAACGTTTTGCTGATTCAACCCATCATTTACAACTTTGCAGGTTAAAGTGACCATCAGGGAGGCCACTGGGACCCTTAAACCCTTGTTAGCAATAGTCTACCCATGCCACACCTCCTATTAACACCTTTCAGCCAGTGAAGCATGACACAACATGACCTTATGCACACACACTGTTTTCTTACCTTATTTGCTTCAGCATCATTATCACCGCAGTTTAGGAAGAACGTCCCAGCTGAACTTTGACATTCAACTGTAATGACAGATAAGATGCGAACAGATTTTGTAATCTGTTCTGATAATAGACAATGAAATGAAATAAATGAAAGCCGCCAAGGCCTCTGCGAATTTGAGTCTTGTCGATTGAAGTCTAATTTAGGTCAAAGTTGAAGTGATATACACACACTCCAAAAGGAAAATGTGTAATGCAATACCTCTCTCCGCTTTCCATATTTAGTATGTCACCTCTTACTCATACTTAAACATTAAGGAAATGCCTTTAAAAATGCTGTTAAAATATATATATATATATATATATATTTCATTACCTTTTGCTTTAATGGCAAGCATACTAGTGAAAATTGGCTGAGAACTTGCACTATAAGTGATAAGTGCTCTTTCTCCAGAGAAACCCTTGATTAGAATTAATTTCCCCAGGGAAGACAGAATCTGTTTAAATCTCCCTGTATGTCCAAAAGCTGATCAATTTGACTGAGTTCTATGCAGGTAGGATGTCAGACGTAAGTGGAACCACACAATGGTGGGTGCTGATTTTTGTTTCTTTTGCAGCTCTTACAGACTCTGTTATTTGCAACAAAGCAACCCAGTATAAGATTACGGTTGGGCTCCAAGCTCCTCGGAACATTTCCTACCCTTTCAGCGCGCTTAGGTTGGGGTCTGCAATGCAGATAGCCATAGACAAGATCAACACAAATCCCTCTCTCAGTGGAAATTTCACCTTTGACTTCGTATACATGGACACAGACTGTAACGCAAAAATTTCACTTCGGGCTTTCATTGAGCAAGTAATGGAACAAAATGTTTCAGCGCTATTTGGCCCACCCTGTCCTGAGGAGGCTGAAGTAAGTGTCTTAATTATTTTGGCATTTGATACAGGTAAATGACAGAAATTGTAATTGTAATTATTGTTAGTTATTATTATTAAAGAGTGATTATTATTATTAGTTATTATTATTATAAAGTTTTTTTATCAGGTTTGAGACCCCAGAGACCCTTCAAGTATATTATTTTTTTTTCATACAAATGTTTGTGTTTTCAAAAGTTAAGTGCTAAATGTTAGATTAGATTAGTTGGTTTTCACCTACAGTATCGCTAAATACTTTCAGGAACAGTCACGTTCCCCCGAGAAGGTGATTTCATCAAATACAACATGTTCCTGGAACAAACTTATTTGATCCTTTTGATCAAATGTCCCAATCAGATTTGAGGGACAAGTTTACAGTTTATGTCAAGTTTAGGCTTACAACCAGAATTAGGTGCTTCTACATCAGTGTAATGCACCTATCATTTCCCTTCTGATTTTAGGGATAAGTTATAGGTAGGCTTAGGTTTAGGGACCGGATAGGGTTAGGACAAAATTTTTGGACAGGAATGTAGTTCCATGAACATGTCTTACTTGGCAAAATCACTGCTAGCGCGCTTTCCACTGTGATCAATTTGAAACGGCTAGGATACGTCGATAAAGCATTACTGACCAGTAATATCATTAAGTCCACTTAATTATAGCGTTACATATTACAAATATATCACAAAACTACAGGGCCCATTAGGGGACATGATAATGGAATGAGATGAGAGAAAAAAAAATATGCTTTTGCGTTCTCTAGTTTTGCGTTCTTCTGAAACTCTTTGCTTTTGCACGAAAAACTGTGTTCTTTCGTTCTCATTCATTCATCATAAAAAGTATGTAAAATTACATTTCAACACATAGTTCGCCAAGGTTTCTCGAGACAAAAAACACATTTCACCACAAAAATTGTTTCTACATTAAATATTTTCTACAATAAATGTCTGTAAAGATGCTTTGAAACATGCACAGAATTGAACTGAATATTTTACCAGACTTTTAAAATTCCTTAAAACAGCCGAAATTTCTCCAAAAATGTTCCCAATACATCCCTTTAAATTATATTATATGTATGTAAACATATAAATAATTGTAGGCCTACACTGTACAAATACAAAATATATAAACATTTCAAGCTCTACGGCAGAATGGTGGCTCACCATTGGCCAATGCTGTTCACTTGAGCACCACGACGCTTGCGTGTGATGCTGACGCAGGAGCTGGCCAATGGTGAGCTGCCATTCTGCCGCTGAGCTTAAAAGCACTGTATTTACAAGTAAACTGCGTAGGAGACTGACACAGACGTGAAGAAATTGTTGAATAAAGTCGTTGTTTTTGCGCACAAAAAGTATTATCGTCGCTTCATAACATTAAGGTTGAACCACTGTCATCACATGGACTATTAACAACGTCTTTACTTACTTTCTGGGCCTTGAAAGTGGTCATTACATTTCTGTCTATGGAGGGGTCAGAAAGCTCTCGGATTTCATCAACAAATATTTTAATTTGTGTTCCGAAGATGAACAGGTCGTACGGGTTTGGAACGAGATGAGGGTGAGTAATTAATTAATGGCAGAATTTTCATTTTTGGGCGAACTAACATTAACCCTTTAATGCTAGCAATAGCAAGCTAGCTTTGAGATCATAAGATCCTTCCCTCCTTTCAGAGCGCTCTCCAAAACAGATCCGAGTCTGCAAAACGTCACGAGAGACTGCGTGTATTACCTCATGTCTCAAGGCACATAACATACAAACATTAATGTACGTAATGTACAGAGCTCTGACTTGACTGCTGCAGGTTAATTTCACCATTTATAGTGTTGCCATAGAAACGCATAAATCCGAGTCTGAGGATGTGAACCATATATATATATATATAACGTCACGGGTTGCCATCTTGTAATTACGGTTATGACATGGCATGAACGCAGCATAAGCTCGTTGTTTTGGTTCAGGAGGAACTGTAAAAGGTGGCTGCTGTTTGTTTGCTGCGCTCAGTGACTGTCTACAACTCTGCATAGCTGATGAAGCACGAGTCATGAAACGCGCTGAAGACGTGTGATGTCTGAGCAAGCAGGGCACAAAGAGCTGTGGAAATACATACATTGGTTGACAGGCAAGTTGGACATCCTAACAATGCATCCGGACCGAATGCAATGATTGGACGAACATTATTTGATCCTGAGACTTCCACAACATATATGTTGTTGTTGTTGTTTTTAAATATTTGAACCATTTCTATTATTGATTGCTATCAGGATGTGAAGAGAGTTACCTTTAATATAACATTTTTGCTTTGCGTTTTTGTCCTGTAGGTCACTGGGCTTATAGCATCCACATGGAACATTCCCATGTTCGGCTTTGTTGGCCAGACACCAAAAATGGATAACCTTCAGGTGTATGATACCTTTATAAAAATTGTACCTCCCCTTAAAAGGTTTGGAGAAATCCTGCTTAAAACACTGGATTTTTTTGGATGGAAGCATGTTGGGATGATCGGAGGTTGTTCTGATACAAACACATGGGACAGTGTTGACGCTCTTTGGAAGTCTGTGGAAAAGCAACTCAGGGCCAAAGTAACAGTGACAGCTGGCATCAAGTTTGATACCAGTGACCCAGAACTTGCACAGAGAAACCTGCAAATCATCTCTAAGGTTGCAAGAGGTAAGTCAATAGTAGTCCTTATCTTTCAGCTCTTACAATATCTGGGTGGAGTTTACACAGCCAAAACGTGTCACAAATGTATCTTGCCCTTATGCCCTTGTGACTTGATGCTCTTGAAGCTATTAGTTGGCATAAGATGAGGGAACTTGACCTGCAGTTTAACTGTTATAATATCAAAGTCCTTGATAAATGTGCATTGTTCTCAAGCCCCATTCTCTATTGTGCAGGATTGGTCATCCATTTGATTTCAAATATGTTCGGCTGTGTGATTACAATGTACCGCTACTGCATATGCATACCATTGCTGCATTGAAAGTAAGGCTTTAAGACTAAATAATGTTTGGTTATAAGATGTTACTGCAATTCTGTTCATTCTAGTCGTGGTTGTGCTTGCCAATGCTGAAGACTCCACATCTCTGATGTTAGAAGCTCAGAAACAAGGCCTGATGAATGGAGAGTATGTTTTCCTTCTCGTTCAGCAGTTTGAGGTCAGTGGCAAAGTGGTGAGTAAGTGAGTTATACACCGAATAATGTACAATAATGCTAAAAATATTTTAAAAGGTTTAAAAAACGGAATAATTCCAAATATTTTTCTATATTGTCATGAAACATGAAACAAATTGGAATGTAAACATAATTACAATGCACTATTGTATTTCAAATACCTAGTTCAAAACTTTTGTAAATGAGGTCTTTTTGGTGGATTGTTTCCTAAAATTCCAATATTACTTATAACTTGAGTGTACAGGGAACATTCTCAGAACTAGCTAATGTTCTGGCAGGGTTCTCTTAATGTTATGAACAAACATTCTTCCTGTAATGTTAATAAAAACGTTTGTTAAAAGTTGTTCTCAAAATGTTTGCACAAAAACATTATCTATATTGTACATCATTCATGGAAAGTTTTTTTTTTTGTTCATCTAACATTTTTTAATGTTACTCCTTGTTTCAGAATATTCAGAAAACGTTCAAAAGTAACGTTCCCATAATGTTTTCAAAATGGAATGTTTCCTTAAAGGTGCAGTGTGTAGTATTTAGTGAGGATCTTTTGACAGAAATGCAATATAATATACATAACTATGTTTTCAGTGGTGTATAAAGACCTTACATAATTAACCATTATGTTTTTATTACCTTAGAAGAGCCATTTCTATCTACATACACTGCGGGTCTGAAGTCACCATTTTGCGCCACCATGTTTCTACAGTAGCCCTAAACAGACAAACTGCTCTACAGAGCGCTAGCTACTCTCTGCTGTCACAGACGACGACATCTTTGTCCTGTGTCAGCCACCGTAGCTTCTTTTTGTGCTTCGAAAGGGAGGGGTGAGTGGTGGGCGGTTGCAATTCGCAACCTCACCGCTAGATGCCGCAAAAATTTACACAGTGCACCTTTAATGTTCACATAACCAAGAAAAAATGTCTTTAAAACATTTAGGCCCGGTTTCACAAACAGGGTTTAGATTACGCCAGGATTTGGCCTTAGTTCATTTAGGGCATTTAAGTAGCTTTTATAAACGTGCCTTAGAAAAACACATTACTGGTGTGCATCTTGAAACAAAACAATGGCACTGACATATTTAGATATCAAATATATCTCAAACATGTATTTTTGTCTGGGACTAGCTTAAGCCTTGTCTGTGAAACCAGGGGTTAAAAAAAACTGGATGTTTTGAACATTCAGAGAACATTCAGAAATAATGTTTTCGTAACTTAGTGGCAACATTAGCAAAATGTTCTTAGAACATATTTTAGCTAGCTGGGCAAACTAAAAAAAGGCCACAAATTGTCAGTAAATGTAATATTTATTTCTGGGTAATAACAATGAAAATTCTTAATGTTTTTTATGATGTTTTTTTTTAAGGTATGTATTGATACTGAAATTGAATTTCAAAAATTAATAAATATTTTCTGGAGTAAAATAGGGTAACTATTAGCTCCGGTCACCCCCATGCCTTTCTGTGCCTAAGAGAGTATTTTTCTCCAAAACGTGTTGACTTTATTATCACTATAATTAATAAAACAGAGTATGTAATTCAGACATATATTGAGTTGGTGGAAATATTTCTATGCCTAAACAGTGTTCATTTGTCAATTTGACACTATTTTGTTTGTATTAAGTTATAGACAAAGTAATCTGAATCAGAATCAGATTGTGACAATTCTCTTTTACCTACAAAGATACCTACTCTCACTTTCCCCCCCATTAGGACAACCTGTGGAAGTCTGCTCTGGGTGACAGAAATAAAACAATGCTGGAGGCTTTTGACATGGTGTTTGTACTCGCTCAGAAATCCTATGACGGGTATGACTACTATGACTTTTTCGAGCAGGCTTATGAAAGATTGAAAGGGGCTCCTTTTTATAGCAACCTGTCCTCAGAAAAAGAGGTGAAAATATTTTATGAATATTTAATATTTTTTATTTTGTCACCCATAATTTAGTCACATTTTAATTCATTTTATATTCTGTATTTGATGTTTTAGGTAAGCTCATACGCTGCCTATTTACATGACGCAGTTCTACTTTATGCCATGGGGCTTAAAGAAGCCTTTAAAAATAGTAAAGACATCCGTCATGGACGAGAGATTCTCCAGAACCTCAGGGACAGGACCACAATTAGGTTTTATGGTAATTCTGTCACACATGCAAGTTTGTACAACCTCTAAGTTGTTCCTATATTAATTGTTAATAACCAAAATAAAAATTTCAACAGGGGCTTCAGGTCTGGTTCATTTTGATGAATATGGAGAGAGGAACCTTGACTATTCAGTATATGACCTGCAACAAACAGAAAATATCATAAAATTTGTCTCTGTTTTGGACTTTGACAGCCAGTCAAAAACAATCAAGTAAGACCAAAATATTCCATATGATAGAATTACTGATGCTCAACACTGAATCTCTGACTGTATGGAAAATGTTTTGCAGACCCACATCAATGTTTTCTAACATAGTTTGGCAAAATGGAAAACCTCCACAAGATAATCCATCCTGTGGTTTCAATAATGAGCTCTGTGAATGGTTAGAAAATGGTAATTGGACATTGCTAGATGCTAGATTTGCTAGATTTCTATGGTCATAAGTAGTCTTTATATGTATTTGAAATGACCATGTCTTGTCACTCGATTCCAGAGGTTTCTCTTCTGGTTCTGCTGGTGGTTTTGCCTGTGCTAGGAGTGGCAGCAGTGGCTTTGATCACTTTGCTGACTCTACAGAAGATCCGTCTACAATCCCGCCTGGAAGAGTCCAACTGGTGGCTTATCGACTACAGCGACATAACTATCCTTAGAGAACCCAAAGTAAGATGAACTTGTCCTTTCAGTTAAGTTTGTTTTTGTTACTCTTTTTTTTTTTACTCTTTACTATATTTAAGTTTTTACTTTATTTTAAAGGTGCATTAAGCGATTTCTGAGAAATGTGAACCAGACTGATCATGATAACATCACAGCACTCTTGTAGCCAATCAGCAATAAGGGGCGTGTACACTCAAAATGGGGGAGGAGAGAGAGTGAGCAAGCGGGACATTTGTAGAAAGAATGAAGAAAGAGAGATGGCTGAGATATTACCAAAGAGGAAATGGTCAGATGAATATAATTAGAAAAAGATCAGGCAAGAGCCAGGACACCTTCATGTTAAAAAAAGCTTTACTGCGTAAGAGGAGGAGAGCGGTAAGGCCTAAAAATGGACACTGAGGGCCCTATTATACACCCGGCGCAATGTGACGCCAGACCCACGTAAGTGTTTTTCACTAGTTTCAGCCTGACGCAGTTATAATTTTCATGTCCAGCGCCACATTGTTTAAACTGGCTTTTAAAAGGGAATGGGAGATGAGACTCTGATTGGTTAATTGCACGTTATGCCCAAAACACACCCATTACTCATTAAGAGACTAGGTACAACCCTTTTGGACCATTTTTGGACTGTTTTTTTTCCGTCATTAAACTAGCAAAAGTGGATTCAGACACGCCCTAAGTGCATCTGCGGCATGCGCATCAGACCATTCGCTCAGATCGTTAAAATAGGGCCCTGAGGTTGCTTTGTTTCTGCTCGATATGCGAGTAACATTGGTTTTGCTGTGTTTCACAGAACCAATATATGCAGTTGTTGTAAAATTAGCTATAATAATGGGAAAATCTGATCCACCAGCTATTATTCATTGCCTGTGTTGCATAGTATGTTTGTTATTTTGTGGGCGGGGCAATTTGTTTGGGTGTCGATTTTTAAATATCAACAGTGTATCTCAGAAATAGCTTACTGCACCTTTAATTATTCCAACTCCGGAGTGTCTATTTACAACAAGTGCAAATAGTGTGCCTTCTTGGCAAGTGCTATTCGCACTAGTTCCGCCTAACAATGCCTGGTTGGGCCAAACAAGACTAAAAAACTTCAGTGGTGCAGTCAGTAAAGCTTAAGGCTTAAGAATCTAGGTTTTGATGCGATCGACCCGGGTTCAAATCCGCTTTTTGCCGAGCTTGCTCTTCTCCCTTTTCCCATCACATTGAAAAGGCATTTACTTTCAATAAAAATTAAGAAAATGTCCTAAAAGTGGAAATAAAGTGCCTAACGAAATGTTTAATAATAATAAAAGCATTTATTGGGTGGGGTTAGGGGTAGGTGTAGGGAGGGCTTTTATTGTCACATTAAGGCAGCATCCATTTAATAATTTTAATAAATATAATCATTTACACTCTATGTTATTATTGCATCCTGTTAATATACAACAATACTGAGGTGCAGATAGTATGTATCTGTCAAAATAAAGTATAAATTGCATTTAATTACTATTTACACATATTGCAATGAAATGCTACTTTTACATGGTGTAAATAAATATATCACTATTTTCACTTAGTATGCTATTTCACTTAGTGTAAATATCATCTATCGCTAAAAGAAAATATGTAATTTTCACTTTAGAAACTAGTTGCTATTTACACTTGATGTAATTTTGTATGGTCAAAAGCAATGTGTTAATAATAATTAAAATATGTTGAATATGTTTTTACAATGAAAATGTATTTCAGTTTACTATCAATTTTTATAATTCTGTTTATTTCAGTTAATGAAAATGTTTCAATGTTTATTTTTAACAATAATAGGCTAATATTGCCTCCGTTTACACTAGCATCAAACCAATAGCAATTCTAACCATCAATGTAGATGTAATGTCTGAATGTGGCATAAACCAGCCTTGACCAGCATACTGGTCTAACCAGCTAATAAGCTGGTGTTTTTATAGTAAGGTAAGTAAAAAGTGCCCAAAAATGCCCATCCACATGCAAATATACTGTACATATACTATACAAATACCATCATATTATTAATGACTGATTTTGGGTTTTACAGGGAACACAATCACTGTCTGTAAGTACAACACCAAGCAAATGTGGAAGTGGTGGCTCTCAGTCTGTGCTCTCCTCAAACAGCTGTAGTGCTAAAGAAGCCATCTACACTACTATTGGACTCTTTCAGGTACAAATTCTGAATTGCATATTAAAACCTAATTGCATAAAACAAAATATTTCAGCTTACACACTCTTTTTGCTTATGGTGCAGGGAAACGAGGTGAGCGTAAAGTATTTGAAAAACCAAATACTTACTGATGTCAAGAAACCATCTGTCATCGCAGAGTTCAATACGGTAAAATTTCAGATATTTTCGGAGATTCAGTTTTATCCCAACAGGTCACAGGCCAATTGCTAAGACTCTAATACTTGTGTTTATTCCTGCTGTAGCTGAAAGAAATGAAACACGAAAACCTGGTACAGTTCTTTGGTGTGTGTATTGATCCGCCAAATGTCTGTATCGTCATGCAGTACTGCAAGAAAGGAAGCTTGAAGGTGAGTATACATTAGGGTTGGGAAATGTTCCATTCAAAAATATATATATATATATATGAACCGGTTCTAGCACGTCTATCCAGTGTGGGAGATTGCCTCAATTGACCAGGAATCCGATTGTTAATGATAACGGAACATACTAAAATACTCAGATTGGATACTTGTTTGCGAATTGAAAACATACAACTCTACCAGTTTAATACAACTCCCAAACAAATCACTCCTATCTCTTATCTAAAACATACTGCACATACAGTACAGTGCAATGAGCCAGTTCTTTTTAGTGATTCAAAAACATGCAGCTCAACAAGTGTAGTCCAATCCCCGAACAAATGACTAATGAGACGGTTCTTTTAATTAAATCAATCATACAGCTAACTGTGAAACTTAAATCAGCATAGCTACTTACTGATTGTTCATACTAAGATGCACGTTAGTTGTCACGGACGTCATGTAGTTGAATCCAAAAGGAGATTTGTGATGCAGTATAATCAATAAAACAAGAAACTTTAGTAAACACAGAGAGCAATCAAACATTACACATACATCATAACCTTTAATGACAAACACAGAACTGGACTTAAGGGGTCATCGGATGCAAAATTCACTTTTATATGATGTTTGCATATAAATGTGTCTTTGCAGTGTGTGAACACAACCACCCTACAATAATGATAAAAATCCATTCACTCCTTTTTTTTAACCCTCAAAAAGCCTAAACACTCTACAATAATAATCAATTATCTAAACAATAATCAAGCCATATTTCCGCCCTCAGCCAGTTGTACACTGTCAGCCAAGGCAGCACTTCACGTGTCTACACACCCCACCGAAGAGAGGGGTGGTGTGAGCAGTAGCTCATTATAATTTAAAGAGACATGCACCGAAACGGGTCGCTGTGAACAGAGCTGTTTTTGAATAGTTAAAAAGGGTGTTGTTTTATACAAACATTGAGGAATTTTACCCAAAGTATGTTACAGACTTTACATGAGGACCCTAAAGAATCATACCAACTTGTGGAAAATGGGCATCCAATGACCTCTTTAATACATTGAGAATAATAATTAATGGAAACAAGGAATAGGAGTGCATTAATCAGAAACCATAGTAACAAACAAGGACTGTGACAAAGACAACCGTGAACTAGAAACTAAGTAGCACATGAACAAGAAAATAAAACTAAACATGACATGACATGACATTAGTATTGCTGTTAAATATATAGTTCTGTCAGGATCACTATTGTCAAAGTGATAGACAATTAGCATAGTTTAGATTGGCGGTATGGTTCTGTTCTGGGCAAGAACTCCCTGTGCGGATTATTCCGATAAAGCGGACCCTGCAAATGAGCGGGACTATATATTGTATTGCATTTATGCTGCCTCTAAAATACAGTGAAAAGACATTTGAAAATCTGTAAAGAAACAGAATTGTTTTAAACATATTTATTATTGAAATATCATTGATCATTACCAGTTTACAGGACTAATTAGAATTAAGTTTGAAACGTATATAACATGTCCACATCATCAGACTCATAGTATATCTGTTATTCTGCTTTTTAAACATCAGGATGTTCTCTGGAATAGTGAAATTGAGTTGGACTGGATGTTCAAATTGTCATTTGCCTATGACATTGTTAATGTGAGTATGTTGTTTCAATGTAATGTCCTTAATTGCATTATATTATTTATAACAACAATTTGGAACAAGACTGGTCTGCTTTTCTACCACTGTGAGATTGTGGTATGTTCTTTACAGGGCATGGAGTACATACATAAGAGCAGTCTGAAGTCTCATGGAAATCTGAGGCCCAGTACGTGCTTGGTGGACAGCAGGTTGCAGATCAAACTCTCTGGATTTGGCCTGTGGGAGTTCAAACATGGCACCAAACTAAGACTGGTCCCACTAGAAAATCCAAAGTATGAAGAGATGTACTGGACTGCTCCTGAGTTTTTGAGAGAAGTCTACTACCCTTTCAGCGGCAGCCAGAAAGGAGATGTCTTTAGCTTTGCCATAATCATGCGAGAGCTGATGTACAGTACAGAGGTGGGCCCATACCATGACGTTCACCTGGAACCAAAAGGTAATGCTTGTGTTGTATTTCTTAACCCTATAAAGGTCACATGTCTTTTTTCCTGCATGCGAAATCTTTACGGATTTTTAAGAAATGAAATGTAAGAATAACTTATATTGGTAATATATTTTAAGACGAACACTTACTGGACTGAAGCAGATTAGGTTTATTTGATTACCATGTTGAAATGGATGAAATATGATATATCTGGCTTTTTAAATCTCATTGATTTATATTATAAGCTGTAAGAATTTCAGCTTATTTTTGCCATATAAATATCAGCAATAAAATGTAGGTGTTTTTTCCTTCTCAAGTATGATCTCGATACTCTCATACAATATCATACCATAGGAGCGATTAAACAAAAAAAATGAATTCTGAAGGTTCAGTAAACTGAATTTCAATAAATATTTAATTTTTTCTGATTATTATTTAATGTAATTACAGGATTAACATAGGTTTGCTTAGCCAACTGGATTAAGTTTGGCTTCTCAGTTTGTGTTATTACATTCATTAGAGATTATCAAGATGTTAAGGACCCCTATGAGCGAGGAGCCCCTTAGACCAACCTTGTCTGCTGACATGTGTGATGAACGTCTCATCCCCTTGTTAAAAGCCTGCTGGAGTGATAACCCAGACCACAGACCCCCATTCGCCAGTATCAGGAGACAACTGCGTGAGGCATGTCCTGAAAGGTGAATGTCTAATGTAGCTCTCTGCCCAATGATCCTGACACTCCTAAATGTATTTAGTTTAATTTATTCTAAGCTGTTTTATCAATTTCCAGTCATACCAATATCCTGGACAACATGGTGAGCAAACTCGAGAAATATGCCAATCATCTGGAAGAAGTAGTGGAGGAGAGAACCAATCAGCTCACAGCAGAGAAAAGCAGAGCTGATAAGCTTCTATCTAGCATGCTGCCAAGGTAAACAAACTGTTATAGCATCATTGGGACAGTGACGTTTTGTTAACGTGTTTTTCATTACTCTTTCCATCAGCTAGCAACAATTGCCATCAAAGAGTTACATACTAGATGGTTATATTATATATTTTATATGGGTAGATATAAAAACATTTTTAAATTGAATTATAATTAATGTAATTAATTCATATACATTTAACATAAAATCTCAGTGTTGATAACTCATGGACCTGTTATGCATAATACTTGTATTTTCAGTGACGGCAGTGTGTTTTTTACAGGTATATTGCTGATCAGCTAATGGCTGGGAAATCAGTGGAGCCTAGAGGTTATGACATGGTCACCATCTTTTTCTCTGACATTGTGGGTTTCACTACCATGTGCTCCATTAGCTCAGCTCTGGAGGTGGTCACCCTCCTCAATGACCTCTACAGTCTTTTTGATGAGATCATCAAGCTATATGATGTCTACAAGGTAAATGAAGCAAACTCACCTTGGTTTGCAGCAAACTGTTCATGCCCTACACAGGGATGCAGAATTCTGTCAATATTTGCTCCTCATTATTTATCATTTGCATGAGTTTCAAAAATGCTGTGTGAATAAACATAGCCAGATTTGTAGCATAATGTGACGTAAATGGATGAAGGACTGAATGAATGCTATTGATTCATGCTAAATGAATAAACATTTATTTCTGTAAATTCAATTTTATTTTTTAGTTCATTTACATTTACTTTCACTATTTTCTTAATTAAATTGTTCTTGTAGGTAGAGACCATAGGGGATGCATATATGGTGGCCAGTGGGCTGCCTATCAGTAACGGTAATCTTCATGCTGAGGAGATCTCTACTATGGCACTCCACTTCCTCTTTGCCCTCAAAAGGTTTAAAATTAGGCATCTGCCTAATGAGAAACTGGCCCTACGTATTGGGATAAATTCTGGTATGCAAGTATACTGTACTATAAGTGTATTGTGGGCTATGCATGTTGTAAGAGATATACAATAAATGATACTTAAAAAATTGTCTGTCCCTTGCATATACAGGCCCAGTGGTTGCTGGAGTTGTGGGTAATACAATGCCTCGGTACTGTTTATTTGGAGATACAGTAAACACGGCTTCTAGGATGGAGAGCAACAGTCTTCGTAAGGATATTTCTTAATATTTTTTTAGGAACTATTGTTGTGGAAAAAGTATTTTCTTCTTTGCAAGAAATCACTCGAGTCATGGAGTTCCAGATGCCAAAGCTTAGACTTTTGATGGAGACAACAAAGCTGAGATGCCTGCAGAACATCTAACCATCTCACTCAAAACTCTCATTCTTATACAGTTTCTTATCACTTGTTTACATTTTGCTTAAAAACCTTCCATGAATGATATATAAATAATGTTTTTATGTTTAAGTTTTGAGAATGTTATTAAAGACCAGATAACTTGAATGAAATGAAACGTTCAATTAACGTTACTCAAAGAACATTTGTTCATAACTTTGAGAGAACCTAACCAGAACATTAGCCAAAGTTCTAAGAATGTTCCCTGTTATCTGGGTATAGACTATATTTAACTTATGTTATATTAGTCTGCATTTATATTTGTCTGTAAAACAAATATTTTGAAATTTATTTTATTTATAGTGGTTAAATCTTGCTCATTTCCTTTTCAGCACTGAGAATCCACATCTCTCAGAGCACTGCTGATATTCTACTTAAGAATGGAAGTTTTGAACTGGAGGAGAGGGGTGATATTGAAATAAAGGTTTGTATAATGACACTCTTTATACAGTCCAAAAGTCTTAGATCACACTAAAATCTGCAATATACATGATATAAGGTTGTGATCAATACAAAAAAAGAGAAATGTTAAGACAAATTGATATTAATATATCTAATTATAATATTAAATAAAAAATGGAAGCATTTTCACTGGTGGTCTCAGACTTTTAAACATTGTCTACTGTCATGTCATATCTGTGCATCTAATCATATCTGATGTGTTTTCTAGGGAAAGGGAACACAGAAAACCTTCTGGTTGACAGGCAAATCTGGATTCAGGTTTCCACCCACTGGCCAGGACTGTGATTCAAGTCCTAAATCAGGAACAGATGTAAGTATCAAGCCATTTATGGTTATTTTTATTTACAATTCAAGGTGTTTAGTTTAGTTATGAAACAAAGTGCTAATTGTAAGAAAGTGCTATATGGAGACCTGACACACTGTATATGGACAGTCTTGCACTGTCATGTCTAAACAGGAGAAAACTAAAACAACCTCAGCAAATGATGGAGATTTTAAAGACAGAAGAGCAATCCAGCGGACCCCAGCCTTGGCTAAAATGACAGAAATGCACACACTTACTGTACCCGATATCTAATTTGACTGAGATTTTATAGACTCTTGGATATTAGGACATCACAACAAATATTGTTTAAACTTTTCACAATTTTATTTAAAAATGTATTTTTGAAAGGAAAAAAAGTTATCAATAAAGAAAATGTCAAGACAATATCTTTTAAAAGATTTTAATTACTAAAAATATTTCAAAAATATTTTTTCACATATAATGCAAGATAAAAACAAGAATGTTTCAATGTCTTTTACACTAAAGATTACCAATTGATAGTACCTCCTTCAGATATTGTTTTCTTGTTCTACCAATATTCATGTAAGGAAAAAACAAGTAAAAACGGTTAAAAAAAAAAAAAAAAAGCAAGTGAACATTTAAAGGAATGTGTTGATACACTCCCTGAGACACGAATGGTGTGTGGGTGTATGCATGCATGCATGCGTGTCTATATTTAAGTAAATGTATAAGTGCAAAGGCATGTTTCATTGCATTTGAGTTACCCACATTTGGCCTCATTACAAACTGAAGTATCCTAAAAATTCAGTCAGTAGAAATATGGACAGCAGACACAGAAATGGGCCTGTAAAACAGCAAGGTAAGAAAAGGGAAATCTTAAGCGTCATTTAAAAAAAAAGTGTGGTGTACTTTAAACCAAAATATCAATATATGAAGATCATTCATGCGTCTGCACTGCATTCATAGTACAAACTTACCTGCAAGATGGACATAACTGGAGGAGTGTTGTGCTGTAAACGGAGAGTTATGTGGTTTTAAAACAAATGTTCTTGAATATCAAACTTGAATCATGCAGAAGAATTTGTTTTAAATACCTCTGACTTGAAACTCCATGGTCAGGATGCCTCCATTTGGATCAGGTTCAAATTCAGTGCTTCTTGATGTACATGGAGTCTTGGATAGTTAAGAAGAGTCTTAGTGGAGTCGGTAATCTATTTAAAACTACAATAGCATTAAATTGCCACTGATACTCACCGGCTGACAAAACAGCTTCTCCCCGTCACATACTTGGACCTCACAGTGGAGCCACACAGTGGACACTTTCTCTAGCCGCTGGAAGCGGAACGAATTGAACTTGAACATGGACCGACTGTCTTTGGCATTTTCAAATATGCTGACTGTGTTGTCTAAGGAGCAACTGTGAACCAGGAGCATATATATATGTATATATATATATTACCCAGTGAGCAGTATTGATTCACACTGACACGCATTCTACCTAATATGTTTGAATTGACAATAAAACCTTACCTGTTCTGAATTAAAGTCCACCTTTTCTTGTCTGTTGAATATGGAGTAGGTGTTGCCCAGCAATTTGTTATTACTACTTTGAATCTATAAACATTAAAGAGTGAGTCCTTTTAACTGACTACTAAGTGAATCTGTGTATTTGATCAAATCTAGACTCCTTTCTTTTGAGCAACTCACCTGTTACTCAGTCCTTTTGCTTCAATGCCAATGAACACTTCTGATCCGATTTCGGATGTGTCAATCACATACGGTGCATCTTTTGCGTAGAGGAACTTTGAGTTCTATAAAACCACAAAATTCACAATCAAATATATAACACAATCAGTTATATACAGTTAACATTCATAAAAATTAAAAAAAATACATATATAGTATTTATATAATATAAATGACCCCACAATATATACATTTAGATTTTTAACACCATTACAATCCATAGTTTTTTTAATGTATAGATTGTAGTGCACTACACAAACCATAAAATTTGACCTTTATACAAAATGTCACAAATAAAATGGGGAGGAAATTTTCCTTTTGTACTTTTGAGAAAAGCTGAAGTACTCACTGTGAAGACGTTCATAGACAACTGAGACTTAAAAGAACCTAAACTCCCGTTGTTGACATAAACTGTTGCCACTCTGGAAGAAGCAGAGGGTTTAGTAAAGACGCTGCAAGTCAACGGTCAGAACGCACAGGTTCCATGAAATCTACACCTGCTGGACTTGACGTCCGTGTAACGGGGTCTACCTTTGGCTAAACACAGCATTGTTGACCAGATAAGCCGCTTTATAAGTGCAACTGAACGTGTAGTTGACAGGCTGGTTCCGGACAGTGAGTGAGGAGTCGTTGGATACAATTGAGTTGTAGAATATATACCGTGGGTCTTTGCCTCCTACATACTGAAAGGAAAGTAGATACATTTTAGCGCTATTTTTAATGAAATAACAGTTGGGATATATCAAACCAATCAAATGTCTCACCTCAGACAGGGTGCCGCAGTATGAGTGATTCTTAGGAGTGAGGTCTGGGATGGTAAAACGATAGAAGCCCGGAGTGTTAATTCCATTGTAGCACATGCCGCCCAGGGACAGCTGGCCAATCTCCCATCCATATGGACATTCTGGCACATTTGCAATGATGGCATTGGGAAAACATGACACCATCACGTAATCTGAAACAGGCGACAAATTGGTCTGTCAGGATTATCTACCCGATTAAATCATGCCAACAACAAATACACGGCCCTTTGATCCACACTGAGAGGAAATGTTTACAATATGCTTATTTCACATTTACCAGCTTTCTGAGGTGCACAGGCCCACGTCATGGGGAGGAGAACCAAGAGAACACCAACAGCTGCCATTTTCTAATGCAGAACATTGAGAATTTACATTTACCTAAAATATCACTCATGACCTGAATTGTCTATCTATACATAATTGTCAGATTATTTTCAATGCAAAAGCACCATAATATTTGAATTATAATTAATGTTCATACCATATCCAATCCAGAAGTGTTGGCTCAGGTCTCTAGCAGAAGGTTTGCATGGTTCCTGTGTGGTTCTTCTGCATGTAAATTATAAATCCTAAAAGCAGAGTTCATTGAAGACAGCACAAGAGCTGCTTTATATGTCCACAGGTAGGCAGTAACCCCCCTTGCTTCTTTGGTCAGCCAGTCTGGTGAGGCCTTTTGGTGATAGCATTGTGAAGGAGAGCACAAAAAGCTCTCTGTGCTGGCCAGACATTGACTTTTAAATGACCAATGTCTCAAGGGGAAGACCATTTTCTCAGCTTTTAATTAAAAACATGGCCGTTTCACTTATATATATTTTTTTTACATAAAAATCATCTCCCAGTAATGTTTCAGCCCTTCACATGTGTTTTTGATAGGAACTTGGTGGTCTCGTGGTGTCATTCTCGCCTGCAATTTTTGGGTTCTACTCAAAAATCTAATAGATATGGGCATCTTCTTAGGGAGTTTGAAAATGGGCTTCCAATTTAGACTCACTCCAGGTTATGTAATACTTCACAGTCTCTGCCAGGCATCCATGCTGATTAGTGGATTGCCATCAGAAGTTACCTAATTTGCCCCAGTCGTGCCAGACTGCCTCTTAAAGAAGCACAGTGTCATTAAGGTCAGTCTCATTGAGCTAAGCCAAAACAGATCCAAAAGTAATACAGCTGTGCATCTTCATGCTCTTGAGTGAAAAGACTCATTAAGATTCTAAGAAAGTTTCAAATGTCAAGAACGGAACTTTTGTAGAGTGCAAAATAGAAGTAAAATGTCATAACAATGATGAAGCATTGTGGTATAGACATCTCTCAACCCTTTTCAGGAAGTTACAATGAAACTTAAGTCAGGAAACAAGCTTTTTCCGGAACCACATGAGTCAGACGGCGGCAGGAGCACTTAGATCGGTGATATACCACCCAAGTCATCACCTATATGAACTGGTACTGTCACACTCCCTGAAAACATCACACTGGGGAACAAGCGCACAAAGGGCCTTTAAGATTTCCGTGATCAAACATACGAAAAAGAATGTATGGATGGGGCCCATATAGATCAAGATGGCCTCCGGATAAGGTAAGAAGCCTGAAGACAAGCACACAAAATCTGATAGTCAAAGGATGTGCCATTCACAGAGATTGTGTTTCAGCCTCTAAGGACAGCAGGGCACTTAGGGAAGCAGCATTTATCCTCAGACAGTGTGTCTCCTTCAATTTTAGAACAGGAGAGTATCCCTGTTTAGCCTTTCTTCATGTGTATGAATCATGAATACAGGGTCAGCCTGTTCAGTTTGGTCGCATTGATGTCAATAGGTTTAACACAATTAAAACTTAATCTGTGTGGCAGACAGATGTGTTTCAAACCCCATGAGGCACTGTGTTCAATTATAAAGAGCAAAATTATAGTTCATTATCCTCTGATGTAGATTAGGTAAATTAAGTAATATTTTAATATTAATAACATTTAATACAATGACCAAAATAATGACAAAATAAAGGCACAAAAATTAAAACAAAACACAAAGCAAATCAACATCAGTCAAAATCTTAATCGGTCTTGTTTTGAACTAAAAACGTAATTCATACAACAATTTATATGTATCTGTTAAGCAAAGCTGTTAAAAGAGAATATACAGTATCTAGAATTGTTTTTTTTTTTTTTACCACATTTTTAACTTGTTTTTCATTACATTTATCTTGTTTCTAAAACAATTCCTAAAACAATACTGTGTAAAACATTAAGAATTATATAGAATAATAGTGAATATATCTTATATTTTTACTTTTCACTAATTATGTTACATAGTTAAGATTATTAATTGCACTTGTCTTGTTCTAAGGATTTTTTAGACAAATATACTCCTTAATTTTTGCAGTGTCATAAAAAGAGCATATTAGGCCTTGATCATAAACAACAAATTTTATATTTTAGAAAAAAACGTTTAATGATGTTACAGAGAGATACAAAGACAGTGTATCTTTGTAACAATAACAGTTTTTATAAGATCAAAACATACAGAGCCAAAATTAGCTAATTACAAGTGCTAATGTAAAACGATCAGGTGCAGATAGCAAAGGAACAGATATCCCACGTGATAAAATTATAGCACAGCAAAGGCTACTTTCACTTGTGCTCATTACCATGAGAATGAAAGCGACCAATGGGATACATTAGAGTGCAATGCCTGAGAGAAAACTATGGCAGATGCAAATCAACTCTGAGGCGCAGAGCCCAGGGACAGCTAGCGTTACAGCTGATTATGAAGAGCCTTCCAGGTGTTCAAGCTGTTCAGGTGTCCTGAGACTTCATTGTGTTACGTAATATCGGGTGTTCATGCCGTACCAGAAGCAATGGTAAATATTTGTGCTATCTTTCATTCATTGTGAGGCTTCAAACAGACGATCACCTGCAAAGCACTGATTCTTGGTGGCCTTTAGCTCCATTTGCAGAGGCGCTTTCATCCACTACTTAACTTTAAAAAAATCAAACTGTAACCAGAAACAACTTTGGTGCTTAACACATTGAAGGAATTTTTTTTTTTTATATATATACAATGAATGAGTTTTTACAATGAAATCATATCTAGGGACCAGAATATATAGGGAGGGCTCTAAATTTGGGCAAATAGGTCACCACCTTGAACAGATGTTCTTAAACAGGAGGCCCACTAGGTGGCATCAGCAAACTTCCAAGAAGGCTTCAAGATGACTTTAAAGGGATAGTTCACCCAAAAATAAAAATTCTGTCATTTACTCACCCTCTCAAGTTTGAGTTTCTTTGTTCTGTCGAACACAAAAGAATATATTTTAAAGAATGTTAGTAACCAAACAGTTTCTGGTCTCCATTGACTTCCATAGTATGAAAAAAAAATACTATGGAAGTTAATGGGGACCAGAAACTGTTTGGTTACTAACATTCTTTAAAATATATTCTTTTGTGAGCAAAGAAACTCATACTTGAGAGGGTGAGTAAATGATGACATAATTTTTATTTTGGGGTGAACTATCCTTTAAAATGAAACAAGCATTAAAATAAGCCAAAACAACTCAAATCAATACATTTCTTTAATTGATGCCCTCAGCAACTTTTTTTTTGTTTTTGAAAAACCTGGAAGGAAGCCTAATTTTGAAAGTGTGATTTCTAGACCTGGTGAAGTCATTATATATATTATATATAATAAAAAATATTTTATTGGGTAGAACTTGAGTAAAAAATATTAGTAACTGAAAAAGTCATGGAGACTTCAAATATTGTTGTAGACAATGGTTGACCTATCCTAGCAAATGCTTAACAGTGGGATGAAAATTCAGAATTCGGAACCATAATGTTGTATATAGCGTTTATATAATGTATATGTTGTATATAATGCATTTACTACTTTAAGTAAATTACATTTATTTATAGCTGTAAATTAAATATTATTATGTGTACATAAGTAAATGTAATTTACTTTTTTTCAATTTGGCATGAAAATATATTTTAGTTTTCTTGAAAGAGGGACTATTTAAACAATTCATTATGGGGAAAAGGCTATATTTATAGCTTTATATCAGCACGTAAAATATCAAAGCATCCCTGTATGAAAACCACACAAGCAGTTACATGTGGTTAACATCCTTTGCATAAGCCTTCGTTCCTCTACTCTGGACAACAAGGGGGAAAAGAGGGAAATATTCCCTTTAGAAGAAAAAAACAATACATTTAATCACTCTTACCTAATCTTGAAATTTAGGACAGATAAACTGCCATAGCTTGCAAAAACAGACAAGAAGTGATGAGAAAGGGCAATGATGCCTGATCTGTGACTGTCCAGAGTGCTGTTGACAGCACAGTAACAAAAATGAATGCCCATTGACAACAATTAATTTGTTTAAATTTGTTTATTTATTTTTAAATGTGAGAAGTGCTTGAAAGTGCAAAACTCCTGTAGGGTTCTTCACTGTCAAAAGTCAAAAGAGGCTAGATAAATGTCTATAATATTCTGGTTGCTAGATATGACTTGATTCCCTCTTTAAAGCCACAATATGTAATTTTTCGCAGCTAGAGGTCGGTTATTCAAAACAAAGGTGTAGCTTGACGACACCTGGATTTCGCGGGGCTTTTATTATGCCACAGATGACGCTTCTTCTGCTCATGCTTATGTTGGGGAATGCAGCACTGTTTTATCATATTAGATAGATACATTTGAGTGTAGTGAAAGTTATGTTATAATGCTACTCTGTGCATTCGCTCTGCGCTACTATGAGACACTTGTTCACACTGCAGTAAGCTAGATAATAGACATGGTATTTGCGGTAAATCAAGAAAACGAGATTTAAACAACAAGACTAACTGTGTTGAGCTATATATAACAATGATTCGTTTTCTGTCGATGAATGTATCCAAACAGTTGCTCACCTGTCTAATAAAACACAATGTATTAAAGCGTCTTTGGTGTTTCCATGGTTTCTACAAAATAAAACCAGAAATCGAGGGTAACGTGTGTATGATGTCATTGACAGGCGACGCACAGACACGGTCCGTGTCCTGGTTAAAATTGCTTATTAAACATTCGTGAAAACATTTGGGATAATGTAAGTAAACAAGTCAACAAAATATATAACATTGTTCTAATGGTTTTTGGATATTTTAATCAAAAAAAATCTTACATATTGTGCCTTTAAGTCTATGGAATTTTAATGGGAGGAAAGTCCTAAGTCTTTGTAAGAGAGAAATCCACATGAGATATTTATTACTTGTCCAGTGACAAGAAGTTTATGTCCTTGAAACCCAAAACCTCCCTCTTTTCCACAGACTATGACATAAGGATAAATGTTGGTATACACAATAATTAAAGAGGAACGTGTCCAGAATATATATGCAAATGTTCTTGTTCCTTTGTGAATACACAATTTAGACCCAGCAGGATGTCTGGACAAGACTTAAAAAGACTGCTTGGAGACATCAACACTGCATTTAGATTAGTAAGGTGAATTTCATGCAAATAGTTCTCTTTAGAAGTTCTACCATGGAGCTTATTCTTTATCATAAGATCAAGCTCATACAATGTTTCATTTAATGTGCAGCGATCATCTGCTAGGAGATGTAATCATATTGTAATCCTTCACACTAGAAAGCAAATATATTAAATGCGTAAAGTTGTTTGTTATATTGTTTTAATTTGTATATCTAGGCAGATAGCATTTATCAAATGATTGTCTAAATTAATATACATGCCCTCCTGAGACACAACATATAATTTTAATCACTGTAATCACCTTTTGTTTTTATTAATATCTCTGAAATCATACATGCCACTGCTTTAAAGGCTCAAATTCACACCCTCACTCTAAACCTGCCTTCTAAAGACATCTCAGCGAATGTGCGTGATGGTGAAAAATGAGAGAGAGTGTTTCTGATTGGCTAGTTTGCTGACTGAATTTCCTACAACATAAAATACATTATGAAATTTTAAATCATTATAATGAGGACGTCATTCTACGTCATTATTATTTGAAAGTTTCTCATTAAGAGATTACATGTAAGGTGCTAGTAAGTCACTATATTTGTTAACCCTTTACATTAAAATTGGCATGAAACAGAAGTTGCGATAGTCTTTTCTTCCAGATCGTGGTGTATATCTGTGTGAAATGGCTTCTCGAACAAGAATTTTTTTTAGGGCGGGACTTGATTTTGTCAATTGGAAATAGAGTGCGGCAGGTATGATATATAGTGTCAACCAAAACACCCGGAAAAGAACATTTTAGCACTTCCTTTTCCAATGTCCTGATGTGAATGGGTTTTTTGGTTAAATGTCTGAAATAAGGTCTGTGGTTAACAAGATAAGCTCAAGATATTCTCAAGTACTATTCTACAATACATCAGTAATGCCCTATTGTGATTTTTTTTTTAAAACTGGTCTTGAAAAGTTGATACAAGTTTTTGTCCATCAAGAGAATTTTCACAGATGAACACAACTTTTATTAATTTTGAAGCCTAAATTCAGTCGCCAGAAGTAAAAAAAAAAAAAAAAAACTAAAAGGTAGGCTATAGCGCATCCAGAAAGTATTCACAGCGCTTCACTTTTTCCACATTTTGTTATGTTACAGCCTTATTACAAAATGGATTAAATAATTTTCCTCAAAATACTACAAACAATACACCATAATGACAACATGAAGTTTGTTTGAAATCTTTACTCATTTAAAAAAAAAAATATATATATATATATATATATATTCACTTGTACATAAGTATTCACAGCCTTTATTCAATACTTTGTTGAAGCACCTTTGAGTCTTTTTGAGTATGATGCTACAAGCTTGGCACACATATTTTGGACAACTTCTCCCATTCTTCTTTGCAGGACCTCTCAAGCTCCATCAGGTTGGATGGGGAGCGTCGGTGCACAGCCATTTTCAGATCTCTCCAGAGATGTTTAATCACTGAAAAACATCCTCACAGCATGATGCTGCCACCACCATGCTTCACTGTAGGGATGGTATTGGCCAGTTGATGAGCGGTGCCTGGTTTCCTCTGGACATGACGCTTGTCGTTCAGGCCAAAGAGTTCGATCTTTGTTTCATCAGACCAGAGAATTTTGATTCTCATGGTCTGAGAGTCCTTCAGGTGCCTTTTGGCAAACTCCAGGCGGGCTATCATGTGCCTTTTACTGAGGAGTGGCTTCTGTCTGGCCACTCTACCATACAGGCCTGATTGGTGGAGTGCTGCAGAGATGGTTGTTCTTCTGGAAGGTTCTCCTCTCTCCACAGAGAAACGCTGGAGCTCTGTCAGAGTGACCATCGGGTTCTTGGTCATCTCCCTGACTAAGGCCCTTCTCCCCCGATCGCTCAGTTTGGCCGGCCGGCCAGCTCTAAGAAGAGTCCTGGTGGTTCCAAACTATTTCCATTTACGGATGATGGAGGCCACTGTGCTCATTGGGAACTTCAATGCTGCAGACATGTTTCTGTACCCTTCCCCAGATCTGTGCCTCGATACAACCCTGTCTCGGAGGTCTACAGACAATTCCTTGGACTTCATTGCTTGGTTTGTGCTCTGACATGCACTGTTAACTGTGGGACCTTATATAGACAGGTATGTGCCTTTCCAAATCATGTCCAATCAACTGAATTTACCACAGGTGGACTCCAATCAAGTTGTAGAAACATCTCAAGGATGATCAGTGGAAACAGGATGCACCTGAGCTCAATTTTGAGTGTCATGGCAAAGGCTGTGAATACTTATGTACATGTGATTTTTTTAGTTTTTTCGTTGTCAAAACTTTCAAACAGACTTCTTTCACATTGTCATTATGGGGTATTGTTTGTAGAATTTTGAGGAAAATAATGAATTTAATCCAATTTGGAATAAGGCTGTAACATAACAAAATGTGGAAAAAGTGAAGCGCTGTGAATACTTTCCGGATGCACTGTATAAACAAACTACACCACGGTCCCACGAATTCAATGTCACCATCACTGAGCTTCTGACAACTCTTTCAGTTTTTTACCTAAAAAACATTCTCCCAGAAAGTTTGAGTTAGAATAGTTTATAAGAGCACAATTATAAGCATAACAAGGCTGTAAAAGTGGACTGAGCTTACCTGTTTGTCGTGATGATGTTTAATCTCCATGACAGCCTCTGTAGTCCCATTTAGCCACTTGTTAGAAACCGAATTTTTCAAGACATGTAACAGCTTAAAAAAATCATTGGGGTAATATTGATATATTTTACATCAGTGTCTTGTGTTAAAGGGTTAGTTCACCCAAAAATGAAAATTCTTTAATTAATTACTGACCCTCATGTCATTCCAAACCCGTAAGACCTTCGTTCATCATCGGAACACAAATCAAGATATTTTTGATGAAATCCGAGAGCTTTATGACCCCTCCATAGACAGCAATTTAATTACCACTTTCAAGGCCCAGAAAGGTAGTAAAAACATCGTTAAAATAGTCCATGTGACTCCAGTGGTTCAACCTTAATTGATTACAAAATTTCTTCTCATCTGTGTCAGTCTCCTACACAGTTTACGTTGGCCAGCTCCTGCATCAGCATCACATGCATGCGTCGTGCTGCTCACGTGATGGTGTTCTGGCGTAACTCCGACCTAACTCGGAAGTGCTGCACTATATTTACTACTAGGAGACTTACACAAATGTGAAGAATTTGTTGAAAATTTTTTTTTTTTTTTTTTGCGCACAAAAAGTATTCTCAAAGCTTCATAAAATTAAGACTGAACCACTGTAGTCACATGGCCTATTTTAACGACATCTGGCCTACCCTTCTGGGCCTCGAAAGTGTTAATTAAATTGCTGTCTATGGAGGGGTCAGAAAGCTCTCGGATTTCATCAAAAATATCTTAATTTGTGTTCCGAAGATGAACGAAGGTCTTACGGTTTTGGAACGAAAACCTGGCATGAGGGTGAGTAATTAATTAATGACAGAATTGTCATTTTTGGGTGAATTAACCCTTTAACCAGACCTTATTTCGGCCATTTAACCAAAAACCCATAAAAAAAAACACTTCAGGACAATGTGCTAAAATGCTAACTCATTTCCGCGTCTTGGCCTACAAATTTACGTCTTCTTCTTCTTCTTTTTTTATTTGCGGCAGACTAGACGCATCATTGGCGTATTGCTGCCCTCCTCAGTTCATTTTAAAGAATTCATAGAACTATTAGATTACATCCTTGTATATAATCCAGTCCGGTGCAAAAAGTGGATAACAATTTTTGTTGCCTCATATTCCTTATTACAAAGTAATGATTTTAATTAATTACTCGAAATTCCAGTTTCCAACAGCTCTGCGTACATGTCATTTCTTTCTGTACAATGACAAGGACAGTCCATTAATGCATGGAACACAGTTTCTACTTCTCCACATGTACATCTGCCATCTGGATGTTTTCCAACCATTGCCAGCCCATAATTTAATGCACAATGTCCCAACCTAAGTCTAGTTATAACCACACTATCCCTCCTTCCTAAACTTGTATTTATTGAATGTTTCACTGTTGACTGAATAGAAAAATAGTGTCTGCCTTTATTTCCCTCTTCCCATTCTTTTTGCCATAAATTCATTACAAATTTACGTCATACCTGCACCATTGCTGTGATCTCATATGAGTGACAGGTTGTCCCGCCCTCACGGCAGTAAACACATCATCAGAGCAGAGGGCACATTAAAAAAAAAAAATAATAATAATAATAATGATGTGCGCAGTGTTACGAAGTAACAACAGATAAATCATTTATAATAAATACTGCAATATTCCATAAAAAACAAGAATTGTCAATGTTGATTTCATGGTGACTTTAAAAAAAATAGTATCACAACCTTGTTAGCTGGGCCTCAACTTTTCACACATTCTAACTACGACCCTTAGTGGCTCTATTAAGAATTACACCGCTGCCATGACAGCGTAAGGCAGGCGGAATAAACTCAGCTGTCATGCATCTTTCCCCTCTGTTCAGTGTCTGGCAAGTGTAGTGCTGTGCCGGTTGTGTGGTGGGCAGTTTCAAGGACGATAGCAGGTTCACAGTACGCTAAAGAGGGCAATTTCAACAGTGATGGCGCATCAAAGGCATATTCTTGAGGTAAAACTTTCCTCTTTGCATACCACGCTTTGTCTTCGGATTTCGCTCAGTTTAATGCACAATGAGGGTGGGCGCAGGGTTAGTTAGCAAGCTAGCATAAGGGAAGGGGGTTGCTCACTGAGTAAAGCGATGCAGCGAACATGCCTTTAAATCCAGATGAAAATAAATGATGATGATTTGGGGTTGATCGCAAACGTAATGGCAAGCATCATGTATCTTAAACACATTTTTCACATAAAAGCCCCAACGCCGTCGCTTTAATTAAAACACCGTTTACAGTTGCAGTGGTTGGACATGCAGTGCACTGCTTTCAGGACGAAACGTGACTGTGCAGCATGCGCTCATGGGATAAGACTATTCTTGGCAGTTTGCTCGAGCTCAACGTGGTTGAGTTGACAAAAAATACTCAAAGGCATTCAGACAGACTAGCATGCAGCTACAGTAGCGCGAGTCTTGACCAAAGCGGAGGCGCGTGCGTCCCTTTCAAACGGCGTTCAAGGTGCGAATGGGGAACAAAAAACTTACATATTAAGTATTTTTTCAAACAAATGGTCAGTGAAAGATGCTTTAACCTTCAGAAGATGTTAATGGTCAACCTCAGGAGGTCTAACAAAATATTATATTAAAGGGTTAGTTCACCCACAAATGAAAATTCTGTTTCAAACCCGTAAGACCTTTGTTCATCTTCAGAACACATATTAAGATATTTTTGATTTAATCCGAGAGCTCTCTAAGCACTCCATAGACAGCAATTTAATGACCACTTCCAAGGCCCAGAAAGGTAGTAAAGACATCGTTAAAATAGTCCATGTGACTCCAGGGGTTCAATCTTAATTTTATGAAGCGACGAGAATAGTTTTTGTGCGCAAAAAACAAACAAAAATAACGACTTTATTCAACAATTTCTTCTCGTCTGTGTCAGTCTCATATGCAGTTTACGTTGGCCAGCTCCTGCATCAGCATCACATGCATGCCTCATGGTGCTCAAGTGAACAACCAGAAGCTACACTGTATTTACTACGTCAACAGCGTAGGAGACTGACACAGATGAGAAGAAATAATTGAATAAAGTCGTTCATTTTTGTTTGTTTTTTCGCACGAAAAGTATTCTCAACGCTTCATAACATTAAGGTTTGAACTACTGGAGTCACATGGGTGATTTTAACCATGTCTTTATTACCTTTCTGGGCCTTAAAGTGGTAATTCATTTGCTGTCTATGGAGGGGTCAGAAAGCTTTCGGATTTCATCAAAAAATATCTTGATTTGTGTTCCGAAGATGAACGAAGGTCTTTAGTAATGTAAATTACTGAACGAAGTAATTAATGACAGAATTTTCATTTTTGGGTGAACTAACCCTTTAAGCAGTTTTGTCTATTTCTCTATTTATTTAATAGGGTTTGCCATTTTATGTTTAATATCGAATTATGTGATTTATTATTATTTTTTTTTCTCAAAATTAAATCAATAAAATATATACAACTGAAAAATATATTTTAAAAAACCCAAAATGGTAGCTTAAATTAAAGTTTTTCACTTAGACTAATGAAACTCGAACAAAATGTTGATTTGTAGTTAGTGGATCAGGTCAAAAACACCATTTAGATTGATAATAGTTTATTTAACTTATCTGTCAGATGTCATGTCGAAACAACATGACCATTGTCCCTCTAATGTCACAGGACTCCAAGGTCTTGCATATTGACACAGGACCGTTATATTAACATTTGGTCTTCCCCCATGGTGCATTTAGTTGACACGTGCCATGTAAAGTCCCTCTCATGGAAGGATTCAGGAAACAAAATTATATAACACAAAATGCTAAGTAACATTTTAATGCCAAATAATGTAAGTATGGCTATTGTTTTCTAATTTAAATAAATTACATTTATCTAAGTAAGTTATATTATTATGAAGCTTAAGCTTTGCCTATTTTTAAATATGATGTAATCGGTAACACTTTACAATAAGGTCTCATTTGTTAACATTAGTTAATCTAATAACTAACATCAACTAACAATGAGCAATATTTGTTACTGTATTTATTAATATTTGTTAACATTAGTTAAACTGTTCATTGTTTGTTCATTTTAGCATTAACTAATGTTAAAAAAAAAAAATTTGATTTTAGTAATGTTTTAGTAAATGTTGAAATTAACTCTTTAAGATAAATGCTATAGAGTTCATTCTTAGTCCATGTTAACTAAAGTTGTTAACTAATGAAACCTTATTGTAAAGTGTTACCATGTTATCTTTTTTTTTTATTTAATTCATTGTTTTGACTTGAGGGTTAAACTATTAGAGACATTTATTTTTGTTTAATTTAAAGACTGCATGAAATAAGTTCCTATTTGTTTTCTAAATGCATGTTATAGATCTTATTGTGCACAATTTTTCCATGCAAATGTTTAATTTTTCAATTTTTTAACCTCATAATGTTTAATCAGTCATAACTGTTTAAAAGTCATAACTGGATCCTCCGATAAATATACCAGACTTCTCTCTGATGTATACAGGACTTCTCCAATCATTTAGTCCGCTTAAACTCCACCCCTTCAAGCTCACAGTCATCTGCCTCACCCACGTCTCGAAATCCAATCAACAACCAACGCATTGAACCAAGTCCCTGGCCTACATTTGTTCATTTTTGTTAATCCGTTACACTTGAATGTACGTCACAATGCAGAAGAAAACATCTGTTGCTACTTCCTTTTCATAGTGAATTTAAATATTAGGTATATGCAGTACCATGTTCAGTGAGCATGACTTATTTTTCCTTTTAAACTTAATTCTGATTTCTCCCCTGATTTTTTTTATTTTTTATTGTCTAACTATAATAACCAATTTCTCAAGGTATTCATTATTCTGTAATAGTTGATACTTCCTTCATGTTATTAAATTCTATGACCTGTCTTTTTGACTACTGATTGACAAATGAATACTTAGTAAGCTTCTGAATAATAGGTTTTTCATTGAGTATGTTGTTATGATTCAGATGATTTCAATACGATGTTTGATTTATCATTGCCTTGTTTTACAGTTCAGATGAACAGATTGCGAGATGGATTAACCCACTGGCCTGCATTGCTGGTGGATTTACTCATCACATTCGATTATGTTTAAAAGCAGGTGGCAGCTACTCTGTCTTAAAGCACCATTGCCATGGAGTGTGTGTTTGTTGGACAGTCAGGTGCCCATTTTTTTCTCCATAAGAAAATGTTCAAGTCCATATTGAAAACAAGCTGCATGGCTCGAATTTGGCACATAGTAGATGACCTTAGTTGTTGTAAAGCCAGTAAGGACTGCTTTAAAAATGTAGACCATACAGGATTTTTCCAGACAAGGCCTATTCTGCAACTTTTTTAAGATTCACAGCAAATCCAGGGCTATTTTTCACTTTGTCTCTCTGAGCAGGTCTCCTTTCTGCAAGCTTTGACATCCAGCCAGACTCTCACAGAAAACCCGGTCTTCTCTTCTTCTTTTCTCATCAGTGCTCTGGTCTCCTATTGGTGTAGATCACATCAGACAATGCAGGCAGGGCTTCCAGAGTTCAATGAACTCTCATTTAGCAGCTGCGATATGGCTCGCTGTACACCTCTCTCTCTCTTTCTCTCCAGGCCCGTTCAGCATGTGCTCTGCGTCTTGCTTGAGGTTGTTATTCTTTGTGGAAGAGATTACCCCATCTTTTCCCCCCTTTCCTCATGTCAGCTTGGTTTGCTCCAGTCATTCATTCAAAGACCCACTCTTCTGCTGACCCACTTTCACCCTAATGAGAGCATGTGATTGAGTGATCTTAATTACATTACAGTTAGCCAAGAACTGTGGGCAAAATGTAATTAAAGTATATTTTATTTTTTGCCTTTTTAACACTTGCTTAGTTTTCAAGCACTTCGTAACCACTTTTGTGGTTCATTCACATATTTTAGAGGGGGATAGCTTTTAAGGGACAATTATGACAAGAGATGCACAATATATATGTTTCTTATCGGTTATTAATTGATATTACGTTTATTGGTAACAGTCTATATTGGATATTTAATTGTGCATGCTAATTACATTCACATTACTTTGCTGTCATCTAACGCTCACTTAAAATAAAAATTTAAAAACACTAATTTAGTAAAGCTGTTAAATGTTATCTTTAGCAAATCTCAAAATGAATATCCATTTTTCATACTGTAAATTACAATGTTGTGATGCCTAAATTAATACATTTTTTGTGTTTTATTTTTAATTTATTTATTACATTTCATATTAGCCATTTATCGGTTATCAGCTATAACATTAAAATAATTGATATTTCGACACATTGCATTACAACAATAATCAAAATGAAACAAATCCTTAATCCATTTGTTTACGCATGATGCACAAGAGAATCAAGAAAAACATGCCACAGCCTCAGTGTATTCGACCAATGGACTAAGCGGTCCCTCTGCGGCTTCAGTAATGCCCTTGTGAGCTGCTGATGGGGTGTTTTTGAAGAAGTGCAGTCACAGAGGAAATAAGAAGAACCCATTATAATGGAGACAACTGTAAACTGTGTTTGACAGTGGAGGAAGTGAAACGCCGCACCTTTGTAGATCATGCCGGTTTTGACGATTGATGCACTTCCTCCTCCTGTCACAACCAAATGTTGATTAGAAAGATTAACATATGTAAGGTTCAAATAGTTTTTGCTGAGATGTTTCTTGATGCACTAAACATGTGCAGATATCTCATGAGGGTACATTCTGCACCCGTAAGTTGGCACAAGCTTTTTTTCCACAGCACGTCTTCCATAAATATATTGCTTTGCAAGACCTCTAGCTCCATTCGGTTTTGTTGTGACTACCACCCTTGCAGTTTACCTCTGACCTGGACAGCTGCTATATAGTATGCTTCAACAGCCCTCCCTTTTTATTACCTTTTTTCCGCAGACAAGAGGCCCTAGCCCTTTAACATGACACAGGAGAGTAGACTCTCTCATCCACTGGTTAGCAATGTATGTAGGAGCATGACGCCCAGGACGTTATGATAGAGATGCAGAGGTAATAAGAGTGGCTGTGTCCTCATCGCACATGTGCTCAGTTTGGCAACCGTGAGGTTATTTTAGCTGAGGTGTCTCGTGTGCTTTGAGCTGTTGTCAATACTGTCAGTTTTCTTTACCCCAAGGCAGTGAACCATGTAAACTGAGCCATGATGCATTTATCTCCAATCAAACTTGTTTTGTTGCCGTTCTTCCCGAAATCTTTGTCAAAATGATCAGCTCACCTTAAAACCACGTCAGCAGGTTTGGTGAGCTTTATTTGTTTGCTGTGATTGGTTTGAACGCATCATTCGACATTCCTGTCATTCAACTGCAGCTGAGCTGGAGGTGCCGTGCAGAATAGATGGCACAATGGTTTCGCATTCTGGCTTTCCGTGGAATATTTTGCCGGCTGCAGTAATCTATTGTGAAAAGCTGTAATCAGAGCTCGTCCGTGCTTTGACCTACAGCACAGAGGGTGGCAATGTACTGGCTCTCATTCTCTGTTTTTCTTTTCCTCCCACAGTTTTGTTGTTGATGTTTGGTTTGAAGAGAGGGGATGGATGTCCGTATGGTTCTGGGTGGTCCAGATAACATTCTACTGGCCAATAATCCTGACGCAGGAAGTGGCTGTCTGAAGCATCCCTGTGAGGACCAGGTAAGCAAAGAGAAAACTAGGCAAGCATACTAAGGCAAGCATCACTAGCTTGTTTCCTTCCAAAGTTGCAAATTTAACTTAGGCACATAATTGGAATATCGCTTAACACTTTTGTGAATAAAGGCATGCACTGTTTCAATTCCATGTGTTCAAGCAAAATCATAACTTCCTGGGAAATTGGCGCAAAATATGGAAAAAATGGAAGTTGCTGCAATTTTTTGTACATCATAAATTACTTACTACAGATGAAACACAATAAACAATGTATGTTATGTTATCTTACATTCAGAGGCAATGCCTGGTGTTTGGGCCGCTGGTTTGTCCAGTTACCCAATCACATCCTCAGTTGAGGCAAAGTCATGTGATATTTTTGTTGCGGACCGAGGGATTTATTTGGTATATGGGATTCCATTGTAGTTTTTGCACTTCTTCTTAATTGAGTGCATATGTTTTTTTTTAATGCACATTTTTAGAATTTATGCGCATCTTGGCATTTACATCCAGGTTTTTTTTTCAATATCCTAAAATTCAAATAAAAATAGGTGGAAGGAAATATAGCTAGTGTTGTTGGTTTTATGTAGGCTCAGGGATTTAAACATACACTTAAGCCCATAACCTTAAGTCTTAAATCTCAGTGTGTAACTTGTTCTGTGCTGTTTGCACTACAGACATAAATTATACCTCAAATTGTCGAGGAGAGTTGTTTTATTTTGTGATTGTAACCTAATGGCCAATATACGACCCCCAAAAAATCCCATAGACTTAAACAGTAAAGGTGGGATTCGAGACGCACCTTAGGGACCAAAATATCATTAAGACTTAAAGGGTGGGATATTTTGAGTAAGCAATCAACCACCCAGAACACACTAACAACCATGTAGCAACACTCTGGAAACCACCCGCAACTAGTGCGTCTGCGAATTTGATATGACATACGCCACTCAAAATCTAGTTAACATCAGTCATTCAACCTGTATATCACCTGGTATAATTTTAATTGGCAATACCACATTTTTATTTTGGCATATTAACTATTTGGCTGCTTTAACACCAGAGGATTGTTAGCATATGTGTTAAATGTAGCTGTTTTAATTAGAAGGATGCTGACCGAACTGGTTTAAAGTTTGATTATGTTGTATTAGCAATGGTTGATTACCTAATGCTTAAATGTGAGGATAAATCTCTTGGCTTAACCACTATTTACCTAGTATAATAGGTCATAGGTAAAGGTTGTGTTTGTTAATATTAGTTATACATTTAAGTACCATGAACTAACAGTGAACAATATTTTTGCAGCATTTATTAATCTAGGTTAATGTAATGTCTGCGTATGTGAATACAATTTCCATGTTGTATAAATTGGCATTAGTTAATGTATTATGAACTAACATGAATCAACAATGAACAATGGTATATTTATAAATTAAAGGGGACATAACACACAGTTTCTGCCAATCTCATGTTAATCTTGAGTACCTTTAGAGTAGTAGTAGAGTACCTTCATATATCCGAAAAGTCTTTAGTTTTATTAGATTTATAAAAGACAGATACGCTGTACCGCTTCTTTCCGAAAACAGTCGAACTCCTGGAGGCGTGCCGTGGGCAGAGCTAAAGAGTGACAAGCACACACACACAATACATCATCGCATTATCCCTGGATAACTTTTGATTCACTATACGCTCGTATTATTTACATTATATGCACTTACTTTGCCAACAAAGCACATTTGATGCAGTTTTACTCACCGCCTGCGGTTTCGACTCATGACCGGGATCTTTTATCGCTGGGACCGCTCCATCTTTAAGTTTTAAACGATATGCAAATCCAGCGTCGAACTGGGCCTTGTTTATAGAACATTTGTCACCAAAATGTTGATTTCATTGGCTAAAAACAAAATGACAAATCTTTTTTGAGCAGGTCCTGTCCAGCGATGCCGATGACTTCCGTAACCCAAACAAAGCACGTTGATGCGATTGGCATGTTCTTGCTTTCGCTCTGGTTGATGTGTGCGTGCGTTATTCCAGGAGAAGTGCCCATACAAGGAATTCTGTCCTTTATCACCTCATACAGGGCCATACTCTGAAAAAACTTTCCAAAACTTATACAAACCCTGAAGGAGTGTATTTGGCACAGAAATACTCCTTCATACTTCCAACTCAGTGGCCATCCAACTCTTTAACAGTGTAAATAAGTCAGAATGCATGAAATGGCATTAGACATCCCCTTTAACATTAATCTAAAATAAATGCTGTAAAATAATCCTTGTTGTTAGTTCATACCTAATGTAAGCAAATTAAACTTAATGTAAAACATTACCATTTACTAAGAATAACTTGTAGGTGTACCACTGATTTTATGTATAATTTTATGTACCATTAACACTATTTTTCATGTAGGACAGGAGCTCCAGCCCGTCTGTCCTTCGTTCTGTGACCACCACGTGGAAGGAGGGTCTGCTGAACAGAAAGAGACCATTTGTTGGAAGATGCTGTCACTCATGCACACCCCAGAGTCAGGTTAGCTTGTTGAAGCTTTTGGCATATTGACCGAATGCACATTTATGTTTTGCATATTGACTTACTACATTTATGTGTTGCAGGAGAGGCTGTTCAATCCCAGCATCCCTTCTCTAGGGCTCCGTAATGTGATTTACATTAATGAAACGCACACAAGGTAAACATCAATTTCTGTTTGCCATGGGCCTGATGGCTCTAAATACATACCACTTTCTTCCTTTATCACTGGAATACTTATTGCACGTTGCTTAGTTATACACCTTTCTGTTTAGCATAATTCGTTAACATAGTTTAGTTTGTGTTGCGTCATTAATACCATAGTTGAACAGATGTAGTTTTCCAGCAAATCACCCTCTCTGTGTTTACATTCAAGCATCAATTGGAAGGTTGTAGGTTTCTGTGAGGAGTGGAAAGTCAGGAAATAAATTATTAACACTGTTTGTCAGGGGATATTATGTACCTAGATCACATGACAAGGACCAAAGGTGGTCTGATCTGGTACTGCCAATCAGAGGAGGAAATGGACAATCTGTAATACTGCAGGAATAATTTAATATTGTCTTTTAGCAGTTTTTGAAAATAAATGAATGGTTCTTCCAAATGGCTCCAAAATGACAAAAAAAAGCTTCAAAGAGAACTGCTAAAACAGAATCACTGAGTCAACCAAAACACAAGACCGATTTCTGAAACGGATAAAACAGTTCTTGAGTTCAATTCACCTACTGTATGATTCTTTAAAAGATCTTTTGTCATGTTCTACAGAAGGAAGGGTGAACTATTTCTTTATTGACCAATTCAAGGATGAAGTAGATTATTTAAGTCTTTAATACTCTTATCCATACAGTACTGTTTTGTATTTGTATAATGCAGGCACAGAGGTTGGCTTGCACGGAGGCTGAGTTATGTGCTGTTTGTCTTGGAGAGAGACGTCCGGAAGGACATGTTTGCTCGCAATGTGGTGGAAAACGTGCTTAACAACAGCAGGTACCAAGTGTTTATTAAAAGTGAGGAGCAAGTGCAATGAAAAGGGCTGTTTCTAAGCAGCAAATGCATCTTAGCATCCAGATTCATTGTAAGTGTTATTGCTGTAGGCTGGAATGTGCTATTGTGGAGGTAGCGTCCGAGGGTGGTGACGCTGATGCAGAGTCTGGAGTGGATCCCAAAGCTGTCAGTAAAATGAAACGGAAGGCCAGAGGATTCCTGCAGAAAATGGTTGCCAACATCTCACCTGCCTTCATCAGGTGCAGCTTTCACATAATGCTCAATGAGTGCTAAATGAGATGCTAAAAACAAATGTACTTTAATAACAATTTTATTAAATGTTATAATGTCATTTAATATAATACCATTCAGAATTTGGGGGGAGGTAAGGTGAAAGTCTCTTAGTGTCTTATCTAAGGCTGCATTTATTTTATCTCAAATTTACTAAAAACAGTAATATTGTGAAATTGTATTAATATAACTGTTTTCTATTTTAATATATTTTAAAATGTAATTTATTCCTGTGATAGCAGGCTGAATTTTTTAACAGCCATTACTCCAGTATCCTTCAGAAATCATCTTTATATGCTGATTTGGTGTTAAGTTTTAACTTGTTGTTATTATTATTATTATTATTATTATTATTCCAATTATTATTATCGATGTTGAAAACAGTTGTGCTGCCTTATATTTTTGTGGAAACCGTGATACATTTTTTCAGGATTCTTTGATAAATAGAAAGATAGAATATATTTAGAATATACATCTTTTGTAACAAAAATAAGACTTTTCTGTCATATTTGATCAATTTAATGTGTCTTTGCTGAATAAAAGTGGAACTGAAAAAAAAAATATTACTGCCCCCAAACATTTGAATGGTTGTGTATATCATTTTATATTATATTTTAATAGTATAGATTTTAGATTTTTATGGGAGCACTAAGGGAAAATAATAATTTCTATCATTGGATGGGAATAAAGCCTAGTTGTTCTCTCTTTCCTCTGTCTCTTTTAGATTAACAGGATGGGTGTTGTTGAAACTGTTTAATGGATTCTTCTGGAGCATTCAGATTCATAAAGGTCAGCTGGAGATGGTGAAGAAAGCATCATCTGAGGTTAGACATCTGCACAACCGATTCCCGCTCAGCATGAGCATTTTTTCTTATCTGCACTACCACACATACAGTTGCAACTCCCAAAACAGCCACAGATAAAACCATCAGTTGACAAACTCGCTTATTACATTAAGATATACAATTCATTAACAAACAGCAAGTCTATCCACTTCCTTTTTATGTGTATTTAATGTAATCTAATGGGTGGACAAGATGGAGATCTTGAAGTATAACCAACATTTTACTCTGTGTCTTCTAGTACAATGCTCCCCTGGTCTTCCTTCCTGTTCACAAGTCCCACATAGACTACCTGCTTATCACCTTCATCCTGTTCTGTCACAACATCAAAGCACCTCACATTGCTGCTGGCAACAATCTCAGCATCCCCATTTTAAGGTACAAAGTTATAACCTTTTTTTTTTTTTTAACAATAGACAGTTAAACTGATATGTGCATATGACGTGTTTATGGATTGTACTTCCTCAGCACACTAATACGCAAACTCGGAGGATTCTTCATTCGTCGTAAACTGGATGAAACTTTAGACGGGAAGAAGGATGTGTTATACAGATCACTGTTACATGCAGTAAGTTTCCAGAAATGTCATATCATCTTATGTGTATTGATGATAAGACACGATTCAAGTTGTTTCAAAGCAGATTTGCGGAAAATTGAAAAGCCAAAGGTGACAAGGAAACCACCAAAGATTTTAGGTAGTGAAGGGAAAAAAACCATGAAAGAAACCAAACTCAGCTGAGAACCCATCCTGTTCTGTTATTACTAGATGCACATGTTTTTAGTCAGTAGGATTTTTTTTGTTGTTGAAAGAAATGAATACTATTTTAAATAACTTTATAAATTAAATAAATTTTCTATTCATCCTGAAAAAATAAAATGTATCATGGTTTCCACAAAAAATGAAGCTGCACAGCTGTTTTCAACATTGATAATGTTTCTTGAGCACCAAATCTGCAAATTAGACTGATATCTGAAGCATGTGACACTGAAAACTGAAGACTGAAGCCATTGCATGCATAGATTAAAATTTCAAATATATTAAAATAGTAAGTAGTTATTTTATATTGAATAATATTTTACAATATTACTGTTTTTACTGTATTCTTGACCAAATTAATGCAACCATGGTGAGCATAAGAGACATTAAACATCTTACTGACCCCAAACGTTTGAATGGTAACCTTTGATGTAAAAATCTGTAGGATATTATCTTGTGAGCGATGGGACACCGGGGCAGCTGTAAAATGGTCTGCTCTAGTGCTTTAGTTAAAATGACATGGTCATTGTCATTGCAGCGACTGTGGAGAGGCTTGTGATTCGAGGTGACTGTCACAGGATGCTGATGGATTACTTTTACATTATTCATGCTGTCTCCTGTTGTGCAGCACATTACCACAACGGGCTGCTTTAATTACAGGGAATTTGGAAAGGAAGGGTCATGGATCTTAGAGATTGTTATAGTCTTTGGAAATATGTTATGCTTCAGCATTTATTGTTGTGTGGATCATTCTTCTGTTTCCCACTAATTTTCAGTACACAGAAGAATTGTTGCGGCAGCAGCAGTTTCTGGAGGTGTATTTAGAGGGCACGCGCTCTCGCAGTGGGAAGCCATCTACAGCACGTGCCGGCATGCTCTCCATCGTGGTTGACACACTCTGTACCAGCAGCATCCCTGATGTTCTGATTGTGCCTGTTGGTATCTCATATGACCGCATTATTGAGGGAAACTACAACAGTGAACAACTGGTAGGAATCACTGTGGTGAAATTCACCGTTTAAGTTAAAAAATCCACTTATGTTTTTTCCGATACTTTGCACCATAAACACCATCCTCTCTTTGTTTTATAGAATTTAAGTCCCCATGAGAATTTTTCTTTGGCTTTTAGTATGAATATGTTAGTCTTACTGTGATCTATAAGCTAGTGCTTATACACTTATACACATTTACTATTTTCTACATTGTGAATGGCACATAGTGCACTATATAGGGGATAAGGAACTATTCAGACATCAGGGTAAATGAAGTCTGGTTTCACATTAGTGCCATGCGAACCACCGCAGCGTGCACATCACCTGCTCCCATCCAGAGACACGATAGTACAGAGCGGATCATATTGTGCGAGTTGCTGCATACCAGAAAACCTACTGGACCCATTTGAATTTTGCACAGAATGCTGTATTTTAAAGCGATATGCAGGAGATTAGGAGGAGAAACGGTTAGAGATTAGGAGGAAACTGCGGCTTTACCAGACTCTACGCTATTGGCTATTTTAAAAAAAGTGGAAATTACGTCTACACATTGAATAATCCTGTGTGTCAAGGCACTTCAGTGGGCCTTTAAGCTATGAGCTACTGTACATTTAAGACTATATGTAAATGTAATTTTAAAAAATGTAATTGATGCCAAACCTGTCATATTTTAATTTAGAGCTATGGCAGAGGCTAAGATTTTCAGTGAATATTGTCTTTATTTAAAAAATCTCCGTCTGTTCGTCCATCCATCAAAGGAATTATTTTTGTTATTAAAATTTTAAAAGTAAAGTGAATTATAAGAGAAAAAAAACAAATGATTTTTAAAAATGTATTTCTACCTATTTAGGATTATTTTTATTTGAGTGTACAACCCTAGTCTACATAGTACTATACTAAAAGAAATGTAATACTTTACTATTTTTTCAGATAAACAAGGAAAATCCTGTTTTAGCTGAAATCTGTAAAAAAAAAAAATTTCTTCTGTAATTTTAACTTTTCTGTGATCACTGCAAAATGTGTTGTTATTGTTGTGGATGTATTTTCCGTTTTTGCTTAATGTTCTCACTGTTCCCCTTACTTCAGGGCAAACCTAAGAAGAATGAGAGTCTGTGGGGTGTGGCCTGTGGCGTGTTCAGGATGCTCCGGAAAAACTACGGCTGTGTGCGTGTGGATTTCACTCAGCCCTTCTCCCTTAAGGTTAGAGCAGCTCATCTCTGTTTGGCTGAATACATATCAGATATCTCCCCTAATGTCTGGATCGTGCTTCTCTACCACTTTAGGAGTACCTGGACACGCAGCGCAGTCGGCATCTCCAGGCCTCTCTCACGCTGGAGCAGATCCTTCTCCCCACCATCATCGCTGCACAGTATGGCCTTTAGACTGCCAGCCACCAACATAATCATGTGGACTGCTGTTCATTGGTATGTAGAAAGATGTGTGTGGCTAATGGGATTATGTTTTTCTGTGCAGACCTGATCAGGCTGTTTTTAATGGAGAAGATGAGGATCATCTGATTTCTAGAGACTTGTCAGATGAACCCTGGAGGAGGCAGGTCATCAATAACCTGGCCAAGCACGTTCTCTTCAGTAAGGGCAATCTAAAGACCATGATGCATAAACAGTTTCTTGGGCAGTGTGTGATTTTTTTCAAGCATTGAGGGTGGTGGATTGGGCAATTGATGTTTATGTGGGGTCAGCAGATGTATAATGAAAAATAGCAGTACTGCTCATCTATCAACTGCCTGGAAAACTTGCTTCTATATCATGGCCTACAGAACCACTGACATTCAAAATCTGAAAACATGGGCTCATTGTTCAGAACAAAAAGCTACAAAAAGTCTCTTTCTAATATCTAATATCATAATTGGCAAAGAATACCAACACATCTCACCAAACAGCTAGTGAGTGAATCTTACACAGCCTTTCAAGAACATGGGTTTATATTTCACAAGATCAATATAAGAAAATGTTCTATTTTAGGACTATGTTCTATTTTAATATTGCCATTACTGCATTATTTTTATGAAAATCTTTGCTCGTTTCCCCCAAAATTCTAGTTATTTATTTGAGGTTGTTTGGAATTATCATTATTCTCAATGATTCCTGCTATATTTGCATTACTGTAATGCAGTAATTAAAAATTTAAAAACAGTAAAATGTATAAATATAGTTTAAAGATGTCAGGTTTATATTGCTTTGCCATTATAAAAATATTGTGCTAAAATATTACATTCTCTTATCATTCTTTTTCTTTGATTTTTCTTAATGCATATATCAAATTATATTTATTATTTGGATTTGAAATATGGCCCGGACACGTTATATATACAGTACCTGACAGTTTTTGTAGGTTACTGCTGGTCAGTCCTCACCATGGTGGCATGTTGTTCTTGACCAATCACATTCCTCTGTGTTTGAACGCCCCCTGTTGGTGTTTTTTTTTTTTTTTTTTTTTTTTGAGGACAGGACGCCAGAGGATCGGCACTCTGAGGTGGAATTGCAGCTTTCTTTTGAATGTTTAATATAGACATTGTCATGAACCCAGTTTTCTGCTCTAAAGTCACACTGTTTTTCCTCGTACAGCATCTTTCAGAGACTTTCAAATGTTTTTTAGCACACAGACAATGTCATGGAGGTTGTAGAGCATACGGTTATGAATTTAAATTGTGTCCTTTGATGTCCCTTCATCAGAGCATTTAAAGGTGAAGCCAAGTGTGTAATTTCTGAGGAGCCACAGTGTTTAGACTTTTCTGGAAAGTCTGCGAATGGCTATTTATAGTTATGTCTCTACATATTAGGCCTGGATTTTGACATCGAACAAAAATGTCACTTCTCCCTTAAGGGTCAGTCTCTTATTGATTGGCATCTCTTGCAGTTTGTTTCAGTTAAAGCACTTTCACTCTCAATCAATCTGAACGCTGCCTTTTATGTTTCCCATAGCCGCCTGCAAGTCATCAGCAATCATGTCCACTCACATTGTGGCCTGTCTCCTCCTGTATCGGCACAGACAGGTAAGCGCCGTCCTCGCTTCCTATGCAGCATGCACAATGGCAGCCCTGGGCTTTCACTTATAACCAATTATAACAAATGGTTGCATTGGGCAGGGTGTACTGCTGTCCAAACTGGTGGAGGATTTCTTCAATATGAAGGAAGAGATCTTGTCACGGGACTTTGACCTGGGTTTTTCTGGGAACTCTGAGGACGTGGTCATGCACGCACTCAGCCTTCTGGGAAACTGTGTGAACGTCACCAGCACCAACAGAAACACAGAGTTCATCATCTCCCCTAGCTACACTGTGCCCGCGCTCTTTGAGCTCAATTTCTACAGCAACGGCCTTTTCCATGTCTTCATTGCAGATGCCATTATAGGTAAAAGATCTGAAGTCATAATTAATTTGCAAATATTGTGACTGCTACTGAGGTTAAGGTATTATGACGACCCTAATACAAATATATGTGCGCACACACTTTGGATGCATAACGAATTTTACAAAGACTGATGATGCACGGTTAAGGATGTGCCTACAGATGTAGCACATAATTTATATGTGTATTTTGGAACTCTTTAAGAATGATCTAAACCGTCTGTATGTGTGCTAGCTTGCAGCGCGCTGGCCCTGCTGAGAGAGCAGTCTGCAACTTCAGTGAATGAGCAGAATTCATCATCCACGCTGCTCAGCCAGGAGAGACTGATCCGCAGAGCTGCAGGCCTCTCCCACTTTCTGTCCAATGAGGTGGCAGTAGCGCTGGTATGCACTCACATCACTGTTACTTATGTAGCACCCCCATCTAGTGGTTGAATATGGATATAGTTTCAAGAAAAACCTAATGCTGACTTGAAACTTTTGACTACATAAATTAACATTAAAAATGACAATTGAATATATATGTCTGTGTGTGTGTATAATATATTAATTAAGCAAGATTACTGATTCATGTTTCAATTTGATAAAGAAACACCCAGGTTATTCATTGTATTTATGTTGTCTTTACATTCTATAGCCTTGTCAGACTTTGTACCAGGTCTTCCATGATGCTATCACCAGGTTAATTCAGTATGGTGTGCTCACTGTAGCTGAGGTGAGCTCTGTCAACTCTTATTTGTCTTGTTGTGTATTCATCTTTTTTCTTTTTCTTTCTTTTTTTTGGATTTAATGCTACAGTACTTAATGGGGAAAAAATGCCATCACAGACCATATAATGTTTGAATGATGCTGTGAGTTTGCTGTAAATTCCTTGAGTATCAGCGTTGCTGGACACTCAACTCAAGCTTTTTTTGAGACCTTATTTTTTTTGCCATTGGCTCATTCTAATGGCCAATTCATTATTGACTTTATGAATCAGTGAAAGTACAGGTACAGGTTTTCTTTTTTGGGAAATTAACTGAAATTCTTCTTTGTGTTCAGGAGGACCAGGAGGAGTTGAGTCCATCTGAGGAGCCTTGGCCCAAGAAGTTTCCAGAGGCTCTTTCTTGGCGAAGTGATGAAGAAGATGAAGACAGTGACTTTGGAGATGAACAGAGAGACCGTTACCTAAAGGTCCATATAATACTGCAGGGGCCTAAGCATTGTTAGAACTAACATAACACCCAGAATAAGAAGAGAGATGGAAGTAAATTTTTTTGGCTAGAGTAACATCACTCAAAAAAAACTAAACCATGATCATAAGTTTGCTAAAAAAAACGTTATCAAGTCCTTAATTCCATTTAAATAAATAAAGAAAAAAATCAGGACCAAAGCACGCACATCACCGGCAAAAATATGCTCAAAGTTGGGTGGTCGACAAAAGAGATGATAAAAAACAGGAAAAAGTCGGCACAGCTCCACAAATATGCAAAAAATGTAATAATAGACTCTCACACTGGATACGTTTCGAGCACGCAGGCTCTTCATCAGACAATTTGTTTTATTGTCGTCATGTTCATATCCTGAATAAATGTATTACTTTATTACTAAAATAATGATGTATTATACTATAGTATTATTATTATTATTATTATTCATAATAATAATAATAATAAATTTGTAATCTGAGAGAGTTGCTTAAAGGCAAAGGTTACATTTGAAGATAAAGTTTTTTATTTTAATAATTTCCCCTGTAGAACAATGCACCCCTATAAAAAGTAACTCTTTTAAAATCCCCTCATTAAACATCTTAGAAGAAATATTGCCATTATATATTGTTAAACCCCAGTGTGCTGTTGTATTGTTTTATTTTAGGTGAGCCCATCGGCTGAGCACCAGGAGTTTTATACTTTTCTGCAGAAGATTCTCACTCCAGTGCTGGAGGCCTACAGTTGTGCTGCTATCTTTGTACACAGCCTGAGTTCGCCCATGTCAGAGAGAGAGTACACCCATCTGCTTTTCAAGTATCTGCTAACGCGCACCGAGAGAGGAGTGGCTGCATATGGTAAGCCACCTGCACTTTCTGTTTGAATGTGCTCTATATGAGCTGTCAAGGAAACTCAAGACATTTCATTCCTCTTAAATCTTTCCCTGCCATCTTTATCATTTAATGCTATTTTTAAACATTTTCTCATCATTCATTCTTTTCTTGCATCATTAGTTCAAATCTGATTGTTTTTTAAGCACTTTGAGCTACAATCTTGTATGAAGGATGCTCTATAAATGAATGTCTTAATATTGATGACATTGATGGGAATGTATTTATTTTTTTGTTTGTATGTTTTTAGGAGAGAGTGCCACACACTGCCTCGTAAAGAATACAGTGAAAACATTCAAAGAGCTGGGGGTGAGAGAGCCGTCCTCTAGCATTTACTGCTTATTCACAGATCTATACCACTGACATGCAAAACATTATAACTGGACTCAATGTGCCACGCTGACGCTCTTATTGCTTGCCTAATTAATGGATTTGAATGGTAGAATATCAGTGAATAACTCTTTAAACTCTTAGTCTGTTCCTCACACAAAGCTATCATATGACTTAAATAAATGCAAAAGTAGTAGTACTGCTTTTATCATACTTTGTGCTTTTTGTAGAATAACATGACACCTTATATATCTTTTGTGTTCCACGGATGGAAAAAAAAAAGTTTAGAAAAATGTGAGGATCAGTAAATGATCTTGAACTAACCCTTTAATGTTGCTCTTACAAAGATACTGCATTTAAATGTATTAATTTATCCTAAAATGTTTTAAAAGCCATTCTCTATATTTAAAGTGTTGTGTATGTAGGCCTGTTTTGCAAAACAATGTACACCTTCAATGTTCTTTCCTTTCCCCCCCATTTTTTCTTTGCTTTTCAATATTTAACAAAACTGCCAAGTGAAAAAACATTTATCCCCCCCCCCATTTTTAATTTTTCAATGTTTAATATAGAGTTAAGTTTAATAGTGATTATTATTATTATTATTACAAATATTTTTTTGTTCATTCAAATAAAGCTGAAAATAATATATAAATATTTAATGAAAAATTAGAAATGAAAAAAAAATCTAATTTAAAATAAAATCAGGCTAAATAGAAATATTAAAATACAAAAACTGATCAAATGCCAAACACATAACAAAATTACTAAAACTTTAAAGTTAAAACTGAAAATATAAAAAAAAGCTAATTTAAAATATCAATAAATACTATAATACTATGTAAGTAATACTAAAATAACATGCACAGCATAACATGAAAATGGACAGAAAGGAAGAAAGAAAATCAGAGAATCTGTGGTCTAAATGATTTAAAACCAAAGGAATTGAATTGAATGTGCACTTGCTATTCTTTTCCTGTTTTGTTTTTTTGTTTTTTTCTCTGAAGTACTTCCTGTGCAAGTAGTGAAATGATCATGCTATTTGTGATTCACAGGTGCTTAAAGAAAGACGAGAGGGTGGTGTGTGCAGTCTGGAGCTGAGCAGCGCTTTCTTACCTCAGGCCAACAGGAACAAACTCCTGCAGTACATTCTGGGTTTCAGTCTGCTGTAACATCAACGCAGCTGCGCGGCTCTCCACCCCACTCAAGGGCTTTTTACTGGCTAATCATGACTGTCAAAGGTGCTACTCTAAGGAAAGCTTTACCTGGAAGTGCCTTCACCAAACGCCTCATACTAGACTTAAGTTAGTCTTCCCTTCACTATAAAATCCTTAACTTATGCAGTCCTCAATACACAAGTAGTTCTGTCAGCCCTATCGTTTACTAGAAGCTTCCACACACACACAATACTGTACCAGTTCTGCCAGTGAAAGCCCTTGGTTTTGAGCTAAATCAGGGGTCTTTATAGCTCTGAATGTTTATATGGAGTCAGACAGTTTGGTTTTAGTTTTTAACTCAGATCAGTACATAAATGTCACTCTTTATGAGATCACCTTCAGTTTTAGCAAACTTTCATCACCGGGATGATGGCTAGTGTATGGAAATCTTTAAAAAAGGGCATTTAATTTTCTTTTTAACCACTAGTTCTGTCAGCATGTAAAGAAATTGATTTTCTCTGCACTTTATCTTGTGACAGAGAACAGAAAGACTATGTAGATTATCTGTTGATAGCGGCCACGTGAAAAAAAAAAAAAAAAAAGTGATTCATTCTGAAAATCGTGTAGCAAACTTAGTTATAGAGAAATGTGAGCCATAAAATCGTGTCGGTTAGGTCATATTTACTCATGTCACATGTGTGCGTTTGGATGTCCATGAAGGATAGTTACAGCTATAATATTGTGTAATACACCAAACAGTAGATACATGTAATGGTTTTAGCAGGCCTGGAGGATCATGAGGCCATAAACTAGGGGGGAAACGGTACTGGAAACAGAGCTTGAATGCTTCTACTTGGCTGATCATCACAAGATCTAATTTGTAATTTTTGGAGGAGGCTCTATTGCTGCCAAGCATTTTTATTCCCTCCTCAGTTACTGGTATATTTTCTTTTGGAATTAAGATCCTCGGCAGCAAGTCTACTGTAGCGTGTGCGCATGTGTGCAATATGTCTGTAGTATGTGAATTAAACTGTATTTATGTCACAGATCTGTCTCAAAGCACAAAATAACCAGAATGCAGATAAAGGCACGTCGCCTTAACCACTTACTCAAAAAGTGCAATATTTTGTTTGTTGTGGAATGATCGAAAGGTAAATGTTGAGGATACCCCTGTACGGTCCCAAAATTACAGTTGTCATTCCGTCTGTATCTTCTGCTGATTTATCATTTCCAACTTCGTTTGTCATGTGTTTTGCATTATCCCGAATTTGACCGCATGCTTGTTTTGACAAGTCGTTGAAGAGAACTCCTTCGTGCGTCAGCCTGTAGATGTTGCTACGCGATGGACCTGTTTTTACTGTGCAAGAATGTAGTTGGCAGACATACACACATTACGTAGGCTACTGGGAGACTTTGAAATAAGATACGGGGTTCCCATGGTCATGGAAAAATCTGGAAGTATCAAGGTATTTCAAGGCTGTGAGTTCTAGGCCTAGGAAAGTTGTGGAATTTTCTTCAGTGCATATAAAATAATTCAATTAAATAAATATAAATGCTCTGCTGTAACTAACGTAAAAATCCTTATCCAGTAATCCTGAACTACAGGAAAAGTCGGGGAAATTGGCCAAAAGGTGTGAAAACCCTGATGATATAGAATATAGAAGATCAAACTGCTGAATATATAATGGGTTTGAAGCGATATTGAAAATGTTTTTGATTATACACAGGGCATATTTTGGGTCAGCTGTTTCATGCAATAGTTTCTCTGTCAATATGGCCTCAAACATTCAGGTTAAAATGGCAATACTACTGCTCTTCTGAATGGAATAATAGCTTACTACTTACTAAATACGGTGCAGTATATACTGCATACTACCTATTATTTGAATCATTTGGCTTTATTCCACATTTAAAAATTGACCTTATCATTAAAAAATATTTTCAATTTTTAATTGTAAATCACAACTGATATTATTTACCGTTCATTTAAAATGAGATGAGATGCAGTACTTCACACCATAAGCTCTCCTATATAGTGCTCAATAGGTCATCTGGCAATTCTATGCATACTATATAGTGCAGCAATAGTAGGCCTGACAGTAGTATGCTATTCTGAATATACCCAATGTTTTTGAGTCAAGCGAGGCAGAATAATAGATCAAGTATGTGATTCCTAACTCTTCTCTACAGTGTGTGAATGTGTTCAGTTAGCACTGAAGATTGCTGATTGTATTTTTCAAATTTACTTGACTATAAACATTCACATGCATTCATCTCTCCCAGAGAGCAATAAGACGTTTATCATACGTCCCCTGTCCATTAACGCTGTCATGTACTCTCAACCCAAGTGGGTTGTTTGTAATTGCTCAGCAATTGAACAAGAGATCCCATTTGTGCTGTGAACAATATAGATTTGAGGTGTTATTTTAAACCAGTCCCAGTCGCATTTAATGTTCTGATATTGAATAATATATTTGTTTTCCTCAACGTTTTTAATTCAGCTTTGTATATAATTAAGTTGCTATTTGTTGTCTTGTGGGATGAGCGAGTTTACTAAATCAAACTCTGGTTGTCTTTTGGTTAACCACTGGCGATTCTTATCAAAACGCTGTAAATCTGCAGACAGAATGCCTTTATGCTGTTTTGTAATTTTGCATGTTTTCTGAGTGTCATTTAGTGCAAGGTTTCCCAAACTGGGGTTTATGAGTTAATAAAAAAGCTAATAATTAAATCATAAAAATGTCAAATTAAAAGAAATAATTTTAAAATAAAAGCAAAAGAAAAGGTTTGGGAATCCCTGTTTAGTGCATAATGTTGAAAGGGAACAATAAGTGAGGTCATACTCATTTTTCTGTGAAGCATTTTCATGCACTGTTATGCACTATGAAATAAATGAATGTTAACAAATAATGGACTTAATTTTCTAAGTTACTTTGAATGATTTAATGCACCGGGATTTGGACTTGACCATAACTAAATGTGAGCACACAATATTGTGCATTGTAGATGTAATATCTTTCAGAAATTCCACATCCATCTGAAGGCCACATTCCACATTCCGCTCTGTCTCGTGCACAGTTGAGTGCGGAAAGACGCGTTTGGCGTTTGGATCTAGTGCAGAGGTTTTCAAGCAGGGGCCGCAAGAGAGTGAAAGGGGGTCCTAGAAAAAGTCTAGGTGGAAAAAAATACAAATAATAATTAGATTAAAATTGAGTAAAGCAATACATTTAATCTTAATAAGTCATGTGATTAAAATATATATATATATATATATATATATATATATATATATATATATATATATATATTAGTTATCTATTAAATAAATAAATTAAAATAAAAAATGATTAATATAAATAAAAATTTGATTAAAATTAAATAAACAAGAAATAAATACATATAACAATACATTACTACATTGAGTAGAACAAAATATATAATAATATTAAAGAAATAAGATTTATAATATTAATTGTTTTGTGTGTCAATTGAGTGTTTATAAAAGACCGATGCCTTATACATTTTAGGATGGTGGACCTTACACAGGGATGATCATATTTGGGGGATTCGTGGCATCTAAAAGATTGAAAACCCCTCATCTAGTGGACTTTGTTTTCAAGCGATCAAATCACTCGCACATGCGCTGTTCTACGCACACCGACCGTCTGAAAAAATGGGCTGCACATGGACGGTGTGCGTGGACATCTGCGACCCTCTTGATAAAGAAAATTACATCACGCGAACTGTCGAGGAACACGGACGGCCGAAGTTTAGGCTTTTTTGTTTTTGTTGTTGTTCATATTCTTAGTCCAAAAACACTAAGATCCACACAAGAACACCATTCTTAATATTCTCTTACCTCAATAATAGTCATTATTTTTCACACAGTCTCACTCGTTTGTCAATGTCAGTGCTGCTTAAAAAAAGTTTAAACCAGCCTAAACTTGTATGCTGGTTTTAGCTGGTTTAAAGTGGTCTAGCTATCAAGCTGACCAGCTGGCAAACCCATAGAAACCCTCTAAAACCAGCAAGGCTAGAAGACCAGCAAGCTGTGTGTGTGTGTGTGTGTGTGTTTCATCAAAGAATATAAACATGCACTTTTAAAAGGGAGGGCATTAAGGAGAGATAGATGAGAACTCTGCCCACGACAACAATTCAAGGAGACCACTAAATAGGAGGACCTCATAGAGAGCACATCCACAATGATGAAGAACCAAAGCAGAGGTCTCAGTGTTATTCTGCCTAATAACACAAAACTAAACATGACTGTTGGGGTAAGTGTGTGAAGATGTTTTTATACCTTATTATCACAGTGATATTGACATTAATATCTGACATGGAGTGCTGATTTAGGAGTTACAGCCTCTTTTGTGTTTGACTGGCTTTAGATTTTTTTTAAATGTACTGATAGGGAATACTATTTTTTTTTTTTTTATGTTTTAAAAGCTATTACAATAATGAAAATATAACATGTTTATAATGTAATGTAATACTTTTCTCATAATGTAAAGATTTTATTACATTTTGAGAAAATTATTACATTATGGACATTTTATTATAATAATAATAATGTAATACTTATTACATTATGTGCAGTTATTACATTATAAGTTGCTACAGAGTCATTTATATAGATCAGTGGGTACAGCCATGCTTTAAAAAATATTATTGTTTAGCATATCTGTATTACAGCTTAAGGCCAGAGGACAAGACGTGTTCAACCAGCTGTCTGAGCTACTTGGCATCTCAGATCTTCATCTCTTTGGTCTGAGTTTTGTAAAGGGTCTGTGGTTTTCTTCTGTTTGTTTGTATATGTGAAACTGCTAACTGAGCCTTTTTTGTTTGAATGATTTGACTAAATGCTGAGCTAGACAAAAAACAAGAATGAAGGGAGTGACAGTTCTGTTTGTCTAAACCATATAGGCTTATAATGTTCATTCCATTTCACCAGACAATCAACCACTTTTCCTAGATCTGGAGCAAAAATTGTCCATGTACCTGCCAAAGTCCTGGAAAAAGAATACATCAAAGGTAAATCAAGCACAAATAAATCCTTTAATGCATTCTTCAGTGTCACATGATCCTTCAGAAATCATTCTGATATGCTGTTTTGGTGTTCAAAAAATAGTATTATCAAAGTTTAATATTAATTAGTTTAATATGCTACGCTGCCATACATTTTTTTTAAGGATTCTTTGATGAATAGGAAGTTCAAAACATCATGTATTTGAAATAGAAATCTTTTGAAATGCATTCTTGTTGAATGAAATTCATTTCTTTTAAAAAAACTGACTACAAAAGTGAACTTATTTCTTTAAAAGTGCTGTATTTAAGCGTCACCCCCTTTTTTCCACATAGACATGAACATTGACTATCCGAACTTAAATGGTTGTAATTCAAGAATGCTTTGGAATATAGACTTAAGATTGGTCTTGTTTTAAAGTAGACATTTGGCAGATTATTGTAGAAGTGAATAAATTAAGAAAGTAAAAGATATAGAAGCTTGAGTTTATGAAAATGTACAATGTAAAACTATAATTATTCATATTTTATATAAAATATATATTTTACAAAACATGTTGTACTCAAAGAATGCAAGAAAATCAAAGCCAAAATCTGAACAAGTTGTGTTCCAAATTTCAGATTGATATCTCCAAAAATGGGCTTTCAGTAAGATTTTGTTTGTATGCACTACCAAACTTTTTCACTAGCTGACATCCAAGCTCCATTACTGACCATATAAAGGTGCCTACATTTCCATATATGGTTTGAGTGATCTGAACCATATATTTCCAGAATTTTCATACAATTCATGAAGTAGACATCCTATTCAGAAGTAGTATGGGCAGTTTGGTAGTATTTGATTTGAACTCAACCTCTAATAAACATAAAAAGAACACGTATGTGCGTTATAGCTCGCCGCCCATCACAAATGGAGAATCTTTTTTCCCCTTTATATTTAAAACATTTTAATACATTTTTTTCTCATAAAACTGAATGCATGTTATCTTTTGAACTCTTGGCATGAAATCAAACAGAGGTTTCTACCAATATTTCATGATTTTTCATGTTCATCGCTATTTCAAAATAAAGGTCTGAACCAAGCCTGTTCAGGAGTCCTGAAAACTGAAGCCGATGCGTCTCGATTGCCCCCAGGTGACTGGAAGCAGTATGGGTCATAAAGCCCGCCCCTCCATGAAGTGTAATGGGACATAGACAAACTAAACAATCAAATTACACTTCAAGTCATCATGCTGATGTTAGTTAAAGTGGTCGTTCTTTAAATAAGTTTAGTTAGTTATTTGATGCTATAAAAACGGGGGTGTAACGTTATGATTGACAGCTGAGATTGACAGCTTCTCTGAGTAAAGTAGTCACTGAGGCACTAACGGACATTTTTCGGGAACTTCGGGAGGAGATTGGAGCTTTAACTTTAATATAGTAGCCTAATGGCTGTGGTGACGCTTAAAGGGTTAGTTCACCCAAAAATGAAAATTAGCCCATGATTTGTATTTAAAAAGTCCTGGTAATCTAAGCTTTATAATGGCAGTGAATTGTTGCCTCCTTTATGAAGTTCATAAAAGTGCATCTATCCATCATATAACTGCTCCACATAAAGCAGTTATATGATGGGTTAATAAAGGCCTTCAGAAGCGATGTGGCGCGTTTGTGTAAGAAAAATATCCATATTTAAAACTGTAGATAGACTAAAATAACTGACTTCCTGCGGAAAGCCGTACGCAATTCGACTTACGGCAAAAGAGTGGCCCCTGACGAGATGTAAAGAAGCATCGCGCGTTTTGACGCCTCTCGCAGATAGGGCTGGGCAACAAACTCAAGCCCCTATTCTCTTATATCGAATATCCTCAGCCATTTCTCTTTAAAAAATCTCGTTTTAGACTCTAATTCATGACCGGTGTTTTGTTTTGCTCTATCCTCTGCGCTTCTGTGTTCGTCAATACCATAGACCGTAAAAAAAAACTAAAAAAAAACGCATGCGTCAAGGGTTCAAGTGTCAGGGGTGCATACGGCAATCCGCCGGAAGTTAGTTATTTTAGTCTATAAAGTTTTAAATATGAATATTTTTCTTACGCAAACGTAATTTTATTTGTCTGAAAGAAGAATGCCATATAGTTACACCTAGGGTGACTTGAGGGTGAGTAAATCATGGTCTAATTTTCAGTTTTGGGTGAACCTACCCTTTAAGGGGTTAAAATAAATGCTACTTGGCTTTCAATTTTGATATATAATGCAAATATGTAACATTTTCTATTGTGGCTTAAGTGTCAAAATACTTTTTGGAGGCCATCTGCAGTTATGTGTATAATTTTTTATATATATTTTAACTCGCTTTGGTATTTGGAATTAGTAAGGTATTCCTCTGTCAGTTAAACACTATTCATGATTGCCTGACATCAGTCACGAGTGTTACAGTACATGCGGGGGTAAATATAATAAAGACAAGTAGAGAATGATGCAACGCAGCACGTGGGCTATACAGTGGCTGGGAATTTTGGGTGACATCATTATCGATGAGTAATGATGACTTCTTATTTTGTCAGATTTAAGATTCCGGTCAGTTGGAGAGTTATAATCTCATGGCTGTCTAACTTGTGCGGTTTGATTTATTCATGTATTTACTTTCATAGGAGGAGGTAGCTCTCTCTCTGAAAGTGCAGTACTTTGTAGAAAATACTCAACTAATTATGTAAGTACTTTTTTTGGCATTGATGTTGGATATGTTTGTTTTCCTTTTCCATCATTTCCTCATCATTGGAACAATTTCAACAATTTCACCATACTTTGTGTCAGTGTCATGCATCACTCTGGCTTATTTGACTTAACTTTGTAAAGCCTGACAAATTAATTAATAGTCAGAAAAATCTTTATCTTTAGATTTTATTTTTAATCCCATCTAACAGGGAACGTTCTTAGCACATTGTCGAGGTTCTCTCAAAGTTATAAACAAACATCTTCCAGTAACATTAGTATAGCCTAACGTTCGTTCAAAGTTATTTAATAATGTTCTCAAAACATTAACACAAAAATGTTATACATCGTCATTGAAAGACAGATTTGGCAATACCCAAATAAATAAATAAATGCATACATGTAGCCTATACTTACATAAATGTAGCCTACATGAAGTACTGGTTTCACTTTACTGTAAAACCATAGCGGGAACCTTAGGTAATTGATGTAATCCTTTCCATCTCTTTTCAACCACTTCACCCAGTATGATGAAATTCTATTTGCAATTTTGCATTTTGTCTTAATGAAAAGGTCATAGTTTCCATATTGCACACATCATTTAACATTTTTTTTGCCATTCATATATAGATGGGGGATCTTCCTTGAGCTATTTCCTTGTAATGACCTTCTTACTAGTTGCCAATAATATATTATATGGTATATGTCCTTGTAGATGCAAAGTCCTCTGTTAACTTCACTTGTATTATAGTGTCAGGAAGTCAGTCAAAAAATCGTACAAAAATTTACAAAAATCCTGTTGTTTCGTGTATCTTAAAATATTACAAACCTTTATCTTGTGTTATACCTTAAACTTTTAAACATCCAAAGTGTTATCCATAAATGACAGACAAGGCGCTTAGAAAACGGTTCCTCAATTATTTCCTATGCCCGAACCTATTCAAGTTCAATCTTCCGCAACAACAAGTGGGTGTAACCATTAAAGAAACAGAACAGAAATTATGCATTAGAAAACATAGGAAATAATACTGAAATATGTATAACACAGTAAATATCAGAATTGCTTTTCAAAGAAAGTTACAAAATGATACTTTCAGTTATTAATTGCAAAATCAATACTGAAAGCAACAATATTAATATACAAATTATTGACATATTAAATAAAGTCCTCCTTTGTTATTTTTGAAGGAGAAATGCAAAGTACATTTTTACAAGTTACAAGTTGTACAAGTTACACTCAAGATTCAACCCCATTATTGCATTTATCTCTCTGTTCAGAACCTGCCAATAAGCATGAATAACATTACAGTCCCAAAAGATGTAAAAATAGTCAGCCTTCCACATTTTCTTCGACATTCACCAGCCATTTGATTCCCAGTTTGCAGATATTTTACTTTGGGGGTTATGAAAAACATACTGCATTTTTCCAAGCAAATTCCCTCCATGAATCTGGATTTGTTGTACTCATCTGTGTTTTTCTGTTATACTTACACTCACCTAAAGGATTATTAGGAACACCTGTTCAATTTCTCATTAATGCAATTATCTAATCAACCAATCACATGGCAGTTGCTTCAATGCATTTAGGGGTGTGGTCCTGGTCAAGACAATCTCCTGAACTCCAAACTGAATGTCAGAATGGGAAAGAAAGGTGATTTAAGCAATTTTGAGCGTGGCATGGTTGTTGGTGCCAGACGGGCCAGTCTGAGTATTTCACAATCTGCTCAGTTACTGGGATTTTCACGCACAACCATTTCTAGAGTTTACAAAGAATGGTGTGAAAAGGGAAAAACATCCAGTATGCGGCAGTCCTGTGGGCGAAAATGCCTTGTTGATGCTAGAGGTCAGAGGAGAATGGGCCGACTGATTCAAGCTGATAGAAGAGCAACTTTGACTGAAATAACCACTCGTTACAACCGAGGTATGCAGCAAAGCATTTGTGAAGCCACAACACGCACAACCTTGAGGCGGATGGGCTACAACAGCAGAAGACCCCACCGGGTACCACTCATCTCTACTACAAATAGGAAAAAGAGGCTACAATTTGCACGAGCTCACCAAAATTGGACAGTTGAAGACTGGAAAAATGTTGCCTGGTCTGATGAGTCTCGATTTCTGTTGAGACATTCAGATGGTAGAGTCAGAATTTGGCGTAAACAGAATGAGAACATGGATCCATCATGCCTTGTTACCACTGTGCAGGCTGGTGGTGGTGTAATGGTGTGGGGGATGTTTTCTTGGCACACTTTAGGCCCCTTAGTGCCAATTGGGCATCGTTTAAATGCCACGGCCTACCTGAGCATTGTTTCTGACCATGTCCATCCCTTTATGACCACCATGTACCCATCCTCTGATGGCTACTTCCAGCTGGATAATGCACCATGTCACAAAGCTCGAATCATTTCAAATTGGTTTCTTGAACACGACAATGAGTTCACTGTACTAAAATGGCCCCCACAGTCACCAGATCTCAACCCAATAGAGCATCTTTGGGATGTGGTGGAACGGAAGCTTCGTGCCCTGGATGTGCATCCCACAAATCTCCATCAACTGCAAGATGCTATCCTATCAATATGGGCCAACATTTCTAAAGAATGCTTTCAGCACCTTGTTGAATCAATGCCACGTAGAATTAAGGCAGTTCTGAAGGCGAAAGGGGGTCAAACACAGTATTAGTATGGTGTTCCTAATAATCCTTTAGGTGAGTGTATATTTGATCACAGAATGCTGTGATAGACCAGTCAGAATCAAGTATTCCAGTGAGCCACTTTAGTAAAGGTGTATCCGAGATCTAAATAAAAGTATTGTTGAAATATTTTGTGTCTGTTTTAACTGTTTGTTTCATTCCCAAAGAAACAGTGAAGCCCACCAGCTGTATTATGCCGAACTGAAAGGGAGAGTTTTGAGATCTGAGTGCTTTGAGCAAGAAGGATTATACTTCCAGCTGGCTGCATACGCCCTGCAAGCTGACCTGGGAGACTACGAAGAACGAAACTTTGCATACTTCAGCCCACTGGGCTTTTTCCCTTTTTGGGTGAGGCCCTCTTTTTAAATTTGCTGGGTTTTCCCTTTAGACTGTGGGGCTGAAAAAAACTTTTTCACCCGTTCTTATTGTGCAAAAACATTTGTTAAAACTAATGATGTTTTCATTGTGACACTGACAGATTATACAGAAGCGTGGGAATGCTTATATCCTGGAGCACACCCCAACCCTGCATAGGGAGCTTAAGGGAATGGCATCCAGCGAGGCTGCCTTACATTTCATGCAAGAAGCGTTTACCTTGAGTGATGTGCCCATCACTATCTATAGATTGTTCAAAGTTAGTGACTTTTTTAACACAAGTCCACTGTCCAGAAGTGTTGTAATAATCGAGGCCAGAGAAGACCAGACTCAAGTTTTGAGTCCAATATCATATTTTTAAGTGCACTCAGACTTGACTAGTCATAGAAAATATGGTCTTGGACTTGACAGTCTTGTCTGAACTTACTACAACTCTGGTATTCAGTCAAACTAGAGTTGTGCTCCACTCAGTTCGAATTTAATTCCTGAATTTGAAGCGAGGTATGCAAACAGAATGAAGAATTGCAAATTGAATGTAAGGAAATAGTGTTAAACTGATTAGATCAGAATTCAAAGGAATTCATATAAATTTAAATAGGAAATTATCAAATATATTTAAAATATAATATAAAATATATTTTTTTCAAAACTTTCAAACAATACTTGTTATATAAATATCATATATATTGTCAAACAAAAGATAAACTTTTCTTTTGTTTGACAATATATATGATATTTATATAACAAGTATTGTTTGAAAGTTTTGAAAAAAATATATTTTATATTATATTTTAAATATATTTGATAATTTCATAATATTTAATAAATCAACTGTTATTGACCAAAGTGGAAGAACACTTAATTTTCCAGAATGCATTACCAGTGTTGAATTTCTTTGAATTGAATTTCAGTAAATTCCTCTTCATGATATTCCAATTCAACATTGTGTCTGTTCAATTAAAATTCACACTTATGAATAGAGTGCTGCAGGGATGACGTATTTTGATGTGTTTTTGGTTAAATGCCTCAGGCCTGCAGTTAACACAAGCTTAGGATGTTTTTATGTTTTATTGTACAACATAAAATACATTAGTAAATATATATATATATATATATATATATATTTTTTAATGCTTGTCTGGGACCTTAAACATCAACACATTGCGCAGATAAACTACTCTACTCACTAGTCTGCTTTTACAAGCTCACTGTGCTAATAACCACGTTCTTACAAACTATTTTAACTTGAACTAAATAAAGTCAAAGAGTTGTTGATAGCTTAATGGTGGTGACATTAAGGTCATGCAACGTTTAGCTACTTCAGGCGTTTGTATTTAGGCTTAGATTCATAAAAGTTGTTCATTTGTGAAGTTTTTATAAAGAAACTTTTGTTGGTCACAAAACTTATTTTCTGTAATAATACAAATAGCAATAGAAAATTCAGGTTGGTCTACAGAAATACACCATAATTGCCAAAAGTTTTGGGACACCTGCCTTTACATGCACATGAACTTTAATGACATCCCATTCTTAATCCGTAGGGTTTAATATGGAGTTGGCCCACCCGTTGCAGCTATAACAGCTTCAACTCTTCTGGGAAGGCTTTCCACAAGGTTTAGGAGTGTGTTTATGGGAATTTTTGACCATTCTTCTAGAAGCGCATTTGTGAGGTCAGGCACTGATGTTGGACGAGAAGGCTTGGCTCGCAGTCTCTGCTCTAATTCATCCCAAAGGTGTTCTATCGGATGAGGTCAGGACTCTGCAGGCCATTCAAGTTCCTCCACACCAAACTTGCTCATCCATGTCTTTGTGGACCTTGCTTTGTGCACTGGTGTGCAGTCATGTTGGAACAGGAAGGGGCCATCCCCAAATTGTTCCCACTAAGTTGGGAGCATGAAATTGTCCAAAATGTGTTGGTATGCTAAAGCATTAAGAGTTCCTTTCACTGGAACTAAGGGGCCAACCCCACACCATAATCCCACAATAATGATTGGTCACTCCAGAGAACACGTCTCCACTGCTCTAGAGTCCAGTGGTGCCATGCTTTACACCACTGCATCCAACGCTTTGCATTGCACTTGGTGATGTAAGGCTTGGATGCAGCTGGTTGGCCATGGAAACCCAGTCCATGAAGCTCTCTACGCACTGTTCTTGCGCTAATCTGAAGGCCACATGAAGTTTGGAGGTCTGTAGCTGTTGACTCTGCAGAAAGTTGGCGACTTCTGCACACTGTGTGCCTCAGCATGCGCTGACCCCGCTCTGTGATTTTATATGGCTGTGTTGCTGTTGTTCCCAATTGCTTCCACTTTGTTATAATACCACTAACAGTTGACTGTGGAATATTTAGTAGTGAGGTTTTCCGAATGGACTTATTGCACAGGTGGCAACCTATCACAGTACCACGCTTAAATTCACTGAGCTCCTGAGAGTGACCCATTCTTTCACAAATGTTTGTAGAAACAGTCTGCATGCCTAGGTGCTTGATTTTATACACCTTTGGCCATGGAAGTGATTGGAACACCTGAATTCAATGATTTGGAGGGGTGTCCCAATACTTTTGGCAATATACTGTACGTCATCACTCTATTGAAAAGCAGCCAATTCTTCAGTTCTGAATTTGCTCAACCCTGATTCAAACATGTCTTACCGATATTTATCATGTTTCACTAACGATTCTCAGTTTCTGTCAGTTTCAGACACACTCTTATTTTCTTTCCATTTCTGCCCCTCCTGTCTGTCCCTGCTGTCTCAGGAAAAGAACAAAGCACAAGGTTGTGTCCTCATAGGCTTGGCTTCCAGAGGACTGCAGATCTCCGAGGTAACTCTGAACTCAAGACCAGTTACATTCAGTGTTGGAGATATTGCATTATAAGTAACACGAGTTACAGTAACTAAAGTAACGCATTACTTTTAAATTCATTTAAATTACCGCAAGTTACTTTGTTTTCCCCTTAATTGACTGACACTTCTCCTGTCCGCATGTTGAGAGAAATCAAGTAGTTCTAGACAAAATGTGAGCATGCATTTACTCATCTCACTTGCACAAAAACAGATTCAGTATTCCTCAAAATGAATAAAAACAGTGAAATGCAAACCTGCAATAATAGAACATAATAGATGCATGTGAGTCTAATCTAATGATTCCTCACAGCATGCACGTCCCCCTTACAGATGTGTATCTGGTTCGTAATTAGATTATCTTGTTTAGAATTAGAATTAGAACTAAAGTAATGCATTACTTTTAAATTAATTTAAATTACTGCAAGTTACTTTGTTTTCTCAAATGTAATGCATGTGCCCAGTTGTGTGTCTTGTTTTTACTCTCCAGATGCTGAATGGAAAGCAACAGTTTCTATATGATTTGCCATGGTCAGACATTCATTCCATTACCTTTCAGGTGGTTGTTACTATTTTTCCATTGTTATACTGTTTACAAATTAAACCAGTCAAAAATCACTTGTAACATACAAACATTCTTTTGAGAAACCACTTGTTATTCAGTTGACGTCTTCGGTATGTTCTACCTCTGTTGTGGTTTTGGCTGCACTACAGGGTAGGAAGTTTGACATTCGTGCTGATGGCTTACGTCAGAAAAAGATGGTGTTCTATAGTTTTTCTGTCCTTCATGCCATAAACCTGCTCCAGCACATAAGCAACAGCCACCGGCTGCATCTGAACACAAAGCCCTTGGTCATGCGGCTCATGGGAAAAAACGGTCAGTCTAAAAAAAGTCAGTCTGTGGAAGACGGTTGTTTTAATGATTTTGAAAGAAGTCTCTTATGCTCACCAAGGCTGCGTTTATTTGGTGAAAAATACAGTAAAAACAGTAATATTGTAAAAAATAAATAAATAAATAAATTATGACAGTTTAAAAGTTTTCTATTCAAATTTTTTTTAAATGTAATTTATTCCTGTGATGGCAAAGCTGAATTTTTCAGCATAATTACTCTAGTCACATATCAGTAATCATTCTAATATGCTGATTTGGTGTGCAAGAAACCTTATTTTTTAATCAATGTTTTGCTCCTTAGTGTTTGTGGAAACCTGATTGTCACGAGTGATTGCAGGCAGACAGACTAAGAATAAGAATAAAGTTCAACAACAGGTTAATAATAATAATAATAATAATAATAATAATAATAATATTTCTTAGACAGTCAGACGCAACACACACTAAACATAACGGAGATCGGACAACTGTGGTGAGGATAGTGACTGCTGATATAGGGAGTGCTGATGAGTGGTAACAAGGGTGATGACTTGCAGGTGCAGGAGATTGATGAATAGGTGCATTCTGGGATTCTGGGAAGTGTAGTGTTGAGGGTGACTGAGCTGGTGACTGTGGCAGTGATACACTACCATTCAAAGGTTTGAATTAAGTTTTTTTTAATATCTGTTCAGTGAGGAAGCATTAATTGATCAAAAGTGACAGTAAAAAGATTTAAAATGTTACAAAAAAATACTATTTCGAATAAATACTGTTCTTTTAAACGGTTCATTCATCAAAGAATCCTAAAATAAATATCACTTTTTTTTCAATAATATTAAGCATATTTTCAACTTTGATAATAATAAGAACCATTATTAATAATTGAGCACCAAACCAGCATATTAGAATGTAATGCATTAGATATCATGAAATAACAATATTTTACAACATGTATTAATATTGGTTAATGTAAATTAAAAAATATAAGCTTATTATTATTGTTTGTTATTATTGTTGTTCTTATTGTAAATCAATATTTCATGTCCACATACTCATAAACTAGATAATTCAGCCTGTCTGATAATGTACACAACCATACTGTAAATTGTTGAATTTATTATTATGCCTTACTTTGAATATTTTACATAACTAGACATAGTTTTTTACGCACTCTGATTTTTAATGTGAGTCCTGCCTCTGTTCAGGTAGAGGGACACACAGAGAGATGTACATCACAGATGGAGCTGATCTGGACTTGGAGGACAGCGATGATGAGCTTCCACCCATGAAATTCCTCTTAGACCACAGGCGAACCACTGGCACCACTGAATGTACAAATGTCAAAGGTAAAGAATGAGTCTGCTGTAACTTCCCCATTATTAGCGGCACCACATGGAATTAGAGTTTGTTTTAGAGGCCGGACAAAATAATATGGAAGTGGTTTGGGGGCAGAGCCATTTGTATGTCTGATGTGAGAAGCAAAATTGTGATATGCTTATTTTGTACAAAACCTGTTGAAATTAATATTTTCACAAACCATGAAAATTTGTTGTTGCATCAACTATTTGAGTTACATGGGAGCATATCAATATATGATAAGAATCGCCTTACCTCAGGAGGAGCACAGTAACCACTGCTGTACAGTCCATCCGGAAAGTATTCACAGCACTTCACTTTTCCCACATTTTGTTATGTTACAGCCTTATTCCAAAATTGATTAAATTCGTTCTTTTTCTCAAAATTCTACCCTATAATGACAACGTGAAGTAGGTTTGTTTGAAATCTTTGCAAATGTATTAAATAAAAATGGAAAGAAAAATCACATGTACATAAGTATTCACAGCCATTGCTCAATACTTTGTTGAAGCACCTTTGGCACTAATTACAGCCTCGAGTCTTTTTGAGTATGATGCTACAAGCTTGGCACACCTATTTTTGGGCAGTTTCTCCCATTCTTCTTTGCAGGACCTCTCAAGCTCCATCAGGTTGGATGTGAAGCATCGGTGCACAGCCATTTTCAGTGTTCAATCGGGTTCAAGTCTGGGCTCTGGCTGGGCCACTCAAGGACATTCACAGAGTTGTCCCGTAGCCACTCCTTTGTTATCTTGGCTGTGTGCTTAGGGTTGTTGTCCTGTTGGAAGATAAACTTTCACCAGGTTTTCATCAAGGATGTCTCTGTACATTGCTGCATTCTTCTTCCCTCGATCCTGACTAGTCTCCCAGTTCCTGCCGCTGAAAAACATCCCCACAGCATGATGCTGCCACCACTATGCTTCACTGTAGGGATGGTATTGGCCAGGTAATGAGTGGTGCCTGTTTCCTCCAGACATGACGCTTGCCATTCAGGCCAAAGAGTTCAATCTTTGACCAAAGAATTTTGTTTCTCATGGTCTGAGTCATGGCTCCAGGGCTTTCCAGGCGGGCTGTCATGTACCTTTTACTGAGGAGTGGCTTCCGTCTGGCCATACCATACAGGCCTGATTGGTGGAGTGCTGTAGAGATGGTTATTCTTCTGGAAGGTTCTCCTCTCTCCGCAGAGAAACGCTGGAGCTCTGTCAGAGTGACCACCAGGTTCTTGGTCACCTCCCTGACTAAGGCCCTTCTCCCCCGATCGCTCAGTTTGGCCGGGTGGGTCCTGGTTGTTCCAAACTTTTTCCGTTTACGGATGATGGAGGCCACTGTGCTCATTGGGACCTTCAATGCTGCAAAAACAATTCTGTACCCTTTCCCAGATCTGTGCCTCAATACAACCCTGTCTTGGAGGTCTACAGACAATTTCTTGGACTTCATGGCTTGTTTTGTGCTCTGACGTGCACTGTTAACTGTGGGACCTTATATAGACAGGTGTGTGCCTTTCCAAATCATGTCCAATCAACTGAATTTACCACAGGTGGACTCCAATCAAGTTGTAGAAACATCTCAAGGATGATCAGTGGAAACAGGATGCACCTGAGCTCAATTTTGAGTGTCATGGCAAAGGCTGTGAATACTTATGTACATGTGATTTTTTTTAAATTTTTTTTTTTTATACATTTGCAAAGATTTCAAACAAAATTCTTTTACGTTATCATTATGGGGCATTGTTTGTAGAATTTTGAGGAAAATAATAATTTTAATCCATTTTGGAATAAGGCTGTAACATAACAAAATGTGGAAAAGGTGAAACGCTGTGAATAAATTTCCGGATGCACTGTATGCCTCTCTTGCCAAAACAAAGCCTCCTATCACATGTGTGAAAGTCAGCTGGAAACTCACAGTGTTTGGTCAGGTCATCACAGTGACTTCTTTTTTAACCTCCTCACTTAATCCCAAATGAGATTTAAATCTTAAAGTAATGGTGCAGTACAATTAAAGTTTCTAATGCAATTTTTTCCTTCTCAAATTATTTATCTTGATTTATAAGGATGTTTAAAAAAAAATCTTGAAACAAGACATAAAATATATACTAATTAGAACCACTTATATTCAAATAAAGGCCATTACTGTTTGTGACCTTAAGATGAATGTCGAACAGATTTAAAGGAGCATTTATTCATGTCTTTTTTGTGTGCAACATGTGCAGATAGTGATGTTTCCAAGGGCCCTTGTGGCTTAGAGATGAGTGTTGATGAGCCAGAAGAAATGTTTGTAGATGACCCTGAAGACATCCTGCGTTTAATTGAGCTGGTGGAGGGTGTATCTGTGGATGTTCCTTTACTTCTGCCAATTTCTCACTGGAAAGGCGAGACCAGGATGTGGTAGCACTTTAAATGTCACATACACTATGGTTCAATAGGGTCAGTAAGATTTTTTAAAAAGAAATTAATGCTTTTATTCACCAATGATGCATTGAAATGATTGAAAATGACAGTAAATACATTTATAATGTTACAAAAGATTTTTATTTAAAATAAAGTTGCTCTTTTCAATTTTCTATTCATCAAAATACTGAGAAAAACTTATCACAATTTATACAAAAAATATCAAGCCAGACAGCTGTTTTTAAAATTTATAATAATAAGAAATGCTTCTTGAGCAGCAAATCAGCATATTAGAATGATATCTGAAGGATCATGTGACACTGCTGAAAATTCAGCTTACATTTTAAAAGAAACCTTTTTGATGGTAGTGTACACAAATGATTTCCATAACATGGTGAAATGAATCAAATCAGTTAACATCAAACTAGCCTACCCTGCTGAAATAAACCTGCTTGAATTAGTCTAACAGCTCACAGCTGGTTTAAGCTGGTTCTCATAACCTGACTAGCTGAAAAGTGTCCTAAACCAGCCAATAGGCCAGTCTAAACAGGTTAGGAGACCAGCCTAATCTGATTTAAGTTGATTTTTCAGTTCTGATGCATCTGTTAATATGTTTCACAGATCAGTGAATGGAGGACACTGAGTAAAATGTCATGTATTTCCTATCTGCAGGTCGCATTTAAGCATTTGGGTATGATCAGCGTCAACAAGGAAGTGACAAATAACCTCAAGAGCAACGGAAAGGAAGACAGTTTTGGAGATTAAGAAGGGTCCGTGTCGTTGCGTTTGTTCATTTTTTGATGTAATACGTTGAAAAATGAGAAAACGGCTCATTTATTCGTTTTAATTGAATAAAAAAAACGAGAATGCAGCTTCATTTTTATATGTTTAGCTTCAGTGGCAGAAAATGGACAAATGGCTTGAATATTCGATTTCCATGTGTGGGGCATGAAACGCCCCTTTCCGCTGATTGGTCAACCAAAGATCAACCCGTGCCGCTTTCATTTCTTCCAGTTCGTCCGCTGCTGGAAACAATCCGACTGGAATGCTTTGACACAATTCGCGCTGGGCAGGGACTGGAAAGTGTTTTCTTCTCTATAGGCATGGGTTCGACAACCTACGTGCCAGAGAAATATTAGCTGATTCTTTCAGAAATATTAATGTATGCTACCTCGCGTCATTCTGCCATTAGCCTACCCATCAGCCTCTACTTTGGCACACCAATGGTGTAGCCTAATAACGATAAATACAAATAGTTTACCACTGTTGGCCTATTTAAAAGAACTCAAGCTTTGGTTTTCAAATAATTTTCTAAATTTAAACGAAAATAAAAATGAAATAATTCTATTTGGGCCTAAGGAAAACTGTGTTTGATGTTAACCGTGGTTGCCACTCTTGCGTTAAAAATCTAGGCGTTCTGTTTAATCACAACCAGTAAAATCTCTAAAGGGAAACCGTTTGTATCCCAGAGCAACTTTCAAACAGTGATTCGTGCGTTTGTAACAACTCGTTAAGATGATTGTAATTATCTTTATTATGGTGTCTCTTCAGTCTTCCCTTTCCCGTCTACAGCTAGTAGCCTACAAACGCAGCTGCTAGACTTTTTTCTTATCTTATCTTATTTTATCTGCACTGGTTACCTGTCAAATTTAGAATTGATTTTAAAATACTTCTATATGTTTATAAATCCCTCACCAATTTGGCCCCTCAGTACCTGACTAATCTGCTCTGTCCGTACACTCCTTCTAGAACTCTGAGACCCAGTGAGCACTGTCTACTCATCGCGCCTAGATCAACGAGGCGATCGCGCTTTTGCGACTGCAGGTCCAATGGCTGCGTTCCATTCGACAGGGTCCCTACGCAGTGTTCACTGCTCCCTACTCCCCGAAGTGGACTTCGCTGACAATAATCGCTCATTTGGACGTCATCAAAGAAAGGCAACGACGGGGTCGCGCAGATTATGCTAATTGTAATTTACTTTACTTTCACATTTAAAATAATATAATAGGCATACACATTTACAAAACAGTAGCCTATTCATCTAAAAATATAATAAAAAAAATTGTATTAGTCTATTAGTTTTATTAGTTTACATATACGTGTATAGTTAACTGGCTATAACAGATTTGAAGCTGTACTTAACTGTCATTCAATATGAAAATACATTTTGATTTGGTTAACTATGTATAAATGTGTTCTTAATCAGTGGTCTTAATAATTGTAGCGGTCTCATCTCGTGCGCTTTCTTTCCCACACGCAGCATAGGCTAGTAAACTTGAGGAAAATAACGTAGAGTGGGGGGAAAAACGCTCCTTTAAGGACTGTAACTTTTTCTGTGAAACAAAATTTAAATGTGTCTAAAATAGTTTATCCTAGTTTTCAGTGACAATGACATAAATTATAAACCAAGTATGAAAAATGTCAAAAGTTTTCATGTTATTAGATTTTTTAACAAAAATTACATTTGTACCAAGTAAACGACCCCCCAGGGTGGGGTAAAATGCCCCCACTCTCACAAAGCAATTTGCTTTATAAGTTTACAGCAAAATCAGAGTACAAGCATGTTTTAGCTTAAAATTAAAAAGACACGCCAAAATAACTGTATAATTATGAATATTATTAATGAACTAACTAGCTAGCTGATGCTAATGTGAGGTTATTTTTTAAATATAGTCCAAATATTGTTATTCAACCACCTAGTTAGTTTACATTTGATGGAAAAACAAAGAATGTGATGTTCAGAACATGGTACTTACAGTATTTATGATAGTGGGAATTGATGCTCCCTGGGGGCATTTTACCCCACAGACTTATATATCATATTACTTAACGTGAAATCCGTTTTCTCTCAGGTACGTCACCAGTGTAAGCTTTGCAGTGATTTTATCTAGTGGTTATTTTGGGAAAAACAGTAGGGGGGCATTTTACCCCACTCCATGACAGCGCCTCAGCTGCTTCTTAACACTTTTAATTTGTTTACATATTCATACAATAGAATATGCAAATGTCCTTTAGTCCTTTACTTCTGGCGACTGCATTTAGGCTTCAAAATTAATCAAAGTTGTGTTCATCTGTGATAATTGATGGACAAAACGTGTAAGTATCATAAAGTTTTGTTGAGCAAAGGAGCTTGTTTTTTGCGATTATCCAAAAGCCTATGGGAAAATCCTTTTGGGGTTTTCTCGAGGGAACCAGTGTGACTCTAACTGCCGGTTGGCCTACAAAGTGACTACATACCTGCACCACATTTCCACCTTTAAATCTGCTCTAAAGACCCATTTATTATCTTTGGCTTTCAATACTCCTTGATCTTAGGTTCGGTTATTATTTTACTATTGTTGTGTGTTCCTTAATTTTGGTATTTTTTCAATTTTTTAGTTTGATTCTTTTCTGTACAGCACTTTGGTCAGCCTTGGTTGTTTTTAAATGTGCTTTATAAATAAATATTGTATTGTATTGTTTTGTTTTATTTAGTTTTCCAACTATCAAAATCTATGTGGCAAAGCTGTGTGACCCACTGGACACAGATGCATTACATTGTAGCGAAGTGCATCAGTATTGATTTAAGTGTAAATATCCAGCAGTCATAACTTTTATTTTAGACAGCACGCTGAGTTGTGAACATGGGATGAAGCTTAAATCAAATTAATTAATGCTATTGCAAAATAAAGCCACAGAACGTTGCACGGCTAACTCACTGGACAGTGCAGTTCATGAATGAATCTGATTCTTTGAACAAGTCGAAGTGAATGATTTAATGTCCTATAGACAGCCACTTGCTTCATTCCCGAATGAATCAGCGTTTTGAATGAATCGGCTGAATTAATGACTCACTGTTACGTGCTGCCACCTACTGGCGGATTTACTCTCATAATCTAAGTATTGTGTCATTTTTTGTCATTAATTTCATATTTATAAAGGCTATTCAAATATTATATTTAAAACTGTAATCTTATAACACTATGTAATTTTAATTACTGTATAAATCCTCCGAGCAGCATTAAACAGTGTAAATCATGCCACTTCAGAATTCAGAAGCAACTTCTAGTTGATACTGATTTGATTGGTAACAGCCTATTGTCTTATTATTATAATTTAATTTGACGATTACATTTAAGAATTTTTCATGAAAGAAATAGAAAAAAAAATTGCCCCTGAAAAATGAACAATTGAGTGGGCATGGGAAAGTTAATTTCTGACTCTGCTAGATCAGAGGTTTTCAAACTTTATGATGCCAAGGACCCCCAAATATGATGAACCTTTTATGAGGGACCCCCTTCCTGAAATCCATCTATATATTTTTATGTATGAAAAAACATGTAAACTGTTAGATAAATAGTAAGTGTGGCATTATACATACAGCATATTGTTTCCAAACTTAAAAATTATTTGTATAAGCAACTTTCACAATAAATGTATGTAAGTAAGCATTTTTGCTTTGTCTTTTTATTCTCTGAAATTGTCTGGGGACACCTTAGAACCTTCTGGAGGACCCCAGTGCTATATGACGATACATATAAAAATACTCTTCTGTTCTCTGGCTTTATTGATCAAGGTGTCAGGGTTTTGATATCGTATCGCAACTGAGAGAGCACTTCCTGGACCTGTATCATATATTGTATTATAATGGCTATTTAACATTACCTCGGCCCTAACTAGGCGTCAATCACTGAAACAACAGTGATTTTGAGGAACAAACAACATAACATGCCAGTTGGGTAGTGACATTCATTGTTTCGGCGAAGAAGGAAAAAATTACGGCATATAAACTATTCTCTATAAAAATCAACAAACAACAACAACAAAAAAACCCTAAAACGAATAGAATAATAACCAAAACAAAGACGTGCTGTGATAGCAAACTGACATTGATACGAAATAATGTCATTTATATCTTTTTATATCTATCATATTTCAACTTCATCCCTTGTCCAAAACTAAAATCTAAAATAAAAGTTATGACGGCTGCGTATTTACACTTAAATCGATACTGATAGGCTTCGCTACAATGTAAATGCACCTGTGCGCTGTCCAGTGAGTCACATAGCTTTGCCACATAGATTTTGATAGTGGGGCAACTAAATAAAAACACTGGTGTGCCAAAGAAGTAGGCTGATGGGTAATGTGAGAGATTATCTGTAATAAACACTTTAAGAATCCGTCCAGCGGAGGGACTATTATTCTGCACGGAACTGTGGTGTGGAAGAATTAAAAGCGGCACGGGTTGATCTTTGGTTGACCAATCAGCGGAAAGAAAGGAGCTTCACGTTTCATGCCCGCCCACACGTGGAAATCGAATATTCAAGATGTTTATCCACTTTATACCCCATAACCCAAAAATATAAAATCAAGCCGAATTCTCACTTTATTTATTTTTTAAACGAATAAATTAGCCGTTTTCTAATTTTTCTACTTTCAATATTAAATCGAAAAACAAATGAACGCAACTTACACGTTATGCAACACCATTAAGAAAAAAATCCTGCACGTTGTTATACACCTAATAATGTATGTAACATGTAAAATACACAGAAATTGTTTGTAAAGCATGTTGAAATCATTTTAAATGCAGGCTCATCGTATACAACCATTTTCAGTTACAGGTACCACTGTACAGTTAAAGCAACAACAAAAAAAATAATTGTGTGGGCGTTTCCTTTGATGAGGTATAGGCTTCTTCACATGCTTTTCATTCATTTCTAAGATGGACTCCTTTGTAGTGGTGAGTGATGTGTACATATCTTTATTTCTTTGCATGCTCTGTTTATTACCACATATTATTTTATTAAGTTTATTACAACTTCTAATTGAGTTGAGTTGTCATTTTATAGGCTTAATCAAAGTTTGAATCATAATATTGGTAGTTCATGTTGTGATGAAAGCTTTGATCATATTCACACAATGCATGGAAATTGTTTGCATCTGCATTTTTACAATCTATTCTCTTACCCGTTGACTGATGTTGAGTCAGAGATGTTGCACCTGATTTGATTAATTGAAATCCTGTGGTTTATGTTTGATTAAATGTGGTATAGTTATGCTTTGCATCTGGATATTATATTTTTTACGATACAATAATGTGTTCTTGGCCATAAAGTAATTTCCGAAGAAATAGTTTTGGTCTAATCTTGGACCAGAAACAGTAAAGAATGCATTCAGACACTTTCTTATAACAAATTCTTAGCTTTTCTTCCTAAAACGAATCTGGGTCTTAGCCAATGATATGAATGTCCTCACGTCCAAACATAGAAGTCATAGAAGTCCCTTGAGTGGTTCTCCACTTGAGGCATCATGGAGACTTATAAAGTTCAAGTGGAATGTTTTTAAAGGGTTAGTTCAACCGAAAATGATCACCCTCATGTTGATCCAGACATGAATATATTTATTTCTTCTATTTTTGAAGAACTTTGGACTCCACTGACTTTAATTTATGGAAAAAAACTACTGAAACATTCTTTAAAATATCTTTGATTTTGTTCAACAAAAGTAAGAAAGTCACAGGTTTGGAACGCAATGAGTCAGCTATGATGATTTTCCTTCACTGAATGATAACCAATGAGTTCATTGAATTAAATATAATGTCATATAACATTCACAAATAATTCACTATGAATGTGATGACTCTTTCTTGATCGATGCCACTGCAGTAAAAGTGATTTGGGTGTTAACCAAAATAGTGTCAAGGTCATCTGCAGCATTCTAGCTCAATTTAAGATGCACTGTGTTTACAATGTGTGTTCTCAGTCTAGTAGGAAGATGTTGGGTGTGTTGAGTCTTTGATTATGTTGTTTTGAAACCATATTTATCTTTACAGCATAGATTTATAGGAATGAATCGCAAAAGACATCTCTTGGCAGCCGTGTGACATGCCCTGACTTGCCCACCATGCATTTCCTTGATGTTAATAATGCTAAACACATTAGCATATTTTTCTAGCAAGCAAATAATGGATGCTCTAAAGTAAAAGTATAATAAAAGATGAGTAGGATAATAGGAATTCTTAGTATGCTTCATATCTTTCTCCATTCACATTTGTGTCATCCCAGGTGAAAAAGATGTACTATTAAATGTATTAAAAAATGCATGCTATGTTTATATATATGTTTATAGTATATTTGTATTGTACTAAAAACATACTCAAGTACATTTTTAATACGTGTTGCACAAGAAAATGTACAGAATGTTCCTTTCACAATGATGTTAAATATTCCATTATGTTTAGAATATAATCTTTGTGGTATTCTGACTAATTCAGTAATGTCTGAATAACCAGTCAAACAGCAACAATGAGCATTAAACCTCCTTGATGTGCAGCCTCATTTTGTGGTTGTGGTTCTTTATTTTGAGGATGGGATTGTATTTGGTCTGTCTTTTGTGAACTTTGCACTTTTCTGATTGGGGGAATGTGAATTTAAAGAAAAATACTGTGGGGAAAAATCGAGTTGCCCTTCTTCAGATGTGAAAGTACCTGTGTGGATGGTTTCTTCTATAAGGGCTGATATGCGATAAAATGTCCGGTACTGAGAAACCCTGACGGTAGAGAGTGTTTCTTCTTTTCTTAAGCTTTAAAGATTTCACTTTTTTATATGACTATAACAATATGACTTAGGAAGCTTTTTATCATGCCTCATCATTTATTTGTATGTATATATATTTTTTATTGTTTTACCCTTGTCCAAGACAAGGATGTTTAAAGCCAATTTAATTAAAATTAAAAGAAAATATATATATAATAATTAATTATATATATATATACACTCACCTAAAGGATTATTAGGAACACCATACTAATACTGTGTTTGACCCCCTTTCGCCTTCAGAACTGCCTTAATTCTACGTGGCATTGATTCAACAAGGTGCTGAAAGCATTCTTTAGAAATGTTGGCCCATATTGATAGGATAGCATCTTGCAGTTGATGGAGATTTGTGGGATGCACATCCAGGGCACGAAGCTCCCGTTCCACCACATCCCAAAGATGCTCTATTGGGTTGAGATCTGGTGACTGTGGGGGCCATTTTAGTACAGTGAACTCATTGTCATGTTCAAGAAACCAATTTGAAATGATTCGAGCTTTGTGACATGGTGCATTATCCTGCTGGAAGTAGCCATCAGAGGATGGGTACATGGTGGTCATAAAGGGATGGACATGATCAGAAACAATGCTCAGGTAGGCCGTGGCATTTAAACGATGCCCAATTGGCACTAAGGGGCCTAAAGTGTGCCAAGAAAACATCCCCCACACCATTACACCACCACCACCAGCCTGCACAGTGGTAACAAGGCATGATGGATCCATGTTCTCATTCTGTTTACGCCAAATTCTGACTCTACCATCTGAATGTCTCAACAGAAATTGAGACTCATCAGACCAGGCAACATTTTTCCAGTCTTCAACTGTCCAATTTTGGTGAGCTCGTGCAAATTGTAGCCTCTTTTTCCTATTTGTAGTGGAGATGAGTGGTACCCGGTAGGGTCTTCTGCTGTTGTAGCCCATCCGCCTCAAGGTTGTGCGTGTTGTGGCTTCACAAATGCTTTGCTGCATACCTCGGTTGTAACGAGTGGTTATTTCAGTCAAAGTTGCTCTTCTATCAGCTTGAATCAGTCGGCCCATTCTCCTCTGACCTCTAGCATCAACAAGGCATTTTCGCCCACAGGACTGCCGCATACTGGATGTTTTTCCCTTTTCACACCATTCTTTGTAAACTCTAGAAATGGTTGTGCGTGAAAATCCCAGTAACTGAGCAGATTGTGAAATACTCAGACCGGCCCCTCTGACACCAACAACCATGCCACGCTCAAAATTGCTTAAATCACCTTTCTTTCCCATTCTGACATTCAGTTTGGAGTTCAGGAGATTGTCTTGACCAGGACCACACCCCTAAATGCATTGAAGCAACTGCCATGTGATTGGTTGATTAGATAATTGCATTAATGAGAAATTGAACAGGTGTTCCTAATAATCCTTTAGGTGAGTGTATATATAATATATTAATTAATTAAGTACCATTTTAAATATTTAAGGTGTGAAAATTATTTGTATTTATTTTTTGAAAACATACAAGAGGCTTCATTCCCAATATGGCCAACAATTTTACCCCATATACCGTTCAAAAATTTGGAGTATGCAAGTTTTTATTTTTTATTTAAAGAAGTCTCTTATGCTCAAGTCTTCACTGTCACTTTTGATCAATTGAACGCATTTTTGCTGAATAAAAGTTGAATTTCTTTCCAAAAGCCTTGTTAATTAATTTCACAGATACAGTATATAAGATACTAAACATACAAGTGAAGCAGACTGAGGAGTTTAGTTTAGTGTCTTTTATAATATCACAATGATTCGAGTGGCGTATGTATATAAAGTGTGTTTTATATCTGTTTGCAGATGCAGATTTTTTGCCTTTATCTTTGCTGTAATGCACTTCAAAACGGTAAATTTATTTGATGTACTCTTTAATTTCTATTGGTCTATATAATATATAATACAGTTGCTTATTTGACTCTTTTATGGAATTTCATGTAAAAAAAAAAAAAAACAAGAAATCAGGCCATGGGGCTCCCCCAGATCTTTTTTCGTTTTCACAGATCATTCTTACACTGTAACCTGTATTAGGTGTCTTTAACTACTACTTGCATTTAAAACATTTAGAATAACATACATATACTTATGTGTTACTTATGTTTTAAATTACACCTTTTTAATTTGCTTTTAAATTGTACCTAAGTAACTTTCAAAATCTGTTTTGTTTTGTAGAAAAGTGCAACTTCTCTGTTGTAATGATGCAGACTGCAGAAAAGTTCTCCTGCTTCAGGAAGATGTCCGGACATGCCTCAGTTTGTATGTCCAATCAATTGACACCTTCATGTCATATCGACTACAGACATGGGATCATGTGCCTAAAATGGCAAACAGACATTGAACTGACTTGTGTGAGCAATTCACTTGAGACAGTTATTGGTAATAACTTTTTCAGCACTGAAAATATAAATGTAAAATTTTTGATTTGCATATCTGAATATCTGTTTCTTTAATCTTTTCTTTAACAGAAGAAGAAGAAAACAACTGTGCCCGCGACCAGGAATGTGAGTCAAAAAGCAGTCATTGTTAATTTAGTTATCGTGAAGCAGGTATATTTTGGGATGGATTATTTAATTAAATCACTATTTTGTTTTGTTTTTAGCTATCAGTTGTAATGGAGAGTACACATCTGGTAAGTTTGTTTAATCTAAGTTTCTAAGATCATGTTATGTTTATCTGAAAACAATTTCATGACTAGCCTACACACTAAAATATAGGCCTAATGATTGTTATGTTTTCTTTTAGAACCCAGAGATTCGGCGTTAACCCTGTCTATAAGTAAGTGTGCAATACTTAACACTTACTTTCTTGTTTGCATTCATCATAAAATAATTCCACACGTCCATGTACCTAAATTGTTGTTTCTTTTGTTCATTTGCAGACATTTCTTTAACTACGTCATGTGCTATTATGACTATTATCCTCTGGATGTCACTATGAGACTACTAGTGTGAAGGATCTAAGGGTTTTCAGTAACAACCTGTTTTACTTTAAGAAAGCAGCCATACTGTTCATTTTCTTTATTATTTTAAAGATTATTTTCTTTGTGTTTATATTTAACTTCATAATCATTTATAATCATTAGTCATTTATATAGTTGATTTATCATTTATTCATATTATTGGATTTACATCATTTATTGATTTTAATTTATTTTATTATTGAATCATTTTATTATTATTATTATTCATTTATGTCATTTTATGTTTTTATATTTTATATAACTTATTTTACTTATTTCCTTGCTTTTGCAATGCTTGCTATTGTTGTTAAATGCAGGGGTAATTATTTTATTAATAATTATATGCACGGATAAATAATTTCTTATGCACTATTCCATAAAAAATAAGAATCGCCAGTTTTGATTTCATGGTGACTTTTAAAGGGTTAGTTCACCCAAAAATAAATTTTTTGTCTTGAATTACTCACTCATGTCGTTCCAAACCCGTAAGACCTTCTTACAAAAAGTATTCTCGTCGTTTCATAAAATGAAGTTTGAACCACTGGAGTCACATGGACTATTTTACAGATGTCTTTACTACCTTTCTGGGCCTTGAAAGTTGCAATGACATTGCTGCCTATGGGTGGTTCAGAGAACGGGGTAGTTGGTAATGACACAAACACATGGGCAATTGAGTAAACAGCCTGCTTGTTCGGTCAACGCAAAAGGTGTTACATTTCCATCCGTGGTGTTATTGAGAATGAATATAATTCAGTAACAAAGCAACAACTGCCATACTAACTTTCAGGTTATAGTGAGTGTGGCGGACAGCAGCTCCTGGGGTTTATAGTAGAGGTGATGGGAGGAGAGTCTCAGGGGGCCCGTTCCACAGCACTCATTTGAAACCTTTGGTCCCCCATGGTCTGTTTTCCCAGAATGCCCTGTAGAAGCTCTAACCTCTCGGGCTCAGAGTGTTTACTCTGAGTTAATGAATGAGCTAGTGTTGGAGCGAAACTGGGTGAGTAAATGCTAATCACATCCCTTTACCCCAACATAAAGCCTCCATTTCGCCCCCTTTCCTGTTTGCTTTTATTCCCCTTTAGTTAAATCATCAGTAATCATGCTTTTAAAAGCTAGTCAGAGACTAACCGCAGGTCAGGAATGAAACGTTTGACTCGCAGTGCCAGAAAAACACAAGAGGGGGAGGTTTAGTGTGAGGAGCATAAAGCCAAAGTTGAGGTGTCATATGTGATGTCAACTCTCACTTCTCCAACAATGCAAATTGAGTAAACACACACAAATGGTATGGGTGAGGGAATTAGGAGAGAGAGAGAGAGGGAGAAGAGGGGCCGTCCTTACTTGCTCTTCTAAGCGGGAGTGAGAGGAGGTCCAGAGGGAGGAGGCAAATGGGGAGAGCAGGATTGAGAAAGAGAGTGAGGAAAAGAAGTGGCGCTCTGTTTGCGGAGCAGTCTGGGACCATGCTGTCAGGCGGCTCTCTGATCTGGATTGGGGCGCTGCTTCTGGGGCTCGAGGCTTCGCTGACCGGGGCATCTGACTTTCAGCACCATGGTTATGAGGAGATGGTGAGGGCTCTTTTTGCTGTCCAAAGCGAATGCCCCTACATCACTCGCATCTACAGCATCGGTCGCAGCGTGGAGGGACGGCACCTATATGTCCTGGAGTTCAGTGATAATCCTGGCATCCATGAAGCATGTGAGTCTTTTCTTTACTCTTGTACCAAGGCATTAAATTCCTCACCCATATAGCTCAAGCAAACTCTTGTACGTTGTTCCTACTGAGGCTGTAGGGCTGCCAGAGCTGATTGGTGAAGTAATAATTTGGGTTTGATTGCATAATTTGGGCTGTTTTCTGAGAACAGCACTTAACAGTCGAAATGAAGCTTTGGCTGGCTATTCATGAGCTTGTCTGGCCAGCCAATGTTGACTGTCAACTCGATTTATCTTGTTGCTCCTCAAACACAGTATTGGGTTTAAAGGGGTAGTGTGTGTCTGGAGATATGGTGTGTTATGTAGACAGAAGCAAACCGGTCTTATTGATCTAAAACAAGAACGTTCCCATTAGAAAGAAAAATCTGAATCTTTAATAGCTCAATTGTTTCTCCTAGAAACGGGAGAGCAAATGGACACTTTTGCTTCTCAGATGATTCTATTGAGAACAAGACCTTATGTCTCCTCTAGAGTTCCAGAAGAGAACAATCTTATAAACTGACTGGCCAAAATAACCAAAGTTTGGAATCAAAAGTCAGAAATCCCATTACTTATCTAAGAATAAAGCATGATCTAGTCTATGCTTTGTAAGCCAACTGTTGTCTCTATTTACAAGGAATTTCAGGAGGAACATCTGACACTTCAATAAAAGATAAATCAGAACTCCAATGTATCTTATGAAATATGAAAGAGCAGCTGCTGAGCAGTAAAATTTCCCTCTTTGTTTCAGTCTGTAGACCTTGTTCCTTTGTTCACTCAAATTCAAAACGCTTTCAGCTCTGCTACTGGAAGTAGTTAAGATCTGTCAACAAAAGAGGTTAATAAATCAGCTTACAAAAACAAATGAATCTTTGCCATCAGATGTACACTGTCAAAATAATTTTCTTGATTAGTATTTTTGTATTGTTTTTTGTTTTGTAATTCTTAAATCAAGATGCATTTGCTTGAGAAGCAAAATAACTTGCGCTATTAAGGTTTCTTTTCTGAAAAATCAATCAAAATTAAGTGAGTTCATGCTTAAAACAAGAAAAAAATCTGTCAATGAGGTCAGACAAACAAACTTAATTCAAAGCGAAAAAATATATAATATTCTGACCCCATAGCAGATATTTTTTCTCATTTAAAGCATAAAGTTATGTCATTTTTTTTTAGAAAACAAGACTTAATATAAGACTTAAGTCATTTTACTTTTCAAGAAAATGTATCTTGATTTAAGAATGTTTAGATATTTGAAAACAATACAAAAATACTGAGTAAGATTTTTTTTTTAATAAAAAAATAAATAAATTTTGCAATGTAAAAATCTGCTACTCTTGGCAATATGCATACAAAGGTAAAACCTCTGAGAGAATTGCAGGATGTAGCCTATACATGTTCTACACGGAGTACAAAAACAGGAACCGGTCCAGCCGAGTGGGCAAAGTCGTTGTGACCTGACCCTTTAGATTTCAAACTATGTTTGTGCTTCATGCATTAATGTCGAGGCCACCCATTTAGTGACTCTTTGAGCAGTGGCACAGCACAGTTAATTTAATTATTAGGTGATTAATAGGAAGACTGTGCCTGATGAGTCTGCCTGCACACAGTGGCTAATTAGATTTGCTATCTCGCTGTCACTCACTTCCGCATCAAAAAAGAACAAACGGAAATCTGCTGGTACTTGTTAGAGGAGATAATTGTGAATAATGAGCTGACAACTGGCTGTGAGACAGGAATTTCGATGAGAGTGGCCTGCTGTTAAATGCTCAAAAAGCTTTTGTAGGAGGAAAATTATGAATTTTAATTCATTCATATTTGATATGAGCATTTACAGTGTCAGCTTACTCAACCGCATACCACAGATACTGATGGAAAAATGTTATAATTTGTTGTAAGGGATAGTTCACGTCATCATTTACTCACCCGTCATTTTCTGTGAATAAATATGGTGTGTTCATACATGTGTTCTTCATACAAAGATATTATATGGCTTCAGAAGAGTTGTATGAACTTCTTTCATGGTGCTTTTTTTGGAGCCCATATCTCCATTGACTTTCATTGTATTAAAAAACTACATTTCTCCTGTTGTGTTCCACAAAAGAAATTCATGGATCAACATGAGGGTGAGTAAATGATCACAAAATCTCTTTAAATATTTAGTAGGCAATCCTTGCAGTACCTTTAGAGCTTAATTCATGCAGTTGCTTCTTCTGAATTGCTATATATGCATGCATAGAGCTTGTTGCTTGCATGCTATTCACGGATGTGACCCTATGACCTCATGACTTCCTGACTGGCGGTCACCTGACTTGTGTTTTTCAGTGGAGCCAGAGTTCAAGTACGTTGGGAACATGCACGGGAACGAAGTACTCGGCAGGGAGCTGCTCATCTACTTAGCCCAGTTCCTGTGCGAGGAATACCGGGCAGGAAACGAGCGAATCACGCACCTCATCCACGACACACGGATCCACATCCTTCCTTCGATGAACCCGGATGGATATGAGGTGGCTGCCAGGCAGGTATACAGCCGTTAGAAGCTAATCCACATTGTAAAACAAGTATACTAAAACACTACAGCTCGAAAAATCCATGACCAACAGCTTGTGGTGTGAATGTGAGCATGCATATGTGTACACTTATTTTTCAATGTGGCAGCTGTGGTGTGGGAGTGTTGTAAGTCTCTGGTGGCCCCCAGTTTGTTATGAAGGAATCAGCCATATCCCAGAGTGCATTGCTGGCTTTCTTTTGAGACTAATTACACCAGAACTCACAAAAAAATACACAGTATTTTTTTTCTGGAACAGAGCATCCATACACCTACAATGTTCACACATCTAGAATGCAAAATTACAGTAATATAGACTTGTTCTTGATCTTTGAGACTAATTATATGTCCAGCGGTAAATGGTGGCTGAATGTGGCCACACACACCCAGTTATCAAGCGTCTCACTGGACCAGACAAGAACTCAGCATCAGACAGGATCTATTTAACATGCTCTAACTCGCTTACACAACACACACAAGCACAATAAACTACTTGAGATATACATTTCACACCTGACATACTGAGAATGTTAAAAGGTGATATCCTTCCCAAAACGTTACTTAAAGGATAGGAAATTATGTGCTCTTTATCTGATTTACAGGGTCCAGAATTCAACGGCTACTTAGTGGGACGTGGAAACGCAAAGGAGGTAGACCTCAACCGCAACTTCCCGGACCTGAATGCTCTTATGTACTACTACGAGAAGCACAACGGCCAAAACCACCACCTGCCACTGCCAGACAACTGGGAATTACAGGTGATCATCAATCAGTGTCACACACACTGCTATAGGAGAGGAGACAGTTTCTGTTCAAAATGAGATGAGAGAGAGAGACCAGTCAAGCAATTAGTTATGAAGCTTGTGTAGCAGTTTGGAAGTGCTGAAAGATGTTGAGATAGACAATATAAGAAGGACGTGTTAAATTGACCAAAAGTGACAGTAAAGACATTTGTAATGTTACAAAAGATTATTTCACATGTATGCTGTTCTTTTGAACTTTCTATTTATCAAAGAATCCTGAAAAAAAGTATCACGGTTTCCACAAAAATATTGAGCATCACAGCTGTTTTCAACATTGATAACAGGACTTGACATTAACTTTTTGCTTACCAGCCACTGTAGCTAGTGGTTTTCTAAAGTTTTCTAAAGTTCATCGTCCAAGTCCCACCCCCGAAATTTCACCAAAACTTTGAAAAATTACTACCTTGCGAACAGGGACTTTCTGATGGGGAAATTTTTTACCCGGAACTTCATTTAGACCCTGGTCCCTGCAGTCGAAACGCACCGAATACCACCCCACAGTCCCTAGTTCCTGGGGAAAATTCCTGAGGTGGAAACGTGGCTTTAGACGATTTAAGCACAATAAGCAGTACAAAAAAAACTTTAGTACTGAGAGGCAGCTTTATGTGCACGCACTTTAGTGTGAGCACAAAATAAGTAAATGAGTGTGAATGAGTAAAATTATGCACAATACGTGCAATCCCACTCCGAAATTCAAGCCCTTTAACAGCAACAATATTCATCCGGAGCAAATGAAAGGAGTGAGGCGGGTTTGTGTGTCAACTCGCTGTCGGAAAGATAAGAGAGAGAAAGCGCAGCTGGTATTGTATCTATTCTGCATAAAATGAGTATTGGAAGCGTTTCAGATATTTCAGTAATGATATGCATCAAAAAATCTATATTTTTGACAACACTACACGCACTTAGTTTATTATTTCAGATGCTTTTTTAAAACACTACAACTGAAAAATGTATAATATATATAAAATTCAACCCACCAAAGTGGCTAGTAGAAGTGACTATGTTACATGCCACTGCTGAAATCCACCCACATTTGGCGGGTTGGCAGGTGTTAATATCAAGCCCAGATTGATAATAATAAGAAATGTTGCTTGAGCACCAAATTAGAATATTAGAGCATATTAGAATGATTTCTGAAGGATCATGTGACACTGAAGACTGGAGTAATGATGCTGAAAATTCAGCTTTGAAATCTTTTGAAATTACATTTTAAAATATATTAAAATAGAAAAGAGTTATTTTAAATTGCAATAATATTTAACAATATTACTTTTTTACTGTATATTTTATCAAATAAATGCAGCCTTGGTGAGCATTATAGACGTTAAAACAATTATCCAATCCTTTGAACGGTAGTGTGTATATTTTGAGATTTATTAATTTAGACACTTTTACCTAAAGCAACTCAAGGTTCTAATTCAGAACTGGTTCCATTTTAATAAAATACCAGAAGAGATGATACCTTTTCAGCGAGTCAAAAACATAGAGTGCAACCATTTTAAAATCGCATGACTCTTATGAGCCTGTACTTTTTAGTGAAGCAAAAACACGCAGCATGACCAGTTTAGTCTGATTAACCAAATTATTAAAAGGTCAGTTTAAACAGACCTTTTAAGAACTGTTTGAAATGTATTTATTATTGAAATCATCTCATCATTTGTCAATGGAATTGCATTTTTCTCCCCAAAATTTTATTCCTTAAAATTACTAAAAGAATCATTAATGGAGTCGTTAAGGAGCTTGAATCATTAAGAGGACCCGGCACTGCTGTTGTAAAATTACCATATGATTGGACTAATTCTGTTGAATAATACACTGTAAAAAAAAATCTCAAATTATTCAAATATTTTATAATTATACAAACATTACATGTGATGAATGACTTTGTGAATGACTTGGAATGAATCCCAGATTCAGGTATCTGTGGATCTGTTCTGCTGGCCTGTCATGGGCGTTAAACATTATGTTCAGGATCTATCTCTATGTGTATATGTTTTTTTAGGGTGACCTTTTTTAATGTAATAACAATATACATAGACATCACATAGATAAATCCCTGCTCCAATCTCAAGTAAAATATAGGATAATGCCAGTTTCCTGCATTGCAAAGAAAAAGTTTTGTTTTTACAGTTGGACAGCACACTTAAGCTCTCCATTAGTCTGTCAGTAACCCACCCAGCTCTCGTTCTGCCGGTCTGCTCTCTATCAACCGCCAACAGGCCCACCTTTCACAAAATAGAGAGCCTTGGCATGTGTAAATGGACTTTTTTAGTTCGTACTGCTGTTAGTCTTCATCATGAGCTCTGGATATTTTGGTTAGCCTTTCACAACCTGCTGAGTATTATAAAGTCGATCTCCTCTGTGAGGATCCATGCTATCCATCATGATTTGAGAAGGTTATAAAGAACATCTTGTACTTCAATGGAAGAAGGAACATCTGACCTTTAGTAGTTTACATGCTCACTGTCACAAACTGACCGAAATAGTCCACATTTCTTCTTGATTTTATGTAATAAAATGAAAGAACTTTGGAAAACTTTTGGAAGACTTCGCTAGAATAATACAAACCATTTAAACAGCTCTTTCCAGGAACAACTTTGTATTTTCCTCAGTCTAAAATGAGAACTCCAGCTTTGGAGAAGTATGTTCACTGGCAGCCAGACGTCCCTCAGGATAAAAACAGAAGAAGTCGGAGGCGTATGACACGTTCTAATCATTTCTCTGAGAGTCAAGAGCTGTCACTCTCATATCAAACTCCACTCGTGACCTTCTGACCCTAGTGTGGGTTTCGCACTACACAGTCATAAGTAGGCTGAAAAACATCTGTGTGAGTTCACAGCATGAAACCTGACTCTTCAATGACAGCTGGGGCCATAGGGACGCTTAGCTGTTTATATATACAGATCCATGCATAATAAATACACAGTCTCCTCAAAACAGAGCACGGATGGGATCAATAGCTCATCTCAAAGGAGCCGGACAGACTGATTTTACTTAATGCAAAAGGGTCAGGTGGAGGTTTATTAGCCCTTCACCTCTAGAACCACGCCAGATCTCTCAGATAACAGCACTAAAGAAATATTCCAAAAAAGCTGCAAGAACGCTGCTGGAGTGTCATGGCACAAAAAACTAAAACAAAGGCTGAAATTTCAAATCTGAATGTTTTTTTTCTTCCCCTGTATTCTTGGTTCTTGCAGGTTGAGCCGGAGACTTTAGCAGTGATAAAATGGATGCAGAATTATAACTTCATTCTGTCGGCTAACCTCCACGGTGGAGCTGTAGTCGCCAATTACCCCTTCGATAAGTCTCGCGAGCCCCGGATAAGAGGCAAAACAACATACTCGGCCACCCCTGATGATAAAATATTCCGAAAGGTATGTTGTTGTTTTTTAATTTAAAAGTTATTTGTGTGATTTTCTACTTTAGAAAATAAAAGTTTAATGTCCACAAACATTTTTAAGTTTATTTCCCCACTGTCAAACCATTACAGAAGCAACGCTGACTTAACCAGTGGCGTGAGTTTGAGAGCGGGATTATCTGTTAGTTTGACCAATGGCAGATGGCTGGAGTGTTTGAGAAGCCTGTTCAAAATCAGTCATTATATTTGCAATTCCGTCTGCTGAATAACCCCAAAGATGAGTTTTAAGGGATAAAGTGATTGACTACAGGGGGACTTTAAGACACATTCTTAACATGGTGGCTATGTTTACGCAACTAGCAACCCTGGAAGATGGTCTCCCAGCCTTGGCCAAGAGCCCAAAACCCTTCTAAAACCAGCCAAAAGATCAGCCTGACCAGTCTGGGAAATCAATCTAGCAGACCAAGTGTTATTTTGTTCAGTAGAGTAGTTGCACAGAAATCACACACTTCACCTATTGAAGAGTTGGCTATTGTTTTTTTCTAATTCCCTGTGAGTATTTACAGATTTGTGTGTTTTTGTATTGTGTGTGTGTGTGTGTGTGTGTGTAGTTGGCAAAGACATACTCCTATGCCCACAGCTGGATGCATAAGGGCTGGAACTGCGGCGATTACTTTGATGAAGGAATCACAAATGGTGCCAGCTGGTACTCTCTTTCTAAGGGTGGGTTATATTTTACATACCACGGTTCTCATTCAATTACTTCAACAAGGCTTGTGGTTTTGTCTCATTTAAATGCCTTGTAATTTAACTGAAATTTGGGAATTACAAGTACTTTTATCTTTAAGGGAACGTGATTCTAGTTTAGAGCTTTTCACTAGTGCCAGCAGCAGTGTAATTTCACCAATGAAATTAACTACTTCTTTAAGGGGCAGTATTAATTTTCAAATAGATTTTAGGTTGTTTTTGTTGTTGTTTATAATGTCATATTTTGGTCATATAATTCTCTAAAAATACTTTTGCAAAAAAAAATGGGCATAAGGAAAACAATATTCACATGGAAGTATTTCTTATATGACTTTAGGAGCTCCATACATTTATTTTTTTATAACAAAATGGTTGAACAAAAAGGTTGATTAAAAAAAGTGAATATTGGTGGCATTTTTGACTCCAACCCTGCTTAATTTCTGACCCTGGCCAGTTTTGACTCTGGCCAACACTTTGCTGTATGTACTGCATTTTAATGTGTGATTAAGAAGAATTATTTCTCAATATCTCTGAAGGGATGCAGGATTTCAACTACCTCCACACAAACTGCTTTGAGATCACTCTGGAGCTCAGCTGTGATAAGTTTCCTCCAGCGACAGCTCTCGCCAGTGAGTGGCTGGCCAACAGAGAGGCTCTGGTGTCCTACATGGAGCAGGTGATGAACTCCTCTTCTCACATTTGATTGTTTTACTGCTTTAGTTTCAGCTCTGTCTGCTTGTAATGAAATAAGTAGAAGTTCAAACTTCAACTCTGCAGTCAGAACATGTAGAACTGGAATTGGAGAGTGCTGTATTCAAAATCAAACTGGTAAAAAGGGGGCCAGTATTCTAGCGGACACAGGTAATAAAGACAAATTAGTTCACCATGGCACTAGCAGGTAATGCACCTGTCCCCAGATACTTATAATGTGAAATGGATATGAACCTTCAGGGGTCTCGTTGTGAGTTCAAGTAACACTACACTGCTTGCTAGCGCATTTAAAGTAATGGATGGAATCGGTTTACCACTTTGAGTGCAGTGCCTGACCGTAACGAAAGCTTAACCCTTGTGCTGTGCTGAAAATCCTTGACCTAATTTGGTGTTCCCAGTCAAAAATGACCAGCCTTTTAAATTGTTTATAATTCTCTCATTATGCAATTTTTTCACCAAATATTGGATTAAATCGTTTTGAATTTTCTTTTTTGGAACTGATTGATCGTAGGCTTCATTGATCTGAGCATATGCACATTCATATGCATGAGGTTCACCTAAAAAAAAAAAAAAACTGAGGTGCATAAACTCAAATCAATGAGGCCTACAATCACTCAGTTCCAAAAAGAAATACAAAACCTGTAGCCTAGAAATCTAGACGCACCCTAGTGGCAGCAAATGTAATTTGCAGCCAGGGTCATCTAGCAACTCTCCGTTGGCTTGCGAGCTTGAAAAACCAAACTCTACTCAATCACATCGTATATAGAGTCTGTGGGCGGGCTTAACATAATGACGGCAGAGTTGCGACGGTTCCGCATGCTACTTGAAAACAAAGAAGCTGGCGAACAGCGGTCTTTCGAATCGGCTTTGGCCGCGACTCTGGAAGACTTGGAGTTAAGCTTTTCTTTGAGAAAAGAACAAAGAACGGCACTGAAGCCATTCATAAAAAAGGAAGATGTGTTCGGAGTTTTGGATACTGGATACAAAAGTTTAATCTATCAACTAACTCCGTTTTACCTTCTTCGTTGCTCTGGTTGGTTGTAGCGCTATCCTATTGCGTGCAGAGGGAATTTGAAAGACAACCGTTTATCCCGCCCCTCAAATTGAGCCCTGCCTATGGTGTGTTCCCAGACCCAACATCTTGATGTGGGTCTGGCTTGTCAGGCTACAAAACCTGTGCTAACTGAAATAAAACATGTTGATGAAAATAGATTGAATCCAATATTTGGCAACAACATAGCAAAACGAGAAATTCATAAGCAATCAATATTTTGTAAGCAATCAGATTTTTGTCTGGGAACACCACAAGTACACCGCCCTCCCCCAAAATCCAAGAATTTGGGGGAAATTGTCAAGTTGTTACCCTGTGTAAGCAAAGTCAGCAAGTTTTAGTCCAATGCGATAACATTAAATCCTCTCAGGGTCGAATTGACCGGAATACAACATGAGGGTTGATGTATCATGGCTCTTCTGTCAAACAGGTGCACCATGGGATAAAAGGCATGGTTTATGATGAGAACAACAACCCAATTAGTAATGCAGTGATCTCGGTGGCAGGCGTAAACCACGATATGACCAGTGGTGAGTGTTGTTCTACATTAAAAGCTGATTTTGTAGTACGTACATGCTTGAATACTTAATTCATGTGTCTGATGCTGTCTCAGGGACGGATGGAGACTACTTCCGTCTGCTCATGCCGGGTACCTACACAGTGACGGCTTCTGCACTAGGTTACCAACCCTTTACCAGCACGGTGACAGTGGGACCGGCTGAAGCTGTACAGGTGATAAAAAACATCAAAAATACACAATTAGTACACTATTCTTTTTACAATAACAAACTAACATAGCCTATTTTATTTGTTCTTCTTCCTAGTTGCATTTCTATTTGAAAGTTCAACCAAAAGGGACAAACTTGAACGTGAAAGCTTATCCCAACAAGAAGGGCCCATCGACGGCTAAGATTCCTCCCACCAACCTTGGCCCAAGATAAAGAGCAAGGACTCTTCTCTCAACACAGACAAAACACGTCTTTACTTTTTAAACTGAAGAACAATAAAGGGAAACATGGACTCTCACTGTGACAAATCTCACCTTCCTATGTCACAGGTTCTTTGTTGTTTGTATAGATGCATAAAGGTGTGAGAAATCCATATTTTGCTCTCATGGTCTTGTGGAGCTTAAATATATATATATGTATGTTATATAATGGCTTTGATTAAAAGAACAGGAAGAAGTAGGTAATGTAAACAAATATTTCTCTTTTTATGAGAAATTAGTCATAGATTAATGAAGACATTTAGATGGAATGTTACTGGAAATAATGCCTGAATATGATAAGAGGTCAATCAGTTTAAGATGAATTATCTCCTATGTGGATAATAATAATTAAATAAACATTTTATCATTTAAAATGATTTATTCTTTGGGCAATTATTGTTGTATTTAAGAATAATACGTTTAAAATACCAGCTTGTGTGAATATTTGTAAAAATGTATTGAAATTTTCATAAAGGTATTGTATACACACTTCAACTATTTTATGGATATAAAATTTCTTCTAATGATCTTTACATGTAAATATGTGCTGTTTGATTAAACCAGGCATATTTTAGTTCACGATTTGTATGCAAAATACAAATGCAAAGATTTACTGAAATGATCTGTGGACATCCTAAACTGAATATCATATGAAGCGGTTCAGGTTCATATTTTTCTTGGATGTATGGACAGATAAATAGATAGACAGACAGATACACAGATAGATAGACTGGTAAAGAATTACATTATTATATACACCACAATTCAATGACCCCTAAAAAAAGTGAGTCACTTTTCACTTCAAGTTGCCCCCAGACACACTTTATTGCCAAAAGTTTTGGGACGTCTGCCTCTACATGCACATGCACATGCACATGAACTTTAATGACATCCCATTCTTAATCCGTAGGGTTTAATATGGAGTTGGCCCACACTTTGCAGCTATAACAGTGTCAACTCTTCTGGGAAGGCTTTCCACAAGGTTTAGGAGTGTGTCTATGGGAATGTTTGACCATTGTTCTAGAAGCACATTTGTGAGGTTAGGCACTGATGTTGCATGAGAAGGCCTGGCTCACAGTCTCCGCTCTAATTCATCCCAAAGGTGCCCATCCCAATCGGGTTGAGGTCAGGACTCTGTGCAGGCCAGTTAAGTTCCTCCACACCAAACACACTCATCCATGTCTTTATGGACCTTTCTTTGTGCACTGGTGCGCAGTCATGTTGGAACAGGAAAGGGCCATTCCCACACGGTTCAAAGTTGGGAGCATGAAATTGTCCAAAATATCTTGGTATGCTGAAGCATTAAGAGTTCCTTTCACTGGAACTAAGGGGCCAAGCCCAACCGCTGAAAAACAACCCCACACCATAATCCCCCTCCACCAAACTTTACACTTGGCACAATGCTGTCAGGCAAGTACCATTTTCCTGACAACCACCAAACCCAGACTCGTCCATCGGATTGCCAGACAGAGAAGCGTGATTCGTCACTCCAGAGAACACGTCTCCACTTCTCTAGAGTCCAGTGGTGGCGTGCTTTACACGTCTGCATCCGGCGCTTTGCATTGCACTTGGTGACTGCGCACTGTGCGCCTCAGCATGTGCTGACCCTGCTCTGTGATTTTACAAAGCCTACCACTTTGTGGCTGAGTTGCTGTTGTTTCCAATTGCTTCCACTTTGTTATAATACCATTAGTTGACCAACAGTTGACCGTGGAATATTTAGTAGTGAGGAAATTTCACGAATGGACTTATTGCACAGGTGGCAACCTATCACAGTACCACGCTTGAATTCATTGAGTTCCTGAAAGCAACCCATTCTTTCACAAATGTTTGTAGAAGCAGTCTGCATGCATAGGTGCTTGATTTTATACACCTGTGGCCATGGAAGTGATTGGAACACCTGAATTCAATGATTTGGAGGGGTGTCCCAATACTTCTGGCAATATAGTGTATGTTTGAATTCCTTTTTTTCCCCTGGAGCAATCCTGACTGCATTGCCCAAACCTCTTGCTATATGGAAATCATCTTCTCAATGCACTGAAATCTTGACATCTGATTATTTATGTCTGTTAAAAAAAAAAAACCTACAGGCTGCAAGTCTACACTACTCTTGATTATGCAAGCTCTTGTTGAGAAGCTTGCATGCAGCGTTTTCAAATCAGCTATCATTTGTGTTTCTAATTAATATATCCAGGTTCTTATTCTTATTCAATTCTCCACTCAAGTATAAGTGAACTGTCTAACTTTGGTATAGCTTAGATGGCAGCACACTCATGTTTATCAAACCGAAAGTAACACTAGGGGTCAGTGCTGTAGCGGAATGGTCAGACCACTGCTATTCCTCTACTGAAAAGTGTTGAATACAATAGAAAGCAATTCAGAAAACACAGTAACAAAAATGTAAGAGCAGCATAACTTTACATACATTAAGTGGGACTAAAATTCTATTCAACATGTCCTACTCCAACCTCCGTCAATAGGAAATAAAAAAATCTTAAAAAAGTACATAAACTATAATTTTGTATTTAAATGCAAGAATAGTTCTTGAATAGTACAAAACATTAAAAGACAAACTGACTGAATATTTATTATAACTGATCATTCCATGTTTTTAATTGCAAAGTGAATGTTCCAATAAAATGATCCACCAACAACATTTAAAGATTTGTATGTATTCCTGTGTTATTCCTGGTTATCACACACAAATAGAATAACAATGCCCTCTAAATAACAGGAAAAAGGAAAATGTACTCCAGGAATGATGTGAATGTTGTGTTGTCCAGGAAATAACTTGAAGGCTATGCAGCTGGAAAATATTAGCAATACTTAATTTCTCATAACCAAAAATAATAATGTTTGGAGAGCCGTGCCATCATTGAGACTGGAATTGAAGGAAATTTTGTGTTAAAAAGTGTGCCATGAAAAATGATGATTCATACCCACTATTAAGGGTCTGCTTCCAATCAGAAGATCCACAGTCTAGCATTTACAATCCATGAATAAACTGTCCGAACAGCCGCAAAATGAAGTGACAGGATTTCATTGTATGAGAATGCTTCAATGACACAAAGTTCATGAATAGATCAACAAGAATGAATAGCAACAAAGAGCATCAAGCTCACATGGTCTTTCTCAATGAAAATGTCACAGTTGGAGAGGACAACAGAAGCTTTTCATTCTTTTTCATGCTTACAGGATATGACAGATCTGGCATTTTCTCATAGATGCCGTGGGCATGTTGTGTCAGAGCAGCTTACAACACAGAGCTGAATGCGACAATGAAACCCACACAGCAACTGTTATCTACCCTTGCTTTAGTCTAGTGGATGCCCACTTGGCTTCAGCTTTCTAACTTTATTTTACAAGGAACCTAAGTCAAGTGATCAGAGTCCATGGAGATGACAGAAACATGCACAGAATGATGCGTGTGTAAAGTAGAGGTCAAGATTTGACGTACCAATTCTGCACTACCTTACATACAAGGGCCTCACAGGCAGCTTCCTTTCATTGTTTCTTTAAATAAGGAAGTCGTGGTTAATGCAGACACAGCAAAAATAATCTTACCTCTGACACTGCTTGAAACTGTGTGTCTTAAAACATTATGTTCCCTTTGTGGCAATAATATTGACACAGACGAGTCTACATAAAGCAATATAGCTCTGTCCTTTCCACTAATATCAGCAAATGCAGTATCCCTATTATCAAAGAGTCTTGAAACCAAAACCAGACTATTGTAACCTTCACGTCTGAGCATTATACAATATTAGAGTAATTCTTAAATTTTGTTTTACGTTTATGTTCCACGCAAGGGTTGATTTTATTTTCATAAAACTTTTTTTTTTTTGTTATCCGATGGTCATATTTAAAACATTTTATTACATCTTTTTAAATGCCTTTTATTTATAATTGTAATGTTTTACCCTTATCCCCATATTACAGCATCTTTTCTTTTCCCCAAATTTTTTATTTCCAACACAGTATTTTTAAAGTTTTTATTTTTTTTAAGTAAATATATAGTAGGCCTGCTTTAATTTTTAAAGTGTGTCAGCTGTAAATTATGCAAAAAGCTTGAAAATATTATTTAACTGTGTATTTAGGATATAAATTGCTAGTAATTAAATTAGACTTCGCATAACAAATATATGAATATATATATTTATTTTTTTAATGTTTATTTAGTAGGCCTATAATTATTATTTTAAATGTTTGACAAATCATGACAGAAAAGTGAAAAGACTTAATTAGTGACAGTGAACAATTTGTTTTAAGTCTACAGTGCCAAAGGTGCCCTTGAATAAACCCCCATGCTCAATTATTAAATAACCTACATACATTATTATTTGTAACCCACATAATTTAAATGTAAAAGTGCACATATATCTATGAAATTGATAGTAACTAAGATAAGATAATAATTCAAAAGACCGCTTTAGCGTCACTACAAACTAGTGTAATAAAATGCCTTCAACGCTATCCATTTGTTTCAGATTATATATACTAATCTACGTTAATTCTAAATTATTTCCCTTCTATTAAAAAGGCATTTGACACGTAATGCCTTGTGTTACAGATTTAGTAGGAATTTTCTTCAGGCATGTTGAAGGCAGCCCTGCGCTCGGGGTTTGTGTCAGCAGAGGGTGGTGTGTTGATGTTGATGTCAGCATGGAGGGAGTTGAGGATCAGCCTGCTGGGTCTTCTATTGGGATGACAGCTGATCCCGCCGTGGCGTAGATGACCATCGGGATCTGATCAACTGCACCGTGTGAGCCGAGTAATGACAGGCGGGAGAAACGCCTGTTGCCCTCATCCGATGTTTGTTTTCTAAGCAATGTTGAACGATACAACGTTAATGGCAGAAGGAAAACGCACACGAGCATCCACTGGATAGTGAAAGTTCCCCTTGCTGTCGGTTTTTATTTGGGTTTTTTTCAGCAAAGCATTCTAACCGCATTGAGGGCACTTAAGATCACACAGGTGAGTGGAATCTTGAATGTAGTCCTCCGTAAAGTGTGTAACGTTACTCTTTTAATGGAAGCGTCGGTAACATACAGATCGATAGAACTGACGTTAAACCGCGAGTGACTGAATTTTAACATTGTCTTATTTTTTAATCTGTTAAACCGGCATTTTTTGCATACATTTGCATAGTCTTCTGGGAATTTGGTGGCATATATTTGCCTAGCCTCGACTAACATGTAAGTCTGTTTACTTCTTTAGTTAGAAAACACGATTAGCCGCTAGTGGTTGGGATTTTGATTACTTTTAGTTATTTGAATATTTTGAAAAGATTCGTTCTTTGGCTCTTTCAACAGATTACACCGTTATGCCTATAGTTGTCAATGAGACTCTTTGTGTGTCTTTATGAGCGAGTCACTGATTGAATCTTCACTCAACTGATTCGTTAAGAGTCGTTCTCTGACCAAAACAAGTCTGAGCTGCTTAAAGGCAGAGTAGGTGATTTGTTACAGAAACATTTTTTGTTATGCTGGTTGAAAGTCTCTTAACATCCTGATAGCAATCACTAAGTTAATTGGTCTAAATGTATTTATATGTATATGTATATATATATATATATATATATATATATATATATATATCGTCTGTGGAAGGTGTAGGACCATAAAATGTTCGTCCAATCATTGCATACAGTCCGAATGCAATAATACGATGTCCTACCTGCCTGTCAACGTATGTATCTTCATACCTCTGCACACCCTGCTCGCGCAGACATCACATGTCATCAGCGAATAGCTTATGCTGCATTCACGCCTTAACTACAGTAATATGGAATAGATGGAAACCTGTGACAAATTTATGCATTTATGCGTTTCAATGGCAGCTGAAATGAATCTGCAGCAGTCAGGTGGTACAGGTCAGTGCTCTTTAAGTTTATTTTGTTCGTTATTATTGTAATGTTATGTGCATACTAATTCTACTATTAATAACAATATACAACGCACTAAGGATTGATGAGCTGCTGGGTATTAATCACGTTGTCAGCGTTGCTCAAACTGATTTGCTGAAATCAAAACAGTGAAGGTAATGGATGAGCGCCAGCCAATGAGATTGCCGTTTGCGCATTAGTCCCGCCCACTACCGCATATCTTCTGCTTGATCTTAAAAGCTGAATAATTCCAAATTAACTCCGTTATTTAAAAAAAAAATACAACAAAGAATATCGTTTACATGTAACGCAGCGATTCTGCGTGGTATGTAAGACTCTCTCTCTTTGCGTGTGCGTGTGTGTGTGTGCGTGTGAGTGAGAAACACAGCACTCTCTGCAAAGGGACGGCGAGTTGTGCACCTTCACACTAGAGTTTACGGTACATCAGATACGGGTGCGCACGCATCCGTTGAGCTGAACTGAAATGGACAGATCGCTTGACGGGGAGTGAAACTGTTTCTCTGAGTGTTCAGTGAGTGAAAATACATCTATGCTAAACTTATTCTTAGCCTCTAACACACACACTGGCGAGTAAAATCTAAGCATTTATTAGCCAATGGCTAATGATAGATATTTAGTCGCCCAGAGTGAAGAGTTACATGCAAATGCGAGTGATTTACTCACAAATGCGAGTGATTTACTCGCATTGTAGAGGGTTGCTTAAATAGGCGCTTTTACAATTTGCGTTGTTGAAATCAAATCTTCTGCGATCATCTTGTCATTCAGCTCCTCACTCTCGTGATGAATGAAATCTGACTCCTGCTGCTGGTCTGTGCTGCCACTCTCGTTCGGCTCACGCTGCACGTTCAGTTTGTAATTGTAGTTAATCTGTTCTCTAACTGAACTAAATGATTTTTACTACTATAATATATCAAAATAACGGTGGGGGCGGTGCCGCAGTGGGCAAGTGATGTAACCGGTGTTATGCCTGAATAGCGGTAACACTGACTATCGCAGCAAGCCTATTACCTGTTATTATGAATCTAAATGAATCTACTGAGAAATATAGGAGCTTGTTACTGGGACGTAACAGACCTGTGTGTTTTGTATCACAAGTGCAGTGTCCGTTCTTGGAGCATATAAGCCAGGGGTTCTCAACCCTGGTCCTCGAGGGCCACTGTCCTGCAGAGTTTAGCTCCAACTCTAATCAAACACACCTGAACCAGCTAATTAAGCTCTTCAAGATTACTAGAAAGCTACAGGCAGGTGAGTTTGATGAAGGTTGGAGCTAAATTCTGCAGGACAGTGGCCCTCGAGGACCAGGGTCGAGAACCCCTGATATAAGCCCTGCACGCGTGAGGCGCGCCGCTGAGAATCTCGAGATTCCTGCCTTTATTAGAGAGAATATTTTCAGTCCCCTCCCTCCGAAACTTCGAATATTCGCTGTTGATTACTACCGAAGCTTCGAAGCTAAAAAAAAAAGTTCTTCGGAGTTATATCCTACTCATGATGCTTAACCTTTAAGCTGTTTTGCTGGTGTAAGATGGTCTCACAGCCTGGCCAGGCTGGAGGTAAACTGGTTTCTATGGTTGAAAACCAAGTTTCCTGACCATCTTAAAATTGCTCAAATCAGTGAACACACCAATCTGATCAGACTGGGAGACCAGCAAACCAGCTTAGGCAAAAATGTTTTTTTAAGCAGCGTTAAGTGTGCTACCTTTGCGGGAGAACATGAATCATTCATTCAAATGTGGTGGCAACTATGGTAAACCATAAATATCTGTTATATCAATCAGGCTGAACATTAACAGCATTGGTTTTATTGAACCACAAGCCTGTTGCATGTTTGATTCTTGTCACCTGTCAGATGGCAACTGTTGTCAGTTGTCTCTCTTGCTGAGGGAGCAATAGCAGGCTTTGGGACACTATTCATTCACCAAAAACAAACTATGTGTGCTATTCATTAGCGCAGAATAAACTTATAGGTGTTAGCTCATATATAACGGTGCTGTATTTACCCGAAGGTTACGCTCTTGTCTGTTTTGTAATCATATATAATCAAACACCGTTGAGTTGTTTGTCATTCAGACCTCACCGATACAGTGTTATTTCCTGTGAAACCGGTTTAGGCCTTCCTTTCTGTGGAGCTCTCAGTATTAGGCCTAGATGCTGATGTTCTGACGTTAAAAATATGCATGCATTGTTTTGTACTGAGACTACGCAAACTGATGAAAACATTAATGTATTAACTAAGTAATTATTTTGAATTAATCTAGGTATTCTGCTTCCTCCATTTATCTCAATTTATTTTCAGTATGGGTCAACACCATTATATACAGAAATAGTGCCAATTATTTATTATTGTATAATATTGACAAACAAGTGGTAACAAATCAAGTATTGAATCATCATTATCGCAGTAAGACAAAATCTTATAGGGTTGACAGCTTAACCATATTTTTCATATTGCACAGGCATCAAATACAGTAGCCATTTTTCAAGTATTTAGGTTATTTAAAATGAAATTGAAAAAATCTTTTTATTATTTTTTATAATTGAATGTATATTATATTATATTATATACATTTTAAAGTGGAAATGTTGCTATTTAAAGATGCTGATCATGTGTGGTCCCGTACTTCAAGAATCAGTGTATATGAATAAATCAGTTACTACTGCTCCCAAGGATTTATTCAAATTAACAACGTTTCGACCCAAAGGGTCTTCGTCAGGTTTAATAAATCCTTGGGAGCAGTAGTGGCAGTGTGCCGATTCTTGTTTACTTTGAGTTAAATGCATCATTTGATTGAGCACCTGCCAAAAGTTTTTTGGATGTGTGCATAATTCCTCTTTGAATTCTTATAGTTATTGTGCTCATTTGAATATATTTTTGAATTGCTGCATCAGCGTGTCTGGGTCTGGTTGTAGAAAGCCAACATGAAAGTACGTTCCTTGTTACACTTGGGTTTTTAATTATTAATGTAGTATTCCCTGTCCACACTTGTCATTTGAGCCTTATGTTGATATTATACAAGGTGGCAACGTGATAGCCATGTTTGTATCTTCTACAGCTGTCCTGCAAAATATAACCTGCCTCTCCGCATTATATTTGTGATATTTTACAGGCTATTGATTTGCCTCCATCACCAGAGTCCAGGCTATGTTCATAACGTGTAGAAACTTAACTCCACTATAGCCCAGAGAAAAGTAAGTTGGGAACATTCCTGGCATTCTTTTCCAGCCACAACTGACATTCACACAGCTTTGGAAAAATTACGTCTTAAATCATCTGGGAATTGCGATTTAGCATTGTCTGTGTGAGAGAGCATTGTGGTCTCCTGAGACTCTCTGACTCAACAGTAAGCTTACAATGCATCTCTCAGCCCATCATGTCATTGATATCAGATATCAGTTTGTTTTATGTCATGTGCACCATTAAGATTCAGTGGATACTAATCTCACAACAACTGATGGCTGCCATTTGTCTAGAACACCAGCTGTGTTCTTGGGACATTGTGTTGCTCGTATTGCACATGGCCTCCTCTCTTTGACTCAAAGAAGGATTGAGCTTGTCGGAATAGGGTACGGAAAGGAGGTCATGGTGGAGCCAAGTCATGTGACTCTGTTACATACGTGTGACTCTGTTACATACTGTTACAATCTGAGATGGATGTGACATTTGAAGACATCCTCTCTTTTTGGTTTTCAAGAAGACAATGAGTTGTGGCCTGCAGTGGATGATCTTCTTTTGCATTTGTAATAGCCAGTTTGTAGTGTATCACTCTTCTATCCATAGCCAGCCTCACATGGATCTAAATGACAACTCTCTCAGTGAATCACTGCTAACATATGACTTTGTGTTGTCAATATGACAAAGGCAGTCAAAGCAATATGTGTGGTACATTGTAAAGTACTGTATTTTTTTGTGTAGTAGTTTGTTTCCTAAATCAAATAAATATACACAATATTTGTTTTTATTTAATTTTTCATATTCATATTAATAGCTAGTAGCTAGTAAATCACACCAGATCATTCAGATCTGTGTTGGTGCTGCCGCTGATCCAGAGAGAGCCGTTATCATTTATAAGTATAAAACAGCTTCACAAGCAGTCTTTTCACACAATATCGTTATTTCTGTGTTACAGTAATTCAAATTATCACAGAAGTACTGAGATAAGAGTTTATAGTTTGGATATAAACACTGATGTCTATGGTGGATCAAAATAGAGTAAATCACCTTTTGAAAGTAGCTTGTTGCTTCAAATAATGATTGTATCAATTACATTGTTACACCAGTAAGTGGCGACAAGTGTTACATTTATTTGTCATTGAATCATTATTTAAATGATTCGTTCAAAAATGCTGATTCATCCAGTAATGAAACAAGTGAAGTCTTTATGAGTGAGGCATTGAACTGTTCATTCAAACCAAGTTTTCTTTAAATAATTCAGATTAATTAAACATTTTTAATAGGCATTTTGTCAGAACCTCTAGTAAATGACGCAGAAAGTGTAACGCCTCTCGCAGTTCAAAGTGCTTGCGCTACATCCAACGTCATACATCGCGTCAGTTGAATATGGAAGGCGATCTGTCGGAAGCTAGATATTTTTCTTTACAAAGTTTTAAATATGGATATTTTTCTTACGAAAAAACATCAATTCGCTTCAGAAGGCCTTTATTAACCCCCCGGAGCCGTGTGGAGTACATTTATGAGGGATGGATGTACTTTTTTGAGCTTCAAACTCAATGGACTCTGTTCACTGACATTATAAAGCTTGGAAACATCAGGATATTTATTAATATAACTCCCGGTTGTGTTCATCAGAAAGAAAAAAGTCATATATACCTAGGATGGCTTGAGGGTGAGTAAATCATGGAGTAATTTTCATTTTAAAGTGAACGAATCCTTTAATGCCTGTGCGATTAATAATAACTCGTTTCAGATCCTTATTTTACTAATGCAGGCATGTTGCTCTAAACTTTAAAATGTTAACAGGAACCATTGCTGTCAAAAAGGGGGTTACAACCAGGTGGCATTTTAGGTGTTTCACGTTCTCTCAAAAGGCTCATTGATAATTGTTTGATTGCTTTGTCTTGGTTTTCTTGAATGTTCTGTGAAAAAAAAAAAAAATCCTCTTTGCAAATCATTGAGCTACTTTAAGTCTCAGTGGTGGGCCGTAGTCCAGTAGCCTCATTAGATGCTCTGTTGGAGATTGTTTTCTGCATAGCCTGTAAAGAAAGAACAGCTTCTCAAGGTTGTGTTTGTGGGGGGAAGTGTCTGGGAAAATGTGACATTTCAGAAAGTGCTCTCTCACACAGGCCTGCAAACCTCTTGATCTCCATGACAACCATGTCCATCTGAGTTGTGCTCCTCAAGACGCAATGTTTGTACAGGGAAAGTTCCCCATGCATGCTCTCTTGTGAGCCCTTGATTTCTCCATAAATCTCCACTTGGACCTGCCAAAGACACACCTCCCTGCTCCCACCCTTGTATTTCTATGAAGTCAGCCTAGAAACATGGCACCCATAGAAGGCAATGGAATGAGGAAGTTATGGTGCTCTGAAAATTAAAATATAAGAGCCATATAACAATGTTTAGAGAAAGAGAAAGCTTTAGCTCAGCTGTCCTAAATTACTGAGAAGCAAAGCAGAAGCAATGAGAAACACAAATAAATAGTTAGAAAAAGTATACAGGAGATAGAAGATTAGTTTTTGGGAGAACTATCACTTTAAAGCAGTGTTCATATGTCATTATTTGTTCACCCTCATGTAATTTCAGGCCTGTATGACTTTCTTCTGTAGAAAACTGTAGAAAACTAGTTGCTCTTTCCATGCAGTTAGTTATATTAAATGGAAACGTACGTTTTCAAGCTTCAAAAAAGGACTATAAATATGGAAATGGAACTATAAATTAGGGTTGGGCGATGTCTACCAAATTGGCATCAGACGATGTCTAGGCCTACAGTGAAACATCGCGATGGACAATGACATCGGGGGGTTCCGTTTGAGCGTTAAGCTCCGTTCATGTGGTGCACGTCTGGAGTAGGGATGTTGATTAATTGTCGATTTAAACGTATTAATCGATAAAACGTATCGATCATCGATTAAGCAGGGCCATGCGCGTGCTGCGAAACATGTAAAGCAGACACGAGGAAAAATGAAGCGAGCACGGAGTTATGTTTGGGACAATTTTACAGCTGGAGTTACACCTTCATCATGACTTTGAGTGTGCGTGTGCATTCGCAGCCTTTTGTTTTGTGCAAATGTAAGTTGTAATGTTGTGTTTATTTTGTATGGGCCTATCTATAGCTGATTTATCTGATATAGGATGCATTTGTTAATGGTTAAGAATTAGAGCGGTAGTAAAGCGCGCCGGCAGCTCAAACAGCAATGCACAACTAATAATGACTATGGTTGGGACTGTCATATTACATAACATTATAAAGAGAACAATATTGTAATAAAACATTGTGAATTATTTGGGTTTAGTTTGCTGTTTCATTGCGTTGCTCCAGGAAGAGCGCGTGCACAACATGTCACGCATTCTGAATAGCTTAATTCAGCTCTGAATAACTTAATTCATGTTCACTTGTGCATTCGCATCATTGTAATTTGTAATATAATGTTTATTTGGTATATATCTGATTAAGCTCATTTAGTAAGCGTTTCGTTGAGTTAAATAACGCGCTAGCAAAGAGCTTCAGTGTACCGGTGTTCATTCAGCGTGCGCAGTTCAAACAGCAACGCACGACTAAAAATAACTTCGATTGGGACTGTCATATTACATAACATTAATGAGAAGACTATTGTAATAAATCGTTGTGAATTAATTGGGTCTAGTTGTCGTGTTCAGCGCGTTGTTCCAGGAAGAGCGTGTCCACACATTCTGAATTACAGATCTGAGGGGGCGTTGGTGACATGTTGTATTAGAGGTTATATTTGATTATTAAATAATTTATTTAATTAAATGATCAATCACATCGACTCATTTTACAATCGTAAAAGTCCTTTATTTAGACTGAAACGTTAATTTAAACGACGATCGATCATGGGGTTTTATGTAAATTGACATCCATGGGCTGGAGAAAGAGAGAATGCGCAGCTGGATGAATGAAGGCTTGAATGAAGCTCGTTTGGCTTTAGATAAAACTAGAGGATATCGCTGAAATATCATTACCACAAACGATCCTGGGTGCTTGTGGTCGTGATGTCTGTCAGCCATCGGGGATCGTCTATCGGCCCAACCCTACTGTGAATGGAACACTCAACGTTCTTAGAACTGTTCCACCCGATGGTGTAAAAGTAGCTATTGAGTTCACCTCGAGAACAAATCATTCAGACCAGTTTTGTAAACCATCACCCAACTGATTGAAAATGTCCGACTTCATAAATTTGACACTTTTCATGATTTAAATTTAATTCTGTTTCTTACACAAAGCAATTGTAGGAATACTTTCATGGTGCTTTTGTGTCCTTTTTGATGCTAGAAAGCTTCAGGTCCTGTTCATTGTAATTGGATGGAAAAGAACGGTAACACTTTATTTTACAGTGTTATTGTTATATATGTTACATGTAGTTACTATACTTTAAATTACTGAGAAGATCATTGAGAAATCTTTGCCTTGAAACAAGCTCTTATCTTATATTGTGTCTGTTGAAAGCATGTCAAGCTGAACAAATGGATGAATTTTGTGTAGTTTGCAAAATAAGGGGTAATCCTGCCAATGTTTAATATAGGAGGGTAGCTCAGGGTACCGTCTGATTTCCCCATCACATTGTTTACTGCATATTTTTTGGATCAGATCATGGTGGTGTCTGTACCATGGAAAAAAGTTTTCTTAGGTAGTATGGGAGTAGAAAGGCATCAATCTTACCTTTTTGTTTAAAGGCATAATATATAAGATTTTTGGATTAAAATATCCAAAAACCACTAGAACAGTGGCATATATTTTGTTGGCCTGTGTACTTGCATTATCCAGAATGTTTCCAAAAATGTTTAAATGCCGTGCGTCGCCTATCAATGACATCAAACCCGCGTTACCCTCGATTTCCGAGTTTTATTTTATTTTGTAGAAACCATGGAAACACCAAAGACGCTTTAAATATATTATATGTTTTATCAGACAAGGGAACAACTGTTTGGATACATTTATAGACAAAACTAATTATTGTGCAGTAATACAGCATTTTCCCCATCATACATGTTTTGAAATTAATGCCATTTAGCAACACAAGCCATCCAGCATTTATTATTATGATATTCTAATATCGATCTAGCTTACTGCAGTGTGCAACAAGTGTCTCATAGCAGCTGTGGAGCGAGCGCGAGTAACGTTATAACATAATTTTCAAAACACAATGTATCTAATGCCGCTTTTCCATTTCCAGTACCGACTCGACTCCCCTCGTCTCGGCTCGCTTTTCGCTCCGTTTTCCATTGCAGATTAGTACCTCCACAATAGTACCTGGTCGTCATAGCAACGCCGCAGGAAACTGTCGTGACGTAATCTTCTACGCGTCACACACCCGCTACCCACACACACAGGACAATGGAGGAAATCGAGTGTATGCTGTTTTTGATCCTCGGGATGTGGCGAGTTGCCATAATAGTAATGGGTATATCACGCAATCTCTGGCCAAGCTATTTAAAAATGGCGGGGTTATTCAGGATACTCCGTCTGGCGCGTGCAATGATGACGCAGTGAATAGTGACGATTCTGTCTGACCAATCAGCAGTCTGCCGTGTTTTCACGTCACATTTTAGTATCGCCTCAGCTCGCTCAGAACCTCGCCAGAGGTGATATGAAAAAAAGTATCTGGAAACAGGTACAACTTTTACACTCCATAATATGATAAAAAAATTCCATGCTCAATCTCGGTGTCATCAAGCTACGCGTTTTTTTTTTAAAATAGACGACCTCTCTCTGTGAAAACTACATAGTGTGGACTTCAACTAATCAACTAATTCAGCATTGTTAGATAGATTCAATAAAATATTTGCATCATTATCTCTCTTGAAGGCTTGCTTGAATTGGTTCTTGGATCATGTAATGTTATGTTGTATTGAAAGCTTTGTAAACCACTTTTAGCTTTCTTTTTTCATTTCTTAATTTCTAAGTAATTGACTGACTGGCAGTTTTGGCCACAGCCCACATCCTGTAATAGATATCCTCTTTCATTGGAGTTGAATTAGCCTTATTGCTTCTTGTTGTTATTGAACAAGATTATTACTACCTAGAACCATGATCTGTTCCAAATCTACTGTATTTTCTCCCCTCCTGAGATAAGAGTGAGCCACTTCAATTTGAGCTCATCTAGAATGATCCTCATGCAAGGGTTGTTTTGAAATGAATGCATTTAAATGGATGCAGTTCTCACGTGCCTGTGGGCACACAATGCCTGTGCAGTAAACACCCAACAGTTATATAAAAAGAATGGCACAATATAGAAGCTTCCAGGCCTGCATGTGTTGTGCAATAGCAGGGAGCGACCCACCTTCCGCATAACCCCCCCCAACCACCTCCCACACCCCATTGTTGGCATGAAATCGGACCTGTTCAATAAATAAAAGCAGACGGTCAGCAGATCGGGTTCCAGAGAGGGAGCCCTGCAAGAGAATCGAAAAAAAAGAGGAAAGGGAGGGTTAAAGTTTTTAGGGGAGTGTCTTGGATCCGAAAAGGATGAGGAAGACTGTTGACGTGTAGCCAGGGGAAGGATGTTTTCACTTAGACTACACCCAGGGTTGGATCACAGCTACTTATAATGGCAAATGATACAGAAAGAGAAAAGACAGAGAGGCGATGTACGTGCTTTATCAAGTTGATTTTATATACAGTTAAAATGTTTATTCCTGTACGGCAAGCTAGATGTGTGGGTGGGTTTTAGCTGGAGTTTTAAAACTGTACCCTGATTTTGCCTCACAGGTTTCCAGCACGTCATTTGGAAAGTGGAAATTCTGTGTGACAACTGAATCACAGCCAATATTTTTATGTTCAAAGTCAAAGTGAAATGAAAGTAATTTCCTAATTTACCTCCCTAATACACTTTTCTAGTTTTCATGTGATTATTCACTGTTATTCTAATACAGGGTTTCCAGGACTGGGGTTCACAAACCCCTGTGGGTTCACGAGGGAACTGCAGGGAGTTTATGAGTTGATGGAAAGCTAATAATTAATTACATTCTAAAAATTTAACATTAAAATGAGTAGATTAAATAAAAAGAATCAAAATAAAACACAAAAATAGATTAAATATTTATTTGTTAACCTGCATGTCATGTGACCATTATCAGAGAACCGTGAAGTTGCGAATGCGTTCTTAAATTATTGGTACTTTTAATTATTAGTACTTTAAGGAAATATTTTAGTTAAAAGGAGTTTGGCTGACAAAAGGTTGGGATTCCCTGTTATGAAGGAAAAAAAAGGCCTCTTTAACAACTTATCTTTTTAGCTGATGTCATCAAGGCCTCCTTCACTGTAAAATATTATATGATCAATAAGTTATGACAACTTTTTTTTACAGTGTATTTTTTCTACCTGTCCTCTAGATTTTTTTATACATTAATATTTGTGTTGAAATGAGGAACATTACAAGCAATTAGTCATGGAGCCAACACTATTCATTGTAGTATTCGATGTGCATAAAGATGAGTTTTTCTCATTGAATATCCAGATTCAGTCTGAAATACTGGAGCAGGATTTTCTACCACTGAGATTCACTGCGAGCAGACAATGTCTCAACTCTTGTTCTGGTCACAGCTGGTTAGGATAAAAAAACGTATGGAAAAGAGGTTGTCTGCCATTTGCATACAATAGTCAGTTTATTCAGAGATGAAAGCAATGAGAAATGCATTGTATTATAATAGGTGTGATCTAGTACAAATAATATAAATACATGTGACCTGCATAAACACAGATATGCAACAGTAGCTAAGTTTACATGGACACTTTTACTTTACTTTTGCTTCCATCTAAATGAATTCATTCTGATATAATACACACAATAATGACACTAAATTAACACTAAAGTGATTGTGTTGAATGTCACAAGCTTCAAAGTTCAGAATTTATTTTTTTGACATGCGCACACTGCACAAATATATTTTCCCGCTGTTTGCCCATACTAAACATTCTCCTATATTACTTTTTTTGTAGTTTTAAAGAGCAGACTTAATATTTCTTAATAGAATTATCTATTTTGGGTCCTAATTGGGAGACGGCGAGCACATGAACCGTTATGCCGTGCTGGTTATAGGTCTATTTATCAAGCAGTAAAAATGCCCCTTCCCATGCCCAAAACAAGGCATCTGTGGATGAGAGACCAAAACAAGGACCGGTGGGATGTCGTCCGGCTCCACTTCAAATACAATGAGTGGAAGGATAATTTTAGAATGACACGTCAGTCACTTATGACACTCAACAGTAGCATTTCTACGTCATTACACATGCACAGTAATTTTAAGTTTTGTTTATCCGATTAATGGCGGGGTTATTCAGGATACTCCGTCTGGCGCGTGCAATGATGACGCAGTGAATAGTGACGATTCTGGCTGACCAATCAGCAGTCTGCCATGTTTTCACGTCACATTTTAGTATGTCAAAAAAATCTATTCTGAACTTTGAAGCTTGTGACATTCAACACAATCGCTTTAGTGTTAATTTATTGTCATTATTGTGTGTATTATATCAGAATGAATTAATTTAGATTGAAGCAAAAGGTGTCCATGTAAACGTAGCTACTGTTGCATATCTGTGTTTATGCAGGTCACATGTATTTACATGATTCGATTGGAAAATGTTTAAACCACCCCTTACAGTCCACATGAAATTAATCAGATTTGGCCCATTAATTCTGATTGACGTGGTTACATGTGACTTTTTTTTTATTCTGACTGTGCAATTACAATCAGATTATAAGGGTCCATAAACGCAGCTAGTGATGTTGCATCACATTCATCCTCAATGCTGAATCTTTCATCTGATGCACAGTTGCTTCTTTGTCTAAATGCCAGCTGTTTGCGTGTGTGTGTGTGACCCCTTTGAAAGACTGCAGAGTGAGTGTTTACAAAGCTGTCTGTCGATTTACCACCACTATCACTCCAGTGCCAAGTCTTATTCACACACAAATACAGACAAAGAGAGAGCCTCTCTCTCTTTCACTAGTTTGCTTTGTTCATTCATCCTTATTTATTAGCTTGAGATTTGCTCATAATTTTTTGTTAAATGCTCTCAATGACCTTATAATTCAAGTGAACTTTCTCTAGCACAAGCTATGCTTCCATCCACCTTTTTTTTAATGCACATTTTAGGATATCACATTAAAAAACACTTTAATTCGCAATGAATAAATTCTAAAAATGCGGCTTAAAACACATGCGCTCAATTGAGGTGCATACATTTTTATCCCATAAGAGAACGTGCATAAACTAGGATGGAAACACATTTACAGAATAAATTCCTTGATGCGCATCAAAAAAGTCATGTGACTGAGTGATGGGACGGCATAACTGGACTAACCAGTGGACCGATCTCGTTGCACAGCAAAGTCTGTCGTCAAATGGTTCGTATAATGAATTACCTCCCAGTCTTACATGACTGCGTTCCCTAACAGCAGGCACCCGACTCAGAAAGCAAGATAACCTGGCCGGGTTTTTTGCATTTCGTCTGATGCTCAAGTAATTTATTATAGAAAAAAGACCCACTTCTACTGCAGCAAATAAAAAAAAATTCTTAGTGATATTTGGTGCCAGTTTATCAGGAACTGATGATTTTGTTCTCCTCGTCTCGCTGGATGGAAACGATGCTTTATTCACAAATGTTTTATGTGATATTCCATTGAAGTTAAATGTGCAACTTTGGATGGTAAAACATAGCTACTGACATTTGATTGTGCCATCAAAACAATTTCAGCATTGATTCAGCATGGCATTATTTTTACTCATGAGTTTAGATTGCGGTTAGGTACCGTATTGTTTTTTATTTTTATTTATTGTATCAGACAGTCAGTGTTGTATATTTAATTGTGCATGCTCATTTCCAATTTTACATTTCGATTTTACATTTAGACCTTTGCCGTCATCTAACACTCAAAATTAATATAATTTTTTTAATAACACTGTTAAATATAATCTTTAGCAAATCTCAAAATGAATATCCATTTTTATGCTGTATATTATAATGTTTTGATGCCTAAATTCACTTCACCTGCAATTTATTTTTGTTTTTAATGTTTTATTTTATAAGACAAAAGTATAGAATTTGAATAAATCAGGCCTGAAAGATCTAATCTAGTTGAGGTGGAAAGAGCATGAACATCATAAGAGACAATTTTTGTCTGACTGACTGCTTATTAGTTTAGTGTTTTAGAAAAGAATGCATTTAAGTGTTTAGCCTGTAGCCAAAATAAACATGCAATCATTGAGTAAGCATGATTGGATTCAGCTGATTTCTGTTGAACAGTTTCAAACAACAAATGGTTTTATTTTTTCATTTTTCATTTTAAAGGGTCCATTAGAAGTTTGATGAACAGACTTGTTGTTTCCAGTGTAAGCCTATGTTTTGCACCTGTTTTTTAAGGTGAGTGCTAGCAGAAACTCTTCTTCCTTCTCCTGCCAGGTCAACGAGTGATCTTTACTAGAGTACTAATCTGTCTTAGTCACCTGCTCACCTCCCAGCAGGACCATATGTCTGCTTGTTTCTGTATTACTGAATGCTGTCTATGGGACAGTGGGACATGAAGGAGAGTGTCCTTCAGTCTTGGCTTCTAATCACAGGAAAATGCAGTCCAGACATTGTTTAAATCACTACAGATACATCTGTAATAATAAAAGGTTGTTGTCCTGAGCACAAGGAACTGTTAGTGAAAATATTTCATAATTAACCAAATTTAAATTGTAATTGTTAAATGCAAGTTACAGATGTTCTCTTTTTCATTAAAGCCACAATATGTAATTTTTCGCCGCTAGAGGTCGCTTATTCAAAACAAAGTCATAGCTTGATGACACCTTGATTTCACAGAGCTTTTTTTATGCCGCAGGCGAACGCTTCCACTTTTTCCGGTCATGTTTTATCATATTAGATACATTTGAGTGTGTTGAAAGTTATGTTATAATGCTACTGTGAGTTCGCTCGGCGGCTACTATGAGACACTGCAGTGAGCTAGATCGATATTATGCATGGTAAATCATGGTACTCGTGGTAAAACAATAAGACTAACTCTGTTGCGCTATATAACAATGATTAGTTTTCTGTCAATGAATGTATCCAAACAGTTGCTCACCTGTCTAATAAAACACATAATATATTAAAGTGTCTTTGGTGTTTCCATGGTTTCTACAAAATAAAACCGGAAATCGAGGGTAACGCGGGTATGATGTCATTGACAGGCGACGCACAGACACGGTCTGTGTCCTGGTTAAAATTGCTTATTTCTCTGGATTTAAACATTCTTGGAAACATTTGGGATAATGTAAGTACACAGGCCAAAAAAATATATAACATTGTTCTAGTGCTTTTTGGGTATTTTAATCCAAAAATCGTACATGTTGTGCCTTTAAATGCTCTGTAAGCATAATGGCAATGTCTTTGTATACATTATTTGCCAGTTGAGCTATAGATACTTTTGAAGATTTTGGGCCCTGTTTCTGCACTAATTCCTAAAGATGAGTGGGGTGTCATAAGTTCTGCCTCAACCTGCCTAGGTTATCACTAGTTATCGCCATATAGGTTGTTACAGAAGTTAGTTATTAAAAAAACAAAACAGGCAATCTCCCTCATTTTTGCCTCTTTGAATATTTGGGAGCATTCTGGACTGCCTGTTAGTTATGAAAGTGTTGAGCAAGCGGTGTAACATGTCAAGTTTACAGTAATGTGTTAAATAAAGGGCCGCTGATGCTTCTGTTATCACATGTCCACTCATCTGTACAGACATCACCTTTATGTTTTAGAGGAACTGAGTCAGACAACTGGAAGAAAACAAGAAGCAGCTCATTCTTTCTATTTTTACACTGCCTTTCCAAGTATTACCACATTTTCATAATATACTAGAAAAAAATATATACAAATACTAAATTTTATTCAGCAATTATAATATTTGAAATTATAAAATTATATTTTATTATAATATTTGATATACAGTATACTGTATTCAAGTAAAAATATGCAGTAAAAATTGTTTACAATAGCTGCAGGAGTTCTGTCGGCCAGTTCTCTGCCTGGTGTTTATACTTAATGGCTGCGTCCAAAAACTGGAAAATGCTGCCTTCGGAGGACACATTTCAAGGTAGGAAGGCATCAAGGCACATCCGAATCCAATGATAGCTTCACTTCCTGCCTCCTGAGAGACCTTCATCTAATCGATTTTTGAAGGCAGCATAGATGTATCCTTCACTGCCTTTGATATCCCACAATCCTATGCGTTCCATTCTGTGACAGTTGAGCTAGAAAAAAAGAAAGATGGTGTCTGAAGGTTGGCTGGTCAGTTGGTGTGTAAATGTATGTTTTTGACCAACGTTTTCCACTTCTGATGTCATTTCTAGCGAGAAATTACTACTGTAGAAATTAAATATTCGTTTAGTTCTCACCAAAGCTCGCTTTATTTTTTATTTATTACGCTGCCTCAGAAGTCTGCCAAAATCAGTTTTGTGAGGTACCTTTGTGCACTTCAAGTCATTGCCTGATAAGGCAGCGAGGCAACAAGTCACTGCCTAGGTTTTCGGATGCAGCCAATGACTCACATGAACTGAACTGACTCGTCAACTGGAAATATCTTGCCCTGGGATCTCCCAATTACCCCCCCGCCCTCACAAACACGCACACAACCAGTTTCTGTGGCTTAGCCCTCGTGTCTGAACATGTTCATGTTGGTTCTTCCTTCATTGACGGCAACTTATTTAGCCCGTTTATTAGAGTATTGCACAAAGAATGTGGCGATGACTGGATTCCATATCTTAGTCAACAAGTCTCTAATTTTCCAATGTTTCAGAGGGTTTCCCCATGTGTTGATCAGAACTGCAGAGCAGGACGTTGAGGCTAAAATGCAAAATGCCTGAAATCATTTCACCCTATTAGTGTTCTGGTTTCACTTATTTTCTCTTGTGAAAGCAACAAGTAATTTGAATCTTCTAGAGAAAGAATGCATGTATGTGTGATCCAACAGGTCTTAGGTAATTTATATTGTTATTTGAACACCCTCAGTGATGTTAAGGGTATATTTAAGTTTTTCTCTCTCTCGTGAGGCTTAAAGTTTTGATACTCCCTCAAATTCATGAGTTACTTCAGCGCATTCTTTCTGTAACTGACACACATTGGCTGTGTCCAAAATCAAAAGCAGCTGCCTCTCTTCCCATTCCATCTGTGACTTAACAGGCAGTGTTATAGTATGAAGGAACCTTTCAAGGTTTCAGACTTACATTCAGTGAGCTTTAGAGAACTAAGAATTTGTTTAATATTTTTTTATTTACTTTTTATCTAGGGATGACGAAAAAATATCCCTAATATCGTCTGATAACCAGTATGGTATTGAAATATCATGATCAGATGAGGGATTTTTTTTATATTTAACGTATAGACCTTATTCAGAGCAAGCACCATGACAGGTATGAAAGTGAGGCTGTGAGGGATAGATTTTTTTCAAATACTGACCCCAAATTTTGAACAGTAGCATACATTTACAATGATTGAAGTTTTTACTTTTTTATTTTTAATTGAATAAAAAATAGTATAGAATTTTATTAGTATCACACTACTTCAAACATGTTTTTAAAATAACTTAAAATTAGCATTAGTTAGCCTCAATAGAGGAACTGAGCAAGTGCCCAATTAAATATCCAATATCGGATGATTTATCTCCAATATCAATCAATACAAATATTTAAAAAAAATCTGTAATTCTGTAATATCTGCTCATAACTGATATGATACTGATATATTATCCTACTTTTGCATACTGTTTTCACTGGCACAGCAATTGGCAAATTACTGTGGACCTGACAGAGTGCAGGAGCAAAAGGTGTCTTTGTTGCTGCCTTTATAAAAAGTCCCCCCTTTTTTACCCCCAATATTCCTTGCAGATGTTTCTAAGTGGATTTGTACCCACTTGTATGACTCAAAACATCATGAATAATCTGCTTCACCACAGGAGAAGAGGAGTGGTGTGGATTAACACTAGGGTCATTCCGTGTCAAACTCAACCAGAGGTCCACAGCTAAAAATCTTTTTTTTTTTTTCTCTCTCTCTCTTGAAAGAAATACATAAATGAACAATAAGTATCAGCTCAGCTGTGTGCAAAGTAAACCACATTTGGTTTTTGACCATTGAAAATGGGTAAAATTCAACAAATTGAACATGGAGCCGCATTGAGATCGCCATATCTCTGGGACTGAACCATATAGGGCATTGAAACGAAAAGTTTAAGAACCAGAATCTAAAATCATATTGAGATATCCTTAATACTTTTTGAGTGAAAGGCAAGCAAACTTTGGAAAAACAATATTTATGGCACTCAGACAGGTAAATTTAATGCTATTGTGTTGATCGAGAAAAAAAAAAAACGAGATTAGGGATGCACAATTAATCGAATTTCTAATCGCGATTATGATTACGGATGCCACGATTAATCGTTCAAAGCCGCGATTACAAAAAAAAAAATCAATTTATATTATTCTGCATGCTTAAGAGGTGTGTTTAGAGCATGTTACGTTGTGAGAGGCGAATCATGACTACTTCAGAGTAGAGTCTAACCCAGCACAATAGGAACTACCAGTGACAAAAGTGTACGCTGACTGGTCGAATGCACGCAAAATAGCACCCGCCATTTTTAAAAAGCCGTGCACACAGCCTATATTAACTAACTAACATGGAAAACAGTGATAGATGGACTTCTCAACCCTTATGCTAAGGAGACAATCCAACGCAACTTTGAGGGGAGCAAGCGAAACATGATTAACGTTATGTATTTCTGCTCAGCTAGTGACATTGGACATCAACCACACGGCAAACGCTAATACTTTTTCACATAATGTCTACTTTCTTTGTATAACAGTTCTACCTAAAAACATATTAGACAGGACTGTTAAAAAGATCGTAAGCTAATCAAGACGGAGAATTTGAGCACTCTGTGCTCAGACTCTTGTGTTTTCAGCACCGTCAAAATAAATGTCTGCCGCGCCGTCAAAATAAAAGTCACAACAATAAGCGTGGCTTACGTCACTTCAGAGTTCCTACTGGTGGTGCGAATGCAACCAGGAAAATGACCCTAGGGGAACATTTAGTTCGGGGAACCACCCTGATGCCTAGTTCCTAGAACTAAGTTCCTAACTACCCGGTGTGAAAGCCCCTATTATTGAATGCATTTTTTAAATTTTTTATTTAAAGAAGAAACCAAACCAATGTATAGTTGAGGATTAATGCTACAGAAAAGCAATAAAAGTTTTTCAGAAAGACTGTTTTCAGCTTCCTTTTTTATTTCTATATAAAAATATGGCATGCAGTTGCTTCAAACAATGGTATAAAGCTATTCAAAACATCATTCAATGTGAATTGTGATAATCGTATTTAATAATCGCAAATACAATTTCAAGGGAATAATCGACAATTATGATTTTTGTCATAATCGTGCAGCCTTAAACGAGATACATTTCTAGTTTCAACATTATTTGTTCTTCAGATATTCCTCTTTGAAAGAAAAAAGTATCAGCTGTATGCAAAGAGACCCACATTTGGTTTATGGCCACTGAAAATTTGTACAATTAACCAATTTACTCATGGAGCCGCATTCAAATCTCCATATCCCTGGGATTGAACCAAATAGGGCCTTTAAAATGATGATACCAAAATAAATGTTTGTTAAAAACCAAAATATAAAAGGATATTAAGATATCTTTAATGCTTCTTGAGTTACAGGCATGCAAACTTTTCCCATTTTTGAACTGTCACCGTTGGCATATAATGCAACAAAGATGGCTAAAGTAAACAGATTAAACTAATAGACTTAATCTCTGTGTAAAAATAAAATAATGATGTTGCCATCTTTCTAAAGTAACTTTTAGCCCCCTGTAATTTGGCTCCAAATCTCAGGTGAAAATGGACATTTTGAGCCCCTCTACAAAACAGATGTTTGTCTTTCATCACTATTTATGTTTGTCTTTCTTCAGAAAAAATATTAGCAAAATCAAAAATTTGAACTTGGGAACTTTTCCGAAATTTGGTTAATTTTACACAGAATGATGCACTAGTTTCTTTAAGGCTGTAATATTTTGTATTTTGTCAAGAGAAGCCCTTCTACTTCTTTGTCACACCAGCCTAACTCAAACACAATCATCTATGTGAAACATAAGGAAAAAATGTCACTTTCAGATACAGTGTTTCACCTGGCAAGTACACAACTCTTGGTGTGACCCTTGTCACCTCCCAGTTGGGTCACCTGTTGCCCCTGAACCCGACACTTGAGAGGTCCCGAGAGAGAGAGAGAGACACACTCTCTCTCACACACGCAGCAGACAGAGAGCTCTTTGAGCTTCTCAAACATGTGCGTTTCAGCTCTCATTTCCTCTCTTTATCATTCTCTGTCTCTCTCTTATTCACACTCTCACAGTGGTACTTAATTCTCCATTCAGTTGGGATTGGCTTCATTAGTGGGCTAGATCAATCTCTGTTTGTTTGTCATGGAGGAGGACTGTCACTACCTAGTTTCCCATTCCGGCAGAAACAAGCACTCTTTTAAATATTTTCATATGCTCAGGCAAGTTCATATTGTTTCATAGTCACAAACATGTGTATACTTAACTTCATGCACACAGGACTTCATGACTCATCATTGTCTATTAACTTTGGACTGCACAGTCTCCCGTTCAAGGCCTCCACCCCATTATTGCTCTCATGTGAATGACTTAATGTGTTTTAGAGGGCGTATAAACACATTTGACCTTGTTGAATAGATGTCGTCCAGAGAGAGGTGAAATCAGTCTCCCTGTTTCTTCAGCGTCTAAATTATACGTTTATTTAGTCAATCTCATCAAGGCTTAATGATGAGAATAGCTCAGTGCCAATGTGAAAGAGGTTTGAGCCATTTATCAGAACTATTACTTCTGCTAAATTTTTGCCGTCTGTCAGTTCTGTTTGTGTGCGCATGGATATGCTATTAAACAAGCAGATGTGCAAAAGAGTTGGGGGTTGTAAACACACAGGGCACATTATTCACTATGTACCTTTCAAATTTTTGGGGACTTTTTTTTTTATTTTTGAAAAAAAGTCTCTTATGCTAACCTAAGGCTGCATTTATTTGATCAAAAATACTGTTAAAAACATTATTACAATTTAAAATATCTGTTTTTTTATTTTAATATATTTTTTTAAATGTAATTTAGGTCACACTTTAGTTTTTCTTTTCTGTTGTGTTCTCTGTTTGTGATGCTCAGGTGATGAGTGAACATGGAGGCTGGATCAGTGGTGCGTGCTGTGTTTGAGTTCCTCCCCAGCGTCTCTGAAGAACTCCCTCTGTTTACTGGAGATGTCATTGAAGTGCTCAGTGTTGTTGATGAATTTTGGCTGCTCGGAATCAAAGATGGAGTCACAGGTAAAGTCACGGTAAAGGAATCCACATGCATGTAGTCTCCTGCCTTTTACACCGGTGTTGATATATTTTCATTCTTTCTGCCCTCAGGCCAGTTTCCAAGCACTTTTGTGGAACCTGTTATAATCCCAAGCACCAAGACAGGAGAGAATCTGTATGTGTGCATCAATGACTTCAACTCAGTGGAAGCTGGAAACTTACCACTAAAGAGAGGTACATACATTTTTCTCCTAGTTATTAAACATGCATGCATTTGATTCAAGTTTAATGACATTAACAGTTCAAAGAGGAATGTGTGTAATATATAAATGTTAAAAATTACGAATTATGCTGATGCTTAATTCACATTTAAAGGCATCATTTTCTCACCCTCATGTCATTCCAAACCTGTATGACTTTCTTTATTCATGGAAAAATTCAAAGACATAATGGAGTTACAATCATGAATCTTCAAAAAAACAAAACAAAACAAAACACTAAAGCAAAATCATTCTCTCACAAAAAGCTATCATTTGTTTTTCACAGAAGAAAGATAAGCATACATGTTTAGAATAACATGAGGGTGATTATTTTTTTATAATGACAGAATTTTCATCTTTGAACCAAATATTGCTTTAACAAAGAAGTGTAATCCATACATGGATTGATTACCGTTAAAATTTTAGGTAGCTGACCCAGTTAAATCCCTTTGTACTTCTATTTTCTCTTTCCTTCAGCATAAGTCCTGCTTACTCAGTGGCATAATGTCATATATGAGAGGTACATTTTCTTTTTCATAGTAGATAGCAGAGTCCTAGATTGTACATCACCTCTAGAGTAGCCGCTGAACACACCAACTGTTATAAGGGGATTTAGAGGTTTAATTGCTTTGTTTGCTGTTTTAGCTATTATGAATAGAAAATGGAGGCTCTGAATCATCAATCTTCTTTATTCCTGATGTATCCATTTTATGGTCTATTTTTAAGCTTATATCATCAGAGTTTCCAGATTTTAAGCACTATTCATTCAATTGAAAATGCCATTTTCAAGAAGTGCTGGTCCGAGTTCAACACTAGATGTCACTAGTTGTGTGTTTATAGTTGTGTGTAGAGAAAAAAATACTTGTATAAAAAAAATATTTATGTACCTCTGTTATTTCAATCAGTTCTCTAATGTTTTTTTCTTCTTTTCATTGCTTGCTTTGGACAATTTTTGTGTGGTGTTTTGCATAATACACTGTTAATGTTGTATATTGCTTTAGGTGTTTGTAGTGGAAACTGTGATGCGTCCAGTGCACACTTCCTTTATTTTGATTTGAAAAACACAACTAGATGAATTTAGTTTCCCCTATCATGTCAGTGGGGATCATATATAGGCTGTTCTAATTTATGAGTTAAACACAATGGGAGGCGGAGCATGTCTGTGTGGAATGTGACCCCTGTGACTCCAATGGACATTCTGGCTCCTGTTGATGTCTATGTGTGTGTATTTGCAAACTAAAACTGACCACACCAGTGACTTTACTGACATGCAAACTGACTTGAGGTCAGAGGTGAGCTTCACTCAGTTCTAATGCTATTTAAAAGGACAGCATAAGGAAATAAAGTTTTTTCTTTTGCCCTGACTGGAAATATGTTTGTAAATGCAATTAGACAGCAAAAAGTTAAATTTTCATTTACTATTAAAGGGATAGTTCACCCAAAAATGTAAATTATCCCATTATTTACTCACCCTTAAGCCATCCTAGGTGTATATGACAATCTTCTTTCAGACGAATACAATCTGAGTTATATTAACAAATATCCTGGCTCTTCCAAGCTTTATAATGGCAGTGAATGGCAGCTCAAAATTTGAAGTGCATCCATCCATCCATTATAAAAGTAATCCACACGGCTCTAGGGGATTAATAAAGGCCTTCTGAAGCGAATCGATGGGTTTGTGTAAGAAAAATATCCATATTTAAAACTTTATAAAGTAAAATATCTAGCTTCCGGCAGACAGCTTAGGAAGAAAGTGTAGTGCCTCTCGCAGGTCAAAATGCTTACGCTATGTCCGACGGCAGTTACGCTTTTTTCGTAAGTGATAAATAAAATCTTAATACATTTATTTAAGACTTATCTCATCAAGGAAATTTGCCTTGTTTTTTTTTGGCTTTATTTTTAGATATTTCTACTGAAAAAATGAATTAAACATTTATTAAGAATTCCTGCAAGAAATATTACAGTACATCCCTCAGTATCAGCAGGAATACTACATTCTAATCAAGCTGTAGAGGTTTCAGATATAATGGGAATTTTATTTATTTCCATTATTCTTGTCCAGGTTATCACTTTGTGATATCTCTATCTCTATCTTTTTTTTAGTCAGATGCTTATCTTCTATTCTCTCTCTCTTCTGCTGTAGGTGATGTAGTTGCTTCTGAAGGCAGTGTGGATGCTGTGTGGATGCGAGGGCATAATGCATGGGGCTCACGTGGGCTCTTCCCTGTGTCTTGCGTTGAAGAGCTGGAGCTTTCTGGTCGTTCCAGGCAGCTGTCAGAGCGCAGTGCAGCCGCCCAGGCCTCGGAGCTCCCTCCACATGCGCTGGGCCAGGCCCGTGCCCTCATGAGCCTTCATGCCCAGCTAGACGAGGAGCTAGACTTTCGTGAGGGTGATGTCATCACCATCATAGGCCTGCCAGAACCTGGATGGTTCCAGGGAGAGCTGGCCGGCAGGACGGGAGTTTTCCCTGAGGGCTTTGTGGAGCTGCTTGGACACCTGCGCTCACCTCTGGAGGAGCCTGAACCTCAGACCCTGGAACAGTATCCAGCTTACAGCATGGAAGAAGAAGAGAAAAGAGAGGAGGAAGAGCGTGATGAGGAAAATCCAGAAATGGAGATACAGCAAGAGGAAGAAGAGGAGGAGGAAGAAGAGGGAGCTGTATACGGTATCGCGCTTTATGAATTCCGGGCCCTTGAGCCAGGCGAGCTGGACTTTGATGTTGGTGATAGAATTCGTATCCTTGCTACGCTGGAGGATGGGTGGTTGGAGGGGCAAATACGTGGCAGAAGAGGAGTTTTTCCCCATCGATTTGTCAAGATGGAAGGGCAGCTGCAAATTGTCCCACAAACTGAGACTTTAATTAGTGAAATTAGTGTACCTGAAAGAGAAGAAGAATGTTACACTCCTGATTATACCTCAGTTCAACAAGATCGCTCAGTTCCAGAATATGGGCAAGAGTGGACTACCCAAGAAGACCACACAGTGTGGGACCTGGATTACTTTGAGCGACGGGAGGAGGAAAGAAAGGATGACCATGTGGGATACATGCACTCCGATCAAAGTTCTCAAGAGAGAGGAATGACTCCAAGTCAATCACATGTTCATTCACAAGTAAGAAATCGAGAAAGACCCCCTCACACGCAACCCCCCAGAGCGAGTAGCTCAGCTCATAGAGGAGTCCAAAGCACCAGAATGGGCAGCCCCAATCTGGGTAGACCCCAGCTGCCTCCCAGGCCAAGTCTTCACGCTCTTAGCAACCGGCAATACAGCAACGGTTCTCACACCAGCTTACGAGAACCTCCCCCAGCACCCATCACGAGGAACCAGAGTCTTAATCCTCCTTCCAGAACCTCACCTTGTTCCACCTGGACAAGAAACAATGGTAGCTATGCCTGTCATGACAGCAGAAACCCCTTCAGCAGTAAAACCTCTGGTGAGAAGAACAGGCAGAAAAAGCTAACACGACACGCAAGCGTCAATGATGCGGACCTAATATCCGGTGGCCGCAGCGACCAGTGGACATGGTCTCAAGGACAGGGTTCAAATGGGTTACCGACATCTCAGACGATGGGAATTTTGGCTGTGTCAGCTGGGGATCTTGAAGCCAAGCTTTCTCAGCAACTGATAGAGTTCGAAAGGAGCTTGCCGGGTCATGGCAACGGAGCCACGGAACAGAGCCGATGGGAGGAGGTTAGTGGCGGATGGGGCAACAAAGTTTCCCGTCACTTCTCCATTATGGACTACAGCAATGAGAATGACATAATCCGTGGCTCCTCCCTCTCTTCGATGGAACGTCTGTTGCCCGCCACTACCTCTCCCTCTGGCTCTGCCTCCTCCTCTCTGGAGAGACGGAAAACGCTACGCCCACCTCCTCCCCGACCCCGTGTCCTTAGGCCACCAGCACCTACAAACTCACATTGTCCTCAGAGTAATGGTCGTATTGCTCCACAGCCTTACAGACCTGCACGTCCGGCACCACGCCCACCTCCTCCGTGCCCACGCACCAATGCTGTGACACCCCGCCCCCCTCCATCCACTTCCAATCAATTCTATAACTCGCCAGAAGAAGAGACTGTTGAAGAAGTGGAGGAGGCAGAGGATGCTCTGGAGACAGAGAAAGAGATGGAGAGAGAAAGAGAGAGGGAGCAGGAGCAATACAGTTTACTCCTGAGGTTGGAGGAGGTGGAAAGAGACATTGATATGTATTCTCACACAGCCCACGAGCTGCAGGCCATGCTGGAAGAGGAGCAGGATGAGACTTCGAGACAACAGGCTCTGGAGAATCTGGAATTCTGCACCTACACCATGGAGACACTGACCCTGGAACAGCAGCAGCTGCAAGGTAGTCTTTAATTCCTCCCTTTATTTTCAGTTTTTATTATCAGTAGATTGTGTTTTTACAACCAGTACAGATATTATTTTATCTGATATTTATTCATTTATTTAGTATTCATTCATTCATTCAAAAAAAGTAGAAAACATGCAGTATTTATTAATAGTTGTTAAAGTTTATTAGGGGCCAAGCACCGAAGGTGCGAAGGCACCTATTGAAATCGTTAGCGTTCTTCTTCTTCTTCTTCTGTCTGGGAGTCTATGGCAGCCTATAGAACCGCTTGCGGGAAAGTTGTGAAAATTGGCACACTCATAGAGGACAGTCTGATCTGTTACCATAACAAATTTGAAGTCTCTAACTCAATCCCTCTATCGCCGCCACCACCTGTCCAAAGTTTCACTCATGTTTATGCTAATAACTTTTGACCATATAGGTTAGAAACTAAATTCTTTTCCCTCTGGTTCCTTGGCTCAAGCCGTTTCGATTGCACCCTATGACGTCATTTTCCGTCATGAAAATGTTCCCACCATTTTTAATTTTCCGAAAAAAATACTTTTTCTAACTCCACCTATGCCGTTGCTCCAATTTTCACGAAAATTTAACCATATCATCTTCAGACTATGCTGACAAAACGATATTAGATTCAAGATGATTAGTTAAACTATTCTCGAATAACGTGCAAATGAATTCGACAAAGTCAGGCTATATCTCCGCTTTAGCATATTCTAACCAAACTTGGTGTGTGTTATGCCAACCATGACCTGAGGTTCCCTGCAGCATTTTGGCGCAGTGCCACCTAGTGTTCCAGAGATGGTTCAAAAATTGGATATTTTTAATTATAACTTCAGAATGCTTTAGCCAAAAATCACAAAACTGGTATCTTTAGATTCGGGGCATCACACCGAGCCATACCATTCCCAATTTTCCCATATCAACCATTTTGGGCTTCGGCCATTTTGAATTTTGTCAAAAAGTGCTATATTTTACAAACGTATTGGCGTATCATTGCGAAACTTGGCATGTGTCTTCAGCACCAAGCCCTGACAGTACTCAAAAAGTTTCGGGGAAGTGCCACCTTGTGGACAAAAGTCCAAAAATGCTAATACATTTTGATTAAATTAGCCTTTTGTAATGAAACTGGTCATAATACATTCCTTGGTTCATGCCGAGAACATAGATACCAATTTTGCCAAACTTCCTGTCCTCCATCTTGTTATTTGATGATAACCTACTTTTTCAAACTCTTCCTAGACCGTTTGTCCAATTTTCACCAAAATCGAATCGTATCATCTTCAAACCGTGCCGACATAAACTTATGGATTTCGCGTCAATAGATGAAACCGTTTTCATATACCACAGTGACAAAGTTGAGGCATGATGCCAAAATTACTCTTGAGGCTGAATCTCATATTGACACCAAACTTTGCATGTGTCATTGTTCCCTTATTCTGACCACACCACATCAATTTTGTAAAGTGATAAACCATTAAATTATATTATTAGTGACTCTACGTATGCTATTTCAGCCATTTAGCCTAAAATCATCTTAAACTGTATAATTGCTCATTGTTGCAGTTGGTCTGACACTTTCGTTTTTTTCTGCTTCTTGAACGTTTTTTGTCTCGTCACATTAATTTATGAATGACATAATTAAAATTATATATTCAATTCAAAGTTCAAAGTAGTTTGCATCACTGTATGTTACTGTGGGTCGTTAAACGTAGCCATCGTAAAACTTTTGTCAAATATTAAATGTTTAGCTACTTATATCGTACCACGCACTCTTTCACTGGAAAAGCTAAAAGCATGGCGTTGGAATTCACACTCGTCTTCAGTGAACATTAAGCCCCGCCGCCTTCTAATTGGCCATCATTTTTAAACTGACGAGCACTGTAGACTGCTGTGGCAGACCAGTCTAAAAATTTTCATTTTTAAACTGTCTGCCATCCTAACAACAGACAGACCGGTGCGTAATGGAGAGCAGCATCAAATTTCAAATGTTGGGGGGGACAATTTGGCTATTTCCAATTATTGGGGGGGACTTGTCTCCCTGAATGCCTATGGTGGTTACGGCCCTGGCATGAAGTAAGACCATGTCAGTGAGTTCTTCGACTTCCCTGAGAATTTGTGTTTCCACAATCCACATAAGCCACTGTTTTATGCTGGTCACACTCTCTGACAAAAGAGCACAGCAGCTCATAACAATTCTAGAAAACAACCTGTCAGCTGGCCAGTGTGTTCAGCTATGCATTAGATTGATTTGAATACGTAGATTTCCCTAGCAGCATTCTTGCTTATGCCAGTACTTAGAACCATATTTAAAATATCAGTATCCACAATAATCGTCCACTATCTTCCTTTGAGGTCAAATTACATCTTGCATGTTCCTGATGAATGCTTTCGATATGTGAGACAAAGTTCACTATACTGGGTGTGTTGATACACACAACTTATGTTAATTTATGTTAAAATTCCCCACACTGTGTGTGTCAACATAACTTATTTCCTATAAAATCCGTCTATATCAATATGCATTGGCTGGTTTGCCAACATCTTCTTGTTGTCAACTATATTACGATCTGAAAGAGGAATTTATAAGCCTCTGTCCTTCTAACCCTCTCTCAACACTGTTATGTTATATTGAGCAGTTTTTCATAGATGGTTTCTGCTTGACCTTTACACATAACCAGGGAGTACAACACGCCTGGGCATAGGGCTGAGCCAATAATAGGCAGACCTCATTTTTGTATAGGACAGAAACAACCTTTTTTCTCAAAATGTGGAGGAAATCCATAGACAGTGGCACTGGGATCATGTCTTTTACGACAATTGCTTAAGTCTAATGGGAGGCATTGTGCCCATGATTCACTGTACAGTAGAACAATTTGTGAGCTCTATGAGCCAGATCTTGAGTGTAGTTATAATATAAATATATCACCTTATAATTGCATAAACATCTCTATATTACCTATGTGTGGAATGCTGGTCCTGTTGGCTAAATTTTTCCCACATACATATGAAATACATTCAGAACCTATAGTAAGAGAGAGTGCTGACCTCTTTGCACCCTTGTTTCTCTCTTTTTCTCTTGCTCTCTATCTCAACATATCTCTCTGCATGTCCATTTACCCTCACAATCACTGTCTCGGTTCTGCTCCTGTTTTTTTGGACATATCATAGTAGTTGGGGTGCTTTGGAGATAATGGGCAGCAGTAGTTTCAGAGCCAGACTCTGGAGCTCTCTGGTGCAGCCTGTGGTGCGTCTCACAACCATTTTTGGCCATGTTTTTAGAACCAGAACCACACATGCACCAGGTAAGACTTGAGCTGAGATGGAGGGGGTTGTGTGTGTATATCTCTTAGTGTGTGGTATTAAAGAGTTTTAAATATGATGGAAAATGCTTTAGTAATTAGTCACTGTTTCATAGCCAAAGCATTGTATTTTCTTTTACAATTTTAAAATTGTGTGTGTCACATACTCTGTTTGTACACAGCTGTGTACACATCTTGCTTGATAAGTGTAACCTGCTTGCTAGGCACAGACATTTGTTTTACGTATAAAGGGATAAGGAATTCCTTTTAAACATTGAATCGGGTTTTCGATTTAATATTCAATTTTAAAGCAAAGGAGCTTCATGGCTCTCCAGAAGTGATCAGGCACAGTGATGCATGGCTTTGATTTGGAGCACTGCCCAAGTCTCGGTGAATACCACTTGTTTTCTGTAACGCCTATATGTCTTGGAAAAACTGCAGTTGATCTGAGAACTCTTCTTGCCTCTTTCTCTTTGCTGTTTTCATTTTTTCCCCTAACTGATCAAAATAATTATTTGTCTATTTAAATAGTGTGTGTGTGTGTGTGTGTGTATTTACAGTACACTGTACTAATTAGTTTATCCCAATGTAATTATTTTGGAGTATTATTCTTATGAGTATAGCATTGAGTCATTGTGTGTCGTAATGGTAGGTAGCCTTATTTCCTCGAGTTTTTCTTTCTCCATTTAAGTAGGTGTGTGTGCGTATCCACATTTATCATAACAGGGTGTGTTTCTCAACAGGGAGGGTAGAAACAATGGTTATTTATTGTTACAGTGCAGGGAGTCAGTCAAGAGCCTATCAGCTATGGAGCCTTGCTTACTGAACAGCGGTTTTGTACAGGAGGGAGGAGACAAATTATTTATTTCATCATCTCTTCTGGAATGGAACAAAAGACAGAACATTTGGAGAATAACTTTTTTCTTATCAGACCCACAGGTTCTCATATTTCTCATGTATCATTGTCTTTCTGGGAACAGTTCTTTCCATAGTCACATTGTTAAAAGGGAGACAGAGTTGTGATTTTGGTTCTGGCAGGCCCATTTATATGTGTATCTGTGAGTGACTGTCCTAGCTTTTTTTCCCTGTCCACAGCCCTTGTTCTAATTGGGATCTGTTTGGGTGCTCATAAAAAGCATCAAGAGCTCATTTGTGTACTGGATCTAATCTCCAGCTCCCAGCTTTTCTGTCCCTGTCTCATGCATGAAAGCCTATTCAGGTTTACAGAAGGCTCTTTAAGGAGCTGCATGATCCCATCGCCTGCTGGAAAGGCTGTGAGAGATTGGATGGAGGGCTATTATAATAACAGAGATGAAAGGAGTGGCATGCAAGACTTGTGTCCTCACCTCTGTCACGAGCATCCATCTGAATGCTTCGCTGCTGTAATTACTTTTTGGGTCCTGTTGTGTTCTCTGATAGATATGGACTAATCAAAATGTATGAAACAAGCCACAAGCTTGTCCATGTCTTTCATACATTTTTTCCCCTCTATCCCAGGACATTAAGAGCCTAACTCCCTAAGGACCTAATTTTTTCAGTCACACTTTGTGTCTTCTGATTGGTTCTCTTTTATTTTAGAAATTAACCCCCAATATTTTACAGTTTGTTTGGCAGATTTGAGATATATATGTATTTAAACCTGTTTTTTTTGACGTAAGGCACCAGGTGCACCATGTTTGAAAGTAAGTTCAGTGCTGTTTCAAAGGGTTGTACTTGTGTAAACAAAGTAAAACAACCCCATTAAACACGAGGAATGTCGCTTCTGATGTCCCTGGAGTGAAAAAAACATTCACACAGTTTCGGTCTGCCCCATGTAAAGAAATGTGAGATCTTAACCACTGATTATGAAAATACCAAGGTTAATAAAGAACAGAGAACAAGCAATCAAGCCTGCAAAATCTCTTATTCTCACTTTCTTTTCAGTTTTAGCTTGTGGGATATTGTGTATTTTAATCCAATAAATACTTGTAGCAAAAAACCTTAAGCCAAAGCCACTTTCTTGTTCTTTATTTACCATGTTTTCACATTACTAGGGTTTGTGTTCAATGGCACATTCTCAGTTTTGTGTGCAGTAGAAAATTAGAGTACTGTGTGCTGTTTTGTCTTTTTTTGTAGAGGGGGGGTGATATACTATACTGATGCGCGTGAATAGCATTTTTTTTTCCTTCACATGAAAAGATGCCCTAGCCTGTGAAACCAGGGGCGGCCTTCAACAATGGCTCATTGTGAGGTATGCAGGCACTGCAGCGCACAGTGCTCTCTGGAATAATCGGCCTGTGTCCAACTTTCATCTTGTTGAAACATGAAAGTAGAAGATTATGAAATTCATGGGAACCTTGCTCCTCTAAAACATGAATGATGAGCAAGTTAGAACAGATAGTTTTGATCCTGCTTTTGAAAGAACATTCAGTGTGTCAGGTTGTTTTTGTAAGCTTATATACCTACTAGACTTTAAAAAAAAGCAGAATTGTAAAATAGTACAGCTTCAATATAACTTTAGTTTTTAGTTGCACAACAGCCTAAAAGAGTCTTCAAGAGGAAGATACAGCTTTGCTTGTGAGTAATGCCAAGTTTAAAAACATCTCAAAGAAGTTTGTGGAATGAAAGAGGATAATGCTCCCTCCTCTTTTGTGAAGTCCAGCCTGTGTTTTCATGCAAACAGAGACTCCAGCCAATCACAGCCTCCCTGTAATCCATTCATGTGACTACGTTCAATGATTAACCCTAAATGCCTCCCCTTTGCCTAGTCTGTGTTGTAGCTTCTTCCCTCCCCCACCTCCTTCCCTCTCTTCCTCCTATTGGCTGGGTAGGCGGAGAGGGAATCAGGGCGAGAGAGAGAGAGAGAGAGAGAGAGAGAGAGAGAGACTGAGACTGAGTTTCTCAGGTCTGAACCAGACAGTCCTGTTCAGTCAGCCGTCAGAGAAAGAGAGTTAGAACGAGAACAAGAGTTTGAGCATGCCTGACAGGTTGAGTCCTCTACATCTGGACCTGGAATGTGAAATCTGGGGAAGCTAATAGAGCTTACCCTGTTTGTGGACTCTCACAGCCATTATGAAGGGACAGGTGGCCCTAGGACACCTTATACCATTTGCCCCAGTGCCCTGGGACTTCAACAGGCCTCCTCCCAAGAGAGGTAAGAGCGTGGAAGAGTTGGTGAGTGAAGGCTGGGAGAAGGAGAGATGCATGCAAATGCTGCATTTTCAACAACAGCAGCAACAACTTCAGCAGCATCCAATCATGTGCCCACAGGACTTCAGACCTGTACCGGGACACTGGGAGCAGCAGGCCTACATCGGACAAGCCAATGGGTACCGTCATCAATGCTGGGAATACGAGGACTCTGACAAGATTCCTTACCAAGAAGTCCCTCCCCAACAATTCTTCTATCAGTCACCAGAAGCAGTGTACCAGGAGCCAAGGATGCCACAGGAATGGACCGGCAATCACTGTTTCTATCAACATCAAGAAGAACTGGATTACACTGAACACAGAGACTTTGCACAGAGCCCAAGGAGTAAGGAACGTCCTGATCATGTGACTCGGTACCACTCTTGGGAATCAGATGAGTACTATGAGGGTCGAGAGCCTTATAGTCGCAGAGATCGGTATGCGTACAGTTTACACCGTGAAAACCAGGACTACTATGATAAGGAGCTAGATAAACACAGAGATGGGGACCGCAGAGGCCGGGATTACTATGACCATAAAGAGCTGGATAAGTATGACTGTTATAACCGCAGAGACAAGCACTATGACAGTAATCATCAAGAACACTACAACACCAGGAAAAATGACCGGTACAGATATAGAGAAACAGACCACTATGACTCCAGAGACTATTACCATTATGAGCGCTATGATCGTAGAGAGAAAGACCAGAGTGATGACAGAAAAGGGGACCGCTATGACCGTAGTCACCGTGAGGAAGACCGTAGGAGAGGCGACAGCTACCAGCATAGAGAAAGGGGCTCACTTGATCGAAGAGACTATGAACGGTATGTGCAAAAGAAAGGAGATTACTGTGACTACAAAGAAAAGGAGAAGATCCACAGTGACTTTAGGAAAGATGACTACTGTGACCGTAGAGAAAGGACAGTAGAAAGAGAACTCCCTAAACTAAATGACAAGGAGTTGTACGAACGTAAAAAAGATAACCACTATGACCTCAAACCAAGAGACCGGTATGATTACAGAGAAAATAGCCAGTCTGAGCAGAGGGATCGCTATGAACCTAAGGAAAGAGACTCTTATCAATACAGAGAGGGAGATCAACATGATTGCAGAGTAAAGGAAGATAGAATCTTCTGGAAAGATGAACGTTATGATAGTGGTGTTAAAGACTGCTATGAAGACAAGGGTTGTGAGAGCGATCAGAATGACCAGAAAAGCAGGGAGCGTTACAGAGATATAAGGTCAAATTCAGTAGAACAGAAACAAGACGGTTACAGTACTGACCACAGCAGTGGACGACGCTGCAAGGAATGGGAAAAGGATGTTTATCACAAGCAGACACTGAAGGAGAGAAGGTCATATGAGGATCCTGTTAAACTCACTTACGACCACAAGGACCGGTACAGCGATCACCCGGGATCAGAAAAACTGAATGTGGAAGGTCATGGCCGGACACGGAAGCCCGTTTACGTGGGTTCACTGGACAGGAACAGCTTCTATAGAAAGACAGCACCCAGCTCTCTTAGGAAGTCAGAATTTGCCACCAACAGGAAAAAGAAACAAGGTAAAGCACATCAGTACCATGACAATAAATCTGTGAGGTCAGAGTAGGGGCAAAACACACCTTTAGGTGGCTGTGGGTGTTCTTTACGTAACAGAATGAGTAAAATTTCTGTCCACATAGAGCCCATGTTTATAACTAACTTTTGACCTTGTCCTAGAGCTCTGCTTTCTCCAAATCAATTCAGGAAATGCCAAAAGTGCTGATTGTGTTGTCACCATCTTAATGCATAGGTATGCAAGTCTGTGAGACTGCCTATTGAAGCTGTCAGTGTGGAGCAGAGTTTCACATGTTTTTTTTCCTCAGAGGTGAACTTGGAAACTTACAGGGAGGGGGGAACTTGTCCAACGGGTTTGATTACTTTTCAGAGTTTTTGTTGTCGGTCTCTTCACCCCCTCGTTCTCTGCGTCTCTCTAGCTCTCTCTCCCTCCCTCCTCTCTCCAGACTTCTTTTCTTTTGTTCGACAACATCTAGTGTTTAATGACACTGTAACTTCAGACAGATAAAAGAAAGCAACAAAATGTAAGCATCAGCTTTTACATCCCCTTTTGCCATTAGCTTTACATTGGCCCCGAAACAAAAACGCATTTGGACATTTAAGCTGTATTTGTCTGTAATATTTATGTGTATTTTAACTTGTATCTAACTTTTCAAGCATAATATTTCCAAAAAGATTGTTAGTATTCAGCTTTTTTGCTAGTCATATTTAGTTTATCATGTCTATAGTTAAAAAAAACTAAATCACAAACCAAGTGGCATCCACAAACACATGATGTTAAACTTTTCCTTAACTACTGACTTAAAGTATTACATTAGAAACAGGTACCAAGGCAGAATGACTAGCTCATGGAATTAATGCAGTGATATTCATGGGGCACTGTATATCTACAGTTTAAAATGTGTCTCCTTCAGGTTTCACTGATAGTCAGTGTAATTAGATTTTTAGCTTGAGGTGTCATTGTTTGCTATTGTTGTCAGTTGTTGGTGATGGGTGTTTGCAGTGGGTGTCTCAGTGGGAGATTCGTCTGGTTTGTTTCATGTCTGACACAGAGCAGGTGGTCAGTTCAGCCCAGGGTAATCCTCTATAACCTAGTTCTCCAGTCAGCAGTGGGGAGGAGGAAAAGAGACTCCAGGGGAAATCTCTGGGACTAGGATGTGCTTGGTACTAGATCCCCCCCCCCAATCCATATAGCCTTCAAAGGCCTCTTTGGGGCACTGTGAGAAGGAGGCCCAGGCTGACCCTGCCTGACTCATAATCCTGAGGTTATCTTTTTCAAGCTTGACTGAATTGAACTTTGTTTTGGCTCATATTCACTTTTTTCTTATTTTGTAAATGTTGCTGTCCAACAGCAATTCCTAGAGAGCGTCATTCTTATTAGCATAGTTTGGGAAGTTTCTAATTCATTCTCTAAAAAGTATAATAATAATATTCTTTAATACTTCATTAATCATTATTACTGTTATTTTATTTTTTTTAAACTAACTATATTTGTCAACGCCTAGCTCTAAAATATCAAATTTACTATGAATTTTAGAGGTCATTTGGTATTAACATTTTACCAGCATAAGGATCTCTTATACACACAAACAAACGTATTTGTATATTATCAGCAGTGCATGTTGGTATGCCTTTATTTTTTTGAGTCGCCTGTTGCTGGTCTTTGTAATCCCAGTGCAGATGCCCATGGCTGGAAGGGGATTAAGTGGAAACCTTCAACCAACCCTCACACTACGTTTGTACAACATTAAGTCAAGGGCCAGCTTGGCAGACAAAAGCCTCAAGTCACAGGCTGAGGAGGGAATTAGCTAGTTAATATAGGTCAGGAGCTCTCACACATATCCTGAAAAACAAATGCTACATTACTGCTCATTGCCACACACTGTTGCCTTTGCCCTTGACTTACTGAAATTTTAAATCGAGACTGAATATTTACCCATGTGTTCAGAGTAATTATTCCTCCAAGTACTGAAAGTGCTTATTTTATTAGTTTATCAGCACTAAGACACTGACACATCTGTGCTGTTCCAGATAAGAAGAGTCTATGACAGTGGGCATGAGGATCTATGATAGTAGTAATGCTCTTCTTTGTGTAACTGAAGAGGGAAATGCTCTCGGGTGGAGTCAGATATCACGTCTTCATTTTGTGCATAAACATTGTGCTTTGTCCCAATAGGTCCCCTGATAAAAGACCCGGAGTGTTAAGATGCATGCAATTACGCAATCTCTGTAATGCTAATCTCAGCCTGTTAAGGGGATTATATACGACTAAATGACTTGGACTACGCCAATTTGCACATTGAGTCATGATCGTGATTTTTATCACATTCTGTGAATCAGGAATTCTGTGGAAAAGAGGTGGTATTGTGAACCTGATATTCAAGCATAACACCAAGATTACATGGGTTAATATGATGAGATTTTGAAGTTATAGGTCTAGACACGTTGTGCAGGTGTTTTTAATTGAACTGTGAAAGAGAAGACAATGCGTCAGAGTAGCCAAACTAACTGCCAGGCGCTCGATTAAACAGGGCAACCAATGGTTTCACAAGATGAAAATATGCCCAGTTTCAGCTGTTAGGCTCACTCAAGAAGGAATATTCGTTAACACTCTAGTTCATCTCAATGGCAGTTGTTTGGCTAGCAGAAGAACACCCAGAAGTATGTGATTCCAACTCTGCCATCTTTGCTCATGCTTCTTGAGCTTGTCACCTAAGCCGTACATTTTCTGTGACTCAAGAGTGATTTGTTACATGGCATTGGCATCATGACAATGTTCATTTACTAATGGCACCACATAGACATGCACAATTGCCAGCCTTTTCGCCAATTTCACCGTAATAAAGGAAAGTTGTAATGAAGGAAATGTTACTTCAGAAAGTGTCTAAATCTCTTCAATAGAGTCCCACTTGACATTCCTATCCATTACTTTGTAGATATACGTTAGATATGATACTAGCAAGGCCACGGAATTTCATTTGTTCAGGCTCTTATTAGCAAACAATGCCAGTCTTTACTTTTCCAAGTAAGATTAGGATGTTTTGAAACAAGCATGAGTCTGAGAGGATGTGGAGGGGTTAATGGAATGCTTACTCACGTTTATTACGGGTGTGTCACATCCCACACAGATCAGACACTGACTACGGGACAGAGAACTGGAATGTGAACCTGCAGCCTTTTGAACAAAACAAAAATTGGGTTCAATGAAGCAGATTTCTGTGGTGTAACTCAAACACTGTTCTTATGCAATATATTCAAAATTATTTTTCTTCAATTTCATATATGCAGAATTTGACCAGTACTTGTAAGCCTTGTAAGATTTGAGGGCGACATACTTTCATTTTCCAAAACATGTTTACTTCGTTCTTAATTCTGACTAGTGCCGTAAATCTGTCAAAGGAACTAGATATTTGTGGCTTGCGACAACAAGCAGCTTTCACTCACATACTATGCGTCTCGCTCCCACACTTACTCTCATGTCAGTTGTGAAAGGTGTCCATGGTAACTGGGCGGTCTTATGTGAACTTTGTGTTGAACACACAGTCCTGATAATTCATGTGACCGACCTTAGACTAGAAAGGGACAAAACCAGCTCTGCACAGTCAGACCATAAAACACCTTTGAGTTTCACACAAATAAAAATGTTATCAATAAATTTTTAGGGTAATAAAATAGTTTGCTTTCTCTGTACCACATTTGTTTTTCTAAAATGACCTAATTGTTTGACCTTGTAAAATAATATATCAGACAGGCCACTTTATATGCTTGCTGATTTTTGACTTTTTCAATATCCATATATCCAATATCCAATATGTTTGCTCTCCCATTTGGAAGTTTCTAAGTCTGTACCAACAATATTATGAATATCATATGTATGAATAAAATATGTACATGGAACATTATTCTATATAATATACAGTATATGTATAATTAATTATAAATGAATAAGTATATAAACATGCAAATAAATATCGACTGATCATTTTTGAAGTTCAGCTTGATACACATGAAATAAAATGGGCGCCCACCTGCTTCCCTGGTACACCTGAACAAAGACTCCCACTTTAAACAGAAACAGATTAAGAGTGCTGAAAGGCAAAGAGTCCTTGGCATTGAGAGATCCTCAAGATCTTGATGGAATTCAGGCTCAATGAGGTGGGGCCATGCCCCAAATAGCTGGTCACTCCAAAAATGTGGAGTAGACCTCCCTAAATGAAAATGTCAGTGCAGTTTTTTTAACAGCATCAAAATCCAGCTCCAGGCTTTAGTGTACGAGTAACTGTTTCTGTGCTCGCTCAGTTGTGTGTAATGGTGCAGGTTCCCATGCATTCAGATGGTAATGCGGGGACAGAATGAAGTTTGTGTCTTCCAGAGAGAGTCGTCCCTGTTGATACAGTGGGACGGAGCTATTCCACTCAGGTTTAGAGGAATGCACCGCCTGTGACCTCTGGTGTGTGTTTGTGTGGGGCATTGAAGACGAGGAGTTTGGGGGTAACAGGTGGGTGACGCCCTGGGTGAGGCCCTGTCCTTTCTTTGAATGCTGCTGTGTCGCCGACACAGAAACGCATGAAGATAGAATGTCTTTGCTGCATAGATTAATTGAAATGTTCAGTATGATTGGCAAATCACTTTCAGGTTCATGGGGTAAAGGTGTTTGTGAGAAAAAGTGTTGTGTGGCTGTGTACACTAGTTTACGCCTCTTGGCTTTGTGTGTGTGTATCATGTTTAGTTTGATTGTCCATGGTTGTACTGAGGCCTTTTTAAGATTCAACACTAGTGGTTTATGGAGCATGAACATTGATGGATTTACAATAATATAGTGTGTTTCTGTGCCTTATTTTAACCATTAAATAACTTATTAAAACATCAAGTCTGAGACCAGTAGTGAAGGACTAAATATACATGCACGTGTGTGTATTTATATATACATAATAATTATACACAGTACACACACATATATTATGTAAACACAAACTTTTATTTTGGATGCGATTAATCACGATTCATTTTTCCCCAGCACTTTTATATATATATATATATATACACTCACCTAAAGGATTATTAGGAACACCATACTAATACTGTGTTTGACCCCCTTTCGCCTTCAGAACTGCCTTAATTCTATGTGGCATTGATTCAACAAGGTGCTAAAAGCATTCTTTAGAAATGTTGGCCCATATTGATAGGATAGCATCTTGCAGTTGATGGAGATTTGTGGGATGCACATCCAGGGCACGAAGCTCCCGTTCCACCACTTCCCAAAGATGCTCTATTGGGTTGAGATCTGGTGACTGTGGGGGCCATTTTAGTACAGTGAACTCATTGTCATGTTCAAGAAACCAATTTGAAATGATTCGAGCTTTGTGACATGGTGCATTATCCTGCTGGAAGTAGCCATCAGAGGATGGGTACATGGTGGTCATAAAGGGATGGACATGGTCAGAAACAATGCTCAGGTAGGCCGTGGCATTTAAACAATGCCCAATTGGCACTAAGGGGCCTAAAGTGTGCCAAGAAAACATCCCCCACACCATTACACCACCACCACCAGCCTGCACAGTGGTAACAAGGCATGATGGATCCATGTTCTCATTCTGTTTACGCCAAATTCTGACTCTACCATCTGAATGTCTCAACAGAAATCGAGACTCATCAGACCAGGCAACATTTTTCCAGTCTTCAACTGTCCAATTTTGGTGAGCTCGTGCAAATTGTAGCCTCTTTTTCCTATTTGTAGTGGAGATGAGTGGTACCCGGTGGGGTCTTCTGCTGTTGTAGCCCATCCGCCTCAAGGTTGTGCGTGTTGTGGCTTCACAAATGCTTTGCTGCATACCTCGGTTGTAACGAGTGGTTATTTCAGTCAAAGTTGCTCTTCTATCAGCTTGAATCAGTCGGCCCATTCTCCTCTGACCTCTAGCATCAACAAGGCATTTTCGCCCACAGGACTGCCGCATACTGGATGTTTTTCCCTTTTCACACCATTCTTTGTAAACTCTAGAAATGGTTGTGCGTGAAAATCCCAGTAACTGAGCAGATTGTGAAATACTCAGACCGGCCCGTCTGGCACCAACAACCATGCCACGCTCAAAATTGCTTAAATCACCTTTCTTTCCCATTCTGACATTCAGTTTGGAGTTCAGGAGATTGTCTTGACTAGGACCACACCCCTATATATATATATATATATATATATATATATATATATATATATATATATATATATATATATATATATATATATAGATCCCAGATGTCAATAATTTTGTCACATTTTTGTCATAAGTAAATTTCCTTTGCAATTTATGTTGGAAAGCAACGTTTAGAATTGTTTAGGATACAGTATTTTTATTCAGAGTTCAATTTTAAACAAGCCTCCCCTTTTTTTCCATCCTTTGGTCTGGATTTGTGGGAACTATGTGAGCAACACATGGATTGCACTGGCTGTAGCACGACCCTGGAAGCAGACCAAACATAATGTCACTATCAATTATGTTCACAGAAACAGAAAGAGAAGCCATTGTGTATGTGTGTGCTGGGTCGAGATTACCCTCTGCCATTCACCAGACCATGGCACACATACAGACGTGCTTTTCGATGACTGGTTCTTACATTCAGGATTGAATTTAAAAAATAAGTCCTTGATCAAAATGTGTTGTTTTAGACTGTCTGAGCTCACATATTTAAGCTCCATCTGAATGAACATATTGTGAACTTGCTCTTTGAAGATTATTTTGTTCAGAACAATGAATAACCCTATTAACTAGATGTGGGTCATAACATGTTGCATTGTAGCAGTAATATGTGTGTATGTATGTAAAGTAGAACAATTAGTACATGGATGAATGATGCTGTATAGACAAAACATTTTTTTTTTCATCTTTGGTTAGTATGGGCTGCACACTCTGCATCAATATTGATGGGCTTTGTACAAAGACTTGGAAAATAATTGTAAATGACCTCATTTATTGTTCATTTAGTTGTACAATGTTGTAGAGGGATAGAGTAGTGCATGCTTGTTGTCAACAAGTTTGACCATACAGAGGCCTAGTTCTATATAGAGATAACATTATTAGTAGTAGTTATTAATCATTTTTTATTTAATTAAAAATAACTCTACAAAGCCTCTGGTTGTATTGTGCATGATCCATCATCACTTTAGTTAAGGCTGCAGTTTTTGTCCTGTCAGCTGAAGGGAATAAAAACTCTGTAATTGAGCTGTAATTGATAAATGGAGGTGATTTTTAATTATATTAACATTATACTTAAATAATATATTATTGATAGTAAATTTAAAAAGTTTTTATTTTATTTTGTTTTCCAGTAGCATCATAGCCACTTCACCTCATCCAGTCAAATTTACTTGTCATTATAGTTTTGTAGTTTAGCAAAAACTACAGGTTGCATCCAAGGATGCTTGCTGCTAACTAATGGAAATTCTGTATTGTAGGGACCAAATGTAAGAATCAATCATTGAATATGCATATTGTGTCAATTACTAATATGATTATTGGGGTATGTGGTCAGAATAGAGGCTCTGAAGATTTCATTATGGACCGTTATTATGCTGTGACATTTCAGAGGTCAAATGTTTAATGGAATTACAAGGCCATTTGGGTTGCGCTCAAATCTCTTATCAGCCTTTACCAAATCAGCAACATTAAAGATTTATTGTAGCGTGATGTCAGAATGAGTCACCACATCAGATGACTAAGAAGTCTTAAGCCAGAGACAAGCTAAATGAATCTCTCTATTAACGTTTTGACTGTAAAACGAGACAGAGACTCTCTCACACCCACACATGCATATCATGAGTATACACTATCGTGTTCATCCATAATTTTATTCATCCTTCCTTTTGAAACTTGAAGTCATTGTAGCTGTCACAGTCTTATGCATAGTCCCAGGCCCCACCTCAGACTCCTCCCCCTGCCTCCTGAGAGGGTCCATGTCTCACTGTGCGCTTTGACAGTCTTTTGTACCTCCATAAAGCAACATCTCGGGCAGCATTGTGGGGAGGCACCGATGCATGAGAGCAGATCTCCCTCCCACACTCTCATGCCCCAGACCCATTTGAGTGCCAGATCTGACCAAAAAGATCAAAGAGCAGTCAAACCAAAACTCCAAGACATGACATCCTCTGGACGGCCAATGGCAACACGCAGGGCAAACTGCCTTCTCTTTCCTATTTTTACTGGCAGCTCAATTAATGTGTCCCATGTTCTTCCCTAATGTTTTATAAATGAGCGTAATTCATACAGACTGGTGGGAAATCTTTTATTATGTCTGTACTGGCAAAACTAACGGTCTATTTGTCTTTCTATCTATTGATTTCTATCTATCTATTGATTTCTATCTATCTATCTATCTATCTATCTATCTATCTGTCTATCTGTCTATCTGTCTGTCTGTCTGTTAATCTTGTTCTATATTCATCGTTCTATCTTGTTCTATCATTTTATCTATTGTTCTATCTATCTATCAATCTTGTTCTATCTATCGTTCTATCATTTTATCTATCGTTCTATATATCGTTCTATCATTCTGTCTATCGTTCTATCTGTCGTTCTGTCTATTGTTCTATCTATTAGTGTTGTTCTATCTATCGTTCTATCATTTTATCTCTGTTCTGTCGTTCAATCAATATCTATCGTTATCTATCGTCAATCAATAGTTATCGTTATCAATCAATATCTATCATTCTATTTATCGTTCTATCTATTGTTCATTCTATCCGTCATAATGTCTATAAATCTTGTTCTATCTATCGTTCTATCTATTGATATCTGTCGTTCTATTATTCTATCTATCTATGTTCTATTGATATCTATCATTCTATCTATTGTTCTATATTCTATCGTTCTATCATTCTATCAGTCTATCATTCTATCTATCGTTCTATCGATCAATCTATCAATATCTATTGTTCTATCTGTCGTTCTATCTATCGTTCTATCATTTTATCTATCGTTATATATCTATCTATGTTCTATCGTTCTGTCTGTCGTTCTATCTATCGTTCTGTCATTTTATCTCTGTTCTGTCGTTCAATCAATATCTATCGTTTTATTTATCATTCTATCTATTCTATCATTCTATCTGTCTTTCTATCTATCAATCTTGTTCTATCTATCATTCTATCTATCGTTCTATCTATTGATATCTATCGTTCTGTCATTCTATCGTTCTATCATTCTATCTGTTCTATCGATCAATCTATCAATATCTATTGTTTTATCTGTCGTTCTATCTATGTTCTATCGTTCAATCTATGAATATTGTTATATCATTCTATCTATCATTCTGTTGCTCTATCGTTCTGTCGTTCTATTTATTGTTCTGTCATTCTATTTATGGTTTTGTCGTTCAGTCTGTCATTCGGTGGTTCAATCTATCATTCTGTCATTCAGTCTTGGGGTTTAGGAATGATCTGAAAAGTGTAGTGGACATTTTAAAACTGAAAGGCTAAATAATAATGAATAATTATTTGACATAATTTTTGCCCAGTAGTCATAATTTTTTTTTTTTTTTTTTTCAGCAGCCATTAAGTTGTTTTATACATTCTGCTACAATTGTTTCACACTGTTTTATCAAAACAAAGTTCTTAAAAATATAATAATTATTGACCAGAATTGTTTTGTGGTTGACAAGGGCATTCTCTCTCTCTCTCTCTCTCTCTCTCTCTCTCTCTCTCTCTCTCTCTCTCTCTCTCTCTCTCTCTCTCACTCTCTCATCAGAGATGACCCTGCTTGCCTCCCAGCCAAAGTCTCTGGAATCATCCCCGGCATCAGCGGCCACCGCTGAAGACCCCGAGCAAAGGATGCTGGAGAAAAGATTAAAGGTCATAGAGGAGCTTCTGCAGACAGAACATGACTACATCAAGGATCTTCAGATGTGTGTGAAGGAGATCATTCAGCCTTTGCAGAAGAAACAGGTCCGTAAAATGACAGCATGAATGGTGTATTTAATGTAATAAGAACCATTCAATCTTAAATGTCCACATGTCTTGTAGATCCAGAATATTGACTTTGATGGTCTCTTTGGAAACATCAACTCCGTTATTGACCTTTCCCTTCGACTCTACAAGACCCTCCAGGACACTGACTCAACAGGTTAGAGCAAAAAAAATCCCTGAACTCGCATTATAGTTTGCGATCAGTCTCCATATTGCTATTTTACCATATTCATTTTTTGTTCATTCAGGTCAAGTGTTCCTGGACTACAAAGGTGAGTTGGAGGAGGTTTACAAGATCTATTGCCAAAATCATGACGACGCCATCTCTTTACTGGAGACCTATGAGAAGGACGAGAACATCCAGAAGCATGTGTTGGAATGTCTAGAGAAGCTCAGGTAATTTTAAACGAAGGACAGTCATTGTTCTTCATGAATCAGATACCTTCAGCTCATTGCATGGTGTGGTTACCACTACCAACGCATGTCCAGATCCAGTTGAGCATGTTAATGCTAGTCAAGATTTTTAACTGTGTGTAACTGTATGAGAAAACGTTGTGTAGGACACTAATTGTGTTATTTAACATTACAAATGATCTGTAATTTTTAATGGTATCTGGGATTGTCTGTTATGTGGTATTGAAAGAATTGTATAGTAATACAGCATCGACAGCAACTATATACATACATACATACAGCAACAATGCTACAAGGTGTGCTGGCTTACTCGAGTCATCATTGAGATATGTCTCAGTGTCTTAGGATCTTGAGGAACCAGTCCATTTTTATTCACTTCTACTTGGAATGCACTCATCTGATTAGACATAGGATGACTAGAGGTATCTGTGGAATTCCACAACAGGAAACATCTTTGCCTTTCTTGTTGTCTGGTTTTGAAGTTCTTTTTTTAATATGTCAGATGCTCCATTGAGTACTTGGTGTAAGAGAAATGGGATGTTCCTTATTTTATATGCAAGTACACTATCGTTCAAAAGTTTTGGATCTTTAAATTTTCAGCAAGGATGTATTAAATTGACATGAAAATTAAGCTTTGCCATCACAGGAATAATTTTCAATTTAAAATATATTAAAAGGTAATAATATTACACATTATTACTATTTTTATTGTATTTTTGATCAAATAAATGCAGCCTTGGTGTGCATAAGAGACTTCTTTCGAATACATTGAAAAACCTTACCGACCCCACACTTTTGAATGGTAGTCTATTTTGCATAACACAGAAGCTTTATGTCTCTCAGTTTTCAGATCTTTGTTATTGTGGATTAGTAATGCATGGTGGGAGAGGAATGCGCCTCACCTAGTTTCACCACTTTGTTGGTTTCACTGCGATTCATCAATCGCTACCAGCCTGTTTCTTTAGCTTTATATATTTAAAAGGCTTTATTTGAACTTAAACACAATTTGCCTTTGGCAACAACATTTCTTGACAGGTTGCTTATTGTAAAATTTTTCCTACCTCCTACGTCTTTTAATCTAGGTCACTTCCTGTTAGTACAGCGTTAAGTTTATTCTTGCTATTTGCTGTGTGTTTTACCAGATCAAATAGAGAATACAAGGAAATATTCACCAGATTCTCTCAATGTCCCAGAAATGTTGTAGTAGTGAGTGGGAACATTGAGTTGTTATTCCCAAGTATCAAGGCATTTGCGAAATGTGTGTGCACTTTGCCAAGACTACAGCTTAGCTTTATTCCAAATTACTCTATATCCACTGGAGAAATTGCTAGCATTTTGATTCTGTGGCAGGATGTTACTGTAATGAAGCTAGCCATAAAAAAGAGAAATAAATCCTCCAAAAAGGTCCTTAAAAAATGTCTGGAGTCTTATTACTTTTAGCTTCCACACTTGAGTGCACTAGACTCTGACTGACATTTGATTTTGGCTCTCAGTGGGAGATCAGAAAGGGGCCAGTGGAGGCCCCACACGGGGTTACTGTTCGCCTGGCAACCAGCAGCTTATTAATCGAGTGCAAAAATAGTTTTCAGTCTCTTGTTTGTCTTGCCCTTGTGCCTGCTGTATTCATGTTCATTATAGCATAATGGCAAAAGATGACTATTATTTTAGAAATACGCTGTGTGAAACAAGATCATTATATGTGTTAAGCTCATTAGCTTCTTTCTAATAAGAGATAGAGGTGGTTTAAAACAACACTGTGTTTTGTTCCCTTTCTCCCCTCTCTCTCCTTCTTCCTCTCCCCTGACAGAGGGATATACCGTGAGTGGTAAGTTTAATGCAACTGCATGTGAAGCGCCTGACTGCATGCTGAACATTTATTAACCTGCGTAACCCTTTTCTCCTTGTGCTCTTGTGTGACCAGGGTGCCTTGTATGTTCTATGTGTGTGCTTTGTGGTCATTTCCTTGTCAATTCTTGTTAAGTCATATTCTGACTTAAATGTGCACAAATGAGTAGGGCTAGGTATTGACAGGGATTTCCCCGCCTCTGCTAAAGCTGTAAATTGTGCAGGGAAGTGTTTCAGACAGATCTTTTTTTATTCAACTATTTCTTAAAAAGAACCAGTTCATAAAGGGTTAGTTCAGCCAAAAATGAAAATTCTGTCATTGATTACTCACCCTCGTGTCGTTCCAAATCCGTAATACCTTCATTCATCTTCGGAACATATTTCGGAAGATATTTTTGATGAAATTGGCTAGCTCTCTGGCCCCTCCATAGACAGCTATTTAATTAACACACTTTCAAGGCCCAGAAAGGTAGTAAAAACATTGTTAGAATAGTCCATGTGACAACAATCTCTTCATGCTGTTGACGTTGTGTAAACAGTGCAGCACTTCCGAGTTCTACGGCTCACCATTGGCTAGCTCCTGCGTCAGCTTCACACGCATGGGTCGTGGTGCTCACGTGAACCGCGTCGGCCAATGGTAAGCCGGCATTCTGACGTAGCGCTTTAAAAGCGCTGCGCTGTATTTACTACGTCAACAGCGTAGGAGACTGGCACAGACAAGAAGAGATTGTTGAATAAAGTTATTATTTTTGGGGGGTTTTGTGCACAAAAAGTATTGTCACATGGACTATTTTAACAATGTCTTTACTACTTCTGGGCCTTGAAAGTGTTAATTAAATAGCTTTCTATGGAGGGGTCAGAAAGCTCTCGGATTTCATCAAAAAGATCTTGTGTTCCGAAGACGAACGAAGGTCTTACGGGTTTGGAACAACATGAGGGTGAGGAATTAATGGCAGAATTTTCATTTTTAGGTGAACTAACACTTTAAGAGTAATTTGTTTGTGAATCAGACTACACTGATTGCTGGTATGTTTTAAAATTTGGAATAGTTTAAAAGATGGTTGTGATTAATCTGAATAAATTGTTCATTTTATTCAGCTTTACAAAATAGATTCAAGTTGTGCAAAAAATGACTTTTGAGTCAGAGTATGACCCCAGTGGGAAAATATTTTTTTAAAACATATTTTAAACAAGTTTCTTTTTTTTTTCTTCTTGCAATTGATTTAATGCTTTTTGGTGGCATGTGAAACCGTTATTAACAATCTCTGAACTCATGGTGTGGTACTTTAAGTAATAAACCAATATAACAGTGGTGTAATTTGTCAGAGAAAAAAATTAATTGCAGTGATGTAATTGCTTCATGATGTTAAATCCAAATTATTTTTCCGTAACATCCAAATCATGCTTCGTCTCTAGATTTGGATCTCCTCTGTTTTCATACCATCAGTCAGAAAGTGTGCTCTCTTTGTTAGAATGTCTTAGTAGCCTACTGTGTCTTCTGTAACCCTTTTTAAAGTGGTTGACAGTGAGCCAGTGGATCATTGATGGATGAAAACAATGTGTGTGTTCAGTGACCCCAGTCTTTGTCAGAGGAGGATGAAGAATGTTACCTAGATGAGCATATAAATCACTCTTTTTCACTTTATCTCCCTCTTTCACCCTTTTGTTCTGTCACAGGGGAAAGACAAACTACATTAATCTGGGTTCCTTCTTGATAAAGCCAGTGCAGAGAGTGATGCGTTACCCCCTGCTCCTGATGGAACTGCTCAACACCACTCCTGAGTCACATCACGACAGGAAGCAGCTCGCAGAGGCAGTGATGTCCATTAAAGAGATCAACGTCAATATCAATGAATACAAAAGAAGAAAGGATCTTGGTATATCTATCTATCTATCGTTCTATCTATCTATCATTTTGCCTATCGTTCTGTCTATCTATCGTTCCATCATTCGTTCTCTGTCTGTCTGTCTGTCTGTCATTCTATCCATCTATCTATTTATCTGTCTGCCTATCATTCCATCATTCATTCTTTCTCTGTCGGTCATTCTATCTATCTGTCTGTCTATCTGTCTATTGTTCTATCGTTCTATCTATATCGTTCTGTGTATCGTTCTGTCTGTCTATCTATCTATCTATCTATCGTTCGTTCTATCTTATCCGTCCGTCCATCCTTCATTCTATCTATCTATCTATCTATCTATCTATCTATCTATCTATCTATCTATCCGTCTGTCTGTCTGTCTGTCATTATATCTATCTGTCTACTGTTCCATCGTTCTATATATCGTTCCTTCGTTCGTTCGTTCGTTCTTTCTGTCTGTCTGTCATTCTATCTATCTATCTATCTGTCTATTGTTCCATCGTTCTATCTATAGTTCCATCGTTCGTTCGTTCGTTCTGTCTGTCTGTCATTCTATCTATCTATCTATGTATCTATCTATCTATCTGTCTATTGTTCCATCGTTCTATCTATCGTTTGTTCTTTCTTTCTTTTTTCTGTCTGTCTGTCATTCTATCTATCTATCTATCTATCTATCTATCTATCCGTCTGTCATTATATCTATCTGTCTACTGTTCCATCCTTCTATATATCGTTCCTTCGTTCGTTTGTTCGTTCTTTCTGTCTGTCTGTCATTCTATCTATCTATCTATCTGTCTATTGTTCCATCGTTCTATCTATAGTTCCATCGTTCGTTCGTTCGTTCGTTCGTTCTGTCTGTCTGTCATTCTATCTATCTATCTATGTATCTATCTATCTATCTGTCTATTGTTCCATCGTTCTATCTATCGTTTGTTCTTTCTTTCTTTTTTCTGTCTGTCTGTCATTCTATCTATCTATCTATCTATCTATCCGTCTGTCATTATATCTATCTGTCTACTGTTCCATCCTTCTATATATCGTTCCTTCGTTCGTTTGTTCGTTCTTTCTGTCTGTCTGTCATTCTATCTATCTATCTATCTGTCTATTGTTCCATCGTTCTATCTATAGTTCCATCGTTCGTTCATTCGTTCTGTCTGTCTGTCATTCTATCTATCTATCTATCTATCTATCTATCTATCTATCTATCTATCTATCTATCTATCTATCTATCTGTCTGTCTGTCTGTCTGTGTCTATCTGTCTATTGTTCCATCGTTCTATCTATCGTTTGTTCTTTCTTTCTTTTTTCTGTCTGTCTGTCATTCTATCTATCTATCTATCCGTCTGTCTGTCTGCCTGTCTGTCATTATATCTATCTGTCTACTGTTCCATTGTTCTATATATCGTTCCTTCGTTCGTTTGTTCGTTCTTTCTGTCTGTCTGTCATTCTATCTATCTATCTATCTATCTATCTATCTATCTATCTATCTATCTATCTATCTATCTATCTGTCTGTCATTCCATCTATCTGTCTGCCTGTCTGTCTATTGTTCCATCGTTCTATATATCGTTCGTTTGTTCTTTCTGTCTGTCATTCTATCTATCTATCTATCTATCTATCTATCTATCTATCTATCTATCTATCTATCTGTCTGTCTGTCTGTCTGTCTATCTGTCTATTGTTCCATCGTTCTATCTGTCGTTCGTTCTTTCTTTCTTTTTTCTGTCTGTCTGTCATTCTATCTATCTATCTATCTAACTGTCTGTCTGTCTGTCTGTCTGTATGTATGTCTATCTATCTATCTAACTGTATGTCTGTCTGTCTGTCTATCTATCTATCTGTCTGTCTGTCTGTCTGTCAATCTATCATTCTATCTGTCTGTCTATCTGTCATTCTATCTTTGTCTGTCTGCCTGTCTGTCTATTGTTCCATCGTTCTATCTATCGTTCGTTCTTTCTTTCTTTTTTTCTGTCTGTCTGTCATTCTATCTATCTATCTAACTGTATGTCTATCTATCTATCTATCTATCTATCTGTCTTAAAGCACTTGACAGGGATCTCACCAAATTGCATTTCGTTCTTTCTGTCTGTCTGTCATTTTGTCTATCTATCTGTCTGTCTATTGTTCCATCGTTCTATATATCGTTCCATCCTTCCTTCGTTCGTTCATTCTGTCTGTCTGTCATTCTATATATCTATCTATGTCTATTGTTCCATCATTCTGTCTATCGTTCCATCATTCGTTTGTTCGTTCTGTCTGTCTGTCATTCTATATATCTGTCTACTGTTCCATCGTTCTATCTATCATTCCTTCGTTCTTTCTTTCTTTCTGTCTGTCTGTCTGTCATTCTATCTATCTATCTATCTATCTATCTATCTATCATTGTCTATCTATCTAACTGTTCTATCTATATATCTATCTATCTGTCTGTCTATCTATCGGTCTATCATTCCATCTTTCTATCTATTGTTCCATCATTCTATCTATCGTTCTATCTGTCTGTCATTCTATCTCTATATAGTTCTATCTAGGTCTATCATTCTATCGATCTATTGTTCTATTTGTTTATCACTCTATCATTCTGTCTATGGGACAGAATGTCTGTTATCTGGCTGTGCGTATGCTCTGAGTGTGATCCATAACTCAACAGCACCATCTGTTGTCTATAGTGGTGAAGTACCGCAAAGTCGATGAAGACCGGCTCATTGACAAGATCTCAAAGCTGAGTATGCACTCCATCATCAAGAAGTCAAACAGAGTGAGCAGCCATTTAAAGCACTTGACTGGGATCTCACCTCAGGTACATTGGCACTGTTATTATGACTCCATTACTGGACTGAGAGATTACTTTGATAATTGGTGTTAACCAAACTGCATTTCCTTCTTAGATCAAAGATGAAGCTTTTGATGATGCAGAGAAAAGATTCAGACTTCAGGAGAGACTCATCAAATCCTTCATCAGGAACATCTCCCTTTATCTGCAGCATATAAGGGTATAACTTCCCATATGTTTCCATTCAGTTAGTCAGTTTTTGTTTTGTGTGGTGATTAATCACTTCACAATTCAGTAAATAAAGTAATTTTGCCTGACTTTTTAAAATCCAATAGGAGTCAGCATCAGTAAAGGTGCTGTCAGCCATCAGTTTCTGTGACATCTACACAGAGCGGCAACAGCAAATGGATCCTGAACGTTTCCAAAGAGCGCATCGATGCATCAGCGACACACAGTTCACAGAGTTTGTGAGTAATGATTACCTTTAATTGTGAAACACTATTTTAGAAACACTATTTTTGTGATCTAAATTTCTTTTAGTTAGTTCAAATATTTGTTTTCCATATTATGTCATGATATTTTTATGACCTATATCTTGACTCTTTCTAAAAGAATGCATGTCTGTCTGTCTTTGAGCAGAAGGAGAGGACAGAAGTCCTAGTCATCACTCCCCTCACCCAGCTGCTCAATATGTTTGCCGGTCCCCACAAACTAATCCAGAAACGTAGAGACAAGCTGCTGGACTACGACAACTGTAAGGAGCGTGCAGAGAGGCTGAAGGACAAGCGTGTGCAGGAGGAGCTACAGGCAGCGAGGAATAACTACGAAGCTCTGAACGCCCAGCTGCTGGATGAGCTGCCTAAGTTTCACCGTGCAGCCGAAGATCTGTTCACCAGCTGTGTGAGGGGCTTCGCTCAAGCCCAGAGAGATTTCGTTTCACTCACGCTGGGAGAACTCACACCTCTGCTGCAGGTGAGGACATTGTTTCATCAATATCTACATAATCGACATCATTCATAATAGATGATCCTGTGATGTTTTCGTCCTTTCTAATTCTTTTAAACTTATCGTTATGTGTTTACATCCCTGCAGCTATCTGGTTTGGGTGGTACAGAAGGAAATCTGGTATCCTTGTTCCAAGAAGAGCACACACGAGTGTTGGATTTACTTCAGAGCTTCAGTTTCTTTCCCGATAATCTTCCCACTACTGTACGCAAACCTTTTGAGAAGAAGACTTTGGAGAAGCAGAACTCCAAGAAGCAAGGCCCTGTGAGTTTTCCCTAATGCAGCCTGATCAAAAAAAAAGACAGGTGGTCTTATCTAAAATTAAATAAAAAATTAACTAAAAGTCTTTTTCAGTAATTTAAATAAAGCTAAAATAGAATATTAATATTAGATGGAACACTTAAACTTAACAAAACGTTGAAATGTTGCCTTGGCAATTAACTGAAATAATTAGTTGATAAAAAAGTACTAAATTTACTAAACTGAAATAATTTAAAGCTAAGATTTTTTTAAGCACAAAAGCAAACATTTACTACAACTTAAAATAAAAATTGAAAACTGAAAATATATAAATATGAGTACAAAATAATTCAGAATTATTTTAATAATATTAATAAACACTATAATACATTTATATATACTACAATAACTGTTTATTAGCAACAAAGTTAATTTGTTTTAAATATCTTCCTTTAACTCTTTCCCTTTTAGTTTTTATAAAAACGTTGCCAGACACCATCATTTTTTTTACAAACTTTTTATGGGCCCCAAAATATTTTGTTGTATGAGTATCTGAACATGCAATATATCAAAAGTAAGAACAGAAAAAGAAAACTTTTCTAACTTCATGCATTCTTTTTTATAAACACTTGAATGTGGGTAAGTTTAATAAAAAAAACATTTTGAACAAAAAGCAGAGATTTTTTTTTTCTTGTTTCTGCTCCTTTTTTGCCTGTTTTGATCCAGAGATTCTCTGCTCTTTTAGAAGAAGCGTAATAATAAAAATACCATATAGCAGTGAAAACATAGAAAGCCGGAAAATTCCGTCAATGGCGGGGAAAGAATTCATCTTAAAAGTTCAAGATTAAAAACAGCTTTAACCAAGGTGGTTAGCTGATCAGACTTGACTCGTTGGCCAGTTTTTGAGGTGTTTTCAACGCTTTGCAGCCTTTCAGTCTAGTAGACGAACAAAACCAGACAAACAAACAGCTTAAGCTGGTTTAAACTAATTGTTTAACTTAAAATCATATTGTTTTTCAGCAGCACAGCCAAATGCCATGAAGAAAGACATTATTCAGGCAGTATTCTGTCTATTATTCACTCTCCACTCTTTTTATTTTTCCCTCTTTTTCTGTCTGACATTGCAGCCAAACTATGTGCTACAGACGGATGAGCACCGAGCAGCACTTCTGGCAAGATATGGGCCAGAGAAACTCTACCAGGCTGAAAGAAATTTTAACGCGGCACAGGACCTGGATGTGTCCGTACTGGAGGGAGACATGGTGGGTGTCATCAAGCAGCAAGACCCCATGGGCAGCCAGAACCGCTGGCTAATAGACAATGGAGGTTTGTATTGAATTATCTGTGTATGATTCACGTGTCTGCATTTCCTAAAAGGTATTTGGCTTGAACACCCTCTTTTTCTGTTTTTCTTTAGTTACGAAGGGCTTTGTATATAGCTCCTTCTTAAAGCCCTACAATCCACGCAGGAGTCAGTCGGATGTTTCCATTGAGAGCCAATCATCAAATGAGTCGGGCTACGGTGGCTCTTCTCCCATGTTCTCACGGCAGAATAGTAACAGCACTCTGACTTTCAACCAGGAGACATCGACTGTCAGCTTCTCTTCAGCACATACTCGCCCTAATATGGAGACCACCCCAAGGAAAAACAGAGAGGCTTCTTCAACCAACTACTCCTCTGCCAATCAGAGGGATTCCCTTGACCCCACCTTCAGAAACTCGCCTAATCTCAAAGAACCGTCAGAGACATCCTGTCGAAATAACAGGGAACACTCAGAGCCTTCATACCGAAATCCCACCAATCACAGAGACTCTTTAGACTCTGATCAAACCACTCCAACCAATAACAGAGACCCCCCAGACTTCCCTGAGACAGATTGTTCCTCCATTAAGAACTCCAAGTATGAATCATCTTCGAAGTATCACGATTCGCGCGGCTCACAGCAAAGACAAAATGGAGACGCTTCGGTACAGCAGAAAAGGCCACAGTACCCTCCTGAGGAGTATGTGGATCCAGAGCCTGAACCTGAGATTGATGGACACCAGGTATGTCGTATTGTACACAACTTAATCACTCCAGAATTCAGTGATTGCTTACTTTCAAGTAAACAAAATTACATTTACAACAACCCATTTTACTTCCATAATGTGACATATTTCAGCTTGAAACAAGATATTAAATGAGATGTACAAGTTGAATAAATTAAATTATGGTGACACTTTATTTTAGGGTCCAATTCTCATTATTAACTAGTTGCTTATTAGCATGCATATTACTAGGATATTGGCTGTCTATTAGTGCTTATGAAGCACATATTAATGCATATGTTAATTATTCTGCATGACCTTATTCTACATCGTCTACACCAGTTATGCTTTTTCCGTAAGTTGAATACAGAAGGCGGTCCGCCGGAAGGTAGATATTTTACTTTATAACGTGTTAATTATGGATGTTTTTCTTACACAAACCCATTGATTCGCTTCAGAAGGCCTTTTATAATGGATGGATGCACTTTTTTTGGGCTTCAAATTTTGGGCTGCCATTATAAAGCTTGGATTAGCCAGGACATTTTTTAATATAACGCCGATTGTATTCGTCTGATAGAAGAATGTCATATACATCTAGGATGGCTTAAGGTTGAGTAAATTATGGGGTAATTTTCATTTTTGGGTGAGCTATCTCTTTAATCCTACCCAATACCTAAACTTAACAACTACCTTACTAACTATCAATAATTATTATAATAGAAATATAATTAGAGTATATTGAGGCAAAAGTCATAGTTAATAGTTATTCCATTTTTATCATTACATTTTTAAAATATTAAATAATTACAAAAAGTTTGTTTTATAATGTAATCTATACAGTATTAAACCGTATTACCCGCATAAACTGTATTACTTAACATCTTTGATTTTATATATTAACTATTAAAATTGTCTTCATGTTAAATTGAAAATCTTCACTACTTCGTTACACCATTTGATCTTCTAAAATGTTGTGCGCAAATTAATAATTTTACTCTATAGTAATTAAAAGTGTTAGATTTTTAATAATGATATTAAATAATTAAATGTAATTAATATAATTAAATGTATAATTAAACTTTACTTCATTACTTGACATCTGTGGTTCCTCATATTAATAGGTTCAATTTTGATTTCATGTTGACTTTAAAACCTTCTATAGATATATTTGGCCATCAACAGTTTTGTATATACATTAGAAAAATAAAAATAATTAATCATAAAATTATAAAAATACCAAAACAAATAAAATTAAAACCCTTTAATGTATAATAAAGTGATTAAACAGTCTTTTTCTTCATATTTATTTTCCTACTTCATTTCTCCCCCCAGATATATTACGCTCTATACTCCTTCAGTGCACGGTGTGCAAATGAGCTCAGCATTTCAGCCAATCAGCGGGTCCGAATCCTTGAATTCCAGGACATGAATGGCAACCAGGAGTGGTGGCTGGGGGAGGCAGGAGGACGGAGGGGTTACGTCCCATCCAACTACATTCGCAAATCTGAGTACACATGAGTTGCACATTTGTATAAGGGAAATCTCCCAACTACCCCAGGCCACTACAGGCCAACTCATTAAAGGGGAAAACACTACAAAAGGACATTTATTGTGCCTTAACTATAGAGGAGATGGACTGATGTGGTGAACTGGTCATTGCTACTGATGGGGAAAAAATACCCTCCGTATTGATTTCAGTCAATGTAGTCCACAAATGAATGTAACTCCTGAGTGCCTCCTAGTGCTCATAGAGCATGGTGCATGTGGAGTTTGAAATAATGGAGGGATTTTTTTTGCTGAGAAGCAGTTTGATGTTGGATTAAATGGTCTGGCATGTCCTGCTTTCCTCAGATATTCCATTTATAGTGTTAGCGCTTAAGTGCTCCGTAGAGAGCATAGATCTCATTTGATGTGTAGGAGTGGAGTGGAGGATTTGTGTTTGGCATGTGTGAATCACACTGGAAGGAGAATGATGGATTTATATTTCTGGACTGGCATGATAGTGATGATAGTGATGATAGTAATGCTCGTGAGTGAGTGAGTGTTTGTTTGCCAGTAAGAAATACATTTGTTTGAGTGTGTGGTGTGTTTTGAGAAGTTGCCTCCCTTCATCTGACAATCATAGTGCACCTAGAAGAAAGAAAAACTATTCTGATGGGTATTAATGAATGCAGACAAAACCATTTATGTGAAGTGTTTTGATTTACTCCCTATTGTGGCTCCCAGATGATAACAATATTACCACTAGTGGCCATATCATATTCCTGAAAATATGAATGAAATGCAAGAGACACTTTTTTTATGGTACAGTGTTTTTTTTATTTACCTTTTTACTTTTTGAAAGCATTGTTAACTTTGCCACTTGCACTTGAATGCATTTACAAGTTAATACTGACATGTTCTGAACAGTTGTGAGTGAGCTCATTTGATGTGATGCATCAACAGATGATCTCTGAATATTTATCTCTCATGCTGTATATACTGAGAATGAACTTCTGCACTCCAGTATCAACTGATCCGTTTCTCCTCTTTTAAATAAAAATCAGTTGAAAAACAATGGTTTGAGTGTTACGTATTAGTTCTATCGAGTACGAATTCACGGATGTGAAAATGTTGGGAAGATGAAATCAATATTTTAGCACAATGTTGACTTTAAATGACTTTAAATAAACAATTCATTTACACCCTTAAAAAAAGTACAAAATCTATTTTTATTGTTGTATTATCATTCATTTTTGAACATTAATGGATTGAAACTCTACAAAACAGACAAATTGAAAGAAAAAGAAATGTTTAAAATGACTAAATCCTCATATGTAGGCTTAAATCTAAAACCAACAAAAATTTAACTTGATATACCACAAACGTTACATGAAATAAAATATTTAAAAAATGTAACATTTTATTTCAGCTAGTTTCCAAGGCAACATTCCTCATTTTTATTTTGTTTAACTTAATGTACTAAAATCATTCAAAATAATACTGAAATAAAAATAAAAACTATATAGACATAATAAAATAGTAATAGACATACAAATTGAATAATAGACATACAAATAATAAAACAACTGAATTACTAAAACCAATATTAAGACAAAACTAAATCTTATTGATGACACAATATCTCCTTGAAACCATAAAAGCCTCCTCCCACTCAATGTCCCGGAAGTGTGAATTCCAGAAACTTTTAGCTGGGGGAGTCACAAATTTGTCTAAGGAAGCTATTGTTGCATTTTTTTATCAACAATATTTATACCATCTAACTTTAAGCTAAAATCAATAGTTATATTCAGATCAACATCATCAGCACCACGCAACAACTGAAGGAGACCAGGAGGTATAGCATCAAAAACAACTGCATAATCCCTTGCAGATATTGGAAGTTTGAATTTATCAAGAAATTCTCCATATGAAAGCAAAGACCATCATGGCGAAGCAACTCACCAATAAAATATTGTTTCTAAACCAATATTCAAAAAAAAGTGTTTTATTCTTATATTAATATCTTTATTATTCCATATCAAACATCTGTGGGGAGAGAAATTGTGTTTGTACACCAGCAGCCAGGATAACAGAGCTTGTCTATGGAAATTAGACAATTTAATGGGAATTTCATTAATATCAAAGTTGCACTTGAGAAGAAACTTAACCACAACGTTGTCATAAAGTAATGTCACGCTGACCAAATGCCGACTAACTGACGACGTCGTCACAACGTAGGCTACTGTGTTTGCTGGGTAGTTTCTTGTTTGCATGACGTGGACTTAAATCCTTATCTTGAGCAAAATAAACTGACATTCAAGCTGACATTCAGTGCAATCTATATATTTTATTTAAAATATATTATTCTTAATATAGATTAAAACAAAAGTGGAACTGCTATATAATCGCAATTGGCTAGCCACACTGATATACTGTTTTATTTATATTAGTGCTGTCAAATCGATTAATCGCGATTAACCGCATCCAAAATAAAAGTTTGTGTTTACATAATATATGTGTGTATACTGTGTATAATTATTAAGTATATATAAATACGCACACATGCATGTATATATTTAAGAAATGTGTTTTATATTTATATATAAAATATTCATATTTATATATAATATAAAATATATATATATATAGTATATACATGCAAATATTTCTTAAATATATACATGCATGTGCGTGTATTTACATATACATAATAATTATACACAGTACACACACATACAGCCCCAATTCTTTTCTTTTCTTTTTTTTTTGCTTCTCTCTCTCTCTCTCTCTCTCATACACACAAACACACGAATGCATGTTTGATATTTTAACTGAACTTAGGACTGGTGGTGGTGCTTAAGACATTGTTGGTCATTCAGTGTTTCTGTAAGAACAATATAGATTACATAGAAATATACATCTAATAATAGATTACAGAATACAATTATTAATAAGATACTACTACTACTACTACTAATTCTACTATTAATAACAATATAAAATATTCATGAATTCATGAATATTAAATCATGTTGCTCAAACTGATTTGCTGAAATCAAAACAGGGACGGTAATAGATGAGCGCCAGCCAATGAGATTGCCGTTTGCGCATTAGTCCCGCCCACTACCGGAGAAACCTTTCTGCTTGTTCTTAAAAGCTGAATAATTACAAATGAACTATTTTGACAGGAAAATACATCAACGAATATATTTTACACGTAGCACGTCGATTCTGCGTTGTATTTAAGACTCTCTCTCTTTGCGCGCGCGTGTGTGTGTGAAACACAGCTAGCGCTCTCAGCAAAGCGACGGTGAGTTGTGCGCCTTCACACTAGAGGTTACGGTACGTCAAATACAGGCACGCTGCTCATCCGTTGAGCTGAACTGAAATAGACAGATCGCTTGACGGAGAGCGAAACTGTTTCTCTGAGTGTTCAGTGAGTGAAAATATATCTATGCTAAACTTATTCTTAGCCTCTAACACACACACTGGCGAGTAAAATCTGATGATAGATATTATTTAGCCGCCCAGAGTGAAGATTAACTCGCATTGTAGAGGGTTGTTTCTCCTTACTTGTGGAAGCTCGTTCAGTCACATTTGTATTGCGGTCAGGGGTACTCATTTTGTAGCTAAAACTTGCCGCGTTGGATCTTATTCGCTTCTACTGCTGAGCACTGTCTGCGTGTCTGTGGTGTATGTCATCACGCAAGTAGCCAATCGTGTGTCTGCTCTTTCTGCGCCCCCTGAACGTCAGTTAGTGAGAAATGCTGCAATGTACACTCACCTAAAGGATTATTAGGGACACCTGTTCAATTTCTCATTAATGCAATTATCTAATCAACCAATCACATGGCAGTTGCTTCAATGCATTTAGGGGTGTGGTCCTGGTCAAGACAATCTCCTGAACTCCAAACTGAATGTCAGAATGGGAAAGAAAGGTGATTTAAGCAATTTTGAGCGTGGCATGGTTGTTGGTGCCAGACGGGCCGGTCGGAGTATTTCACAATCTGCTCAGTTACTGGGATTTTCACGCACAACCATTTCTAGAGTTTACAAAGAATGGTGTGAAAAGGGAAAAACATCCAGTATGCGGCAGTCCTGTGGGCGAAAATGCCTTGTTGATGCTAGAGGTCAGGGGAGAATGGGCCGACTGATTCAAGCTGATAGAAGAGCAACTTTGACTGAAATAACCACTCGTTACAACCGAGGTATGCAGCAAAGCATTTGTGAAGCCACAACACGCACAACCTTGAGGCGGATGGGCTACAACAGCAGAAGACCCCACCGGGTACCACTCATCTCCACTACAAATAGGAAAAAGAGGCTACAATTTGCACGAGCTCACCAAAATTGGACAGTTGAAGACTGGAAAAATGTTGCCTGGTCTGATGAGTCTCGATTTCTGTTGAGACATTCAGATGGTAGAGTCAGAATTTGGCGTAAACAGAATGAGAACATGGATCCATCATGTCTTGTTACCACTGTGCAGGTTGGTGGTGGTGGTGTAATGGTGTGGGGGATGTTTTCTTGGCACACTTTAGGCCCCTTAGTGCCAATTGGGCATCGTTTAAATGCCACGGCCTACCTGAGCATTGTTTCGGACCATGTCCATCCCTTTATGACCACCATGTACCCATCCTCTGATGGCTACTTCCAGCAGGATAATGCACCATGTCACAAAGCTCGAATCATTTCAAATTGGTTTCTTGAACATGACAATGAGTTCACTGTACTAAAATGGCCCCCACAGTCACCAGATCTCAACCCAATAGAGCATCTTTGGGATGTGGTGGAACGGGAGCTTCGTGCCCTGGATGTGCATCCCACAAATCTCCATCAACTGCAAGATGCTATCCTATCAATATGGGCCAACATTTCTAAAGAATGCTTTCAGCACCTTGTTGAATCAATGCCATGTAGAATTAAGGCAGTTCTGAAGGCGAAAGGGGGTCAAACATAGTATTAGTATGGTGTTCCTAATAATCCTTTAGGTGAGTGTATATCGAAATATCTGAAATGTGTTTAAAAATCATATCACCGTTATTGGAAAAAAATATATCGCGATATATATTGATATTGAATTATTGTCCAGCCCTAATTTAATTATCTTTTTTTTATTTTTTTTTATACATATTATTATGTGGTTCAGGCAATAAGTGTGCATATATATGATTATCTTCACTGTAATTGAGAATGAGAAGGTGACGTAACGATGTTTACTCCGTGTTGCATTTCGGGAAGGCGTCGCCATATTGGGAGGATACGCTATCCGTTGCCATGGTTATTTTGATAGTGAGACAGAGAGAGCAGCTTGAGATTTGTTTTCATTTTTGCAATACGGCGCGAGTTTCTTGGGGAGAAATGGAAAAAAGGGGGAAGCGAAAGAAAAGGGGCTCTATCGGGAGAGACTAAATAACACCGCCAAACAGCGTTAAACTGCTTGACATCAACAACATCGAGCCGTAGCCTACAACCTGCCAGCTACAGAAGGGACTAAAGACACAGAAACACTAACACTTCTCACACAACCTGACATCGTCAATTATCTGGTTTATGGTATCAGTGCCTACACAACGCAAGCGTTCAGAAGCTTTAAGTCATTAGAAGCTTATGAACAATTCTGCTCCGGTTGGGTGCAAGACTTACAAACCTGTAAACTGCGAGAGCTCAGTCATACTTGCCAAAGTAAGGTTGCACTCCACTTTTATTAATGTTTTTTTTTACAGTTCTAATGCTTATTATTGTAGAAAAAATAAATCAAATTAAATTGTTAAATATAATAATATAATTGTAAAAATTATTTTAGCCTACTGTCTAGTGACTAGTTAATGTGTTTGGTGATGATCAGGTGATGATTAGGCTGAATGAATGGAAAGCAGATGGGAAATTGCTGCAGACAAAGGGAAATTGGAAATGTAGCATGGAATGAAATGTATGTACTTTTGTTGTGTAACAGGTCATGTTATGACTTCTAATGACTTAAGCTTCAGAACGCTTGCATTGTGTAGGCACTGATACTATAAACCAGGTAACTGAGTGAGAGGTGGTAGCATCATTCTGTAGCTGGCAGGTCGTACGGGTCGATGTTGTTGATGTAAAGCAGTTTCTCTAAATAACGCTGCTAGGCAGTGTTACTTAGGGTGTTTTCACACTTGGGTCCTCTTTAAAAGAACCAAACTCAGACTCCTTTAAGTGGAAAAAGGACCCAGTTCTCTTTATGTTCACACTGTCCCTGTACCTGAAAGAGGACTCAGATCCTTTTTTGGTCAACTTTAGTAGGAATGCCCTTTGTGTTCATACTGTTGCTTTCTGGATCTAGTCCAGTTCAGTGTTTGATGGCTGACCCTATGGCCTTCAACATTTGATCCCATTCACTTACAATGTTTATGCCTCAGTAACCAAGATATTTGTTTGTAAAGATTATTATTTTTTTAATGACATTGCCACAAATGCTGTTGAATTAAGTTGTTTATCTTTTTACACAAAAATATATATTTTTTTGCAATACTACATATTCTTGCACTAGCTATATCACACATCCACCTTTGTAAATAACATTTATTTTGAATTGTTTTCCTTGATTCATGTTTATTTTATTGCAGAAGGCAATGATAACATCAACATACAAAAAATAAACAATACAATAAAATAATAAAAGAAAGATGCAAATTAAGCAAATTGCTTTAAATTTTCCAGGTAAAGTATAAGTATGCCTAAAAGCAGCATTCAAGTAAGAAATGGAATAATCACATGAAAAAATAAAACTGCATATTCTTCACTGTATGACGAACTCGACTGATTCTTATATTAGGCTAGTAATGCAGATGTTTACATTCACTTTAGACAAAACCACCTGTTTATGTGAAACTTGTGTGTTTTTGACACTTTAAAATAAACGCAATAAGACGCTAAAGATTCCGTTTAGTACACGCGCTGTGACAGCTGGCTTCTGTGCATGCGCTTTTGGTGTGTGCACTCAAAACCATTTTAAACTGGCAAGGCGCGCAGCCGCGTCTCAGTTCGGAAGCGGTTGAAATTGCAATAAACAAGTGTAAGTTGTGAACGAATAATTTGTAAAGATTTGCCAGAAGACGCAGATATGATCAACAGCCGATTTGTAAGGAGGCATCTGATGACCAAACTACATTGGAATTCGCAAACATAAAAGGCAAGTAACGTTAAGCCCAGAGCGGTTTGTGTTCAGATTGCGTGTTTTTAGCGAACCGTACCCAGACCACCACATATGGGCCAACAATCACGCGAACCGCGCTCAGACCCGTAAAAAGGACCAAGTGTGAAAACACCCTAAGTCTCTCCCGATATAGCACCTTACCTTTCACTTCCTCTTTCTCAATTTCTCCCCAAGAAACTCCGCTGTATCTCAAAAAACGCAAACAAATCTCAAGCTGCTCTCTCTGTTTCACTATCAAAATAACCATGGCAACGTATCCTCCCAATATGGCGGCGCCTTCCCGAAATGCAACGCGGAGTGAAAATATCGTGACGTAACTCCTCATTCTCAATAGATATGACAAAACACAAACCAGTCTCTTTTTGTTAAATGTCAGTTTTAATTATCAGTAATAGCCAATATAAAAGTATAAGTAACAGAAATAAAGCAAACATTTCAGTCAAACATACAAAGTCAGCGCTAGCTACAACGGTAATGCAGTGAGTAAAGTTGTTGTACGGGAAACTCACCCCTGTTTGTTGGAACTATGGTTTCGGGAAAGTGACTTGTTGAACTATGCTGATAAGGACGGAACTTGTGACCAGGGTTGGCTTGAAATCAATCTTTAATTTATTTAAAGCGGCGCTCATTTTCGTAGACACTTTGCTTGCCATTAAATAAGGTGGGGAATTCAATTCCTTAATACTGTTAATCAATGTACAAATACTACACACACATCTTTTCAAGATGTTTACTTTTTTAGAGGCAAGGATTGGAGAATTCATTAAGCCATGAATGAAGTGTTAAGTCATTTTTGATATTGGTAGGCTACTGTATTTATTATTGGTAACACTTTATTTTACAGTGTCATTGTTACACGTTACATGTAGTTACTGTAGTAATAACTATAATTATGCATAATTACATGCAACTAACCATAAACCAAACCTCATCCTAATGTAGTAAATTATTATTACTCAGTACTTAAATGCATAATTACACCGTAAACTAAAGTGTAACCGTATTATTTTATTGAATTGCTGCACTGACAGGAATTTACTGGCTGAACAATACAGTTTGATTTTTGTGAATTTTCTTTTATTGTAATTCCGTTAGACTGCAAATTTACCACAAAAATCAGCAGATAAAATGTGGGATGTGGGAGGATGGGAATCAGGGACTTGTCATATAGCTTTGGCATCAGTTCATATTAAACATTAAATTAAACCAGAATAGTGTTTTAATGCATTTTTTGTGGTTCACTGGCCATAACACAGGAAATCAATCATTAGCTAATGATTGCTAGACTCAAAAGGATCCGGGGATCATCCACACACAGGTCAACATATTTACTGCCCACATAAAAGACCAGTGACTTTGCGTTAGTGGATTTTGCATCTACTCCTGGAATCATGTTTCCAGTGATTCTGCTTCTGATAGGCCTGTCTGGCCTCGCTTTACCAGTTCAAGGAGCGCTGGTATGTAACCATATGTAAATGCTTTGAAATATTTCAACTTGTGTTTAATGTAGGTGATATTACACTGCTATCTGACTGAATTCATGTCAACTGTTTCAGAGTCTTTTGGGTGACATTTTTTCAATAACTTATGAACACTTTGATGGTGAGAAATATATTGTCTGGTCTCCATTTATGTATTTTCCAAGGTTGTTAGCTCTCTCACCCCCTTGACAGAAACATACGATTACTCTGTTAATGACGCAGAGGAACTATCAGCTGAAATTAATGACACCATTGATTGGATTTATTCCTTCTTTGATAAACCAGGCAAGAACATGCATACATTGACAATGTAAATGTATTAAAGAGGTTCAGTTTGGTGCTCACAAACATGTATGCTGATCATGTCCATGTTCTGTAGAAGTGTGTGATCCAAATCCTTGCCAGAACAATGGAGTATGTGAGCTAGAGAATGACAGTTTCAAATGCATCTGTCCAGAGCCTTACATTGGCAAGCATTGTCAGAATGGTGAGCTCTTCATATACTGCACCCAAAAATAATAATAATAATAATAAACAGTAAGAATGTGTATTATTCTTGAGTCTTTATGTTGGGATCTTCCAGTGAGGAGCGCGTGTAAGAAAGTGAATTGTGGTAATGGTGATTGCGTCAGAACTCGAGAAGCCCCGTTTTATGAATGCAAGTGCAGGCCACCCTATCTGGGCTCTAACTGCAAGAAAGGTGAGTGTCTCTGTCTTCGATTTCTGAAGTAAAACAAATTACTTTCAAAGTGTTTCTTTCAGCAGTAAAGATGAGAATTTAGCTATATTTTTTATGAATGAATTCACTAACCTAGTTTTTATGAAGTCAGATTGTAGTGAATTGCTACTTGTTTTCTGTCCTCCTGAAATTATAATTCTTTTTTTATTAATTGCTTTTATGCTTATTATGTTTGCAATATTAGCCTCTGCGTGTAACCCAAGTCCATGCCTGAATGGAGGAAAGTGTTTTAAAGGCCGCACGAGAGCCAGTTTTAAATGCAGATGTCCTGAAGTTTACAGTGGGCGCTTCTGCCAAGTTGGTAATGGACTGTTGCTAAATCATTTTATTTTATTCACCTTACTTTTTAAAGCAAAAGCAGGTGCGGCCATTTGTAACCTGAATGTGTCTGGATTCCAGTGTAATTCGCTTCCAGTAATTTTACCTGCACAAAACTGTTCATTATACTGTTTTATATTGCAAACTGGTATTATCATAATCATAAACACACTGGTTTGTAGCACAAACAGATTACCGTTTACTGCATGTTGGTCTTCTAGTTATTTACTTATAGCAGCAAATTAATCGGAAGTCTCACAAATTCACAGAAAATAGCTTACTTATGCATTGAAAAATAAGGTGGATATTTTATGCCAAATCTATATACTTTACATAAATGTTCTATATTGCCATACTCTTTCAACAATTGCTGTGCTAATGCTATCAAAGCATTGTGTTGCCAATTTGCAAGTTTGCATTTACTGAATTAGATCGTTAAAGCTAGCCAAGTTTCCACTACTAAAAATACATAAATTGAGATTACATGAGAATTTTAAGTTAAATGTATGAATTAGCTCACTCAAATATTTCAAGTTAAGAGCAATTACAATGTGAGTACACAGTTCTGCTTACTTTAAAGGGGTCATGAATTGAGAAATCAACTTTCCCTTGAGCTTTTGATATATAAAAGGTCATGGTAATACAAGAATATCCTGTAAATTTCAGAGCTGAAAATTTCCTTTTTAGTCAAAGAAAAGCTTTTATAGAAACCAGGCCCAGCAAACGACAGGTTTTTCAAAGTGGGGATCTATGACGTCAAAGGGAGGCAAGCACAGCCTCAGCAGAAGAATATCAGTGCCTATTTCATCACTGCCTGTTTAGCCCTGCCCACCAATTCTCGCATGTAACATAGGCCTAATGTTAAACCATCGAGCTACAAAGCAATAAACATGCCGTTGAGGATTACAAAATATTGTGCAGTGACTGGGTTCAACAGTAATGCAACATGTGAGTAACTGTTCATTCTAATGCCTGATCTGAAATGTGATTCATGTAGTCAGATGTTCTTTGACTGCGTGTGAGTAAATCAACTTGCGTTGTTTCTCTTAGTAGGATGAAAATAATCTGTTATTTAACGGTGATTAAATTCTATAAAGAAAGCGATCAAAGAAAGCTCCCTTTGCAATCGTTTGAGCAGCACGCGTTGAAGCTGTCAATCAAACAGGAAAGTTTAATCAGTGACACATTTATCTCTTAACTATATCACGTTTTCACTGTTAGTGAAGATGAAAGCATTCGTTAGAGTACAGAAACTGAGTTGCAATGACGAGATCGCTGCTTTCATGATCATCACTGCAACCTTTCATGCCATGATCTTAATATAATGCCATAGATCTAAATGTAATGCAACACTTTTCACGATTAGTTAACCATGAGAACTGTAATAGTAAAAACGCGCTAAAAGAGAGAGTAATACTATTTCAAATGCAAAGATGTTAGCCAATCACAGCAGTGGGTGTTTACACTGAAGTCTCCCAGCGGACACGCCCCTTAAAACGGAGCGTTCAGAGCAGAGGGCTAAAATCAGGGTAGGAAAAATGAAAAATATTTCAGGAAACATCATAAAACAATAAAAAAAAACGCAGTTCATGACCCCTTTAACGTTAAATTTCTTAACTTAAAAAGTTTGATGTAACTGATTACCTCAATTGTTTTTGTTTTAGTCAGGTTTTTATCAACTTATTCAGGTTTACAGTGTAGGCGTAGTAATGCTAGTTATATGTCATTTTGTATTCAGGTCCAAATGATTGCTATGAAGGGAATGGGGTATCATACAAAGGTTTTGTCAGTGAGACAGTGGAAGGAATAGAATGTTTACCCTGGAACTACTATAGTATTTCCTCAGAGTACTTTGAAGGCAATGGTAGCATTGGAGCCCACAATTACTGCAGGTAAGAATTCACCTAGAAAATCTCCAAATGATTTTTGATATCATGTTGTCTTAAGCATTATCTTTGTCACTTAAGAAATCCGGATGGAGAACGGGAACCCTGGTGCTTTGTGAAAGAGAAGGGAAAACTTGTGTGGGATTACTGTAACGTCAAGCCGTGTTCTGAACCAGGCACATATTTTCTTTCTACGTTCTCTCTCTTATATAAATGCAAACACAGATTCATTCTTCTACCTGCTCACAATTTATCAAACTCTCACAGAACCAGTAAAACCCTCCACAACCGCTGCAAAACTGGAATTTTCTGACTGTGGAAAGATTCAGACTAGTATGATATCCCCAAGGATATTTGGTGGGAGAAAGTCCTTGCCTGATGCACATCCCTGGCAGGTCTCATTTCAGGTCCGGCCCAAGGGCTCTAATGCACCCTTCAGCCACGAATGTGGAGGAACCCTTATTGACTCCTGCTGGGTCCTAACGGCTGCTCATTGTATGTAAGTTTGGCATCTGAGGTTGTTGTTGCGTTAGGTCTAGGTCTAATCACAAATAACAGTCACCCTAATTTTGATTTCATGGTGTCTTTAAGCTACTAATTATAGATATGGTAAATGATATTCCTTGAATATTATTGATAGTGATTGTTAACAGTCACTTTTCACATTACTTTAGTCTTTTAAAGTTCATATGCAACAAATATCACTTTGATAAACTATGTTTGCATGGTTTGCATGATGGTGGCAGAGATGAGAACAAGGAGGTAAGGTTGGAGATCGGTGGTGTGAACCTTGAGAAAAATGACCCTGCAAAACAGTTTCTGGAGGTGGAGAAAATCATTGTTCATGAGAACTATACAGACGCTCGTGAAGCCCTGTATAATGATATAGGTCAGTGATTCACTCTTTAAATAAATATATCTGTTTATCTATCTTTACCAGTTATGATAAAAGAAAATTCACCAACTTTCATTAGAAAAATCCTGTGTATTCAAGTTTTCGAGTTTATGGATTGTTCATTCATACACCGATCAGGCATAACATTATGACCACTGAGAGGTGAACACTGATTATCTCTTCATCATGGCACCTGTTAGTGGGTGGGATATATTAGGCAGCAAGTGAACATTTTGTCCTCAATGTTTATGTGTTAGAAGCAGGAAAAATTGCCATGCTTAAGGATTTGAGCGAGTTTGACAAGGGCCAAATTGTGATGGCTAGATGACTGGGTCAGAGCATCTCCAAAACTGCAGATCTTGTGGAGTGTTCCCGACCTGCAGTGGTCAGTATCTATCAAAAGTGGTCCAAGGAAGGAACAGTGGTGAACCGGTGACAGGGTCATGGGTGGCCAAGGCTTATTGATGCACGTGGGGAGCGAAGGCTGGCCCGTGTGGTCCGATCAAACAGACGAGCTACTGTAGCTCAAATTGACCAAGAAGTTAATGCTGGTTCTGATAGAAAGGTGTCAGAATACACAGTGCATCGCAGTTTGTTGCGTATGGGGCTGAATAGCCGCAGACGAGTCAGGGTGCCTATGCTGACCCCTGTCCACCGCCAAAAGCGGCAACAGTGGGCACGTGAACATCAGAACTGAACCACGGAGCAATGGAAGAAGGTGGTCTGGTCTGATGAATCATGTTTTCTTTTACATCATGTGGATGGCCGGGTGTGTGTGTGCGTCGCTTACCTGGGGAACACATGGCACCAGGATGCACTATCCTGATAATAATCAGAAATGTTTCTTGAGTATCAAATCAGCATATTAGAATGATTTCTGAAGGATCATGTGACACTGAAGACTGGAGTAATGATGCTGAAAATTCAGCTTTGATCACAGGAAAACAATACAATTTACTTGATATTCTCATAGAAAACAAATATTTTAAATTGCAATAATATTTCACAATATAACATTAACTGTTTTTACTGTATTTTTGATTAAATAAATGCAGCCTTGGTGAGCAAAATAGTTCTTTTAAAACAAGAAATGTTGATGGATTTCTTTCAAACGTTAAACAGAGCTTTTATTTTGGCGCCACGAGCTTGTGCAGCGCTGTCAGAATTAACCCGTGCATATATTAGAAAACTTGACATTTTGCAGTTTATTTAGTAATTGTTTATGGCCATTTCGCAATTTCAATCATCATAAAGTAGCTAACATGCAGCAAGTCATTTCATGTGCTCTTGGGGGGCCCCTGGTGGCCAACTTAGTTCACTTTTGCCCTGGGTCGGCTCTGCTCTGCTGGGAAACCTTGGGTCCTGCCATCCATGTGGATGTTACTTTGACATATACCATCTACCTAAGCATTGTTGCAGACCATGTACACCCTTTCATGGAAACAGTATTCCCTGGTGGCTGTGGCCTCTTTCAGCAGGATAATGTGCCCTGCCACAAAGCAAAATGGTTCAGGAATGGTTTGACAAGCACGACAAGAAGTTTGAGGTGTTGACTTGGCCTCCAAATTCCCCAGATCTCATTCCAATCAAGCATCTGTGGGATGTGCTGAACAAATAAGTCTGATCCATGTAGGCCCCACCTCGCAACTCACAGGACTTAAAGGATCTACTGCTAACATCTTGATGCCAAATACCACAGCAATGGTCTAGTGGAGTCCATGCCTCGATGGGTCAGGGCTGTTTTGGCAGCAAAAGCGGGACCAACACAATCAACACATAACGTTATGCCTCATCAGTGTGTATCCCATTTTGGTGTCATTAATAGCGAGAAATTACTATTGTAGGCTACTAACTGAATCTTTTTTCTAACCAATTATGTCCATTTGACTGTTTTTGTTTCTCATTTATGCCAGCCCTGCTGAAACTGAAGGCAATAAATGGACGGTGCGCCAATGAGACCAGGTCTGTTAAGGCAGCATGTCTCCCCACTGAATCTTTCCCTGATGAAACACAGTGCACCATTTCAGGCTATGGAACCACTGAGAAAGGTGTGTCTGGATTCAATTTTCACTGTCAACATTCACCATAGCAAGATTACTGAGACTATTACTATGTCTCATCTATTACCCTTTCTTTTAGGGGAAGCCATCTCTCCTCAGCTGCTAGATGCTAAAGTTCTCCTGATCTCTCAGAAACGCTGTATGTCTCGTAATGTCTATGAGAACAGATTGGATGATTCCATGATTTGTGCTGGATATTTACAAGGAAAGATTGACTCTTGTCAGGTGTGTTCCAGTCGCAAGTTTGTATCTAGTCTTTTAATGAAATCAAACACAAAGTCTGATCATTTCAAATGAATGCGCAAACTCATGGCACAGTATGTAGCAACTCTTTTGTTGTTGTTGTGCTTTTTATAGGGTGATTCTGGTGGACCCCTAATTTGTCAGAAGGATGAGACTCATTACATCTATGGTGTGGTGAGTTGGGGTGACAGCTGTGGCAAGAAGAACGAGCCAGGTGTCTATGCCCGTGTCACCAAATTCATTGACTGGATCAATCAAAAGATGCAATCAGCTTAGGATGGATACTCAAGAGATAGTGGTCCAATAGCCGAGAAAACTTATTTTCAATTCATGAAGTTGTGCAACAAGCACAATTAGGAACCAAAGGCATAACAGCAGTAGGTTTAATGTCAGTGTTTTAGAACAGGCCTGGTCACAAATAAACCAGGGGATTTGTTTGTTTACTCACACAAAAAAAACAAACATAGTTTTTGGGGTGATTAGCCATTCAATAAAGCCACTTTTGTGATTCATGTACATATTGAGATATTAAAGTTGCGATGAAACCGTAGTGACAGATCTCTCCTTCTGCATTGTGACGTGCATTTGAGTAACAGATTTTTTTTTTTTTTTTAAAGGGGAAAAATGCAGGAAAGGGACTTGATTCTATGCATCGGCCGTTTATTGGATTTTAAAATGTAAGAGTGTGAATGTGCACTTGCGGTCTTACGATGGCTGCTGTGTGCGCATATCCATTAAGTCCACAAGGCTGTAGTGTCCCATTTGTCATTTTAGGTTACAGGAGGGTGCAAGCTTCCACGTCGCAGCCAACATGCACACTTTCAGTCCACACTGAAACGCCATTACACCACAAAAGTGTGTAACTCGTAAAACTGCAAGTGTTTAGGGGGCCATTTGGGACAGGGCCTAAATTATTGGTTCGTGTTATCTTCAGTGGAAGATGAATTATAACAGGACTAAAAATTGAGGTCAAATTAAAGAAAGGGTTACAGATTAATTGTTTGCTATAAAATCTATATGGATTAAAAAAGGGGTTAATTTAAACATTTCACTTTATTAGCTCACTAGTAATTTTGCTTTGACTTTAAAGCAAAGAATTGATGTTTATATGCACATATCCATGTAAACATTGGGGTATTGCCATTTACCCTGTAGAATAAAACTTCAGATTTTAAGTTACCAAGTCATTAAGTCTGAATCCATGAATGAGATCACAGGAGTACCAATACTTTGTATCAGCACAATTTATTTTCAGTTATGGAGGGTTTCATTTGCTCATTTACACCAAACAACAGACTAACAGACCAGTAAAGAATAAGCTATGCACAAAAATGCAGTCATGCTCAAAGAAAGAAAACCTTTATTACCATTCACATAGATATGACCAATTGAGCATGTCACAAATTATAGAACTCTTCCGGAGATGTGAAATAAGCTTAGAAATCTGCCTTAAAATGGGTTCACAAAAGGACTAGCACAGGATCTTTCTGCAAAAAGAAAAACGCTGCAGCCAAATTTAAACAATCAAATCAAGGTGTTACACAGGAGCAATCAGGAGAATACTGGAAACAGCCAAGCACTCTGCACCGCAACACGCCACCTTAACAGCTAACCAGCAAAACTCAACTGCTACGCAACTGCGCCTAGTGCATAGAAAATACACAAGAGAGAATATTAGAATCATGTTGTGAAATTTCCCATTTAAGCCATAACATCTGCTTGGTTAGCAAATATGTCATGTTTTACATAGTAAGACTTCATATGGGGCCAAATTATAGTCTGTACCCAGTCCTTTAGGGTCAAAGAAATATGCACAACATCCAAAATTGTCCATTAATGTTTATTAAGAACAAAACCAGATAAAAATGAACTTACTTTGTAGTCTGGGAGTTTCAATAACATGAAGTAAAAAGAAAAAAGAAAAACAAAACTACCAAAAATGAAGAGAAATAATTTCAACTAGTAGCCCCATTTAGGCATATAGACCATTTAATAAATCACATGGAATTCAAATGTATGATACAAAACAATTGTGGGCAAAAGAAACAAGTCATTTAAAAGATTGAGACCAAATTACAATAACCTTTCGGTCTGATATATGGATAATTTGAGTATCCTCAGACGGACATCTGTTCGATGCGATCCTCGTAGAGTCAACCAGTTGACATCATCTAGAAGAAAAGAAGAATAAAGTTAGTTTCAAAGAGCATTAAAGCAGAGGAGTCTCTACAATAAAATCGCCATAAAACGAACCATTGCATATTACGCAATGCTCGACTTTGGTCATCAGTTACACAGAACAAACAGGCACTCTTTCCACACATAAATAACTAACCACATTTACATAAATCTATGGACCTGGTTTTTGTTCTGCAAGAAACCTTGTGTACCTGAAATTTGTTCTGCGAGAAACCTCAAGGGAAAAGAGCCAACAAACCTGAGGGTGAAATATGAACTTCTCAAAGCCACTTTAAGCGTTGGCAAGCTGAGGTACATCTAATTTACTTCCAGTTAGAATAGTATTAAATGGCCAAATAAGTTAATTAGGCCAATAGCAGACACCCAACAGCCTGACAGCTTAAACTGGCTCTGAGAACACACCCGTATCCATCCCACTTTTGCCTATGCCACGATAGACATGAGTTTGTGACAAGGATGATGGAAAGGTCTCAGTCCATTGTCCTGCAGACGTACCTCAACACCACCTCAACACTCAATGAGACCGACCTGCTCCATAGCAACCGCCAATCAGCAGCAGGCAGCCAATGGTCGGATCACACACTAACTGCTCTCAAACTGCCCCAAACTCCTTTTGCAAACAGGAATCAGCAGCTTGGAGGAAAGAATTCCACATTTAGATGAAAATCAATGGATTTTGGCTGGTACACGTTTCAAAACAAACAAATACTTACGGTACTGTACCCACGACAGCTCCAAATCAAACATCCATGTGAGGTTTAGGGTGTGTATTAAAAATAAACCTTGAAAAGTCATGCAGATTCTAAGATTCCAGACAGTTGCTGTGAAAAACAGCTACTAATCAGACAAAACTTGGGTAAAACCCGATACCTCCATTAAGATAATGTATCGACCGTTCAACTACATCTGCTGATGTCTTGAAGGACTTGATGAAAGAGGAAAATAGAGAGAGGCAAAACAATGCATCTCTCATATTTTAAAGCAGCCATCTTAAGTTATTAATGCATGCCTTTACTTTCCCCACTTCAGGCATGAGTTATAAGAGGGTCATAAGCTTTTCTATTTGGGATCATTTACAAAAAAAATGACTTTAGAATGTTTACAAAAAAAATAACTTACAAAAAAAAAAGCACTTGTCAATTATTGGATGACAGTAAAATTGTCCCCAGTTGTAAAAATTAGTAATCTACTTTCATTACAAAGCATTAGACTCACCTACATTTCACGATTCCACGGTGGCTCCAGTATCCTCTGGAGACTTGGGTCTGCTTCTCGATCTGGATCTTGATTTGGATCCTTTATTTGATCTGGGAGTAGGACTCCTGGAGCGAGACTTGGACTTAGACCTTGAGCGGGATCTGGAAGCTGATTTGGACTTGCTTCTGCGTGGTGTGCGAGTTTTGGACCGGGAACGGGACCGGGAGTAGGACCTTGACCTGGATCGGCTGTAGCGAGATCTACTACGGGAACGGGACCGGCTCCTGCTCCTGGATCGGCTGTGCCTCCTGCGCCGAGGACTACGGCTAAAAAACAAAAAAAACCAACAAATGCACAAGTTAGCAAATAATATTTGCACAGAGTTTATTCACTGCAAAAAAACACCAAAAAGCTTCCCAGGTAACGGATCAGTAATCTTTTAAACATTTAAATGAAAACACAAAAGCGAGTTTTTTTGTGTGTACATCCATAAAAAAAAAAAAACGAAGGTTTATGGTCCAAAACCAGCCATTCAAGTATAATTACCACACGGGAAAATTCGTGCCATGGTAATACGGAGTTCGCATCATTCCCACGAATCGGTTCTTTTGAATCGTTAGTTTTAAAAGAACGTTACAAAAAGTCTTAAAATTGCGATATCGCTTGGTCCCTGGCTATTTTTGTCGAGTATTATTTAAGGACGAGCGTGTTGAAATAAAAAGTAATGCTTTTAACGACTACAATCGATTCACAAAAAAAAAAAAAAAAAGATTCGGCACAAAAGAACCACTCGTTCGCGATTCGGACCGTTCACAAATGAGTCGAGCAATTGTTTGCCACTACGCCATAGTTACGCAAAATAACATTGGTAAAATGGAGAACCAATTCAAACAAAACAAATAAATGATTAAAATATTAAACAAATATAACTTGTAAGTAATACAAGGATTATACCACGTGTTGTTTTCAGTAACGTTACCTTGAGGCCTAAAGGCCTCAAATGTGAACTTCGAACATATAGTAACTTATTTATAGCCTACTATAGTTAAAATGGGGGTATTAAAATGGGAGAAACTAAGAAGAACCTACCTGCGGCTTCTCCGTCCATGTCCACCGTACCTCCTCGGCGGGGCTCCACGGCGGCTGTAGTGCGAATCTGGCGGGCGCCCATATCGCGCCATTTGCACGCGCAGCTCGCGCCCATCTAGAAGCGCGCCGTCCATGGCGTCCATTGCGTCCTCTGCGTCCCGCTTATCATGGAAACGGACGAAGGCGAACCCACGGCTTTCTTTCGTGTAACGGTCTCTCGGGATGTAGACGTCCCCGACCCTGCCGTACTTCTCGAAAACCCGCCGCAGCGTTTCAGGGGACGTGCGGTAAGTCAGATTGTCGACTTTTAAAGATGTCATGCCCTCGACGTCGGGCGGAGGTCTGCCGTAGCTCATCCTGAATCACTAACTCTACTGCAGTATGTTATGCGAAAAATGATCGTTTTTTAGCGAGATTTTGAGGAAAAATAACGAACCATTCGGGAGTGTCGAAAGAAACACGCCGCGCGGATAATATCACTCTAAAATGGCGGTAACCGGATTTCCGTGTTTGGTGGAGGTTGGCTTTTATTTCCTTCGCAAGGTGAGACAATACTGCCACTTCTGGCATCTGAGTGACACTACACGTTACCTGCTCGTAAAAGCCTCTTGTCTAGGAACAGAGCAAATTTAGCACGAGTGTGGGAACAAAACGTAACAAAGAAGATCATTTAGGCTATGTGACGACATCGCCGTGCATTTACCTCATTCAATCCAAATTTCCACAGCTAAACCTAAATTAAACAAACATAGGCATGGTTTTCTAAAAAAACGCAAAAAGTAGTGAGGGTAGGCATATATATATATATATATTATTTCTGGTCACAGTTGTAACATTTACAACACAATTTTAAATTGCTTAGTTGCTCTATACAGGTTTTTTTTATTATTATTTTATTTATTTATTTTTTAAAACTGGGGACAGCAAGATGGGGGTCTGAAAAAGTTTAGAGAAAAACTAAAATAAATTAAAATTAAATTAAACAAATAAATGAATGAATGAATAATACATTTAATACATCTAATACAGTATTGTAAAATAAGTATTATTTATTATTTCTAAATCATATTTTAGACATATGTATAATATTAATTATTCACAGTAATTGGGTCTTTATACAAGAAACGATATAGATGCCAGTCTAGGATAGTTTAGGATGGCAGTCCCTATAGCATATAATTATGTTTGGGGGTCCTTGACATGTAAAAGATTGAAAGAAGGTGACGATGATTTTGATGATCATTAAGTGATAAAAATGTAAGAAAATAAAGAAAACACAAAACAAAACACAAATTTTATTGACAGTTGCTACTGAAACAGATCCTTCACTCTGGTCTAAAACTGTTAGGAAAGTAAGAAACAAAACAATATAAGTAGTATCAGTAGCAATTGTGGGAAAATGAAATAATGGTTCATCTAAATCAAATGGGGCTTTGTGCTCTGGTCACAGATGTGATTATACCAAGTCTTTGATTACACTGACTTTTGTGCAGTATTTTGATCATGATTTATATGAGATGAAGCAATCTTAACAATGCATTAATAATAAACACTTTAAATTTTATATTTTTATACGTTAAAGCCACAATATGTAATTTTTTGGCGCTAGAGGTCGCTTATTCAAAACAAAGGCGTAGCTTGATGACGCCTTGATTTCGCGGTGCTTTTATTATGCCGCAGACGACCGATTACGATTTTTCTGGTCATGCGTATGCAGCACTGTTTTATCATATTAGATACATTTGAGTGTGTTGAGAGTTATGTTATAATGCTACTGTGCGTTCGCTCGGTGGCTACTATGAGACACTTGTTGCACACTGAAGTAAGCTAGATCAATATTAGGCATGGTAAAACATGGTACTCACAGTAAATCAAGAAAACAAGATTGAACCAATAAGACTAACTGTGTTGAGCTATATAACAATGATTAGTTTTCTGTCGATGAATGTATCCAAACAGTTGCTCACCTGTCTAATAAAACACATAATATTATTAAAGCGTCTTTGTTGTTTCCATGGTATCTACAAATTAAAACCAGACATTGAGGGTAAATTGATAGGTGAAAATCCTGGTTAAAATTGCTTATTGGATTTAAACATTATTGGAAACATTTGGGATACTGTAAGTACACAAGTCAACAAAATATATAACATTGTTCTAGTGGTTTTTGGATATTTTAATCCAAAAGGCTTACATATTGTGCCTTTAAATATTAGGCTATATGTGTTTTAGCCTACATGCTTTTGGCACTCTCTTATTATCTGCTATATTTGTCATATTTAAGTCCCTTGGCGGATAATATCTTCCTTTTCGTAACTTGTCTCTAAAATGTATTTTATACAGTAAAAAATAGAAAACAATACATTTAAATTAAAACAGGGCTCAGTGACACAAGGTCTACTAACTGAACTCCAGTTACCCTATATTGCCCTTACTGCACTGCAGTGAATTACTTCCAAAATTCGAGGAAGGTCACGTTTGGCGAGGCAGGAAGGATGTGTTTGTACTGCGCAAAACCTCAAGTCTGGATTTAAGCCTGACGTCAGGGGAGGCCAATAGCGCTTCTGAGGACAGTAATACAGCACTGATCATCGAGCAGCAATTCTTACTAGCCTATACGGTTTTCTGTTGAGACAAAATGGGTTCTTCCAGCAGGGGGCGCCTGTCGGCTCCATTGAGCGGCATTAAAATCTCAGGACGTTTTTTGTTCTACTTGAGACATACACTGTAAATAAATTCAAGACTTCGTGACTTTGATGTTAACAAACTCCCTATTCAGTTATCCAAAAGACAGACTATTTTATGTTGGCTTCTTATATCGCTACAAACATAATTAACAGTTAGCCTAATATGGAATAATAAAAATGTTAAATATAGCCTAAGAATCTTCTACGACAATTGGGTAAAAATAATATGCTAATGCTTTCACAACTGATAAATGCTGAGGGATATTTATTTAAATAGCATATACATATTTACATTTACATATGAATCTCATTAATATGTAGGCAATTTCATATAGCCTATATAAAATGAAACATACGTTATGCCAGCTATGCTTAATAAAATGTTGTTCTCCTACAAAATTGTAAGTGTTGTTGTTTCTCTTGTTATGTTTTTATTTGTTAATATGCAAATAATCAACATGCGGTCCTCTAAGCCCCGCCCATTTAGACACATGGCTCGTGCCCACTGCCGTTCTACCCTCTTGTTCTGTTTCTACATCACTGATATGCATCTGCATCCCATCGTTCAAGCGCTCGGACAACAGAGGATACAGGGATGATGGTGATAAACACACCGAGAAACTGTGTCATATAGAGAGCATCTCACTCCGCTTTTCAACTTGGCCAAGGATGCCGACCACGGAGACAGAGACAGCCTTATAATAGGGCTTCAGTCTGCAGGACGCAAAAAGCAGCTTGTGTCTGCAGACAAAACAACGAGGTACTCTGTACGGAGCTTACAGGGCATTAAGAGCACCAACTAATCCTGTCCATGGCCAAAAATATAAAAACGAAGGGCAAAATTACGGGCTTTTGCGTGAAGAAGGAGATGTTCGGACTACAGAAGACGCTGCAGCAGTAGGATTGCAATCATTCAGTGTTATTTTCATTTTGGCTATTTGAAATGGGAGCTTTGACAAGCCGTCAGAATGCAGGAGTGGAGGAGGTCGATATACCATCCAGTTCTGTTTACAGATACCCACCCAAATCTGGTGAGAAAATAATACATTTGATATATTAAACAAATATTATATTAGGCTGTATTGTACTATATTAATATATCGTATTATTATATTTGAAATATTGTTCTTATTACTCTTATATTAGGCTATATTAAAATATATATATATCTAAATAAATGAACTGTTAAGCCCAGTAGAGATACCCAAGCTTGTTCAGATTTTATAGGCCTACTCTTTCATGGGCTAAATATTGAAAAATTGTAGGCCTATATATAAAAAAGCAGTTAAGATAAAATTTGCTTGTTGAATTTAGTTAAATATTTTTCTTGCAATACAAATGCGAGAGCCCATTTTAACTCCAAGAGGACAGGGCCACCACCCACTGTTTCTTGGTCAGCAAGTCTATATCTGAGTAGCACAGTAGGCCCATAGATGCTTGCCTTTATATTGATATGGGGCTCGTCATTCCCAGTGGTGCTGTGTCTACTGAAATACACCACAATTAGAGCAAATGTCTCAATGATTTCTCAGCATTAAATGCGAATCTGAAACACAGCACTGTAGGTAAAAGGAATTTATTGTGATGTGGTTTACATAGCTTCTGCTAACCTAATACATTAACTTACTATGTTAATTTTCAGATAAGATGATTTTCCTGTATGTTTAGAAAATGCAGCACTTATCAAGCTAGTTTTATAACGATTGTTTTACAAATCTTTAGATATTTGAGAAGATGAATGTCTGCGTGTTAACCAAGTAACCAGATACACTATACATGCAGCCTGGGACTTGTGCCTGATTCTTGCTACCTTCTGCTCCGGTTTCAAGCTTGTTCATCTATCTACGCTTGTATCTTCCCATGGTGGTTGCCTATATCCTCTGTCTGCCCTTGAGCTTGTCTTTCTTTAATCTATTGGTTCTCCAGTCTACTATATTTGTCTTAATTTATAAACCTCTCCATTCCCCCAGACATCACCAGGTTTTAGCATCTATTTATCGTTTTCTACATCATTTAGTAGTCTACATGTTGCTAAAAAAAAAAATTAAATGTTCACCTGTTACCTTAAAGAGCCATTTCTACCTCATTTGAAAGCTGAAATGACTTGGTATTAGTGTAACACAATGTAGTCAGGTTAATTCAGCCAAATAATGAAATTGTAAAACCAGTTAATTTGTTACCACGCAATGTTACCATAAATAACATTTTTATGTTTTAAATAAAAAGTTTTTACAGCGCTGAGACTGTAGATTGGTGAGGCACATCAAGTTGAAATTAAACGATGAACTCTTTACATTTAACTATATGTGTTATTGTGTGTGACAAATTTACATTATTTAAATGATCAATATCTGTAACATTTGATCTGTTCGTTGTCATGCAGGGAATTATTTTGCTAGCCATTTTATTATGGGAGGAGAGAAGTTTGATTCAACACATCCTGAAGGCTACCTCTTTGGAGAAAACACTGACCTGAACTTCCTAGGCAACAGACCAGTAGTGGTAAGATTACATTTCAATTCCTGGTAACATATAGATTAGATGCAGTTATTTTTGACAGATAATAGGAGATCATGTAACCACTGACTCTGTTCTATTCATTGATCTTACCTTGTGTGATCTCGTTTCCAGAAATGATCAAAAACCAAATTCCTCATGACTCATTTTATTACATTACATATAAATAACAGATATTTTACAAATAACATTATTTATATCACTATATATAATTTTTATATTTTAAAATATTTTGTATTATTAATATCTTATTATTTTAAAATATCTTCATGTTTAATATTACATGAATATAATATGAATTAATAATGCATAATTCATACATTTACAATATAAATATGTATATTTAAATATCATTTATGAATTTATTTTAATTCAGTCTTTTAAAATAGATATTTTCCTTATGACTCATATTTGAGCCGTTATGAGGTCTGCTTAGAACTGGATATTCACGCTAGTTTAATCATGTAAATTATTATATGTTGGTGGAAGCTTCTATAATTCACAGGATTATATGTGTCTAAGTGTAAATCTGGCCCAATGTCTCATGTAATTGTATAGCTGCCCTTGCAGTATATTGCTTTGCTTCATCCAGAACATTATCCTGATATGTATGTGTGCTGTATTGTGTGCTTCATGAATGCATACATGTATTTCTGTATGCTGTAGGTCTTTTATTTACACTATGTGCATTAGCTGCTGGGCCCGTCTCTAAGCAGACAGGCTAGTGATGCTGTGGATTTAAGCAACGGCTTACCGCAAGTAATACAGAGAGCCACATTCAGTCTGAACTACCGGGAGGGGGGAAGGCAACAGGCTCACCCAATGTTGACCCACACACGTACACACGCGCGATGCCTTTCTGGCACGTGGGCATGCCTGTGCAAAACTTTTTTCTAGAGGAAACACAAACACACACACATGCATTGACACAACAGCTTGTTTGGAGATCAGTGTACGTCATCTTCATTGTAGTGTGGATTTGTTGCCTAAGTTATTTTTCAATTTTGTAAGAGATCATATGTTAGTATCAGATATGTGAGCTGAGCAAATGCTTAGTGTTTATTGTGTTGTGATTGTAGTTCCCGTACAATGCTCCCCCTCCTCAAGAGCCGGTCAAGACCCTCCGCAGTCTCATCAACATCCGTAAAGACACTCTGCGGCTTGTCCGGTGAGATTTTCATCGATTACGTGATGTGTGCGGTTTTCTTTCCTGTATTGACATATTTGTTAAAACAGGACATTTTGGATCGGACATGTTGAAGGGATTGTGCCTTTTTAAATAGAAAGCAGGCTTTAGTTACGTTTACAGCCATGAACCTTGCTTTTTGGTTGCAGGATGAGTTTTACTAGATGAAAAAAAAAAAAATGTAAATGCATATTTCAACTTAATTCTGTAACTTTTTTGGTGCATAGTAGCATTTCAAAGCTACAAGACATGGGCCAAAAGCCACAAAAACACAAATTTAATTTCATGGGCCTTTAAGATACAGTTTAGATATTAACAAATTGTATAGTTAGTTGTAAACAAAATTGATGTTACAATTATTAAATATATTATTTCTTTCTGTGTATTACTGTTGTGAAACATTTTTGCTAAAATCCTAACTGGACATCTAGTATGTATGTAATTTTGACTGCAGATGTAGTGAAGACATGAAGCTTCCTGGACAGGAAGTTGGGAAAAGCCACAGCTGCTACAATATTGAGTTTACCTTTGATGCCGACACACAAGTTGCCATCACTATATACTACCAAGCCATTGAAGAGTTTCACAATGGTGTGCCAATGTAAGTTAAGCATTAGACACACACTGAATATTGTTTTATTTTTATTTATTAATAAAACATTTCAAACTTAGCCTTTACCAGTTGATCGAAGAGCAGCAAGTTGGGAAATGACATCAAAGCTTGGGTTTTATCGCTCTGTTCATTGTGTGTTGTTGACAGATACTTGCCGCAGGACAGCTCTCTGCAGTCAGAGACAGTGCATTTCAAACGCGGTGTCTGCCAACAGTTCTGTCTGCCCTCTCATTACGTCAACTTATCAGAATGGGCAGATGAGGAGGTAACACATCTGCTAGTTATGTCCTTTTGTGTCCTTATGTGTTTTTGCATTTTTTGGATAATGGTAAAATAGGTCAGATTGAATTAGTCCTGATCCGTCTCATTAAAGAAACCATTGAGCAATTCATAATGCATGTCCTTACAGCACTTTGGTATTGTGGTTTATTGTTACACAGCTTTTGTTTGACATGGATAAAGACATCTACCCCATGGTTGTACAAGCAGTAGTGGATGAGGGAGATGGTGAGTTGGATGTAATTGGATATAATATATTATATATGTAGAAATATATATATGTAAATATCTTAGATCATGTTTGTTGTTGTGCAGAACACTTAGGACACTCCCATGTTCTTCTTGCATCCTTTGAGAAGGTATGTTTTTTTGTGTAAAAAAATTATGTTTTTATAGATTTTTTATTTTAAATTTATTTTATATATTACACTACCATTCAAAAGTTTGGGGTCGTTAAGATTTTTTAATGTTTTGGAAAGAAGATCAACAAGGCTGCTTTTATTTGATATTATTACAATTTAAAATAACTGATTTATATTTGAATACATCAACTGTAATTTATTCCTGGGAATTTTTATAGCCATTACTCCAGTCTTCTGTGTCACATGATTCTTTAAGAATCATTTTAATATGCTGATTTGGTGCTTTCTTTGAACAGTTGAACTGCTTAATATTTTTGTAGAAACCATGATACATTTTCTCAGTTTTTTTGATGAATAAAAAAAGTTAAAAAGAACAGCATTGATTTGAAATTTTTGATAAGTCTTTACTGTCACTTTTGATCAATTTAATGCATCCTTGCTGACTGAACTAAACACAGTTAAAGCATGCAGCTGTACTATATTTTACCTGATCTAACCCTTTAAAATGATCATCAAGGTAATCAGGTTGATTCAGTCATATTAGATAACTTTTGAGCGTAATTAAAACCAGTTTAGCTTGTCTGACAAAAAAAAAAAGTACTCTGACGACTAGTGATTATATACTTTTGCTGTCTTTTTCTCCTAGCATATGGATGGAAGTTATTGTGTGAAACCTCTGAAACAGAAACAAGTGGTAAGGACCCTCTTACTATTTATGTAAAAAATCTTTAGCTTCTTAGCTTAGAAGAAGAAAAAGAACAATGAAATCAGAGGGTCACCCCATTAAAAAAAATCTTTTTTGGCGTTGCTAATTGGCAAATTTCCAATAAACTTCTTAAGCTTATCATAATTTTATTTTAGGTGGATGGTGTCAGTTACCTGCTGCAGGAGATCTACGGCATAGAGAACAAATACAACAGTCAAGAATCAAAGGTACATTATCATGCACTTCACAAAAAACAGACTCAAGGACAGTGGAATGATTTATATTACCAAAATGATTAATATAGTAACTGAACTAAAACATTTGTTTTAATAAACTTCATTTATACTTTCCAGTAGTTTTTCTTCCCTGTGATGTAGTTGTTATAGAAATTTCCACATCAATTTAAACTGACAACATCTGTCACTTTTAAGGTTTCATTCATTAATCGGTATCAAAATGTAAAAAAATGGCACACTCACATTTACAGGTGGCTGAAGATGAGATTAGCGACAACAGCGCTGAATGTGTGGTGTGTTTGTCAGACGTTCGGGACACACTTATCCTGCCCTGCAGACACCTGTGCCTGTGCAACGCCTGTGCAGACACACTGCGTTACCAGGCCAACTGTTGCCCCATCTGTCGACTACGTAAGCACCAACCCGTGTACCGGACTCATTCAACAGGACTCTCTGATTCAGATTATTATATTTATGAAAATATAATATTGCTTAGATGATATTTGTGTTTCTAGTGTCTCATACATTAATGTTTTGGTTGATATTTCATTGAATGAAATACTTAAGGTCCGTTTACACTAAGAACAATAGCTATAAAGATAACTATATCGATAACTATATTAGCATCCACACCAATGCATGATAACGTTCTGTTTATTGTAAGCATGCACTGCAGTTATGTCGTCTCCCGCTTTAAATCCTCTCATTAAAGCAGGATGGATTCCGATAGGCTGTCAATGTTTTTATCATCCATCAGCTGGAAAAAAAATAGTTTTGAAAGTGATTCCAACAATATTATTCCTCTGCTGTTATTGTTATAGTTGTGGTGTGGACTCTGCTATTCTTTTAAATTTAGAATGATTTTTTAAACTATCTGTATCGTTAACATTATAGTCATCCTTGGTGTAAACAGGCCTGTATTCATGCTAGTTGATGCTATTATTTTAACAAAAGACATTTATTCAAGATGTTTATCTATGTTTGTATTGTTTCTGATAAAATAATTGACTCGTTTAAAATTTTAGCATTTCGTGCCCTGCTTCAAATACGAGCGATGAGGAAAAAACTGAGCCCACTCACACCTACTGGATTCAACCCTGTCATCACCTCGCAGACGTCAGATTCAGAGGAGCACTCGGTAACACTACATTTGGTTCACAGTGTTCATACACATTCATATATATTCAAATATATTTATAGCTAAATAAATGCAGCCAGTGATTTGAATCGGCTTTATTTAGACTCATCGATTATGTAAAAAACTGAAAATAGCTGATCAAGGGTCCAAAATAAATATATACCTAGAGCTAAATGCGAGTACAGATGGCTGTGGCGAGTACATAAAGCTTTGTTACGAGTATTAACTTCAGTGGTTTAAGTAGTCAGACTCTCTCTGATGCAAGTTAGGTGCACATTTTAAATGCCTCTATTATGCTATATTAAAGGTTCTTAATTTTGATTCGAATTCTTACATGCACCCAAGGTCAAAAAACACTTGAATTTTCTCATAATATACATTGCAAAAGAGTCTGAAAACGGTTAGTTCGTAGATTCTCTAAACCCCTCCTTTCAAGCAGCCTACTCTGCTGTGATTAGTCAGACAGCCCAGTCTGTTGTGATTGGGCTACCACTTACAGTGCATATCAGCCTCTGGAGGCTTCCTCAGTGCTTGATACTCAGTGATGCTAGCAATGATGTCGGTTTTTTATCTATTTGAAGTGCATGCAAAGTGGATTTGCAGGACTGAAAACAGCGTCTTCTTGACATGTTGTCAAAGTAGATGTCGTTCGCGGCGAACCAATAAAGACCCTAGCAATATGCAAATTTGTTGATTCCAATAACTTATTTGTTGTGCACTGTGATCTTTAAAACTTTGCAGACATTTTACATTCACAAACAGCTATATTACATACTGCATGAAAGGTAATATTCGAAAAAAGCATAATTTAATGCAAAAACACACAAGCCATCTGTATGCACCATCTATTCATACTAAAGGTGAAAATGTTGTTATGCTTCCAAACTGTACTGCTGTTCATGGCCACAATGCATATTTACTACAGGCATCAGAGCACATCCCACCAGGCTATGAAGCTGTGTCCCTGTTAGAGGCCTTGAATGGGCCCCTGAACCCGTCGCCATCTGCTCCTCCACTTCAGGGCCTCACCAGGGGCCATGTTTCTGGATCTGCGCCCACATATGGCAGTGAGAGCCACCACACGCCTGTGCGCTCCCTCTCTCCACTAGAACACTCTGTCAACTCCAGCCAGAATGGGAAACACAAGAAGAGTGGCTCTAAGTGAGTGAGCCCTAAGTGAAGGTTGAATGGAGTAGTATTTTGGTATAACTGTAAAAACTGTTTAATTAATGTCTACAAAACATTTGCTGGGTACATACAGCTTTTATTGAAGGTTAAATTATGGGCTGAAGAACCAGGCAGAGAAGTAAGTCCTTGCTAATCATGTATTCTGGGAACTCTAGATCCCTCTCCCAGAATTCTTCAGTGCTGCCTGAGGAGGAGGATGAGAAGTCATGCAGCGAGTCTGAAGTGCAAACGTGCAGGAGAAAACTGCATGTAGAACAGCAAGAGGTACAATCATCTCAAACATTTATTTTATACATATTTTATGCATTTTTTGTTTTATTGTTGTATTTTTATGTTTTTGAAAGAGATCTTTTATGCTCACCAGGGCTAGATTTAATCAAAAATACAGTAAAAACCATAATATTTTTTAAATATTATCATGATTTCAAATAATGGTTTTCTATTTTAATATATTTTAAAATGTAATTTATTCCTGTGATGGCAAAGCTGAAATTTCAGCATCATTACTCCAGTTTTCAGTATCACATGATGCTTTAGAAATCATTCTAATATGCTGATTTTGTGCGCAAATTTCTTCTTATTATCAGTGTCGAAAACCGTTGTGCTTTTTCATTCAACAATATATAGGTATAACTTTGCTCTCTGTAATTCTAATATAGTTTATATATATATATAATTTGACAACTATGTTATGAAAGATTATATAATACTTGCAGTATTATAGCATTTACCTCTATATTTATTACACAGTGTCATCACATCAATCTGATTATCATTATGTTTGTATTGTCCTGCAGTCTGGAGTGACTCCTGAAAGTGACAACCTCACTCTGTCATCCTCGGGGGCCATAGATCAGTCCTCCTGCAACGGCACCCCTCTCTCCTCCACGATCACCTCCCCAGAGGGTACAGCTTTTCAGTGAACTAAATCTAACTCACTGAAACACACATCAGGTCAGAGCTCACTCATTTACATTTGTTTGTCTTCCTCTTCCTTTTCTCTTTAGACCCAGTAAGCAGCAGCCTGGCCCAGTCTGTGATGTCAATGGCGTCCTCTCATAGCCAGCACTCTCAGATTAGCACCGACACACTCTCTTCAATGTCCGGATCCTACATGGCTGGGGCCGAGGGAGAGGAGGCAGCTGAGACCCCAGCAGAGAGCCGAGCCCCTTCCCAACATGAGGGTGAGGTAAGTCAGTTAGAAGGCAGGGAAGCAGGACAGTTCTTTTGTTTGTTATTTTTAGATGCTTTAGTTGATGCTGATATTATAGTTTTTACCACCTGAGCAGTAGTGGTGTAGCCTAGTGGTTAATATCCAGGTTTCCAGGCTAATGAAAAATCTAAATATATCTGATAATTTTAAAATTGGGATTTCCAGGTCTGGAAAAATTATGGAAAATAATAAAATTAAAAAGGAGAGCTCTAGAAAAGAGTGCAACATTCACTCTACAAACATAAATGTAAAAAATTATATGACGTTAAAATCAATGACGTTTGAAAAATCATTGTTTTTAAAGAAATAAAGTTACATTTATATTTGTACAGTGAGTGTTGCACTTTAGAGTTGGATTTTTTTTACTTGAACCTCCTCTATAGTTTGTTGAGCACCTGCATTTCAATGGTTTAAAATTAAAAATATAAAGGCATTAATTTAAATGTATTATTTAATGATTCTTTTTTAAACCCCTTTTATGTAAAAGACTGTTGTGGATGAAATGTGCTATATAAATAAACTTGCCTGGCCTATTTCATCTGCTATAAATTGTTTTTTTGTGAATCTTTATATGGCAAGCAGGACGAGGCAGAGGGACCGTAAGATAATGAGCACCAGCTGCGTGCGACACCGGTCTTGTATCTGCGGCAGTCGTCCGTGAGGGGCTACGCCCTCTACGGTCCCTCTGTCTTGTCCTGCTTGCCACACTCTGTTAAACAGTTTTTAAAAATTACAAACAAATGCAAAAATGTAAAAATTTTTATGCCAAGAGATGTGTGTGCAAATCATTTTGTGTGTCTTACAGAGACCATATTTACATGTGTCCGCAGGAAATCCCCAATGAGGCAAAAGGGCATAACTTTGTGGCTGCCATTCTTGAAGAACAGGATTCAGAGGTGAAACATTCAAACAGCCAAACATCTAAAACCCAGCTATTTGTTTTATATTCATTATTTATTCAACCGTGTATTTTCTTATTCAGGGAAATGATGTGACTGAGGAAGATTGTGCATCTCCCACCAAAGAACATGGTAATTGTAACCTCAGCTATTGGCTATACTTATCATGACACTGTACACTAGATTAAGGAGAAAAAACACTGCAAAGACAAGAGCTTTAAATCTGCCCACACAAATCTGATGAACTTGTGTTTGCAGGTGGGCCAAAGGTCGCTCACTACAAATATAAATATCACATGACTCATTTAAGGCGAATGTAGTTCAGTTTTCATGTTTTGTTTAATCAGCCCACATTCAAGCACATTTGGCATCTGAATTTTAAAGACATATCCAGTATCCAGCTTTCTACCTATTATTTTATTTATTTTAATGTTTATGAGTGTGCATTTGTACTAATGCTATAAATTCTTTCAAACAAATTCATATAAGGGATTGAGGTTTTGCTTTTAGAGTTTTCTTTTTATTGTAACTAATTCCCTTTTTGCATATACATTTTTCATCTGTTTCTTATTTAATGTGTTGAATGCTTACTAATGTGAGGAAATGAGTGTCACAGTGTTCGTCATTTGTGTTCTCGTGCACGCGCCGATCGCATCCGCTCTGCTTCCACATGAGTATGTGTGCATCCATCAACCACAGCCATCACTAAATGGCTGCCGAGTAGCATCCTGCACCCCATTGCTCTGACCCTTCACCTCTGTTCTCCACTCGGCTGCTCTGCCCTGCCTCGGCTGCTCTTGTTTGACCTCTGACCTCGCTTGCAGGTGGGCGCAGGAGGAGCGAGGTGCCTTGTCCAGAGTTTGACAATAACAATCAGGGGCAGTCTGACACCCACTGTATGACAGGCCTGGACAATGAGCAGCCTCCTGATGGCCGATTCGCTGGTGAGTGGCAACCTCTCGAACATGGACTTTCTGATTGGAAGGGATTGGGTGAGGCGGTTTCAAGGTGTCCCTTTTAAAACAGCAACTGGCTCTAAAACACTATTGGCTTTCTCTGCTCATGCACGCTGTAATTTTGTGTAGCATTAATTGGTATGGTGGCCATGCCCTTTATTCCCCCTCTTTTGTGTGTGTTTATGTGTATGTGTGAGTTTCTATCTCTCTGGGTCATACTAATAGCTAAGTTCATGTTCAGTGTCTGCCAACTCAAAGTAGCTTTGCGTCTCCTTTCATTTCTATGTTCATCACTTCATTTTTCTGCTCACCCTCCCTCTTTTGCCAGCATATACTAATCCCCAACTGTTGGTTACTGTCATCCAGAGAAAGCATTCTCTCTGGAAGGACACCAATGAAGCTTTTCACATGAGATGTGTGATAGTAAAATGTGATTCTTACACACTATTAATCATCAGCATCGTCATCATCATATTTTTAGTCGTCGTGACTACTACGTTGTCCAAAATATAAAATTGGCCCAAAAAGTATTAGGACACGTAAGCCACACTTAATTGCATTAATATAATGAAATATATTTATGAAATATATAGGCAGCTGTGTATTTTTGTGTAAAAAGAGGCATTTGTATTGTATATCATTTTATCAATATGTGTAAATGTTATCTGGAACATATTTTTAAGTAAAATATTTACCGGTATTTTCTATTAAGTTGACAATTTTTTCAATAGAATAAATCTGCAAATGAATGTAAAGGTCAAATTCAGTAAATTTAAACTTTTATTTATGAATTTATTTATATATGATATATTTGTAATATAATAATATAACATAATATATAATATATACATTTATTTATTTATCTTTTTACACGTTTTTACAAATTTTCACTGAATTTCACCCCCCTCCCCCCTATGTCATGTGGTTTGATATTTTATGTATTGCAATTAAATGTATACATTTTTAAGTGCTACTTAAGTGTCCATATACTGTTTGTGGGCATTATCAAGTCCTGCTTATAGGACTTGAAATGAAAATCACTTTTGGCTTGAACCTCCTGTTGTTGTTTCCGGTGAAAGTGCAGTTTTTTTTTTCCTCAAAAAAACCCTGGCTACCATCAGCTTCTCTCATTATCTCTAAACATCGAGTTTCTCCTCTCTCTCAATCCAACTCTCATTTTCTGTGGATGGCTGGTTGATTCTCTTGATGTGCTGTAAATGTGCTGTGTTCTCTCTCTTTTCTGTCTCTGTTTTTCCTTCCATCATCTCCCATCTCTCTTTCTCTCTATCTTCCTGGATGTCTGTGGAATGGACAGATGAGGACTCGTGTCCTGTTCACATTGAGGAATAGGTATGGAGCAAGTTAAAAGGCAATGCACAGAGGTCATGGATTCACAAAGAAGTTTCTGCCTTTTTGCCATTCACTTTTATCATCAGTGAGATTGTTTATGGATTTGCCTTTTGACCTCTTTGGGTTAAAAGAGCCTTTTCATTATTTAAGATGCATGGTGAATATTCAATGCAGGACATTTCAGTTCATAGAAATCTTGGAGAACAATGGATAAAAGTGTCTTGGTTTGCATGATGGACATTTTGACCAACTGTCTTGTGAAAATAGCAAAAAGTTTGAAGCAAAAGCAGTCTGTTCCTGGAGAAACTTTAACATTGATCTCCAAGAGATGCTCCAATTTGGGGGAAAAGGTCTAGTGAGGTTCTTTTAGTTCCTCTATATTTCATTTCTTTCTAAACCACTTTTCCACAATCCCATTATTATTTTACCCTTTACAACTTCCTTCATGCCCTCTTTATTTGTCTTCTTTATTTCAACCTGCTCTCATCTGTTTCTTCTCATGTGGACTCTCTCTGTCCTGTCTGTTAGGTCTGTTATACCTTGACGTCTATCGTCATGGGCGGGATCCTTTGACTCACCTTGCGTCCACCAGCAACATCAACCTGGACGAGCAAGGGGTCACTAATGATGCAGTGAACTCCAAGAACAAATCTCATCGTGGACCCCTGGCTGTGTGAAATCCTCAATCCACCCAGACACAGACCTACTCCAATCCTGAGAGGGATATTTGCCTCTTTCTTCATCCAACCTCTGCCTAAACTCATGCCCACACCAATTACTTATGGATCAAATCCTAAATGCAAACCAGGGAGGATTGACTGTGTGGTTTCCCTTCTCATTTGTGATAGATGTCATGTTTTTAGCACTCTTTTGGTGTTGATACTTGTGTAAAGCACCACGTTTACACCAACGCTCCACCCACTCATGTGTACAAATGAAGGGATGACTCAAGCAAGCTCTCCTGATGAAAGACTGGAAAATGAGGACATGCTAAAGAATCCAAACCTCTGATCCAAGCAATGTTTTTCTCTTAGAGAGCAGTCAAATTTCATGTCAAGGCTGTGCGACTGTACTTTTTAAACTGTGTTGTTATAATTTCAGCAAGCACTTTTATCTCCCATGAATTCACAATCAAATCCTGCTGATTTGAATCAACATCCCTTGGGATTTTCCTCAGTAATGTCACTGAACATTTGTATGAATATTTCAACTTGTACTCCTGGAGATCTGCCCACAATACCCAAGATAGATGTTTCAAAAGAAAACGATGGAAAACAGAGATGAATTTTTAGAATTTACATCAAATTTCAATTATAAGCTCAATAAATCCTTCACAAGATTTACTTCAGAGCAATAACACATATTTGCTCACGTTTCTGCCCTTGTCAGTTTGCTGCAGCTCACTTTGAGCTCTACGTATAGCCCTGCATGTTACAAAGACACAAAGCTACTGAGCTGCCTAACCTGCGTTACACATGGGAAAACTTGCCTGTGACGTCCTCAGATTGCTACTGTTGATGGTATGTTAAATGTCACAAAGCTACTTTCAAGCTTTTTGTGTTTTGTTTAACAAAATATGTGTTCGTTTCATGTCTAAGGTACAATCTAGCATATGCCTATATGCTACAGTTAGTCAATTTGACTTGAAGCTAAGCTGAAGTGTTCAGATGTGTGTCGTTGGACTCATATGGATTACTATTTCAGGTACTTTAGTATAGAAGTTCCTTTAAAAGTAATTTTTGTTATGTATTCCTTTTGAAAAGTGTTGCACTTTCCTATAGAGATCCTTGAAAGTGTTTACTTAGCAGTCATTATACAGTGATAATGAAGCAAAGACTTTGAAAAGTGTGCCACTAACATGAAAAACAATCAACAACAAAGTTTTTTGACAGTTCTGCCAAACCGAATTCTGTGTTTAAACTTGCTCTTTGTTGCACCAGTGGTACGTTAGCGGTTATTTTACTTAATTGAAAAATCTTTGGGCTCTCTTTTCAGATCCTGAAAGGGATAGTTTACCTAAAAATGAACATTTTCAAAACAACATTGGACCCTATTGACTTACATTTTTTTTGGACAATTAAATCATTTTCGAATGATCTTCTTTTGTGTTCCACAGAAGAAAAAAGGTCACAGGTTTGGAACGACATGAGGGTGAGTAAATGAAAAGAATTTAAAATTTTTGGGCGAACTATCCCTTTACGATCATTCCTAAAATTCCTTAATCTAATCCAGTTTCCTTGATTCATTAGCACTTGTCTGGACTATCTGAAATGAAAAAAAAAGGATTCACAGTACAATCAAATAGTGATTATATCTCTCTCAAAATGTCTATTGTACTTTGAGAACCAACAATGCTTTTCCTTTGTGTGGAAAATGTTTATTTTTTTTTATTTTTTTATGTTAGCCTAGTTCTTGTTATTGTTGTAAGAGTCTATTCAGTGTGTTGTTTACTGTAGTATATGAACGGTGTGAAATTTCTCCAAATGGGATTGTATACATTACACATGCACTATTAGATATTCCCTTGACAGCAGATATACGGTGCATGTGGTAAGCGCATGGTAGTTGCAGTCAGAAAATAGAAATCCTCCACTTTTACATTTGCACTATACGTCTAGCCCTTCCACACTGAGCTTACACGTCGTGTAAGCAACAGGTACTGAGTCACAAGATGAGCAATACAGCCGCATGATAGCACGTTGTTGTCTGGAGGCAATACAGATAAACATAGCCATGCATTGAATGTTTTACAGCAGAATGTCACATTTACATGCAGAGAGAAACCACTGCCATGTAACATGCGCCGAGCATGGACGTATTCAAGGGGTTTTCTCCAGTTTTGCTATCTGTATTGCTTTTGTGATTCTGTTCTGTCCTCTTTTTGCACCAGGAGGAGTGAGTGTAACTAAACCTACATGAGGAATGGGTTGCATCAGTTCACTTTTGTAGAATGAAGATTACAAAATGTCGAAAACTCAATAAACTTTTTCTTAAAAATAAGATTTGTTTGGAGCATTGTAAAAGAAAATGCCTTTCCCTTTTTTGCAATTTACTGTTACAGAGCATGACGTGGACAAAAATATATATATTGTGGCCATAAATTTAGAATTTGTTCCCTCATTTTAGTAAATTGTGGCCACACTAATTTGTTCCCTCATTTTGATTTAACTATAACAAGGGAACAATTTATTACAACGTGGCCACCATTTAGTAAAACAAGGGAACAAATTCTTAATTCGTGGTCACTGCATACTATTACAACAGGATCTGCATTTTCATGGGTTTAAATTAAAATATGTTTGTTATAAGAGACAATAAAAACAACTTTGTGCTTCAAAACCACTCGTTTGATTTTCAAGTCAACAAATTTGCGACAGCTGAACACAATTAATCTGTCCAAAATTACACAGGTATCTCCAAGCAGATATTCTGTTGAATGAATGTTTTTGCATAAATATTGACCATTCATGGGCCTGCCTTGATACTCAAGAAAACATTGTTTGGAGGAAACCTGAAATATGTTTAATGTTATCATAAATTATAGAAGATTTTATATTTAAATACATCTGAAAGGTCATTCCAGTAAATCTCAGCCATTTCCAGCTGTGTATTTATGAAATGTAATAAAAACATGTATGGAGTGCTTAGTGTATCTAATATTTAATGCATTCAACAAGTAATACTACTTGACATTACTTTGTGATAAAAATTGTCAAATAAAAGCACATCTTCCAGGATCTTATGTATCCATCATCCACTCAGCATAAAATCAATCAAAGATTGCTTCCACCACAAACCAATAACAGCAGAATAAATGTCACATTTGCGAGGAAAAATTGCCTTAATTATCCCATCAAAAAGTTTTATGGTGCTCAGGGGAATGGTGTTCTCCATTATTATATATAATATCCCATCCATCTTCATCTTGCACTGTTATATAAACGCAGGCTGTGACTGTGACCAGTTGCCAGTCGTCTTACACTGAAGTGGTCTTACACTGAATGTTGGATATGAGTTCTTTCCTTGTCTGTGTTACCTGTCTACTTTTTCTAATAGGTGAGTAAAGCTTCAATTCTTTTTTTAGTGCACAGACAATGGCCAGTTGTTCTAAATATAAGCACCCTGTGTGCAATGGCTAAATTGTATAGTTATGGGGCTTCTACGTCGGTTATTTACATCTAAAACAGTTATATATTTACTGGCTTGCAGATGGAGTGTCCCTTAAACGAGTATGCAGTAAGCAAGATGTGCTGGAATATTTAAATCTTACTAAAGGCAATGAGAAATTCACAACTTGCCGTCCTGCACTGGACTGGACATATCCCACCATAATCTATGTTGATATTTACCTCTACGGCATCCTTTCTATGGTATGACTGCAAACAACCTACAAATGTTCTGTGTAAAATGTCAAGTTTTTAGATTTTACGTTTTATTTATTATGTTTTTTTATTTCATTTATTTTTTGCAGATTGAAAAATCTCAAATCTTTGTACCTCTTTTATGGATGTCTGTGGTAAGTGTTAAACAAGTGTCAAGCAAATCTTCTAATTCCTTGATTATATTGCATAACTGAAAGAAAAAAAAAAGAAATATAAATACTGGTTAAAATAATTTAGCCGCTTAAAGGATATTCATTATCTATAGATATATTTATTTAATTATATTTTGCTTACTTAGAGTTGGAACAACGACCGAATCTCTTGGGATCCTAATGATTTCTGTGGCATTAAAAATGTGATTTTACCAAAAGAGATGCTTTGGAAACCAGACCTCTATGTTCTTGAGACGTGAGTATATACAACTGATATATTTCTTAATTGATATAATACACACATTATACTTAATTGATGATTTTGAAAAAAGTACCTATTAATTTTAATCATTTAAATTTAAATATTAATCATATAACATTGAGAGGAATTATTTACATATGTGTTGGAAAATCTAAAATGAATGATGTATACCGGTAGATATGCTTTGACAAACTCATTTTACCTGCCATGTAGAAAATGTAATTTATCGTTTCAGTGCAGAAAAGGAAGATGGACCACTGAACCCATTTTTGTATATTACTCATGATGGAAATGTGACAATGGAGGATGACCATAAAATTGTCAGCACCTGCACAATGAATGTGCACAAATTTCCTTTTGATACTCAAACCTGCCACATAACAGTGTCTTCAATTAATCACTCAGGTAAGTGTACACATAAAAAGTAATAAAAATATGGATGCACGATATTAAAATCTGGCATATAAGTTGATAATTATTTACCTGTTGGCAGATAATCGATAAATGAGTAATATTAAAATCTTGTCAAAATAAAAATAAAACTAATAAATAAAATCAATTTTAAATGCCACGTTAATTTAGGCAACACATTATAATGTACAGTATGAAAAATGGATATTCATTTTGAGATTTTTTGAAGATTACATTTAACAGGTTCCAACTATAAGTGTTTTAAAGTAACTTCTAAATCTAAATGTAAAAACAGGGGAAATAAGCATGCACAATTAAAGGAACACGCCGACTTTTTGGGACTTTAGCTTATTCACCGTATCCCCCAGAGTTAGATAAGTCCATACATACCATTTTTATCTGTGCGTGCCATAACTCTGTCTGACGCACCCACCGCTAGCCTAGCTTAGCACAAAGACTGGAGGTAAACGGCTCCAGCTAGCCTACTGCTCAAAAAGTGACAAAATAGAGCCAATATTTGCGCCAATACTATAGTTACATCGTGTACTAAGACCGGCGGAAAATGAAAAGTAGCAATTTTCTAGACCGATATGGCTAGGGACTATACTCTCATTCCTGCGTAATAATCTAGGAACTTTGCTGCCGTACCATGGGTGCAATGATATTACGCAGCGCCGTTTACCTCCAGTCTTTGTGCTAAGCTAGGCTAGCGGTGGGTGCGTCAGACAGAGTTATGGCACGCATGGAGATAAAAATGGGATGTATGGACTTATCTAACTCTGGGGGATACGGTAAATAAGCTAAAGTCCCAAAAAGGCGGCGTGTTCCTTTAAATAGTAATACCAATATGTATATGTATATATGTGTAACATGTGTGTATGGTACCAATATATTGGTATATATTGTTCACACAATTGCTCTACACATTGCTCTTACATTGCAATTGCTCTGAATAAACAAAGGCCATTTGCTGATTAATCTTCCTTCCTTAATTGACAGTTTTAGTGCATTCCTATAGACCTTTTTCAGAGCAGTGCCATAGGTATGAAAGTGGGGCTGTGAGGGATAGACTCACCGTGTTTTCAATAGCATTCACTATTGTTACGTGCTTAAAGATGTAAAAGGGATGATAGCGCAACATTTAAAGGGATAGTTCACCTAAAAATGAAAATTCTGACCCTGGACCACAAAACCAGTCATAAGTCGCACAGGTGTATTTTTGGCAATAGCCAACAGTACATTGTATGGGACAAAATTATTGAATTTTCTTTTATGCCAAAAATCATTTTAATTAAAGTTCTCAATATTTGAGGTAAACTGCGTAGGAGACTGACACAGGCTAGAACAAAACTGTTAAATAAAGTCGTTATTTTTGTTTGTTTTTCACGCACAAAAATTATTCGCTTTGCTTCATAAAATCACATGGACTATTTTAACTATGTTTTTAATACCTTTCTTGAAAGTGTTAAATTGCTATCTATGGAAGGGCCAGAAAGCTCTCGGATTTCATCAAAAAGATCTTAATTTGTGTTCTGAAGATGAACAAAGGTCTTATGGGTTTGGAATGACATTTAATTACTTAAATTACTATTTTCATTTTTGGGTGAACTAAACCTTTAAGTGAGATATAACTGTTGCGGTGTGTGCAGGTAGCAGAGACAACCAACAAACGAAGTACAGCTAACATTAAGATCATTTATTAGAAGAAGTGCAATAATATTAGAAATATGAAAAGACAAAAAAAAAAAAAAAAAAAATGAAAACAATGAAAAACAAGAGTGTTGCCCAAATCAATGAAATAATCAAAACAAAATCCCCATAACTATTAACCCAGGCCTCTAGACTACCTACCACAAAGAAAAATGCAGAAACAAAACCGAGATCTTCAGCGTATACGACGCCTTAAATAAACTATGCTAAGAACAAAATACAATTACATTTACATTTATGCATTTAGCAGACGCTTTTATCCAAAGCGACTTACAACTGAGGAGTACAGGAAGCGATCCGTTATGAAGAGGCGTAGAAACGCAAGAAGTGCTCAGAGTAGCGTAAGCTAGAATAGGGAGGGTGTAGAGAAAGATAGAGGAAAAAAGAAAGAATTTTTTTTATTTTTATGATGAGATTAAGTGCTAGTGGAAGAGATGGGTTTTTAGCTGTTTTTTGAATGATGTTAGTGATTCTGCCATCCGGATGGAGGTGGGAAGATCGTTCCACCAGCTGGGAACAGTGAATGAAAAAGTTCTAGAGAGGGATTTCATGCCTCTCTGGGATGGTAACACCAGCCGCCACTCTTTAGCTGAGCGGAGGCTTCTGGTAGGGGTGTAGACTCGTAGGATCGAGTCGAAGTATGCGGGTGCTGAGCTTGTGGTGGAACCATAAGCAAGCGTCAAAGCCTTGAACTTAATGCGGGCAGCGAGTGGTAGCCAGTGCAGAGAGATGAAGAGAGGTGTGACATGGGCCCTTTTGGGCTCGTTGAAGACAAGACGTGCCGCTGCGTTCTGAATCAATTGAAGTGTTTTGATTGCACACGATGAAAGTCCAGCCAGAAGCGCATTGCAGTAGTCAAGCCTAGAAATGACCAGGGCTTGGACAAGAAGCTGTGTTGCATGCTCTGTAAGGAACGGTCTGATCTTTCTGATGTTGTGCAGGGCAAACCTGCAAGACCGAGCTGTCTTTGAAATGTGGTCTTTGAAGGACAGCTGGTCATCAAAGATTACTCCGAGATTTCTGACTGACTCTGAAGGGGTAATCAAAGATGAACCTAGCTCGATGGTGAAATTGTGTTGTAGAGTTGGGTTAGCAGGGAAGACGAGAAGCTCAGTCTTTGCCAGGTTGAGCTGCAGGTGATGTTGTTTCAGCTAGACAGCGTGAGATTCGTGCAGCTACTGTGGGATCATCTGGTTGAAATGAGAGGTAGCGCTGTGTGTCATCAGCATAGCAAATGGTATGAGAAGCCATGTGTCTGTATGATGGGTCCCAGTGATGTAGTGTAAATGGAGAAGAGGAGAGGTCCAAGCACTGAGCCCTGGGGAACCCCCGTGGTTAGTTGATGTGCTTTGGATACCTCCCCTCTCCAGGCAACCATGAAAGACCTACCTGTGAGATAGGACTCAAACCAGTGGAGTGGAATCCCTGTGATGCCCAGTGATGAGAGGGTGGATAGAAGAATCTGATGATTCACAGTGTCAAATGCAGCAGATAGATCGAGGAGGATGAGGGCTGATGATTTGGAAGCAGCTTTTGCAATCCGCAGGGCTTCAGTGACCGACAGTAATGCAGTCTCTGTTGAGTGGCCCTTTTTGAAACCTGATTGGTTTACGTCCAGCTGATTAAACTGTAAGAGGAAAGATGAAACCTGGTTGAAAACAGCTCGTTCAAGTGTTTTCGCTATGTATGGTAGGAGAGAAACAGGTGTGTAGTTATCTACAAGTGATGTGTTGAGTGTGGGTTTTTTAAGCAGTGGAGTTACTCAAGCCTGCTTGAATGTGGTAGGAAAGATACCGGTGCAGAGAGATGTGTTGATGATGTGAGTGAGTGCTGATGATGTGAGTGAGTAATGGTAGGAGTACAGGAGAGATGGTTTGTAGGAGGTGTGAGGGGATGGGATCTAGGGGGCAAGTAGTAGGATGGCTGGAAAGGAGAAGTTTTGATACTTCCGTCTCAGTGAGTGTAGAGAAGGAGGAGAGAAGATGTTTGTCTGTGAATGTGGCTGATCTAAGATCCTGTGTGTGTGGAGGTGAGAACTGACTACTGATAATTGTTGTTTTATCAGTAAAGAAATGGGCAAAAACGTCGGCAGATAAAGAGGTCGTGGGAGGTGGTGGAGGGGGACAGAGGAGAGAGTTGAATGTTCTGAACAGTGTGCGTGTGTTTGAGGTGCTATTGATTTTGTTGCGGAAAAATGATGATTTAGCTGCATGGACATCATCTGAGAAGGATGAGAGCAGAGATTGGTACTTACCCAGGTCAGATGGGTCGTTTGATTTTCGCCATTTTCTCTCTGGTGCCCTGAGTTTGGTCCGGTGTTCGCGAAGAACGTCAGATAACCAAGGGTTAGAGGGAGTAGGGCGTGCTGGCCTAGAAGATAGATACTATCGAGACAGGAAGTTAAGGTAGAACATAAGGTGTCTGTTGCAGTGTTGACATCCATAGATGAGAATTGTGTGGGTGAGGGAAGGGAGGATGACACAACAGAGGAGAGATGAGAGGGAGAAAGAGAGCGCAGGTTTCGTCTGAAAGTAACTGGTAGAGGGACTGGAGGTGCACGAGTAGTAAGTTGTAGATTAAATGTGATGAAGTAATGATCTGAGGTGTGTAAAGGTTTCACCAAAATGTTGTCTGTAGTGCAGTTACGTGTGTAGATGAGGTCAAGTTGGTTGCCAGATTTGTGGGTGTGTGCAGTGATGAGGCGTTTGAGATCAAATGAGGCTAGGAGGGAGTGGAAATCTGTAGCATAAGGTTTGTCCAGGTGAAGGAGGTGTGGGAGAAGGAGAAGTTGTTAGAGTGAGCAGCAGGGGTTGCTGAGTCTTCTGGATGGATCCAGGTCTCAGTTAAGGCCAAGATGTTGAGAGTGGAATAAGTGGCTAAGGCTGGAATGAAGTCAGCAATTGAGGGCGATCACTCGTCGACTAACTAACTAACACAGAAAAGTACTACCTACCGTTGTTCCAAACAATACTTATAAGGTCAACAGTCAATAGAGCTGTTTATGATTGACTTATAAGATCAACAATCACACCGCATTTGTCTCTGATTATCAGTGTGGGAATTGAGTGAGGTTTGGCACTGATCAGCTCACTGCCCATTCATTGCAAACAGGGGCTTTTAACCTTCTGGCACGTCAGCAGATTGGCAGTCAGTCATGACGTCATGGATATGATGGACAGCCGTATTAAGCCAATGATCACAACCTAAGAGTAATTTACAAAAACAGAGAGAAATACACAAGAGAAAGGGGGAAAAAACCAAAGCAAAATACGAAACACACATGGAACGTAACAACTATAAAAAGCTGTATAAAACCCCTAGATCATTTATAATTTTCCACAGCTCGTATTGTCTGGAGTTTTTTGTCTACTGACATTTATTGGAAAGATATTTTTGCAGTTTTTCGTCAGCAGAACAATCCAAAAATACATTAAATAACAGTACAACCCACTGAAGAGGTGTTTGTCCATCCCTCACAGTCTCACTTTCATTCCCATTAAAAATCAAAGTTGGCGCTGCTGTGAATAAGGTCTTTATAGGGTGAATTTAGGTTGATTGGGACCCATTTTTCCAGTCATCTCAATGGCAAAAAGTGTCCCAACTAATGTATCCCAAATCCATCTTCAAAAAATCTCTACAAGTATTCATTGTCACTCTGTACCAAGCTGCTTTCCCTTATGTGAAACAGATAAAGAAATAAAGCTGGTTCCTGCCTCCAATTCATCAAAGGCGACACAGGTAGCTCGGGAAAGCATATTAACCCAAGGAGAATGGGAATTCTTGAACATATCTGTCTCGATGGAGAAAGATAGTTATGAGGGCCAAACATTTGACAGGATAAAGTACACGGTACAAACATTAATTACGACAGTTGAGCATATTTCTTCTTCCATTCCAGAGATTATAGCCTCAGATGTTTCACCTCTCTATTGTCTCTTTCCTCTTTAGATTTCAGTCAGAAGGATGCCCCTGATGCATTTTATCAATTTTCAGCTACCTATATTGTTTTTCCTAATTTTGGACCTAGCTTCTTTTTTCATACCAGATAGAGGGGAGAAACTATGCTTCAAAGTGACTGTGCTACTGGGGATCTCTGTACTTTTGCTCATCCTAAATGACATCCTGCCATCCAAATCTCACAGATGTCCTCTGATTGGTAATGAAATTCTCGGAAATTTCCTTAATACAGAAGTGTCTTTTCATATATCAGAGATATGTTTAGATTGTCTTTGTAGTTTCATATAAACTCCCTCTTTTGTTCTGTGCAGCTACGTATGTCATAGTCATCTTTTCCTTCATGTTGTTGAGTCTTCTGGAGACAATTTTGGTGATATACTTAATAAATAAGGGCTCTGAACAAGACACTAAGTGGGATCAGAGACCTGAAGATCTCAACTCTCAAACAGGTATGCACATCTTTCACAGGATACTTTTGACTTTACTGTCATAGCCATAGGACTGTGTTTTTCTTCCAGATAAATGCAAAGGAGGCAGCAGTGATCACATTTGTTATTCTGGAGTGGAGGCTCCTCTAGGGTCTCTGATGTTGAAGGAAATATACAGCAAAGAAAAAATGAATGACATGCACTTATTGCAGCAGATCCTGGAAGAGCTTCAGACTATCAAACAGACTCTTGTTCCCCATACTTTAAACGCCCAAACTGGCCAGAAATACTGGTTAGGAGTGGTCAAATGCATTAACAGACTTTTCTTTGTGGTTTATCTCATCTCTATTTCTCTCTTTCTTGGTTTCATATTTCAAGAGTGGAAAGTTGAGTAATTTCAGACTTTAGACTTGTGCATATAATATCCCATACATATTGTCTTCCTGTTAAAAGTAGCCTACTGTTATTCTTGCTGCAGCATATACTTATATACAAATTATCTTGTGGTACTTATCTCCTGTACCTTGCAATATGCTTGGCTTTGTAAACTGTGTTTATTATGTGAAATAAAGCATGCAGAATCCCCAGAATATTGTAACAAAACCTGACACAAAATGAATGCATTCTCTCTGACAGAGAACCAAAATTATGTTTAACATGGTAAATGTCATTAATGGAGTGCATTCATGTAAACTGCCAAGGGGATATGGTTACTGGTAACATTATGACACCACTTTACTTGATGCCAACCAAGTCTGTAATTTATAACTTTAGTTTAGGTTTTCCAATCTTGCTATCGGCGCGCTTCCCAATCCCATGTTGACGATAAATGAATTGAAATCAGGAATCAGTTAGATCAAGGGTTTTCAACCGGGGGTCCGCAGCAGTACTGCAGGGGGTCTGCCAATTAAGTAAGGGATAATGTACATCCAGCCGGTTGTTATCGCAGAATAAACCCCGACAGTGATCAGTCTTGCGTCACTCTGAAGGAGTTTATCCCGCTTATTACATGGCTACTTGTCTCAAGTAAATTAGACACGAAATATTGTCTTGAGTTTAAATATTTTATTAGCTCTTACGCAAAGCTTCCGCGAAGAAAAACAGTTCCAAACTGCTTTAAGCCTTTATCTATTGCTGAAAAGATTAGTTTTTACCATATATGTTGAAATTAATGCTGAAAGGGATAGTTCACCCAAAAATGAAATTATCCAGAACTTTTTTAATATAACTCCGATTGTATTCGTCTGAAAGAAGAATGTCATATACACCTAGGATGACTTGAGGGTGAGTAAATTATGTGCTAATTTTCATTTTTGGGTGAACTAACCCTTGAAGTCCTCCATCAGTCAACGACAGCGGAGTGACACTTTAAGCATACAAGTAGTACCGGTCAAGATAACTCGTAGTACCCGGATGAGCGGTGTGTTATTCACTTTGGCGGTTGTTATCTGGGAATAACATACCGACCGGAATGCGCGATTGACCAATCAGAATCAAGTATTCCACAGAGCCGTGTAATAATGTTTGATCACAAATCATTTTTGTTAAAAAAAAATTTAAACATGGGTAAAAAACATTACAAAGTCAAATTTAAATATAAGCTCTCTGAAATCAAAACGCAAGAGTACCTTCAGTTGAAACTGTAATATAATATTATTGGTGAAACAGATTTGGCAAACACTATAGTGTTTTTGAGTTTGCGCTCTGGAGAACGTGAAATGTTCAACCTGTTTTTGCAGCGGTGAGAAATGTAGCCAATCACAGGCATGTTTGTTGATCTCTTGAACACAATGTCCAATCAGTGGTATTTATGTTTTTGTTCAGTGATGAGTTCTGCTTGCTCTCGCAAATCCTCTCATTAACGAAGAAAAACATGCAACAGACTAATAGATCACTAGAAAATATTTGTATCAATATATTTTTTAAATTTCATTTCAATTATTTGTAAAAGTAATGACTAAATGTCTCACTGGACATTGCTATTCTTGTTATGGTAGAGCCGTTGCTAACACATTACATTTGCACTTTACTAGAGCACCCTCACTAATTTCAGAAGAACCCTTTGATTTTTAATTGTCCATCTCACAGTAAAATTGAAATGTTAAGTTTTAGTAAACTTTGAGGTAAAGTTTATGTAGGCTGTTTAATTGTCCATCTGACTCAAAACTATATTAGGCACAAAGTTGATGTGTTAGAAGCAGGAAAAATGGGCAAGCGTAAGGATTTGAGCGAGTTTGACAAGGGCCAAATTGTGATGGATAGACGACTGGGTCAGAGCATCTCCAAAACTGCAGCTCTTGTGGGGTGTTCCCAGTCTGCAGTGGTCAGTTTCTATCAAAAGTGGTCCAAGGAAGAAACAGTGGTGAACCGGCAACAGCGTCATGGGCGGCCAAGGCTCATTGATGCACGTGGAGAGCGAAGGTTGGCCCGTGTGGGGGACAAACACAATATTAGTCATAATGTTATGCCTGATCTGTTTTTTACAGACTCGTATGCCAAAGCCTCCCAGAAATGCCAGCTTGTCGCAGAAACCTCTAATACCGAAAAAGAGGGCACACAAAAAGCTAAGCATGTTTCCCTCTGAAACTGAAATCTCTTCAGATCGTGTGTTCAAATTGCTTACTTTAAAATAATTTTTTTTTGTTTTATCTACTTTTTTTTTTTTGCTTTGATACTATTTGCATAAGTCAGCTAACTAAAAAAAATAAGGAATTACATTTGATTGTTACAAACAGAGGGACACAGAGAACAGGTAATGGTAAAATGACAGAGTTTATTGAGATACCAGATGGTGATTGGATCAGGTGAGTGAGCAGAGAGATGATATGTAGGTTTCAGGTGATAAGTGGATAATACTATACTTCTGATTACAGATGGGGCAGGAGAAGGGAACGCTGGAGCCAAGGAGACGATGGAGACAGGAGACAGGAGACAGGAGACAGGAATCAAGGAGACACACGGGAGACTTGGAGACAGGTAAGGAGCACGGGGAAGTCCTTGAGGTAAGCAGAGGTAAGCTGTGTGCAAACAAGACCAGACAGTGACTGAGTGTGAGCGTGGGGCTTAAATGCTGGCAGTGATTGCAGTGATGATGGGATGCAGGTGCGTGTGATCAGTATTCAGGAGAGGGCGTGCGCTGTGATTGGGATTGGGTGGAGCCTGGCGTGCCTGTAACATTGATCTAACATATGATTTGAGTCACATATACTAAGAACTGTGAATTACTCCAACTTGTCTAACAGAGTTGGCTGAACAATTTAGTAAGGGTTTGCAGCCTCCAAGCATGTGCTGTAGCATGAATAAACCATGTAAATATTATTATAGCTTGTTATTTTGCCATTTCCAGCCTTTATGTATGCTGTTTTTTGTCATCACTGTTGGTTGTGTGGTGAGGTCACATTTCATCTTTTTACATAATAGTACTATACATTTAATAGATATTTGTTGTTTGTTACTATTATTAAGGTTTGGGTTGAGTGAGGTCTATGTGCATTTCTGTCTTGCCATAACAAAAGATCTTTGGTCTGCACGCTGTTTTTCTTACAAAGACTTCAACCTTTCTATATTACGATTTTTTTTCTTTGTGTTGCTAATTAATAATTTGTTGAATAAGAAATATTTAGTTGCCCTGATAAGAATATATTGGCTGCACTTCATTTCAAATTGGCTAAACAAAATATTACTTGGGACAATTATTAAGGTATCTATTGAGGGAACTGTCTTGACATCTTCCTGATCCACTTCTGCTCCAGTGTGGTCTTGAATTTCCATTGGAAAAAGTGATTGTCTTCTGCAGTTTGCCTTGATGCATAGTAAGCAACACTTGTAAAAGACACTACTTCCCGATTCAAATTTCCTTTAGACCAGAAGACCGAAGAAAATCCACATCCTCTCTGGACATCTTTTATCCATCGTGGTTTCACTGGAGTCCTGATTAGACTGATGTTGAAGCAATTCCTCGAGCCTTCCAATAGACATCCTGTTGACAGTAACATAAGGTGTGCCAGTATCTTTCCTGCAGTTACTGATCCATTAACAACCCACCCCAATAGGGTTCTAATGGCACATGGACTATTACCATAGCTATTTATTACCTCCCATGGCTCCATCACTTGGGATGCATTGGCCCTAATAATAAATCAACATTAGCCTCAATGTGTGAAAGTTTCACTCTGTCCAGATATGGCCATTTGGATACTTCCTCCTGCGTTACAATGTTGTCTGATTTGAGAGGCATTCTCTTCTGAGTGTATACTTCAGGAAGGGAAAAGAAAAGATTGTTGTTGATTCCACTCATCTCTAAACCAGTCACAACATTACAAGACACAGACTGATCTTGTCCCATAGTGCGCAGAAAAATGTTAATCCATTTACCTCTGATGCTCAGTTCACTCATCAGCTGCTCTGAGCAAAATGTAGCTGAAATCCCAGGATCCACAAAAGCATTTGATTTAATGAAGTTTGATGAAATGAAGTTTGAATCAGTGTGTCTGCTTTGGCTGATTTTACTTGCACTGGAATGATTGACAATAGACATTTTTCATTAGGCTACTCCTTTGCCCCTTGTCCTCCACAATTGGTTTGCGATATATATGCAACACTGAAGGCTGTGTCTGACTACAAACTTCACACAGAAGGTGGTTGTCACATTCCTTACTTGCATGTTTCAAACTGACTTTTTTTTCTTAAAAGCATCACATCTTTCTAAAACATGATTGCCAAGACAGAATGAGCAAGTTTTGTTTTCATTGGTCTTGTACATTGAATGGTTTCTCTGTTGTGATGTTACATGTCCCATTGTAACTGAATAAACAACAAGCAAAACTGTCTTGTTAGGTAACCACTGCACTTGGTTGCTTATCCTGAATACATCCAAATACAGGATCTGATGCGATCTTTGCCTGTCATTTGATGAAGTCCACAATGTGTGAGAATTTAGCTCTACCTTGGTTCAACTCCATTATCTCAAGGTCTTTCTCTCCAGCGTTCTCTCAAATTGAAAGGTAGCCTCATTACCACAGTTCTCATATTACTTGTCATGTTAAGCTCTTGCATATAGGAAGTATCAATGATGTTACAACATGCACGCAAAAACAGTGAATATGCATGAAGACTTTGTCCACCCTCAGTCCTTATTCAGGGCCATCTTAAAGCCGTTTCCATATATGCAGCTGCAATCTTGAATTCATTACCAAATTGATCCTTTAGAAGTTTCTTAGCTGAATAACCTACTTCTGGATCAAGATGTTGCCAATTTTGAACCAGTTCTCTAGGTTGTCCTGTCGTGAATTGCTCAAGAAAAGTCCCTTTTATTGCAAGTCTTTTCTTTCAACACAATGCTCTAACAAATGGTACATACTGAAGTTGATTACCACCAAAAACTCTCAGAATCTCTCTTTTGGGAAGCAAAAGTGCTTTCTTGAGTGTTCAATACTCCTTTAGACTGCATTAATGCTGATTGTGTTGTGATGTTTCAGGAAGCACCAGCTGATTGTGATGGAAAGCTGCTGATAGTTTTAAATGCGGTGGCACATGCCGTAAGTACAGCTCTCTCTGCCGCCTGTATGCCTGGAAGGCTTACTAAAGGCAGTGGTACACTTTGATACACTGTCCTCAGGAACAACATTAACATTTACATCAACCCCTTCAGATGTTACAGGTTTATACAGCCATACATTCACATGTTCATTAATTGGAATCCTTTTTGCATTGAACCATATATCATGTTTCTCAATTTCATTGTCAGGTAACAGTCAACAGGGATTAATGCGCTTCTCATCGAAGTTTTTATACATGCTTCGTACCTCAGACTCATATTTTTGGTTATCTTGCATGAACCTTTTAATAGTCTCTCTCTGTCATTTTGTGTGCTTTGTTCAGCTTTGTAATGAATCAAGTTTTTCCACCAAAGCCTTTGCTGCGAGGTTAATTGGCCTTTTTTGCCTTTCAGGCTCGTTTTCATTACAAAGTTGTTTTGTCACAGCGGATTCCTCCGCGGACAAACCCTGTTCATCCATATTACACACAGTAGGCCTACTCAAAAACCATGCAGTACAAAGTATAAATGTTTAACCTTTTGGCAACCAATGCATTGGATTTACTCGTATTTGTGCACAGTCAATGGCCATTAAACACTTGTTGTTTCAACCTTTGAATCCGCTGCGAATCAAGCGTTGTCCCAGCAACAAACAATCCAACAGGACTAGCGAAGTAAATCCAGTACGAATTCAACAGGAACAGCTAAGTAAATCCACAATTTGTGATCACATTTCCACGATGAAATCCAACTGTGCCGAAGAGCTCACGTTCAATGAAGCCTCCGTCTCAGGCCCTGTCCCAAATGGCACACTTCATGTGCACTTTCGGTCATGTGGACTTACAATGGCCACTACTTGCGCATGTCCGTTAAGTCCACAAGACTGTAGGGTGTCCCATTCGTCATTTAAGCTTAAAGAAGGGTGCTCGTGAGCGCCCCCTTTGCGGCTGCTATGCGCCCTCGATGCGCACTTCAGCTGAGGCCTTAAGTTTGCGAGCTACGCAGAGGACTTATACCCGGCAGTCAAAGCGGCATTCTGTCGTGAAAGTGCGGACTCAGAGGAAGACCGTGAGGGTTTAGGGTGCCATTTGGGACAGGGCCTCAGAAGTAGCGTCCACGTGCAGCTTATGCTCAGTCCATTGAAAGCAAGTTTACTTAAAGGAACACACCGACTTTTTGGGACTTTAGCTTATTCACCGTATCCCCCAGAGTTAGATAAGTCCATACATACCATTTTTATCTCCGTGCGTGCCATAACTCTGTCTGACACACCCACCGCTAGCCTAGCTTAGCACAAAGACTGGAGGTAAACGGCTCCATCTAGCCTACTGCTCAATAAGTGAATATATAAGGGTATAACTGTCCGTTTGCATGTTTTGTTAACTTCATATAGCGGTCAAAATCAAATATCACATTTAGGCCAAAATGCTTAGCTTACCTTTAAAACAAAAACGTAAAAATAGAAATATCTTAGCACCGTGAACAGCTCCCACCGCAAATCCCACTGTCTATCATGTCATGTTTTACATCTCACAGACACCGACCTTAACCACGTTTTTAACAACATTGACGTGAGCTGACCACAAAGAAATGCAAATGTTACAGTCTAAAATATGTCTCTTAACATTTCTAGACCAGTTCACGCATTTCGAGGAGTAAAATATCCATAATCCTTCTATAATCGATTGCTTTATGGATTGCAGATTATGGCCATGTGGTGGCGCTAAAGTAAATAGCTGACTACCCCACTACAATTAACACACAAACACAAAAAAATAATTATATATTATATATCATTTAATAAAATCTATATCCTTTAGATAACATACATTTTGACAAAAACAGCTTAAGGTTCTTGTCCAATAATGTCCAATAATAAGAATATATGTTTTTTTTTTAACAAATACGTACCACGGTTTCCACAAAAATATTAAGCAGCAAAATCATTTTAAATTGTAATTATATTTCACAATATTAGCCTACTGTTTTTAGTGTATTTTTGATCAAATAAGCGCAGTCTTGGTGAGCATAAGAGACTTATTTCAAAAACATTAAAGCATTTCACGAGTTCACACTTACATATAATTTATAGACAGTAAATTTAAATGCGTATTTGGCGTGCTGTCCGGGGGGAGGGCTTCGAGCTCGGAATTTGGCCCGAACCCAGCTACAGTACCCACCTGTGTATGTAAGTGGTTAGAACTAAAAGTGTGTGGAAGGGGTGGCGAAGGGATGCTGATAAACTGTTAATAAACGGAGGTAAGACTGCTGCGTGTATACCTCTTGTTGATTAGCTGAGTGCTCTCCACTTGTGTCAGATATCTGAACGTGCTCCTCCCGAACCTTGTTAGTAAAACATCATTTAATTATTCCAAAGTTTTGAACGCTAGTTTCCTCTATATCCTTTCCCGTTCTCCAAAAATCCAAGTAAAGCGCGAGTGTCAATGACCTCCAGACGCTAGATGGCGCTCACCGCGGGCGCTCATCCAGAGAGACACGCAGTCAGCTGGGCTGCGCCTCCTGGCACGCGCGAGCAATGACGTGGATTTTAATTTCATCCATTGCAGTGCGAAATCTTTGCGAACTCACTGAATTCAACTACACCACTGCAGTGAGTCTGTACTGTTTGTCTCCGTCTGTAACAAGGTAATAACTTTAATTTATTACAATTAGACATAATATCAGAACGCTGCTGTTTTACGTCAACTTTAACAATGAAAACAATCTTATTTTGCCCTTACCATCTAGCTGTCAAAACTTGCTTACATGTGAGTGCGTTAGTGGCATTGATTGGTGATCATACGTATAATTTTATTCAGTGTCCAGTAAGGAGCAGCACAACATCAACATGATTAAAGCCAAAGTTGACAACATTAAAGACAAAATTGATGGCAATGAGCTTGATTTGAGTCTCAGTAACCTTACAGAAGTGCCAGTCAAGGAGCTGGTAAGTAGTTAACTTTCCAATTATCTTGAGTGTACTACCTTTTATCTTGTTTTATTTTTTTATTTTTAGAAAGGTTAAATCCTGCTCTTTAGCTTCATTGTATTCATTTTGCCTACCCGTGGGCAAAGTGTGTGAAAACATTGAAAACTGAAATCATTGGTTTCTGTGCAGGCTGCCTTTCCGAAGGCAACGTTTTTGGATCTGTCCTGTAATAATCTAACGACCCTGACTGTAAGTAACAACTGTAAATAAGTAATTAAAAAAACAATAACTGGATTTTTTTTAATGATTTGTGCCGTTTTTTGTTACTTCAACAGCCTGAATTCTGTAGCTTGACTCACCTTATCAAAATTGACCTGAGCAAGAACCAGCTCGTCTGCTTACCAGAAGAAATCGGACAACTCATTAATCTCCAGCACCTGGATTTATACAACAATAAACTGAAAAAGCTTCCCGTTGGCTTCTCACAACTCAAGGTGCGTTCAGGATGTCATGGCTGCAAACGTCTTCTGTAATATTAGATAATGCCGTTTGAGGTCTTATATTATACTCATCAGTATCATTTGGTAATGGAGCGAATTTGTTTGTTGTAGAGTCTGAAATGGCTGGATCTGAAGGATAACCCCTTGGAGTCGACTCTGGCCAAGGCTGCAGGCGATTGCTTGGATGAGAAGCAATGCAAACAGTGTGCATCCAGGGTGAGTAAAGTGCTCAGATGCGAAAATGTTAGAGATCAGTGTTTTACAGTATAAAATAAGCTTATATACCACATAGTCAATGTTTTGCAACAATTCCAAATGAACAAATTATTACTAATTTCTACTATATTCACAAATTACATGTTTTTTGTCTATGTCCAGGTTCTCCAGTACATGAAGGTACTGCAGGAAGAAGCAGAAAAGGAACGAGAACGGCGATTGTTAAAAGAGAGAGGTAGGGAGTCCAATACATCTATATATTTAAATTGTGCTGTCAAATCGATTAATCGCATCCAAAATAAAAGTTTGTGTTTACATAATATATGTGTGTGTACTGTGTATAATTATTATGTATATTTGATTACACACTCATTCATGTGTATATTTAAGAAATATTTGCATGTGTATATACTTTGTATATTTATATAATTTATATATATATATATAATTTAAAATATAAATATTTTATATATAAATATAACAAATTCTTAAATATATACATGTGTGTGTATTTATACATGCATAATAATTATACACAGTACACACACACATTATGTAAACACAAACATTTATTTTGGATGTCATTAATCGCGATTAATCGATTTGACAGCACTAATTTAAATGCATTTTGTAGTCTTTTTTTCTTCTTCTCAGTTTTATTATGTTCCTCCATTACAAATGATATTATGATCATTCCATAATGGTGAGCACACCATTAAAGTCGCCATGAAATCAAAATTGACTGTTCTTTTTTTTTATGGAATATTACAACATTTATTAAATTATTTAACCGTGCACATCATTATTTTTTTTAAATTCATGTGCTCTCATAATCTTTAATCAAAATAACTTGGTAACACTTGGTTTCATTAGTTAATATTAGTTAATGTATTACATAACATGAACTAACCATGAGTAATACATTTGTTAATCTTTGTTAACGTTAGTTAATAAAAATGCAGCTCTTCATGTTACTTCACAGTGCATTAACTAATGTTAACAAGATTTTAATAAAGTATTAGTAAATGTTGAAATTAACATTTTAACAAAGATAAATAAAGGCGAGACAACCTTCCACTCACATGAGATCACAGTAATAGAAAACCACAACCATCCAATCAATTCCCACTGGACAAAATTCAAGTCCCGCCCCCAGTGTCACTTTGATTTACATCACAATAGGGAAGAAAAGACTATCACAACTTTCATCTCATGGCGATTTTAATTTAGAAGTTTCGCTCCCTTCTTGCCTTGCGTAAATAGTTTACTATCTAAATATTTATTCCACATTTTACATCGTTCTTTTTTTATTCAAAACATTTTATTTATTAATGATGAAAATGTGCTATTCAGTTTATAATTATTTTTATTCCCTTACAGAACAAGAAATGAAAAAAGAAGCTAAGCAGAGGGAAAAGGAGGCCAGGGAAAGAGAAGCACAGAAAAAGAAAAAAGCTGAAGAAAAAGAGAGGAAGAGAAAGGAGTATCAAGCTCAAATGGCTGTTCTTGCTGCACAAGAACAACAGAAAAAGAAGAAAGAAGAGAAGAAAAAGAAAGCTGCTCAAAATCAAGGTACAATTTATCTTACATGACCTGAGACTTCATTACTTTACACCATATACTCACTACTTCAGGTTCATAAAATGTATGATCACAAAAAATATTTTAATCTACTACATTACTGTTCAAAAGTTTCGGTAAGATTTTTGAAACAAGTCTCGTTTGCTCACCAGGGCTGCTAAAAAATATAGTAAAACAGTAATATTGTGAAATATTATTACAATTACAATAAGTTCTATTAATATATGTTAAAATGTAAATTATTCCTTTGATGGAAAAGCTGAATTTTCAGCATCTTTACTCCAGTCTTCAGTGTCACATCAGATCCTTCAGAAATCATTATAATATGCTGATTTGGTGATCAGGAAATGTATTATCAATGTTGAAAACAGTTGCGGCTTAATATTTTGTGGAAACCATGATACATTTGTGAGAATTAATTATTTTAAATAGAAAAATAACTAAATAAAATATTATTTTAAATATATTTTTTTGTAACATAAATGTCTTTACTGTCAATACAATTTGAACAATATACTGTCAGTTTGAACAATAATACTAATTTCTTAGTATTAAAAAAAATCATACTAACCTCAAACATTTGAATGGTAGTGTATGTACAGAAATGTTAATATAATGTTTGTTTAATCCTTTGATTGTAAGCTCTACACTACCTTCACTACAGGTAAAAAGACAACGTCAGAGTCTGTGCCCAAAGTCAAGCGCTCCATCTGCTCCCTGTTCTTCTCTCTGCTCCTAAAACTTCTTCTCCTGCTAATTGTGGGAGTATCAAGCGTATTAGCAGTTTGCCAGTTGACTGAACTGAGGAAGGAGGCGTTCTGTGTTCCACTCAACGTTCATTTTGAGGAGACTGTGAGGTGGGCACAGGGTCTGGAGGTCGTGCAGCAGGTCCTTCAGAAAATGTCTGATCTCAGAACATAAGACCGTCTCTGATAATGATCCATCTTGCTGCGGATCTGAGCCTTTCAGGCAACGCAATGGGACCAAGTCACAGACCTGTCTGCAGAAATTCCTATGGAATTGTTTTTTTTTTCCATTACTGCATCTTTTTAAAAACTGTAATAATCCATGTTATAACTATGGACCAGTCTGTGAATGGGAAATCCTGCTTGTATGTCTTTAAACTGCCAAAACAGCAAAGGAATAAATGGAGTTAAGGACTTCAAGAAACAGTTGGTGAATAATGTGCAACCTTTTGAGTCTTATGTAATACTGTTTCACAACATCTTATAATAAAAGATTTGATCGATTTTGATTAGCGCACATGTTTGCTGCTCCTGTGCTACAGGTAGTAAAAGCTAAATCGAACCCAGTTTTTATCTAAAACAGACAAAATGTGCTAGCTTGCCAGGACATTAGAATAATTTTGGAATCAGCTTTTTAATGAAAACATATAATTGAGGTCACCAGCAGGTATAACCAGCATCATTATTTATTGTTAGCATTAATGGACCACAAACTTGTTTTCAAGACTGTATTTTTTGTTGCAAGGATGATAAATGCCATAAATTTACTACAACACAAATAACTGACATAAGACACTGTTTCATGAGTATCTTGTATATACTCACAAACTACAATAGTATTATAAGCAACAAAAATATAACAAATATAATTTATATCTATTTTTTCTACATCAATTATTTTTTAAAACAACATGCGGTATGCAAATAATATGCAGATTTAAAGGTTTAGATTTGAGTTTGTTTACAGTATGGTTTCTTGATTTCCATGCCATAAGAGGTTAAAATCACAATACAATAATAACAATTACAATGATACAGTATTGAATGTCTGGTTGTGTTGACTTAAGTCATCACATGTAATTCTGAATTTGAACAAATTCAGAAATATTTTGCCACACATACAGTATAAGAATGCGATAAACATTAAAAGATGTCACCTACTAGTGGTACTTCAGCTTTCTTTGACACAATGAGTGATTAATATTTCATATTGAGATCCACCGTAGGGCTTTTTCTTTACATAGAGCCTTCTACAAATATTTAACCATATTTCTATTTCAAGGCTGATCATTCACAGAGATAATGGTGTGAATGTTGCCTGTCTACTGTCCCGGGCCTTCCCATACTCCCTCTGCAGCATGAAGTCCATGTTTCCAAACACATGCTTCTGTAAAGCCTCGTTCACAGTGACCCCAAGAGTGACCTCCTGAAAGACTTCACTGATGGAGAGCTGCAGAGAGAAAATAAATAAATAAATACATTAGAGAATTAGTTAAAGGGATAGTTCACCCCAAAATTAAAATTCGGTCATCATTTACTCACCCTCAAGTTGTTCTAAACATGTATGAATTTCTTCTGCTGAATACAATGGAAGATATTTGGAAGAATGTTTGAAACCAAGCAGATCTCGGCAGCCGTTGACTACCATAGTGTTTTTTTTCTGCTATGGTAGTCAATGGCTGCAGAGATCTGCTTGGTTTTAAACATTCTTCCAAATATCTTCCTCTGTGTTCAGCAGAACAAAGAAATGTATACAGGTTTGGAACAACTTGAGCATGACTAAATGATGACAGAATTTTTATTTTTGGGTGAACTATCCCTTTAAGGTACAAAAATGTGAATGTGACGAGATCTGGAGCAAAAATTGATGCACCTCTTGATGGAAATAACATCACAGCATTTATTTTCATCAAGAGGTGCATTAATTTTTGGTCAAGATCATGTATTGACAATGCAAGAGTCAAGCACTCTGTAAAGTCTCCTTCAGCACATCCCAAAGACTTTCAATGAATTTAAGGTCTGGACTCAAAGGTGCCAATTCATGTGTGAAAATGATTTTTCATGCTCCCTCCCAACCATTCTTTCACAGTTTGATCCTGATGCATCTTGACATTGTCATCCTGGAATATGGCCATAATGTGTCTTCCTACATGGTTGTTTAAGAAATGAAAAGCTACACACTCCATCAACTAGGGTTGGAAGAACTGTTGCCAAACATATAACATGCTAGAAACAAAAATCACTGCAATAATGATCCAATCATTGACTCTTAAGCATTTACCTATTTAAATCCAAACAGCGACTTTTTATATATGTGTATGTGTGTGTAAGAGAGAAAAAAGAAATTCACATTTTCAGTTGGGAGTTAAAACAATTCCTAAATGAAGTCTATTCATTCTCACCTCTCGGAAGTGGAATTTCTTGAACATGGCAATGCTTATTTTGTTATCCAAACCAATCTTGACTTCAAACTTTCGAATTCCAAGTTTATGGATACCTGTTAGGTAAATCACCAAAAAACACAGTAGTTACGACAACTACTACTAATAATAATAGATTTTCATCAGCTTCATCTTACCATAGCACATCATCATGCGTGTTACTTCTTTGCCAAGTCCCTTTCCTCTGTAGCAGGGCACTAAAAACGACTTAAATGTTACTGACAGAACACAGTCAATCTGAATGTATTAAAATCACTGCAACCTATATTACCTGCAATCATAATCTCCAGTTCAGCGAGGGAAGGATCGCTGGGGTCAGTGAGGAAAATGTTGACATCTCCCACCATGCACTCTTGCTCCGGTATACTCGGATCAGCCCATTTCTGCTTATCCAAGATGATGAAGGTGCACTCTGTGAGAGAAAAAAAATCGCATTTGAATGAAAACGGAAACAGATCAGGGGTAATACTGGCCATGTACTTTGAATGTCAACAGGACACTAACGGGGAAAATGTGCATGTGTAAGGTGGAAGCTCACTGTCATCATCTTCTCTCCAGCTACTTTGCATGTCATATTCCTGCTCCAGTGTCAGAGGCTCTGATGCGGTCAGCTTCTGCAGTTCAGGAGAGCACATCCATTGATGATACCTGAAAATACGGGTAAGATTAGGTTAGAATGAACTGAGACACGAGATAACATCCTGGGTCCACTCATTATTACCTGGGAACATGGTCTGCATTGTAAGGTACCAATACAACCTTCTCCCCCTCCAGTAATGTATCTTCATTTATCCTCATTATAAGCAGCCTGTAACATAAAGTGTTTTAAGGCACATAACTTAGTATTCTATATAGCAGTTTAGCATTTTTGTCACCGTCATACCTCAGATTCAAACTCGAATACAGAATGGTCGCTTAAATAATGTCCATCTGTTTAATTTACGTACATATTCAACGAGCCATAATAGACTAAAAAGATCGTATCACAATCTTACGAGTTTCAATGAAGTCAACTCACATAAACAGCGGCGCATATGAACTACGTCATCAGCATGCGTAGAAACTGTTGAGCATGTTTATTCTGAAACACGAGAGGGCGCAAGATCACAGCTTTTCGTCTGAGAGTTACGCGCAATGTGTAATTAAATAAATATATGTTATAATTCATTTTTAGTTTTAAATATTTTTTGGGAGAATCATTAATGGAAACTATGATAGCCTTAACAATGCCCTCCCTCCCTCAATGTAACTACATAGTGTTCCCCACAAAGTAGGCTATACATAAAAGTCAATGGACAAATTATTCATGTGCACAGAAATTGTAATAATTTTAAACGTTTTGTTTCTGTGTCCTCAATATCACTTTTTCATCTTTGTGAATATTCCTTTAAACTAACAAAATGCAGTTCCTAACCACATTATTATCCATAAAGTGACATCATTTTGGAGGGAAAACAGTAGCACTAGTAAATATAATTTAATGCATTTTGTTCTGTTTTGTGCTTTACGTTGGTTTGTCTAACATCTCATCCTGAGAAAATCACAGAAATAGGATGATATCAGAATTTCAAACGATTTTTAAAGATGTATCCCCCAGTCAACAAACATGGGAAATAAATACGTTTTATTTTGACACAGGAACATTCAGTGAACAAATGTGATTAGTGCAATATTTATTCATGTTGTTCAAATGACAGATGTATATCTGTATGTCCTACAGTTCCAGCTTATCATACATGCTCTCTGGACTCTCTTATGAGAGTTTTTTTGACCAAATTGTGTAGCTCTACACAAAAATGTAAATTCTGTCATTGTTCTCTCTCCCTGGTGTTGCTCTCATGCTTTTTGTTCTTCCATGAAACACGAGTTATTATTTTGATGCCATTTTTTTTTTAAGTGTGCTATTTTCTATATTGTCTGAAGTTGATTGTTGAAGATGATTGTTTTTAGATCTCATATTCAGATGTAACATATGAGACCCAATTAAGTTTGTTTCTTCTTCTATGATGTGGTGCAAACAGCACTTCTGATTATTGTAAACTGAAGAAGTTTTTTTTTTTTACCATATTATAGACATCATTTGTTTTTGCGTGTAGCAAGCTATGACTTTGTATGGTATATAATATATTGTATGTGGCACTTTTATGGCAGCTCAAAAAAAATCCCATTGTAATGGACTGGTGGTAGGTGTCAAAGTCTTGTGGTGTTCAGATTAGATGTAATCAGACTTGACATATTTACCCTCGTCCTGTTCACAGAATGATTTATTCTGCTTATTTATCATTTTTCCATTGCGGCCTTTTTATGGTACTCAAATAAGGCACCAAGGCAGTGTTGGAGGCTAACTTCATTTTGAAAAGGGCAGTTTGTCATGTATCCGAGTGAGCAGGGCAGGTCTGTTCTTAAAGTGACCAGCTCATCATATGTTTTTCCCTTCACCCCTGTCTTAAGTGACACTCTTTATGGACAAATGGCTTGTTCGCCACTGTGTTTCTGTCATCGCCCTCATGCCAGTCATCCACGGCGTGACGGTGACAAGCCATCACTCAGTGCTAATGAAAGGGATTCATTCAGCTCGCTCACTAGGAAAGCATCTATCTTTCCTCTTCTCTAAAATTAGTCTAATAGAGTCCCCTCAGTCTGCCTTCCTCTGCGGTAATGAATTAAGTGACAGTGAAGAGGCCATAAGTATGTGGGGTCCTGCGGGAGCCGCCTGTGAGATAGACGCTCAAGCGGACAAGGCGGTCTCTCTCTCATCGTTCTCCATACTGTTGATGTGCCTGTAGATACAAATAAACACAGAGCAAGTTGACAGGTAGACAGACGGGTTTAGTAGGGGAAGCTATAGGAAAGATTTATTTTATTGACATACTTTTTTCCTCAAAAAACTAGCATGAGGAGATTGTTTTTGTAATTATTATTTCCCAACTTAATGATCCTTCCTGATATGCCCTGTTACCCTGCAGGAAATACACAGGAGAAATCAACAGAATATTTAAATGGAGAGTCATGATTGATGACTGTCCTCTCTTGTAATTTCAGAAATGTGCTGACGGTGTGTCATTTATTGTGACGGCTTTATAAGTAATATTACATGGAGCATCTGTGATAGGCAATCTTATGTCTAACAGCAGGCAAAAGATGTCACATTCCCACAGACTCTATCATTACCTGCTAAGTAGGGTGTCACGTCAACTAAAAATGGGGTGAAACATGCATACAGGAGGTTTTATTATATTGTTGTCACATAGAAACCAGTATTGGGAGTACAGGGCCAGCTGTCATACATGAAAGGGCCATATCTTAGTAAAAGTCTGTTTTCTAGCAATGTTATTGTATATTGGTTTCAAGCACCTTATTCAAACCCCTCTTAAATTAGGGACTATTAAAATTGCAATACATTTCTGATATAATGAACACAATCAGACCCATGTTACACTAATTCAGTCCCCTTTAAAACTCATGGCGGCAGTTATTCAGCATATTCTTTGATTTGTAGCAGCGCAGCACCAGCGTCAAAAGCAGAGGACAACGTTTGGGCATTTATTTATTTATTTATTTCACAAAATTCCTTTCAATGAAATGGCATGAGACTTTGTGACTTTTACTCTTGCGATCATACTTCAGTGCAATAAAATTGCTAAAATTTGTTATAATATTCATTTTATAATAAGAACTAAGAAAAGATATATAAAAGGGAGTGGAAATGGCAAATGAGCTAATGAGTGGTCCTCTGCAGCCATACTGGTTATAGTGGTAATTTCATGTTAAAAGTTTGTTTGTTTTCCACCAGGTGACAGAAATCCTCCACTAAATGCACGGCCCATTTTCCATGTTATTTCCATGAATGAAAATGAGAAATATAGATAAAATTAAAATAAAATAATAGTGTTTAAATTACATTAAATGTTTTAAAAAAAATGTTTTATCTACATATTGCCAATCTAGACAATTAAAGTAATATAAAGTTTGTCTATATTCTTAATAAATATTAGCTGGTTATTTAACATTTTTAGAATTTAATTTAATATTCAGGGATTGACTTGATAGGTATTGTAGAAATCCAACAGTGATTCTAAATGACACTTTTTAGTTAACTTTACTTAATGTCTTAACTTAATTGTAAAAATCTAATCTGTACTATTCGTATACTATTCCATGTTTACTCAGAAAACCCAAGTTAAGATTAATTGATTGGTTTGAGTGCCATTTTGTCAAGCAAAAAACACCCTCACCATTATGGTGATCAGTGTTCACTGGTTGGGAACTTGAAACATTCCAACTCTGTTCCTATTGATGCAGCAATGCAACAAGAAATCACAACTATTCGGTTTCAAAGGAAGAGAAGTAACAAATAGGTTGCTTTTCAAAAGTTGACATTGCTTCTGACTTAATAACTAACTAGAATGAATGATTTAGTCAGAAATTAGGGTCACCTTTTAAAATTAACCTATGTAATATTTCCCTTTATGTCGTATAATGATTGTTTACAATTTTAGTGCTAACACCTACGTCATAAACACCTGTGAAACTTTTAATTGGGTTGATATAATCCCTCAGTATTTGTAACAATACCTTGAAGTTGACCACGATTGAGTCACACACAGACTTCAACATTCAGCATGCAAAACACAACAATGGTAACAACAATGGTAGCAATACTAAGTCAAGAGTACATCTAAAGTAAAAGATCAAGTACTCTCTACAGTTCTCTTGTGTAAGTGAACTATACTAACTAAGCATTTGTTAGCACAACATACTATTCCTATTTCACTTTACTTGTTTTTTTTTAAGGCAATCGGTTTGCATGCTTTTTTTAGATTATACAGTGTACTGTATTGTTCATGCCTACCTTGTACACAAACAATATATACTTTTTTTTTTTTTTTTATTATACCCTCATTGGGGGCTGAGACCCCCTAATATTGAAATCTTAGAATCGCCCCTGAACACAATCGCATACATTCCGGCAAGAGTTGACTATTTATTTAAGATACACTGTTCAAATGTTTGAAATAATTTTTTATGTTTTTGAAAGAAGTCTCTTATTCTCACTACGGCTGCATTTATTTGATCGAAAGAAAGAAAAAAACACTAATATTGTGAAATATTACGATTTAAAATAATTGCTTTCCAGCCTTCAGTCACATAATCCTTCAGAAATAATTTTAATATGCTGATTTGGTGCCCAAGAAACATTATAAATGACATCATTATAACATTAGAAATGTCTTTACCGTCACTCTTGATCAAATGATTAAATCTTTGCTCAATAAAATTATTAGCAATTTCTTTTTAAAAAATCTTACTGATCGCAAACTTTTAAACAGTGTAGATTTTAACCAAAACCATATTTGCAGAAGAAGGGTATTTTTAATGAAACATTTCATGTTTACACAATTTGATATGTGACACATTGTTTTTATATTCTCTCTTAATTGGTTTTCTATTTAATTTTAGCTGACAAACCAACAAAAGTAACACCTTCTGTTGTGACAACTTACCCCACACTGTGCTCCATAGTGTTACAAATGTCAATGTGTTTTCAGTGTTTTTTCATAGGTAAAATGTTCAATAACTTTTTTTCTGTATAGTCAAAACTTTAAGGTACATCCCTGTCCATAAATTGAATTTCAGAAGTAATGCTACCCTAAGAAATATGAATTAAAAAGTCCGACAACTAGCCTCAGAGAACTTCAAGACACTTCTTAACCATATAAGAAAATAATACCTACAGTGAATAATACGACAATTACTATTTATCACATCTATTCTTCATAAGCCTCGTTGCTGGGACACTGCCGTATGCAAAATCTTGACTTGAAATATCCCTTCAGTTTATTCCATCAGGAGATGAATGCAAATGTTAACATTCTCAGACTCTGATGTGAATTGTAATTTTCTCATTTCTTGTTGTTCCTATTTGCATCATGCAAAAAATGCAGTACTCATTCTTTGCCCTGAAACCATATAAAGGATTAAATGTAAGGTAAATTGGTGTGAAATGTGGTCCGCTACCTTTTGGAAGTTATTATGTTTATGAAAAGCTGCTGTTGTAATTTCAGTATTTTTTTCTGCAATTCTGATGCATAAATTCAACACATCCTGCTTTAGCATGGTTGAGTTTCAGACGTGGACCACTGTTCCATTGGCTGCTTTGAACTTTGTATGTCTAAATCCTGTCCCAAGGTGGAAGCAAAACCATTGCAAGGACTAGAGACAGTTCAGCGCTTTTGTGACATCTATCACTTCTACAAAAGCAACCCACTCCATTCTTTGTGGGAAATACTCTATGACAGTCACAATCCAGAACATGCAAAAAACTACAGCAAGAAATCAGGCATGATTTACAAGTGAAATATAATGCTTTTACTATTAATTGATTTCCCTCCTGATATGTTCAGCAGCAGAATATGATGCACGCTCTTGGCTTTGTTTTTAATTCAGTTCAGAGTGTTAAAATACAAGACATGGGGCTTGACTTGTTAGTTCAAACAGACAGTATTCACTTTTGCTCTGCATTTGTCCTTGATATATGAAGGTACTTGTTTAAATATTAATTACTAAGCATTGACGTTTGATTGCATGGCCACTTTAATTGAAGAATCTCTGTGTCAGTTTTACTATAGGAGTATCTGTCATTCTTTAAACTCTGCTGATCCACCTCCACAAGTTTATGCTCTGATATTTTTCACATCGTCATTTATGTGATCTCTAATGAGATACATATGGGAAATACTCTATGACAGCCACATTCCAGAACTGAGTGCTGGAGCTTCATGCACTATAGCAAAACTACAGCAAGAAATCAGGCATGATTTACAAGTGAAATATAATGCTTCTACTATTAATTGATTTCTCTCCTGATATTTTCCCTTATTATGTTTTGTATGTTATACCACAACATTCATTTAAAAGCCAAATGAAACTGTGAAATATTTAATTCTTTTTTTCCACTGTTGATACAAATGCAAATGAATCCATTAAAGTTTAATAGCCTAAAACTATTGCGAACCTTCTCAGAAAACAACTGAGCATAATTACACTTGTGTTTTATTATTGCATATCTGATGTTTGCCGCAATAATTTCCATAACTCCGATGGCATGAGTTTGTTTTTTCCCTACATAAAATTAAGCTCAGCGCATTAGAGTACAAAATTTGTCATACGTGTTATACGTTTTCTAGGCTTTGAATGTTCCACAAAATATATTTGCATTTATTTAAATATGTTCCACATTCAACTGTTTGGTATCATAATTAAAATAACAGACAAAACTAAGTTTTGTTTTTTTGTGTAATTAAAAAAGCCATTAAGTCTTACATGTCTGTCATATTTTATGAACAGTGTAAATCCCTTAACTCTTTCCCCGCCAGTGTTTTTAAAAAAAGTTGCCAGCCACTGTCAGAGTTTTTGATCATTTTCACATAAATGTAATAGCCCATAGAATATTTTGTTGTATGAATATCTGAACATGCAATATATCAAAAGAAAGAGCAGACCCTCTATGGGTAAGCTGAAAAAGCTGAGAAAAATCACGTTATCAAAGACTACATCCAGATCAGATTCAGAGCGATGATCAAACACAGATGGAGTAGATCGAGTCCATCAACACCCCTAATGCTTGCACAGTCATATAGCTCGCCCTGGGTCAACATTTCATTCAGTAACATTAGGCAGTTTTGATTTATATGATGTTTAATGCATCTGCTTACATACGATCGCTTTTTTTTGCGTCTTCTTCGCCTGGGTTTCGATCAGGAGATTGTGTACTCATTCAGAAGACGCGTAACAGCGCCCCCTAGCATATAACAGTGAAAACCATCAATATGTATACGTATATCTATGGTGAAAACACGGAAAATTTTGGCGGGGTGTAACGAAAGGTCCACCGGAGGCAAGCTTTGCAAATGCAGTTTATTTAATCCAAAACATGAACAGAAATCCAATAATCCCAAGTGAGTAAACAGAAACAACGACTTGACCATGAACAGACTTGACTACAAAACTCCCCAACAGCAGGTTACATAAACTAACAAACAATACTCGACCAGGACCATGGCAAACATGAGGGTATTAATACACAAGGACTAGACGAGGGACACCTGGGAACACTGACGAGACAATGAACCAATGACATGACACCAGAACACAAGACAAAGGAGCACATGGCAGGATCACATGAGGGCAAGCGAATCACATGACAAAACGAGGAAGCTAGATCATGAAACGTGAGCATGGCAGTGAACAAAAACTAAGAACATGAAACATGAACAAAACCCCAAACACACTGTGACACGGGGAAGTGTTTTCTCACAAATAACGGAAAATTCCATGTTTGGCGGGGAAAGAGTTAATATACAGTATGCTATTATGAACTTAACTAAATTTCTGGGGAAGGTGCTCATTGGAAATAGATAATACAGTTGGAGATAAATTAAGAACACTTTAATCTTAATATATTAAACATGTCTACTGAACCTGATGTTACAACATCAGATGGTGGTTCAGGTTTATTTAATTTAATCAACTTTAAGAAGTACAGTACAAAAAGTTTTGAGCCATGGAATGCAATCACATGACTTTGAACCTATGTATGACCAAATATCAGCAGCAGAATATGATGCAAACTCTTGGCTTCTGTTTTTAATTCAGTTCAGAGTGTTAAAATACAAGACATGGGGCTTGACTTGTACAGACAGTATTCACTTTTGCTCTGCATTTGTCCTTGAGATATGAAGGTACTTGTTTAAATATTAATTACTGAGCATGACGTTTGATTGCATGGCCACTTTAATTGAAGTATCTCTGTGTCAGTTTTACTATACGAGTATCTGTCATTCTTTAAACTCTGCTGATCCACCTCCACAAGTTTATGCTCCGATATTTTTTATATCGTAATTTATGTTACCTCTAATGAGATACGTGTTTTAGCATGGCTGAGTATCCTGCATTTAGGAGATTTTTTTGAGGTATTATGGCATTGTGATGGCGTAGTGGGAATGCAGCAGGATGACGTGGCAGATGGTTTATTAGAGCTGATCTCAGCTGGAAGGCTTGAATTACTGAGGGGACAGTGACACTCTCACAGCCTGTTGCTAGACACACACGCACACACAAATCGTGCACACAACTTGGCCACTCACTGATCCCATAGAGCGTTTCTAGATCACACAGTGATCTCAATGACCACATATGCTGGACACATATTCATAACGCACAAATATGATAACCACTGTCCATTCACGAAAAGTTATGGAACATTTCTGAGTTTTTCTTGCAACGGTGAATATTAGCAGAATTATAGTTTAACACTTTTCATCTCCAAATTTTCACTATGTTTCACTATAGAGTTCAGCAGTTTGGGGTCAGGAAGATTTTTTTTTATGTTTTAAAGAAGTCTCTTATTCTCACAAGGCTGCATTTATTTGATCAAATATACAGTAAAACAGTAATATTGTGAAATATTATTACAATTGACAGTGATTTTTTAAAATATATTTTAAAATGTAATTTATTTCTGATGGCAAAGCTGAATTTTCAGTATCATTAGCCCAGTCTTCAATGTCACATGATCCTTCAGAAATCATTATAATATGCTGATTTGATGCTCAAGAAACATTTCAGTAAAACTTTAGTATGAGGAACACATTTTCACTATTATCTACGACTTTTGCCTAAATAAACTCCTAATTTACTGCTTATTAATAATAAGTAAGGTAGTTTTTGTAGTGTTTAAGTTTAGGTATTGGGTAGGATTAAGGGATGAGAATAAGAAAAAGGTCATGCAGAATAAGGCATTAATATGTGCTTTATACTATAAGTACTAATAAACAGCCAATATCCTAGTAATATACATGTTAATAAGCAACTAGTTAATAACGAGAACTGAACCCTAAAATAAAGTGTTACCGACATTTCTTATTATCATCAATGTTGAAATGTTGTTGTACTGCTTAATATTTTTGTGGAACTCGTCATACATTTTTTCAGGATGCTTTTGAGAGTTCATATCTGATGTTTGTCACAATAATTTCCCATAACTTTTTTTCCCTACATAAAATTAATGCATTAGAGTACAAAATGTGTCTTTGGCTTTGACTGTTCCACAAAATATATTTGCATTTATTTAAATATGTTCCATATTAAACTGTTTGGCATCATAATTAAAATAACAGACAAAACATCAAAGTTGTATTTATTTTTATTTTTGGTGTAATTAAAAAAGCCATTAAGTCTTAAACTTCTGTCAGATTTTATTAACAGTATTAATCCCTTAACAGTATGCTATTATGAAGTTAATTCAATTTCTGGGAAAGGTGTTCATCAGAAATAGATAATACATTTGGAGATTAATTAGGAGCACTTTACAATATATTAACAATCTTAATATATTAAACATGTCTACTGAACCTGCTGTTACAACATCAGATGGTGGTTCAGGTTTAGAAGATATAATTTTATATATAATTTTATCAACTTTAAGAAGTACAGTACAAAAAGGTATGAGCCAAGGAGTGTATTATCATCAATGTTGAAATGTTGTTGTACTGCTTAATATTTGTGTGGAAATCGTCATACATTTTTTCAGGATGCTTTTGAGAGTTCAAAAGAACAGTTTTTATTTTAAATAGAAATCTTTTTATTATTTATTTCTTTACATTATAAATGTCACTTTAGATCAATTTAATGCATCTTTGCTGAATAAAAGTATTTTTTTTATATACTGGCCCAAATTTTTAAATGGTAATATAAGTATAAGTAAACCATTTGTAGATTGATTCCCCTGAAAAGTGTAAACATTGTGGCTCAGTTTGTTTGGCTTAACCAATGCCGTGCGATTGGGGTGGGACTATTTGCTTGTTCAACCAATGGCAGACGAGGGGAATGTTCTAAGGAAACCTGTTTGAATTATTATTTTTGCTGTTTCTTTAGTTAAACTATTGGCACAGAAATTAGACTCTTCAGCTTTAAGTCTATAACCATAAGGATTAGCCACTGATTGCGTTATACACTGGTCTCAAATGCCAACCACTTACAGTGAGTGTGACTGGGTGACCTCTGAGAGAAAGGACAGATGGTGGTGAGGGAGAGGGGTCTTAGTGATCACACTGTTCACCTAGGATCACCATATCAATGGTGGGCCATAGCCTCATTCAGGATGATATGGCAGGCGTAGTTTGTCTTTGGGTTGTCTGACGTGTCTTTTAGAGGACACATTCCACAAACACAGGTAATTAGAGGTAATAAAGACTCACACATCAGGGAGAAAAACATACTTGTGAAAATGGCCTCACGCTGCGTACAATATTGCAGTTCATGTGAAAAAGCTGTCTTTGTCACCAAGGGCAGGTGGAGCGGACAATCTGACCACAACTGTTCATTCATATATTCTTGCTGTAGGTTAATGCCACGTACGAACTAAAATGAGTTATATTCCACCTACACTTTCAAGGCATTCCAGTTAATCATACATCATATACCTGTGCAGTGAAAATACTTCATAGTTGGTTTTTATTTCAACATAACCCAGCTCCATCCTGGGCATGTTATTCACAGCCATTTTCACTGGCAGTGATATCAAATGACAATTCTCACTGCAGTCAGAGGTGACTGATTATTAAAATAATGATGAAGAAAACTGAATTAAAAGTTCTACTCAGAAAAATCAAGTAGAACAACAGAATTTTTTGTGACAAGTTGGACAGAAACATGTTTTTATAGTATAATGATGAAAACATTTTTACACTGTGGGGTTTTTAAGTTTCTTTCCTGTAATGATACGCCATTTCACGTACAAAGCCAAAAGCATATGATATTGACAGACTAAAGAAAAAACTTTTTGTGAACCGACTAAAATTGTGAATTATTCATGCGTGGTTCATCATAAGGGATTGTCAATAGAGGACTAATCTCTAACTGAGGCTTAGTTATGGGGAAATGAGGTCCATTTAATGAGATATGTAAAAGATAATTATGATTATGACCCCGAGATGCAGAATTCTCTGCATAATTGAAGATAAAATTGCAGGAGGAGACATTGTAGCCCAGAGGCTAGACAACAAAGGACCAATGAGGAGAAAAGCTTATTAGATGGGTGGTTACAGAACAGTGACTCTGCATTTTTCAGGGATTAAACTCCTCAAAGTTTCGTTTTTGTCACAGTTAATGCTGTTTAATTATTTAACAATTATGCTCAGTGGGTCATAGAGAAATACTTTATATATGTATAACTTAAGAAGAATGCAATAAAATGATGAAATGTCTATCTAAACATGACTTAAATACAACTTACCTTTTTTTTTTGCTTCTTCCTTCTTTCTTTTTTATTTGTTTGAGAGAATGCGCACAGTGGAGCATCAGTGGTTTTTGCATGCAAACTATTAAAATTCACATCAGATACATCAGATTCTGATTTACATTGAGGTTCCCTTTGTAAAGGATTTATAAATGTGTTTGTTAATGACTAATAACTCATTTACAAATGCATTATAGATCGTTGATAAGCAGTTATAATGGCATGAATAAAAAGGGTGACTTTAACGCAATACCTGCCAAATAGTGAGCCCTTTTTAACTCGCGTTATAAATGAACTAATAATGAACTGCACTTATAAAGCATTTATTTATCTTTGTTAATGTTAATTTCAACATTTACTAATACATTATTAAAATCTTGTTAACATTAGTTAATGCACTGTGAACTGTATTTTTAAATTTTAAATGTATTTTGAAAAAGCATTTGTGAATGAATTGTTCTTTCAAAGAAATATGTTTATGATTAAGAACCAGTAAATTGAACTTGAGAACTGAATCAGTTTTATCTGCTCATCTTTTTGTGAACTGGATCAATCAGTTCATTGTAATTAACTGAGTGTGAACAAGTTTTTCTTTTGAGTCAGATCTTTTCATTGAATCGGAATTCACATAAACTAGTCAAATGATCCGTTCATGAAACAGATCCGGTTCTTAATTTATCCTTATTTCTTGAGATATCCTTTTAAGTTCTATGGAAGAGAGACAATCACATATGTTTGAAACTGCATGGGGGTGAGATAGTAATGACAAATGTTTATACCGTTGAAATTCTGCAGCAGAGCGATGACATCTCAGATCATTACCTTGTTACAAGCACGCCAGGCTCCACCCTCTCCCAACCACAGCGCACTGCATCACCAGAATACTGATCACACACACCTGCACGTCCTCATCACCTGTAATCACCACCAGCACTTAAGCCCCATGCATTCACTCGTTCGCACATAGCACAGCTTATGCTTACCTCAAGGACTCCCCTGTGATACCTACCTGCATCCTCGTTCCTCCAAGTCTCCAGTGTTCTCCGTGTCCTGTCTCCGTGTCTCCTGTGTCTGCTGTTCCCTCTGTGTCTCCTCCGGTTGAGTTTCCAGCGCCATCTGCACACAAGAGTACAGTATAATCCAGTTATCTGCTACATTCATCTGCTAACATCTTCCTTTCACTTACCTGACCCGCTCATTCCTGGTTGTTCAATAAAAGACTCTGATCACTTACCGTCTGTTCTCCGTGTCAAGCCTGTTTGTAACATACCTAGTATCATGTATATTTAATTTAGCAAAGGCTGCAAAGCCGTCCCCTCGCTTCAAATATGGCAGGACTATCACTGCTGCCACTAAAGACTGCTTTGTAAATAAACTTCCTCATCAGTTTCATCTCCTCAGCATCCCAGATAGCCTAGAGGAACTCGATGTTGCAACAGAAACTATTGACTCTCTCTTTTACAGCACTTTAGACACAGTTGCTCCCCTGCGCTTAAAGAAGATTAAAGAAAATAGTCCAACACCATGGTACAACAAGCACACCTGGGCCCTTAAAACAGCAGCCAGAAAAATGGAGTGCAGCTGGAAGAAAACAAAACTGGAGGTTTTTCGTATTTCGTGGAAAGAGAGCATGATTGCATACAGAAAGGCTGTAAAAACTGCTAGATCTGCTTATTTCTCGACTCTCTTAGAAGAAAACAAACACAACCCTAGGTATTTATTTAATACAGTGGCTAAATTAACCAAAAATAAAGCTTCAACTTCTGATGTTTGTAAACAGCACAGCAGTAATGACTTCATGAACTTCTTTACGTGCAATATTGATAATATTAGGAAAAAAATTATAACCATGCAGCCGTCTACTACAGTATCACATCAGACAGTGCATTGTAGTGTCACTGAGGAACAATTGCACTCATTCACTGCCATAGGAGAAGAAGAATTGGCTAAACTTGGTTAAATCATCAAAATCAACAACATGTATGCTCGACCCTATACCGACTAAGCTACTAAAAGAGATGCTTCCAGAGGTCATAGATCTTCTTCTTAATATCATTAATTCATCTTTGTCATTAGGATATGTACCGAAAACCACTTATTAAAAAAAAGCAACTTGATCCTACAGAATTAGTCAATTACAGGCCAATCTCAAATCTACCCTTTCTGTCAAAAATACTAGAAAAGGCAGTGTCCTCACAATTATGCTCCTTTTTAGAAAGAAATAGTATTGCTGAGGATTTCCAGTCAGGATTTAGACTGTATCATAGTACTGAGACTGCTCTCATCAGAGTTACAAATTGTTTACTCTTATCATCCGATCGTGGTTGTATCTCTCTATTAGTGTTACTCGATCTTAGCACTGCATTCGATACTATTGACCACAACATTCTTTTGAATAGACTCAAAAATTATGTTGGCATTAGTGGAATTGCATTGGCATGGTTTAAATCATACTTATCTGACTGTTATCAGTTTGTAGCAGTAAATGAAGAGATGTCACACCGATCACAAGTTCAGTATGGAGTACCGCAGGGCTCAGTGCTAGGATCATTGCTTTTCACCCTGTACATGCTACCACTGGGAGATATCATTAGGAAGCATGGCGTTAGTTTTCATTGTTATGCTGACGATACTCAGCTCTATATTTCTTCATGTCCTGACGAAACTTACCAATTCACAAGATTAACGAAATGCATAGCTGATATAAAAAATTGGATGACTAGTAATTTCCTGCAACTTAATTCAGAAAAAAAAAGAATTTTTAATCACTGGACAAAAGTTCACAAGTAGTAACCTAGAATACTGTCTAACACTTGATGGCTGCTCTGTCAAGTCCTCGTCGTCAGTTAGGAACCTGGGTGTGCTCTTTGATACCAATCTCTCATTTGAAAGCCACGTTTCTAGCATCTGTAAAACTGCATTCTACCATCTTAAAAATATATCTAAATTACGGCACATGCTTTCAATGCAAAATGCTGAACAGTTAGTTAATGCGTTCATGACCTCAAGGCTATATTATTGTAATGCTCTACTGGGTGGTTGCCCTGCTCGCTTAATAAATAAACTGCAGTTTATAAAATAGTTTAGCACCCCAGTACTTGAGCGAGCTCTTAACACATTGTACTCCATTACGTCTATTGCGGTCTCAAAATTCTGGCCAGTTGATAATAGGAACAGTCTTCCTAGCATTGTTCGGGAAGCAGACACACTCTGTCAGTTTAAATCTAGACTAAAAACACATCTCTTTACTATGGCATACACATAAAACATTTTTTAATTTATATTATTCAAATCAGTTAAATGATTGTTTTAGGCTGCATTAACTAGGTCAGCCGGAACCGGGAACAATTTCCATAACACCTGATGTACTCGTTACATCATAAGAAGAATGGCATCTACGCTAATGTTAGTCTCTCTGTTTATCCCGAGGTTTACTGCAGTCGGCCGGATCCGGGCCATATTCGGACCAGATGGTGGACCTGCGCCTGGACATGACCAACTCATACCTGAAATATCTGCAGAGAGCGTGTCAATTAAACTCCCTCCTGTAAATGCTGCATCGACACGACATCCTCATTAAACCTGTCTCCGGTGTGACGACTCCAATCTTTTGAATAATCCTACGAAATATCTATTGATCTAATATGACTTCTGACCTGTAATGTTGCCAGAATCATAATCATACACTATTTGTTCGTCGGCCAGAGGAGAACTGGCACCCCAACTGAGCCTGGTTTGTCCCAAGGTTTTTTTCTCCATTCTGGCCCTGAAGGAGTTTTGGTTCCTTGCCACCGTCGCCCTTGGCTTTTGGCTTGCTCAGTTGGGGATACTTAAATTTCAACTATATTACTGATCTGCCCGCATATGAGCTGGATGACATCACCGTTTTCACCAGAGCGCATTATTTTCCTGTTTTAACACTGTGAAGCTGCTTTGAAACAATTGCCATTGTAAAAAGCGCTATATAAATAAAGGTGACTTGACTTGACTTGACATAATTTTAATTTTTGCACTGTATAATCCAACAGTTGTTCTTACTAAGACTTTTTAGTTAACTTTACTTAATGTCCAATCATTTGTTGAACTTACTTAAAAACAATTTAGTAATTTGAACTATTTGCATGCTATACCTTCGTTACTCAGAAAACCCAAATAAACATTACTTGACTGGTTTGAGTACCATTTTGCCAAAGCAAAAAAAAAGGCGGGGCAAAAGGTTTTTGAGGTGGGACAATTCTTCATTTTCACTAATTTCCTCCACTTCTGCAGTCATCGTTCTCCTTAGTTGCATTCACTCATTTTCCAGTCATCTTGAATGTTATTGACAATACAACAAAAAAATTTGGGAGAACGTCACATAAGTAAACTTCATAAATTCATGTTGATTTCCTAAAATTTCTCACCATTATGGTGATCAGTGTTCCCTTTGGTTAGCCACTTGGAACTTCATTTATATTGTAAATCTCTTCCTATAGATGCAGCGATGCATTCTGGGAGTACACTTCCTCAGATCACATTGACAAAATAGAATTGACAAAACTTAAATGGTTTAAGTAAGAACAACTTAATGCAATTAAGCTTACTTAATTGAGTGTTCAGTACATTCAATGCTAGTTGAACTACTAAAAATACGTTCACTTTACTTGAAGAAAATGTGGAAACCGATTGCACATAGTTTTCGCCATAGCCAAAAATGACAGATTAAAACTATGTTGAGAATAATAGTATTTAAGATGTTTGCGGAACATAATATAACACTGTTAGTTAAATGGAATTACTCAAGTTATCTTATTATTAAATCTTAAGTAAGATTAGTAAATATTCTATAGTATATGAACTAGAATTAGCATTAAACTAACTTGATGTTTATTACTTAATTTACTTGGGAGGTGTTAGCTTTCTTTACTTTTAGCTGATTATTAAATTAACTTCAGTTTTCCCTTTAAGTTTGCTTTACAAAAATAAGGCAAACAGTTTCCAAACTTTTTTTTAAGTAAACTGAACTTGTTAAAATTTACAGTGTGGTCTATCCCTTTAATCAAACCAATTTTCCCATGTGAGATGAAAGAATGTTGTAAGTCCTTTTCCTGTTTCTGCCAGGAAGCTGAGCAGTACTGACAGAACTGACAGTCCATGTCTTGGACAACAATTACCTACAACCTGACATGGACCAGCTTCTGAATATGAGGTGCAACCTTTTCTCCTGATGAGTGCCATCTGATGGACATCAAAGGGGAAGAAGGGGACAGTGCATGCAGGCCATTTACGGTCACAGGATGTAAGGCTGATGCTTTTTGACAATGCCAATCCCTTTTGTTCCTCATTTGATGGACTGACTGAATAATTTATTTATGCAGCATATATAGGTGTGAGTGTGTTCCTAAAGCTACACTCTTAAAAATTGGCATTGATGGTTCCATGAAAAACCTTTAACATCCATGGAACTTTTCCATTCCACAAAAGATTCTTATAGTGGAAAAAGGTTGTTTAGATTTTTAAAATGGGTTCTTTTAAGAACTGTTTTCTGAAAGGCTCTTTAGGGAACCAAAATGGTTCTTCATTGCACTGTTGCGGAAAACCCCTTTTCGATTTTTTATGATTGCAGTGCGCTGCCTGTCAAAAGGGCATATTAAGGCATTGTTGTTGTTAAAGCATCATGATGAAACTAACACTAAATTGCCAAAAGTTTTGGGACACCTGCCTTTACATGCACATGAACTTTGATGACATCCCATTCTTAATCCATAGGGTTTAATATGGAGTTGGCCCACCCTTTGCAGCTATAACAGCTTCAACTCTTCTGGGAATGCCTTTGAGGTTTAGGAGTGTGTTTATGGGAATTTCTGACCATTCTTCTAGAAGTGCATTTGTGAGGTCAGGCACTGATGTTGGACGAGAAGGCCTGGCTCGCAGTCTCCGCTCTAATTCATCCCAAAGGTGTTCTATCGGGTTGAGGTCAGGACTCTGTGCAGGCCAGTCAAGTTCCTCCACACCAAATTCGCTCATCCATGTCTTTATGGACCTTGCTTTGTGCACTGGTGCGCAGTCATATTGGAACAGGAAGGGGCCACCCCCAAACAGTTCCCACAAAGTTGGGGGCATGAAATTGTCCAAAATGTCTTGGTATGTTTGTTGGGAAGTTCTTAGGTCTCTAAGCTGCACTCTCAAGGCAAGTGCCACACCTTCTCCTAAGACTGTTCATTTCCCTGTAAGCCCCAAGCTCCACCCACCCAATTTCACACCAATCAGGACTTTCTCACTGGCTTTATTAACTGCACCTGTGCCCAGAGCTTTATCCTTTCTGTTGCATGTGGCTGTACCATGCAGAGGACTGAGTTTTACTCAATCTTTCTATTTTCCTGCGTGTGCGTAACTGACCATGTAAGTGCCTTTTGTTTGATATTTGAAGGTTCCCTTTTGTATGATTTAAGTTTGGTATAAATGTTTATTTTCATGCTTATATTCCTTGCGTTGACATGTGCTCTAGTTATTTAAATGTGTATTTGATCCTAATTAATGTGACTAGATGGCCTAATGTATTACTTTATTGCCTGTAAACTAAATGTAATATTAGTAGTTACCTTTTACCTGATTTGGTGTTGTTGTGAAACTAAAGCTCTGTATTTTGTTCCTTTTGTAGGAACCACACGTGCACATACCTTCACATGTATACTCAATACCTGCTTGGGTGTATAATAAAAGACGTCTTTACCTGAGTTGATTAGACTGGACCTGTTCTTACTGACAGCCCCACTGGCTTCAAGCTAGCTACCTAATCATTCCTCCAAACTCCTTTTCAATGCTGAAGCATTAAGAGTTCCTTTCATTGGAACTAAGGGGCCAAGCCCAACCACTGGAAAAACAACCCCACACCATAATCCCCCCTCCACCAAACATTACACTTGGCACAATGCAGTCAGGCAAGTACTGTTCTCCTGGCAACCGCCAAACCCAGACTCGTTCATTGGATTGCCAGACAGAGAGCATCTCCACTGCTCTAGAGTCCGGTGATGGCGTGATTTACACCACTGCATCCGATGCTTTGCATTGCACTTGGTGATGTAAGGCTTGGCTGCAGCTGCTCGGCCATGGAAACCCATTCCATGAAGCTCTCTATGCACTGTTCTTGAGCTAATCTGAAGGCCAAATTAAGTTTGGAGGTCTATTGACTCTGCAGAAAGTTGGTGACTTCTGATTTTTACGTGGCCTACCACTTCGTGGCTGAGTTGCTGTTGTTACCAATTGCTTCCACTTCATTATAATACCACTAACAGTTGACTCTGGAATATTTAGTAGTGAAGAAATTTCACAAATGTACTTATTGCACAGGTGGCAATCTATCATGGTACCATGCTTGACCCATTCTTTCACAAATGTTTGTAGAAGCAGTCTGCATGCCTAGCCTAGGTGCTTGATTTTATACACCTGTGGCCATGGAAGTGATTGGAACACCTGAATTCAATGATTTGGAGGGGTGTCCCAATACTTTTGGCAATAAAGTGTATGTTTGAAACTTAAAATATGCGAATAAATCTAAGGCAGATAAAGTAAGAACATTTTTTATTATAAATATATTTTTATTTTATAGTATATAAGTTCTGTAAATCCTTGACAAAGGATTTTTTGAATTAACAATTAACATTTAAACAATTAAACAGCACAAAGCTTTCATAAATATTATTATAAAATAATATTTTATATTTTATATAATAATAATATTTTCATACAAATATTTTAGTGTAAATAAAAAATATATATATATTTCACACACTATATGTTTGTGCCATATGTTTTAATTCTTATTACCATATTTCTGTTATAACTTAGCAACATGCTAAAGACAAACAAGGAATCAAGTCTTCTGTACTCTTTACCGATTTTATGCACACAGTTGCTACCTATGTAAAGTGGTTACTTATGGTGTTCCATAGGAAGCTGTCTTAGAAGGCAGCTACCTATTTAAGCAGCTCACTAGTTTTTTGTGTCAGTTCTGAAAGAGAAGGACTCAGAGTGATTCAGAGTGTAAAACCTGTCTCATGATTTAATAATTCAGTAGATACTGCTCTGTATATCCTTACTTGACTGGATGAGATTATAGTCCCAACCATATCTGCCACTCTGCCAAGTGTTCAAGCACCATGACAGCCTCATAAACATGTTCATTAAAACCAGGTCAGAGGCAAATATAGTCATGAAGTTTAACGACTCTCATTTCTTCATTAATGGCGGCACGATTTTGAAACAGGGGGCCCTGGAAGCGGAAAAGGAATATTTTGCACTTGTGCATCAATTTCTGCTCTAATTAATTTAGCTTCTTAATTATGCTGGTTTGATTGTAATGTATTCAGTTGATTAATGATGCTAAAGGAAAGTTTCACTCTCATCTGGAGAGCAATTATCAGTGCACCCGAGCTCTATTGCACCTGTCAAGCTCTAAACTGAACTCTCTTATAGTCTTCTTCTGTCAGATTGCTTTTGGATACACTTTGGATTTTTTGATACACTATGATCTATTATTTTGCGGAAGATAGAGATGGGGTACAACTTTTGTTGTACAATTGTATGAAACCTAATTAAAGCAGGATGTAGACTATAAATATATTTAACTAATAATGATCAATAATGATCTAATAATGATCCACTCAGTTACCAGCAGTGAATGTTATCCTCTGTTGAGTCTTTATTTGTGATATGCTTTCACAGTCAATTTGAAACCCGGTAGAAATAAAAATCAAAGTAACTAAGTAGCCTTGTAATTTGTTATTAACAAATATCAATCTCCATATACTAATGGTCCTTTTGTCTACATGCTGAATTGAAGGTGGTTGTTTGTCTGGCCGGTTTACAGAAGTAGATGCTAAATGTATATGGGATGAAAGAGCAAACACAATGAAAGAGACTCGTCACCACTTTTTTTTTTTTCCAATATTTTTCTATTGTGTGCTGACACACTCGCTCTTCAAACACCCTTCTATTGAAAAATGTAATTATGTGACAGTACTTTCATGTTCCAAACCTGTATACAAAATTTTTTCACATATATTTTTTCTATACATTGACAGCCACAGGAGGTCAAATTCATAAAAGAAGAATAGTACGTTTAAAAATATATATATATATATATATATATTTTCCCCCAAACGAGGTCACATTAAAGCTGCAGTCCATAACTTTTTACGCTCTAGCGGTTAATAAACAGAACTGCATGTGTCTTGCGGAAGAACATTGCAGCCGGAGCTACTTCTCTCTGTTTATGTCTATGGCGAGTCATGCAGGGACAGTGCTCCTCCGCAGTGGTTCCTACCAGACCGGTCTGAAATAGTCCCTATATAAACACTTATTATAAGTGTACCATAATGATTCAGGGTAAGACAAAAACACAGTTTGGAAAATGGATTCATGTTGTACATTCTCATTATATAATTTTTGTAAATCTTGAACACAAAAAAAGTTACAGACAGCAACTTTAAATTCATCAAATGTGACAGTAAAGACTTTTACATTGATTCAAAAAAATCTTTTGAACTTTCTATTCATCAAAGATCCCTGAAAAAAATGAATTACAGTTTCCAGAAAAATATTAAGCAGCACGACTGTTTTCAACACTGATTGAAATATATTAATTGTTTTCTATAAAACAAATAAATTAAGCCTTGTTGAGCATAAGAGACGTATTTCAAAAACATAAAAAAAAACGTACCAAACCCAAACTTTTGAACGGTACTGCAAGTAGCCTAGTTCATATGACTTAATACGTATATTTACTTAATTTAAGTAAGGAATAACAGACGAAGGGCCTGGAGTCAATTATTCTGCTTACACTATAGTTACCACACCTCAAAACATTGTTTAGATGATGTATTTCAGACATTTGTCAGGTTTTTGTCCTTAAAACACTCTTGTGTGTAGGACTAATTTCTTATGCATCTGTTCCCAAGACTATTTTAGAGCTAGTAACAGAGGCTTGAGCCATTGATAGCAGACTATAGGGGCTGGTTCACACAGAATGCATTTTTGCTGTTAAAAACACGAGACGCAGGTCAATGGAAAGAAAAAAAGTGCAAGGTCTAAAAAGTCGAAATAATTTTTTTTTTTCACCTGAGCGCCATTTTTTGGAATGTTGTGTTATGCGCGAGATGCTGCAAAAGATGTGAGATGTGAACACAATGGTTAAAGACGTCCATCTAGTGTGTGTTACATTGAAAAACAATGTAAAAGTAGCGCAGTGGAATGGAAAAATGCGTTCTGTGTGAACAGCCCCTAATACAGTTATTAATGCAGTAAATAGAGCGTGTGTGTGAGAGAGAGAAAGATTAAGAGTGTGTGAATTACCTGAATCTGTGCGTCTCTTAACGGTATTTGGCAGCTGCGATTCTACTAATAGCAAAACTGTAAGTCTATCAGCTCCAAGAACAGCACCGTTATTACTTTGCTAGTGAGAAATGTCATGAAGCTTTTAAGTTGTTAAACGTCTCGGTTACTGATTTTACTCTTGTTCCCTGAAGGAGGGAACAGAGACATTACGTCGACAGACTGAGGTAGTGGGATCTCACTTGTAACCCAAAGGGTAGGAACTTGTACTGATATGCCCGGGCCTCGAAAGCAAACCGAACGGTCTGTGTCGAGGTAAAATCGAGACATGAAAGTATGTGTCCTTCAGGTCAATCGCTGCAAATCAATCTTGGGGGCGAAAGCACGTGAGGATGCACTTCTGCGTTAGCATCTTGAACGGGAGCTTGTGAAGGGCCTGATTGAAGACATGCAGATCCAAGATCGGCAGTAACCCACCACCTTTCTTGGGTATGATGAATTACTGGCTGTAAAACCCTGATCTCATCTCAGCTGGAGGGGTCAGCTCTATTGTCTTTCACCAGCAGGACCGCAATCTCCGCATGCAGGACAGAAGCATCCTTGTCTGCCACTGAGGTAACCAGGATGCTGCTGAACCGGGGGGGACGCCAGGCGAACTGAATCTCATAGCCAAGTCTGATCGACCAAATGAGCCAATGAGACGGGCTGGGAAGCCCTAGCCAGGCCCTCAGACATTGCAAGCGGCACCAGCGGAACTACAGACTCACCCGCGGAGGGGCAGCGAGGTGGACATTGTCTGGCTGAGGGCCCACACGGTGACTTTTATTGCCCTGAGCGCAAGCCTAGGATGGGAGACACGGGCGATTCCACCAGGTGGCAGCAGTTTGCGGGCATAAATGCACTGCAATTGCATGCTCCACCTGAGGAATCTCTGTGTAACCCTTGGCTGCCCCACCATCAAGGGTAGTGAGAAAGACCCGCAGCCTCACCAGGAAACTCCACAGTCTGTGATGTTTAAGAGAAGTGGGAGGCCCGTGGGGACTGGCCCAGCGGGAGAGCTCAGATCCCCCTGAGTATTAACTGAAGTGGTTCACTGCACTTAACCGTGCACGTTTGCTCTTTGTGCGACACACCTGATGAATGTGCCGTCTCACCAACATGGAGCGCTTCCTCTTCTTTGTCAGCTTACTCGAAGGCAGATTGGCAGAGCGCTGAAGATCAATCGTTTGGCTACGAAGAAAAAAGCTGAATGAGTGAGTGAGCTTATACAGGGAGTGCAGAATTATTAGGCAAGTTGTATTTTTGAGGATTAATTTTATTATTGAACAACAACCATGTTCTCAATGAACACAAAAAACTCATTAATATCAAAGCTGAATATTTTTGTATCAATATTTTAAGTAGTTTTTAGTTTTAGCTATTTTAGGGGGATATCTGTGTGTGCAGGTGACTATTACTGTGCATAATTATTAGGCAACTTAACAAAAAACAAATTTATACCCATTTCAATTATTTATTTTTACCAGTGAAACCAATATAACATCTCAACATTCACAAATATACATTTCTGACATTCAAAAACCAAACAAAAACAAATCAGTGACCAATATAGCCACCTTTCTTTGCAAGGACACTCAAAAGCCTGCCATCCATGGATTCTGTCAGTGTTTTGATCTGTTCACCATCAACATTGCGTGCAGCAGCAACCACAGCCTCCCAGACACTGTTCAGAGAGGTGTACTGTTTTCCCTCCTTGTAAATCGCACATTTGATGATGGACCACAGGTTCTCAATGGGGTTCAGATCAGGTGAACAAGGAGGCCATATCATTAGATTTTCTTCTTTTATACCCTTTCTTGCCAGCCACGCTGTGGAGTACTTGGACGCGTGTGATGGAGCATTGTCCTGCATGAAAATCATGTTTTTCTTGAAGGATGCAGACTTCTTCCTGTACCACTGCCTGAAGAAGGTGTCTTCCAGAAACTGGCAGTAGGACTGGGAGTTGAGCTTGACTCCATCCTCAACCCGAAAAGGCCCCACAAGCTCATCTTTGATGATACCAGCCCAAACCAGTACTCCACCTCCACCTTGCTGGCGTCTGAGTCGGACTGGAGCTCTCTGCCCTTTACCAATCCAGCCACGGGCCCATCCATCTGGCCCATCAAGACTCACTCTCATTTCATCAGTCCATAAAACCTTAGAAAAATCAGTCTTGAGATATTTCTTGGCCCAGTCTTGACGTTTCAGCTTGTGTGTCTTGTTCAGTGGTGGTCGACTTTCTGCCTTTCTTACCTTGGCCATGTCTCTGAGTATTGCACACCTTGTGCTTTTGGGCACTCCAGTGATGTTGCAGCTCTAAAATATGGCCAAACTGGTGGCAAGTGGCATCTTGGCAGCTGCACGCTTGACTTTTCTCAGTTCACGGGCAGTTATTTTGCGCCTTGGTTTTTCCACACGCTTCTTGCGACCCTGTTGACTATTTTGAATGAAACGCTTGATTGTTCGATGATCACGCTTCAGAAGCTTGGCTATTTTAAGACTGCTGCATCCCTCTGCAATATATCTCACTATTTTTGACTTTTCTGAGCCTGTCAAGTCCTTCTTTTGACCCATTTTGCCAAAGGAAAGGAAGTTGCCTAATAATTATGCACACCTGATATAGGGTGTTGATGTCATTAGACCACACCCCTTCTCATTACAGAGATGCACATCACCTAATATGCTTAATTGGTAGTAGGCTTTCCAGCCTATACAGCTTGGAGTAAGACAACATGCATAACGAGGATGATGTGGTCAAAATACTCATTTGCCTAATAATTCTGCACTCCCTGTATACCCGTATATATACAGGGAGTTGCTCTTACAAAACTCTTTGCAAATTCAAAAGACTTAATATAGAGGACAAGTCTGGACTATATTTATGTTAGTTTATAACAGTTGTTGTTATAAATAAATAATTACATTTTGTGTGAGTAGTGGGGGAAAAATAACATATGTATTTAGAATGACATGAGGGTAAACAAATAATGACAGAAATTTTATTTTTTGGTTTTTATTTTGTCATGTTGTTTCTCTAAAAATGACATCATGTCGGTGTTGCAACAGTGTGGTTTAAGAAACTGTGTTACGTGAATCATGTGCATGTATGCCTGATGGGCAGTGTGTAACTCTGCAGGCTCTCTCCTTCCGTGTGGTGTGCAGATGTAATCAGGGCGTCTCTCCGCAGGGGCGTGATGAGCTCATTAAGATGGATCAATCTGAGGAAGCAGCGCCTGCTGAACTGATAACGCCACATCCATATCTGATACCTGTTCCTGCCATCCTGGCTCCCCATCGACCAGACATCAGGGCACACTGACATCCAGAGCTTTTCAGCTTTACAGCTCCCCTGGAGGGATCGCTTTCATCTGAGCACTGATGTCTATGGAACAGCTCTTTGATCAGTGTTATTATTTAGTTGATTCGTCATTTTGATGTGTGGTTTACTATGTACCTCTCACACATGTTGGCAGTTTTCCTCAGGGTAAATAGTCCCTCTGAGGAAACTGCAAAGTTCGATCATAATATTCGAGATCAATGGTATCTGTTCGATCCATATTTTTAAGTGTCAACTCCATAGTTTGGTTTAAAATTGTAAGTGACACGAACAACAGCATATGTCAGACGCATGCAGAGACGCTATTCGTAAGTGAAAATATGTACTTGGTTTCAGAAGAAGGGAGAAAAAAAGAAATAATGTTAGCAGACGTATTAATTCCTCCACAGCTGTGGCTATTTTTGAGCCACATTTAAACGTTTCATCCTACACATTGTGACAGATCGATGGGAAAATAAATAAATAAATGGGATAGACATAGCCAACGAAACCTATCTGTGGGTATTGGTGTCTGTTGTGAGTTAATAGGATGTCAGTGAAGATTGATGGCCATGCCTTTGGGGGAAAAGAGGCTTGGAGCTGTGTGCATTTATGAAAATGGGCCGAAAGGACGAGAGGTGGCCATTATTCTAAAACGTCAGAGTGTTGGATATGATGTGGATGCTTGGAGGTTCATTTATTCATGCTAACTAAAGTTTGTTTGTATTTGCACTTTTGTAAGGTGGACGCTGGACTTGGGGGCAAAGAATACATTTTTATAACAAGTTTATTAAAAAATATGCAAATGTATAGCTCAAAATCCGAATTCAAATCGATTGGCAAAAGGGTACAAACAGGCAAGAAATCAGTGATATAACAGCCAAACCAAGAACAAGGCCCAAACTTAAATACTTTTTGTAGCTTCTTACCATAAAACAACAGTTAATAGTGACCACATTTGTCAGGCTCCAAAAATACCATTAAAGTAGTAGGCTAGATATCACTATAGTCCATTTCAAGGCTAAAGTATAAAAATATTTTCTTAAAAATCTTGGCCCTAAAATCATGTTCGGTAAATCTGGCAATGTTTTATTGCATTAATTGTTGTACGTATCATGGCAGTTTGGAAAATAAAATGCATTTGAAAATGACTTACCAACTACACTAAAGCCAGGGCCTGAAAGCCTTTACACTAAAGCCAAGGCCAGAAAGCCAAACTCTGAACACATCTTCCTTTTTTAAGAATGCCGTTCTTTGTTAGCAGGAAAGTAGCAGGGACTTAATGCGGAACCGTCGCAACTCTGCTGTCATTATGTTAAGCCCGCCCACCCACTCTATACACGATGTGATTGGCCTGACTAGAGTTTGGTTTTTCAAGCTTGCAAGCCAACAGAGTTGCTGGACGACCCTGGCTGCAAATGACATTTGCTGCCGCTAGGGTGCGTCTAGATTTCTAGGCTAATAGCATGCAAACAGTTCAGATGACTAAATAGTTTTAAGTAAGTTCAACAAATGATTGGACATTAAGTAAAGTTTACTAAAAAGTCTTAGTAATAATAATAATTTGTGACATTTATATAGCGCTTTTCTGGGTACTCAAAGCGCTTTACATATAGAAGGGGGAATCTCCTCAACCACCACCAATGTGCAGCATCCACCTGGATGATGCGACGGCAGCCATATTGCGCCAGAACGCTCACCACACACCAGCTTATTGGTGGAGAGGAGACCGAGTGATGAAGCCAATCAGTATATGGGGATGATTAGGAGGCCATGATGGACAGAGGCCAATGGTTAAATTTGGGATATTTAATGACCCCAGAGAGTCAGGACCTCGGTTTAACGTCTCATCCGAAGGATGGTGCTTGTTACAGTATAGTGTCCCCATCACTATACTGGGGCGTTAGGACCCACACAGACCACAGGGTGAGCACCCCCTGCTGGCCTCACTAACACCTCTTCCAGCAGCTACCTAGTTTTCCCAGGAGGTCTCCCATCCATGTACTAACCAGGCTCAATCCTGCTTAGCTTCAGTGGGAAACAGTCTTGGGCTACAGGGTGATATGGCTGCTTAGTAAGAACAACTGTTGGATTTTACAGTGTTGAAATATCGCTCACGAGTCCACTTTTATGGTGTTTTTGTCACCATGAACTGTCATTGCATTAAAATGAACTGCATACAAATTCTTCAACCACATATAACAGCATACGGGTTTGGAATGACATGAGGGTGAGTAAGTAATATTAATTTTTGGATGAATTATTCCTTTCCATTGTTCTACATTGCATCTGAAAGTTGTTTCTAAAACAGACTACATGTATCTGTGTGATCCATAGCGCAGTCTCAAATTTAACAGCATAAAATACATTTAATATTGACTTTGTTGGAAACAGGGGTGTTTGATTACTTTTAGTGATTCAAACAATCTCTATAGTGCTCTAAAGCGCTGAGACTGACTGGGCTGCAGAGTGTTGAATGTGACCCTTAGGTGAGGTGCAGCAGGAGTTTTTCTGCGTAAACCTGACATGTTATCTCCAGGGCTTCCACACCATCTCAGTTTTCTTAGATTAGCTTCTCTCCCAGGATCTGTCAACTATTGAGACCGAATCTAATTTTGCTCACACTAGTAGTGCAGTCTCTATCTCTTTCTTTCCTTCTGTATTTTTCTTTCTTCTTGTCCTCTACTGGTTTTGCTTAAGAAAAACCCACGGAGACTCTCTGTCGTTCTGAATCTCGCATCCATCAGTCAGCCGCTCGAGCGGAGTGTTGTGAGCGTGGGTATATGGATGAGATGAGTACTGTGTGTGTGTGTGTGTGTGTGTGTGTGTGTTGTTGTTGTTGATACCTCAGACTGCGGTCCCTGGGCAGTCTCTCACACACATCAGAAAAGGAGCCATCTGCTCTCTTCTGAGGATTTGCTTCAGGTCAAGCTCAAACCCGAATGTATGAGATGCCTCTGGAAAGCACAATGAACCCAGTTTAATTCCACTATAAAACAAACAGCTTTTGTCGCCGTGTGTGTTTCGATAGACGTCTGCTGTATCAGAAGCTCCAGAGAGGAGCGTTTTTGAAGATTGGAGGTTGTTAGGCACCTCTCAATACACAGATGCTTGTGTTTCATATATCTAACCTGGCTTTCACTCATTTAGTCAGTCAGTCCATCAGTCACATGTCTGACTTGATCTCCCATCCCAATCTCCCCTCATCCTTCAGCCTGACAGCCATGACAGCCAATCCCATTCTTGATTGGGCTGACACTCAAAAGGAAACAGACGAATGGAGACCATCACCCTCTCTAGGGCTGTGACATACTATCTGTAAATCAAGACACCCATTCCACCTTCAAAACCTGCTGGACAGACAGAGAGACACACATCCATAACAAAAAGTCAAAGCAACATCAAACGAAAGATTTACAGTCTCGCACAACTGCTTCCCCTGTCCCGGTGAAGACTATGTGCACTTAAACCTTCAAATGTGTGTGATGTTCACAAGAACAATCCTCTTCTTTATAAAAGTTATATAAGAAGAAACATATTTACCTCACAGACGCTCTGAAACTTTAAAATGAAACATTTTAGAAAGTAATTTTGTTTTTCTATTCCAAACTTTCTATTCAACTTTTATATTCTATATATTTTTATTTCATTTTTTATTTATTTATTATATTTCAATATTTATTTGTATTTAGCATTTCATTAAAATTATATAAATGTATATATATTTATTATAGTATAATTTTAATATATATTTTATTATAATTATGTACATAAGTGTCAATTATAGCGATATACTATACAACAAATAGTAATACAAAATAATAACATAATATAATGGATATTATATATAAATGTATTAATAATTTTTTTTATTATAATTATGTATATAGTTTATGTCAAATATTAACCTGGAAAGCAGACCCTTGTATCATGGATATCAAAAGTTTGGATACCCTAAGATATTCTGCTTTTGGGATTTTGATGAATGTGATTCTGGGCTGAAAATAGAAAATTGTTCAGTGTTGTGGCCAAAAGCCCCCCAAACTGGTCGACATCCAGCACGGTCAACATGACTGCGTGCAAAGATACCAGATGTCACCTTGCTGCCTCTGCTGTTAGCTGGAGAGTAGCGCAACGAAAAGTAAACTCTGTCTGTGTATTTGTTTGATGGCGTGACAATGATTTTGGCTGCTTTAATCACAAGGTAAAAAGCAGATGAAGGTTAAACGATCTGTATTATTACAAAGAGACCTTTGAACTGGAATATGCTGCTATCAATTCTGTCTTTAGCATCTGCTATGCATCTCTGTAGCATTTTAAATTGGATTTAAATTGCATTTGCTTATAATCATTTGTTGTTCTTATGATGTTAATGAACAACAGACCATTTTAGCCACTGATACAAGATTGATCGCAAGAAGAAAGAGCAAATCAATTATCAAATCAGCTTCAGAAACAGGCCAGAGTAGTGTCATAACACAGATTGTTAATGATGCACATCATCTGGGGCCCAGTAGTGAGTCAACAGCCGTAATTATGATCCCACTGTGAGCTTTGCTGTTGACTCTAAAAAGTGTTGAGATTTACTGTGATATTCCCTAGATGATGAAAGAAAGTCTAATTAAACACAGCAACTGGGGGGATTAAAGGTCCTATTAAAGGACCTCGATGGGTTTGCTACCTGTGGCACAGTGACTGAATATCAGCAGAACTAATGACAAGCTCAGAGTGAACATTGTGTTTGGGTTTAGTGGTTCATTCATGACCTTGTGCATCAGTTAAATAAAGGATGACATCATCCCTGTAAAAAAAAGCACCATATGTATGCATATGTTTACCATAAAAGTGCGATAATTGCATATCAGTCTGTATGTTTGGGTTTGGGTCTCCTGAGAAATAGTTTACAAGCAGGATGTGACCTTTAACCTCACATGTGTGAAGATCACAGACCTGGTACAAATATGAAGACAGATTATCTCTGGATTAATCCCTGATTAAATCATCAGGTCCAGCTGATACCTGTCGCTTGCCAGGTCAGTGGATTTCTAGTGTGGGCTGGGATGACTGCCTGAAGCCCTCACTGCTGCTTTCAGAACCCTCCAGAACAGATTTTTGAGAGGACATTACAATTAAAAGCAGCGATCGCTATACACATGGTCCAAACTGTCTGAGACCACTAGTGAAATACATACAGCATATTTCATTACAAATTAAATGATCAGCTTCACACACACACACACACACACACACACACACACACACACACATTATATACTATATATATTATCAGTGTTGGTGGAAAGTTACTTTGAAAAGTAATGCATTACAATATTGCGTTACTCCCTTAAAAGGTAAATAAATGCATTAAGAAAAGTAATGCATTACGTTACTTTTGTGTTATTTTTTCTCACTGGGCAGGTTATTTTATTAAAAGTTCTATTTTTGGGCAAATGTAAAGGCCCTTCCACATCAAGGGCCCTATTTTAACTATCTGAGCGCATGGTCTGAAACACATGTACTTTTGCTAGTTTAACGACGGAAAAAATGGTTGGCACGCCAGCCGCATGATCTAAAAGGGTTGTACCTAGTCTCTTAATGAGTCATGGGTGTGTTTTGGGCATAACGTGCAATATACCAATCAGAGTCTCATCTCCCATTCCCTTAAAAGCCAGTTGCGCTTGCACCATGGCGGATTCGCTATTTACAGGGTGCAATTTGCGAGCGGAAAGACTGAAAATTCTCCAGAGAGGAATCCTTTTATTTTTAATATTTAAAAATGTTTGTGTGCTCCTGCGCGTCCCTGTGTGTGTAACAAGCAAAGTGTACACGTGTTGTGCACCCGCCTATAGGCGCAAAAATACTGCGCTATTTACTTTAGACCAGGTTTTTGTTGGTCAATGGCGCAGTCGATTTCAGTTATATAGCAACGTGCCAACAATGCGCCTGAACACACCTCGTTTTCAGATCAGCATGCCCATGGGCAAACAAATAGGCACAAGTGCATTTGCTATCAGGACACTGACAGTTAAAGACCTGTGTATATAGTAGTATATATGACTTTTATGTTCTGAACATTCAACATATTCATAGACATGCATAACATCTGTTTCAACTGAAATAAATAATGAGCCAGTTTTGTCAAAGCACAGAATCTGCATTGTGTAGCTCTGTTATATTTGTGAGTTCACTTTGTCCATGTGTGACACAGTGAGAGTTGCTGTGATGGGAGGTGATGGGTACCTGAGTGCCAGCCTGTCAGCCTGAGCTGTGTGTGATTCAAACAAAAATATATCCTTAGTGTCTCTTAATCATCAGAGACAAAAGGAAACTCCTTTTGACAAATATGCCCTGTCACATCTTTCCCCCTAACAGAAGTGCAGCCTCCATTCAGGAGTTTGACGTAGATGCTGTAATACTGCGGACTGCCCTCTGGATGAAAGCATATTAGTGATGCTTGCAAGGTACCTCACTTACAATGCTTTTGGGAATATTTTTCTGATGTATGCCCATGAACTCATTTAAAAATGAATCTATGAATTCATTAAAAATGATAATAAGGCTCATTTAGAAATCGGTGAATTCACAGCTGCCAAAAGGAAGCCTGTAGGAAGATTTCAGTGAAATAAAATGCCCTGGAGGTTGCAATGACAAGTTGAGAAAAAATGACAAGTGGCATACGGCAAATCTTCAGGGCTCCCATGAGGTGGGGCTCTGCCCACAAATGATGATGTCATACACAAGTATTTATATCAGGTGTTTGTAATTTAGCCCTCTTTTGATTCTTTTAACTTTACAAATCACTGTCACATTTGGGTAATTTAATGCATCCTTGCTGAATAAAAATATAAATTTCTTTAAAAAATTGGTACAGGGGGCTTGTGTTTCTAGGTTTTTTTGTATTTTGCCTTTTTTGTAGAGATCATGACCCTGTTGTCTTGGTCTGGAGGTAACAAGAGCAATTCTAAGAGCAATGCATGTACTACTGCATCATGGATGAGTGAATTCGTTTTTATTTTGATCAGGGACTCACTCACGCTGAAGTGGCTCCATGTCTGTCAGTGACAGACCACTTCCAAATGTCCAAACTAGAGAAGCTGGCTATAATTGTCATAGACACGACTTGTGTGAAAAGTCAAGATTCATGATAAAACAATACAGAAAAATAATGCTTGGCCTCTTCGGGCTTCTAGAATGAAACTCAATACGAATGTGGCTTTTGTGCAGAATAAAATCGCTCTAGACATGCAAATTTAATCGTAATATAACATAGCATGGCTCATAATGCTGTAAGGAGGCCCATGCATAGTGTCAGGGGTGTTGCATACGGCAGTCGTAATGACCTTTGTTAACCAAACACACTTTCAACAAGATCATCACCCATCTTTGAACAATTGAAACCTCCATATGAACCTTTACTAATGTGTGTAAGAATCCATGAACATTCAATGACATTTGTCTTCATATCATGAGGTCTAAAGCATCATACAAGCAATCATGAGGCTGCGGTGGGGAGAAGTGATGCCTTTGCTTATAGGGGCGGATGAGCGATGTGTGAAATGGATTTTTGTGCTCTGCTGTGCTCCTTTCACACTCTGGGCTATCATAAGCTCTGCTAATTCAGCTGTATTGCCTCAGCCCACGTTAATTATAGACTCATTGACAACAGCTCTTCGGTGCAATCTACCCACCGCGCGGGCTTATTGAGGGTCGACTGAAATGAGATGGAGTTTTATGAAAGCCCCCAGAAACTGCAGCAATGGCCTAAAGCAATGCTGATGATAATTAGATCCTGTGGCAGAGCTGGAAAATGAAGTTAATGCTTTACTTGAACCCTGTAGTCATGAGACATGCCAAGGATGTCAACTTTCTCTTGTCACAACATCGTAATATAAATGTCTGCTACATGACAGAGCAGAGCATGACAGAGCAGCTTGTGGAATAATATGACTAGTGACAGGCCTTATAAATGCTTGTTTGCGTCACAAGTGGCATGGACATTTAAACAAAGGTAAACTAAGGCACACTGGAGTTTTACTAAGGTAGAAAGGAATACATTATTTCTGTTTTCTATTTCTGTAACAGGCAAATTCTGTTACATTTGCATGGCATGTTTTATCACCCTTTTCATTTTTCCACAACAGTAACAACATTTTCACTTATTATTAATTTATTGATATGTATGTTTTGCATAAACAACATGGGCAACATGTTGTAATCTAGGTAAAACTTATTAAACTTACATTTAAAAGTTACTTTAAATGTAAACTCTCCTTACCCTTCTTAAAATGTTTTAAAATTGTACTTTTAAAAAGGATTAGAATCATGTACACTCACATGAGATCACATAACCTGCTAAATATTGCTCATTTTGTCTTGGTAGGGCCCCTGTTATTAGATACTTTTGCTTGCGGATAAAAAAAAAATCATGGCTGACTGTGAAAAATAACTAATAACTAACTGTATATATCGTTCAAAAGTTCGGGAAGATTCAGTAAGATTCACCAATTCTTAAAAAAATAAATGTTTTGTCTGAGGATCAAAAACTTAATAAACAAAATACAACTTGATTAGTGTTCAGTGTTTACCGATGTCGAGATGTGTACATCAGTCAGGTTGATGGTATAGACTATTTGTCTCTCTATATTGTCTATTCATCATATTTTATTGTGTTTCACTCCATCTCTCCTCATTGTACCGGAACATTACATTCAGAGCAGAACTGAAAATCATTTATTCAATTTACTCACCATAAACAGTAACTTTGTAACCACAACATCTAGAAGGTATACTGTTGATCTGTAGTTTATAGTACCCATTGTGTGATTTGCTGGTGTTTGTGATGGTGAGATTTCCAGTTCGACTGTCGAGCAGGAGTCTGCCATTGAATCTCCCATCATCACAATCATGTAGATGGATATCTTTATTAATTATTTCACCAATGAGAGTCTTTTGAAACATCCACAATACATGATCCGTGTCCTGTATGTGTAAATTAGCTTGTAGTGTGATGCCATCTCTCTCCTTCACTGGCATCACTGTCTGTTTTATATCTGTCTCATAATAAAAATAGCAAAATCATACAAAACAGTTTTCACACACAGCTAACGGGGTCATACTGTAAAACTTTACAGGTAATAACTGTATTATACTGTATATTCATAAAACAGTAACATGCAGTATCTTTTACAGAATGTCTGTAAATATACAGCAGTTTTCTTTTTTTCAGTTTCATTTGCAATACAGACTTTCAGTTTTTTGAATATAAACTCATGTATATGCTTTGGTCTAGTAGAGAAGTAAGCAAGCCATTTCATTCACTCAGTCAGTTGTCTAAAAGCAGAATATAAGCTGTATGTTTTTTTTGGGTGCGAGAATCACATCAAAACACTGGGGAGTGTGAGCGAAATGTAGCACTCTGATACAATATAAAGTATCAATCATTTCATGTTGGCCTTTGGGATCAAAGTAAAGGTGTCCAATATTTGAGAGGCAATGTATTACACTTATCTTTTGGCATATTGATTCTTAGCTGGAAAGCCAAACTCATGTTTCCTGAGGTGTGCTTTGCTTCATTCCCATTTGTCTTCATCCATGTCAGGGGCTGACCAAATGAGAACATAGCAAGCAAACATATCTGCCATATCTGCTGATTTCTTTTCTTGCTAAAGGAATTTGCCTTAGTTTTCAAAAGTCTGTGACAAAATGAGGACTCGCAGATATAAACAGGCATGTTATGGCCTCAAAATCACTTAACAGAAGTTTTGTTGTTTATAGCCTTAAGTTTCTTAATCTTGCTTTGGTGGGCAGTAGTTGAATGTCCACAGAGAAGTTCCAGTCTGCTGTTTTAAAGTATTTTCTTCCAAGGATGAGGTGATCCAACAGCTCTGTGATTAAAGTCCTTGGTGTGTCCATCATGGTTGATGAGCAGCCTCTGGCTTATGAAGGACCATCCAGTGAGGTCTCTCTTTAATTAACTCAATGACCAGGACCAGAGGAGCAGCTATCCTCATCCTCATCCTTAATAAAATAACAGAGGAATGACAAAACAGCTGCATAGATAATTATGTTTTGACAATCAGCCCACATAGGGGTTATGAGCACAGAAGGGTCCTTCTGTGTAATATAGAGGTATTTGGTGAGGATTCTGAGATGTTTTGTCTTTCCTTCTCTTTCCGAAATGGGAAGATAGCGGCTAAGTGTCCCTTTGTGGTTGTTCTCTTTTTTTTTTAGCAAATAGCTTGATGTCTGAGGATGCTTCACTTTCTTCCTGGATTTAAGGTTGAGCTTGTCTAACCCTAGTGACATGCTTCTTTTGTCTGGTGGTAAACTTTAAAGATTTATGACTTCAAAACAAAGTCTTTGTCTTTTTTTTGCAGCTAAAACTATATAATGCATCTGCAATATACTGTAACATATTACCATATATCAATGTAGCCATATTAGAAACAGCATAAAATCAAAAACAGACATTTTCACGTTCCCTGGTTCCTATTGCAAACAATTGGCATTATTCCAAAGAAAAAATGTCTTAGTAATCCTTTATTTCTGCATCTGAAATGACTCACCAAGTCCTCTTTTTTAACTCTTCATACAAGAGTTCAATAAACAAGATGCTATTGAATAACTTACATATTACATATAATACTCCAAGTAACTTATCTACCCTTGGTCTACCAACAAATCTGGTTCCAAACTAATTCAAAGCAGAATCAACTATTGCATAGTAGTAATGTTCTTGAATGAATCAGCATCTTTTAATAAATTGGTTGAGTGAATGATTTAATGCATAATCCAGGAACTTTGCTGCCGTACCATGGGTGCAGCAGGCGCAATGATATTACGCAGCGCCTGAAAATAGTCCCCAGCATGCAAGCAGGTTGTCACGTTGGTTATGTTGACGGAAGTTAGCCTATTTTCAGGCGCTGCGAAATATCATCGCGCCGCTGAACCCATGGTACGGCAGCAAAGTTCCTGGATTATTACGCAGGAATGAGAGTATAGTCCCTAGCCATATCGGTCTAGAAAATTGCAACTTTTCATTTTCCGTCGGTCTTAGTACACGATGTAACTATACACATCACAACATATATAGGAAAATGTTGCCGTTATTTTGTCATTTATTGAGCAGTAGGCTAGCTGGAGCCGTTTACCTCCAGTCTTTGTGCTAAGCTAGGCTAGCGGTGGGTGCGTCAGACAGAGTTATGGCACGCACGGAGATAAAAATGGTATGTATGGACTTATCTAACTCTGGGGGATACGGTGAATAAGCTAAAGTCCCAAAAAGTCGGCGTGTTCCTTTAATGTAATCTCATCCTGTCTGCAAATCCAGTCTCTTGTTTACAAACGAATCCATGGTGAAATGAAGGAACAAACGCACAATGTCTTCCCCACGTGAGTTGGATCTCTTAATTAAAAATAAAGTTCATCCATGCATTCAAAATATTGGAATCCGAATGAAGCTTATGCGGTATGTTTATTGCTTATGTTTATTGCTTAGAAGTTCGATCCGGTTTAGCTCTATGTAGGCCTATTTCATCTCAGGCACGAGTCAGTGAGCATGGCTACAGAATCGTTGTTATTTTTCTGTTGGCGGTGTTTCACCACACGATGACGTCAAGATGTGGCATATTCTAATATCGATCATTTGCTGGCCCTGATATCAATAAAAGCTTTTCTTTGACTAACAAGGAAGTTTTCAGCTCTGAAATTTACAGGATATTCTTATATTTCCATGACCTTTTATATATCAAAAGTTGATTTCTCAATTCATGACCCCTTTAAGCAATTAAACTATTAAAATCAAATATAAATATTACATGAAAAACGTAAATGAAAATGTGAAATGTTGCTTTGGCAACTAACTGAAATAAAATAAGTTGAAGCTAAATAGAAGTATTAAAAAATGACACAACAAAATGAAAAATAAAAGATAATTCAAAATAATAATAAATACTATAAAAGTTTATTCTAAAATAGCACTGTTCTACACAGGATGGAATGTGGCAGCTGCATATCGGTATATGGGTCAAACGTGTCCTTCTCTGAAAGTGTGGCTGCTATATTCTCAGGACAGTATAGCAATACCTTAGTACCTTAGTAGGACCATGTACCTTAGTAGGACCACAGAGAGAATCTGAGCAATAAGACAGACTGCTTATTTCAAATCCCAGGGTTTTATGATTATCAGCATAAAATGCACTCCATTGTCAGCTGGTGGCTTAGGTCTGCAAGCGTGATATCGACCTGCACAGTGTGACTTTGGTGTGATGCTTAAACTTTTATCTTCTCTGCTTTTTTGGATGAGTTAAAGGCTCAATCTCACCTATGTGTGAGAGGAGAGGATGAGACACAGAGAAAGGAGTAGTCTGCTCTTTATCCCTCTCTCATCAGTGAGTATCTGTTCTTCAGTGCAGTACTTCACTTCTGTGGTGTTAAAACTGGCTTCATTCTAGACATGCACACTCAGTCTGTCTGTCTGTTTCTTATGCCAGACGTACAATATGTTTTGGCTGTCTGGACCTCTGCCCAATCAGTTTTCTACTGCTAGCTTTTTCATTTTTAACATTTTGGGGAAAATGAGCAATGCACTGGGACATTTGGTGCTGCTAAAATCCATGAATCCCAGAATAACATTCCTTGTTGTCCATCTGCCCTGAAGGTGACCCTGTCTGCATATACTGTACATAGTGGCCCACGGGGCAAATCCGGCCTGTTAATGATTGTTTTACAGCCCTCCGACTGACAAAATCGACACAATGTCTGATACACTGAGTACCAATGTACTCTGTGGTCTTTAATTAACATATTGATTCTCAACTGGTTCTGCTTTAAGACCCAGATTTTATATTGGACATGAATTTACAACCCAATGCTGCACCAGATTTGTGTATCATACAAAAGTACATTTATATTTTAGTAAAAAAGTACAGTTTATGAAAACCTATTTGTTACTTGAGGCTATGAAGTCATGATTGCTGTGGTATCTGGCACCAAGATGTTAGCAGCAGATCCTTTAAGTCCTGTAAGTTGCAAGGTGGGGCCTCCATGGATCGGACTTTGTTGATTGGATTGAAAATTTGGAGGCCAAATCAACACCTAAAACTCTTTTACCCCTTTTCCACCAAGGCAGTGCTGGTGCTGGTTCGGAGCCAGAGCCTAGTTTCAAATCAGTTCTTTGTCTTTCCACACAAAAAGCACCAGCTCTGAACCAGGAAAAGTGGTTCTTAAGTAGCACCAAATCATTGCTGGTCTAGAAGTAAGAACCGCTTGCATCAGCGGCTGGGGGCGGGTTACCATGACCAACAAGACGAACAGAAACTTGTGACCGCCATTTTTGAATTAGCAGCTAATCGAGCTAATAGCTGCTCGATTGTAATCTCCGTCTATACAAATTACGGCGAGCTGCACGAATGCGTTGTATTTTTTGATGCCGATGTAGGGTCGTAAAGCCATGTGCATCAATAGTAACGCAACGTTTGCCATTGTTGATGGAAAGCTTGTTCGAGATGCATCCGTGCTGTGCAGACCGATCGCGGTATGACATCACAACGAGAGCATACGACTCCTTATGCTTTTGAATCGCTCATGCGGTATTTTGATATCATACGCTGATCAGTCTGTGCAGCGCCGATGCATCTCGAACAAGCCTGGTGTGTTTGTGTTTCCCGCTGCCTCGCTGAGAAAGATGAGACGTATACAGTGACGTAAGACCTGGCTCTGTGGTGGCTCTCTAGCCCGTGAAAAGGCAGACCGGTTCTTAGAAGGCTCGTCAGTCGAACCAACTCCGAACGGGCACTAGCACTGGCTCTGAACTAGCACCCGGTTCATTCTGGTGGAAAAGGGATATTTGTTGTGCTCCTGAAACCTTTGCTGAACCATTTTTGCTTTGTGGCAGGGCACATTATCCTGCTGAAAGAGGCCACAGCCACCAGGGAATACCGTTTCCATGAAAGGGTGTACATGGTCTGCAACAAGGTTTAGGTAGATGGTATGTGTCAAAGTAACATCCACATGGATGGCAAGACCCAAGTTTTCCCAGCAGAACATTGCCCAAAGGGCCAAAACGGGCCAGCCTTCGCTCCCCACGTGCATGAGTGAGCCTTGTCCTCCCATGACCCTGTCGCCGGTTCACCACCGTTCCTTCCTTGGACCACTTTTGATAGATACTGACCACTGCAGACCTGGAACACCCCACAAGAGCTGCAGTTTTGGAGATGCTCTGACCCAGTCGTCTAGCCATCACAATTTAGCCCTTGTCAAACTCGCTCAAATCCTTATGCTTGCCCTTTTGCCCTGCTTCTAACACATCAACTTTGAGGACAAAATGTTCACTTTCTGCTTAATATATCCCACCCTCTAACTGGTGCCGCGATGAAGAGATAATCAGTATTATTCACTTCACCTGTTATAATGTTATGCCTGATCGGTGTATATATAGGGGAGAGCGGAGCACAACCTAACGCTTTTTGAGTTTCTCAGTTTGTGTAAATCCACTTGTGGTTCAGAGTATTTATTTTTCCCCACATTAATTTCACACGTCTAAGACAATTATGTGGTTTTGTTTCAGTAATACAGTGTATACTTTTTTCTTGATTTACCCCGAAAGAATGGAAGTGAAATATGACAACATGCCCCACAGGTGGGGTACATTGTAACATGTGAGGGGCACATTGTAACATGAACTTATGGCAGCTAAAAATGTTGTCTGATATAATAAAAAAAAATATACAAGACAAACTAAAGTATTTTGTCAATAAAATACAATTATCAATTTTTTCATATAAAATAATGTCATTTTTTTATAATTAAAAATAAACAAATTTTTGAGTTTGATAACAAACACATCGCTAAACACAGCTATACAGCATAGTTCAAAACATAATAATAATTAATAATTTCTGAACATTGACTCTCAGTCTTTATTTACCTTTTTCTCAATAGAATTCATAAAAGTATAGAATATAATTGCATAGTTCTAAATAGGGGCACATTGTAACGCATTGTTACAACATTCCCCATCTGTGCAACTGGGATTTACAACAGCTCGTGTCTTCTGCTGGTTAGATCAACATTAAAGAACGTCTCGGTTACGTATGTAACCCTCGTTCCCTGAAGGAAGGGAACGGAGACGTTACGTCAGTTACTGACGGAATGGGGGTTTCGCTTAGAAGCCAATCGCCTTTGAGCTCTACAAAACGAGCCAATGGCATGAAAATGCCATGGGTCTGCGGAATTTGCATGCTGCAACCCCGCCCCACGGCGTGGGTATAAAGGGCGTTGCGTGGCAATCTCGCATTATGTTTACCTGCTGAAGAGCCGAGGCATGAGCGCCCGGCCAGTTCCAGCGGTACAGCGGTCATGGCAGGGGGACGTAACGTCCCCTTCAGGGAACGAGGGTTACATACGTAACCGAGACGTTCCCTTTCAGTCAGTACACTACGAGTTACGTCAGTTACTGACGGAATGGGGGTCCCAATACAATCTCGCCATGACGGCTGTCTTCCAGCGTCCTGCGCTGACCATGCACACGGAGGCACCTAGCCGAACACGAGGGGTGGCCTGAAAAGGGCACTCGCTCTGGTGACGACATCGACAGTGCTGGAGGAGCTCAGGGCTTACTGGGGAAGCTCACCTGAGAGGAATAGCGCACGCATCCAGTCCGCGGAGTGGAATGGCGCAGCAAGCGAAGACACCTGAGCCTGTCCGGTTACTGGCCAGTAGGGGCGAGTACACGAGAGGATACAGGCTCCACTCGGAGATTATAAAATCTTGCGAATGTGTTGGGTGTCGCCCAGCCTGCAGCTCTACAAACGTCTGTTAGCGAGGCGCCATGCGCTAGAGCCCAAGAGGAGGCAACACTCCTGGTGGAGTGTGCTCTTACCCCGAGGGGGCACGGCATGCCCTGGACTTGATATGCCAGGACAATGGCGTCCACTATCCAGTGGGACAACCTCTGCTTGGAGAGAGCCTTCCCTTTCTGCTGCCCTCCGTAACAGACAAAGAGCTGGTCTGAGGTCCTGAAACACTGCGTCCGGTCTACGTAAGCGCGAAGGGCGCGTACTGGACAGAGCAGTGCCAAGGCTGGGTCTGCCTCCTCCAAGGGCAGCGCTTGCAGGTTCACCACCTGGTCCCTGAAGGGAGTGGTGGGAACCTTGGGCACGTATCCAGGCCGGGGTCTCAGGATGACGTGAGAACTGGCCGGCCCGAATTCCAGGCACGCTTCGTCAACCGAAAATGCCTGCAGGTCCCCTACCCTCTTGATGGAGGCCAAAGCAGTCAGGAGCGCCACTTTCAATGAAAGGAACTTCAGCTCGACTGACTGCAATGGCTCAAAGGGAGCCTTTTGCAGGGCAGCTAAGACCACTGCTAGGTCCCAAGAGGGTACCTGAGGTGGGCGAGGAGGATTTAACCTCCTCGCACCTCTGAGGAACCTGCTGACCAGGTCGTGCTGTCCAACCGTTTTAGAATCCACCAGGTCATGATGGGCTGAAATAGCAGCCACATAGACCTTCAGGGTGGAGGGAGACAGCCTTCGCTCCAACCCTTCCTGGAGGAAGGAGAGCACGGACCCGATCGAGCATCTTCTGGGGTCCTCTCGCCGAGAGGAGCACCAGGTGACGAAGAGGTTCCACTTCAACGCATAGGCCTGTCTGGTAGACAGGGCTCTAGCGGAAGTGATGGTAGCCGCCACCTGAGGTGGCGTCCAGGTTCCACACGTGGAGGTTCCACAGGTCGGGACGCGGGTGCCATATGGTGCCCCGTCTCTGAGACAGGAGGTCCTGTCTCAGAGGGATCGACCAGGGAGGTGCTGTCGCAAGGAGTACAAGTTCTGAGAACCAGGTCCGGCCGGGCCAATATGGGGCGACCAAAAGGACCTGCTCCCTGTCCTCCCTGATCTTGCACAGAACCTGTGCGAGAAGGCTCACTGCGGCCAGCTGTGCGCTAGTGCATCCGTGCCGAGGGTCCCCTCGGTCAGGGAATAGTACCAGCGGCAATGGGAAGAGTCGCGGGAGGCAAACAGATCTATCTGTGCGTCGCCAAACTGTTCCCAAATCAGCTGAACCGTCTGGGGATGGAGTCTCCATTCCCCCGGGAGCGGCTGGAACCGCGACAGCTCGTCGGCTGCGCAGTTCAGGTCTCCCGGGATGTGAACGGCACAAAGCGACCTCAGATGCTTCTGACTCCATAGGAGGAGATGGCGGGCGAGTTGCGACATCCGGCGGGAGCGTAGACCACCTTGTCGGTTGATGTACGCTACTGTCGCCGTGCTGTCTGAACGGACCAGAACGTGTTTGTCCTTGAGCAGGGCTCGAAAGCGGTGCAGGGCAAGACGTACGGCCAGCAACTCGAGGCAATTGACATGCCATAGGCGCTGGGGTCCTATCCAGGAGCCCGCGGCAGCATGTCCCTTGCACATGGCGCCCCAGCCCGTGGAAGAGGCATCTGTTGTGACAACAACATGCCTGGAAACTCGTTCTAGGGGAACACCTGCCCGTAGAAAGCTGAGGTTCGACCACGGGGTGAAGGTCTGACGGCAGGCTCGGGTCACTGGGACCTGGAGGGTGCCGTGTTGCCATGCCCATCTCGGGACTCGATCGCAGAGCCAGTGCTGAAGCGGTCTCATATGGAGCAGACCAAGCGGGGTCACCGCGGCTGCTGACGCCATATGCCCCAGGAGCCTCTGAAAAAGTTTCAGTGGAACCGCACTCTTGCCCTCGAACTGGCGAAGACAAGTCAGCAGAGACTGTGCGCGCTCGCTCGTAAGCTGCGCGAACATGGCGACCGAGTCAATTTCCATACCGAGAAAAGAGATCCTCTGCGCTGGGGAGAGTTTGCTCTTTTCCCAGTTGACCCGAAGGCCCAGACGGGCGAGGTGCTGAAGCACCAGATCCCTGTGTTCGCAAACCTGATCCCGAGAGTGGCCTAGAATCAGCCAGTCGTCGAGATAGTTCAGGATGCGAACCCCGTGTTGCCTGAGCGGCACAAGGGCTGCCTCGACAATCTTCGTAAAGACGCGAGGGGACAGGGCTAGCCCGAAGGGGAGAACCGTGTACTAATATGCCTGCCCCTCGAAGGCAAACCGTAGAAACGGTCTGTGTCGAGGAAGAATGGAGACATGAAAGTACGCGTCCTTCAGGTCGATCGCTGCAAACCAATCCGAGGGACGAACGCACTCGAAAATGCGTTTGGCTGTCAACATCTTGAATGGAAGCCTGTGCAGGGTTCGGTTCAAGACGCGCAGGTCCAGGATTGGCCGTAACCCACCGGTTTTCTTGGGTACAATGAAGTAAGGGCTGTAGAAGCCGGACTTCATCTCGGCTGGAGGGACGATCTCGATCGCACCCTTCGCCAGTAGGGTGTCGACCTCCGCACGCATGACAGGGGCATTGCCACCCACCACGGTGTAGCGGACTCCCCGAAAGCGGGGAGGAGACCGAGCGAACTGAATCGCATAGCCGAACCGGATGGTGCGAGCGAGCCAACTGGACAGGTTGGGAAGCGCTAGCCAGGCTCCCAAGAACTGAACCAGCGGGGTCATGCGAACCACCGGCGTACCCCCGATGGGGCAGCGAGGCGGAATGACCGGCCCAGACAAGGGAGGCATGGGAGCGTCCCGGGGTGTGGGCGGGGTCGAATTCCGCGCCCTGACAGAGGAGACCAGGGAAGGACCAGCGTTCCACGGGGGTCTCGTCTGCCAGGGGGCTGGCGACAGAGGGGGCAGAGAGCGGCGAGGCCATGGGGCGTCGCGCACTGCCAGCCGCGCCCTCTTGAGGCTCGGAGGTGAGAAAATCAGTTCTTTCTTGGGAAAACAAAAGATTCTCCCCCGGCCCTCCACCGGGGGAAGGAGTGGTCCTGCTACCATCTCCTGGGAAAGAACCGAAGTCACCTCCGAGCCGCCCATCTCAGGACCGCTGCTTAGACTGCCGTTTGGCAGGCTGGGGGGCTGGGACGGGCGGAGCCCCCTTTCTGCGACGTCCTCCACGCCTCGGCCCGGATGAAGGCTGCTGCTGGGGCCGGGCAGGAGGGGTGGGAGTCGCTGGGGGGCGGCCTCGGCGGGGAGCAGACTGAGGCTTCTGGGCCGGCGGCTGGGTGGAGGCAGCAGCTGGCCGCCGGGGCAGAATGTGTTTAATTGCCTCAGTCTGCTTCTGAGCAGTCGAGAACTGTTGGGCGAAGTCCTGGACCGCCCCGCCGAATAGCCCAGCCTGGGAAATGGGAGAATTGAGGAAACGTGTTCGCTCAGATTCTCCCACATCAACCAGGTTGAGCCATAGATGTCGCTCCTGGACCACCGAAGTGGACATCACCTGACCGAGAGAGCGAGCGGTCACCTTCGTCGCCCGTAGAGCGAGGTCGGTGGCCGTCCGCAACTCTTGCATTAATGCAGGGTCAGCATTGCCCTCGTGCATGTCCCTGAGCACCTTGGCCTGATAGACCTGTAGGGTGGCCATGGCATGCAGGGCGGACACGGCCTGGCCGGCAGCTCTGTAGGTCTTCGCCGTCAACGTGGACGTGAATCTACAGGCTTTGGACGGGTGCTTTGGGTCACCGCACCATGTCGCAGCACTCTGTGGACACAGTTGCATCGCAACAGAGCGCTCAACAGGGGGAACCCCAGTGTACCCTTTCACCGCGCCGCCATCGAGGGCAGTGAAGGCGGAAGTGGTTGCCGAGCGATCGCGAAAAGTCAAGGGAGACTTCCACGATATAGACACCTCTTCATGCACTTCCGGGAAGAAGGGCACTGGGGGCTGACGGGCGCCTTCGGCACGGGCCGCCCCCGATACCAATCATCTTGCCGGGAACGCTCGGGACATGGCGGAGGGTTCCACACAAGCCCAATCGTCTCGGCCGCCCGGGCAAGCATGGCTGTGAGTTCCGGATCGGACTCGGGCAATGCTGGAACTCCCGAAGGAGGCAACACAGCCGAATCATCATCTCCGGAGGAATCCAGCCCACCTTGTGATGCGGCGATCGACATAGCATCCTCCGCGGGTGTGCCAAATGAAACGCAGGGCCCCGAACGGGAAGCCCCGGCGCCCTCATCAGGCAACACCACGGGTTGCAGTGTGCAGGAGGGGGGTGTGGCCCGAGGAGGATTCGTCGGGTTGTTCCACACCGTAACCCTCAGATCACCCTGACCACCAGCCAAAGTACCCCCTCCAGTGGAGGAAGTAGATTGGGGTGTGGTAGAGGGGACTCTCCCCCCATTACGGAGATCATGGAGTCTCGATCGCAACACTGAGATGGTCATGTTCCCGCAGTGAGAACAAGACTCATCCATGAACGCGTGTTCAGCGTGCACGAGGCCCAAGCACGCCAAACAGCGATCATGACCATCGAACGGAGGTACCAGTCGACCGCACCCAGAAACGGAACACGGGCGAGCCATCTTTAAAAAGACGTGCCGCGTGCAGCTCTTTTAGAGAGGAGTGAAAACTCTGCAGAATGCCGAAGCACCCAGGGAGAACGCGCACGCTGTGCTCGATCACTGCACAGATCAGACAGGAAATGCGGAACTCGCTGGAACGTGCCGTCACACCAACACTCTGGAGAGAAACTCGTCTTGAAGAGGAAAGCGCTCAGGCAGTAAACTCGGCTCTGAAGCAAAAACATAATGCGAGATTGCCACGCCACGCCCTTTATACCCACGCCGTGGGGCGTGGTTGCGGCATGCAAATTCCGCAGACCCATGGCATTTTCATGCCATTGGCTCGTTTTGTAGAGCTCAAAGGCGATTGGCTTCTAAGCGAAACCCCCATTCCGTCAGTAACTGACGTAACTCGTAGTGTACTGACTGAAAGGGAACCATCTCAACTGTTACATAACAGATATAAGATTAAAATAATATAAGATTTGTCTTATTTTAAATAAACACAAAAATAGAGATGAAAAATTAACTTAAGAAATTTAATTTTGCTATGGTTAAATAAATGTTCAGTGATATCTTCCAAAGACTTTAGAATTTTGGCACAATTTTTTGTGGAAAGTTTTAAACCATGTGTGTTACAACTAACCCTGTGTTAGGTTGTGCCCCGCGCTCCCCTATATATATACATACATACACATGTCAAATGGTATATGGAATATTGGGTAATTGCGCATCTCACAAGTGCAGGCTGAAAAGGGTGCGCTCTCAAGTTCCTATTTGAAACCTAAAATGATAAATGAGTCACCTTGCGGTCTTGTGGACTTCACCCATGTGTGCAAATGAAGGCCGTGAGACTGCAGTTCCAGACATCAAATGTGCCATTTGGGACAGTAAATGTATAATCACTCTACTTTAAGTTCACACAAAAATTTTAATTCTGTCAGCATTTACTCACCCTCATTTTGCTCTCAACCTGTATATCTTTCTTTCTTGGAACACAGAATGAAGAATGTTGGTAGCCTAAAGGTTTTGGTTCCCATTCACCTCCATTGTATGGACAAAATACAATGTTCAATGGGAACTGAAACTGTTGGGTTACCAACATTCTTCAAAATATCTTTGTTTGTGTTCAACAAATAAGAATAAAAGAAATTTCCTTTTGGGGTGGACTATACCTTTAATAGCGCTCCACCACAAGAGTACTGTCAGGATGGAAAAATGGCTTCAACACTGATAAGATATTAATAATGCTTCTCAATAGGCTTGTGATCAAATATAATAAAAATAATGTATAGGTTGCATCATTGAAAAAAGCTCTAACCAAAATGTATTATGCTGTCTCATTCCTCCATATATTTAGTGTGTATCCCCAACCTGTGGAAGTTGCCTCATTACGCTGTAATGTTACTTTAATTGGTCTTTAATTTGGTTCTGAGGCATAGCCAGCAGACGTGGCCGGCTTGGGGCAGTCCAGCCCTCTCACAGTTTCTCAGGTGGCAGTGTTTATTGCGCCCACCTATTTGCTTTCAATCTGTCAGCAGCAGGGCAGAGCGCAAAAGAGAGGAGCGGCATTTGGCAAGCCATCTTTCACATGACACCCAAACAGTGTGTCCCATCTGCCAGACAGGCGTCCAGGCCGGGACCAGCATTTGGCAGAGCCCTGTCTGAGACACCCCCCCCATCTCTCTTTCTTTTCCTTTTGAGGAATGATTATATTTTCCCTTTTTTGGGAGACTTTGGAGAGAGGTCATGTGCTTGTTGCATGGCTGAATGAACCTCTGGGTTTTATCTATTTTCAGCTCCGCTGAACTCCCAGGGTTTGCTTCTTTTTTTTTTTCCAGAGAAGGACACTTCTTTATTTTTAAACAGTGTGAGTGGTTTTAAATGGTATAGTTCAGTGGTTCAGATTTATCATTTCATTTGGGGAAGAAAAGAGTAAACACAAAATTAACCCAAAGCGACAAGAGAACTTCTGAAAAATAAACTTCAAGGTTTAATCTAACCACGAGGGCTGAAGGGGACTCAATTAGTTATCATTTTCGCCTGTCACAACACTAAACACAGCCATGCCTGGGCCCCCGCAGGCTGGTGGATGGAAACGTCCTAATTGGAGGGTGATTATCAGGTTGTCACCTGTCCTTATTAGAGGTGCGAGAGGCCTGCCTACCTACCACAGCTTTCCTGACTCACCCGCAGTCAGTGGGCCTCTCTGCCTGGGGCAGGATTATTTTCAACTGTCTGCACCTCAGGCTGTGTTTCACATCTTTCCTTTGAACAACCTCATTTGTGATGTGATGAGGCAGACAGGCATTTTTATATGAATAGCTTGCGCTTTTAGGTATATGTGCCCGGGTACCCTAATAAGCAATATTTTGGAGTTGTGGTGACACATGATCATACATGACACAATGTTTGTCAAACTCATCCCTATATGCATCTTTAAATGGTCAATTTTATTATTAATGTCAGCAGTTCCTATGTACCACTTGTGGAAGTTAAACCCTTCATATTTTTTAAAACTGGAAAGAACAAGTAAAAAGTACACATACATATACTTGGTTTTCAGGCCAAGGACCCAATGTGCAAAAACTGTAACTTTAGGGATACAACAGCTTGTCACTGGGGCAGTACCGTTAAAAGGATGTCTTTGTACCTTTTTTTTTTTTACCCCTAAAAGGTTCATAGTAGTACCTTAAGGTACATATTGCTACTCTATGGTATTAATATGCACCTTTTAAGGTTGAAAAAGTTACAAAGATGTCCCTTTAAGGGTACTCCCCAGTGACAAGTTGTTGTACCCCTAAAGGTACAGTTTTTGCAAATTTGTTCTGAGAGTGTTGGTAGATAGAGAGAAGAAGCAGGGACCCACTGATGCATATTGTATAAAATGAATTGTTGCATTAAATGAATTGTTGTCAACACTGCACTGGCTCCCTATTAAACATTGCATACATTTTAAAATCTTGCTAATTACTTACAAATCACTAAATGGTTTAGCTCCCCAGTACTTGAGCGAGCTCTTAACGCATTATACACCATCACGTCTATTGCAGTCTCAAAACTCTGGCCAGTTGATAATACCTAGAATATCAAAATCAACTGCAGGCGGTCGATCCTTTTCCTATTTAGCACCTAAACTCTGGAACAGCCTTCCTAGCATTGTTCGGGAAGCAGACACACTCTGTCAGTTTAAATCTAGACTAAAAACACATCTCTTTACTATGGCATACACATACACATACACAATTTTTTTATTTATATTTTATTCAAATTGTTAGGCTGCATTAACTAGGTCAGCCGGAACCGGGAACACTTCCCATAGCACCTGATGTACTCATTACATCATAAGAAGAATGGCATCTACGCTAACGTTAGTCTCTCTGTTTATCCCGAGGTTTACCGCAGTCAGCCGGATCCGGGCCGTATCCAGATCAGATGGTGGACCAGCGCCCAGACATTACCAACGCATCCCTGAAGTATCTGCAGAGACCGTGTCAATTAGTCTACCCTCTGAAATTGCTCATCGACATGGCATCCTCAATGGATCCATCTCCGGCGTGATGACTCCGATATTTCGAATATTCCTATTTAATAATTGTTTAATCGACACGCCATCCTCAATAAACCCGTCTCCGGCGTGATGCCTCCGATCTTTCGAATATTCCGATCTAATATTACTTCTGACCTATAAGGCTGCCAAAATAATAATCATACACTGTTTGTTAATTGGCCAGAGGAGAACTGGCACCCCGACTGAGCCTGGTTTCTCCCAAGGTTTATTTTTCTCCATTAGGCCACCTGATGGAGTTTTGGTTCTTTGCCACTGTCGCCTTTGGCTTGCTCAGTTGGGGACACTAAATTTTCAAATAAATATCCAAATAAATTTAATTACTAAACTAAATTAACTATATCAACTACATTACTTGAATATATATGATAATTGAAATGAGCTAGATGACATCACCGTTTTCTCCAGAGCGGCTGTACAGCCGAATCAAATTCGGTTGCATTATTTTCCTGTTTAACACTGTGAAGCTACTTTGAAACAATCTGCATTGTAAAAAGCGCTATATAAATAAAGTTGACTTGACTTGACTTGATTAACTGCTATTCTATAATAACATGTTGCATTATTATAATTTTTATAATGAATTTTACATTTTTATCATTTAAATGTTTTCCCCCATGGGAATTACTTCTATGTATAACAATAATTTGCGTACCTTGCTTGAGCAGATAACAATTACTTCCTAAAATTGATTTGCTTATTTAATAGTAAACCTTTCTACTAGTTTTAGACAGTTTTTCCAGTCATGCAGCTCTTCTGTTTTATGCAGTTTTACCTAACATCTTCCTTAACACTCTCCAGGGCTTCTCTCTCTCTCTCCTCAGTCTCGCTCTGCTTTGCCCATCTCCTCCTTCATTTCCATTTCCTTTAAATAGGACATTCTCTTTGGCCTTTTTATAATCAAATACTCTCTCTATCCCTCTTTTTTACACCCCTTTACAGGGAGAAACTGAAAATCTCAATCAGGGCAGATGAGAAGTCCACCAGACCAAAGCCTGGCTCTCCTTTCTGGATGTACTGAACCACTTTCACAGTAATACATTTTCCTATAATTGGGCTTCTTAATTCTTAAATAAAGCAGATATCTATAAGGTAATATTCAGCATAGGTATTTGAGTGATAACTATCTAGCCATCCATCTATCTATCCATCCATCCATCCAGGTCTGTAAGCAATATCATTCAAAGGGCTGTCATTTACTTGTGCATTAATATTTAACATATGAAAATGCAATCCTGTGGCACTAAAGAGACTGTGCACAAAATTAAATAAGCTATAATAACCTTCTTCCTGGTGAAGATTTGCACCTGCCCATCCATTACTGTCTGTTCCCTGTTCACTGGTCTGATCCGAAGGGACTCTAGGCAAAACAATCCTGAGCAACTCATAAAATATGGATGTCTGGTAATGTGAAAACCACTAAATCAAAAACATCAACCTGTCTAATAAATGAAAGAGACATTAGAAATATAGGGAAGACTTTAGTCAGTATAAGATCTCCTCTCACTAGTCCAAATTGATAGTAATGTCCCTGATATCACAGACGTGAGCTTTATCATAGATTGCATATGACCTTGGATTGGAAGCTGTGTTGCATTTGTTGTCTTCTGTATTTATGCAATGGACAAAATGAGCTCTGTCTTATGCATATCAGTAAAAATGGCTAATTTTGCACCTGCGGCCGTTCTGTAAGTGGCCCTATCAGACATGAAAAATAGGATATGTTTGGGTTATGCTACTTATCAGCACACTTCTTCATAAGCTCTTTAATTCAGTTTGCTATCAGGTTCCCTGTGGACTGCTCATCTGTTTTAATGACACATCATAAAATGTCCAAGGAACAAAGTTGGGCGAATTAGGGGATGTGTTTTTGGACTGTCTCCCCCTTGGGCTCCCATCTGGTGAAGCTCTGGAGTGAGTTGTTCAATGTGGTAGGGAAAAATGAACTGAGAGTCTTTAGATGAATAGGGGGAATAGTGGGTGGTCGGACAGCTCACGGCACTGTGGAGCTTTTGCCACTCGTGTTCTGAATACAGAGTGCCACTTGACTTGATGATGATATTAAATGACAGGGATGGCATATGAGTGATGGAGACAGATACAATGAGTGGGTATGAATGGGTTTCTTAGGGAAAATTAAGCTTGATGGGTTGTTGATGAATTTGAATTCCTTATTTAAATAATTTGTGCTCGCTGGCTGCTCATATGCTTCATATTATGTTGACAATTACTGTAAACTATGGAAAATGTAAATAAAAAAATATAAATGTGAACATTATTTACTCACCCTCATGTTGTTCCATATGAATAAGGTCAAATGCTGCAACCTCCTAAATGACAAAAAGCATTAAAGAATAAAAAAAATTATAAAATTATCACGGTTTGAGTTCTAGTCTTGTTTCGAGTTTGTTTTTCTGTTCATGTCTGTATTTCTAGTCTTGTTTTGCTGTCAGTGTGTTTATTGGTTCTGTCACCCTCAGTTTCCCTGGCCTGTTTGTCACTATGGTTCCCTTTCATAGGTTCACTTCAACACTGCGAACCGTCGCCATGGGAACACCTTCGGTGTGACGAATGTCTGAAGCCCTTATACCATCACGCCAATTGATTGGCTAGTGACGTTTAGCGCCACCTTTAGAAATATGTCATGTATGCTTATATGCGCGCTAGGCGTCATCTCATCAGATTTCACTCCTTCAGGAAGCGGATTTTCTGTTGCCCGTTGGAAAGCTTTTTCTCGTGTTCTTAGCTACCCATTTTAAGAGCAGTTTCACTGAGGCACCGCATGAGACGGATCCCTTTATCATCCCTTTTTCTCTCTCTCTCCCGGTCGCGTCGGCGCCTTCGATAGCGTTGACGACGACCCCGTTCATTTCGTTCATCACGAAATGCGGCCTACCCCAGAAGCTTGCGACAAGATTTCTTTTGGCAGTGGCTTTCTAGATGACGATGTTTTATCTACCGCAGCTTCCGATTCTGAAGAGCTCGTGGGCGATTTGAATAGCTCTCTCCCTCCGAGCGGACAGGAGAAACTCGCTTCCCCTTTTCCCATGGAACCCCCCGCAGAGACTGGGATCCTAGGACTCGCCCACCAGCTCATCAGCGACAGCGCAGACGAATTGACCTGACCTCAACGGCCAAAGCCTCTCGTTCTCAGGCCTCCAAGAATAATTCCTGAACCGCTCGCTCGTCCACGGAGGTCAGGCCCTCCATTGGAGAGTTTGGACGAACCACCCAAGCGTATTCGCCTCTCTCATTGTGGCCTCCTGGTTCCGGCTCTTACTGTTCCGCCGCTAAAAGCGCCTCGGGCAGTTATAGGCCGGGCCATATCAACGAGCACCATACCAGATACTCCGTGCGTTCTAGCCTTCAGAGTTCAGGAAAAAGCCTTAGGGTCACACGCGTGTGGGACAGCTCCCTGTATTAGATGCCTCTGCCACTCTTATGCTTCAGAGCTCTATACAGTCAGATCACTCTGTGTTAGAGAACGTCCCAGATACACATGTGCTTCCTGTTTCCACAGACGCCAGAGGCTCTCTGCAATCAGAAGATACATTGGTGCCCACTTTTCATCAGGCACCAAAAACAGAGTGGTTAAAGCCACTAGCAGAGTACTGGGCTGCGTGGCAACGCCTGCTCGAGATCTCGCAATGGGTGTTACGTACTATTCGCCACGGCTACACCATTCAATTCCGCAAGGGTCCACCCCTTTCCAGCGGTGTTCTTCCCACGATGGTGCGTCCTTGGGAAGCTCCGGTTTTGAGACAAGAAATTGTGTCTCTGCTAGAGAAGGGTGCTATAGAAGAGATACCACCCGCTCAGACAGAGGCAAGCTTCTACAGCCGCTATTTTGTGGTCCCCAAAAAGAATGGTGGACTAAGTCCGATTCTAGACTTTTAGCCCAGTCCCAGGAATTGGCAGTAGCTCATCGAGACTTGACTCTCTGCCATTTGAGGAACCTAGGTTTACGCATAAACCGTCAGAAAAGTGTCTTACTGCCCAGCCAACAGACATCTTTTCTGGGCGTGGATCTGAACTCTGCCGTGATGCGGGCATGATTGTCTCCTACACGCGTACAGTCACTGCGAGATTGTCTGAGCCATTTCAAGACAGGCCGTTGGATCCCGGGTGGATGCCCATCCTCAGATGGTGGACCTAATATGGCAAAGGTTTGGTCGAGCCGAGGTAGACGTATTTGCATCAAGCACAACTACACACTGCCCGCTCTGGATCTCCCTGTCAACACCGTCCCCTCTGGGGATAGATGCTCTGGCCCACACATGGCCCAGAACCAGTCTCTTTGCTTTTCCACCGATTCGCCTGCTGCCAGCGGTTCTGCTCAGAGTGCGATCGGACAAGGTGAGAAGTCTATTGCTGGTGGCTCCTCATTGGCCCACTCAGATCTGGTTCTCAGACCTGGTCAGTCTGTTAGTCGGCCCTCCGTGCGAGGTTCCCCTCAGACCAGACCTGTTGACTCAAGCTCAGGGAATGATCCGGCACCCCCGTCCGATCTTGTGGAACTTGTGGATATGGCCCCTGAGCAGGGCACGTTAAGACATTCTGGTCTCTCTGAGGAGATTACTGATATTATTCTTAACTCGAGAGCCCCCTCCCCGAGGCGTCTTTATGCCCTCAAATGGAAACTTTTCACCTCTTGGTGTACAGTACGTAATCTGGACCCAGTTAGTTGCCCTATTGGTTCGTTACTGGAGTTTTTACAGAGTCGTTTTTCAACAGGGGCGGCCCCAGCCACTCTGAGAGTTTATGTAGCAGCTATCTCTGCTGAGCATATACAGATAGAGGGTGCTTCAGTTGGACGTCACCCCCTGGTTTCTCGTTTTCTGCAAGGGACGAGACGGCTTAGGCCTTTCCGCCCTGCACGAATTCCTTCATGGGATCTCTCTGTCGTCCTGGAGGGACTAACAGGTGATCTTTTTGAACCTTTGGAACTGGTGGCAGAAAAGTTTCTGACCCTTAAAACCATTCTTTTAATGGCTTTGGCCTCTCTGAAGAGAATAGGGGACCTGCAGGCCCTGTCTATTAGTCCCTCTTGTATGGATTTTGTTCCGGGACTGGTTAGAGTCGTGCTGCGACCAAGGCCAGGTTATATTCCTAAGGTCGCTTCGACCCCTTTTCGTTCCCAGCAGGTAGTTTTGGAGGCTTTTTCCCCTCCTGGCACAGAGGTTGGGAGCGACGAGCGGGCCCCTGGTCTTTGCCCTGTACGGGCGTTAAAGATCTACGTCGACCGTACAGCCCAGTGGTGTAGATCAGAACAGTTATTTGTGTGCTTTGGCGGTAAAAACAGAGGAGCTGCAATCACCAAGCAGAGAATGTCTCATTTGGGTGGTTGAGGCTATTTCAAAGGCCTATGAGGCACGTGGGCTCACTTCGCCTCTAGGGGTACACGCTCATTCGACCAGAGGAATGGCGTCTTCTCAGGCTCTTTTTAAGGGCTCTTCTTTGGAGGATATTTGTGTTGCGGCAGGATGGTCCTCTCCAAACACTTTTGTCAAGTTTTACGGTCTGGACGTAAAGACGGCTCCTGGCTCCCAGGTTTTATCTGTTAGAGCGGACGCTTTCCACGGTCTTCAGCTACTCAGGTATGTGAAGCCGTTATGGTATTTGGTTCTCATGGCGACGGTTCGCAGTGTTAAAGTGAACCTATGAAAGGGAACATCTCGATTACGTATGTAACCTTGGTTCCCTGAGTAGGGAACGAGACACTGCGATCCCGGCCATTCACTTCTTCGAGTAGTAGCTTCCTTCGTCATTAAAATCTGATGAGATGACGCCTAGCCCGCGCATATAAGCATACATGACGTATTTCTAAAGGCGGCGCTAAGCGTCACTAGCCAATCAATTGGCGTGATGGTATAAGGGCTTCAGACATTCGTCACACCGAAGATGTTCCCATGGCGACGGTTCGCAATGTCTCGTTCCCTACTCAGGGAACCAAGGTTACATACGTAACCGAGACGTTTCTAATTGATTGATAATTCTGTTCAGTTGTGTCAGCTGTGTCACGTTTCTTTGATTAGTTCTCTGTGTATTTAAGCCGTGTGTTTAGTCCAGTCTTGTTGTCTGTGTAAGGTTTCTTGCGGGTTTGGTCTTTTCAGCGGGGTAAAGTAATTTAGTTTCAATTTATCTTTATCTGACTCCATTTTATCAATGACCTTGAATTTAGGTTAGAATGCCAATTGGTTATTTGGTCATTTGTATAATAGCTTAACTACACATTTGATTATTCTGTTTAAACCTTTGTTGAAATTATATCCATTCATAATCTACTAGAGTTAGTTAATAATTCCAGAGTAAGTCACAATGTATTATTAGTCAGGTAAATGTATCATGCCAATTACATAATCAGGTAAAAGATAATCCATACATAACATCAAATGCTCTGAAGTAAAGAATAAAATATGGATACCTGACTTCTGAAAATGACCTAGGAGTATCTAGGAGATACTCAGCGTTACGGGCGGACCGATGTAAAGGTTCGCGCCCTGAGTCCCGTGCAACATCTCCTTTAAATACACAGACCAAGAAAGAAGACTCTTTCAAATGTAAACATATGTTAACAATAGGAATTTACATTAATCAAGTCCTATAGACCTGTATTGGCGACAGGAGGTAAAGACCAATTGGCCAAAGACACACCCATCACAAATTAAGCTAAATATCTCTAAGCTCGTAAAACCTTTATCTTTTGCTTTACTTCTGTGAGGATGAGACCTTTGTACCAGTCGCACTGAGACATTTCAAATGATACCAAACATGTATAATACTGTATGATACTTGTTCACATTAAACCATATAGATTTTGGGTGAGTTTTAACATATGGAGAGGAGAGATGAGGGTGGGGGGAATGAAATGTAAATTAAAGCATCCTTAGGTGATTAACTCAGTGTGTTGTCTCGGATGGGGATGCTAAATGTTCAGATGTTAATTTCCTTTGTTTTCTCAGAGTCACCATTTCTTATAGTTCTTCCAGTTTTCACAGCCTTACATCTGTTATTGTTGTGTTTAAGTGGTTGTTCTGCCTGTGTCCTTGTATCCTGAGTTGCAATATACCCTGAAATCTGCTGCAATTGGATCCTGTCTCTACTTCCCTTGCAACCACTGTGTGACTAAAATAAATATTATTATAGTGATTGTTAAAATACTTTTATTTAGCAAAGTCACATTGAATTCTTCAAAAGTGAAAGCAAAGACTTTTACTTTGTTACAAAAGTTGGTAACGCTTTAGATTACGGAAAGTACTGCGTAAGTAAAGCGAATTTACAGCGTAACTTTGGGTAATTATAGTGTAACTATAAAGTAAGTGTGTGTAGTTATAAGGGAACAATATGTAATATTTGGGGAATAAAGGGGTAACTATCAGGAAAATTAACAAAGTATTTATACTGTAAGTATTTTTTAATTAAGGGGTAATTATCCATGTAGTTACAGGGTAAGTATGAATCTATGGGCTGTAAATTAAAGTGGTGCTTGTTGTTTCATGTAGTTACAGGGTAAGTACAATAAAAACACGTACACAATCTGATATCACTCGGAAATCTTTATTTGAAAAACAACTTTTTTAAAACAGATTTACAACACTTATTCATTTCTCTTGCTTGGCTTCTCCTCCTCTTGTTCCTCTTCTTATTCGTTCTTGCCACATATGAATCTTAAGAAGGAATCCTATGTCTCTAGCTATTCTGTAGCTATATTTAAAGAAAATACAGTGCACACAGAAATGTCCTCACCGTTTACTCATCTTTTACCCTCATGCCATCCGAGATGTATACGACTGATAATGAACTCATTTGGGTTCCTAAAAGTTGAAGCATCAAACAGCACATACAGCAATAACTACAGCAATCCATACGATCCCTATTGATGAATCGGTGTCTTCTGAAGTGAAACGATAAGTGTTTGTAAGAAAAATACCAATATTTTTTTTTTTTATTAAATGGTAAACTATCGCTTCTGACCAGCAGTCATCTGCGTGAATGAGAGGGTTGAGTTCGAGCTTGACGTAACTTGAAGTGTGACTGGTCACGTGGATGTCGGATGCCGTCTGTTTAATTTTTTTAAATTAATGCTCACAACAGTAAACAAACAATAACATAATATATGATAATAGCAATGAGAAACAAACAAGACTAGAAGACAGAGACGCCAAGAACGAGCGAGAACGTCATGAAAGCTTGAAGCTTCTTTACTCACGCACTCGCTGGTAACAGTTGGTCGGATGTAAAAAAAGATTAGTAAATTATGAGATCATCTCTGGATGTACTTTTTCCTTTAATAAAAACAGAATATCAAAAGACATGGGATTGCTCTTAAGAACCATCAGTGGAAATAACGAAAAAGAAGAGGAACAAGAGAAGGAGAAGCCAAGCAAGAGAAACAAAAAAGTTTATTTTTAAAAAATGAATAAGAAGTGTCAGAAATCAGTTGCCTTAGATGTAACAACCGGGGAGGGGGGGGGGTGGGCACCCTGGAAACCTACACGCAGGTGAGGGAGAGGTGTAGACAGGTACGAAGGTCTCCAGGGCGGGTCTAGGACATCGGCCGGCATGGCGGGACAGGAGCCTCGGGCGGCCATGGCGGATCAGGAGCCTCGGGAGTCCATGGCGGATCAGGAGTCTCGGGCGGCCATGGCGGATCAGGAGCCTCGGGAGTCCATGGTGGATCAGGAGCCTCGGGCGGCCATGGCAGATCAGGAGCCTCGGGAGTCCATGGCGGGTCAGGAGCCTCGGGCGGCCATGGCGGGTCAGGAGTCACAGGCGGCCATGGCGGATCAGGAGCCCCACCCACATGTGCTCCACCAACATGTTCCCCACCCACTGGTGTATAGCCCCCCCAATTTTCTTGGGAGAATTCAGGGGTAGTATGGAGGGCTCGAGGAGAGCTGGAGCGGGCTCGAGGAGAGCTGGAGCGGGAACTGGGAGGTTTGGGGTGAACTCGTGGAGAGCTGGGCGGCCATCTTGGCCAGAGACGAGGGCTCTGGCATGGCTGCGGCCATCTTGGCCAGAGACGTGAGCTCTGGCGTGGCGGCGGCCATCTTGGCCGGAGATGAGGGCTTCGCGTTGGCCCTCCTTCTTGGCCGTTTGGGCTTTTGGACAGGCAGGACAATACGGGAAGGCCCACTGGAGGGATATGTGGAGGGAACTGGCTGTGGGTGAACTGACCACGCCGCGTGCTTCTCTGAGGGGACCGGACGATGAAGACACTAATTCTCTTGAACCTCTTCAATTTAGAGATCCGAACAATTTAAAAAGAGAATCAGATTCATCGACTCGACTAGGGAAAAGGAACAGGCAGGTTCAATATATATCGAATAGTGTCCTCGTCCAGGCCCTTCAGAAAACACGCGTTAAGTGGTGCATCTGGCCAGTTCACCAAACAAGACAGCTCAGCGAATTCCTCCACATACCTCTCCAGCGGGCGACTGTCCTGCCTGAGCCCCCACAGGCGATCCACCGCTGATGTGTCTTCAGGAGGGGACACGGGAGAGATCGGGGTAACGAAGGTTCTCATCTTCGTGGAAGTCCTGACAGTTTTTGGTCCGTTCTTCTGTTACAGTCTGTGGTGCGGCAGAGAAGAGACTGAACAGGACTTCAAACAATAGATGGGTTTAATTAGATGCAGCCAACAAGCGACACCAACCAAACAGAACATAACAATAACGTCAAGAACGGACCAGGAGTGCAGGGAAGTGAGTCCAACATAAAGGTGCAGGGAATCCAGGGAGAGAGGGAAAGATGATGCAGGAGTGTGTTCAGGTGTGAGGCAGGGAGGATTCTGGGAAATGGAGTCCGGGACAGGCGTGGAATGTAACATACCCCTTTATTCCCCAAATATTACATATTGTTCCCTTATAACTACACGTACTTACTTTATAGTTACAATATAATTACTGAAAGTTACACTGTAAATTCGCTTTAGTTACGCAGTACTTTCCGGGCTGTAATCTAAAGCGTTACCCAAAAGTTTTGTATATTACATTTTTTTAAATTTAAAATAATATTTTAAATGTGGTTATTTTGAACTGTCTATTCATTAAGGAGTCTGAAAAAAAGCAGCAAATCAGCAGAATGATTTCTGAAGCATCATGTGACACTGAAGACTGGAGTAATGATGCTGTAAATTCAGCTTTTGCATCACAAGAATAAATTACATTCAAATTTATATTAAAGTGAAAATAGTTATTTTAAATTGTAATAATATTTTTCAATATTTACTGTATGTTTGATCAAATAAACGGTGAGCATAAGAGAAAAAAAAATCTTACCGACCCCAAACTTTTGAATGGTACTGTATTTAAAATATATATATTTACTTGTAATTATATCTTACTTGGGTATATTGTTCTAATGTCCATGTTCGTGTATGCTTTACAAAAAGCACATGTTCCAGTTGCATATGCTGCTCAGAACATCAACCACTGTGACACGTGAGGCAGTTGAACTTGTCACTGAATGACAAGGCTGTTCAGAGATTCATTGATTTCTCATGTCCCACATATGACAGGCCTTCTTTTCTCTCATTGGTGCACTGGGCACTTGGCTGATGTCACACTCATTGATCTGTGCAGTCTCAATCACATCACTGACAGAGACAGCAGGTCTATTTTTTGCCTGTGCTTTAGGGACTCATACTGTCTGCATACGTTGGCACTTCATATGTCAAATCCGCCTGGATGATCTCAGCTCAGTGGACAAAACCTTCTGAGATGGGCAGTCTTATGCACCTGCCTTACAATAGACTTTTAAATTGATAGTTCACAAAAAAAAATCATTTACATTACAAAATGTCTTTCAAGTTTAGTCTGAGCTGCAATGAAAATAAAAAGTTTCAAAAAGCACTATAATAAAAGTAGTCCATACAAGTTTGTTGGTGGTTGTGCAAATGATGGAAAAAATGAGGGTCATAACTTTTGAAAAATTTATATAAATCAATTTCACTCATTAACTATTTAAATGGCTTATATTTATTTTACTCTTTGTTCAAACTTTTTTAAAATTCATATTTGGAATATATTTGCAATAATAAACAATGTTTTTTAAAAATGCAATATTTGTATATAAATTATGAAACTTCAATGTTTTAAAGTGACCATCATATAACATAAAACACCTAGTTATTTTAATGAATATTTTTTCAAGGTAGTAAATAAAACAATTTTGTTTTACAAGAAAACTTTCATTGTATGGAAAAGAAAAGCTTTGACAACAAATATGGATAACTCCTTTTGTCGTCCATGGAGGATGGAAAGTCATATGGGATTTGAAGGACATGGGTAAATCATTTGTGAGCGAACATTCCTTTAAGATAAATTCGCCTCAGAGGGGCATTCGTTCATCTAAACCGATGTGGCATCATTTACTTTAATCTCTTTCACTGCAGTCTCCTTCAGGTTAGGCTAGAGGTTAGCAGTCTAGTGGACTCTAAGTTCTTGTCTGTCTCTGTCATTCACAGTGCTTCCACCGTCTTGTTCTCTGTCCTCTTGTGTCAAATTCGAAAATTGATTGCTGTCTGATGTTTTCACATTTAATTAGTTCCTGTGTGACACAACCATGTCCACTACACATCGCAACGATGGCCAAGAGGAGACACAGAGCTGCCGCAGGACAGGCACCTCAAATTCTTCATAAATATTATAATAGTCCCCTGCATCTACAGTCTGCTGTCTGTCTGTCAGGTGACACAGTCATTTCAGCCTTTTTAGACAGTCTGTGTGTGTGACTGGCATAGTAGTTCAGAGGTCCAGCACAAACAACACAGTTCATTTCCACCTTCTGAGTAACTGGGTTAGAGGGATGTTCAGTTGCTAAAACAAATTTTGCCTTTCATCCTGAAATGGCGAATGTTTGTGGTGTACCTCACCATCAAATTTTTTTTTTGGTCCATTTTGTCTCATTGGTGTTTTGTCTCTGGGTTATTTTTTTTATATGAAGGTTATGTCATATAAAATGTTCATGCCTTCATCATTTATTTTTAGATACTTTTCAAATGTCTTTTATGTATAGATTTTATTGTTTTATTAGACCAGACTCTCAATCCTAAAATATGTAAATACAAATATATTAATTATTTACAAATATTAAAACATATTGTTTATTATTGCAAAACATATATTCAAAAATGTATATTTTTAAAAATTGATTATTTAAGCAAAGTGTAAAATAAATATAAGCCATTGCCGAGTGAAATTGATTTATATAAATTTTTCAGAAATTATGACAATTCCACATTTTTCCCAACATGTTCCCCCCACAAATTTGGCAATAATAAATTTTTTAATGTTAGTGTATGTGGTTACCAAGGAGACTACAGTGTCAGCAAAAAGCTTAAGCACAAGTTTTTTTTTTTTTTTTTACAATATTTTTAACAATATTTTGGTAAATAAGGTCTCATTTGTTTATGCATTAACTAACATGAACTAACAGTGAGCAATACATTTTTACAATATGTATTAATCTTTGTTAATGTTATAAAAATGTTCATGTTTAAATTTAAATCTAATTTAAACAGACACAGATTAACATTAACTGAGATTAATAAATGCTGTTGAATGATTATTGTTCATTGTAAGTGCATGTTAATAATGGCGTAAATAATGTTAACAGATGAAAGCTGATTGTAAAGTGTTACCAATATTTTTATTGTGTGCCATTTCCAATGAAGCTGTAATTTCGTCTAAATGTAAAAAAAAACAAAACAGTGCAAAAGCTATGAAATGAGCATTAGTAAAACAAAGGTGGCTGACATTTTATTCAAATTTATATATATATATATTTTTTTAATACATTTTGTTAAAACACCATTTCCACCAACATAATAAACACTTAAAAATACAAATTTTCAAGTATAATGGAAATACATTTGTATAACCACTGTTGGACAAATTAATATCAGCTAGTGAGAATGTGTAAAGTTAAAAGGAGTTAAAGGGAGTTCACCCAAAAATATTTTGTCATCATTTAGGCCTACTTATTTATCCCCCCCCCCCATTGCTGAACACAAAATAAGTTGTTTTTTTCCTACTACGGAAGTCAATGGGGTCCATCAACTGTTTGGTTACCTGGGGTAAGTGCTTTCTGGTAACCACGTCCCTATTTTTATAACTCCGCCCCACACATACATAACCCAGGCAACGACTATGGCGGAATCTGTGTGTTACTATGGTAATCCAGGTCGAATGTTCAATGAAAAAGTCATCCCTTCCATCCCAAAAACACGAACAGTTCTCATGAACAACTCGATAGCACGAGCACGACAGTCCAACTAACGAACATATTACAATTATGACAAGATTAGAGGGATATCGATCACGAAAAGAGGAAACAAACATATATTAGGAGTATATTGTCTTACTTGTCGGACACATTTTGGGAGCTGACGCTTAAAATGTGTTTTTTTTGAGGGTGAGTAAAAGATGACAGAATTTTCATTTTGGGTGAACTATAACTTTAAGTGAGTTTAAATGAGTCCTCAAGGCCAAAAGTGCCCATGCTTGAAGAAACACCCAGCTATTGTTCTTAATAGTCACGGTTTCAGTCTCAGCATTTCTGCCATTTTGACAGTACAAATCTAATACATTTATTGCTACACCATTAGCACTCACTATCTCCCTTAGTGGCTGGGAAAAGGCTCAGCATGATTTGTCTTGATGTTTAAAGACACAGTTGAGTAAAGCAAGCTCCTTTTAAAAAGAGAGATGGCAGAGGGTAAAGCCAAAAATGCAAAATGAGCTCAGTCAGAATCCAGCCTTCTTTTGGCAAGCTCAACAATACAAAAAAAACGAGTTACCAAAGGCTTAGAACATGTAGTTTCACCCACCATAGCTGGGGTAAAACACTAATTTATCGCAGTCTAATCTTTTGTCTGTCAGGGTAAGAGCAATTGAGATTTTCACATCAACAAAAACTGATACTTCACATTACATTGCATTAATTGCAAGCCCACATTAATCATCCGGTCTCAGCTACACGTTTAAGTAAAACATCTATTCTGTTCATAATGCAATGGCTCATTATTTTACTGAATAAATGAATATCAAGCAAGATGCTCTTGGTCCTCCAGCACAATTAGGCATAATACACTATCCATTTATAAGAGGACGATTGACTTCTCCTTAGTTAATTTCTAGTGGCTGCTTATATCAGTCATGCTTCACTGTTTCAGACTACAAAGTGTATAAAGCTGTCAGAAACAACTGATTACATGCAGTTGTCATCAATTTAAAGTTATCTTTCCCAATTAGACAAATAAGACACAGAAGGGTTATTGTCATTCTAAACCCTGCTTTATCCCCAGGTAGAGACATTTGTAATTTACTTGTAATTTAAAAGCTTAAATAACAATATTAAATTAAAGACTCAGGGAAGAAGGAGGTGGGAACCGGTGAATGTTAAATGTAAATTTTACGAAAGTAAAGCAGCATCCACTCATGGACGACTGCCGCATAAAATAAAACAGAACAACATTAAAGAGGACATATCGTGAAAATCCGACTTTCTCCGTGTTTAAGAGCTATAATCGGGTCCCTGGTGCATCTACCAACCCAGAAAACGTGAAAAAGGACAACCCAGTAACTTTATTTTGGTAAGCCTTTTTCTACAAGCATGTAGAAAAACGTACTCGGTTACTTACGTAACCTCGGTTCCCTGAGATAAGGGAACGAGTACTGCGTCTTAAGACGCAATGGGAAATAATCTATTTCTCGAATTACTGAAGCATTTTTGTAAAATCACGCAGTACTACTGCTCAGTCAAAACAGTGTAGAGACATCTCGCATGCTATTGGCTGGCCAGTGGGAACTGCATGAACCAATGGCAGAACAGCGTAACTGAGCGAACCAAGGGGCACAATGCCCGCGAAGCAGGGCACAAAGCCTGCGAAGGTGAGCACAAAGCCCGCCAAAATGGGTGTGGCATCTGCCTTAAAGGTACGCTGTAATGCCCTAAAACGTCAGGTTATATCGACTGAAGCGACGATCACCCGTTGTTTTAGCGGCATAGCACGGCCGTCTACGCAGTACTCGTTCCCTTATCTCAGGGAACCGAGGTTACGTAAGTAACCGAGTACGTTCCCTTTCGAACGGTCAGTCGTACTGCGTCTTAAGACGCAATGGGAACCTGTTCAATCCCGCCGTGCTATATAGGCGCAATGACATGTACTCTCTCAAGCTGAACACTTAATAAAGGGCCCAAGACTAGAGTTATTGACACATCATAACATACACTCACCTAAAGGATTATTAGGAACACCTGTTCAATTTCTCATTAATGCAATTATCTAATCAACCAATCACATGGCAGTTGCTTCAATGCATTTAGGGGTGTGGTCCTGGTCAAGACAATCTCCTGAACTCCAAACTGAATGTCAGAATGGGAAAGAAAGGTGATTTAAGCAATTTTGAGCGTGGCATGGTTGTTGGTGCCAGACGGGCCGGTCTGAGTATTTCACAATCTGCTCAGTTACTGGGATTTTCACGCACAACCATTTCTAGAGTTTACAAAGAATGGTGTAAAAAGGGAAAAACATCCAGTATGAGGAGAATGGGCCGACTGGTTCAAGCTGATAGAAGAGCAACTTTGACTGAAATAACCACTCGTTACAACCGAGGTATGCAGCAAAGCATTTGTGAAGCCACAACACGCACAACCTTGAGACGGATGGGCTACAACAGCAAAAGACCCCACCGGGTACCACTCATCTCCACTACAAATAGGAAAAAGAGGCTACAATTTGCATGAGCTCACCAAAATTGGACAGTTGAAGACTGGAAAAATGTTGCCTGATCTGATGAGTCTCGATTTCTGTTGAGACATTCAGATGGTAGAGTCAGAATTTGGCGTAAACAGAATGAGAACATGGATCCATCATGCCTTGTTACCACTGTGCAGGCTGGTGGTGGTGGTGGTGTAATGGTGTGGGGGATGTTTTCTTGGCACACTTTAGGCCCCTTAGTGCCAATTGGGCATCGTTTAAATTCCACGGCCTACCTGAGCATTGTTTCTGACCATGTCCATCCCTTTATGACCACCATGTACCCATCCTCTGATGGCTACTTCCAGCAGGATAATGCACCATGTCACAAAGCTCGAATCATTTCAAATTGGTTTCTTGAACATGACAATGAGTTCACTGTACTAAAATGGCCCCCACAGTCACCAGATCTCAACCCAATAGAGCATCTTTGGGATGTGGTGGAACGGGAGCTTCGTGCCCTGGATGTGCATCCCACAAATCTCCATCAACTGCAAGATGCTATCCTATCAATATGGGCCAACATTTCTAAAGAATGCTTTCAGCACCTTGTTGAATCAATGCCACGTAGAATTAAGGCAGTTCTGAAGGCGAAAGGGGGTCAAACACAGTATTAGTATGGTGTTCCTAATAATCCTTTAGGTGAGTGTATACACGTGTGTGTGTGTGTGTATATATATATATATATATATATATATATATATATATATATACACTCACCTAAAGGATTATTAGGAACACCTGTTCAATTTCTCATTAATGCAATTATCTAATCAACCAATCACATGGCAGTTGCTTCAATGCATTTAGGGGTGTGGTCCTGGTCAAGACAATCTCCTGAAATCCAAACTGAATGTCAGAATGGGAAAGCAATTGATTTAAGCAATTTTGAGCGTGGCATGGTTGTTGGTGCCAGACGGGCCGGTCTGAGTATTTCACAATCTGCTCAGTTACTGGGATTTTCACGCACAACCATTTCTAGAGTTTACAAAGAATGGTGTAAAAAGGGAAAAACATCCAGTATGAGGAGAATGGGCCGACTGATTCAAGCTGATAGAAGAGCAACTTTGACTGAAATAACCACTCGTTACAACCGAGGTATGCAGCAAAGCATTTGTGAAGCCACAACACACACAACCTTGAGACGGATGGGCTACAACAGCAAAAGACCCCACCGGGTACCACTCATCTCCACTACAAATAGGAAAAAGAGGCTACAATTTGCATGAGCTCACCAAAATTGGACAGTTGAAGACTGGAAAAATGTTGCCTGATCTGATGAGTCTCGATTTCTGTTGAGACATTCAGATGGTAGAGTCAGAATTTGGCGTAAACAGAATGAGAACATGGATCCATCATGCCTTGTTACCACTGTGCAGGCTGGTGGTGGTGGTGTAATGGTGTGGGGGATGTTTTCTTGGCACACTTTAGGCCCCTTAGTGCCAATTGGGCATCGTTTAAATTCCACGGCCTACCTGAGCATTGTTTCTGACCATGTCCATCCCTTTATGACCACCATGTACCCATCCTCTGATGGCTACTTCCAGCAGGATAATGCACCATGTCACAAAGCTCGAATCATTTCAAATTGGTTTCTTGAACATGACAATGAGTTCACTGTACTAAAATGGCCCCCACAGTCACCAGATCTCAACCCAATAGAGCATCTTTGGGATGTGGTGGAACGGGAGCTTCGTGCCCTGGATGTGCATCCCACAAATCTCCATCAACTGCAAGATGCTATCCTATCAATATGGGCCAACATTTCTAAAGAATGCTTTCAGCACCTTGTTGAATCAATGCCACGTAGAATTAAGGCAGTTCTGAAGGCGAAAGGGGGTCAAACACAGTATTAGTATGGTGTTCCTAATAATCCTTTAGGTGAGTGTATACACGTGTGTGTGTGTGTGTATATATATATATATATATATATATACACTCACCTAAAGGATTATTAGGAACACCTGTTCAATTTCTCATTAATGCAATTATCTAATCAACCAATCACATGGCAGTTGCTTCAATGCATTTAGGGGTGTGGTCCTGGTCAAGACAATCTCCTGAAATCCAAACTGAATGTCAGAATGGGAAAGCAATTGATTTAAGCAATTTTGAGCGTGGCATGGTTGTTGGTGCCAGACGGGCCGGTCTGAGTATTTCACAATCTGCTCAGTTACTGGGATTTTCACGCACAACCATTTCTAGAGTTTACAAAGAATGGTGTAAAAAGGGAAAAACATCCAGTATGAGGAGAATGGGCCGACTGATTCAAGCTGATAGAAGAGCAACTTTGACTGAAATAACCACTCGTTACAACCGAGGTATGCAGCAAAGCATTTGTGAAGCCACAACACGCACAACCTTGAGACGGATGGGCTACAACAGCAAAAGACCCCACCGGGTACCACTCATCTCCACTACAAATAGGAAAAAGAGGCTACAATTTGCATGAGCTCACCAAAATTGGACAGTTGAAGACTGGAAAAATGTTGCCTGATCTGATGAGTCTCGATTTCTGTTGAGACATTCAGATGGTAGAGTCAGAATTTGGCGTAAACAGAATGAGAACATGGATCCATCATGCCTTGTTACCACTGTGCAGGCTGGTGGTGGTGGTGTAATGGTGTGGGGGATGTTTTCTTGGCACACTTTAGGCCCCTTAGTGCCAATTGGGCATCGTTTAAATTCCACGGCCTACCTGAGCATTGTTTCTGACCATGTCCATCCCTTTATGACCACCATGTACCCATCCTCTGATGGCTACTTCCAGCAGGATAATGCACCATGTCACAAAGCTCGAATCATTTCAAATTGGTTTCTTGAACATGACAATGAGTTCACTGTACTAAAATGGCCCCCACAGTCACCAGATCTCAACCCAATAGAGCATCTTTGGGATGTGGTGGAACGGGAGCTTCGTGCCCTGGATGTGCATCCCACAAATCTCCATCAACTGCAAGATGCTATCCTATCAATATGGGCCAACATTTCTAAAGAATGCTTTCAGCACCTTGTTGAATCAATGCCACATAGAATTAAGGCAGTTCTGAAGGCGAAAGGGGGTCAAACACAGTATTAGTATGGTGTTCCTAATAATCCTTTAGGTGAGTGTATACACGTGTGTGTGTGTGTGTATATATATATATATATATATATATATATATATATATATACACTCACCTAAAGGATTATTAGGAACACCTGTTCAATTTCTCATTAATGCAATTATCTAATCAACCAATCACATGGCAGTTGCTTCAATGCATTTAGGGGTGTGGTCCTGGTCAAGACAATCTCCTGAAATCCAAACTGAATGTCAGAATGGGAAAGCAATTGATTTAAGCAATTTTGAGCGTGGCATGGTTGTTGGTGCCAGACGGGCCGGTCTGAGTATTTCACAATCTGCTCAGTTACTGGGATTTTCACGCACAACCATTTCTAGAGTTTACAAAGAATGGTGTGAAAAGGGAAAAACATCCAGTATGCGGCAGTCCTGTGGGTTGAAAATGCCTTGTTGATGCTAGAGGTCGGAGGAGAATGGGCCGACTGATTCAAGCTGATAGAAGAGCAACTTTGACTGAAATAACCACTCGTTACAACCGAGGTATGCAGCAAAGCATTTGTGAAGCCACAACACGCACAACCTTGAGGCGGATGGGCTACAACAGCAGAAGACCCCACCGGGTACCACTCATCTCCACTACAAATAGGAAAAAGAGGCTACAATTTGCACGAGCTCACCAAAATTGGACAGTTGAAGACTGGAAAAATGTTGCCTGGTCTGATGAGTCTCGATTTCTGTTGAGACATTCAGATGGTAGAGTCAGAATTTGGCATAAACAGAATGAGAACATGGATCCATCATGCCTTGTTACCACTGTGCAGGCTGGTGGTGGTGGTGTAATGGTGTGGGGGATGTTTTCTTGGCACACTTTAGGCCCCTTAGTGCCAATTGGGCATCGTTTAAATGCCACGGCCTACCTGAGCATTGTTTCTGACCATGTCCATCCCTTTATGACCACCATGTACCCATCCTCTGATGGCTACTTCCAGCAGGATAATGCACCATGTCACAAAGCTCGAAACGTTTCTTGAACATGACAATGAGTTCACTGTACTAAAATGGCCCCCACAGTCACCAGATCTCAACCCAATAGAGCATCTTTGGGATATGGTGGAACGGGAGCTTCGTGCCCTGGATGTGCATCCCACAAATCTCCATCAACTGCAAGATGCTATCCTATCAATATGGGCCAACATTTCTAAAGAATGCTTTCAGCACCTTGTTGAATCAATGCCACGTAGAATTAAGGCAGTTCTGAAGGCGAAAGGGGGTCAAACACAGTATTAGTATGGTGTTCCTAATAATCCTTTAGGTGAGTGTATATATATATAATGTATTTCTATGCATACTGGGCTGGAGAAGGCCAGTAACTACAAGGAAAAACTTTTGTAAGCATTGAAGCATATGAAGGCCCCAGATGCCAACTTATTAATAGGACAGGCTTACAGAGGCCGCCTCAGTATACTTATACAGCGAGGACTTGCACCTGCAGTGCAGGGACCTCCAGGCTGTAGAATCTGGTAAAAATAGATGGTGAGGACCAGCCTGCCGATCTACAGATGTCACCAATAGAGTAAGTGGAGTGAGCTTTGACACCTATGGGGCATTGGAGGCCCATAGTGTCCTAAGCTAACGCTATTGCGTCCACTAGCCATCTGGCCAGGCTTTGTTTGGTGACTGGAAGTCCTTTAGTGCGGCCACCAAAACTTACAAAGAGCTGCTCCGACTGTCGAAAGTGGGAGGACTGCTCAGTATATGCTCTAAGAGCCCTAACTGGGCAGAGCAGGTGTAACTGTCTCTCATCCTCAGAGGGGGGGGAGAACAGAGAAAGTGATTACCTGTGCTTTGAACGGTGTTGAAAGCACTTTGGGTACATAGCCATGTCTCGGATTGAGGATGACTTTAGAATCACCTGGGCCAAATTATAGACAGGACGCGTTCACAGAGAGCGCTTGAATGTCACCAACACGCTTAACTGATGCCAGTGCTAATAGCAGAGCAGTTTTCAGCGAAAGCGGTTTTAATTCGGCTGTCTGTAAAGGTTCGAAGGGAGGTTATCTTAGTGCTCGCAGGACCAGTGAAAGGTCCCACGCTGGCACTGTAGGAGGGAGGAGGGTAAAGCCTCCTTTTAAGAACTTCACAACCATGTCATGTCTGCCTACTGATTGGCCAGGTATCGGTGCATGAGAAGCGGCGATAGCTGCTGTGTAGACTTTGAGTGTGGATGGAGTTCGTCCTGCATCCAACATCTCTTGTATAAATACGAGTATCTGTGATATCTCGCATGACACTGGGCTATGGTTTCTAGCTGAGCACCAGTCAGAGAACACTGACCATTTAAGAGCATAGAGACGTCTATTATACGGAGCTCTAGCTTCACTGACTCGTTGCAGGATGTCCAGGCTGGCTAGCTCGCGATTCCGCTGCAGGCTCGTCTTTTCTCGGCGAAGGTGGTGTAGCTTCGAGAGTTTATCAGCAAGGACCGAGATCGTCGCTGAAAGAGATTAATCTGACGTTTTAGGGCATTACAGCGTACCTTTAAGGCAGATGCCACACCCATTTTGGCGGGCTTTGTGCTCACCTTCGCGGGCTTTGTGCCCTGCTTCGCGGGCATTCAATCATTGGATCGGTCTTACGTAGGCTATTAGAGCACGTACGCACATGCGCACTCTTCAAAAAAGGCTTTAAATCTCTTGACAAACTAAAAGACATAAATTACATTTGTATGTATTCTAAATAAAAGATATAGATACTAAATGTCAGCTTGCTTATTTTGCTCAAGATAAGGATTTATTAAGTCCACATGTCATGCAAACAAGAAACTATACTTCTAACCACAGGTCGAGATCTGTCGTTGCAACCACATAACTTTGCGATGCTGTTTGTGAATGTTCGTTGGAACTATGGTTTCGGGAAACACTGACTCGTTGAACTATGTTGATAACAACGGAACTTGCGACCATAGTTGGCTAAGGATGCTTTTGGGAAACGCACCCCTGATTTCTTTCCCCTTCTGATGTAGGAAGGGGATCTATTATAATATTACCGCCCCTTAATCTGCATGTTTTACCCAGGGCGCTGACAGACTGTTCGGTATTAGCATAGTTTCCGCCTTCAGCCAGTTGTACACTGTCCACCATTATCTCTGCACTCGAGCAGCTATAGTGACAACGTCTTGTAAGCAATGCAGGTGCATTGCCTGAATGAGGGACAATTCAAGGCAGTTTTGCTAAAAAGTTAAAGCTCAAGGATGGATCAGGACAGTTCGTGATGTGATCCAGTTTATAGTCTCCGGAGCGATACTGGTCACGGCAGTAATGAAAGGGAGAGCGCGCATGTGGAGTTGTTTTACGGATATAAAGTTTACCAGTTTATTAAGCACCCCCTGAAAAGGCATACGGTCTGTATATATTTGTTTACTGTTAGATGTAACAGGTGTTTTTGTGTAATTCGCTGTGTATGCTGATGACAATGCAAGGGAGAGAGAGTGTTTATGCATAAGACTTTAATGCACACTTGTCCTGTGTTTTGTTCAGCTCTTACATTGATTTTCTGGAGTGAAAACAGACGCTTTATCTTTTGTGCGATGAACAATAAACTTAATAAAAATTCATCAGTAAAGTTTTGGCCATTATTCCCACAGGGTCCGCTACAACAGGCTTGTAGACTAATAGTGGATAAAAGCAAGATGGCAACATAAGTTCAAACCGGAATTAAATTATACCTGTTCTACCACCATGCAGCATATATGCTCTGGCTCTGTAGGCATTATTGTCCGACTCTGGTTCGAACTGAACACCGTTACTTTCTGACATGTTCTGTTGTTATTGTTGCACGAGCGCTTGAAGCTCCGCCCTCTTCTTGAAAGAACAGGCGGGGAGCAGCAGCTTATTTGCATTTAAAGGGACATACACTAAAACGGGTTTTTGCCAAGTGGCAACCTCCCCCAGTTTTTCTTGAAGCCAATACGGTGATTTAAACTGCAGTTCATCGACTGGCCGCTAGGGCTCCAAAAGCAGAATCTCATTGAGCCCCATGTTAAAATGCCCAACTTTACAGCAGAGAAAAACATGTTTACAGTCTGGTACAAATTGTGGTTTTGGTCTATACAGCTAATTTTGCCCTTCATGACAACTGTGAGGTGGGTGAATTTTTTTTTATAAATCATTAATTTACATTTACATTTACATTTATGCATTTAGCAGACGCTTTTATCCAAAGCGACTTACAACTGAGGAGTACAGGAAGTGATCCGTTATGAAGAGGCGTAGAAACGCAAGAAGTGCCTTAAATACTAAGTTTCGGGCATTGCTCAGAGTAGCGTAAGCTAGAATAGGGAGGGTGTAGAGAAAGGTAGAGGAAAAAGAAATAATTTATTAATTTATTATGATGAGATTAAGTGCTCGCGGAAGAGATGGGTTTTTAGCTGTTTTTTGAATGATGTTAGTGATTCTGCCATCCGGATGGAGGGGGATGATCGTTCCACCAGCTGGGAACAGTGAATGAAAAAGTTCTAGAGAGGGATTTCATGCCTCTCTGGGATGGTAACACCAACCGCTGCTCTATAGCTGAGCGGAGGCTTCTGGTAGGGGTGTAGACTCGTAGGATCGAGTCGAAGTATGCGGGTGCTGAGCTTGTGGTGGATCCATAAGCAAGCGCCAAAGCCTTGAACTTAATGCGGGCAGCGAGTGGTAGCCAGTGCAGAGAGATGAAGAGAGGTGTGACATGGGCCCTTTTGGGCTCGTTGAAGACAAGACGTGCCGCTGCGTTCTGAATCAATTGAAGTGTTTTGATTGCACACGATGGAAGTCCAGCCAGAAGCGCATTGCAGTAGTCAAGCCTAGAAATGACCAGGGCTTGGACAAGAAGCTGTGTTGCATGGTCTGTAAGGAACGGTCTGATCTTTCTGATGTTGTGCAGGGCAAACCTGCAAGACCGAGCTGTCTTTGAAATGTGGTCTTTGAAGGACAGCTGGTCATCAAAGATTACTCCGAGATTTCTGACCGATTCTGAAGGGGTAATCAAAGATGAACCTAGCTCGATGGTGAAATTGTGTTGTAGAGTTGGGTTAGCAGGGAAGACGAGAAGCTCAGTCTTTGCCAGGTTTAGCTGCAGGTGATGTTGTTTCATCCATGACGAGATGTCAGCTAGACAGCGTGAGATTCGTGCAGCTACTGTGGGATGTAGTGTAAATGGAGAAGAGGAGAGGTCCAAGCACTGAGCCCTGGGGAACCCCCGTGGTTAGTTGATGTGCTTTGGATACCTCCCCTCTCCAGGCAACCTTGAAAGACCTACCTGTGAGATAGGACTCAAACCAGTGGAGTGGAATCCCTGTGATGCCCAGTGATGAGAGGGTGGATGGAAGAATCTGATGATTCACAGTGTCAAACGCAGCAGATAGATCGAGGAGGATGAGGACTGATGATTTGGAAGCAGCTTTTGCAATCTGCAGGGCTTCAGTGACCGACAGTAATGCAGTCTCTCTTGAGTGGCCCTTTTTGAAACCTGATTGGTTTACGTCCAGCTGATTAAACTGTAAGAGGAAAGGTGAAACCTGGTTGAGAACAACTCGTTCAAGTGTTTACATTAAATAAAGCCTTAAATTTGTGCATAATTAAGGGTGTGGCCACTTTGAATGACAGGTGGATTGTCGTTTGTCTGCTGTCTGTAGTCATCACGTAACCTCAGCTCCACCCACGTCCCGCCTCTTTGCTCATTTTCAGTTATCTGGGAGTGATGCGCGATGGCGTGCTGTCAAGATGTCAAAACTGCGCTTCAGAACCCTATGGGTGACGTCACGGACACTACGTCCATATTTTTTTTACAGTCTATGGTTTTTGCTCACCCCAAAAAAGTGGTCATTTTAACAGGCTATAAAGCATGATCTGTGGGGTATTTTGAGCTAAAACTTCACATACACACTCTGGGGACATCAGAGACTTATTTTACATCATGTGAAAAGGGGCATAATATGTCCCCTTTAAGTCCAGTCCTGGTCCTCTCTCTTCCTTCTCTGTCATCACTCCTCCTTTTATCCTTGCGGAGCTCCTCCGTGGGACTTGAGACCGTTGTCGCGCGCAAGTCACGCTCAGCACTCGTGCCATGGCCCCACCTTGCTTGCCACAGTGGGGTTAGCACCGTTTTTTTACCTGGGGTTATGAAACCCTAACTTGTGCAATGTTAAGGCTAGACATTTATTAACAGACAACCAATAGCACGCCTCATATTCACATGCTTTGGACAGTCACGGAACATCGTTTGTATAAACAGTAGTTTAAGTGCTTGAGGGGAACAATGACAAATGGTGACGAAAATGCATCAATTGGAGTGAAGATTGATTTCTTGCCTTTATTAAAAAGCCCATTCATAAAAAAAACTTGATATTACAGTCTGCAGTGTATAATGTGAGGATGCGCAATGCTAGAGTCTTTATGTAAACAAGTGGGCGTGGTTGCACTGTTTTCTGATTTGCATAATTAATTTAGTGAATTGGGTGTAATTCCTTTAGATAGCGTGTGCAAATAAACAACAGTAGAAATGGGCATACTTTCCCTCACCTATACTCTTCATTTCCCTTGCCTTGTATCTTTGCATCTCTGGTCCAGTCTCACCTGACCACCTTGCTCTATTTGGGGACAGTATTGCTGATTGGGCCCCCAGATATACATTACCCAGGTCCTCTTTGGAAATGCCTCCTTGCCTCAAATGCAATCTAATATTGTGTTGGGGCTGCTGCAATTTTCCCTGGGATATATATCCGAATGGCAGGAGTGAATGGATCTTAAGCTGCACAGTCTATTACATAGTGTATTAGGCCTGGCAAGAGCTTAGGCCATCAGAGCCTTGTGCACTTTATCACGATAATGAAAAATCTGCTGAGAGGCTTTGGACCGCACCTTGCTTTTTGCACATCTCCTGAATTTCCCAGAATGAGATAGCACATGGTCCAGCCAGGACAGCCTGCGTGCAGAGCCAGGTGCATGAGTGTGCAGTAAAACCTTTATTTAAAGGTGCAGTGTGTAGTATTCAAGAGGATCTATTGACAGAAATGCAATATAATATACATAACTATGTTTTCAGTGGTGTATAAATACCTTACATAATGTACCGTTATGTTTTTATTACCTTAGAATGAGCCATTTCAATCTTCATACATCGCGGGTCCCCTTACAGTGAAATCGCCATTTTTAACATTAACTAACTAACATTAACTAAATGAGCCCTGTATTTGTTACAGTATTTGATAGCACTTTATTTTACAGTCCTGTATGTACTTACTATGTACTTATTATAGCAATTGCAATAATTGGGTTATAACTAGGTCTAACCCTGAACCTATCCCTAAACCTAACCTTAACCCATGTAGTTACCTTATATTACCAGTACTTTCTTGGATAACAACACTGTAAGTACACATACTGTAAAGTAAAGTGTAACCCAGTATTTATTAATCTTTGTTAATGTTAATAAAAATACAGCTGTTCATTGTTCAAATGTTGACATGAAAATGATCTAAGATTAATAAATGCTTTAGAAATATTTTTCATTGTTAGTTTAATGTAGTTAACTAATATTAACAAATGGAACCTTATTGTAAAATGTTACCACAAGACGTATTATTATTATTATTATTATTATTATTTTGATGTTGTTGTTAATATATGTATATGATTGCTAATGTCTTTTTATTAATTTATAATTTGCCTAATCAGAGATAGGCTTAAGTAAACAATGCATTTGTTGACTGAAGCCTCCATTTCTCTGTGCAAAAACAGAGATAAGGTATTTGCATCAGTTAACACACTTGTTGAGCTTGCTGAGATATTGCAGCTCATGTTCCTTTAATTCTCCTGAAGTATTTGCTTCAGGAGAATAAAAATTCCATTAATGCACATATCTTTAAAAACTTGGGAGACAAGTGCTAATAGCCCTTTGTGCCTTTTTAGAGCACTGAAATGAATTTAAACACTATTAAATGGACCTGCCTCAGGCCAGTGTGCACACTTATATTCAAGACTGGGCTGCAAAGTCAAGCTGTTCTTGCATTTAACATACAGTTGGAAACACTGCTCTCTAATGATTATGAAGCATAAAACGGTTATTTCATAATACCACCCAGACACTATTCTTTAAAATATCCAGAGAGCAAGGGAATATTAATTGCATGCTCTGATACATTTCTCATGTTGCTCAACCAGAGTATGATGCTAGTAATGCCGCGGTCATGGATTTGATTTTCAGGGAATGCATGGACTGATAAAATGTATAGATGGACATTAGGATGTAACTTTTTACACACACTTTTTACACTTGTTACACTTCTGAAAAATCTAAACTATATCAATGGGCCCCATTTTAATGATCTAAGCGCATGGCACAGGTGCACTTAGGGCGTGTCCGAATCCACTTTTGCTAGTTTAACAACGAAAAAAATGGTCTGATACATGCAGTGAGTGACTAACCATTATGACATGTACGCATTTTTATCTTTATGTACACAATATTAATCTTTTACATTGTAATCCTTTTATTTTTAATATTTGGCATGTTTGTGTGCTGCTGCTCATCCCTGTGTGTTTAACAAGCTATAGGACACGTATAGGCACATATTACTAACACACCCTTTAAATAACTCAGAGAATACTGCGGCATTGACTTTAGACCAGGATTTTGTTGGTCAGTGGTGCAGTCGTTTTTAGTTGCCTCAAAATAGCAACACGCCAATGTGCCTGAACACACCTCGTTTCATAAACTAAATGATGGGCGAACAGATGGGCGTGAGTGCATTTGCTATTTAAACAACGTGAGTGCTAGACATGAAAATGATAACTGCGTTGGGCTGAAACTAGCAAAAAACACCTGCGTTGCGCCTGGCATTGCATTTCACCAGTTGTATGATAGGGCCCATAATCCCTGTGCAAGTGTTAAAGGGATAGTTCACCCAAAAATGAAAATGTTGTCATAGTTGTTCCAAACCTGTATGAGTTTCTTTCTTCTGTTGAACATAAAAGAAGATATTTTAAATAATAACCAGACAGTTGATAGCACCCATTGACTTCCATAGTAGGGAAAAATATACTATGGAAGTCAGTGGGGTCCATCAACTGTCTGGTTATTGATATTATTTAAAATATCTTCTTTTGTGTTCAACATGAGGGTGAGTAAATGATGATACATTTTTCATTTTTGGGTGAACTATCCCTTTAGATAACTGTTCCTAAATTTTGCTTTACCAACTCCAAACAATCACTGACACATATTTGTATTGTATGAGCCTACTTTAATCCACCTATCTCTACATGCATTTCTGTTAGTGATCAGGTGGAATTTTTTTCTCTCATGACCTGGGATTGTTCATCTACATTTAGTTCCTCAGGGTTTTACAGCGCCAGAAAATGGGTCAGATTTGTGGAGCATGACTGGATCAAAATTGTTCCTGCACTCTATATTATCATTTATGACTGCTGCAGGCAAACAGTGCAGGTTGGGCAGTCTCTGTGGCCATATACGTAATTATTCAGTCCATTCAGGAAAACAGTGTACTTGTGTGTTTTTAAGGCACTGAGAGAGGGCCAGACATCTGTGCTTTTGGACTTGAAAATGTGGATATTTTATTGGCAAAGAAAATATCCTGAAATGGCCTTTTTCATTTCAAACGGAGTTGTACTGTTGCAGTGCAAAAAGTGATTTAATTAGAGAGAATTACACAGCATTCATCACATCTCTATAATTGCTCTTTTTAAAATTTTAATAAGAAGAAGAGCAGTTGTGGAATCACAAAATAAATCAAATTCATTGATAACATCATAATTAATGTAACTATTGTAAAAAAAAAAAAAAAGTCTTAGACTGGAGCATAGACTGACTCATACAGAAACGCAAACAATGGCACAATAGCAAGAGTAATGTAACAGTTCTTAAACCAATAGATGACTACATTCATAGAGTTGAATTGTTTGCACAGACTGATTTTACAAAGCTGAAGAAGAAAAATGGGACATTAAAAGAGAGAGAGAGAGAGAATGATTAATTGAGCAGATATGAAAAAGTAACAGAGTGAAATAGTGAATGAAAGTGGGTGAGTGAGAAAGAGAGAGTTCGGGACTGAAAAACGGCTGCTCTGTGTGTATTTTCTGTTCGCCTCCTCCCCTTTCAATCTCTCAGCTGAACGCTAATCAAAGGAAGTCTATCAATAGTCGGCCAAGATGAATGGAAGCCTCTGTAGTCCACGTCAACACAAAGAGCAAGTGAATGGGTAGTAATTAAAACAGAAACATAGATCGAGACAACTTGAAACACATGGGCCAGTGCTACAGGACAAATCTTTTCATTAACCTTACAGAAATACCACATTAACCCTGATGTACTAGGCCTACAGTGTGAAGATGAAACCTGATTTGCACCATCCTAAATAAGCTGACTGTGAGTTGATATTGGGTTTCTCAGGGGCCATTTATACAATACCGTTTACAACTAAATACTGAAAACGTTTTATGTGTTTTGGCCGTTCATTTACAGCATTTTGGGGGTCTAAAAAAAGCAAACTTTTGAAAACGGTTTTCGAGTTTTTGAAAATGATACCGTTATTTTAATTTCATTTATTTTTTTTACTCAGTTTTTATGCTGATTATTTGTAATGAAAACATTATTATTAACTCTTTCCCCGCCAACGTTATTTTTAAAAACTTTGGCCATTTTCACAAAAATCTCATGGCCCCCAGAATATTTTGTTGTATGGATATCTGAACATGCGATATATCAAAAGAAAGAACAGACCCTCTGCTTTTAAACAACAACAAAAAAATTCATGCATTCTTTTTTTTTTTTTATCAAGACGACTGTGTACGTACCGTTTCATAAAAAAGCAACATTTTGAGCAAAAGGCTAAGAAAATCACGTTTTTGTCAAACTGGATCAGATTCAGTATGATAAGAAAAACACAGATTGAATCAATCAACACCTTAAAGGGCCGGACACACTGCACTTTTCGTTCAATTGACTTCCATTCAAATGCAAGCGAATGTGTCAGACCGGAAACGCAAGCTCATGTGAAAAGTTTCACATTGCGCTGCGTTCGAAAGTTTAAGCTTGGTAAACTCTGAGCTGCGAATTCGCATCATGTGATGTTGTGTGACCAGTAGCGGATCGTTATGTTATGGTGTGACCTCTTGGCTGAATTAAAAGAACGATATTTTTGCATTTTGAGTGTATTACTATTTGTTACATGTTGAATTCATGTTTATACATGTTTATATGAAAATGCAGTGTCGGAATAAATTTTGCATGTTTAAAGTCTAGTGTGACCACGGCTATGCTTGCACAGTCCAAACTACTTCCTGGGTTGACATTTCACTTAGTAACATTAGGCCGTTTTGCTTTAGGCTATATGCTGTTTATTGTTGATGATTGCATTATTTTTACACATGAGATCGCTCGTTTCTGCTTCTTTTTTGCTTGTGTTTTGATCTGGAGATACTGTACTTGTTCAGGAGATGCATAATAGCAATCTACGTATAACAGTGATAACACGGAAAGCCGTAAAAACGTTGTCAGTGTCAACTCATCAATGGCAGGGAAAGAGTTCAAATGGAAAAATGCAACATAGAAGCAATTTTAGACCCTCACTGTATAGAGTGGTGCAGGGATGTCATCTAAACCTGGAAGACTAATTTGCCACTTTTTTCAAAAATTTTCCTATGGGGTTTTATAATTGGGTTTTCGATTTATGACTAAAATAAAGCCTGTGGTAAACATAACTTGACAATACTTTGACATTTGTTCTACAACGTAAATTACACACACCCATACCAAAAAAAAGAATTTTGAAGCAGATACGTATATTTTTGAAAATGTTTCTAATAAGTAACTAGATAAGACAGTTTGGGTGTGAGTGTGTTCAGTGTACATTGTAGAACAAAATGTCAAAGTATCGACAAGTTATGTTTACCACAGGCATTATTTTACTTATTAAAAAGGAAAACCCATTATAAAACCCAATAAGAAAATCTTGAAGGAACCAGTGGTGATTCTGATGTTATACCTGCACCACTCTATTTACCCAGCATGCTTCATTCTACTAGTGTCAAACATAAATCCAATGGAACAGAATATGAATATAAGCTACTGGGGCCAACAGGTGTCATATGGATCCATTCCCCATGGTCTCATTTATTAAGCAGAATGAAATCTCTCTGTAGCAGGACATCTTTGGGGCGATTTTATGCATCATAGATTCAATTAAGTGCTCATTCGAGACCTAGTTCATTAGAAACATCCCCCTGACCAGCTGATAAGAAGGGACAGCGGCAACCCATTTCTATGCTTTGAATAATAAATTGAAATTATTTTACAGGAACTGCATGTGTTTCTTAGACTTTCATCAGACTACAAGATGATAATTCTTGACAAATTACAGCATTAGAACGTCATGTATTTTGGTGTAGAGCTTGATGCAGGCACATGTAAACAAATGTAAACAAATCCGTTGTAATATCTTGCATTCAGCAACAAATTGAGTGTGAAAACATGACTGTAATTGCTAGATAGCCAGAAACAGTTACTCACATACTTTGAATTCTTTTGTCCTGAGTTTAATACTTATAAGTTTCAAGATTGAATGCAGTTGCTATGGTGAGGAAATGACCCTACATATATTAATATGACTTATTCAGGCCACAACAGGACATTTATATGATCCTAATTTCAAAAAGCATAGCAAAATCCATTACAGCCTTCTGTTATTGGAGAGATGGATATGTATGGACCAAGGGTTATACTGCCTTTGTTCTGTCAAGGACATGGATGACCTGCCTTGATTTCATAGATAATTTCTACAATAGGCGGTGCTGGACACTCTAATGGATCCAGCCTCCAAAACTGATTTCCTTTAGGACAGCCGAGTCATCTCTGTGACTCTAGAAATTAAGATCCTCTCAATAGATGTGCTCTGTGGGTTTACTTGTTTCCACTCGTAGTGTCTCACGTATTATTATTTAGTATTTCAGTCACTCATTCCTTCTTCCAGCCACAAGGTTTAAATTAAGTGTGGAAGAAATGTATCCTCATATTAGACAGGGCTGTCTGGCATTTCTTTTTTTAAATATATAGACATCAAAGTGACATCACTGTTTGTATTGTAAATTAATGGTGGGGGAAGATTATAAGTGAATAATTATTTAAATTTAGGTCTGTTCATGATACAAAAATATGGCTTCAAAAGTCTTGGGATATAATGTATTAATTCTTTCCTTACCAGCGTTTTTTATTTTATTTTTTAGGTTTCCAGTCACTGTCTGCATCTTCTATTGCTTGCTTGTGTGTAAGTCATCTTCTATCGCTTGTTTCTGCTTCTTAGGGTATGTTTACCACACTGTACCGTTTTCAGCTGAAAAAGGAAAACTTTTTATGCGTTTTGGCCGTTCATTTACACAACAACAGTGTTTTGGGGGCCTGAAAACGCAAGCTTTTGAAAACGGGTTTCAAAGTGCACGGCTTTGAAAATGATACCTTTACCGTCTCCATGTAAACAGCAAAAACGTGAATCTGTGAAAACGGTGATGTCCTGCACATGCGTGTTACGTTTACATATGCGTATTACATGAGGCCCTATTTTAATGATCTAAGCACATGGTCTAAAGCGCATGGTACAAGTGTACTTAGGGCGTGTCCAAATACACTTTTGCTAGTTTAACGACGATGCACCAGGCGCATGGTCCAAAAGGGTTGTCCCTATTCTCTTAATGAGTCATGGGTGTGTTTTGGGCATAATGTGGAATAAACCAATCAGAGTCTCATCTCCTATTCCCTTTAAAAGCCAGTTGCACTTGCACCATGGCGGATTCGCTTTTTACATGGCGGAATATAGACAGCCTCAACCTGACAAGTCAGTTTAAATATGTGTTTATTGCCATGATTGGTCAAATAAGTAGCCAATTTCCTTCGTCATTACTGCAAATAGGTAATTCTGATACATGCAATGACTATCCATTATGACATGTAGGCATTTTTATATTTATGTACACAATAATATTTTACATAAATGTAAATTCTTTTATTTTTTAATATTAGGCATGTTTGTGTGCTGCTGCCCTGTGTTGTGTAACAAGCAGAGTGTACACGCGTTGTGCACCCACCTATAGGCGCATATTACTAACGCACCCTTTAAATAACACAAAAAATACTGCAGCATTGATTTTTGTTGGTTTTTGTTGGTCAGTGGTGCAGTTGATTTCAGTTGCCAAACAGTGCACCTGAACACACCTCATTTTCAAACCAGCAGGCCCATGGGCGAACAGATGCATTTGCTATTTTAACAACGTGGCACAGGATGTGAAAATGATAACTGCATCGGGCTGAAACTAGCAAAAAACACTTGCGTTGCACATGGCGTCGCATTGCGCCGGGTGTATGATTGGGCCCATGGTGTTTCTTGACAAAGCGACGTCTTTAAGTTCTTCTTCTTTTGGTTTTATGGTGGGTTGCGAACCAACATCTCCAACTACTGGGCTGGCATGCATAATACAGTTGGGACGGCATGAGGGTGAGTAAATGCGTTAGCTGCTTAAAGAAAGGCTTTTATTGTAAACTCAGTCGGTGGTTCAAACTCAAGCCCTTCTTAATTAGAAATGAATATGTATCCAAGTGCTCACTGGCAAGCTGCTAAAGTGTAGTCTCACTCAAACCACGGGGCTATGGCATGGCAACCTAGGGGATGTTAATTTGCTGCCATGTTATGAGCCATGGCCAACTGCTGGGGCTGTCACCTTGGAAGGACAAAATGAACGATGATAAACAATGCAGGATTTATTCAGGTCGGTTTTACTTTAACCTTTTGACAGGAATACACACTGACATTTGTCTGTCATAATTTAAAAACAGAGTTTTTTTGTTGTTCCTTTTTTTCATTTAGCTGAATACTAAAATAGAAAAATAATTATTTTAACACATTTTTTAAATATTTTAACAAGTAGAATGGGTTGCACTTTAACACATTTCAAAACATTACTTTTGAGTGTACAATTCTGCTTTCATCAGTAAAATTCATGAAGTTTAGAAGGAAAATAAAAAAAGTTTCAGAGTTTGCTGTTCATCCATATGTCCATGTCCAGAGGCAAAAACACAAGTATATCCATTTCTTACATCCTATATTGCTTCATTCTCTGCTGCCCATATACAGATGATCTATTGCTTATATATGGCCCTAGTCAAGCCGTTCCTGACACAAGGTGAAATTGGTCTTCGCCAACACATTTTGAACTCCATCTAAAGATAGAACCTCTGGCAATTTCAGAATGGTTGCAAAGAGTAGAACTGAAATATTATTTTACGGTTTTCACTGCTATCAACATTCTCATTTTTAACCATCCTTATGTTGTTCAGGCCATAGCATACTTTAGTTAAATAGGTCAATCTACATCTAAAACTTTTCTATTTTTCTGTGATGTTAGATTATCTCAAAGTTTCTGTCCTTTAAAGGGATAGTTCACTCAAAAATGAAAATTACCCCATGATTTACTCACCATCAAGCCATCCTAGGTGTATGAATTTCTTTTTTCAGACAAATACAATCAGTTATATTAAAAAATATCTGGGCTCTTCGAAGCTTTATAATAGCAGTGAATGGGGGTTGAGATTTTGAAGCCCAAAAAAGTGCATCCATCCATCATAAAAGCACTCCACATGGCTCCGGCGGGTTAATAAAGGCCTTCTGAAGCGAAGCGATGCATTTTTGTAAGAAAAATATCCATATTTAAAACTTTATAAACTAAAATAACTAGTTTCCGACAGACGGCCATATGCATCGATTTATGGCGAAAGAGTAACCCCTGACTTGACGCATGGCGTATTGACGAACATGGAAGCATAGAGGATAGAGCAAAACAAAACACGAATTAGAATTTTTTTTTAAGAGAAATGTCTATTTTGATAGTATTTTGTATTTTGATATAAGAGAAGAGAAGCTTGAGTTTGTTGCCCAGCCCTATTTGTTCGAACCACGAGGCTAGAGGCGTGAAAGCGCTACTCCTACATTGGGTCAGGGGTTACTCTTTTCTACTTGCGTAGGCCGTCTGCCGGAAGTTAGTTATTTTAGTTTTTAAAGTTTTAAATATGGATATTGTTCTTACACAAATGCATCACTTTGCTTTAGAAGGCCTTTATTAACCACCCAGAGTGTGTGGATATCTTTTATGATGGATAGATACACTTTTTTGAGCTTCAAAATAAAATTCCTCTATTCACTGCCATTATAAAGCTTAGAAGAGCCAGGATATTATTTAATATATCTCAGATTGTATTTGTCTGAAAGAAGAAAGTCATATACACCTAGGATGGCTTGATGGTGAGTAAATAATGGGGTAATTTTCCTTTTTTAGGAGAACTATCCCTTTAAGATCAGCCACAGTCATTCTAATTACGGGGAGACAAAGATAACCACCCTCCAATGACAAGAATATCCCTTTAGTATCACAGAGCTGTCATTTGAAACACTGCTTTTAAATAATTAGAGTGGCAAGTGCCTTTGATTCGATGGAGCCGCCTCAAATAGGATGGTTAACCAAAGCTAATAACCCCACAACCTCTCCCGTGAGCCCGGGCTGAAGTCTCGGCAGGATTGGGGTGAAAAGGCAGCGAATCAGGTCAGTTAGAAATGAACGTTTTTGACCCGCTGTCGTATCATGAGATCCCTTTGAGCAGAGACGAGAGCTAGAACAGATGATAAGTACAAAGGTCGAGAACTATCAATTCACACAGCACAGGGTTCCTTTAATTAAAACAGTGAGCACTAGGTCTCTCCATGATATGACAGTCAGAAGACAACATTTATAGAGCTAGACCAATTTAAAATGGACAGATGTAAACTTCTACATGTAACAACGATGAAATAACCAGCAACCAGTTCAAAACAAACAAACAAAAAAAAACCCTATTGGTTATACTATTGGAACCCATTTCCAAGTAGTGATTAAAATTAATAACAATGTATTTTTTTATTTTTATAATTCTCTTTAATGTGCAACGTTTAGTTACAGCTCTTTAATTATAGATTTGATAGATTAGGACAGACCCTGGATTCCTGATATCACTGCTACTCTTCGATGAGATAAAACACACAGAACAGCATAGTAGTACACGTATTACTCATATAGGTTAATTAACATTGTGCTAGCAACTTGATAAAAATCACCTCATTTGATTTGGATATGCTCAGTGCAGACAATGTACTTGTGATTGTGTGGTAACCTACATTAACTTACATCATTCATGTTGTAATCACATTCAATACCATACCGACAGGTATGCAACAGAATACAGAGTATAAAAAGTATATATATTTTCAGTTGTTCATTGTTGTTTGCGGGCAGTGAGTTATTCTCATTTATTAGCCTGTTCAGTTGTTAATTGATGGAATTTCAGACTGCCAGGCTCTCTGTGGTGTCTTTCTCCATCGCCTTTCCCCTCTCCCGCCAGGCTGTGAAGCCCTTGGCTCAAGGTGACCAGCAGCATCTGGGACAATTCGCAGCCCTGAAATGACGCTTCAGAGAAAGGCAATGATATGAAGGCGTGACACTGGAGGTGTGAGTAATTGTTGTATTGTGAGCAAGTCTGTAATTGCGTGCATTTCCTTTCCTTCTTTTGACTAGTCCATTCCATTTCTCTTTCTTTCCATAATGAAAAACTGTAAGACATTTACAGTATATAAAAAAAAGATTGGAGTATGTTTACAAGAAAAAACTTATATATTTATATCATATATAAACATCATGTTTGATTCAATGTTTCTTTGTAATTATGAAATTTACTAGTATTTTCTGAGTGAACGTTGTTCACTCTTGCACCATTTTCCCCCCAGTGTTAAGTCTGATAAAAAATCGTCAAAATACTGCTCTTTTTACCACTTCGCCCTGGGCAATTCCGAGGGGCTGATTTGCAAGCAAATCTTTAAAATGATGAGACAGATTCAAATGAACATGTGAATTATTAATGTTTCGAATACACATGTCTGCCTCGTCATTCCATTGCATCTTTCTCAAAGCTGGATGAAGACTAGGCCCCCCTGACTTCTAAATGCATTTCATTTTTCACCACAGCTACCTGTGGCGTTGATATATTGCTGCTTGTTTCTTCCAGAGGACGATACCCAGCCTCCCTTGATGTTTTTATATGCATGTATTGAATCATTTATCAACTCACAAGATCATTCAATAATACGCTTTTCAGAAACACAGAGAAATAAGACTTTGCTGGAATGATGATGATGATGATGATGATGGCTTTAGCCTGCCTCTCCTCGTGCTTGGTTTTTTATGAAAATGAAATGTGTGTCGTTCTGCAGCAGGCCTCTTTTTTTGATGTCAGTCACGGAACTGGGAGAAACATTACGAAAAAAGTACAATTATCCTGTGGTACATAAATCTATCTGTGCGCGCTGGCGGTATTGAAGATTAAATCACTGCTGTTGTGCTATGAACTGTAATATGGCAATAACAAAGAAAAGCTTGTGATGAAAAAATTTAAAGTTTCTCGATGTTTAGATTCTGAAATGCTCCTCACTCACCGCTTGAAAAGAGGGCTCCTTATCGGGAGATAACAAAAGCCTTACAGCATAATTACCCCAGCCTAGGTCACCTTGGGCGTCGTGAGAACGCAGCTCGGTGGAGACAGCCGACATAATGAAATCCTAGAGTAAAGGACACTTTTTGGTAACACGTCCTCCTGTATAATCACTCCACAGAGGTGCTTTAATGAGACACTTATGACAACCTCAAATGAGTCTCATGAGCTCATAAACATTCAGATATTGTAGCTTAAATCCCAGTTGAAGGAAGTGTGGTTTCTCATTTCCGAGTTTCTTTTCTTTTCCATTCGTTGCACCATCCTTCTCTCGCTCTTTCACACTCTGGAGCATCACAAGTTTATTTTGAGGCACAGACAGATTTCCTCGTGGGTATGTGAGGTTCAGTATGCAGGTCAAACAGACTCGGTAGCAGTCGTCCAATGGCAACAGCAAAACCCTACCCTAAACCTGATCTTATGGGTGTCGGCAGACATTTTTTTGGAAATTATTAAGGTAATGCTTCTTTCCGTCGTGTCGCAACTGCAAACAGCCAATCACTGTTAAAAGCGGTCTAAAATATGCTGTGGCTCTGCATATAAAAGGCAGTGTTCAAAGAGTTATATCCGTCAGCCATCTAAAGAAGACAGCACTTACAAAGGACTAACTGATGGTCCTTTGTAATTTATTAAAGTGTGAAGATCCTTGATGATGCTAATATTAGAGTACCATTCAATTGGCTCTTCTTCAAAAGCCCGCTCATAGCAGAGAGAGCGAGAGGAGATTGGACATTAAACGAGAGACAGAAAGGGAATGTTAGAGCCTGAAAACCCCACTTATATAGCCCTGCTGTTTAAAATAAAAAATATTGGACAATATGTCTTAAGTGTTTACAAAATTCAGTATCATAGAGAATTACATAGTGTATAATACCAAATGTACTTCAAAATGAACACTTCGTATAGTTTAGTGTCTCAGTTTGACTTCTCTACTACAATCTTTGAAGAAAAAAATCTTTCGTCCAGTCCAATACATATAGTAATATATTGCATTTTGTGGACTAAAGAGATAAGAACGGCTAATCATTTACAGTTCTACATGTCCATTAATTAATTCATTCTAAATTTAGGATGCATTTGACGGCTTCCCTCAATTACATTATTGCACTTAAAAAAATAATTAATACAATTAAATAATTTTAAATAAAAAAAAACGAAAAGAAATGAAACCCAGTAACATGGTTTGTTTCTGCTCGTGTTAAAGGCGTAGTAATTTTGTTGAAGCTTGTGGGCCAAATAGTTCATAATTGGCAGATAGAAGGACAAGTTCACACCTCTGATTCCAAACTGGAAATTCTGCCCCATGTCATGGGCACAATAGGGCTGCTATGAACCACCCTGCTGCCTGGAACAGGCACTAGATGGTCATCCTGTAGGTGTGTGGGTGCCCTATACCCTCCATATACACTGTCACTTGGACGTCCCATACAGGGGAAGATGTTGCATAATTCAGCTGGTCCATATGACAGTGGGCTCTGGTAGACTGGCAGCTCAGGGTAGGAGTAGGGTCTATGCACCAAGCTGGACGCCCTCCTGACAGCTGCCACGTTTTGGAAAATCGCCTCCTTGTAGGTAGGAAGCCTAGTGGACTGGCTGTGTCTCAGCTTCTGACTTTTCCTGGTGTTTCGCCGGAAGGCGTGAAGGTAGGTGTGATCCATTGGTTGGGCGTAACACATGGTGTTCCTCACCCGTCCGTGTACATCCACACAAGGGAACAGGTCAGGTATAGCTACTCGTGAGGAGGCTGCGGCAGAGGGTCTGTCCCCCGGGAAACGGACTCTGTCGGGGCCCCAAGTGGCTTTCAGGAACGACGGTCTGCGATGAAGCTTCCTTTTCCCTATCAACGGTATGTCATCAAACGCAGGGTCAAAGTACGTTCTAACACAGGAATTACAAGCTGTGTCCGCCGCTACGAAAGGATTTTCGCTGAAGGAAGAGGACAGGTGGTTTTCAGCAAAACTGTTTGCTTGGGTATGACACGTTGATTGGTCTTTATAATCGTGAAGCCCCCTCAGATCCATGGACTCCACTAAAATATTTTGGGTTCTCTTTTTCCTCCTGACGGCATCTGACAAATCATTGTGACAAGACATGTGGTGTTCAGTGTAGATGTCTCTATATGGAACAAAGGAAGATCCAGGATGGGCCAGATCGGATGGAGGATCATGCATGGCTAGATGAGGTGTGCTCAGACTGGATACAGGAAGCATACCGTCGTAGAGACCCCTGGTCCTGGCAGGAAGTGTGTAGCGAAGAGGAGTGGGCCGTGTTAAGACTCTGTGGTTTACCGTCGGTGGTGGGCTAGTGGTTTTGGTGTGTTGCGTGAAAGGTGGCGTTATGGAATGCTGCATGTGAGGTATGTGGTTCTCCGTGATGTTAGTAATATATGAGAAGTGACCAGGGACTTTTTCAGTTGTGGTCACCAGTGGGATACGTGCTGGGAGGCTGCCGCCGTGTCTGCTCCAGTTCTCAATGGTCTTGGTGGCATTATCCAGTGAGTTCTCCACTTTGGCTGAGGAGACAATGTCCTTGGCTGTCTGCAGCATTTTCAGCATGTTGGCCTGGGCGTAATTGGCGGTGATATCTGGATTCTGTATGCTGGTAGATCTGCCAATATCTTCGACTCCATTAAAACAGCTGTATATGCCCTGAAATGTAAAGTGAATAGTGACTGTGTATTCCTACAGAGAAATGTTATTTTGTGGGCGTTTCACTGGATTCATCTGCAGTATTTTTCTCCATTACAATGATTAATGTACCAGATGATGTTTTTTGTAAGAGACAAAGATCAGTTCATTGTTTCATGTCAAAGTTTAATGTGCCTCCTTATGGTGAATTATTTAATTATTTTTACTAAAATAATGTGCTACACAAATATCCCTTTTAGTAAACAAGTATCCTAAATAAAACAGACTGTGCATTATGATTTGAGCTGGGTAAAATGGTATGATACCTAGCCCTAATTATCATTGCACTGAATCTAAAAAAGACTTAATTAACAAGGCAATCTTACCCTGCTAATGGCCAGTAGAAAGTCTAAGTGATCAGACTTGTGGACAGAGTGCCTCAATTTCCAGTAAAGTAGATGTTCCCAAGCAAAGACCAGCAGGCTGAGGCCCATGGCCACGAGCAACATGTAGAAAACACCTGCCATGTTGTCTATGTCTAGTTTAGAGCTCATGACCTCGTTTTTCTCATTCTGACATATTCCAGACAGCCATACTGTTTCCAGTCTCTGTGTGTCCCCTGCATAAAAGGAAACCAGGTCAGGAACAATGCCAGAAACAGTGGCAGTCAAAGACTACTCAACTATGACAGAAACAAGCAGATACTATACTAAGCGGATACTAACCACAAATGTGCTCTGCTCCAAAACCTAGTAATATGCCTACCTAGACATCATTTTAAGGCATCATTTGTGTGCTCTCGATGTGAAAGCTGGTCTGAAAAGTAACTACTTAGTTTTGGCAATATTGCATGTATCCTTCAGGGTTAAGCATACAGTGCATATAGAAAATCATCATACCCTGTGAAAATCTTCACCTTTTGTCACATTACACCCTGGAAAATAAAATAAATTAAGTCTAACTTTTTTTAACTGTAGGTACACATAACCCTCATTACCAAAGAGCAAATAACATTTTGAAACATTCTGGATTATTAAAAATGGAAAAACTAGAATAACAGGGTTGGAAATGTCATCAGTCCCTGAATTAATATTTTGTGGAGCCACCTTTTGCTTTAATTACAGCCAATAAACTTTTTGGATATGTCTTTACTAGCTTAGCACACCTAGATTGGGGAATATTTGCCTATTCTTCCTTGCAGAATTGCTCAGGTTCAGTTCAATTCCGTGGTGAGCGGCAATGGACTGCTCTCTTCAAGTCCATCCACAGATTTTCTATCAGATTTAAAGGGATAGTTCAACCCAAAATGAAAATTTGATGTTTATCTGCTTACCCCCAGGGCATCCAAGATATAGGTGACTTTGTTTCTTCAGCAGAACACACATGAAGATTTTAAGTCAGGGCTCTGCCTTGGCCACTCAAGGACATTCACCTTCCTATCCTTAAGCCATTACGTTGTTCTTTTGGCGGTATGTTTAGGATCACAGTCGTGTTGGAGGGTGAATAACCTGCCCATGTTTAGCTGTCTAACAGAGGGACGCAGGTTTTCCTCAAGAATTTGGATGTACTTGGCAACATCCATATTCCCATCAATCCTGACTAATCGCCCAGTCCCCGCTGAAGAGAAACACCCCCACAACATCATGCTGCCACAACCATGCTTCACAGTCGGTATGGTGTGTTTTGGGTGGTGTGCTGTTTCCTTTTCGCCAAACATAGCACTGAAAGAAAGAAGCCTTTCCTGAAAAAGTGCCACACTAGTCTCATTTGCACTATGCAAAAACACACCTGGAAGATTCTGATGCCATCTGGCAAAAGGTGCTATGGTCTGATGAGACCAAAATGGACCTTTTTGACTGAACTCCAAGCTCAAAGTTTGGCAAAAAGCAAACACAGCACACCACTCAAAACACACCATACCTACTGTGAAGCATGGTGGTGGCAGCATGATGTTGTGGGGGTGTTTCTATGTGTGCAAAACTAGTAAAGACATATCCAAAAAGTTTAATGGCTGTAATTAAAGCAAACAGTGGCTCTACAAAGCATACTTTTCAACCCTGTTATTCTAGTTTTTCCATTTTTAATAATCCTCCAGAATGTTTTAAAATGTTATTTTCACTTTGAGGATGGGCGTTATGATGTGTACATAAAGCTAAAAAAGTTAGACTTAATTTATTTTATTTTCCAGGGTCTATGTGACAAAAGGTGAAGATTTTCACAGGGTATGATGACTTTCTATAGGCACTGTACATTGTGTCAAGCTTGAAAAAAAAATCAGTGGGAAAAATAACAAATAAATAAATAAAATGCCACTAGCCACTAGTGTCTACTGTTCAGTGGAGGTTTTCTTATGCCTGTAGTTTGCTCTAATATTTCATACCCTCTCATTTCTCAGCACATTTGAGTTTTTTTTACAGCAAGAAGGGAATGTTATAGCTTCCATGCTGGGGCAGAGGATATTTAGTGTGGACCAGTTCCGGTCCCCCAAGTGCAATTTACCATCTCCCAGGAACTGGAGGAGAGCCAGGTCTATGGGGCGCTTCCAGCGGGAGTCCTTCTGCAGAGCAATGCCGTAGCCTGTGGTAGCAAACACCTTCCCACTACCAATGGTGACCAGCTTGCAGCCCTCGTCCTTGCCAGCCATATAATTAAGAACTGCTGCATCATATATGAAGGCATCCAACTTCCTACACAGAGGAGAAATGAGCCCAAGGCAAATGGCTTAGTAATTACACGTAATTATGTCAAGTAAATAATTAGCTCTTGTTAATTTATACTCCCTTTTTTCTTGACAAATGGTGGACGATACATTATTTATGCTATTTGGTGGACGATACTGTTGTACCACCAGTGTTTCACTGACCCTTAGATCTAACTAAATTGCTTCTAAATGATGCATATGGGGTAAATCTCATTACACATTATCAACCAAACATTTCACTAACAGAAAAGTATAATTTTTTTGGACATGTACTATGGTAGTACTATGATATTCTTTGAAGCACCTTGAAAATACCATGTTTTTGTTAGTGTTCAGAGCTCTTCCACATAACCACATAACCAACCCCCCCCCCCCCCCCACCCCCTCTTCCTTCCACACACACACACACACAAAATGTTATTGCTGAAACTCACCCTGTCTTAAGGCTGTTGAGAGCTTCTTCCACACCCTTCTGGTTGTATTTTACCATGTGGGTGTGCATGTCAGGATAATTGCTTCGAATGTTCCTCTCGGTGCTGCCATTTGGGACTGTCCCAAAGCGAAAAGGAGGATAATGTTCCTGTGGTTTTTGAAACTGAAACAAAAAGGAATATATGGCATTTCAATGGTTTAGCTGAAGCAGATTGCGTCTTAACCTTAATAGTGTAGATCAACATAGATTACATGGACTTTACACGGAATCACCTACTGCCTGGGTAGTAGTGACCTTGGAAAAGTAAATTCGAAGTACAGATTTTTTTTTTTTTTTTATCCTTACTGATTCTTGCATTTGGAAAGTTGGCAAGAGTTGACTCATTTTTTATGCACATAAGGGATAAATTAATTTGCTCTGAGTGACCATATTAGACCTAGTCTTCAACCCTAGGCCAATTCATGTTCGATCATAAATCATAAAAAATTAAAACATGAGTTAAAACAAAGTCAAATTCTAAGCACTCTCACCTCAAACAAAAGCAAGAGCGCCCTCGGTTGATGCTGTAATAATAACATATTGGTGGAACAGATTTGGCAAACGCTCTGAGCGTATTTGTGTTTGCGCTTTGGAGAACGTCAAATATTTCTAATTTACACTGTGTTTTTTCAGTGGTGAGAAATGCAGCCAAATCTCTCTTGATCTCTTGAATGCAATGGCCAATCAGAGGTGTTTTATTTAGTCAGAATCCACTCACCGCTTAAAACGCCAGAGTTTTTGTTCAAGTGACATCTACATATAAATGCGAGATTCACTCTCGAAATTGCAATGATTGACATACTGATAACCATAGACATAACAAATAGACAAAAATACACATTAAACAATGTAAATGCAGACAAATAGATTCATAAAAAATATTTGTATCAAAATATATTTAAAATTCTATTCCAATTATTTGTAAAAGTAATGACTTGTAAATCATCTGAAATGTCTCACTGTACATTGCTACTCTTGTTTTGGTGGAGCCGTTGCTTACACATTATATCTGCACTTTACTAGAGCACCCTCACTAATTTCAGAAGAACTCTTTGATTCTTAATTGTCCATCTCACAGTAAAATTAAAATGTGAAATTTTAGTAAACTTATAGGCCTAGCTAAAGTTCAGGTAAATGCTTAATTGTCCAAATGACAGGAACATTTTAATATGTGACTGCAAATCCATTAAAATAATAAAACAACTGTGAACAACTAATGAATTGTGATTTTTATCATAACATGTACTGTATGTTTATGTTGCATACATCTCAATTTTAACAATGAAAAGTAATATACAGACAATAATGCATGTGCAACAAATAACATTTATATTTCTAATCTACTATCTTAACATAATATAACTATCATAATATATATAATATGTAATATGTAATATTGACAGCTAGTGGTTGGGTACTGCAGTCCAAATTGACAATGACAATGACAATGGAATGCGAGGAGACTTACACACTGTAAATTTATGAGTTGACTCATCTGCGTTTTAATACTCCCGTTCATAGAGATTATTAGAGGCTTTTTAGGTTGGGTAGAATCTGCGATCTCTGACCCAGTTTGTTTGCTGGCTTCCATGGCTGCAATACGATGTGTTTTCCGCCAACTGGCAACCTGGCATGTCGAAATACTATTGGGTAAACTGCCGGCGTGTGGTATCACACAGACCAAAACAAAAACAGACAATCCGACACGCACATTTCAAAGTAAAATAACTGACTGTAGCACTGTTTTTCAGAGAAACGAGTATGTGAACTTAGCATGTTTCCTAAATATCTTATGCTTTACTAGAGTGAAAAAGTTACATACAGCTCCTTTGATATCGAAGGCTTTATGCTTAATATTAATCTCTGTTTGACACATTTTATATCGGCTGTCCCTGCTCCATGTCTCTGTCACCTATGGGGTCCTTTGCCCTGAAAAACATTGTAGACCCCTGTATTAGACAGTACTGCTAATTTTCCTCCAAAACATCTGTCCATTTTAAAGTAAATGTTCAAGAACACAGAAGTGCGTATTCTATAATACTACTATATTATGTTGCTGCTAGCATATATTAGCGTGGCTCCAAGCTATTGTGTTTTTGTTTTTTTAAATCTATGAATGATTCATCTGTTGTTGATTTTTCCTAAGGTCCAATTAATTTCTCATTTGCATAATTTTATGGTGTTTTCTTATGAAAAATAATGAATATATTAGTAAATATTATAGTAATCATGAGATTGTCTTTGAGACATGAGTGTCAGTGAACTTTGAAAGGTGCTCATTTGCTGATATTTAAATTAAACTTTTGTTGTGATGCAGAATTTTCTTCATTCATAGATGAGAAAAAAAAATTCTTGGCCTATGAAAATTTTTTAAAAATTGCCTAGTACTTGTAAAAAAGTCAGATCTTCACAGTATGATATTTCAGGTTTCATTTTAAAATCTTCTTGAATATTTAACATTCTAAATATATGTATTGGGTGTGACAAGGCCTTTCATTTCAACTCTCTCCCAGAACTCATTTTGTTTCTGCCATATATACACAAAGAAAAACACATAAAAAGGTATCCAAATACAGCACCACTGTCATACAGCTCATTTACAATTACATATAACTCACTTTTTTGTCACTAAGTCCAGACACGGTGTCAATGTACTGCTCTTGGATCATGAAGGCAGCTAAATTGGCTGTGTAGCTGGCAAGGAAGATGACGGCAAAGAAAGCCCAAACCAGGACCATAATTTTGCTGGTTGTGCCTTTGGGGTTTTCAATAGGAACAGAGTTGTTGAAGACGATTCCCCACAGGAGCCAGACGGACTTCCCAATGGTGAAGGTTGGACCCCCAGGGGCTATAAAAGAGATACAAAGAAATTAATACTTTAATGCAAGCAGGTATTAAATTTATCAAAGCTGATATAAAAATATTGCTGTTAGATATTTCTGATAAATGCTGTTCTTTTGAACTTTCTATTCCTCAAAGAATCCTAAATGTAAAAAAAATATATATATATCACTATTAAAAAAAACACAAAAACAAACAGTTTTCAATACTAATAATAAGAAATGTTTCTTGAGCACCAAATCAGCATATTACAATGATTTCTAAAGGATCATGTGACACTGAAGACTGGAAAAATTATGCTGAAAATTCAGATTTGCATTAACGGGAATACATTTTTAAATATTTTAATTGTAAAATATTTCACAATATTAGTGTTTTACTGTAATAAATGCAAGATACTTCACTCAAAAACTTTTGAGCGTTAGTGTGTATATATATATATTTATGTAGTGGACAGCACATTTCAGGGCCCAGTTTATGGCCGGGCTCCTCTCTGCCCATAACAGTGGACAAAGGTTTGCTACATTTTGATTGGATCTTGGTGGACTAACACAAACAAACTGTCTAACGCCATCAGATAAAGATGTTAGGACAACAGCCAGACATCTCTTATAGGGCAAGAAGAAGACCTCTGGTACCAAGCCCAGGAAGGACAGGACTTCTCATTGGTCCACATGCAATTTCTGCCCTTCACCCATCTAGAAACTGATCCCTAATGTCCTGGTCTGTGATTGCCATACAAATTCCTCAGGACCTCAGCAGTTGTGGGTGAAACAAAGAAAGACCACAATGATCCATCCAAATCCATTCATAACTATGTTTGGAAACCTTAAGACTGATGTAAACTACACACATCCATTTCACACTTATGCAGAGAAATAAGTATTCTCAGTGACAGCTATTTGTAATGCAACATCTTACACAGATTCAGCTGTTAATGAACGCCTGACAGTTCAATCTTTTCCCATCATGTTTGGTGTCTATTTGTTTAGAATATTGCCAAGGGTGATCTGGTGGTGGTTTGTAAAGTGATAAATGCATTGGTAAACTTTAAAGACCCCTAACTGTGTACAGTATGCAAATGAGTTCCACAGGGGAAAAAAGGGTGGGCCACACTGTGTCCCCCTTCTGATGCCAGCAGCCAATCGCAACACTGTAATGGAGAAGCGCCAAACTTCAATCTCCTCCTCATCGGAAAGGGATAAAGGTACCCTTTCAACAGACACTCCTTATTCTGGGTCTCTCCTCGAGAGAGATGAACAGTTCACCAAGTTCTGAGTCTGTCCTGCAAGGATGAGACTGAAACAGATCACCAAGTTCTGAGTCTCCCCTTCAGAGAGACATAACAGATACACCGTAACATTCTGAGCCTCTGGTTTATCCAGAGAGACAACAAAAGATCTGAGGATCTGAGTCTACAGCTTATGAGGCAGCAACAGATACGACCACGTTCTGAGCTTCCAGCCTGTGAGGAAAGAGACATTAACAGACTCTACGTTCAGAGTTTTAGTCCAGCGAAAAAGTAATGACTACAGCACGTCCCGAGTCTCCATGAGAGACCAAAGCGGATTGACCAAATCCTGAGTGTCCGGCCCAGAGAGGCAGAAGACACACAGAGATATTTGCAACAAGGTTAAGCTCAGGAGAGCAAACCTTCACTTCAAGGTTCCTTCGTCTGCATGTTCCAGATTAAGGACCTTCTGCACCTACTTCAGGGCCTCATCTGCGTGTTCCAGATTTTAGGACCCTTTTTAGGACTCCAGAAGATCAGCATCCCACAGATCTTCGTGTTCAAGGCTGTTGAAACGGATTCCAGCTCTCCCCTACTGCATTGTCTCCCAGCACAACCAGTGGAAGAAGTCATCGCCATCAGACTGCTTACTCATGTGGAACGTAAATATCACTTAACCAAACCTCTTTCAAGAAATCTTGGCATTGTTGTACATTATCAGTATATGATTTTCTAATTTACATTAGAGGTAATATAACTGATGCTAGTTAATAACAAATAATCTTTCATTTATTTGTTTGATGCATAATAAGGTTCTTCACCTTAGTTTCACAGAAACAACAAAAGATAACGCAACTCTTCCATAGCCACACTCAATTTAATCACATGTATTTTATGCATCTTATGCACTTTATTCCTTTATCATTCATTGTATTCATTTAGTAGTTGTGTTAGTTATTCTTGTTTATCTTTTGTTAATAAATCTATTTTTGTCTTCCTTGTGCTGATAATACAGAAGAGGCACTACAAGTTAGAAATCTCACCAATCTTTCAGATAAATCAGCTGACCAACTCTCCCCACTTTACATTCATTTTAAATGATTGGACAGCCTCCTGTTTGGAGTGTTCTCATACAGCCAAGATAAAAGACCTTGACTAGTTTCCCAAACTAAGAGAGGGGGAAGGTGGTCATCTGATGTACTCATAACCACACGGTGACGTGAGTACCAATCACTACCTTACTTAGCTTCCTTGGATGGACGAAAGTAAAATCAGTACATATATTTTAATTAATTAATTATTTCTATAATACACATAGTGTACATCCTATATAACAGATGTTCTTTCGGCCATTTTGATTGAATTAGTCATAGATTAGTCTACATGGGCAAAGAAATAATTTTCTAGCTCCACCTTGACATCCGTTCTTAATGTGGTTCTTGTATCTCACACACAGCCACAGAAAAGCCAAGCAATCAATCAAAGTCAAATTAGCAAAGCGACAAACGTTAATTAAACCTCAGAAAAATGACCTTTTACACTAGAAGACAAGTACACACCCTGTCAGCTTGGTTTATGTGGATTGATTAGGCTGGTTCCACAACCATTCTTCCTCTCCTAGCTTTGTGCCTGATAGAGAAAAGACTGTTTGAAAAACCAAGGCTAACCTTTGGCACTGACAAGGCTCCGGTTGTACCCAACAGGGCTGAAGTACTCAAAGACAAACACGGTGACTGCCACAACAGTCAGGCACATTACGAACATCATAACCCACACGGCTGGACTGTAAGGCTCTGCAAGACAGAGAGAAAGACCAAAAATCATCTGATTATCTGATTAAGATCTTGCACATAACTTGGTGTTTTTGTTTGTGATGTGAATGCTGTGCAATTAGCATAAATAATGAACAAATGAAAGTTTAGCAGAGTCAAAATGCCTTTGTTTGTGTGGAGAGCTGGTGATTCAGTAGAAAATGTTTATCCTGTCTAGGATTTATTCTTGATTTAATCCAACAAAGGCATACAATTTTAATCTAATCACATTCTAATCAAAACCGCCACTGGTAGGAAATATTTAACACCGCCTGCAAGCATCTCTCATAGACTGTGTAAGAATGTCCTTGGAAATAGATGGATAATGATGACTTCTCACCCAGGAAGGCAGAAGGTGAGACTGTTCCATTGCTTCTGGCCACCATAACACTAATCCCAGTTTCCACAAATGGCACTGAAAAGTCAACAATCTCTGACCGCTCCTCATTGATGGTAAGAGAGCCGATTGCCATATCTGCACGCTTGTAGAAGACCTTGAACAAGGAGAAAGCGAGTGAAAACTTTAGAGCAGTCATAAGAGGCAAAGCAAAATAATGGTTGTGGCCCCAGTGAACCATGACACGGGACCTGCCCACAAATTAACATCATGCAATTTCAGGGTGAACATTCAAAATGAAGAACTTACTTCTATGCCATTAAGAATGTAATTTCTATAAGTATGCATGTGGGCAGCATGAATACAAGCATGAATACAATACATACTATACGCCATGCTGACGTTGTCTTGTGACCTACAGCTTTGCTGTTTCCCGCCATTTACAATTACAACCATTCTAACGTGGCCTTGTGGGATAGGATGCTTCAGAATTTCAGTGTAAAGAGTAGGCCATATGGGTATTTTTTGCATACTGCATATTCATACTTACTACTCATTTGACATACTACTTTTCGCATACTACATCCTAGAGAAGTAGACACTTTTTTAGGGTTAGGGTCCAATTCTCGCTATTAACTAACTATTAACTACGACATCTGCCTCAATAAACTAATAAATAAATAAAATAAATTAATAGTAAGGTATTAAGTTTAGGTATTGGGTAGGATTAAGGGATGTAGAATATGGTCATGCAGAATAATTAATATGTGCTTTATAAGTACTAATAAACAGCCAATATTCTAGTAATATGCATGCTAATAAGCAACTAATTAATCATGAGAATTGGACCATAAACTAAAGTGTTACCAGTGGGTTAATACAAACAATAAACTTGACATAGTTTGAACTTTTTTTATTGGATATCACAATTAAGACTGTTGTTATTAGCCTCTGGTTTCCAGATTCCAATTTCTTCAAGGAATGGAAATGGCCATGAATCACCAGGTTTCATTATACAACTTTGCAAATCGCTAACATCGCATATCATTGTTGACAGATTTGTTTTGCCGTCACCCGCAATCAGGCTTATGAATGAAAATTCCTTATATCACACTCATGTCAGCCCGGAATTTGTCTTGCTATTATATAATAATTATTTATCTCATTTAATGATCTATTTCTCTTGCAATGTGAAAAGCACTTAAGCCTTGTATGCGGAGCGTGGGTTTGCTATCTTTAAACTCATCAGCGTGTGAGCAGATGCAGGTGATGAGAACCGATGAAGTGATCAGCAGCTGTGGAAGACACTAAACCACCGGATTAAGTGACACTACACACAGCAGGAGGTCACAGGATGGAATGTGTCGAGATCGCTTTTAAAGCCAGTTATGCTCCCATGAATGCTCATAACAACTTTAGCTGCAATATTTGGAGGTTTAAGGAGATCTGTTAAATACAGAAAGAAAACAGGGTGTGAGTAATGCTAGGAAAAACGCGTTGACACTGTCATAGGAAGCTGATTTATTTTTTGTATCACGCTGTAAGCTGTTTTATTTTTATATTCTCAGATGTTAATTTAGCTCATTTCCCATGAGCTCTGAACTGTTGACATGTTTGAAGTGTGAGTGCGTTTATGTGAGAAAAAGAGAAAGAGAGAGAGAGAGAGAGAGAGAGAGAGAGAGAATGTGCCATTTCATACCTCTCCAATCATCCCATTCCAGATGCCACGGACCATCTTGCCATGTTTCCCATTGGTGACCAGATAAAGATCATATGAAAACTTGATGGTGCGTGAGAGCTTCTTTAGGATGTCTATGCAGAAGCCTTTGCAGCAGAGTTTGGTGTAAGGCTCAGTGTGACCGGTTATACTGCAAAAAAGATTTTTTGACATAAATTCTCACATAAAGCTATCGTTTGGCTTCTGAATGCTTGAAATATAGCATACAACTCGCATGGAACAATTTTTTACTTGGGGGTGAACTATTACTTCATCTTGGGGTTATACTGCAAAAAAGATTTTTTGACATAAATTCTCACATAAAGCTATCGTTTGGCTTAGAAGCATTCAGCATTCAGAAGAAAAACAATAGCTTTATGTGAGAATTTATGTCAAAAAATGTTATGTTACTACTAGGGTGCTTTTGTGTCCTATTTGAAGTTTGAATGAAAATCAAAATACCTGCAGAAGAAGATCATATGGGTTTAAATAGTGGCAAAACTTTATTTTGGGGTAACTAAATTTCCTTTAACCCATTTAGGAACCATAGTTAAAAAGGTTAAGATTGACATGCTCCCACTGAACATTTGGTAAAGAGGATCAAAGCGCATGGTTCTAGGGCAAAACATATGGTGTGACACACATCTGAAAGAAAGATTACTGACAGAAAGACTAATTAATTATAACTGGAATAATGTAGACATGAATATGGAGAAAGAAAATGATCTGTGTTGCCATAAAAGATTATGAAGATGACTTCATACACAGAGTAGTGGCAAAAGGGATATTTGTTTTAATGACCCTACAAGTTTGATTAAACTATCAAAATAAGAGGACAATATTTTGTATTTTTATGATATTTTAAATATGAAGGAAGAATAAAACATTAAACTTGGTTATGGTATTTATCTGACAAAATTATTTGGCAAAAAAGGCAACTAGCAACAGGTTTCATTTTACTATGCAAAAAACAAAAAGCATACATTAACTGCAACATAATCAGTTATTAATATTATGTTGGTTCTCTGCATGTGTTCATAATTTCTTTGTATGACAGCCCGGTCAAAAATTATGTCCGTACAATTTGGCATGTTTCAATGCGTTATCACAAATTGCAAAAAATGTTTGACTCTACGCAATATGCTTACAAAAAGCAAATAAACACTGCTCTCTTCAGCAAACTGCTGTGATTTAAAAACCCATAGCCCAGAATCTAACGTAATGCTTGGTTGTGAGCATTCACAATAAAATGTTCAAAAAAAGCGATGGCCTCCATTAACCGTTAGATGCTGGAGGCACTGAGCAGAGAAACTCTGAGAGCAATAATGATACATCACCTCTAACCTCCCCCAGACCTCCTGCGTAATGAGCTGTACAGGGAGTGGACTTGGGGCGGAGGGCCGGCAATGCAGGGTGTGCGGCACTGGCAGCAACCATAACAAAGAAAGACAAATGAAGTGTTTGGAAAGATGAGAGTCTGCCTCTGCAAGTGATCTGGACATAACATAAACAAGCCTGTCTCTTTTCTGGCCTGTCTCACCACCTGCAAACGGAGCTGGCGGTTTGGGTTAAGTGGGCTGTGAATTGAGGATGAGATGTTTAATCAGTCAAACAAAACACAAACACACACAAAGCACAAGGGACAGAGGGACAAAGTGCATTAGTTTCCTGGTATAATGGACACAGGCACCCCTGCTGCCTAGGGAGTGCCAATCAATTATTTTTTCTTTAAACAAAGTTAATTACAGTACATTGAGTCCTATGGATCTTTGTTATCATTGGCCTACAGTCAGTTATTCTGAAACAGCTAGATGAGAGATGTACAGTGGCTTGACCTATCTATTTCAGAAATGGGTGTAGCACATTGATCTGGTTGTGGTAGACTAATGCATTTCATATCCAAACACACCGCCACATTAGTGCCACAGTCTGCTGACCTTGATATACATGGCATCATAAATGCCAGTGACCGCTGGTGCTCTGAGCTTTAGAAAGAGTATACCATATATAGAGGAGACCTAGTTCACACTACACTACCAAGTTTGGGTTCTGTAAGATTTTTTTTTTTAATGTTTTTGAAAGAAGTCTCTTATGCTCACCATGGCTACTTTTTTTTCTTTTTCAAAAATACAGACATTTTTTTTATATTATTACCATTTAAAATAATTGTTTTCTATTTTTTAAATGTAAATGTACATTTGATTTTTTAAATGTAATTTATTCCAAAAATGAAGGTAACATTAACTATTGATTTTGCCACCAGATTAATTCTATAAAACAACATCATGTGGAACGATATTATGTGCTGAATCTTGTCTTAAAGGGCACTTATTATGCCCTTTTTTTACAAGATGTAAAATAAGTCTCTGATGTCCCCAGAGTGTGTATGTGAGGTTCTAACTCAAAATACCCCACAGAAATGTTTTTACAGCATTAAACGTGTCGTTTTTGTGCGTATCCCTTTAAATGCAAATGAGCTGGTGCCTCTGGCCACCTTTCAAGAAGAGGGCGGAGCTTCAAGAGATTGTGCTCCAGTTTCAAGACAATCTCATCTCACAAATGACAATGTCAGAACAGAAACTGTCCGTAGCGGTGTACAGTTCAAACCGGAGTAGGACAATAATGCCTACTGAACAGATACAGTTTTGTTTAATTATGGTTATAACTTATTTGTCATCTTGCTTTTATCCACTATTAGTACAAGCCTGTTGTAGAGGACTCTGTCTGAATGATGGCCAAAACTTTACTGATGAGTTTTATTATACTTCACACGAAAGATAAAGCGTCCGTTTTACTCCAGAAAGTCACTGTAAGAGCTGAATACACAGTACAAGAAGTGCGCATTAAAGTCTTGTCCATAAACACTCTCTCTCCATTATCATCAACATACACAGCGAATTACACAAAAACACTTGTTAACAGTAAACAAATATATACAGAACTTTTCAGGGGGTGCTTAATACACTGGTAAACTTTATATCCGTAAAACAACTCTGACGAACTGTAATAAAGTGTGCGCTCTCCCTTTCATTACTGCTGTGACCAGTAGGCCTATCATTCTGGAGATTGTAAGCTGGATCACGAACAGCTGGTACAAATTCATCCTTGAGTAACAACTTTTTAACAAAGCCTGCCTTGTATTGCCCCTCGTTCGCAAAGCAGTCTGGAGTGAAATGATTTGCGCAAACATAAACGAGTTCAGGTATATTTTGGGGCGCATTACCTTCAAAAACAAAAGTAATCCACTGCATCTTTAGCGGCTCAGATGTTGGGAGTAAATTAGGACTACTATGTTCATTCTTATATCCAACAACAAAACACCTCAATCGCTTAGGAGACATTCTTGTCTACATCTGCTCCAGCGTCGAAAAACAATGGCGGACTGTGTACAGCTCACTCATGGTGGGTCTATGCTGAAATGGCAGTGTCCGTCAACAGTCGTGGGAGGGGCCTGTGCAAAGTGACATCACTTTGCGCAGAATCTGCAAACAGCTTGTTCTGAGACAGTGCTTATGATTTATGTGGATTAAAAAAAAAGCACTGGGTGGATTTTTATCATTATAGGGTGGTTGTGTACACACACTGCCAACACACATTTACGTTCAAAAGTGAATTTTGCATAATAGGTGCCCTTTAATGTATGGAAGTGATACATTAAGACAAAATTATGTAAAAATGTATGGAATAGTTCACCCAAAATTGACTATGGAAGTTAATGGCCGTCAACTGTCTGGTTAACAACATTCAAAATATCAGGTTTGGAACAACTTGGGGGTGAGTAAATGATGACAAAATGTTAATTTTGCGTGAATTATCCCTTTAAGGAGAGAATTCTCAAATTATTGAACAGTTTGAAACCAATATACAGTACAAAGCCTGTGCTAGAGAAAACATGTGTGTGTGTAATTGGACTTTTGACTCAAAACCTGTGTTTGTGACAATAAACCCCGGTCTCCCCAACCATATTTTGGTATACACTTACTTTAAATCCTGAATAATAGTTTTCCCATTTGTATGAATATCTAATTAACATGTGTAAAACATAATGGTATACAAGACTTGTATAATAAATCCATAAATTTATTCAAACTATAAAATGCACATTGTTATCTCAGGTCCAATTAAAAGCAGTTGTCACACTTTCCAGAACTTTCTGAACATGGATGCCAATTAGCATGAAGGTGTGTGATGGGCCCAGAGCAGAACGTCACCATTACGGTTATTGATCATTGTTTCCCCTTCAGCCATCACACGCTCCCCAAGGGGTGATTACTCTGCTTTATGATTTATTTACACTCTCTCCTCTCAGCATGGAGCCATAATGAGCCTGTCATCTCTCTCTCTCTCTCTCTCTCTCTCTCTCTCTCTCTCTCGGCATGACACACTCCTCACTCAGCATGTGTTACCACCAATTCACTGAATCTGCTTTCATTTACCTGGGAGAACCAACTTTTGGAATTACACTGTTTTATTGTTCATGTCTAGGAATTCCACTGACAAAGGTAAGCAAATTACTGTGATCAAGGATCACAAATGGCAAGTTTATGCCTAGGGCAAGGAGGGTTGAGGGATTAATTGCTGGAATGAGCAAAATAATTCCTAATAATAGGTTTGGGGTCTTCAATCCATTGAGCTTCTGTTTAAATCATTAAGCCCTCTGGTAAATGAAGATGAGACTTGGTGGCATTCAATGAGAGCATGGAAATTTAGTAGCTGAGTTTGGGAGCCTCCAAGGTGCTTAAGTTGTGTCTCATTTCCATTTTTAGAAAGACTAAAAAATCCTAGTAAGTAAGTCTTTTTTAACAATCTTTTCTATAAGGTGATGTTCTCATAAAAGAGGTAGAGTGCATCGCTGCTAAACAGGACTAAACCATTTTAAGGCCAACATATGTATATAAGCCAGTTTCAACTTGACAGTAAATATATGTTGGATCTCATATGTATGTGTATGCATACACACACACACACACACACACACACACACAGACAGGGCTTGACATTAACACCAGCCAACCCGCCATTTGCGTGTGTATTTCAGCTTTGGCGTGTAACACAGTCACTCCCACTAGCCACATTGGCGGGTTGAATTTTATTGTAGTCTTCTCAAAACAAAAGGCATCTGTTATAATCGCGTTGCGCATTATAACTAATCACACGCAATTCTGTTGAGCTTATGAATACAATGTCTAATAATCATTGCTGAAACGGCAGAGTTTTGTTCAGAGCGCGGTCTCACTCACTGAAATCTGCTCTCTCATCATAAACAACAAAGCAGAGATGTACGAGCGATGTACGTAGGAGATTCATTCATCACAGAGCGATTGACAGTTTTTGTTCTATTTCAGCAGCGAAAATTGTCACAGCGAAAAAAAGATCACAGCAGAACCCTAGCGCATCTGATGTGACTGGCATAAAGTTGGCTTGACGTTGGACGTTCGATATTCATGAGGGATCGTCTCTAAAGTTACATATGACATTGGTATAGCCTACAACGTTTCTTCAATAGCATTTGAAGAGAATGACTTACAGTCATAAAACCAACTGTAAATTGTTCATCTAGATGTCAGGTGTGATGCACACCTTTTAGATTTTTGATTTTTAATCAAATAAACTGTCAAATCACATGAAAATATGGATATGTATTTCACTAAGTTACTGTATTGGCTCATACACACAATATGCTAGATTTAAATATGTCAGCTGATAGAACACTGATGAGAATATTGCTTGAGAAAAAATTATATTTACACCACAAATCGTGTTAGTGTTAGAGATAGTGTTTCTCTGTCTAGATTAAGGAGCTTTACACACATTATCAAAGCTAAATAGACCTATTTGATGACCTGTCATTTCATGTAGACTTGATTTGGGTGTGTACAGTGGTCATTTACATATAGACAACAACAAATTTCCAAACACCACAATTTTGGCCAGTGAAAATGCTGAGTGGCTAGTAACTTTGGTAAACCACTAGCCACAGTGGCTGGTGAGCAAAAAAGTTAATGTCAAGCCCTGCACACACACATATATATATGCATATAAATGCTTAACAGTATATCAGTGATATTCATGCATTCATAGGTCTACGACAAATTACTCAAACTACTATTTAATTTCAGAACCTTTCTATTTTACGACAGGGTTTTGTAGGTTCATCAAGCATCTGGGAACACTTCCAAACTCATATGCATTTTTTTTTTTACGTGGAACACAAAAGGAAAACATCTGAAGAACCACTGCACTTTTACCATATAACAACGGTTCTATTGCTGCAAAATATAAAAAAAACACACCAAAGAAGGCAGTTCAAGTCTTTAGATCTCATATGATAGCTTTGTAAGGAAAATTTATTGTGTTATTCTCTGATAATCTTCACCTCCAGTGAGCTGTTAACTTGAGAACTGCTACGACCAGTTCATTAAGTCAACGAGTTGCACTCGAGAAAATGTTTTTTCTTCTTCTCTTTTTTCCCTTTTTTGGGTGAACTATCCCTTTAAATAATACTCCATTAAGATACTATAATTAGCTGCATCTCAAACTCTCTACAAGCTCACAGACGCAACATCCCAATAAAGTGTGTAATAGGCTTGCTGGACTGTAACAAGTTACATATGCTAAGTGACTCTCATGGCATATTGCAAAATGGGGATGTTTGCCAGGTTTGTGTAGGCTATATTAGACTTTTCTTTTTAATTAGCAGTCTGTTTTTTTTCAGCTCTGCCATCTAATATAAAAAAAAGCTGGCAAATATTATATAAAACAGTGGTACGTACTGTAGGTAGAATGTGCTGGAGATTGTCGTAATATTAAACGTTAGACGTTTCCACCTAAAGTTTAGTAAAACTCTTTCTCGGTTTCAAATGTTCTTATTTGTGTTTTGTATGGTGACTCATTCTTGAAAATGAAAAGGTTGCTGCTGCTTTTTTATATTAATGGGTACCTATTATCCCTGTACTAGGTACAATCCATCCAGTGGACACTCTTTATTGCTCGCCTTAATAAGAGACAATTTATTTTAAAGATCAATTTAATCAAATAGTACATTTGCATGTGCAGGAGAGAGAGGTTGATGAAATGTGGAGACTGTGCTCTTTATGAAATTTTCTAGATATTGGTCTCATAAATAACCCCACTTGATGAATACCTTCATAAACAACAGCCACAGATGTTGACCTTTTGAAGTCACATTCACAGGTGTACCTTTCAGTCCGGTTGGACTGCCGACGGCATGGCACAGTATTGCGCACACAAGTGCCTGTGGCAGGATCAACACTCTCCACAATGACAAAAGGCCTCTCCTCCAGCGTGGCCACGGTCAGATGGCGGTTGTCAGACACAGGCTCCAGGAAGCTGCCATAACGGGGCCATACAGGGTAACGCATCTGCAGAATCCCTCCCTCGTAGCTTCCTACCTGTGGAGGGGGTTTCAGAAGAGGTTTAAATATGGATTAAACCTTATGAATTGCAAACAAAGCAAAGGTTAAAACACACACACACACACACACACACACACACGTCTGGTTTACTATCTTTGTGGAGACTCTCCATAGAAGTAATGGTTTTTATACTGTACAAACTATATATTCTATCCCCTAACACTAACCCTACCCCTAAACCCAACTTTCTGCATTTTTACTTTTTCAAAAAAACTTCTGTATGATTTATATAAGCTTGTTTGGTTAATTTCTGTCCCTACTGGGATAGAAAAACATGTACAAACACAGACATTTCTTCATTGACTTCTACTATTTTTATATTGAGTAACTGATTTTTATACTAAATATATTTTCTATGCCTAAATCCTGAAGCTATCCTTCACATAAATCCTTTTGCATTTTTAGATTTACATTAACCCTAAAACCTTTGTGAGATATAAAGTCAGAATTGCATGATATAAAGTCAGAATTGTGAGATATAAAGTTAGAATTGCAAGATATAAAGTCAGAATTGTGAGTCATAAAGTCAGAATTGTGAGATATAACGTCAGAATTGTGAGATATAAAGTCAGAATTGTGAGATATAAAGTCAGAATTATGAGATAAAGTCAGAATTGTGAGATATAAAGTCAGAATTATGAGATATAAAGTCAGAATTGTGAGATACAAAGTCAGAATTGTGAGATATAAAGTCAGAATTGTGAGATATAAAGTCAGAATTGTGAGTCACAAAGTCAGAATTGCGAGATATAAAGTCAGAATTGTGAGGTATAAAGTCAGAATTGCGAGATATAAAGTCAGAATTGCGAGAAATAAAGTCAGAATTGCGAGAAATAAAGTCAGAATTGTGAGGTATAAAGTCAGAATTGCGAGGTATAAAGTCAGAATTGCGAGTTATAAAGTCAGAATTGCGAGATATAAAGTCAGAATTGTGAGGTATAAAGTCAGAATTGCGAGGTATAAAGTCAGAATTGCGAGATATAAAGTCAGAATTGCGAGGTATAAAGTCAGAATTGCGAGATATAAAGTCAGAATTGTGAGGTATAAAGTCAGAATTGCGAGATATAAAGTCAGAATTGCGAGGTATAAAGTCAGAATTGCGAGATATAAAGTCAGAATTGTGAGATATAAAGTCAGAATTGCGCGATATAAAGTCAGAATTGTGAGGTATAAAGTCAGAATTGCGAGATATAAAGTCAGAATTGTGAGATATAAAGTCAGAATTGCGCGATATAAAGTCAGAATTGCGAGATATAAAGTCAGAATTGTGAGGTATAAAGTCAGAATTGTGAGTCACAAAGTCAGAATTGCGAGATATAAAGTCAGAATTGCGAGATATAAAGTCAGAATTGCGAGATATAAAGTCAGAATTGCGAGGTATAAAGTCAGAATTGTGAGATATAAAGTCAGAATTGCGAGATATAAAGTCAGAATTGCGAGATATAAAGTCAGAATTGTGAGGTATAAAGTCAGAATTGTGAGATATAAAGTCAGAATTGCGAGATATAAAGTCAGAATTGCGAGATATAAAGTCAGAATTGTGAGGTATAAAGTCAGAATTGCGAGATATAAAGTCAGAATTGTGAGATATAAAGTCAGAATTGCGAGATATAAAGTCAGAATTGTGAGGTATAAAGTCAGAATTGCGAGATATAAAGTCAGAATTGCGAGATATAAAGTCAGAATTGTGAGGTATAAAGTCAGAATTGCAAGATATAAAGTCAGAATTGTGAGATATAAAGTCAGAATTGTGAGATATAAAGTCAGAATTGCGAGATATAAAGTCAGAATTGTGAGATATAAAGTCAGAATTGTGAGATATAAAGTCAGAATTGTGAGGTATAAAGTCAGAATTGTGAGATATAAAGTCAGAATTGCGAGTCATAAAGTCAGAATTGTGAGTCACAAAGTCAGAATTATGAGATATAAAGTCAGATTTGCGTGATATAATGCAATTTAATACAACGATGATTGATGTATGGTGTATTATATTTGATTCTCAAATTTTAACATGATTTTTTTTTTCTAAATGATGGATGGATAATCAAGTTAACCTATATTACTAACAATATAAAAGATATTCTTACATTTACTTAAAAAAAAAAACTGTACAGATTTCACAGCGAAAAGACATGTACCACAACCTGAAGGTGGACGTTTTTAGAATTATAAGAGGCCTTTTAATTGCTTTACTTGTGTGCAACAGATTTTTCAGCAAAACTTTGATCATGATCATTAGAGGCCTTAGAAATGTGCGCATTAAATATGATTCAGTAGGCTTTATAGGTTTAAGACAATGTTGGTAATTTCAGGTTTTATTTTATCCTTGTAGGAATTTTTAGTTAGGCAAAACTACACACGCAAACATTCAAACAAATGACAGGAGTGATAAAGGAAAATGTTCCAAAGTGCAATTCATGGTGTCTTCCTCACGGGTATATTGTATTTATTATCTGCTGTTCAATACGATGCATTATTCGTTTGTCGCACCATCATCGTGATGTATAATCAAATATCCCAAAGCTTTCTTATGTTATTCTCCTTTATTGCTCATATTTTTTAGGTTTTCCCTCAGAACTTGAAATTAATTTGTAATAATGGTTAGAATTTATCCTACTCCAGTAATGAAGGTGTTGCACAAAGCTGTAAATCTCCCAGGGCTCAGAGGCTCATGGGGAATCTTTACAGAGCTGTTTGTAGACTGTGGAAAAGCCCTATTATCCAGAGAGAGCTCAAACCACTGGTCCATCTCAGCTTAAAAGAGACTATGGAGAGTCTGTCTCATGGCTGCCTCTGCTAAAATTTCCCAGAATCCATGCATCACACTTAAATACCAAGGGGGGAGAAGTACGAACCTGCTGTCGATCTCTGTGACCCTCTTTTAAAATGACATGAGAGAAGAACATACACTTCTCCATCTAAAATCTGCAGTCCATTAACTGGGGTTATTATTATCTGACTGCTTCTTGAAGGTGTGACCCCTGCTAGAGATTTTGAGCAAAAAAAGAGCTAAAGAAGGATGCACTGTTGCATATCCTTTTAAGGCAAAAGACAGGAAAGCTCAGGAATGTGTTGCCACTAATTGTGCAGCAGCTGTTTGACAGCCTTTCCCAAATGCAGCAGAGGCTTTTCAGCTTGGGAATTGTAATCCATGTTTGGTTATGGTATTAGCTCTGAGGGGAAGTGAGCGTGATAAGCCTCAGCAACAGGGATTTATTGAAGAATCATTCATAAACTTCAGCAGAACAAATAGATTCAATCTCTAGACTCCAGGTGTGGATAACATGACAGCCTGGTGGCACATCACATCTGATCATTAACAATGACGACAAGAGCACTAAAGAACATTTTATTTGCACATTAAATGAGGACTGTGTCATAGAAACTGTTCTTTATGTGTAAAGAATGAATCCAGACAAAGCCCAGCAGTTATTTCTGTCTATACCTGTTTTAGTGAGCACTTTCAGACCAGCAACTGAAATAGGCTGTGTAGTGAAAGTGAGAGGTATAGTAATTCAGCAGACTATAATGGCTGTAATAACAGGGTATTCTATTCTCGTTCTGAGGCGCAAACCAGATTTCGGTCGGAGTAGATATCTGTTATTTGGAATAGCCTATTACGTTTTGCTGCCTAGCATATCTGGGATTCTTCAGCTGAGATTTTCAAAAGTCAATATCTGTCAAAACCACTAATCCATATCCAGATCTGTGGTCCAAAAACTAAACCAAGTCATCATGTACTTCAACTACAATAGCATTTTGTCTATTTGCAGTTCATAGCAGTAAATGGATTGCAGGTCTGTTCTGAAAGGGTTGTGGACAACAGGAGAAAAAAACATTAAAAGCAAATTTAAAATGCAACTAACCATATAATTGTGGATAGTTAAGACAGTAAAATTACCTTATTACCTTTAAACGAGAAAAAACACACCAATAAATACTTCCCATATGCTTAGTTCTGTCAAGAAAACTCTCAAGAGTGTTTGGTATGGTAATTGATATGACAATGTTGATATGTTTGGTCTAGGCGGAATAGATTTGCTACTGTTGCTGTTATTGCTGCTGCTGCGCCTGAGGAAGAGCTGGACTTGCTACTATCAATACATACACAACACGCTGCTCTGAGCAAGTAAGACATGCTGCTGCTGTACAAAATAGCATACATGAATTACCCATAGCAGATCTATACAGGTGGAGTTGAGGGTTTCTTTAAGTGCCCCTATTATGGTTTTTTCGAATATTCCCTTTCATGCTCTGTAAACGTTCTGCAAAGTTGTAAAGTCAAAAGTGTATGATAAATAAAGTTATTGTCTCCCAAAAGAAAGTTGTTCTGCCCGCGAACAACTGCACATGCCCACAAACACGTCATTTTACTGACGACTGCTTCTCAAATCTCTGACTTCAACACGGGATTCGCAAAAAGCTTGCTGTTGAAAGATGGGTCAGTACCCAGTTTATTTGGACCAGCTTGCTCCTCAGAATCACAACCTGTAAGTATGATTAATTATTGATGTATATATATTATTACCGGGTGTTCAAAATATGTAGTTTTGTGTTTTATATTGGGTAAGTTTCCGGCTAACCCACGTTATTACTGTCTTACTGAAATACTACTGCAAATCAGCTGTGTGCCACTATTACCTAAAACTGTGTCTATTAATGCAGATTGTCTGTTGTTCTTACTACTTTGAGTAAAGATAAAGGATGGAGCAAGATTTGTTTTACAAACGTTTTTGTTATATCAGTCCTACAACGTATTCGCTGTTATTGAGTTCTTGCATGTGCACCGCAATAAATTAGAAATATACACATCAGTTTGTTGATGGACGTACACTTGTTAATGCCGATGGTGAGGAATTACAGCTGCAACATCTCATAATGTACTTCAAAATGAGTAGCGTATCACTGAGAAATGTCCTTCTCATGTCCTTGCGATGGAGGTTTGGGTTGAATAACTAGTTCTTCTAATGTTTCATCATAGAACTCGCGCTTGGATTGATATGGTCGATGAAAATCGATGTCATCATTACTGTCTTTACAGTTTGTACAATCGCTGAGGACTGAGGAAGCCTCCTGAGCTGAAGTACAGTTATGGTAATGGACGTTAGCTTCTGACAAACGGTAGACGTAACAGACTGGGCCATTTGGCCAATCAGAGCAGAGTAGGCTCACGGAAAGGAGGGATTTATAGAGACTGATTCATCCAACGTGTCGTTTGAGAATCATTGAACAATGTGGTGATGTGCAATGTATATTATGAGAAAATTAAAGTGTTTTTGACCTTTGATGCATGTAAACCTGTGTTAGGAGACCTCCAAAACTAAATTAAGGAACTTTAATATAGCATAATAGGGGCACTTTAATAAAGCAACTGCTAGACCCAATGCTGACCAGTATTTGAATGTTAAGCAGCGAGCTCATTGGCTACTGATACAGCAGGAACAATGTAGCTGTGCCCTATGCAAGTAGATTGAGTTAAGGACCTATCAGCCTGCACCATCTAGAGTTTCATGACAGAACTTTGTATTTGTTGATGTCAAAGGCGTGTTCTATCAAACTCTATATTTGACAGAAGCTAGCCAAATTAGACAAATTTCTTAGAAGATGCCATTGTTTTTGTTTACTTCTGGACAATAAATAAGTTTCATACTGTTTCAGGTCGCTACTTGATGTCCAATGCAAAATATCTGGGTCCTGAAGCAAAACCAATTTCCTTACATTTCCTTCAAAATCATGCACTAATAGCACAGATACACAAAGGAGTCTTCTGAAAGCACTGTTTTTCCCAGTCTGATCTGCGTCATTTGGGCTTTGTCTGTCTTGGAGATACTATCATGGTACCAGCAGAGAAAAACAGTCTCTGTGCTGTCAGTATGCCTGCACTTTAAAAAAGGGAAGCAATGATTCATCTCGCTAATGACTTCAGCACACACCATGAGCAGGGTGTGCACAGCATGGGAAAGTGAGGTGGTGCAGAGAGTATCAATGGGAGCGTGAGAGGGGCTACAGAGCAAGATGACTAGATATAGATAAACTGTTATGTCACACAGAGGGGGGTCAGGTGAGCCATGAAGGCCAGAGGTGGGAGTTAAAACTAAAGGCTGAAAAAAAATCTATCAAAACTTTTAAAAAACAACACAAGCTCTTTGCGGCTCCTTCACACACAAATCTACTTGTCATGCACTTGTTGAATTGCTCCCACTAATTGTGCAGTTTATTTGCACACACTGTCTGTATTGTTTTAGTGCTTAATTTACTAAAGGAATTATGCAAATCAGCAAATGCACCTGCAAAAACACTATTTGCATGTCATGCTAAATAGAGCAGACTTGCAAAAGCTAGCATACTATGCTGGAACTGCACAGTATCGCTCCACTAGTGCGATCCAGACACACAATTCAGCTATTTACATGGGCAAAAGTGCACGTTGACACAGTGTGGCTGGATATATGCCTATTTATAATGCTTTTCTCCATCATTTGATCGTAATTTGATGAATTACTGCTGTCATTTCAATAGAAAATGTACTCAAACATCTCTTTTAAATTAAATTCCCACAAACGACTGTTAACAGCACAATGATAGTTCTGCCTGGCAAAAAGCAATGATTTTTGTGAATAAAGCACAAAATGTATAATGAGCCTAGTTTATATAGAAAGGAGGCTTGTTTGGGCTACCTAATTTAAATATTTAATTTAAATTGTAGCACATTTAACATCTGGATTTTTGAAATACCACATACAAGTGGCAACATTCAGCCCCTGAAATTTAAAGAAAACATTTACACCCTACTTTCAAAATGAAGTTACAAAAGCTCTTTCAATTTAGTTGTCATCTACTAGCCATCAACAGTGATTTTTTTTATTACAGCTTTAGATGACAACAAACATCTTTTAATATCCGTATCCTCTAATCCACCTAGAGGAGGGCGTGATGACCGGATGTAAATTTGAATGTCAGTTTGATCTCTGTTTATTCCTCTAATCTCTTTTTGTAGTCAGGTGGTGTTCACACATTGCCAGGCGGCCTACACATGTCCCTATCACAGAGGCCAAAGTGCTGGAGGGCTGGCCATGTGAGGAAGAAAGGACTGTTTCAGAAAGCCAAGTGTAATTGCATCATGACCTGGTGTGGACGGTAATAAATGTTCAGCGTTGGAGGAGCCTGTGAGGCAGGCTTTTCTGATTCTTTTTGTATAATAATAAAAGCTAAAAAGGCAAAGTTATTGAAATGGTTCAACCTATTAGTGAAATAGCTGTCAATATCTTATAATAAAAGGCAAAAATGTAACACAATTATATATAATAAGAATGATATGGTATTAGAATGTTTAAAATTAGAACTATATTACACTATATATTTAAGACTTCTGTGGTACTCTAATTCTGCTAGTTTATTTGCCAGGGAATACAAAATATTAAATATTATTATGTTGGCTTGACAAAGAGACCTCATAGAGACTCAAAGACCTCCAATTGCTATATCTTTTCTAACTGATCCGACGTTCGTTAAACATACGATCAATTTAAAAACTACGAAAAGTCTTAAACTTTTTAATGAGAGGGTCAAAACCTTTGTACAATAAGACTTAAAGAGTATTTAAGCTGTCTATCATTAACAAAGCTTAATGACTATCCTAGGACAACACGCATAAAAACATGATAGCAACTAGTTAATTATGATAGCAACATGCTAATTCATGCTAGCAACATGCTAAAACATGTAAGAAACATGCCAGCAATGTGCTAAAAAAAATGTAAGAAACATGCTAATTTTGCTAGCCATGTGCTAAATCATGTTAAAAACATGTTAATCATGCTAACAGCATGATAGCAATGTGCTAAATGATGCTAAAAATGTACACGAGCGCCACCACAATGTCGTAAATATGAGTGGGAAGCTCAGGGTTTTCTTTAAGTTTGGGGCGTGTCAGTGAGAAACATGGTGGAATACCGCAATACTTAAAGTTATTTAGCAGTGATATTGTCAGGCTTTTCTATTACAGCGGAGTAAGGTAATTGCCTGCACAAAATATGATAGCATTATAATATAACAATATAATATGTAAAGATAAAGTTTACAGTGGATTAAGAACCTTGGTGTATTTTTGTGCAATTAATTAAGAGAAAATGCACCGCCATCTTACTCAGACGAAAGTGACTTGAACGCACCTGCCGTAGTAAACACGACTTCCCACCTTGTAGATACTAACTTCCCAGGAGGACTTTAAGACACCATTAATCATGCTAGAAACATGCTAACAATGTGCTAATTCATGCCAGCAACATGCTAGAAATGTGCTAAAACATGTTAACAACATGCTAACAACATGTTAAAACATACTAGCAATGAGCTAAATTATGCGAGCAACATGTAAATTAATGCTAGCAATGTGTTAAAACATGCTAGCAATATGCTAATTCATGCTATCAATGTGCTAAAACATGTTAACAAAATGCTAACATGTTAAAACATACTAGCAATGAGCTAAATTATGCGAGCAACATGTAAATTAATGCTAGCAATGTGTTAAAACATGCTAGCAATATGCTAATTCATGCTATCAATGTGCTAAAACATGTTAGTTCATGCTAGCAATGTCTTCCTTTCTCTTTTCACTTCACTAAATTTAGAGCTTATAAAACTTTTATACGGCTTTGTGAAGCCAACATCGAAGTTTGTCCCAACAATCTTTACTCATCTAGTTTATATTTACACTACCGCTCAAAGGTTTGGGTTCAGTAAGATTTTTTGTTTTTGGAAAAGAAAGTCTCTATGCTCACCAAGGTTGCATTTATTTGTAATTATTTAGTAATTATTATACATTTCTTCTTATTATCAAAGTGGAAAACAGTTATGCATCTCTGAAAAAAATTTGTGTAATCCCTGGCATCTTGGCATCAATAGCGCTTTGCTCTACCACCCAGTGTCACTACAATACAGTGTAATCACTTGAAATTATTTATTATTATTATTATTCAGTCTTTATATTATGTGTTGTTACTCTGATGGGTGTTCCAGATATAGACCAATATGACTTCCAACCACTTACTTCTATAAGGAATAGATAAAACAATTTAGGAAACTGTATCTCCAGCTGTGTGTTCCCTATTTCAGTTTTGTGTGGTGAACTCTAAAATGTTTCAAAATTATTACTGTTATTATTCCTTCTAATAATACTAACCTTGTCCCAGTGTCTCTCTCGATCCAAAGCAATGATCACCATGGAAGGATTAGTGAGATAGCCATCAGCGTTGAAGGAAAGGTCCTTATGCTCCCATGACACATTTAGCATATGCCTGTAGAACAAATTAGTAGCTTTAAATTAGTAAACCAAAAAAAGTAGATTTGAATTTTAAGTGATTGTACAATTGCCTGGATTTTATCCATCTCTGAAATGAGACAGAAGACTATTAGGCAGAGAAAGGAGGACATTTCAAATACAAGCCTATAATTTTTTTCCCACAGAGTCAAATGAATATAAATCAAAGCGTACAGATACTAATACATTTACAGTATTCATTCTCTCTCTCTCTTTTAATCCTCTTTGTCTCATAGACTTGAACATTTTACTAAACGAATTGTTCACTTATAGAACCAGCCACTGGTGGAGCAGAACATGAGGCAGGATTTAACAATGTCATTCAATTTTACTAATGCATGGTGCAGCAGCAGTTATCATTATACAGACATCATTGATAATTCATGATAATGGCTAAAATCATGACATGACTAACAAATATCAATAACAAAATCCTCAGAGGAACTTAAATACACCACTCTATATCCATCTTATCCACCTTCTCTGCAATTTATAGCTCCTTTGCAAAAACAAAGCTCATAAAGAACTATTCAATTTCAGTGTATTATATTAGACAAATATGCACACATTCTGAACATTCTGTTACCATTTATTCACCCTCTTGTCATTTCAAATGACTGTCTGTAAATAAAAACAACTTCACACATATCTTTTCATACAATGGCAGTGCAAAGTTCACCTGTCTGAAAATATGAAAAATTACAAGTAGTCCATAAAACAATGCATGACAAACAGATGGAAATTTAAGATTATTCACCAATAATCTTCCTTTCCTGTGAATTTGTTAATTTGACAACTGCTGAGATTTGATCATTGAGTCACTGAGTTGAACTCTGATTTTGTGAAAGTGAATTTTGTGAAAATTAATTGATTCATTCAATGATCTGGTTCTCAAGTTCAACTCACCGTTCACAACATGTAACAGTGATTCTTGAGTTAACAACTTATTTTAATTGCCCTTTTTTTGTTGTGTATTAAAAAGAACCATGTGAAGACACATGAAATAACATGTGGGTGAGCAAATATGTATTTTTTATTCAATCCTCATTCCCATCTTACCTCATCACCTCAGACCATCCTGCTAATAATAAGTTTTTCCAGGAAGAATACTTTCCTTCTTGCCATGCACCTGATGAATCCTTTGATACTGCCCAACTAGTCACACGTTTGAAAAGCCAGTTCTTTAAAGATTTATAAACTGTCTTACGACAGACGTTTCTTTTTATGCCAGTGAAACGGGCAGACACCTGAACAGCACCGAAGCCTGGGAACATTCCAGATGGAGAACCCAGTCACTCATGTGTCTCTGATACGCTTGATCACAGAAAGCTCGGAGAGGCAATTGGAACACTATTTAATGAGGACAGTGACTCCCAGGTGAACGGCAGATTTAACAAGGAAATCTGGAGAATCTCCCAGTCTCATTACAAGGGAGAGAGACCACAAGAAAAAGCGCAAGAATGCAGTGTTTTGTCTGGAAAGCTGTTTATGATGAAATCTCCAGCGGCCAGCTAAGCTGTGAGAATTAAAATTGTCAGGATTTTCAGGATTTTTGAATTTGCCACCCACACTTTCCTGTTGAATTTGATGTGATCAACACATTTGACAAACAAATAGGGCAATGCTGGCCAAGTGAGGACTAAATATATGACAGCTTTATAAAACATTACTGGCATTCAGAGTACTCCAGATATTCCAAAGGGATGTCTATGATATGATATGATATGATATGATATAGAATAGTATTGTATAGTATAGTATAGTATGTATGTATGTATGTATGTATGTATTTATGTATGTGTGTGTGTGTATATTATATATATATATATATATATATATATACACACACATACATACAGGTGATTTTCCTTAGTTGTCAGTTATAATCATCAAAATTAAAAGAAATAAACATTTGAAATATATCAGTCTGTGTGTAATGAATGAATATAATATACAAGTTTCACTTTTTGAATGGAATTAGTGAAATAAATCAACTTTTTGATGATATTCTAATTATATGACCAGCACCTGTAGGACATGATATTGATAAAGATCAATAAACCATAGAAATAGGAGATAATATAATATTAAATAAAGGTCCATAAAATAATACACTTTCATTTTTTAACACAATTAAGTACAAAGTGCATGACAAAGTAAATGACAACTTAAAATTCATTATTAAGAAATGTGTAATTACAAATATATTTAAATACATGTATATATTTAAATATATTTAAATTACATTAACATACAAACTTTAGCTTACCATAAATGCTTATCAGTACATTTACTGCTCAGCAGTACACTTTATTTTACAGTGTCCTTGTTACATATGTTACATGTACTTACCATAGTAATAACAGTAAATTATGCATAATTACATGCAACTAACCTTAAACCAAACCCTAATCCTACCCTAACCCTATAGTAAGTACATATAGATACTAAATATTACTCAGTACTTAAATATATAATTACACTGTAACAATGACACCTTAAAATAAAGTGAAACCCCATATTTCAACAGTAATTATGAAATTACATATAAAGATGTACTTAAGTCCTACCTAAGTGGGTCAAAAAAGCACTCTAAAGTCCTTTAACTGTCTTTAAACTAAAATTCATTGTCATTTAATTGCAATTGACATGCAATTAAGTGTCTGAAACCATTACATTCTGTTCACACTCAAGTATATTATTTTAAAGTATATTATTTCTGTAATAATAAGTTATCTTTTTTTATGCTAAAGTGCACTTATTTTTCACAAAGGAAGACATGGGTTTTAAATCCTTTCTTTTAACAAAAAATCTAAAGGTGCTTTTTAATTTACTAAACTTATCAATCTAAAAAATCTTACCTGAAGAGAGAATTGTTGGCATACGATTTGGCAGGATTATTGCAGTCACTGTGGCCCTCAGGAATGAATCCTCTGTACTTGTGGAAACTGTACACCCCTTTTACTATGACCGCTACTCCTTCCCGAACCCTCTGGCGCAGTGTTTTCCTCCAGCGGTCTGTGATAATACTGATGACGCCCACTGGGAAACTGTCAGGAGGGGACGCTTCAGGGTTCCCCACAGCCAGACTGGGGATAACCCAGATGTATCCAGGCCCCAGAAGCCCCACATCAGAGGCCATCCTGAACAAGTACTGCGCCTCCTCGTGGGAACAGTACACTAGATATACCTGCGAGTCCACCTGCTGTAGTAGTCTACGTGTGCGGATGTCATTGGCCCCCACGGACATCTCAAAGCTCAGCACATCCTGCAGCTCCCACAGGAAGTAGCTGGTGTCCGTGAAGGAGCGAATGTAGTCCACGAAGTTCTCATAGCCGGGATACAAACTGGTGATCACCACAAAGTTACCCCAGTTGTACTCCTCCATCACTTTGAACATTGCATTTATTTGCTGCTCTATAGAAGCTCCCATCTGAAGAAAGGTAGAGCCTTCAGCCTGCAGAATCAAGACAGAAGATAAAGGAACTAATTCATGCGTGTACCATAAAGTTATTACTTAAGGACACTAAGACAAAATGGACCTACCAAAATAACCAAACCTGAAGACATGTTACAATTAACATGCATATAACTATAAAACTATACATTCATACTGTGATTGATAACAATTTAAACGTAATTTAATTGAATAATTTAAGCATTTCGGCAGTGTTGTGGAAGAATTAATAGTAGCAATTTGCCTTTAGCCCTTGTCTACTGAAGTGCATTTAGCTCAGCTGTTTCCAAAGGGAAACTTTTCAATAACAAGCTACTTTTTCCTAACAAGTATAGTGCTGAAGTGTTTTTCTATTCACATTATATACTGCTTTAAGCTTTTAATCCTCTCTCATATTTATTGTTGGAAAGTTTGATTCATTACAGTGATTCATTTTGAAATAACCGATTAGATAAAGAATCAGACTTTCCAAAACTACATAGAAAGGACGTTTTTTAAGTACATTTTTAAACTACACTGTAAAAAAAAAGTAACTACCTTCAATTTTTAAGTACAATCAACTTGGATGTTTAAGTAATTTCAACTTAAATTACATTAAACTTATAAAACAATATCAAATAACTTGTAAATAAGCTGTGTGGAGCGGTTTTATGATGGATAGATGCACTTTTATGGACAGTCATTCACTGCCATTATAATGCTTGGAAGAGCCAGGATATATTTTAATATAACTCTGATTGTATTCGTCTGAAAGAAGAATGTCATATACACCTAGGATGACTTGAGGGTGAGTAAATCATGGGCTAATTTTCATTTTTGGGTGAACTATCCCTTTAACTTATTTTGATGAGTTAAAGCAATGTAAAAACATACATTGTCATAACTTGTTAATCATATACTTTTTTTTTTTACAGTGTAATTCAGTCAGTTAAAATTATTCACCATTTCTCTGAAAGAGCTGTTGAGCCAGGTAAATACAGCTATGACTGATTTATAAAATTAAATATTATATATAATATTATACATATTATAATAATATATTGTTATATATTTTACAAGGTATTTTTTAAAATGTCATTAAATACACTCAATGTAGTTAGCAACTTTTTGTTTAGATAAATGCAGCATTGGTAAGCAATATAAAAAAAAAACCTACTCTAAACTTTTGAACTGTAGAGTATGTATGTTTTAAACTAAATTGGCCAATGAATGAGCTTCTGATTGGATCCATAACTCACGCTGCACTATAATTGTTCTGCATTTCAGCTTTATAGGTTGTAAACACATACAGGAGATCCAAAGTAACTCAATCATGGTACATGGGACTTTCTCATACCATTGAAATAACATGTATTACTGAGCAACATTAACCTTGAACACGTTCCAAAGTATGAGATACGAGAATTGGATTTACAACGCAAAGACAATTCACTAGAATATTGATCCTATCTGTACCACAGCCACGCGTAGAAGACTTGATTTATTGCCTGACTTTCAACCATTATTCCTCTTTCTGTAATCCTATTGAATAGATTTACACTTGACACCTAATACTCGTTTATCCACGCAGATGTTCAATATCATGCTGGTGTGATGTGCTCTTTGAAAAAAAAAAATGCAATATTACATTTGCATATAAAAATGTGTGAATCAAGCCACAGTTGTGCATGTTAGAAAAACAAAATGATCTATTAAGTGTGGTTTTAATTTCACTTGCACTTAGTTAACTTTAAACAAGCAAGCGTCCTAATGCCCTACACTGCCAACCGCATTTACTTCCACCGCACAGCATGAGATGACTCAAAGGTACCAGAGGGGGTGGTGTCCAATTAAGTTCCAAAGTGAGAAAAATGGGTGTGGAGGTCTGGGAGTGTCAGGAGCCGAGAGACATTCTCCCAAGACTCCTCTCTGACTAAGAGTTTTCCCCTTCCCTGACAGACTGATCTGGTGTCCTTCAAATAACTTCTCTGGTTAAAGTAGGCTACCTCTTAGAGAGAGAGAGGGCTTTCGAATGCCAGGTGCTCTGGGACTCACCGGTCCTCCTTCTCTGCAGGTTTTTTTTTCTTTAAGAAGTTATACAATCACCCAGACTCAGCTCAGCTCTCCTGCGATTAGCACTCAAGAGCCTCGGCAACACCATTTTGAAGTTATGCAATAGCAGTCAAAACATGCATTCTCAGTAAAATGGGACGATCCCTCAGGGACTATAGTAATAGGCATTACATGTGCACTTTGGGCATGAACTTAGTCCCATGAGTTTCGATAGGTGCCATGCACCCTCAGTCACTTATGCAGACATGACCTTAAACAAGGGATTCTCAACTCTGGCCCTCGAGGTCCACTTTCCTGCAGAGTTTTGCTCCAACCCTAATTAAACACACCTGAACATGCTAATCAAGGGCTTTAGGATTACTAGAAAGCAAAACTGCTTTAAAGCAACCCTCTATGTTTAGCAAAAAAAAGAGAGAGAAGAAAAGGGCAACTTTGCGGTATGCAAGGAAGGAGACCAGTGTTTTTTAAGGAATGTGAATGGAGGAGAGGCTTCACTATACTGAATAAACTGCTTTTGCAGGAAAACAACGTAGAATTTAATTAATCGACTTAAAGGTACTGCATTGTTCACTCAAAAAATGTTTCACCCTCTTTCTTTCCAAATATGTCTGACTTTCTTCCGTGGAACACAAAAGTCAATATTCTGAAAAATGTCTCAGTATTTTTTGTCCCTTCAATGAAAGTCAATTATTCTGAATATCTTCTTTAGTGTTCCGCAGAAGAAAGAAAGTCATACAGGTTTGGAACAAGTAAATGATGACAAAAGTATCATTTTTGGACACTGACAGTTACTTGAAAAAAATCCCATACCAGATGTTTGTGACCTACAGTCCAATCCCTCAAGCTAGACAAAATAATCAGCAACAGCTTATTCAATTGCATGGGATTTACATGTGCTATATACATTGGTTTGTCTTGCTGTAGCATGACCAGATTCGAAAAAAGTAGAACAGGATGTTGCATATCTCTGCCTCCGCCCACCGCATGCCTAAACAACAGGAATTGTATAATCACATCAAATTTATATGATATGATATGCACACATTTCTCAAAGGAGATTAAACAGCTAATCCACAATCTGGAAATGTGGTATGAAATATGGTTCATTGTATTATGCAAATTTTGTGGCAATTTTTCTAATTTGATTGATATTTTATATGTTGAACCCTTACTTTGAAGTCTATATAATAATTTTTTTGTATTATACTGTGCTGTCTGAAATATTAAAACTTTATTACATGAATGAGAATTAGAAATGATAAATATGAAGGATGCAAGAGATTCTTTTTAGGTTTTCCCTCAGTGCTCTTTAATAAAAATAAGAACATGGTCATGTTCAAAAGATTTGGCAAATTATTCAGGATCTTTAGATTTCATGCTCTATGGTTAAACTCCTGAAATATTATTCCCTGCTTCATTTTAATCCAGTTCTTACACAATTATCTGACATTGGAGAAAAACGCATATTTTTGGCTTTCAGTTCCACTTTATACATCTTATCAACCATTTTTTCTGCACATCGTGCGAGTCTGAAAGGCATTTGTAAATGAAAACTTGGCGGGAAGGAGTATAACTGGTATTGAAGATACTCATCTGTCCCATTAAATCAAGGGCTATTGTGTTTCTCATTTAAAGATATACATCTTTCGCCAGTCTGAAAGCGTAATGATTGTTTTACTGTACTTTTTTTCTTTTGTGGATTTCAGATATCAGATGCTGCAAAATCCACACAGCGTGCACTAATAGAGAAAAAGCGGCACAACTGCGAATGCCTTTAGTAATGCTTGTTCAAATTAAAGGATTAGTTAACTGTTAAGCAAATAATGAACATTTTGTCATCATTTACCCTCATGTTGTTTCAGAATTCTATGAGTGTATGAGTTGGGGTGATGAAGGTTTTCAAAAGTGAAAACCAAACAATCTATGTGACCGTTTAGACTGCATTGTGTTTGTTCCTTAAACTTTTCCAACTTTTCCATTTTTACTTCATTCAAACAAAGCTTAAGCTGCCACTAGACACTCAATAAATGTACACAAAATTCCGTCACTGTAAAATTATGTAAAAGTCTTATACGCAGTTGCCTTAAAATGTGTATTGATCAGCAGTAATTTTATATAACTTCTTGATGTTATCCAGAAGTTTCCACACCTCAGTAATCAGTGGAAAATGGGACACAACTGTTGGGTGCCCGTTATACATCATAACACATATTGATTTTCACACCTCACAAAATCACTTTTCCACGCATCTATTCAATAGCATATCAGTGCAGGGGGCTCGCTGGAAAATACACACACAAACCACATGCACATGCTAAGGTTTGTTGACCTCACAGCAGTTATTTTAGACTCGCTGTGTCTAATAAGAGCTGTGAGAACAACGTTTCTGAAATGACTTCACAGATACCCCTGATTAAATCTTGATTTGATATTTGAAATAAATATACAACGTTTTTATTTCATGCTGAGTTTTAACTGTACTCTGAGTAAAGCACAGGGGACTCTGTTGCATTATCATAATTCTAATACATTTCTTGTTTATGTAAATAATGAATGCTAATATTATTGAGACTCACCACACGCCAGCATACAACTTAAGCTCAATAACATTACTGAACTGAACCTAATTCATGAAAAACAATCAAAATGTTGATTTTGCACGCATAATTACTGAATTTAATTACATTTTACGTACATTACGTAACAAACACATTTCAGTGTAAATCATTACATTTTTGTGGGTAAATCGGTGCAATTCAGTTCAGTGTGACCATTTTAATTCAATAAGTTTTAGAAACAAACAAACACCTTTTGGTGTAAATCATTCTAATTTTTTGGAATGCAACAACGAATGATTCCGTTTTACAAATGATTTACATAGAAATCTGTTTGTCACAAAGAAAATTATTTGTACAATTTATCCAAGTTGTTGCACTGTGAAAATCATAAAAAGTTACACAAACATTACTTGTAAAATGTAATTGTGGCTGAAAAGTTTTATGAAAGATTTTAGGTGTAACAATCACACAATTTTCCATTCCATTCAATTGAATGTGACCATTTTGCACATTTTATTTTTAAAAATCTTTATGAATAATTTGTACAGAAAATAGTTCTGCTTGTGTTTCATGAATACAACCCATTGAATACACTTTTCTGTAGTTGGTTAAATAATAATAATAATTTAAAAAAAAACTTAAATGTAATTTTAGGTGATCCAAAGGTTCTTTATCTAGTTGCAAGGATAATCCTTACATACTAGATTAAGTGTTGAATTGTGATCTCAGGAAATTCCCATTTCTTATTAAACCTTGTTCCCTTCAGCTGACAGATCCCTAAGATTTACCGCTGCCACCTTTTCAAACACTTACTTTATGTGGGATGACAACGGCAGAACCTCCACTGATGCCTACGATGGGGATGGACGTTTGAGAGGAGACAAAGTCTAAGATTTGTGCCACAGCTTCTGAGTCCACGTCATCTTCGAACACCACTCCGTGGAGGCTCTCTGCTGACATAGTCTGACAGAGACGTGTGAGTAAAGCCCTGGGGTTAGTGTCATTCACCAGCACGGTGATGGGGTTCACTTCCAAGGGCATGTCTAGGAAGTTTTCCGGACTCAGACGGCCCTTGATCTCACTGTGGTGGGCCAAACCACTGAAAACCACAGCCACGTTAACTGAAGGAGGGCCAAAGAATGGACGTCCCCGGCAGGGAGGCACTACATTGAGCAACAGATGAAAGAAGAAGAGGAGTTGAAGAGAGGGACCCCAACACACTTGAGGAGTGGCCATTTCAGCCTCCTAGAGCCTGAGAGACAGAAAGAGAGCAAACACTTAGCATTTCAGAAGTGTTACTTGTTTGCCAGTTTGTAAAATGTCAGACTTGTGTTCTCTCTAAGTTTACGTATAATTTAAAATATATATTACGGTTTCCTCAAAAATATTAAGCTGGGCAACTGTTTTCAACATTGATAATAATAAGAAAATGAGCACCAAATCAGCATATTAGAATGATTTCTGAAGGATCATGTGACACTGAAGACTAGAAAAATGGCTGCTGAAAATTCAGCTTTGACATCACAGGAAAAAAGTAAAATGTAAAATATATTAAAAGAAAACCGTAATATTATATTTCACAATATTACTGTTTTTTTATCAAATAAATGTAACCATGATGAGCATAAGAGACTTCTTTCAAAAACATAAAAAAATATTACAGACCCCAAACTTTTGAATCGCAGTGTACATTTAAATTTTTATTGAGGGAGACTTGCAAATGAGCGACAAGCAGCAGTGATTATTCAGCAATATTGATTTCTGTGTTGGTCATGAGATGAAAATAGGACACAGCATTGCATTGTTGTGAACAAGAGTGACAAATAAAAAGTACTGCTGCAGAAATCTACATTATGCACACACATACTGTATAATATCCTACAAGTGTCATCCACACAAAATACAAACTCAATAATTACACAAACAAATTATTTTTGTCCTTAAAAAGGAACTGAATGAGTAAACACAGTATCTACACTTAAAGGAGTTCACCCGAAAATTTAAATTACCACATAATTTACCCACCCTCAAGCCATCCTAGGTGTTTATAACTTTCTTCTTTCAGCCAAACACAATCAGAGTTATTACATTTGCATTTATTCATTTTGCAGACGCTTTTATCCAAAGCGTCTTACAAATAAGGAATACAGCAAGCGATTCATCGTGAAGAGGACAATAGACACAAGAAGTGCTCAAAATACTAAGTTTCAGACATTGCTTAGAGTAGCATAAGCTAGGGATTGATTAAAGAAAAGTGATTTTTTTTATGATGATGATGAAGTGCTCATGGAAGAGATGAGTTTTTGAAGGCTGAAGGCTGAAGGCTATTAAAACATATCCTGGCTCTTTCCAGCTTTAGATTTTTTAACTGAGATTTTAAAGCCCCAAAAAAAGCACATCCATCCATCATAAAAGTAATCCATATGGCTCCAGGAGGTTAATAAAGCTTAAAGCGAAGCAATGCGTTTTTGTAAGAAAAATATCCATAACTATAACTTTATAAACTGTAAATCACTAGCTTCTGGTAACATCCATCCATGTGTTCACTAGAGAGTCGAGTTCCGGCGTATGACGTAGGATGCAGGAGTAGCGTAAGCTTATGTGAGAGTAGACGTCTCTCGTGGTTCAAACAAATAGGGCTGGTCGACAAACTCAAGCTCCTCCGACATTTCTCTTTAAAAATTCTCATTTTAGACATCTAATTTGTGACCGTTGTTTTGCTCCATCCTCTGCACTTCTGCATTTGGGTCAGAGTTCGCTCTTCGGCCAGAACTCCAGAAGCTAGTGATTCTAGTTTATAAAGTTATAAATATGGATATTTTTCTTACAAAAACATGTTGCTTTGCTTTAGAAGGCCTTTATTAATCCCCTGGAGCCCCCCATGGACTACTTTTATGATGGATGGATGTGCTTTTTGGTGCTTCAAAATCTCACCTACTATTCAATCCCATTATAAAGCTTTGAAGATCCAGGATATTTTTTTATATATATATATATATATATATATATATAATTCCGATTGTGTTTGGCTGAAAGAAGAAAGTCATATGCATCTAGGATGGCTTGAGGGTGAGTCAATTATGGGATAATTTTCATTTTTGGGTGAACTAACTCTTTAAATTATGAGGTTAAACTCATAATCTTGTGGATTCACAGGTTACATTTTAACACAAAAATTTAATTAATTTAATTCTAATTCATTTTATCTTACTGAAGACAAATGACAGGCATGCAATACGAAATTGTTGCCTCATGTAACATAAATAAAGAACAAGTGTGTTTTAATGTATAGTAATCCTATGTTTATAAACCACTGACGTGGTCTGAATGTCTATTTCTGTCACTCATAATCTCGGATTGCATGTGTTCTGGTTACAGTGTGCATGTGCCTTTGTGACACAACAGGCCATTAGCAGGCTGAGTGGGAGGTTTACAATGAATCCAGCAGGGAATCACATCTAAACTCAGCTCTCAACACTTCACAGGGGCCCGTCCCTGATCTCCCAACCCGCAGATGGTGCGGGTCATTGAAAGCTCACCTTTAGTGAGAAAAAAAACAACTGAAAAATGCTTGTTTATTTCAGTTCACACCACTGCAAGTTTGTGAACCACTGATATCTTTACAGTGCACAGGTCTATATCATATGTTGTTTGTCTTAATCTTAAGTGACATTAAAACCTTAAAGTCTAGTAATTTCAAGGACAGGCCCCTTGGAGCGACCTCGGGTCAAGTGCATTACTGGTAACCATGGTGATAGAGCATGATAGTGACCTCAGTAACTCTCTAGTTTCTGGGTCGCAGCTACTTGGAAATGAACCAGCAACCTTTGGGCTGCCAGTGCTGAACTTTAACCATTAGGTTGCCGCCACACTTCTAAATGCGTTACAGTACACACAAATTAAACTGGCTTGTAAGAAAGAGCAAGGACTTTCTTTTCAACACAAAACTAAACCAGAATCTGATGAGATGCACTTGAATTAGAATCTTAAAGGTTAGCCCCATCCATCCATGCCAGCATCTTACGACTGTGACACCGCAGCCTATTAAACGATCAGATCTGGCTGTTGGACCATGGACTGTAATTACTATGCATGATAAATGCAACACACACTGTGATAACTATCATGTTCCTTAAAATGCTCCCATGAATACATCTGTCTGCTAATAAACCTAATTGCTACGTTAAGGGTATATAATACGTTAAGAATGTGTGAGGATTCGCTTGTCCGCTTTTATGATTTGTACTGCATTGTTTTGCTACCGACTTCATTAGCAGTGCTCCTCTCCCAATGTGGGACTTTCTGCACAAGTGGAAGACAGATGGTGAAGTAAGAATGGAGATATGCATCCCAATTGCAAAAGCAACAAAACCAAACACAAGACTTGCCATGAGAAACCCTAGACACTCAAAAAGAGTTAAAGCTGTCATGGTCTCTGTCCTCTCTCTTTCTTTCCCTCTCCGTCTGCTTTTTTAAAATTTTTTAATCCTCATTAAAAAGACAATGTTCAAACTCTACTTAATACTGGCAAAGCATCAATGAGCATATTTGTATGCTTGTAACTCAATGAAATCCTCACACTTACCCAAGCAGCGGAGTTAACATAGCAACAGCTGGACGAGTTTCTAGGGAACACGACAGAGAGGAGTAAAAAAAAAAAGAGTGTCTTTCATTTCAAAAATATTCATAGGGTGTTTCTTCAACTAGGCACTTCTGGTCTTGTGGAGTTTGTTAAAACACACGTTGCAAAATCTCACTAGTTTATCTGTCTAACCATGTTAAAAAGTTAATATCATGAGCATTTCCACCACAGTGTCATTTCCAGCTAGCATAATAACATTCTTTGGCGTAAAATATATTTTAAACATTTAAACAAAATATTATTTGTCCTATATTTTCACACTTAATTTGACAAAATTACATCATGACTGGGAATTACGCACAATAAAAATGTTCTGTTCACAATTACTTTCTTTTTTCTTTGCTTTCATATTTCATCTAGGGTTATTATAGTTAAAGGTGCAATAGAGGGTATGCACGTGACGTCACCGTCGGCCAGAATGACTGTGGTTACACCCACTGAGTGGCAAAAAGACTGTTACAGCGTGAATATCGTGGAAAAAAAACCCATCTAAAATGGGAAAGAGCTTTGAGATTGACTGTACAAATAGATTTGACAAGAAATCTGAGGTATATTTTTACAGAGTGATCGTGATGGCAAGCAAAATGGTGAAACGTGGATTTGCAGTTATCATTTTGTGTCAATATGTTGAATTTTGGGGTATAAATCATACCCTATATATTGTATTGTTATATATTGTATTGACAACTCATCAATTAAATATTTACTATCTTATTTTTTTGCATGATTTGATGCACTGCCAAAAATTATACATGTTTTAGGGCTGGACGGTATGACGATATATATAACATTTGATATAAGTGATCACCCGGATTTAGACCTATACCTATATTGTATTTATATAAAGCATTCAGGGGGGAATTTGCTTTATGTATTTCCCCGGCGTTGAAATCAGGCACATTTAAATGTCAGGAAACACGATTCCTGGCTGCATATCAATATCCATGGATCACTGGACGTTGGGTAAGTTGTAAGGAACACTATATGGAGTCCAAACTTTAGTTTAAACTGATAATCATTTGTTTTACTCACGTTTTTACAGTTTCCCCTATTAAATCCATTCATACAGCAGCTCTTCTGCCACCCAGTCCGGCTGAGGGGGTGTGTTCCGGCGGGAAAGTGATGGCAATGCATACCCTCTATAGGTGATCTGGGAAATGCTAACTTTAGCCTGCTAGCATTGAAAGCATACGATCCCACCCTCCCTACAAATCGCCGTCAAAAGCCACACCTCCTCCAAAACACATGAACAGTCTCACAGAACAGAAGCGAGACGACCAGAGACAACGTTATTGGATTACATCATGTGTACAAAAAACTTTACAGTACAGTGAGTAACAGCACTGCAATAATGAACATAAACAACTGTTTGCCTGCCATTCTCGCTCTGTCTGCACAGCGTACGTGAACGCACGGATAACGTATGATGTCTGCGTGAACAGGCTGTGCAGTGTTAATCATCATTTAATCATAATTTGACATTTTTGTTAAAATGTAACAATTAATATTTTATAATATCTTTTCATATTTTATGATATGAAAATAAAATCTAGGTCTTGAACTGAGAGAGAAAAAATAAATTTAGCAAAATAAGTAGCAAAAGCAAATGAATGCTTGGTGAAAAGTTTCCAAGACACTTTTAATTGACCTTAATATAAGAAAGAAAAAAAATGTTGAAATCTGTAAGTTTTAAAAACAATCAACCTCTGGGACATAAGTGTCAATAGATGAAGAAACACCCCTATATTGGATGTCTTCAGTGTGTGTGTGTTCGTTGACCTGCTGCACGTGACACTGTGAACAGCAGTGAGACACCTGCAGCCTTGCTTTGATGACAGCAAATGGAACACAAACACACTTACACACACACACACACACACACACACACACAGTCAGGCTGCTGCGTGTTAATATATTCGCACTCTCATTTTGAGTCTGTTAGATCTGCTGTTGATGTGATCTTCTCATGTCCTTTTCAAGTCTTCAGATGTCTTTCAATATGGACACTTTGATATGTGTTTGACCATAGGTCCCATGGACAATCACATCACACAGCTAGAGCATGTGTTCTTATTTCAAACAAATCAACAAAAGAAAGAAAATGAAAGAGTTCATCAATGTCAGACAAAAAACAGCTGTCAACCATTCTATTTAATGCAATCATTGGACTGGATTGGTTTCCTATTCATAGCATTTGACTAAATATAAATAAGTTTCTAGCATTCTATTATGAAATTATACAAAGACAGAAAGTATATTTCTTATGATAGTGATCATGCAGGTCTGTGATAATGCACAGGGGTGCCTGTGTTACTGTAAGGCACTTCCCAGGATTCACAGGATTCACAGCATTACACGTAAACACGACTCATTGCAAAATTTAATCTGCACCTTCCATGTAGATAATCGCAGATAGAAATATTTTCAAAGTAAAACACCAGCTGTGGGTGCCAGCTGGCCACGCGGCGTCTGATGAGTGAAGCTGATTAAAGCACAATGGCTTTTAATACATTTTACAACTACAACCGTCACATCCACCATTCAGTGTAGACCATAAACCAAACTGAAGTCAGCTGAACAAAAATATAAATCAACCTCCATGACTTTTTTTTTCTTTTTTGAATGCATCAAAACTATTTGTTTGGACAGAAAAGTATAAAAAATAAAAGTTACAGTCATGTTTCCTAACAAAACAACTGCATAAAAAAATCTTAAAATATAAAAAAAAAAAACTGTTTATGTCCCATCCGGCACAACTTCATATGGTTGTAGAGTGGGCTTCACTCCAACTACAAACTAGACATTTACTGAACTGAGCGCATTTGTGGTTAGACTGACATCTGCAACCATCAAAACTGACAATCAAAGAGCCGTGAAACATACATGGACTGTCATGCACAGCAGCCAGATGGTGTGTTATATTAGCACCGAATTAACATATTGTGTGTTCTGTCAACGTATGCGTCTCAGAGATAAAATTCCACCACAAACAAGAGAGTGTTAGCAAGTTTAAAGTTGAATTACATTTGGAGTTACACTATTGCTGCTATTTATAGCAAAGATCCCAAACACATTCTCACTTGAGTGATGTTAACTCACACAAAGCTAATTCCTAGTCTCAACGTGGCTTTCGATGAGCGCTATGTCTGCTTTCTGGGGGCTCTTGTATTGGTATTTAATCACACAGGAGAAGCGTAAGTTTCCCTTTTAAGCTGCGACCACAAAGGTTACAACAGAATCCCTCCTGTCCAGATGTTACCAGCTGCTTTAACCACTGTGTGAGCAACCACTAAGAGATAAACTCAATGGACCGCAGACGCACACACACAAACATTATGAGGTAAGTATTTAAGAAGTAGCTAAGTTGCAAGTCTTGCCTACACAACCCTCAAATTTGTCACAAGTAAAGCTCATTATAAGCTACACAGGTACACCGCAACTGAATATATTATTTTTTACAGTGAAGCGTATAGCGACCCTTTTAAAAACAGATCACATGCTTATTTAGTATTCCACACAAATCCACCGCATGCATACATTTTTAACAGTGATCCAAGGTGAGAGCTCGAAATGTCACGGTCGGAGCACACATTAGTGTTTTCCCAAATCTGCATGTATCGCATATGAGCTGACTTTTCCAAAACTCTGTGATCTCACCTGTTCATAATCATACAGGTTTCAGTGAGCCTGCTATAAAACAAAAACAGATTCTGACACTGAAATACAGGTGGTAGTATCATCATTGCCAGCATTTGTAACCTGTGTGGCGGCGCAGACAGAATCGAATGTTAATAGTGATGTATTAGTCACACTCCAAACAGTTGTGATTGGACATTAACGGATGTGCTTTTCGGCAACAATCACTGGTTCAGTCTTATGAATGCTAAGAGGGGCCGGAGTGTCTGTAATAAATAAATCACAATAACATGTCAGACCTTTCGAGTAGGCTCTCGTTTTCTCTTGAGACAAAACCACACACACCAACAGATGATACTTGAGTGATAAATGACTCGCAATGTTTATGAATGTACATACTTTGACTCTATCTCTCACTTTCTATCACTTCTAATCTATTTTGCATTATGACAACAAATTGAAATGTATGAATAAATAAATATGCACATACTGTACATATGTCAATGGTAAGCCTCATTTTGTCACTGTCATACACACACTTTACAGGACGTCACATTCCATTTGTGAGGAAAATAAATCATAGGAAAAACATCAAGACAGCCAGAAAATCAATTTCCCTTCTTTGACCTTGGCCAATCTCCTGTCTCCAATAAGTATATTTGGTAAAACTTTAGAATACTGTTCCATCATTAATATATAACTACACAGGAACAAATGAGTGATGCAATATTAACATTCTAGTAACCGTTATTAACTAACAAGACACTCTGATTAATGAATTCGTAAGTAATAGCGTTCAGTTGAATTAGGTAGTTCACTATTAGCTAATCAATAACTACTATTTTTTTTCCATACCTCCCAGAGTACTACTAAGAACTACTATACAGGTTCATAATTAATGTGAATAATGCATAATGTATAAATAATTCTAAAGTGAAAATCATTGTAACCCACTAGTAATGACTGTACATTTGTGAGGTTTTTGTGAGGTATTGGATAGCAAACATCTAAGTCATTACTAGTGAGTTACCATGATCTTCTCTTCAGAATACTGTTCCAAAAAAAATGTAATTCCTGTAGAAGGATATAATAACATTAGAGTCATTATTAGTGGGTTACCATGATCTTCACTTTAGAATACTGTTCCAAATAATTGGTAATTACTTTAGAAGGATGAAGTAACACTTGAGTAATTACTACCCAAAACCTCAAAAGCTTACATCGACTTAAGTCATTACTAGGGAGTTATCAAGCTTTTCACTTTGGAATACTGAATAATCCAAATAATTAGTAATTCCTTTATAAGGATGTAGTAACACTTGAGTCATTACTAGAAGGTTAAAATGATCTTTACTTTAGAATTAATTATACATTATGCATTATTCACATTAATTATGAACTTGTATATAGTAGTTATTAGTAGTTATCTGGGAGGTATGAAAAAATAGTAGTTATTGATTAGCTAATATTAAACTGAGTATTACTTACTAATTCATTAAACAGTTTTGTGTTAGTAGTTAGTAGTTGCTAGAATGTTAATATCGTGTTACTCATGTGTTAATGTATAGTTATTCATTAATGATGGAACAGTATTTCTAAATACATTATATACATTTATATCTATAATATGTAAGCATGGTTATTGAGTTTTGAAAAAAGCCTTCAACCCACCTTTGCTATAATTTTACTACAAATGTAAAGAGTTTAAGATTAAAAACAGGTGTTTTTTAACCCAATTCGTCATGAATGACCCAGTTTCTCCCGTTTTAATTGTGCGCTAATAAGTCCAGCGTCACTGACACAGACTGTGAGCTGATACATGCACGCCTCTGACATTCCCAAAGCCAGTGCAGGTATGTGTGTCAGAAAGCATTCAGGTCTCCAAAACCTCATTCACTCTGCCGGTTACGCTTTCGAGGACTGTTTCTGCACTCCGCGAGCAAGCAGCCAGAAGAAAGAGCTGCGCTCCACCTGTTAACTGTGGCAGCTTTAGCCCCGCAGGCATTCCCCCCGCCACGCACACAAGACCCAGAGACGGAAAGCCGCTCTTCATGCACAAAGGTCGAGCTACGCTGTACATTAGCTGTCAACAGTGGTTTGAATGAAAGGGAGTTTCCTTACCTGTGCCGTCTGGATGCATCCGAGCCCGACCCTAAGCTGTACATTTTTCAGCTGTGCGTCTCCGCCTCCTCTTGTTTCCTCTTCTCGTCTTTGCTTCCTCTCACCTCCTTTTGGCCTTTTCTATCTTTCGCACCGTCTCTCTCTCCTTCTCTCAACACTTGTGTGAGTCTACTTGTGTGGCAGCTGAAGACCCTGCTGTGGTGATGGCATTTCTCTCCCTCTCCCTCGCTCTTCCTGGCAAAGAGGGTCAAACTGAAGATGGTGTCAGTGACACGGTGAGGAAAGAGATGGAGGGAATTAGCGAGATATAGAGAGACAAGTGTCCAAAAAAAGAGGAGAAACAGCTGTTAGCAGCTTCGGTGGCTTGTGACGCCGATGAGAGACAGCTGGAGAGTTGCAGTTGTGATCTCTAACCGAGAAAAGGTGCGAAAGCAGGTGGGGAGCCGCGTGGCGGTGACTCCCTGTGCTCACGGATTGGCGTGCGAATGCGAGAGGTGTTGTCTTACTCTATAAATCTTGAATAAATCTCACGTGGATCTTGTTTACCTAAAGTTGTGATATGCCTGTAGAATGTGAACTGGAAGCTGAAAAAAGTAAGTTTAAAAGTGCGTCAGTCAAAAAAAAGGGAGAGTTTTTGGCATGGACTAACCCTTCATCCTCAATCAAACCGCTCATCCATAGCCTCCGTCCGCTCCATTGCGACCAACCTAGTTCTCCAGCCTTGGGGAATAATCATGATGAAATGAGAAGGATGCTGGGAAGAGAGCACAGCTGATTAAAATAGATTCGAATGAAAGATTGGAGCTGTGTATGTGACCTTTTCCGTCTCTGGAGTTGTAGTCTGCTGATTTTGAGAAGGAAGTCCATGAAGATGATTCTTAATTAGTCAAAATGTGTTGCCTATCTTCAGAATCTTTTATATCCGCAGGTGCCGCTTTTGGATTTAGTCCGGTTTCCAAAAAGTTTGCAGCTCTTGTAGTGTTGGCTAAAAAAAGCATGAAAGCAATCCAGAACAAATACATGAATAAATACAAATTCACAAATGATGTTTGTCCAGTTTGTAAAGCAGATGTGCTGAGCGTCTCATCTGTCTGATGTGATCTGCCTTCTGCTCTCCAGACCACAGAACAAGCTTCTGATACCTAATCATGATGCTGTACAGATTTATCCTGCCTCCCCCCCTCCTCATTCTCTCATGCTTTTATTCTCTCTCTCTCTCTCTCTTTCCATCCAGAGTCCCTTTTCACCATGTCTGTTCTTTACTTCCCTGTCCTGTTTGTTCTCTCTAACTCTATTACTCCTGCTTCTTTCTGTCTTTCCCACCGCCTTTGCCATTATCCTCCTGACGCAATTTAAATTCTCTTTCTTTCAAGCTTTCCTGTCGTTCAGAGATGAGCAGGTCCAACAGGCAAGTTTTCTTGTCCTGTTGATTCTCTCTCTCTGTCTCTGACACTTCTAGTTGTCCCTCCACATCCTTCAACCTTGCCTGTCCTTCAGATCTGAGCTTATTGCGAATGCAGTTTTGTCCTATTTGTCAGACGGCTATTACCAAATCTATCCACGTTCTCCACACAAATGTTTGTTTTTCAATATCATTTGTTTTAATGCAAAGCAAATGCCATTTCTATCCCCTAATCCTAAACATACCTTTACACAAACCTTTTTATAAAGACATTATTTATTTGATTATCAAGCTTTTTTCCTCATGGGGACAGTGTGGATTTTTGATTAACTCTTTCCATGCGTTTTAAAAAAAAGTTGCAAGCCAGTGCCAGCATTTTTGATCATTTTCACAAGAATTTCATGGCCCCCCAGAATATTTTGTTGTAGGAATATCTGAACATGCAATATATCAAAAGAAAGAACAGACCCTCGGCTTTTAAACAAAACGTTTTATTATAGCCCTATGCATTCTTTTTTTATCAACACTTTAATGTGGGTGTTTCATTGCAAAAAAAGCAACATTTTGAGCAAGAAGCTGAGAAAATCGGATCTGGATCTAGATCGGATTCAGAACTATGATCAAAACATAGATGGAGTAGATCGAGTCCATCAACACACCCAAAGCTTGTCCTGGGTCAACATTTCATTCTGTAACGTTTTGGCAATTTATATGCTGTTTAATGTTGATGATCATGTTATTTTACATATTCAACTGCTTACATAGGGTATTGCTTGTTTCTGCTTCTTTTTGCCTGTGTTTTGATCCAGAGATTCTGTACTCTTTCAGAAGATGTGTCATAGTGCCCCTACCATGTGAAAACACAGAAAGCCTGAAAATTCCATATTGGAGATGAAGCGCTGTCTCATACATGACGGAAAATTCCGTCAATGGCGGGGAAAGAGTTCAAATATACGTTTTATATATTCATATATACACACTACCATTCAAAAGTTTGGGGTCAATACGATTTTTTTTATTTATTTAAAGAAATTTACGCTTTTATTCAGCAAGGATGCATTGAATTGATCAAAAGTGGCAGTAAAAATGTTTACATTGTATTAAAAAATATTTTAAATACTGTACATGCTGTTTTTTTTTTTTATTATATCACCGTTTCTACAAAAATATTAAGCAGCACAGTTGTTTTTAACAATGATAATAACAAGAAATGTTTCTTGAACACCAAATCAGCATATTAGAATTATTTCTGTAGGATCATGTGACACTGAAGACTGGAGTAACTTTGCCATCACAGTAAATTACATTTTAAAATATATTTATTATGTTATTTTAAATTGCAATAATGTTTAAAAATATTAATGTTTTCACTATATATTATTATATATATTAGTGAGCATAAGAGACGTCTTTCAAAAACATTTCAAATCGTACTGACCCCAGTGTGTGTGTGGTCCTGTTGTGGGATGTATTGACCTTGTGGGGACATTTTTTTGGTCCCCATGAGGAAAACAGCTTATAAATCACACAGAATGATGAGCAGAAGGTTTTCTGTGATGGGTAGGTTTAGGGGTAGGGTTAGGGTAAGGGGATAGAGTACACAGTTTGTACTGTATAAAAATCATTATGTCTATGAATGTCCCCATAAAACATGGAAATGTGTGTGTGTGTGTGTGTGTGTTTGGATACATGTATGTGGATATTTACAATGATTTCTTTAGCAGACAAAAGACTTACAGATGAGGAATAAAACATAAGTGATTCACCCTGAGGAGAAAAGAACAGGGATGAAAGTGAGAAATAGTTAAATAAACTTTTTCCTTTCTTTCTTAGGAGTTAGCATATTAAAAAGATTCAATCTATTGGTCATGGAAGAGATATATCTTTAGAAATATAACTGCAAGGGACTTGCTGCTTGGGTAGGTAGCAAGGAAAGACCTGTGTCTGTCTAAAGAACATAATATCCAAACGGAAAATTATCATTTTAAATTTTAAATTATTTCAAAAGATGAAAGCGGAAAGTTAATTTTAAGATTTGATTTGGTTTCATTTTATTAGTTAATTTTTTTTTTTCGTTTTGCTCACCGGACACTGCAAATTAAACTTTCCACCCATCAGGAGACAGAACGATTCCACATATCTCATCTCTACTGTAACCCATAATCCAGGATAAAACCATGCTGGTTTATCCATTCATGAGAGCCTTGGCAGAACCAATGTGTTTTAGTTGAAGTAGACTACTAATAATATACATGTTAAATCAGTGCTATAAACAACACACAGCCTCTCGTTCTTTGATTTCTGACATATTTTAAACATGATGTCTTTTGCACCTTTACACCATGTGCAAAACTAAATATATACTACTCTGTTTAAAAAAGATCAGCCGGGATGCTGTCATGTAACACAAATGTGTTTTCTTCACCACTAGAATATGTTTTGTTTCCTCCCTTTTTTGTTCCAGCTTTAAAGATCTCCTGTCTCCTCTCGTTTTACATCTGCTCAAAAGGAACTCTCTAAATTGTCTAAATCACTTTGTGCACATGGCAGCTTTTAAGAAACTATAAATACCATGGCGCTATTTTAGACCAGGCCAGGTGACGAGGCATACTGACAGGAGGAGAAACCAGTGTGACTCTTTAAACATGCTCCAGCTAAACCGTGCAAAACATTGTAAGTGGCAAACTCATGCCACTTACAATGCATGATGACCTGTCTTTAAGGGAAGCAAATGGATTTAAACACTTGACAAAAAAGAGAGAACATTTTAGTTAAAAATAGTACCTGGTGTATAATGTTTTCCGACAGTGTATGACAGCAGTAGTTCTTTTGGAAGCCCATTTCTGCCTGGGAGTAAAAAGTAAAATAGTAATTGTTAGATAAAGTTACATAAATAAATAAAATTGCAATCCTAAGAAATAAAATCACAACTAAGTCCCACTGCGAGATATAAAGTCAGATTGGGAGATTTAAAGTCATTTTGTGAGATATAAAGTTTGCAAGGCTGAAAAATGGTGGGGAACATTTTTTATTTTTTCATTACACGACATAAAACAAACAATGCTCTCCCAAGAATGACTTTTTTACGTGCCTTTTCTCAACTAAGCTCCTGATTGTTCATTCCAAAAAGAGAATATAAATTTGTCCTAGTTTGTCAATGTGACAACCAATGAGAGACAAAGAAGATAAGAGACAGCAGGTCACAATTCTAACACAAATCAACTAAAAGAGACAAATAGCACGTCATTGGCATTTAAAACGGAAAAAAAAACTACAAACCTTGTTTTAACCCTAAAACAGGCAACCTAACCCACGAGTTACATACTCTTTAGTGTCTTGTTTGGGGCATAAGAAAGATGTTTTCATCAAATCCTTTTATCATTTATCATAGCCTGGTCTGTCTTGAGTATGCTGGTCACATGATTTGTTTCAAGTTTTCGGTGATCAATTAGTCAGCCTGACCTAAACCCAACATGGGCGCCATTGGTGCAGGACATTCAGGTTTTGTGATAATTAAATATATATTAATCTTACTTTTTTCAGAAAAAAATGCAAAACAACTGCTAATATTAATTGTGAACATTGTCTTAAGATGTTGAAAAAGAAAATTAAGTTATATGTTGCTCATGCTGTTATTTACCGCATTTTGAAAAGTATGTAACTCCCAGTACATGTTGCCTGTTTAGGGCATAAAAAAAGGATTATCCACAGTATTGACAATGAATGGTGTTTCAAGGTAAACTGGGCTCCCTGTACTGGTCATTGCATTATTGCGAATTCTGGGGTGACGAGTGAAGGGTCGGTTGTGGGTGGTGGGATGGCCAGTAGAAATCTCGTTCCAGGACCGGGGCCCTTAGGGAAGACCCTTATAGGCCCTCCAGGCCCACTGTACACAGTCCCCCTTCTCAATCTATGTAGTTTGAGTTAAAAATGTTTTTCAAATGTTAATATTCACATGTAAAACTGATATTATTACAGCTTTGCATTTTTAACTAGACATTGTCTTGCAGAGTTTCACACACTCATTTTATGGTAAAACATGGGTGTCCAACCCTGCTCCTAGAGGGCTACCATCCTGCAGAGTTGCAAGAAAATAAAAATAAAATTAAAAAATTATCTGCAAGTAGTTAAAAATGCAAAGATGTAGTCAACAAAAAGTAATAATATCAGAATGTGAATATTAACATTTAACACTTTTTTTTACTCAAAATAGATTGAGAAGGGGGACTATGTACAGTGGGCCCAGAGACCTGGAGGGCCTATAAGGGTCTTCCCTAAGGACCCCGGTCCTGGAACAAGATTTCTACTGGCCCTCCCACCACCCACAACCGACCCTTCACTCGTCACCCCGGAATTCGCAATAATGCAATGACCAGTACAGGGAGCCCAGTTTACCTTGAAACACCATTCATTGTCAATACTGTGGATAATCCTTTTTTTAGCCTAAACAGGCAACGTGAACTTGGAGTTACAACTCATAAAATCAAAGCTACATCAAATATTAATTCCTTTGGATATGTTTTACTTAAGTCCAGATGAAATAAGAAGTAACATGAAATTATTTTTTGCTGATCATTTTCCAGTCGTGCGTGTTTAAGGGTTAAAAGGGTTTGAACATCTACTTTTTCTTTATTGTGAAACATAAGATCGATCTAATTATCTTTATATTTTAAGACAAGACATTCAGTCCTGTCTTATTAGTTATATCAATCTCAAATTCATAAATTCTGTTCATCTTTATTGTGCTCAGATATTTATAGCCTGTTGCAATACAGTTAATAAATATATGGATTGTGTAAGTGTGTGGCATTGAGTTTAACTACAGCAACAGACTGTGTTGTAAAATTAATCTGCGCTAGAAAGTTTTTCTTGAATGTCAATACTGTTGATTGTTCACCTATAATGCATCCTGACAGCGTCTGAGACAAATTAAACTCAGGCGAGTTATACTGTTGTGCTGTTCTTATCACAATAAAGGGCTTCAGTTCAAAGCAATTTAATCAGCTATATGAGATAAATAAAGTAAGTTGCTTCATCAAAGTCCCTACACTTGTAGAATAATCACCTGAACTGTAATTGTGGTGAAATGGGTTATTGAGTTGTTTTGTGAATTACAACGGATCATGATCTTGTTCAGTCACTTGTCAAAATAGGGTTTTTTCTCTGAGGAGTAAATTGAAATGCAGATGCTTTAGGTTCCCCAAGTTCAGCTGGTAGTCGTGCCAGATCCTGGGAAGAAAATTTTGTGCGGTCAAGTGTCCCCTTAGGGCTCAGGTGGAGGCTGCCTGTCCATCAGGTGTCTTGGCATCAGCAGCTAACGTGCCAAAGGCAGAAAACTGCCAGATTTACACTTCATCAGATGGACTGAAAGTGGAAAATAGCAACATTGTGGAAATATATAAATATTGTCTTGCATATAAATAAATCCAATCTTTCGTCTTTCATCTATGAAATGTGACATTTCACTTTTTTTTTGCTACGCTGCTAGCTATTTTTAGATAGACTCACAAAAAATGGGAACGTGCAGGAGGGTTAACTTTGTTGTACTACTCCCCTGAGAAGCAACTGAAAGAAGTCAAAAGAGTCTCGATTCTGACCATAACTTTGCTTTAAGAGTTTAACATATGACATCTTATAAACAATATTAACAGATTAGACAGGTTTTAATAGGGTATACATTTGTATACGATCTCATCATGGTCCTCTCAAGTCTCAAATGTTCCACATGACAGCATAATATTTCAGTGACAACCAAAAATCCAGAAAAGTTATTTATAGTATGTAAATATGCAATTGTTTACCAAGCAAGTCAAAAGTGTGATTTGACAAAAGGTGAGAAATAGTCCTACACATAGGACATAAATAGAGCTGATAAACTAGTCCGGGTCTGAAATTATAAAACATGTTTTGTATGATGGTGTACAAGGTTAGAAATGATGGTAATGAAAATTCTATCATCATTTATTCAACCTCATGTCGTTCCAAAACTATTACATTCTTTCTTTTGTGGCATATAAAAGAAGATATCTTGAGAAATGTCTCAAGTGTTTTTTTTGTCCACACAGTGGAAGTCAATGGGATCCAATGTTTTTTGGTTTCCAACAATACTCACAAAGGTTTGGAACAACTTGAGTAAATTATGATATATTTTTTTATTTTTGGGTGAAGTATCACTTTAACCTCCACAAAAATGCCATAAAAGTAGTCCATACAACTTGAGCAGAGCACTGTATTTGATGCATGAACATATGAGCACTACAGCTACAGGAGAATGCATTTTGTATTTTTGAATGAAAAACAGACGCATGTGCTGTTATACATGCCTTTTCGAAACAGTGCTATCAATATAGGCACTGTTAGACCCTACCCGTTTTCATTTCAGACACCTTAAAGTCCCCCTGAAATCAAACTTGAAGTTTTTTGGCTTTTAGCAAGAATATGTTAGTCTTACTGTTATCTATAAGCTCGATAGTCCCGCCCTGTCTTCCTGTTTCAGGAGAAATTACGTCAACACATTGAATAATGCTGCGTGTTTCAAGGCACTTCAGTGGGCCTTTAAAGACAGAACTTAAATTTGTTTGTCAGACAATACTTAAATTTGTTATGTGATCTTTCTTTGTGTTTGCTGAAAATGGCATCTGTAGTAGATATCTGAAGTTACTTCACTCAAAATCCTTCGTTTACCTCCTTTTAACAAAAACATTTCGAGCAAGAATTAAGATCACACGCAAGGCAAAATATATTCTTCTGAGCCACATCGGCTCATGCTCTTTTAGGGGGTTGATCCTAAAAATTGCACCTGGCAATCAATCAAATAACCCCAGGAAAACCAGCTGATCCTCAGTGGAATCATTTTGCTGCCACCTAGGCTTTGTCCTTTATGAAAATCATAAAGGACAATAAATGACAATGAGTGACTTAAATTTACTATTCTTGATTATATGTTATTGCATATAGCTATAGAGCTTCATCACTATCAAGGGATTCATGATAGTCATTACCCACACCTCTTCAGACAACAGCACTACAAACCTCTTTTTCCCAGACCTATCTGATTATCATCATTAGTAGGAAACAGCTTACTAATAGATGCATAATTATTATAGACGTGTCTTCATATTGTTCTTTGCAGTTTTTGAAGGACACTCCAGATTTGCTGGGAACTTATTTTTATATCCACTCTACAAACCTCTGCCTTACACTGTATGGTAGATTTTTTTATTTTTTTTTAAAGGTTTACATGTCAACACAAGTGCTCTTCTGTCTGTGGGAGAGAAATTCATTTGAGTACTTAATTCAGATTCAACCAGCTTCTCTAGAGACTGAAGCACATATTTCATGATCATCCTGTCTGAAAGAATTTGCACACACTGTATTGCTGCTCTGAGATGACATACAGGAGAAGAAACAGCAGCATTCACCTGGGAGATAAAAGGAAAATCGACATCTTCAAGTGGTCTGCAAAGTAAGGAAACAAAGATCCCCAGTGGGATAAAATAACATGTAGGGTTGATCTGAACAGGAAAAAGAAGCATGAATGTATCTTTTGTCCTTATAAATATTTCATAGTCATGACTGTTCTGCACTCTGTACACACGCACTACCTGGTGGTCTAGTTTCCAAAAATAGGCCCTTAACGTGGTTTGACAAGTCCATTAAAACACAGCTGAATTAATTGCAAATTAATTATTAACAGCCAACTGTAACAGAGTTGATACTCTGACTTTAACACAGACAGAGGTTTTCACAGGGATTGGAAGGACAGAGGGATGGACAACTGAATAAGCTTAATGACCATAACGTTTGAAGTAGATCTTTCTGTGCTGGCCAGATGGCTGTCTGCAAGGTGGGATGAGTTTGACTCCATATGCACAGCCACACCTGTGGACTATCTGTCTGTTTTTTGGCTCACCACACTCTCAGCCAGAGATATAGTATCCAAACACCATGGCTTGGTGTGACATGTCTTATCTAACCGTTTGGACAATGTAGCTTGGTGTGAAGGGATATGCAAATTTGTCTGATAGGTCTAATATTTATCAAAAGAGGCAATTTATGTTTTTGACATGAGCTATACTGGAGCACCATTTAAAGTAAAGAGAGAGACTCATCATGAATATTTCATTGGGGTGTAAATATTATCTATAAAACAAAACGTGAGAACACAGCTAATAAAATAATGGCCTGTTCCAGCTTTCATGGCAGTTACGAGATAAGCGGAAATACATGGATGCATGGAACACTGCAGTTCATGAATAAATGTTAACTTGTCTTAGCATTTTTGTTGTTGCCCTTGCCAATATTGTGTGTAAAACTATAAATTTACAAATTCAATTGTCAAAAGGTAGCCTGAATGACTATATTTAACAAACCTTAAAAGTAAAGAGTATGTAATTTCTGCAGCATTATCATGTTTTAAATTTCAAACTCATACCACTGGTTGAGACAATTTTGCTATTAGAAAAATAGCAATGTTTTTACAGCACCAGTGCTTACACTTAAAAATTAACCAAAAAATGGTATCTGAAAATGAAACATTAAAAATAAAGTAAAATATATTTTTAATTATTATATATTTATATATTCTATTCATTCTTGTTTTAGGGCTGGGTAAAAATATAGATTTTCTCAATTATTTCATAAAATCCCAAAAGTGACTTTTAGTGGCCAGTTGTTCAAAATCCGATTGGATTTCAGCTAACGGATTGAAACAAATCTTGAAAATGGGATGTTCAAAAGAAAAAAAGGATTCTGAAATCCGATTAGATCACAAAATCCAATATTGGTTTTGATCTGGATCAAATCATCAGTTTGTGTTGTTCAAAACTTTTTTAGTAAGATTGGGATACCTTTGACCCAAAGAATAAGGATTATACTGATCCCAGCAGAAGGGTGGATTTCAGGAACAAAAATGTAATAAAACTCGGATGAACGCTATGTGAAACATTTCTGAGAGAACGCAAAAGCGTTGAAGTATTTTTTTCCCCCATCTCATATTTTTTCCATCACCATCCGTAGAGCACAAGTAAACCAGATTTGGTAATCTGAAAAAGTGTGTATCTGGATCAGGGTGATCCAATTCAATTTTGCTTTGAAAAACCGGCACAAAAGTAAGATGGATTACCTGATCCTGGATAGCAAAACATGGGATATCCAAATCCAGATCATTCGGATCCAGATTAAATTTTTTGAACAACTGGCCCTTGTGATGGAATATTTGAATAAAATACACACACACACCCACACACACACACAATATTACAAGCATATACTATAGGTAGTCTGTATGTTCAACGTAATGTTCAACTTTTCACATGTCCTAAACATGAAACAGTTATAGTGAAAGATGCTTCAAGGAAAAGTTCACCAAAAAATGAAAATTCTGTCATTAATTCCTCACCCTCATATCGTTGGGCAAATTAGGATATTTTTGATGAAATCCGAGAGCTCTCTGACCCCTCCATAGACAGCTATTTAATTAACATTTTCAAGGTTCAGAAAGGTAGTAAAAACATTGTTAATATAGTCCATGTTACTACAGTGGTTCAACCTTAATTTTATGAAGCTATGAAAATACTTTTTGTGTGCAAAAACAAACAAAAATAACAACTTTATTCAACAATTTCGTTCTGGCTTAACTCTTCTCGTCTTCTACACAGTTTACGTTGTAAGCAGGGCAGAGAGTTCAAAGAGCTCACGGATTTCATCTAAAATATCTTCATTTGTGTTCCAAAGATGAACGAAGGACTTACTACTCTAACGAACGACATGAGGGTGAGTAATTAATGACAGAATTTTCATTTTTGGGTGAACTAACCCTTTAAAATCTGCAAAGGTCATGATGCCACATGTAAAGATGCCTGAATGGTGCTGTAAAACGGCTGTGCTTTTAAAAAGAAGAATATAAATAGACATCTTCTCTGATAGGGTTTTACTGTGCAAACTGTTTTATAGCTAAAGCACAGCACACTGTCAGCACTGTATTCGGATGTTGGATGTCTAGTCAACCATCATTATCCATCCCTAATGTGTGTGAGAGCAAATACATTTAACGTACCCCTATTATGGTATTTCAAAATTTAATTTAGCTTTGGAAGTCTCCTACGAAATATTGTCTCCTGCAACAATATGCATCAAAGGTAAAAAAAACCTCCCACTAATTTTCTCATACTATACATTGCACGTCACCACATTTTTCCAATGTTTCTGAAACGACTCGTCGGGTGAATCAGTCTCTCTAAATCCCTCCTTTCTGCAAGCCTGCTCTGCTTTGACTGGTCAGATGGCCCAGTCTGTTGTGATTGGTCTACCACTTAAAGCGCTTGTCGGAAGCTAAACGCCCATTACCATAACTGTACTTCAGCTCAGGAGGCTTCCTCAGTCCTCAGTGATTGTACACACTGTAAAGACAGTAACAATGACGTTGATTTTACCATATCAAGTAAGTTTGATGATGAAACATTGGAAGAACTAGTTATTCAACCCAAACCTCCATCGCAAGGACGATAAGCAGGACGTTTCTCAGTGATACGCTACTTAGTTTGAGTTTGAGGTACATTATGAGATGTTGCAGCTGTAATTCCTCACTATTAACAAGTGTACATCCATCAACAAACTCATGTGTATATTTCTAATTTATTGTGGTGCACATGCAGGAACTGTATCAATAACAGCGCATATGTTAGCTGAGCACTAACGTGAAGGACTGATGTAACATAAACGTTTGTAAAATAAATCTTGCTCCATCCTTTATCTTTACTCAAAGTAGTAAGAACGACAGACAATCTGCATTAATAGACACAGTTTTAGGTAATAGTGGCACACAGCTGATTTTCAGTAGTATTTCAGTAAGACAGTAATAACGTGGGTTAGCCGGAAACTTACACAATATAAAACACGAAACGACGTATTTTAAACACCCGGTAGAAAATATATACATCAATAATTAATCATACTTACAGGTTGTGATTCTGAGGAGAATTCTGTGTTGAAGTCAGAGATTTTGAAAAGCAGTCGTCAGTAAAATGACTTGTTTGTGGGCGGTCAAGTTGTTTGTGGGCGGACAACGTACAACATAGGCGGGCATTACGCAAATGTATTTTCTAGTGACGTAAAACCGTCACACAGCGTGATTCGAAATACAGACGACTCGTTTAGGTGGTTCAGAGTCGATTCTTTCTTTTGGAAGACAATAACTTTACAACTTTGCAGAACGTTTACATTCAAAAACAGCTAGTCATATTACACACTGCATGAAAGGGAATATTAAAAAAAAAACATAATAGGGGCACTTTAACACATTTTTGACCTTTTTGACAGCTGACCCTGTTTAAACTTATTACTATGAGGCAGGACAAAACTGAAGGCCAACTGACCAGTCCAGAGGGAACTTCTGGTTGCATCTGGTTCATGCATAAAAAAAATAAAATAATAATAATAATAACTCATAACATAACTCCTGTCTGACAGGTCCACTAATCCAATGTGTCACTATATAAGATGTGCACATGCCTGTTCTCGACCTTCTATTAGCTGCAAGGGTCGGCCATTTGTCTTACACTGACAGGGTCATTCACCCTGTGCCTTGAAGAAAGGTGTGTCCTTATCATTCCATATCAGAATTATGTTATATGACCAATACATGTGCAGGTCTGACAGTGTCACCAGAAGACACCATATCCATCCCCCACGATACTACATCTCATATCGTATGACAACATTTTGACAAATGGATAAGAAAAATGGAAGAATATTACATTGCATCTATGTGACGATGGCCAATATGTACTTTAAGTTAAAAATTAATTTGAAATAAGCAACACTGAATGTAAAATAACCACAAGGCAAGACTGGAACTGGACAGACTGTCCACATCTTTACAGAATTGTCAAATATTGCTGGCAGGTTGCATGCAGGATCCAGTGGCCAGTTGCATAAACTGCAGACTAAATTTACATTTACATTTAATCATTAAACATAAGAATGATTACCCCTTGGTTAACTGCTAGTTGGTCAAACTAATTTTAAGACACAGTCTTAACATAGTGGATATGTATATGCAACTGGCCCCAGGTATTCAGCAGGTTTGAAAAGCTGTTCTTTTATATTGTTCCAAGCACATAGATGTGTGAAGTATGCCCTCTGCAGTTCATGTTCAGTTGCATTCTTTGGAAATTAAATCCTAAATCAGACTACAATTTGAAATACTCTTTAGTGTTCTCTTCCCACACACTAACTTTAAGTCAAGATTATTGATTAACATTAAAGGAAAAGATGTACCACTAAAATGACATTTAAAAAAAAATTTTTTAAGTGTACACTTACATGATTATAACAACTTTTTATCTGAAATATTTAAATGTTTATATTTGTTAGTGAGTTGTTCTGAGTTTCAAAAATTTAAACATTTGAATTGATCTTTTTCTAGTTTTTATCTGATGTGGAAAAGCTCGAAATAAAAATACTGAGTGTACCATCAAAGTTTGGCTTCTTTCTAAATCAAGTACACGGCCCAGTTGAAAAGAAATTTGATCAGATTTCATTTTTTTATTTAGTTATTTATCACTGTTTAATAATTACAAGACAGAATCATCAGAGATGAGCCAGTCAAACTAACAACTGCATCCATACTGTACATTTTGTGTTTGTATTTATTGTTTGTGGTCAGATGAGGGCTCTGACTGTTGTAAATGGAAGATATGTATATTGTTTTATTTAAAAACATTTAAAGTGACCCAAATACGACTGTACTTGTTCTTTACATAGCTAGTAGCCTGCATTGTGATATGAAGCCCCATTAGATAAATGGTAACCCAGATTTAGTTTAATCTGGAAAAGTTTGTCTGGATCTGGATCAGGGTGACCCAATCCAATGTTGTTTTGAAAAACCAGAACAAAATTAAAATTAATTAACTCATCTTGGACAGCAAAACATAGTACGTTAAATTAAATTTCATTCTGATCCACATTCAAATTTCGAGTGGAGGGGTAAAGATTTTTTTATTATTTTATTCTGCCCAATATTATTCGCCTCTTCATACACTCCACTATCGAATGTTTTGACACATGATATTTTAAGGCGGAAAAAGTTAAATACACACGGTTTCGAAAGTATTGCCACAAAACCTAAAATTTATACATGTTAACATGAGAAAAAAAAACACTTTAACAAAAAAAAGCTTCTCATTAGTAGGCCTACTTTAAAATATTCCGAGACTTGCCCCTTGTATTGCATTACACTATTTTACTGATGTATGTCACAAACCTGATTTATTTCAGCTCTAACCTCAGTAATTAAAAGCTTTGTTTTAATTTTTCCTTATTTTGGAATTTTTTTTAAAATAATTTTCTTTACACCAATCCCTCCTATCTCGTCCACAAATCATAGCAGACCTCAGTTTGAGATTTTCAAGAACTAAAAGAAAACAAACATTGCCCTCTAGTGGACATATGGTGGATAAAAGAAAACATAACCTCTTGATTTTCTCACTGATCTTTATTTAAAACCTGATGTGACAGCATGTTAGAAATTTTGCTTGCAGTGTAAATCTGAAATATTAGCATTATTTCCAATGTGACAAATGAAGCCACATTTTAATCTCCTATGTCTTTGGTGTTTTTCCCATATAAACGCAGTTTAATAACAATATTGGTCACAGATCAAGTGTATCACAATAATTAAGAATTCTAACAATGTAGTATCAAACTAAACAAATTATATACACAATAAAAAGAGCTGTGTGTCTCAACCTTGACTTTTCTCTCTTAGCCCCTGAAAAGTGTCTGAATAAAAATATTAAAGAAAATTAAGCTGGTATTACATATCAGTAAAGTCCATGTTGAAAGTGATCACAAAACAGGAAAGCTGTCTGTTTCTCCTGCTGGCTTGGTCCAAGTTCAGTAGCAAAAAGAGTCCTTCACAGGAAAATGCAGTACCATCAATACATTTACAAGACAGAAGAACTTGTACATATATTTAAACAATGCAGAGCATTATAAAGGCTTGGCAACACTTAGAAACCTCTATTGTACTTCTGTCCAGCAATCACAATTAGATATGGCCAGGACAGGAGGATGTGTTTTAAACAAACCAACATGGTGAACAAGTTTGGTCAAACACATAATATATCAAAGACTTCATTAACCACAGTTCTCTAGCTTGTTCTAGTTTATTGTAAGACTGTGGTGGCTTTGAACACTAGCTCCTTGTTTTAATTGCATTGTGAGTGTGTGTTTTAAGTACAGTAACTGCATTGATCTATGAAATCTTGCAACTCGTCCGTGCGCAGTTCTGGGATGGGCTCAGTGGCGGATAGATGATTTTGGATTTTTTGGTTCCGTTCCTTTTTTTAGCGCTGCTGGCTATGACCGAGTAGGAGCGTCCATGCATCATCCTGGCGTTGAGGCCGTTGGCCATGGAGAAGGACTTCAGATGGCTCTTTAAGGCAACAGGAAGTGGAAGTTTGTCCACAAGGTGCACTGGAGTGCAGGAAACGATAGAACGACAGCACAGGTCCTGCAGACTCAACACTGGACAGAAAAAAAGCAACATATTAAGGGCAGTAAAAACATCCCTAGTTTACAGGCATGGAAAAATGCAAGGCTGAAGGATAAATAAAATACTGCACAAATTCAAAATTCATATGTAGATTAGCAAGCAATCTATCATTATATGGTTTAAAACAGTCTGTTTGTCTTACAAGGATGAAGTAATGTAATAGAAACAAGAAGATGTTTTATCATATTGCTTGGCCTTTAAATAATCTCTAGTCAAAATAAACATTTGATGCTTTTATTCAGTAAATGTTTTCATATCGCTTGACCTTGTTCCTACCAGCATTTTTCTAGCATAGACCAAAGCTATGATTATTAAAAGAAATGTGCTGTGGGGGCGGCAGGCTGTTACACTGATATTTGAACATTGGGTGTCTCCGCTGTGTGCAGTATAAAGTCTCAAAGCTTTGCATACTTCAGGTTTCTTAAGCGTTCATTTGGCCTATACATAATTGCAGCATTGGTCTGAGGAAAAAAAAAACATATATGGCTGTTGCTTATGTGGTCATTCTCAGAAAAGGCTCTACAAAAAGGTCTGCGTTAATCTAAGACAGCGTTCCTTAATGCATCTCATGTCAAAAGCATTTATGGTGAAGCTTGTTTAATTCCCTGAGAGAACATTTCCAACCTCAGCAACATAATGAGTCATAGATATGTTGATGGAAGTGCAGTGAAACAACGACGGTATTGTGACGAACCATTGACTATTGTAGAGATTTAGCTGTCTTTTCTCTCTTTTATATGATTTAAGTACTTGCATTTATGTAATTGTAAATGTAACTGACATTTATATAAGGGACATTTTTACTACAATATTTATTAAAAATATGTTTTCACTTTTTTTGGGTAAGGTGGGCTGTGGTATCCGGCACCAAGATGTTATCAGCAGATCCTTTAAGTCCTGTAAGTGGGGTTTCCATGGGTCGGACTTGTTTGTTCAGCACATCCCACAGATGCTCGATTGGATTGAGATCTGGGGAATTTGGAGGCCTTGTTGTTGTGCTCCTCAAACCATTCCTGAACCATTTTTGCTTTGTGGCAAGGCGCATTATCCTGCTTAAAGAGGCCACAGCCACCAGGGAATACCGTTTCCATGAAAGGGTGTACATGATCTGCAACAATGTTTAGGTAGGTAGTATGTGTCAAAGTAACATCCACATGGATTGCATGACCCAAGGTTACCCAGCAGAACATTGCCCAAAGCATCACACTGCCTCTGCCGGCATGCCTTCTTCCCATAGTGCACCCTGGTACCATTTGTTCCCCAGTTAAGCGACACACACGCACCCGGCCATCCACGTGATGTAAAAGAAAACGTGATTCATCAGACCAGGCCACCTTCTTCCATTGCGCCGTGGTCCAGTTCTGATGCTCATGTGCCCACTTGTTGGTGCTTTCGGCGGTGGACAGGGGTCAGCATGGGCACCCTGACTGGTCTGCGGCTATGCGGCCCCATACGCAACAAACTGCGATGCACTGTGTATTCTGACACCTTTCTATCAGAACCAGCATTAACTTCTTGAGCAATTTGAGCTACAGTAGCTCGCTGGTTTGATCGGACCACACGGGCCAGCCTTCGCTCCCCACGTGCATCAATGAGCCTTGGCGTCGGTTCACCACTGTTCCTTCCTTGGACCACTTTTGATAGATACTGACCACTGCAGACTAGGAACACCCCACAAGAGCTGCAGTTTTGGAGATGCTCTGACCCAGTCGTCTAGCCATCACAATTTGGCCCTTGTCAAACTCACTCAAATCCTTACACTTGCCCATTTTCCCTGCTTCTAACACATCAACTTTGAGGACAAAATGTTCACTTGGTGCCTAATATATCCCGCCCACTAACAGGTGCCATGATGAAGAAATAATCAGTGTTATTCACGCCATAATGTTATGCCTGATCGGTATATATATATATATATATATATATATATATATATATATATATATATATATATATACACACACTCACCTAAAGGATTATTAGGAACACCATACTAATACTGTGTTTGACCCCCTTTCGCCTTCAGAACTGCCTTAATTCTACGTGGCATTGATTCAACAAGGTGCTGAAAGCATTCTTTAGAAATGTTGGCCCATATTGATAGGATAGCATCTTGCAGTTGATGGAGATTTGTGGGATGCACATCCAGGGCACGAAGCTCCCGTTCCACCACATCCCAAAGATGCTCTATTGGGTTGAGATCTGGTGACTGTGGGGGCCATTTTAGTACAGTGAACTCATTGTCATGTTCAAGAAACCAATTTGAAATGATTCGAGCTTTGTGACATGGTGCATTATCCTGCTGGAAGTAGCCATCAGAGGATGGGTGCATGGTGGTCATAAAGGGATGGACATGGTCAGAAACAATGCTCAGGTAGGCCGTGGCATTTAAACGATGCCCAATTGGCACTAAGGGGCCTAAAGTGTGCCAAGAAAACATCCCCCACACCATTACACCACCACCACCAGCCTGCACAGTGGTAACAAGGCATGATGGATCCATGTTCTCATTCTGTTTACGCCAAATTCTGACTCTACCATCTGAATGTCTCAACAGAAATCGAGACTCATCAGACCAGGCAACAGTCTTCAACTGTCCAATTTTGGTGAGCTCGTGCAAATTGTAGCCTCTTTTTCCTATTTGTAGTGGAGATGAGTGGTACCCGGTGGGGTCTTCTGCTGTTGTAGCCCATCCGCCTCAAGGTTGTGCGTGTTGTGGCTTCACAAATGCTTTGCTGCATACCTCGGTTGTAACGAGTGGTTATTTCAGTCAAAGTTGCTCTTCTATCAGCTTGAATCAGTCGGCCCATTCTCCCCTGACCTCTAGCATCAACAAGGCTATTTCACCCACAGGACTGCCGCATACTGGATGTTTTTCCCTTTTCACACCATTCTTTGTAAACTCTAGAAATGGTTGTGCGTGAAAATCCCAGTAACTGAGCAGATTGTGAAATACTCAGACCGGCCCGTCTGGCACCAACAACCATGCCACGCTCAAAATTGCTTAAATCACCTTTCTTTCCTATTTTGACATTCATTTTGGAGTTCAGGAGATTGTCTTGACCAGGACCACACCCCTAAATGCATTGAAGCAACTGCCATGTGATTGGTTGATTAGATAATTGCATTAATGAGAAATTGAACAGGTGTTCCTAATAATCCTTTAGGTGAGTGTATATATACAGCTCTGGAAAAAATTAAGAGACCACTTAACATTGAGAAATCAATGTTCAGTGGTCTCTAATTTTTTCCAAAGCTGTATATATAAATCCTGGGATGTCCTTTTTAGCATGCACCAGGACATAACAGTGAGAAATTCACATAAAACAAATGTCATAGTGACAAAAGTGAATTTCTGAGACACAGCTGAATAATGACCATATCATACATGTCTGAATGTAAATGAAAGCCCTATTATAAACAAATAATCTATTTTGTTTGTATGAAGCCTGTTACCTTTATTGGGTTTCCAAAGTCGCTCCATACCATGCCTCATGAGCACAATTCGGGCCAGCTCAGTGAAGGACTCAGTAATGTTGAAGTTACAGAGAGGGCTGACCTCGAAGAATGTGACGCCTAGTCGCTCTGCAAAGGCCTGGGCGTGCTCCGTGGTCACCTGCCGCTTATAGGCCAGGTGAAGCCTGTTTCCCACCAGGATCTTGGGAACACCTGGTGCATGCTAGGTTAAAATAAAACAGTACATGTACAATGGTTATAAACAATCTCTTCAGGACATTACTGGTTTCCTGATGTGTTTTATATTTATGTCAAGACAATCGCTTTAATAATAAAGCAATTTTGAAACAGTAGGCAGTGCACATCATCAGCCCCCTGCTATCGACACAGATTAGTTACAAAGCCTCTGTTATTATCAGTTATATGTGAACCAACAATTATAATCATAATCAGCACATTTCCTGATCTATCTTAGCACCTTTTCAAGATGATTAGCTTATGTTTTATTCAGATCTTCAATGTAATTCCAAAACCACTAGTATGACCTCATGTCTGTTTATACCCATACTGCACTTCAGGTTTAACATGCTTATTACTATAGTAGTTTTCGGATTTGATTGATCTGATTTTACCTCATCAATCTCTTTAATCCATCTGTCGATGCCATCAAAAGACCACCTGTTTGAGATGTCATATACAAGGATAACACCCTGTGAGAAACAAAATGTATTATAGACAACATACAGTTAATTAAACAAACGCACTTTCAATTAAAAATGTAAGAAAAACTAGACTTTTGACTAAGCTTTTTAGTTTAATTAAATAAACATCCTTATCTCAGATGATAAGAAAAACGTCTTTCAAAGACAATGTGGTACTGGAAGTAGTATTAATTACCATCTGATATTGTAAAATTGTTGGCAAAGAAGTTTATGATGTCATGTCAATAAAGAGTATGGCATTGTTCCAACAAGAGTTGCTGTTATTAGGATATCTGTGTTTGCCAGAACAAGGAAATGTCATGTCAACAATACCAGTCCACTCCAATTTATAGCATTCCACACTTTCAACAGGAACTGCTGATCTTTGGGTGTGGTGTTTAACAACTGTCTGGGTACACTGGGATCTCAGAGATATTCAAAAGCCCATTTCCTAAAGTCTATTTGTCCATTATATACAGTGGGCTCACACATAACCTTGAGAATGGTGTCTGATAAAAAACATTTTAAAATAAATAATTATCAAGAATACAATGTATAAAATAAAAATGTACATTTAAAACAGATACTCACAAACTCGAAAAATGGTGAGTGATACAATAATTTCCAAATATTTTACATTTAAAAAATAATAATTATGAGTGGTATAGTTTTTTAATTATCCATAAATTATTTTAAATATAATTTTTTATATTTTATTTTAAAATAAATAATTATGAATAATTAAAAAAGTATTTTTAAATTGAATTAAAATATTAAAATATTTTAGTTACAAATGTATTTTAAAATGTTTTTTAATAATTGTTTTGCTGTTATACCTGTGCTCCTCTGGAATATGAGCGGAATATGGTGCAGAATCTGCCTTGTCCTGAGGTGTCCCTGCAAAAACAACACAACACAGAGCGTCTGCATCACAAAGAACACATTCATCTTACTTCTGTTCATCAATACGTCTGTAGCTATTGTCTTTTCCTTCGCCTGGTGACACGAGGAGCTTTCTGTGGTTGGTGCCAGGGCAGCAGACTTTGAGTAGGAGCAGTGAAATGAATCATTCACCATCCACCATCCAGGGCTGAGCGCAGCACCAAGATGTGCCAGTCATGTTGCAGCGGGTAGGACTGGTGTATCACAAACACTCTGCTCTAAAATGCTTCGTCTGTCAAGGCCAGATTATCAATAATTGATTCCAGACTCTTGCAAAAAGCTCAGTTGTTTTGAAATGTGCCAAAATTTATAAACAACTTCTAGGCATAGCTAGCGGGATTGCCTTGGCTGAATTTTTCACTGGAAGTTTGAGGAGCCCTGTAATTAACATAGCTAGACGTTCGGCATGTTCACTTCATATTTTGGAAACCAAAAGGACCTTAATTGAGAGTACACAGGCAGGATGGAATGGAAATGGAAAACTTTAATCTTTCTTCATGCTCGGTTTGAGTTCAAGAAGATAACAGGAAGAAATCAAGCTGAAACCTAAAAGTTCAACATGTATTTCTAGGAGGCATCAGGTGCTGCAGTCATGGGTTTCCAGTTTACCAGGAAAAATAACTGTGATGTAAAGCTACTCACCAAAGCTGGAGCTTGACTCTGCGTCCATCGAGAAGTATGGTGGTTGTCTTGTAGTCAATGCCTACAAGTGAAAATGAAATAAAATTACTTAAAGGTGAAGTGTGTCATTTATGCAGCACTAGCGTCACCAAGTGGAATTGCAAAAGTGACTGTTTTTGAACAGGCTTCCTTCCCAAACAGAGCTAAACACATTAAACAAGAAGAAAGCAATTCTAGAAAAAACCCTCAGATTTCACCTTAAACTGTCATATTAATTCTTATTAAATTATTCATTTTACACTACCATTCAAAAGTCTAGGGTTAGTTTGTTTTTAAAAGAATTAATGAATACATTACATTACACTGATCAAAAGTGACAGTAAAGACATTTATAATGTTAAAAAAAAATTCTTGAACTTTCTATTCATCAAAGAATCCTGATAAAAAGTTTTTCAGAAAATATTAAGCAGCACAACAAGAAATTTTATGAAATCAGCAAATTAGAATGGTTTCATCATGTAACACTGTAGACTGAAGACTGGCTACTGAAAAGGAATAAATTATATATTTTAAATATATTAAAATTAAAAACAGCTATTTTAAATTAATATAAAATAATATTTCACAATAGTACTGTTTTTACTTTAGGCTATTTTATTATAAATATGGCCTTTGTGCATAAAAGTCTTCCTTCAAAAACAAAACAAAAAAATCTAACCAGCTGCAAACGTTTGAACGGTAGTGTACGTTTAACTGCCAAAATGAAACGAAAGTAACACTGGCAAAATAAGTTAATTGGCTACCAGTATTTCTAATTATAATTTAAAAAAAACAAATAGTGACATTTTCTGAAAAAAACTAAACAAAACATTGATGATGACATTTTCAGTCCATGCAAAACTCATTTGCTGCGTCCGAAATGGAATACTTCTCTACTGTATAGTGTGCGAAAAACAGTATGCCATTGCCATATATGTCCGAATACATTGTATGTAGGCCTATATGAAAAACAAGTACAGAAAACCTAATACTTCTGCCAAGATTTTAAAGTGCATATTCGATGGACACTTCATTATCAAAACAAGTGTAGTACCTACTGTCATGATGCCAATTCGTTGTGACTGGTTGCCAGGGTGTTGCTAAACAACAACTAATGTCTTATGATTGGTTTTTAGCATGTTGTTATGTGGTAGTTAAAGAGTTCTGTGCAGTTACTTAGTTGTCCAAGTTAAAAGATCCCACTAAGATCCCATCTAAATGAAATTTTGGTGCCTACATACTAAGCATACTAAGCTTAGCAAAGTATAAAAACATCTCTCTTAAACAAGCCACGCAATTTGATGTATCATACAGGTTGACAACATAAACAGAGCAGGACGGGTTATAAAACAAAGTAGGGGTTTGTTCAAATTCCTAGTATGAGTAAAAGTATGAGCAATAGTAATGCCCTCGCAAACACCACTAATAATCTAATAACTGCAAATGGGAGAAGCAAATGGTGAGAACAGCTATAGAGTGTTCCAGAGAGAGTTTGCATATTATGTTCAAATAAAGACTGCAGCAATATTTCAGTTACTATGACTTTTGATCATGAATTTGACTGCAACTATGATTAAGTGATGTCTGTTGTTATGAACATAACACTTGAGGAGGATGTCTGAGCTGAGATTGGAAAGCTTTAGTGTCACCTCCACAGGGGTTCCAGGTTCTACACACATACACACTGGCATTCTGAACGCTCTTTCTCCTAGGAAATTTCAAAGCCCATCACACATTCCACTGTGATGAGAATGAAATCCAACACTGTGAAAATATACATGGAACAACTGGGAGATTCCATTAAGGTGACAGAAAGAGGATTTAAAAAACACCATGACTGTCACTAAAGAATGGAATCAAATGAACCAAACACAATTCCAAATCACCCTGTGAACTGTGAGGTCACTCTTAGGGAATTAGAGCATATCAAAATGGTGAGGTATAACCCTTATGTTCTGTACATTAAAAATAAAGTATCAGGTATCAAGTCCCCTTCTGTTTGGAGTCAAAAGGACTACATCTATAAAATAGGGTAAATTTTATGAACCGATTAAACCCCAAGAATCAATCTTGTAGTCTATCCCCAGATCCGGCCCACATCTGATACGCATGGAATCCATATGTACCAGATGGGGCCTGGATCTGGGCCCGTCGTTTTCAGTTGTTGATGAATAAGTGCATCCCATCCAATAAAGCGCAATACGCTTTTTGCTTTGTTACTTTTGATATGAAACAAAGTTTCAGATTAAAAGTTATGTCAATTTAATTAAGGAATTCAAATAATACTTTTTTGGCGCTCTTTAATGTGGCGTGACAGATCGCTGTTGCCGCCGCCTCAGCTCAAGCAAAGGGAAAACGCGAAAACTGATCATTTCTTTCACTTTACGTAACCAATAAGGTACGAGAGACTGTGCCATATCGTGAGTCATGGCTGAAGCCACAACACAAAGCAGAAGCCAAAAAATATGTATCAATGCAACTTTGATACTTTAACAGTACAATCACTAAAAGCCTTCCTTCTGCTGGAAAAAAAATAGTCCCTGACTGCGAACAGCAACAGAAGTTACCTTATTATGCCATTAGATGGTGGCAAAGACTGTCTTTCTTTTATATTGAAAGGACTGAAACTTGGACTCAACACGGAGCAGGACACAACTGACAAATGCCTTGACTAGCGCTGTCAGTGTCAGGGCACGGAGAAACCCATTAACTGTTAAAAAGACAAGATATCGCAGCAGACATTTAAACAGATTTTTTTATTATGAGCATAGGACTGACCTGAAAGAAAATGCTATATCTGAATGCAGGTAATACACTCGCTCACTCGATCGCTCTCTCTCACAATACTCTACTCTACAAAATACAGTAGGCATCAATGAACAATATCAATGAGAACAAACATATGTTTACGTTGCTAAGAGTGGTTGCTAAGGGTGTTGTGTATTTATTTTTATTTTTTTGCTAAGGGTGTTGTGTAGTGATACAGAACCGTTGGGTGAAGTGCTCATAGCCATGTTTTAAACACAGCTATTGACTAATCAGAATCAAGGACTGGAACTAACCGTTTTATAATACTATTTTACAGCATGAAATAAACATGGATAAACATCAAAAGATATGTTAAAAAATACAGTACCACTTACCGAACTTACCGCTCAATCAGTAATCAGAAATAAGTCAATAAAACAGCTTGTAAACAATGTCACATATTCATTATATTTTTACTGTTCTTACATTTTTATGACAGCCACTATTTAAATGTATATATTTAAAGAAACAAAAAGAAATATAATCATGTAATTATAAAGTTAGTATTATAACTGTATTATTATAAAAACTGCCTAAGTTAAGTGTTTGTAAACAAACCAGTTCATTTTAACCTATAATATTATAGTAATGTAGTACCAAATAGTTTACAGCATTAGTTGAGATTTTTTTCTTTGAGAAAATTTGCTACTGTACCTGATATCCAAAATAATCAATATTGAATTTAATCACAAGCTTGTGAATTGAAATCTAATCCAACCATGCAATTTGTGTCAATACCCAGCCCTACAATTTAAAACATAATAAATGCTTAGATTTATTTATTTGTGATATAACATGCTATTATTAATATGCTTTGTATGTTTTTGAAAGACATTTTTATGCTCACCAAGGCTGCATTTATTTGATCAAAAATACAGTAAAAAATAATACTTTTCCGTGACGGCAAAGCTGAATTTCTAATAGTAATTACTCCAGGCTTCAGTGTCATATATATCCGTATATCCTGATTTGGTGCTCAAGAAACATTTATTATTATTATCCATGTTGAATAGAATAGAAAGTTAAAAATGACAGCATCTAATAACAGTTCCCTTTCAGTTGGTCACGTTCGACAAACAGGGTGGTCTACGCTCCCGTCGCATGTCACAACTCGCCCGCCATCTCCTCCTATTGAGTCAGAAGCATCTGAGGTCGCTTCGTGCCATTCACATTCCGGGCCTGCTCAATCGTCCGGCCGACGAGCTCTCACGACAGCCAGTGCTCCCCGGAGAGTGGAGACTCCATCCCCAGGTGGTCCAGCTGATCTGGAGTCGCTTCGGGACCGCACAGGTAGACCTGTTTGCCGCCCCGGACACGACCCACTGCCAGTTGTTTTATTCCCTGACCGAGGGGACTCTCGGCTCAGATGCTCTGGCACACAGCTGGCCCCGGGGCCTACGCAAGTATGCGTTTCCCCCAGTGAGCCTTCTTGCACAGACTCTGTGCAAGGTCAGGGAGGCTGTCTCCCTCCACCCTCAAAGTCTATGTTGCCGCTATCGCCACTAATCATGACATGGTAGATGGTAAGTCTTTAGGGAAGCACGATCTGATCGTCAGGCTCCTGAGGGGGGCGAGGAGACTAAATCCACCTCGCCCTCCCTCTATACCCTCTTGGGACTGAACTCTGGTGCTAACCGCACTGCAGAGAGCGCCCTTTGAGCCTTTGCAGTCAGCTGAGTTAAAAATCCTGTCTCTGAAGACAGTACTCCTGACTGCATTGGCCTCTATCAAGAGGGTAGGGGACCTGCAGGCATTTTCGGTCGACGAATCGTGCCTGGAATTCGGGCCCGGTAACTCTCATGTAATCCTGAGACCTCGGCCCGGATATGTGCCCAAGGTTCCCACCACTCCCTTCCGGGACCAGGTGGTGAGCCTGCAAGCGCTGCCTTCGGAGGAGGCAGACCCAGCCCTAGCTTTTCTCTGTCCCGTCCGCGCTCTGCGGACTTACGTGGACAGAACGCAAAGCTTCAGGAACTCAGAGCAGCTCTTCGTCTATTATGGAGGCCAGCAGAAGGGAAGGGCTGTCTCCAAGCAGAGGATGGCCCACTGGATAGTGGATACCATCGTCTTGGCGTATCAAACCCAAGACTTGCCCTGCCCGCTAGGGTTAAGAGCCCACTCCACTAGGGGTGTAGCTTCTTCCTGGGCGTTGGCTCGTGGCGCCTCGCTGACAGATATTTGTAGAGCTGCGGGCTGGGCGACACCTAACACGTTCGCTAGATTTTATAGCCTCCGTGTAGAGCCGGTATCTTCCTGTGTGCTCGCTTCCCATAGTCAGTAACACCAAAGTGCCTGTTCTAAGTGTCGGCTTGCTGCGCCACTCCCTTCCCTATGGAACGGATACGTGCGCTTATATGCTCCAGTCGAGTTCCCCAGAACGGCGAACCCTGTTGAGTCCTCCGCAACCCGTGGCAGTCGGATGTGGCGGAGAGTACGATGCCAGGTCTAACACTCGTATGCATTGGTGGAACTTGTGTTAGGCAGGGTTCCATATGTTGTGACCCCCACGGCGGTCCCATATATGTATTCCTCCACGGTACGGCTCCCTACGGCGAGCCCGTGTCTTTCCCTTGGCAGAGCTCTCTGCCGTCTCAGTTAGGTGTTGTTCCCCCGCCTGCTTGGCTGGGGCCACCCCTGGGACTCTCTATGTTGCACTGCCCACGGCCAGCCCATACGTGTATTCTCCACATGGTAACTCCCTTCGGGCATGATGTGGTTTCCGCAGTGTCCCTCCGGGCATGCGTTCCCAGCGTTATCCAATAGTCTGCTGAATGGGTCTTGCGGAACAGCAGTGTGACTCTCCCCGCGTGAATTTCCCGCCCTCAACAGACGGGGTCTGAGGGGCTCTCACTGGGCACTGGAAGTGGTAGTAACTGTGGCGTTTTCCAAAGGGATCCCAATTCGTCGGTGACGTCCGACGTACGTCGAACGTGACCGACTGAAAGGGAACGTCTCGGTTACATATGGTAACCCTCGTTCCCTGAAGGAGGGAACGGAGACATACGTCCCGTCGCCACAGTTGCTGTACCATCACTGCAGGGCCGAGTCACTAGTTCGGCTCCTCAGTGAAAAACAACAGTGCGCTGCATTAATTTCCGCTTTATACAAATCTCGCACGCCAATAGTCATTGGCCGGTTCTCTATATCTCGAAGCTGATAGGGGCTCCCTGAAGTGATCCCAATTCGTCGGTGACGTCCGACTTACGTCTCCGTTCCCTCCTTCAGGGAACGAGGGTTACCATACGTAACTGAGACGTTATTGTAAAAATGTAAGTCTTCAGTCACTTTTGATTAATTTAATGTGTCCTTGCTGAATAAAAGTATTAATTAGCTGATTCTTTCTTCAACTAAAGTACAAAAATAGCATCAAATAAACATGATCAGCGCTTACATCATATTTTCCACCACTAAATAAATCTTTTATTAAGCTTTTGATAAAAAAGGCATATTGTGAATTATTTAATTAAATGTGATACAGTTAGATAAATATTGTATAACACCAGCTAGTACAATTTTTTTTCTTTATAAAAATGTCTGCCTGTAGGATGCAGTCTTCCTGTTTGTGTGGGCAAGCTCTGATTCATCCTGACAGATTTTTTCACACTAACTCTTTCTGTCTCCCCGCGCAATTACCCTGCTCTGCACCTCTCCTCACCTCCCTCACAACAACCAGCAGCGAGCCACAGACCTTTTCTGACGGGATGACACATACGCCAGATCAACGGGGAGTAAGTGGATGAGGATGAAGCCTCCGTGGATAATGGTGTTCAAAATCGAGAGCTCAGGAAGAAACAGTTATGCTAAGACTAACTGATCCATCCCCATGAAATCTGAAGTCATGAAATTCTACACAAACCAAAAATACTGCAAGCTGCTTTGTGGCCTGTGGAGAGTGGAGAGAGACGTTGTGACTGACCTGAAAATAACATCGGCCAGAATTTAAAACAGCATAATTAAACTCCCATAGACCTTAGTCAGGGTAGACACCACATTTAAAGGTGCACTCAGTAAAAAAAAAGTCAATATCAACAAAACCATGGAAACACCAAAGACGCTTTAATATATTATGTGTTTTGTTAGACAAGTGAGCAACTGTTTGGATACATTCATCGACATAAAACTAATGATTGTTATATAGCTCACAGTTAGTCTTATTGTTTAAATCTCGTTCTCATGATTTACCGCAAGTACCATATTACCATGCCTAATATCGATCTAACTTACTGCAGTGTGCAACAAGTGTCTCATAGTAGCCGCCGAGTAGCATTATAACGTCATTTTCAACACACTAAAATAATGTATCTTTGCCCTAGCAAACACTGCTAATAATCTAATAACTGCAAATGGGAGAGGCAAGCAGTAAGAACAGCTGTAGAGTGTTCCAGAGAGAGTTTGCATATAATTTCATGACCAGAAAAAGCAGAAACTGTCGTCTACGGCATAATAAAAGCTCAGCGAAATCCAGGCGTCATCAAGCTACGTCTTTGTTTTGAATAAGCGACTTCTAGCGGCGAAAAATGACATATTGTGGCTTTAAAATTAGATGTGATCTAAGACAATACAACACAGAATCGACTGTTCTTCTTCCCCTCACGGCAACATGTTAATTTGTGCAAAATTAAATATGTCGTCAACCCTGATTAAACTCCGCAGGCGTTACATAACCTAAAACACATTGAGCAAGACATCAGCCTGTACGTTATTTATAAGACGGTGGGATAAATGTTTCAGTGGCACAGAACTGATTTCTCTCCTAGTAAAGAACAGCTGCAAGGCTTCAATTGTCATTGTTCCTTTAAAACCAAGAGTCAGCGCTCCCCTTTCATCGTTCAAACAAACAAATGGCTTGAGAGGTTCATGCAAGTGTTTAGATAAACATCAGAATGTTCCACTCCTTTATCGCCAGAAAGCCTGGCTGCATCCTCATTCCCCTCAGCCGCATTTCGCTCAGCAGTCAGAGAGCAGAGTTACGTAAGAGCTTTGGCTAGTAGTAATAATCTCTATAAACAGAAATTCCAACAGAGACTTCTGCTGGCAAGGCTATTAGGCAAGAGCTCTCCCTGTCGAATCATAATGCAGTTTATCGACCGTGTACATGTATGCACTTATAAGGAATTTTGTGAGTTGCTCTCAAGGTTATGATACTAAATAAACACAAAAGTTATAGAATATGACAGAATAGGATGTAGAAAATGTTCTGAATCTGGTTCACAACCTAAACAGCAAAAAGCTCCAGCACTGGTGTATTAATTGCTTGCATACCCAATGTCTTGGAATCTGTTTTCTAAGTATTAGCATCCTGGCAGGGCTGTTTACTGGCCCTACGGGGGTAATATTTTTTCTCGAGAGTATGTAAATGAATGTAGTATGAAGTCACTTTCACAGGCCTGCGGTGGGGTATTAAATTTTCATCACTGTTGAGCTAGAAATTAACTACTAGAAAAGAGAGTTTAAAGTCAACATGAAAACTATTTACTTAATGCACATCCCTGATCTTATTGTGAATTAGTAATCAATGCACCTTAGTTTTGTAATGATATATCAAAATGCTTATTTGTTGACATCAATTAGTCTGTCGAAAGTCAGCTTTTCACAATTCACAAAAGTTATGCATGCTCGGAAATGTGACATTACAGAGGTAAAATCGGTTGCGAATGGCAATTCATGTTGACTTAAAGAATATGTAGCAATAGTCCAAGTGATTCAAAGGTTATTTAAAGGCTCTTGTAAAGATTTTAATATTTGTTCCTATACCTGTTGCCCCTCTTCTAAAAGTGGCTGGCATTCCTTCCTCAGCTGCCTGGATAAATGAGTACACAACTGTGCAAGCCACCCAGATCTCAGTCAGCCTCTGACCCTAAATGAACAGGTTGGCCAGTGTTGCCAAGTCCACGATTTCCCCCGCAGAATTGGGCTACTTTTACACTGTTTTTGTAGTCCGCAGGTTGAAGCGACCCCCCGTAACGTGATTTTTAACCCCAGGAACACGGTTTATACTGGGGTATGCAATTGGGCTAGTTTTGATTACCAATCTGGTTTTGTTGTGCGACCTGGCAACCCTAAGGTTGGCTGTCAATTTGGCTGTCAATTTACTCGCTAAATCGCTCCAGTGTAATCTAAGCTGCTAAAATGAGAGTCATTGTTCATCAGACCTAGAACTTTGACCAAATGCTTGCTGTGGCAATGAAAATTGTGTACATGAAGCATATTGTTCCTCCTATTCAAACATGCATGGTGAAATAACAATAAAACCATTTTGGGTGGGCCTGTGATAGCATTGTGGAGAAGATATGGAAATGGAAATGGAAATTACTAAGAATCAATAAACCTAAAGGACTGTCACACTGAGAGCTGATTGCTACTAAGTTAGTAAGTGATATGCAAGTCATTACATACGTGTAAAGATGTTGTGATTTGTTAGTTATGTGACACCAGCAACTTACTTGTGTCAGATAAAAAATGTTGTTGGTCTTCTAAACAAGAAGCATGAAAATATGTTATTTAGCTGTGAAAGCCCAAAGGGGGGTTCACTACAGTTGATTTTGTCCCCTGGGAAGAGTTTTCCAAAACAGGGAGTAACTCATAACTACAACTACTACTGAGCTGCAAATAAGAGCTGGGCAAGCCGTGGCTAGATTTAATGTTTAAATTATGTGGCATACTTACTGTAATAATAAAATTAACATTTTAAATAAATGTAGAACAGATGTACTTCAGTGGACAATGATTTTTTTTGTTGTTTAAATTTCTCGTGACAAAACAGTTTACAACAATTGATGGAGACATAATGCCCGGCAGCTATGACTTTTTTTTGTAACATTATTGTAAGTATTCTGAACATCATGATATATGATAAAAATGTTGACAAACCTACAATCCAGTGTGTCCATGATAGTAGATCCATCCGAAAATGCACAGGCTGTCCAACTTTTGTCTCATTTGTACAGTACAGTGATCATAACTTACCCATGTTGTATCCATAGGGTGATTCACTGGACCCATCTTGTAGACTGGCCAGTATTTCCCCTTTCCCCACATCACTGTCTCCAACCAGCAGGAATTTTAGGAGGAAATCATAAGCTTTTGCTGGGCTACTCCTGTGGTTCATCTTCACATCAGCCCGATGACCCATTCTGGTACATCATGTAACTGTCCCTTGATGGACTTGTGTTAAATATCTCAAACCACTAGGTCCAGAACTGAACAATATAGCTGTTTTTTTTTTTTTTTTAAACCCTGCGTATTCTTCACTAGTCTTTTCTGCGTTTAAAATGTCATGTCCAGTACATCACTAAAGCTGTCCTATTGTTCAAAGATTCTGGTTGTGGATCCACTGATGCTGGTGCGTCACATTAGTAGGTAAATAAAGACCCTCATATGTTTACAGTATTGTATCATAAGGCAAGTGACTCTTAAAATTAGCTGTTTATACTTGTAAAATAAATGTTAATCTTCATAAAGCACACCTAATGTTTTTTATCTTTGTATTTCGAGCAAACCTGGTCTATTGAGCTCTCTAGCACGATCCCTCTCTTCTATCAGCCTCCCTAAACAGAAAAATGTAAGTTCATCCTTAGATTTTCTTTGATTGGTTTCTGTGTGGAGTTGCTAGGGCAGCTCTACTCTTTCATTGGACATTAAGCGCGTCCATTAAATCCCGTACACGCCCAATTCGTGTTGGAGAGGGTGTGGCCAATCTGCTGTTCTGATCCCATACGCGCTGATGTCAGATCAGCCCCCGTAAATTCATTCATTTGGTTTTGTGGCGCGGACGGTGGCTCAGCTGATTCTGCGTCAGCGCTCCAGCGCGCTTCAAGCGCGTGCTCGGGTTTGTTGTTTTCCGGGGCACGAAGAATTACGTAGTGTTTTAATGACGTAATTTTATTATTGTAGTTTCTAGACAGGTTATTGTAGTTTATATCTTCTCCTTTTAAAATCGCAGTACTTTATAACTAACTTTATATTTAAGTTTGAGAATAAAGCAAATCCATTAATGCATGTTAGTTCTTTTGTATATTTTTACCATGATTTTATTTTACATCACCACTGTCCTTTATGTTTTTTCTAGGTTTCCAACCTTTACAAACACCACAGACAACACTATATCTAACACTATTATAATACATCCACTATCATGACTACATTATTTAATGCTTTACAGATCAATATTTAGAAAAATAGAAATTATTTTTTTTTTATGTTTCATATATCCCCTCTATGTACCCCTGCATCAACTATGATGTTATTTTATGACTTATATATATATCTACTTGATAATGTATAATCCATACTGAAAAAAAACATGTTTCAGCATAGTGTTCTTGCGCAATACTGTTCACTGGAGCTCCACCGAGAACACATGCATTATATAAAACATGTATCTGTTACAGCTGTATGATATCTAGCACAGAATACTGTTTTTTTATGCCGCAACATTACCTGTCCTGTTATATGAATTATTCCACCATAACCAAAAAGTAGCACAACACGTTATTGTTTTCACTCCAATGCAATTACGTTTTAAATATTGTGCACAAACTAAAATAAACATGCACAAATGCTGCCCTCTAGTGTCCTAAAGACTATATTGACACAAATTCAAAAATGTTGCTTATACACTTTAGTTGTTTGATATCAAACTGGCTAATAGCTTGTATCTCAAGGTTTATAAAAATAAGAACTTATATTTTATTGTCTTAACCATAAAATTCACAGACAGATGATCAGCCTTGATCACTGTTACATTTTTGTTATAATCATTTGATTCAGACTATTCAGACATCAGACATTATCACACGTAGTAATCATTATCAAAAATTGGGCAATCTCCTGAAGATAATTCTGATTAAAAGTCTCTGAATAATGCATAATTAGCTATAACCAGGGATTGGTAACCGCTGTCCTTCCTTGGCTTCAAAAAAGGTATATGAGAGTATAATATTGTCTACTCGTGCCATCCTGGGGTCTTCATCAAACTCTGGATCAATGTAGAAAAATACAGGCATGTCTACCTCCTCATGTGGGTTTAACCTCTGTTCCTCGAAACAGAAACACTGGTGGAAAAACAAAGCAGTGTATTAGAATTTAGCACACTATTCAGTGAGCTAAGAAGGTAATGCATGGATAGCCATATACACTCACCTAAAGGATTATTAGGAACACCTGTTCAATTTCTCATTAATGCAATTATCTAATCAACCAATCAAATGGCAGTTGCTTCAATGCATTTAGGGGTGTGGTCCTGGTCAAGACAATCTCCTGAACTCCAAACTGAATGTCAGAATGGGAAAGAAAGGTGATTTAAGCAATTTTGAGCGTGGCATGGTTGTTGGTGCCAGACGGGCCGGTCTGAGTATTTCACAATCTGCTCAGTTACTGGGATTTTCACACACAACTATTTCTAGAGTTTACAAAGAATGGTGTGAAAAGGGAAAAACATCCAGTATGCGGCAGTCCTGTGGGCGAAAATGCCTTGTTGATGCTAGAGGTCAGAGGAGAATGGGCCGACTGATTCAAGCTGATAGAAGAGCAACTTTGACTGAAATAACCACTCGTTACAACCGTTGCAGCAAAGCATTTGTGAAGCCACAACACGCACAACCTTGAGGCGGATGGGCTACAACAGCAGAAGACCCCACCGGGTACCACTCATCTCCACTACAAATAGGAAAAAGAGGCTACAATTTGCACGAGCTCACCAAAATTGGACAGTTGAAGACTGGAAAAATGTTGCCTGGTCTGATGAGTCTCGATTTCTGTTGAGACATTCAGATGGTAGAGTCAGAATTTGGCGTAAACAGAATGAGAACATGGATCCATCATGCCTTGTTACCACTGTGCAGGCTGGTGGTGGTGGTGTAATGGTGTGGGGGATGTTTTCTTGGCACACTTTAGGCCCCTTAGTGCCAATTGGGCATCGTTTAAATGCCACGGCCTACCTGAGCATTGTTTCTGACCATGTCCATCCCTTTATGACCACCATGTACCCATCCTCTGATGGCTACTTCCAGCAGGATAATGCACCATGTCACAAAGCTCGAATCATTTCAAATTGGTTTCTTGAACATGACAATGAGTTCACTGTACTAAAATGGCCCCCACAGTCACCAGATCTCAACCCAATAGAGCATCGTTGGGATGTGGTGGAACGGGAGCTTCGTGCCCTGGATGTGCATCCCACAAATCTCCGCCAACTGCAAGATGCTATCCTATCAATATGGGCCAACATTTCTAAAGAATGCTTTCAGCACCTTGTTGAATCAATGCCACGTAGAATTAAGGCAGTTCTGAAGGCGAAAGGGGGTCAAACACAGTATTAGTATGGTGTTCCTAATAATCCTTTAGGTGAGTGTATTTCTGCATACAGATGTCAACTTTAACTTAAATAAATATAAATATAAATGTACAGATTATGATAGTAATGTTAGTATTAATTCATTTAAATGCATCACATATTTACCTGTATCTTATTAAAATATTGTCCAGCCTCGAAAGGTACAACATTGTAGGTTGAAATGCCTATCACTGGTTTGTCTGTGGGATTCCGTGCCTTATAAAAAGCCAGTGCAGTTTCCCCTGGTACCACCTAGGAAAACGTTCAAACATAGAATCATCAACCTGGATAATCACCATCTTCAGAGACATTATATGAAAAACATGTTGTTTATGGAAATTAATTCCTTGAAAATATTTTGTACTGGCAGAAAATAATCTAATATATACACAGTGCCTTGCAAAAGTTTTTTTTTTTTTTTTTTTTACATCAATCCACACTCAATACACCATAATGACAAAGCAAAAAACAGATCTGGGAAAATGTTGCAAATTACTAATATAATGTACAAAAAAGTACATTATATTAGTAATCAAACCCTTAACAAAGTACTTAGTTAAAGCACCTTTACAGCCTCAAGTCTTTTTGGGTATGATGGAAAAGCATTGGACATCTGCATTTGGCGAATTTCTGCCATTCTTCTCCTCAGAACCTCTCAAGCTCTGTCAGGTTGGATGGGGACAGACATTTTTTAGGTTTCTCCAGATATGTTTGACTGTGTTTAAGTCCAGGCTCTGGCTGGGCCACTCAAGGACATTCACAAAGTTGTCCATAAGCCACTCTTGTGCTTAGGGTCATTGCCCTGTTGCAAGGTGAACCGTCTGCCTAGTCTGAGGTTCTGAATGCTCCGGACTAGGTTTTCATTAAGGCTAACTCTATATTCTGCTGCTTTGAGCTTTCCTTCTACCGAAGGAAAGGACGAGTCCCTCAGTCCCTGCCACTGAAAACACCCTCACAGCATGATGCTACTACCACCACACTTTACTGCTGGGATGGTTTTGTGCAGGTGATGAGCAGTGCCTGGTTTCCTCTATACATGATGCTTGGAACTGAGGTTTATCAGAGAATACCAGAGAATATTGTTTTTCACAGTCTGAGAGCCCTTTAGGTGCTTTTTTGCAAATTCTAAGTGGGTTTTCATGCGTCTTGACTGAGAAGAGGTTTGAGTCTGACCGCTCTGCCATAAAGCCTAGATCGGTGGAGAGTTACAGTGATGTTTGTCCTTCTGTAAATTACTGCCATCCCCATATATGATCATGAAGCTCAACCAGAGTGATCATCAGCTCCTTGGTCACCACTCTAACCAGGGCCCTTCTCCATCGATTGCTCAGTTTGGCCAGGAGGCCAGCTCTAGTCCTGGTTGTTCCTTCCATTAAGGATTATGGAGGCTACAAGCAACCTTGAATACAAGATACATTTTTTGCAGTCTTCCTCAGATCTGTGTCTTGATACAATCCTGTCACTGAGCTCGACAGGCAGTTCCTTTGACCTCATGGCTTGGTTTTTGCTCTGATATGCATTTTCAGCTGTTAGACCTTTTATTGGGAGGTGTGTGCTTTTCCAAATCATACCCATTCAATTGAATTTGCACAGGTTAACTCCACTCGAAATGTAGTAACATCTACAAGTGAAATCGGAATGCTCCGGAGCTAAATTTCAAGTGTCCCAGAAAAGGGTATGAATACTTATGCAATTATTTCAGTTTTTTTAAGTTATCGCAAATCTGTTATTTAAAAATCTGTTTTACACACACATATATATATGTGTGTACATTTTAAAACTGAACAAAAGTTGGTCACAAAAACATATAATCTTACGTAAATCTCTGACTGCTGTGGACGGAAGTTCCATTGCATGCTGGCGTGCGTGTCTGCATTGAAGGTAACTTTAATAATACGCTCCCTAATTGGCTTCATTGTCTCCACTTGCTCTGTGTCATGTCCAGCTACTGCTGCGCCTCCCAGCCCTGTTGCCTGAAGTAAGAGAGGAACATATATTATTAATACTATAAATCCACCAAAATGGCTTGGAGATTATCAATCTAATACTGACCTGACAGTACAGTCTGTAGAGCGGAACAGCAGCATATGACATGCCAATCATTCCCACTCCAGCAGCCGCAATGTATGTCAGGATGGTTTTGTTCCTTTTCTTCCAGTCATCTTCCTGGCTCTGATGTTTCCTTTTGTGAGTTTTAGCTCCTCGTGACTGGTTGAGGAATCGCTGTGGAGATCTCCTGAGGAAGAGCTGGCCACTGGATGTGGCTAGTCCTCTGATGTTGCAGCAATCAATGCGTAACCGAGTGCTAGAAAGCGCTTGCTGTATATAGTACTTTGCAGTGCACCCACGAAGAAGTAACTGTAACAGCATAATCCTAGAATTGCAGGTGAAAACCCCTCAAGACAGGTGTGTTTCACCTGAAACACAAAACAAGGACAGATATGATCACTAAATGATGGATTACATTACACAGACCATGTGTGTCAGTCCATAACTCAAGTAAAGAAGGCCTTGTACCTAGATGTGAATAGATGGTCTATTAATGAAAATGATAAGACACATTAAGTATTTAACAGACATACTTTTAAGTAAATCCATCTACCATTCATAGTTTGGAATCTGTAAGAGTTCTTTTTTTTAATACTTTAATTCAGCAAGAAAACATTAAATTTAACAAAACTGACAGTGAAGACTTGTATATTTGTTTTTCATATCATCAAAGTATCCTGAAAAACATCACGGTTACCACAGAAGTTTTACACAGCAGCGGCAGCACAACTGTTTTCAACATTGATAATCATAATAAATGTTTCCTGAGCACCGAATCAGCATATTAGAATGATTTCTGAAGGATCAGGTGACTGAAGACTGGAGTAATGATGCTGAAAATTCAGCTTTGCCATCACCTGAATACATTACATTTTAAAATACATTAAAATATATTTTATATTAATTATTTATATTATATTAATTAATTATATTATATTAATTAAAATTCCAGTATAATCATTATTTTATTTGCTACTACATTAACTGACAAGCATAAAGCTGTATTGTCAATCTAAACAGCACAAATATTTTTCTTAAATTATAAGACAATTTAAACCGACTGCTAACCAATAACACAGAATAGAAAGTGCTGTTACATTACAACTTAAAATCATACAAAATGGAGCATGCTAACATGCTCATCCATTCTGTTAAACCGGCTACCAAGACATTCCCATTTCTGTGTATATATATGATGACCCCGTGACTAAATATCTAATTAAAACGGCTTTAAACATGCATTTCATACAGAAGATGCTGAAGCCTTACCTGACTCAAATGATGAAGGTATGTGCATGTACACCCTTCAAAAGCATGTTACAAAACATTCAACACTAACCTATTGGTGCAACAGATTCAAGTTCCCCGGGTACATGCAGCTACTGCTAAAGTTCCGGTGGGTTCTGCAGAAACTGACTGCTGATTGAGGTAGGAGTACTTGCTTGTTGTTAAGGGAAAATGTGATTATCACATTAAACATATTATAATAAACATTTTAAGTGCCTCAGTTAATTGTGGTAAATTTTCAAAAAGTGTCGTAATCTCTTAACAAAAAGTGTCTTGTTAGCGGTGTGACTAGGTGCAATCCTATCCTCACAATGGACAGTCTAAATATTTAAAAGTTTTTTTTTTCAATCTTTAAAGAGCAGAAATTATGTGTTTCTTGGGGCAATAGAGAAACGGTAGAGAAAGTCTTAGTTCCTTGGGGCTATAATAACAACCAGCAGTGTTTTGATCTGCCAAAAGTCTGAGGATAATGTATGTTAGGTTTAGTGTATAAAATACATGTACAGTATCAAAAATCACTGAATGTGGGTCGTAAATTATACTGCTTGGATCGTGATGCAATTAGAATGTTTCAGTTGAATAAATTTTTTTTTCTTCTCAAATATGCTTTCAATATTTTGTCTTGCTATGTGTGTGCAGCCTGTGCTTCATAACCTGAGGATCTGCTGGTGTTTGAGGATGTTGTGTATTGTATTGACTAACACTGGTATATATGTAGAAAACATATATTGATGATTATGAATGTAACACTGACATTTGTGAAATTGTATGGGGTAAAATTTCTAAACTTTCGGCTAATTTTCTTTTTTTTTTCTTCTTCTCTCTACTAAAATTAGTCTAGTAGTATTGCCAGCAAGGTCTCACTGTGAGTGTGACTGTGACAAAGCGCCTCCTCCTGGTCAAACTGAATGGCAGTGTTTTAACCTCACTTCGCCTTTGATGGCATTCAAGGACCTGCAGGGCTTTTGTATCTCTCAAAACTAATCTTTGGTAAGCACAATGACATATTTAAAAAACAATTCCCGTAAAAATTATTTCTTCATGCTTCGAAATGCCTTGAATATAACTCTACTTCACCCTTGCTTCATTTAGTATACGAGGATGCTCCGCCTCCACTCAATCGCACCATCTCGGACTACTGGATCCAGTCGATCAACTGTAGTAAACGCTACACAATGGCAAGTGGAAATATTGGTTTAATTCAGCAATATATGTTTGAAAACAGATCTTTGGTACTCAGCAATGGTGTTGATTGATGTACATGTTTGTCTTAAAGCACTACACAGACATAAATTACATAAAAAACTTTAAGGCTTAAGGGTCCTTAAAGACACAATCCCCCAGTTCCACAGACAAGGCTTGAGCCTAGTCCCAGTCTAAAATGCATGTTTGAGCTGTTATAAAAAAAAAAAAAAAAAAAAACTTGCACTAACATATCTTAAAGAATGTCAGTGCCTTTGTTTTGTCTCAAGAAGTACATCAGGAATGTTTTTGTGTGAGGCATTTTTATTAAAGCTACTTAAATGTCTTGATTGAACTAAGGCCTAATCCTGGCTTAATCTAAGCCCTGACTCTGAAACCAGGCCAATATGTAAGATTTTTGGATTAAAATATCCAAAAACCACTAAAACAATGTTATTTTGTTGATTTGTGTACTTAGATTACCCCAAATGTTTCCAACTATGTTTAAATCCAGAGAAAACCGCTATTTTAACCAGTGTAACGACCCGTGTCATTGCGTTGCATGTCAATGACGTCATGTCCACTCTACCCTTGATTTTTTTTTTAAACTTCCATAGAAACCATGGAAACACCAAAGATGCTTTAATATATCATGTGTTTTATTTGACAGGAGATGAACTGTTTGGATACCTTTATCGACAGAAAATTAATAATTGTTATATATCTCAACACAGTTATTCTGTGAAGCGCTTGTTTTAGTAACATGTTTGTACCATGCACCAAAGACAATGCTGTTTTGTCAAGTGGCTAGCATAATCAGAAAGAGCTTTATTTGTAATAACAGTAATACAGCATTTTTTCCACCATACAATATATTTTTTAATTAATTGCACCCATTTAGCAACACAAGTCACCCAGCTTTTATTAATATCATATTCTAATATCAATCTAGCTTACTGCAGTGTGGAACAAGTGTCTCATACCAGCCACTGAGCGAATGCACAATATAACTTTGAACACACTCAAATGTATTTTTAGTATGATTGTTTTGACCAAGTAAAACAGCGCACAATTAAAAGTAAAACCCCACAATTTTAATTTTTCAAATAAAGTGACCTGTATGAGTAGTAATTCAGCACTTGCAGCTGTTTCATTAGAATGAAATAAAATAATGCGAATTTAAGTGACCAAATGTAACTGTAACAAAGTTCAGGGAAGAAGGAGGTGGACATTAAGCGTAACTTTAATCGCAAAATATGCATAAACAACTAAATTAAAGTAGCGGTAACGGCCGACTGCGGCATATAAGCATAATAATTTATACGATAGTAGCGTTAATAAAACTTTAATACATTAGCTCACCCATGAATACTCCCATGATTCCACGCTCATTCACGCCGTCATCAAGCAACGCCTTTGTTATTGTTTTGAATAAGCAACCTCTAGTGTTTTAACTTTAATGTATAAAAGATTATATTATTTAAAAATTGTGGTTTATTTTTAGGCTATGTGTGATTATTGATTTTTTTTATTTTATCTTTGAGTATTTAAAACACAAACTGTTCTCAGTGACATATTAAAATGGGAATTTGTGAGTGGTAACAAAATATGTTTTTGTTCTCCGGACATTTAGACACTTTTTTTATGGGCTTCTGTTTGTGTTATTTGTAATGTTTATGTATATAGTTATTTTTATGTGGACAAATCTAATTTATGTCTCATTTTTCTTTTCAGATTTACATATAGAGGACAGTGCTAGTCATTCAGTATCCCTGCATCAGAAATCATGCAGTCAGACTGACGTCCCCTCGTTCCACATCACAGCCCGGTGTCAAGTTTTGAGCCTTCCTGCCTCGGGAGAGGCAGAATCATCATCAGCTGTGACAGCACAGAGAGAGGTGAGGCAAACCATGTGACTGTGGGGTATCAGGACAGATTAGTGGATAGGTAGGAGTGTGTCTGTTACTGTCTGGGTAGATTGCTGTCTCTCGGTCATCGAGACTGACCTGATTTAAACCACCGTTCTCCCCAACCCAGTGATAACGTAGACTTTACAATACATCATCAGTTGCTTGTGGACCTGCAATGGCACTGCTTCCAGTGGAGGCAGAACACTTTGACGGGCTATCACTCCTCTACTGGTAGGAAATGCCATTATCTGGTTGTTATCTGGCTGAGTGACTTTAGATTAAGCAAATACTAATGCTTTTAAAGCTTATTTGTTGTCCGTTGTAGCCTCATTTGCTGTGCTTGTGTAGTTTATGTTTCTGCTTGTTCGTCTGTGTTTAAAACATGGGCATGGATATTACATTTGCGTTGTAACATTTCAGCATATCCTAATATTCTGTTTACTAATTTGTGCTGCTCTAATAATGCATATAAAATTGCTTTCAATGCTGAAGAGCTCATTAAAAATGACTGTACATTTCATTGTAAATACAGTCATTTAGAGTTCATCATCATCGTCATGGTGATGAACCAGCAGGAATTGGAAAGTTAGAGCAAGACAGATAGGATGCACCCTGCCTGCGTGGTTACGCTGTAGTCACTTGAGTGCATATCCTTACATAGCTTGAGCAAGGTAATACAGATTAGGTAGAATTAAGTGATCAGTTTAATGCTAGATCTTTTGTAACACAATCGCATGCACTACATCTGAGCTCTGTTTGTTCAGGGTGACTTGTTAAAGACAAATCCTTTTATTTCCCATAATGCTTTATAATTGCTTATATGAAAGTTTGTGTAGGACAAAAGCATGCATAACCCTTTTGATACAGATTTGATGGAAGTAAACACGCCGTATCTGCGACCTGCCTGTTGCAGTAAAGGACAGATCATCATTACACTGAACTTAATTCTAATTCTCTTTGTTGCTCTTAATGTGATAGTGATTAAAGTGCATTGTTTACAGTGCAGCAGAGGAGATAACAAAGAAAACTAATTGTGGAAATGGGAATCAGGTTAAATACAACACTAGTAAGGAGCATAAGAGTTTGTCCTTGACATCCTGTTCAGTTCACGCTGACCGCCACATGAACTTAACAAAACAAAAACAGCACTTTGGTCTGAGATTACAGATCCTCGAGTTGAACCATCATCTGTTTAGTCTTTAGCTAATGCATATGTTTCTTGCGGTTCAGTACTGTATTAAAAAGGAGTGCTAAAACATGACATATTTGACACCAATACAGAATATATTTTTTGTACATATTATATTGATTTTATAAATGTATTGCACTCTAAAATCATAACTTGTATACTATGCCGCCATATCTAATGCAGAATATAAAAAATAAATATTTACCTGCCTATAATAGCTCAAAAACATACTTTTCCTGATTTGATTGATTATACTTATACTACGCCTCTTCCATGTTACATTACATTTGGGGTCTCACATGCTTAGATTTTCTAAATATTATATGCGATGTACAAGTATTTATTTTTATTTTTTCTGCAGTGTGTTTTTGCAGGGGTCTGATTGACCTCAAACAAACCAACATTGCTACTAAATAGCAATCGCCTTTTCAAAAGAGCACATGCATACTTAGTCCAACAGAAGGATAAAGCTTCAGTAATATCTGTTTGCTGGGTTTTGATAATGTCAGATTCACATATCACATAATCTGAAATGCAAATTATAGGTCCGTTTTGAAAGTACTATTAATATATTTACACATGCAGCTGTACAGTATGTACGAAAAATAAATATTGAAAGTAAATTTTAACAACATTAGGGTTAAAAAGAAAATATGTGATGAATATTTGTTTTATAAAAAGAAATAAGTTGTTCACAGCTTTATTAACATCTCACTCAATGTCCTAGTTAAAGTCAAAACATTGTATTCTATTGCCTTGTCTGTTATGGGGATTAAATGCAATAGAGATCAGGCCGTTTACCAGATTGGATACATACCCTTTTTCTATAAAGTATTTATCATTTGGCTCTTTCATTGTTTACCTACATGTTTGAGTGATTTTAATGTAAACCTAAGCACAGTAACCCTCCACCTATATTTTTTGGAAATGTGTTTTTATTTTGCCTGATAATGTGCCAATACTTCAACCACTATTCTATTTACTGTAATAAAAAACCTATGGTTTTGACTCAATTTTAAAGAATCCTTTATGCCAAAAAGGTTCTATGTAAGGAGAAATGTCTTGACTGCATAATACTTTATTGTTTAATGGGTTACTTCAGTTTTTTCCTAGTGATAAAGTATGTTTATGAGATGTTCAAAAATTCAAATTCAAAGCTCACTTTGAATTCATACATTCCAGTTCTCTATTTTTGATTTAACCATCTGAAGCATGTGTCCATTACAGTACAGATTTTAAAATCCATTTGAATCATTCAGGTGCTTGTTACATCTAAACCCACATTGGTAATATTTCCTTTATTCTTCCTTTATTTCTATATATGAATGTCAATTTTTTTTTGGCGAAATTTACCATGATCTTCTCCTGTAATGGACAGATGTGCAACTCTCTCAATATGCAACATTTCAGGGAGGAAAAGATTGGGAATGATTATATTCTTTTCTTTGGGATTTAATAATTCATGCATCAGAGGGTCAACCGCATTATTACCATCCATTCAATATACAGATCCATCATCTGTATTTTTAAAAACACTATGAAACAAAATGTTTTATTTTTTATTTTTATGATAATAGCTCTTGCACTGAAATTTAAGGGATTTTTTTTTCAGGACAATAATGGGGCCCCATGGCATCAACCGTGCTGTGGAGAGACTAGACTTCACAGACTGTAAAAAAGGACTTGGTGAGAACCACAGAACAATTTCTTTCAATTTATAATAATATTCCTGGTAAACTGGTATATACTGCTTCATTTGTCAAGGCATTTGATGCACAATTTAATTTTTTCTGTTCTTTCACCCCCATATAAAGAATTAATCAAAAAAATCTTGTTCTCAATTTGATAGGTGTGAAGATTATTGGGGGCTACAGGGAACAGTGCGGTGAAGATTTTGGTATTTTCATTAAACGGGTTTTGCCAGGTGGTGTGGCTGCACAGGACGGTATGTTCTTTCTCACAAAATCTCCAATTAATGTATTTACTTTGATTCTGGGAATGATGAATGATGTTCCTTTCTGTCTTTCAGGGCGTCTTAAAGCAGGGGACCTCATTTTAGATGTTAACAACATGAATTTAGGAGGTGTTACAAATGAAAAGTAATGTATTGTGTGTTGGTTATTGATATGCAATAAATTATAAGATGCCTTAAGTGTATAAAAACAACTAAACTGAGAAATATGTTTTATTAGGGCAGTGGAGGTTCTTCGCATGGCATCATCTACAAATCACATGTCTTTACTGATAGTACGTGACGACGCTTCCAGGTAAGATTTCTTTTAAAGGACTTTTAAAGGGGTCATGAACTGCATTTTTTCCACTTTCCACTCCATATTTTTACATCAAAAACATCCTCATTTAGAAGTAATAAGCTATTTTCTATCTTGTTTTTGACCCTCTTTCGAACACTCCGTTTAATAGTCGTGCTGCATTCAAGACTTGGAAGTGAACGCCCACTGCTATGATTGGGTAACAGTTTTGCATATTAAAATAATTTTCCAACATCCCCACTATTACACGTGTGGATTTTTTTAAAAATTTCCGATGTTGAAAAATATCTTGTTAAATAGTTTAAACATTTGCCAACAATGTGAAACATTTATGCATATTACATATGCTTTATAAGATTTGGTTGTGGTAAATAAAGTTTAAGTACTTAAAAAGTTATCATAGTTATAAGTGACCAAGGATGATTTACGTTGTTTTGTGTAAACTGAATTATGAATGAATGTATCATCGGTTGTCGCGCTGTCCTTCTTATAGGCTGAAGATATCGCTCACTGAAGCTTTTGTTCAAGATTACAGAGAATAGCTGAGATCAAAACAATAACAAAAGCAGCATTCTCTACGTACTTTCCTCCATATCCGATAATCCAGCATATTAACTCCATAAATGCTGAAGCAAAGGAAAGAACAGCAAATCACAACTAACACAGCTGTTCAGTTTGACTGCAGCGCTACAGTATAAATACTCAGTACATATCAAACGATATGTAACAGAAAAAGCAATAGTGACACATGGTAAAAACCATGTTACTCACACTTGTGTGTTGCGACATCCAATGTATCCAATGTAGTCGGCACTGCATCATCTTTTATTTTCAGTCTCTCTGAAATTTGTCTTGTTTAAAAATGAATCTGCAGTAAAAAAAAAAAAAGAAAAAAAAAGTTAATCCACGCTTTCTTAATGTTAGGATCACAAGGATGGATATGCAAAGAGTCTCATTTTGTTGCTGGAGTAATCCTGTGTTTGTGTCTTTCTCGTATTTACTACTACATGACGTGCAAAATGGTGGGCAGGGCTAAAGAGTCAAATATGTAGAAGTAGGCGTTGATCTGCAGAGGCGGTCTTTTGCCACACTATGACTTAATAATGTCACAAAATCTGAAACGAGACGTTTTTTGAGCTTGGTTTCAATAAAAACTGATTTTGGACTAACGAGGAAGCTTTGAGTTCTGAAACGTATGGGATATTTTTATAGTCTAATTGACATTTTATATGTCAAAAGATCAAGGAAAATGTGATTTCTCAATTCATGACCCCTTTAACAATTTCTAATGGAATGTATTCTTTTTTATATTCGTCTGTATTTATCAGTATTTGCATGTGTGTGTATATGATCTGTTTTGTGTTCAAATATTTTAATTATATGGAGACAGGGAATATTGCTTGCCAATGCCAAATAACACAATGTGCACTGTTGGACATCATATTCTTAATCCTATAAATGGATGAGTACAGATGAGTGTCTTGATTTTTTTAAAAAATCTAAAAATAGCCTTAATGCACTTAAGTACATTAAAGTCTTTAGCACTTTATTTACTTTATTTGTTGGCACTTGTTGAAGTGTGGTGGCATTTTCCCAGCACTAATTTCTTGTCTTTTTTATTTTTACTCCAAACATGAGTCTAACTATTTTAAAATCTTCTAATCAGGGTTATTATCGTTAACTAAAACTAAAACCAAAACTGAAACAATAAAAATTTTCAATAAGGTTTCATTTGTTAACATTAGTTAATTTGAGCTAACAACAACCAATACTTGTAACACATTTAATAATCTTAATGATAATTTCAACATTTACTAATACATTATAAATAATGAATAAAAATATCTGTTAAAATGTTTTATCATAAATAGAAATATCTGTTTACATTAGCTATATACTGTGAACTAACATTGGCATGAACATTTTTAATGTCAAATTAGTCAAAATATTTAGCTCATTGTTAGTTCATGTTAGTTAATGCATTAACTATGTTAACAAATGAGACCTTATTGTAAAGTGTTACCACTAAAACTAAGCATTTCTGTTAATTGAAAAAATAAAACTTAAAAAAAGTCTAAATAGCAAATGTCAAAAAATAATAAAATGACAAACACAGCACATAACAAAATTATTAATCATTAAACAAAAAATAACATGAAAATGTACTAAAAGTTAAACTACAATTAACATGAAAACAAAAAATATAAAATTGTAAAGTTTTTTTTTTTGTTTTGGCACTGTCTGCTTAGCCAGAGGTCTTGGTTTTGGGCAGTTGTCAAGTTCGTCCTGTCTGTCTTAGTTTAAATCGAGCTGGCATTTTGCTGGCCACAGTGACTTCCTGATGAGCACATTTGTACTCCAGACTGAACAGCTGTTGACGTATTCGGGCCGCAAGTCTGTCATATGTGGCCTGAGTTAAATCAGCTGGGGTCAGGTTTAAAGCTGTAACGGTGTTAAAGGATTATCCTCATAATTAATGGACAATCAATCACCTCAAACAAACTGTACAGTACACTGATTTTGGGAACACAATGTCAAGAATTTAAAGATTACTGCCTAGATCACATTTCTGGCTTGGAAACAGTCTGGCTCTTAACTTGATTCCAATTTATCTGTAATTACTTCCGTAATCTAATTAAGTGCTTCTAAGCTTCTTTGTGGACTAATGAGGAAGTTGCATTTAATGGGTGTTGTCATATTAAATAACTAGGGACTGTTTTGCAAAATGTAGTTTGAGGGTTTATTAGGGGTGTGCTCATTATTTTTTTGTGTATTTTAAGAATAATAATATCCTTCATCACTTTCCTTTAGTACATTCATAATAATGTAATACATGATTTTACAGAAAGGAAAACCCACATAATGTTTACTCTCTGAACACCACAGGGAAAGAAAAAAAACATGCATCTGTCTGTACAAAAGCCCTCCTATTATGAACCACTGAAAAATTACGGCTCCAGGAAAGGTGAATCTATATATGATTTTGCATGTGTCTTTATATGTTTATCATTAGGAGGGAATTTGCTGAACTAATGGAAAAATATGGCTCGAGCAATAGTACCAGTTCTGGATCAGACATCTCTGTTTCCACAGGTATTTTCCATTACGTCTATAACTATACTGCATTTCAGGAGTGAATGACTAATGTCTGATTTTGAGAGAATATTGAAATGATGGACAAAAACAGCCTACAGTGTGCCAACTTAAAAAAAAAAAGGTTTTCAAGCATGCTTCAGAATATTCACTATATTGCCAAACGTTTTGGGACGCCTAACTTTACATGCACATGAACTTTAATGACATCCCATTCTTAATCCGTAGGGTTTAATATGGAGTTGGCCCACCCTTTGCAACTATAACAGCTTCAACACTTCTGGGAAGGCTTTCCACAAGGTTTAGGAGTGTGTTTATGGGAATTTTTGATCATTCTTCTAGAAGTGCATTTGTGAGGTCAGGCACTGATGTTGGATGAGAAGGCCTGGCTCGCAGTCTCCGCTCTAATTCATCCCAAAGGTGTTCTATCGGGTTGAGGTCAGGACTCTGTGCAGGCCAGTCAAGATCCTCAAACTCACTTATCCATGTCTTTGTGGACCTTTCTTTGTGCACTGATGCACAGTCATGTTGGAACAGGAAGGGGCCACCCCCAAACTCTTCCCACAAAGTTGGGAGCATGAAATTGTCCAAAATGTCTTGGTATGCTGAAGTAATGAGAGTTCCTTTTACTGGAACTAAGGGTCCAAGCCCAACCCCTGAAAAACAACCCCACACCATGATCCCCCTCCACCAAACTTTACACTTGGCACAATGTGAGCGACCCATTCTGCATGCATAGGTGCTTGATTTTATACACATGTGGCCATGGAAGTGATTGGAACACCTGAATTCAATGATTTGGAGGGGTGTCCCAATACTTTTGGCAATATAGTGTACTTGAATCAAAATGTATGGGTATGTACACTACCGTTCAAAGGTCTGAGATCAGTAAGATTTTTTAAAAGAAGTAAATACTATTATTCAGCAATTATGCATTCTGTTATGCTGTTCTTTTGAACTTTCTATCCTAAGAAAATTTTTTTCCATGGTTTCCACAAAAATAGTGAGTAGCAAAACCCTTTTCAACTGTGATAATAATAAGGAATGTTACTTGAGCACCAAATAAGACTTGAGTAATGGCTGCTGAAAATTTAGCTTTGAAATATATTAAAATACAAATCAGTTATATTAAATTCTAATAACATTTTGTAATATTAATGTTTTTTTTCTGCATTTTTGATCAAATAAATGCAGCCTCTCCGACACCAATCTTTTGAACAGTAGTGTCAAAATAAATGGGTAAGAAAAATAAATGTGTTGGTTGTTCTTATTCTAAGTGCACTGTGGCATTGCTATTCTAGCATTAATTTGTGTCAATGAAGTGTAGAGTAGCAGAAGTTTAGATTGAGAGTATTACAAATCAAATCTCTTGTCTTCAGGAAAGATGACCGACACTGCCTCCTCCTCCTCATCTTCCAGGTCAACCAGTCCTCTGCTTCTGAGTCCTAAAGACCCAAACCCAGTATACACCACAGCCTGCATTACCTCCCCATCTCCACAAGTCTGCACGTGAGAACCAAAAGACACACTGTAGATTTTATCTGGTGCTTTTGTGTGATCCTTTCACATTTACTTAAAATAATTCTACTATCAAAATGTATGACAGAACCCAGCAGCTTTCTCACACTATTGCAATTAATAGTGTCCTGATTGAAGAGTTTGAGCCTGAAAACACCTGACCAGAGTGAAATTCCAAAAAAGATTAATTTATGGTTACTGAAAAAAATAAATCACCTCAGGAGTCATTATTTCTGCTGTTGATCCAAGCCCTTATGTTTACCTCTCTTTCTCCAGAGACTGCATGATTCAGTTGATATGTGTTGCCAAAGGGACGGGATTAGGCTTGGTCATCAGGGGCGGAGCTAACCGTGCAGAGGGGCCAATGGTGTTTGTTCAGGAAATAATGCAAGGGGGCGACTGCCAAAAAGTATATTTATTTATTATTAAAAGTATATATATACTTTATTTAGCAAAAAATGCTGGAAAAGAATTCACAGTTTCCACAAAAATATTGAGCAGCACAACTGTTTTCAACTTTGATAAAAGGAAATGTTTCATGAGCACAAATCTGTATGTTAGAATGATTTCTAATTAAGGATCATGAGACTGAAGCCTGGAGTAATGATGCTGAAAATTAATTGCCATCACAGCAATAAATTATATTTTAAAACAGACAGTTATTTTAAATTGCAATAATATTTTACAATATTGCTGTTTTCACTGTATTTTACATTATCAAACATATGCAGCTTTAGTGAGCATATAGGAGACTTTTGAATATTAAGAGACAAAACTTTTGAATATTAATGTAAGGTGAAGTGAAGTAAATTAAGCGAAAGTAAAGTAAAATGAAATAAAATGTTTTTCTCTGTGTGACTCTAGGATGGGAGACTAAAGGCCGGGGATCAGCTCATATCCATCAATAAGGAGTCACTTGTTGGAGTAACGCATGAAGAAGCCAAAACCATACTCACTCGAACAAAACTCAGGTTAAAACTCCGATATATGTCTATATGAACTTCAGATTTTCTCAAGTCGAAATTTATGTGATGAAAGTCGTGTCGACGTTGACTAGTCACTGATGAGTCATTAATGAACAAATCACAGAACAGTGTTGACAATACATTTCTGCGCAAATTTCTATGTGCACACGATCTGCACTTGATGTGCAAGCTTCTGTGAGTGTATGCGTTACAGTGCAGCAGCGCATTAGTTTAGTAGGCGATTAACTTTCATGTGCAATAAGCTGTTTAAAACATGCATTCACCGGATCAATTTTGAGCATCCATAATTAATCATATCTTGTGGAGTGCTTTCTGAGTATGCATTTATTTGTCATTTTAACTGTTTGGAAACAGAGCGTAAAAGTGGACTTCAATGTCAACGTCAAGCTTAAAGCATTAAAGGGATAGTTCACCCCAAAATGTTGACATCATTTACTCACCCTCAAGTTGTTCCAAACCTGTATGAGTTTCTTTCTTCTGCTGAACACAAAAGATATTTTAAAGAATGTTGGTAACCAGGCAGTTGATGGACCCATTTTTATTCTTACTATGGAAATCAGTGGGGTCCATTAGTTGTTTGATTACCAACATTCTTTAAAATATCTTCTTTTTAAAAAAACGTATACAGGTTTGGAACAACTTTGAAGGCGAGTAAGTAATGACCAAATTTTCATTTTTGTATGAACTATCCCTTTAAAGTCGACTAGTCTGTGCAACCCTTAATATGAACACAACCTTTCATGACAACATAAGGAAAATATGCATAATACATTATGAGAGTTTGCTTCTGTCCAAGACACATGCAGCTGGATGGTGAGAGACTGTAAAGTCATATGTTTACACGTCACTGTTTGACCCTACAGACCAGACCCTACAGTAGAGATAGCGTTTATCAGACGAAGGTCTTCATCAGGCTCCAGCAATGGACCCCACAGTCCCATCTCCCTTCAACCTCCCTCCAGTACAGCCCCCCAACTGAGGCCCACTGGACTGGGGGGAGCAACTCTACCTGGAGGTCTCATTCCCAAGATAGCCAACACCCCCAACTCTGGAAGTGAGACGTTGCCTTCTGTAGAACTTACTAAGGTAAGACATAAGACTATGGCCGATTCCAGTCTGCTATCAGAGATTCATTAATGCAGTAACTGTTCTTCAGCACTGCTTCAGATAGTGTGGTTGATGTTTTCTTAAAGGCTTTAATTGTGTCTTTCCTTACAGGTACGACCAGCAACAGGAAAGCCTAATCTCACCCCGATGTCCTCACTTGAGAGTGCCTGCACCACAGTGGCCAACTCTGGTACTGCAACCCTGTATTCCCTCTATAAGAATCTCCTAAATTTAATACAAGATTGTGCCATAATGTAGATTATTATAGAAAATTATCCAGAGGAACACAAATAGTAGTTACAGTAAGGATCATACAATGGAAATACATGGAGGCAAAGAAGCCAACATTCAAATACAGATTCAAATACAAATTCACTCCAAAATCTAAAGAACAATGAATATTTATAAATTAAAAACAATAAAATACATTTGTCAATAAAAAACAACATACTTTACACAAACACAAGATGGCATTGCCATGTTCTTTCATTGTAAGTGCTTTAATATAACTAAATTGATTCTATATTTGCAAAATGAGCTGAAATTCTTTTCTGTGGTTACATTATGCCACAAATGTTGCTATCTTAACTTGTATTGAATCCAGAACTAACCTTAGACACTCCTATTGTTATTCAGATTGTGTGTGGACTGTGCAGCCTTTCACATTCTGATGCACTATGAATAGAATTTTGTTTGTTAACAATCTGAAACTCATAAATAAGGAACATTCTGACATAACCTGGATTAGGCTAGCAGAACGTTCAGCAGACGTTTAGACAGCCATGTGTTGATGAGATGCTGTGTTTGTAACTCAAAATAATCCAGCTGGCATGGTTCTGAAAATGGATATTACCATCAACATGACATAACTCCAGGTGAAATCGAGGATACTGAACTCTGTTCAGGACAGGGTTTTATTTCATTGATGAGAACCTTCGATAAAGCTCTTCTCAGCTGCGATTTAAGGCAGATTTAACCAGCTGTAGTGAACGACAAACATAAAATATAAAATGAAGAACATTACTGTTTCCAAATGTTTTGGTATGTGCTTGGACTAAACTCTGACCTGAGAAGAGAGAAGGTTATGACTTTTTTAAGAGTATATATTGTATTGGGAATAGCTTATAAGGGAATCAAGGTATACAGCGCCCTCCACTAATATTGGCACCCTTGGTAAATATGAGTAAAGTTGCATTGTTTATCCTTTTGATCTTTCATTAAAAAAATTCACAAAATTCTAACCTTTCATTGAAGTAAAACAATTGAAAGTGGGGGGAAATTCACATTATAAAATAAATGTTTTTCTCCTATGCATGTTGGCCACAATTATTGGCACCCCTAGAAATTCTTATGAGTAAATATCTCTGACGTATATTCCCATTCATATTTATGTTTTTTTTAGCACACCAGGGTGACTAGGAGCATGAAATTGTCTAGCCATGACTTCCTGTTCCACAGGAGTATAAATATGAGGAAACACAAAGGCCAAATTCCCTCAATCATTCAGCACAATGAGTAAAACCATTGAAAATCCCCATTTCAACCATCAGGGCAATAGTTCCAATCAACTAAAGATGTTAGGAATCTGCCTGAAAGAGGACGTGTGTCTATATTGTCTTAATGCACGGTGAGGAGGAGAGTTTAGGTGGCCAAAGACTCTCCAAGGATCGCAGATGGAGAATCGCAGAGATTAGTTGTGTCTTGGGGTCAGAAAGCCTAAAAAAAATGATCAAACAGCACCTACATCACCACAAGTTGTTTGGGAGGGTTTCAAGAAAAAGGCCTATTTTGCAGATACATGGTATCATGGATTCTAGCAAATACCAACAGATAAAAAAATCTAAACCTGACCGCTTCTGCTAGAAATCTTATAATGGGCTGTGGTTGAATCTTCCATCAGGACAATGATCCAAAACAAACATCAAAATCAAGGCAAGCCAAAGCAAGTTTATTTATATAGCACATTTCATACACAATGGCAATTCAAAGTGCTTTATACAGAAATGGAATTAAAATATTCATAAGAAAAAATATGTGTATATATATATATATATATATATATATATATATATATATTTTACTATTTATATTTGTCAGGTAACTGTGCATTTGAACAGTACCCTTGCAGACAAAACTTCCTGGAGCCACCAGGGCTATACGGATCCATCCGTCAGAGCAGATCTAAACGGATCGTCCTCGCGCCGGAGGGATTTCTGTTTAAAAATATTTGTCAAGTAACTGTGTCAACTCAAAAATGTGTCACTGAGCACAAAATGAAACTTCTGCCATGGCCATCCCAGTTCCCTGACCTGAACCCTATAGAAAATGAGTGGGGTGAACTGAAGAGAAGAAGTAACATGGATCTGGGGATCTGGAGAGATTCTGTATGAAGGAATGGTCTATGATCTCTTGTCAGGTGTTCTCCAAACACTTTCAATTGTTCTACTTTAATGAAAGGTTAGAATTTTGTGAATTTTTAAATGAAAGATCAAAATGATAAACAATGCAAACTTGTTTTCACAGCCTTATTTGTTCATATTTACTAAGGGGGGCAATATTAGTGAGAGCACTGTACATATTCTACGGAGCCCCTTAAAGGACAAAGAAATAAATAAGAGATGGGAGGAAAAAATATTTGTTTTTGCGTTCTCTCGCAAATGTTTTGCCTTCCCACCGAGTAACTTTGCGTTCACTCGAAAGAACACAAAAGTTCTGCAAGCGAACATAAAGTTCCTTAGGAAACGCAAAACATTTGTGAGAGAATGAAAGTCCCTTTAAGACAAGTCCTTTCACTCGGCGGCCATCTTTGAAATGCCTCTCGGGCATGCAAGTGCAGCTCCTATCTCTTTGAATGGGAAAACATAAAATTCTCCAAAACTGTTCGCCAAGCTTACGATTAAATTTCATGTTTGAAATCACCAATGAAATCTGACAACAACTGTCTCATAAATTTTGTTTCTAAACGCTTGAATCGTGACAAAAACATAATTTTTAAGCCTGGACAAAGCTAATGCACATGCGCAATCCTAAACATGCCTCTTAGAACACTGCCTGTTTCTATAGCAACCAGAGCTTCTAAAGGCAGCTAATCGTTGACTTTACTAATCAACGATTGGCTTTTTCATTTAGAAGGCGGGACTTATTCCGCCATATTGGGCGTTCCACTTTCTCCCATTCATAAGTAATCGGAGTGCACCGTCTTCCTATAAATAATGCAAAACTATTGACTCATTATTTTTCCTCCCATCTCATATTTTTGTTCCCTTACGGGTTCCGTAATACTCACAGGAGCTCAGGTAATGAAACCTAATTGAGACCCCTTTTATGCCAGATTTGTGAGGGCAACTGTCTGATATTATTCTAAAAGGGCTTTGAATTTCCAAGAAATCATTGTCAGGGAATAAATCCCCCTCCAAAAAAGATAAACAAATATGCGGATAATGAATGAGTGAACAATAAATGATGAGATAGTGAGTTCATGTTCAGAGCACGTACCTATGAGCTCAGTAACACACAGTTATTCATCGTTTTTTTTTGTCAGTTTAACTTATTTGGATTCTCTTTCTCTTTGCCCAGATGCAACCGTTGCCTGTAATCCCAGCAATACCTGCAGACCCTCAAAACCTCCAACCTCAACTCCCAGCTTCGAACTCAAGCCCGAGAAAATAGAGCAGGTCTCCATAATTATATCCGCTCAATTAGAGAATGACAGTGTCTGTCAAAGTACAGAGTTACAGAAACATCTCATGTTTACGGCAAGGTCAAATGCTGGGCAACCCCCGGTGGGCTTTAATGATTAGTTATCCATCAGTCTCAGTACTGTATTGATCTTTTTTGGTTTTACTATCATGTGTGGAGGGAGTTAATCCCACTGTTGAACAATATGTGCAGTTAGCGTGCAATCCCATATCCACTTCTACTGTGGTATGCTGGGAAAATCAATAGAGACTGTGCCACAGCTTCAGTACAGTACAGTGCAGTCTGTAGATCTGTTGATATGGAAAACAATCTAAAGCAAGGACAATTTTTAGAAAGTTCTCTACTCCAGAAGGTCGTTTTAAAGTAATATGTACTCTCTCTCTCTCTCTCTCTCTCTCTCTCTCTCTCTCTCTCTCTCTCTCTCTCTATATATATATATATATATATATATATATATATATATATATATATATATTTATTTATTTACATAATTGTGTATAAATATTGTGTAAAAATAAATATTAATATTAAATATTAATATTTTTATTTATAATATTTATTTAGTGGATGAATTTATCAAAATAAAATTAATTTTAAATGGCAATGAATACATTTTATATATATATATATATATATATATATATATATATATATATATATATATATATATATATATATATATATATATATAAAATTAATTATATTATATTTTATACAAAGATGTTTGGTGTGTGTGTGTGTGAGAGGGAGAGAGGGAGAGAGAGCGAGAGAGAGACAGAGAGACAGAGAGACAGACCGAGAAAAGCAGTGAGCACATGCTGGTGTAACGACATGCTCTAAAAGTGTGGTTGTTCTGTCCACAGGCACTGGAGGTGCTGGGATTGAAGCCTACTGACTCTCAGGTCCTGACTTTGAGAGAAAGACTGCGTTTGAACCCAGTAGGGACAGTGGCTCATGGCGGTGAGAATAATTTCTGTCAGTCCTCATTATGTTGTAGTGGTTTATGGACTGCTGGCTTTTTATCTCTTCTTACTTGTGCAGTACATTATTTCAAGTTTATTCAGAAAATAATCCTCTAAAAATGTTTATACATTTTGTTTAACTGAACATAACTTCATAAGATTTTTTCCTCTTGTAAGATTTTGAAAGAGTGGCAAAGGAACTCTTTAAACAACCGTCCAAGTCTGACTCGGAACAGGAAGTAGCTAGATTGACATCAGATGATCTCACTGAGTCTCCATCAAACCCTACGGTAAGTGCAAATTATTTTTATTTCTTATTGCAGCAGAAACACACATACTAAATAATATAATTTATCATTTTAATATTATAAATAATATAATTTATAATTTTTATATACATTTTTACATATGTATATGTAATGTTTCATTTTTTTAAATGAAAATATTTACATGTTTCATATATATATAAATGTTTCATATATATATATATATATATATATATATATATATATATATATATATATATATATATATATATATATATACACTCACCTAAAGGATTATTAGGAACACCATACTAATACTGTGTTTGGCCCCCTTTCGCCTTCAGAACTGCCTTAATTCTACGTGGCATTGATTCAACAAGGTGCTGAAAGCATTCTTTAGAAATGTTGGCCCATATTGGTAGGATAGCATCTTGCAGTTGATGGAGATTTGTGGGATGCACATCCAGGGCACGAAGCTCCCGTTCCACCAATTCCCAAAGATGCTCTATTGGGTTGAGATCTGGTGACTGTGGGGGCCATTGTAGTACAGTGAACTCATTGTCATGTTCAATAAACCAATTTGAAATGATTCGAGCTTTGTGACATGGTGCATTATCCTGCTGGAAGTAGCCATCAGAGGATGGGTACATGGTGGTCATAAAGGGATGGACATGGTCAGAAACAATGCTCAGGTAGGCCGTGGCATTTAAACGATGCCCAATTGGCACTAAGGGGCCTAAAGTGTGCCAAGAAAACATCCTCCACACCATTACACCACCACCACCAGCCTGCACAGTTGTAACAAGGCATGATGGATCCATGTTCTTTACGCCAAATTCTGACTCTACCATCTGAATGTCTCAACAGAAATCGAGACTCATCAGACCAGGCAACATTTTTCCAGTCTTCAACTGTCCAATTTTGGTGAGCTCGTGCAAATTGTAGCCTCTTTTTCCTATTTGTAGTGGAGATGAGTGGTACCCAGTGGGGTCTTCTGCTGTTGTAGCCCATCCGCCTCAAGGTTGTGCGTGTTGTGGCTTCACAAATGCTTTGCTGCATACCTCGGTTGTAACGAGTGGTTATTTCAGTCAAAGTTGCTCTTCTATCAGCTTGAATCAGTCGGCCCATTCTCCCCTGACCTCTAGCATCAACAAGGCATTTTCGCCCACAGGACTGCCGCATACTGGATGTTTTTCCCTTTTCACACCATTCTTTGTAAACTCTAGAAATGGTTATGCGTGAAAATCCCAGTAACTGAGCAGATTGTGAAATACTCAGACCGGCCCGTCTGGCACCAACAACCATGCCACGCTCAAAATTGCTTAAATCACCTTTCTTTCCCATTCTGACATTCAGTTTGGAGTTCAGGAGATTGTCTTGACCAGGACCACACCCCTAAATGCATTGAAGCAACTGCCATGTGATTGGTTGATTAGATAATTGCATTAGTGAGAAATTGAACAGGTGTTCCTAATAATCCTTTAGGTGAGTGTATATATATATATATATATATATATATGTATTTATATAAATTATCATTTTATATAATGTTTCAAATAATAGAATAGAATAGATAAATATCATGGCCGAATGATCACATTGTGGCCGCGATTTAGTTAAATGAGGGAACAAATTATTATATTGTGCTGACGTATTAGTAAGTCATGGGAACAAATTGTTAAATTGTGGCCACAGTATATTTTTCAGTGTTTATAATATCATAATATTTATATTAATATTTAATTATTTATTAATTATTAATTTATTAATATATATTTATTATTTATTTTTATTTATATCATAATATTTATATATAACATTATTTATTATTTTATAAGCCATCGTTATCAGACTCTGATGATCTGGATGAGATGGAGAGACTAAGAAAAGACCACATTGAGGCCTTGAGAGAGCTCAAGAGAATGCAGGTACCAGCTTTAAACATTGTCACATGCTGAAATGTGTGACATTCAATCATGTGTTATTGAGCGAGGCTCTCATTAATCCTATTTGCTAGAATGAGTGAGCTAACTCTAATGCTGACTCATGCGAAGATCTCTGTTCTAACAGGATAAGCTTGCAGAATCCGAGAGCCTTAATCATAAGATGCAGCAGGAACTGACAAAAGTTAAACAGGTACGTAACTCATTCTTAGGCCTGTTTCGCACCGTAAGCAGCGCGTAAATGGCACACATTAATTTTAGTGCCCATATTAGCAGGTTACAGCAGTCACACTGCATGTGTGCACAGTGCATTGCAAAAACTTAGCTGCAAGAAGAGTTTGCAACCTATTTATCAACACAATAATTTTGCATTATAGGCTTTTATGAGGCAACATAAAATAATTAAGCAAACTACTCACCTATTGTTTTGTTTTTTTTAAGTTGTAACAAGCATGCAACAACAGGCTCAAACAGCACTTTCTAATCTAAAATCTAACTAAATCTAGACAATTTAGGCAGTTTATAGCTACAACAAGTGTGAAACAGGCCTTTGACCTTAAGTTTCCAACTTTCCATACATTACTCTTTTTTTTAATATATATTCCATTGTCACTGTACCGTGTTAGATGTGCCACAGGGGGGAGCTCTAGGCATTAGAGATGAAGAAGGTGCTCTGTACATAAATGCTAAATGCTGAAACTGCATTATTTACTCAGCAGCACTGTACAGAACTATAAAAATATATTCTATGAGCAGTATCCAAAAATCTATTTTCAGTGCGTTGTGCTCACTACAGGAAGCTTGCAACACCCACATTAGAACATCATGTGGGAGATTAAGTATGTAGGGCATTGAGGGATGGCAATCAGTGTTTGAAAATAGTTTTTTTTCTATTAGTTATAAAGAAACAGGCTCCCGCTAGCCCTTTTGAATTCTGTCTCAGAGCCTCAGAAGTGCCTGTTACGTAAACCCAAATCCAAAGAGCTCCAGGATTCTATGCACGATTAATTGGACTTTAATGGTGTTATTAGACTGACATTAAGGTAGCAGTATGTTCTGATCATTCTGCTGCGCATCAATTAAACAAATTTGCCAGTTCAGCTAGTCCATGCACGATTACATTAGCTTATGCTTAATGTTAGTGGATTGTTCAAATTAATAACCTTAAGTATTGCTTGTGTGTGCTACGGACATGAATGATGCCTCAAATCATGTGGCTTGTTGAGAAGAGGTGTGCTATTACCTTTCCAAGCAATCAGAATTGATTTTCATCTGTTCAAAAGTTATTTTATTCAGCAAAGATGCATTCATTTGATCAAAAGTGACAGCATGTATGTTACAAAAGATTACTATTTCAAATAAATGCTGTTCTTTTGAACTTTCTTTTCAATCCTGCAAAAATGTATCATGATTTCCACAAAAATATTAAGCAACACAACTGTTATCAACATTGATAATAATAAGAAATTATTCTTGAGCACCAAATCAGCATATTATAATTATTTCTAAAGGATCATGTGACATGAAGACTGGAGTAATGGCTGCTAAAAATAATAAATTACATTTTAAAAAATATATAAAAATGCAAAACAGTTATTTTAAATGGTAATGGTATTACTGTTTTACTATAGTTTTGATCATGCAGCCTTAGTGTGCATAAGAAACTTCTTTAAAAAGCATTAAAAGAATCGTACTGACCCCAACTTTTGATAAAATGGGCAACAAATATCCCACTGACTGGCATTGAAAGAGGTACTGGAGTCATATATATAGATCAGAATATCATAGACTTGTTGGTGGGCTCTTTTTGACTTAGCCCATTAAGCAACCACATAGCAACATTTTAAAAACACCTAGAACACGTTAGAACACCTTCATATTGTGACGGCAAGTTTTGGGCACATTTTCTTTGAAAATGTAAAAACTAGTTTATATGTATGGTATATGGTTTTTGGTGAACTATCGTATCGACCTGGCTGCTTTTCTCTCACAAAACCATTCATCTGCAATTTCACTTGTGGTTGACCTTAAGAGATGATCTGAATAAAGAGGAAAATGCTGTTATACTCTTTATCAAAGAGACACACTGAATGTTTGGTCAGCTGTTCGAGGCCCTGTGGCGTTTCAATTGGCGTCAGGGTCAATGCAACTTCTGTCTCCCCTTCCCAGAGTGCTTTGCTCCAGTCTGCGGAGTCAGTGCAGCTGCTCCCTCCTGGAGCACTACAGAGGGCTCAGGTCGTATCCAGTTCATCACGTTGGAGCGCTAATAGATATACTACGTTGCCCTTAGTGTGAAACCAAGGCTTTTTACAGCCCTGCATGTTTCTGTAAAACTTTGTTCTGTATTGCTGAATCCTTTCTGCTCTCTTCACCTCCACCCACACTTAACCTTCTATAGCTGCCATTAGAGTAACAGGTAGGCTGACGGGCTTTTCAGCATCGAAGCTGTGGGCTTTTAAGCCTCCTCTCTTGTAAGAAATGTGCAGGCAACATCACCGTCCACGCAGTGCACACCTGGCTACATTACAGTAAAACGTGTGCGGGGGCAGCCGTGTGAGGTGTGACTTGTCCATGTGGCCCTTGGGTTTAGAATGCTCCATTTAAATCTTATCTATGCATTGTGCTCTGGGGTTATGGATACGATAGAGAGTTTGTTTTGGTTTTTGAAGAGCCCTGCAAAAAAATAATCTATGGGTACGTCTCAATCAGCTCGCTAGAGTCGGCCATTTTAAAGGGATAGTTCACCCAAAAATAAAAAAATGACCCCATAATTTACTGACTCACCCTCAAACCATCCTAGGTGTATATGACATTCTTCTTTCAGACGAATACAATCGGAGTTATATAAAAAAATGTCCTGGCTCTTTATAATGGCAGTGAATGGCAGCCCAAAATTTGAAGACCAAAAAAGTGCATCCATCCATTATAAACGTACTCTACATGGCTTCAGGGGGTTAATAAAGGCCTTCTGAAGCGAATGATGGGTTTGTGTAAGAAAAATATCCATATTTAATGAAGTATGAAGTAAAATATCTAGCTTCTGCCGGACCGCCTTCCGTATTCAACTTACGAAGAAAGTGTAATGCCTCTCGCAGGTCAAAATGCTTACGTTACGTCCGTTGTCATACGTCGCACCAGTTACGCTTTTTCCGTAAGTTCGCTTCAGAAGGCCTTTATTAACCCCCTGGAACCGCATGGATTACTTTTATAATGGATGGATGCACTTATTTTTGGTCTTAATTTTGGGTTGCCATTCACTGCCATTATAAAGCTTGGAAGAGACAGGATATTTTTTAATATAACTCAGATTGTATTCGTCTGAAAGAATGTCATATACACCTAGAATGGCTTGAGGGTGAGTAAATCATGGGGTCATTTTCATTTTTGGGTGAACTATCCCTTTAAGGGCTGTCTGAGTCGCAAAATCATACCAGTGTACTGGTAGTGACATGTTCGCTCCCTCAAAAGTTCCACAATGCACCGTGAAAACCAGGGAGCATCGATGCTCACTGTGTTCCCTTAAAGGCAGTTCTGAAGCGCAAAACATAAATCACGTGAGCCAACTCACTACACGTTTTTAAAAATACAAACCATTATTTAATTATATTTCAGCATAAACATACATTGCTAGACAGTGTTTCATGTATATGTACAAAGCAAATTATTTATCATAATGTACTTTAAATAACATTAAAACATAACATATATAACATATTTATACATACACACACAAATAAAATATAATATACACATTAGCACAGACTAATTATATTCCTGTGTATGTAAGTGTCAGGTCAGCAATATTTTTTTAAAGAAATATATGAATATACTGTCACAGAAGTGACAGTAAAGACATTTACTCTATAATGTTACAAAAGCTTTCAAATAAAATCTGGGTAACAACACTTTAGCTTATGGTCCAATTCTCACTATTAACTAGTTGCTTATTAGCGTGCATATTGCTATGATATTGGCTGTTTATTAGTACTTATAAAGCACATATTAATGCCTTATTCTGCATGACCATATTCTACATCCCTTAGTCCTACCCAATTCCTGTTTTATTTAACTTTTATATAACTTTTATTTTGAACTTTCAAAGCAGCACAACTGTTTTCAACATTGATAATAATAAGAAATGTTTCCTGAGCTCCAAATCAGCATATTAGAATGATTTTTGAATGATCATTTGACTGCAATGATTGATCATGTGTTAAAAATACAGCTTGCCATCACAGGAATAAATTACATTTTAAAATAAATTAAAATAGAAAAGTTATTTTAAATTGTAATAATGTTTTACAATATTACAGTTATTTATTATCAAATAAATGCAGCCTTGATGAGAATAAGAGACTTCTTTAAAAAACATTACAGAAATCTTACAGACCCAACAATTTTGAACGGTACTGTACTGTATATAAAGGCTCCTATATATATACAGTATGTGAATATAATAATTTTGCACTAATGCATCCACTTTCTCTTGAGACTGTAAGGCTTAACACTAGCCTCCGTAGTTCATTGAATTCTTATTTTTCCCCAGCCACCTCCTCTGTTTCTCAGGATTTCTGGGACAGAGTTATATGTCCCTTTGAATTCCACATTCTTTGAAAATTGCATTAACTGTAACCAATGCATAATCTTTATAATAAGCTTCAGATAGTCTCCATAATGCATGGACGTTAAATGGATGTAAGTGCTCATTTATATGCCTCTCTGCTAGAAAAGAGTCAATGTGAGATCCATCATGTCTATTTAATAAGTAAAGTTCTTCTTTCAGTGGGCAATTATCTGTACATTTTTCATAAGTTATTCCCGGTGCTTGAAATAAGGTAATAGTGTGCATGATGAGTAAAATGTGTGTTCAAGTCTTACTCTAACAGGTCTGCAATATGAAAGTAACGCAGTCATTTTAATCTTAGAGTTTGAATTGTGATCTACCACACACTGTTCATTTCTAGATCCTCAGTGTGTTTTTCACATATTTCGTGTCACCTGTTCATTAAGAGTGCTATCATACCCCACAGCTTCATAATTACAATGGCCTGGCTACCTTTGCTTTGTCTGATGACTATTGCCTGATGCCATGCTGATAAGTATCCGATGTTGTTGTGGTTTTCATTAATGCCAAAACATCCTTTTGATACCTGTATTATGTAACAGCTTGTTTTACTGGTTCTCGTCTGCCAGTACTGACAGAAACTTGTTTGCACATGTCTTGTTTTTGAAGCCTCTTTCAACAAAACCAAATGTATAGGTTAAAAGAAGCAGAGCTGTGCGAAGTCATGCCGTGCGAAGTCATGGGGGAGGAGGGGGGATGAGACTGTACAGGCATTTCTCTTCAAGTGCAATGAGTTTGCAATGTTAGGGGGGAAGAGCCCCTGAGCATTGTAACGTCCTACTGTACGTGCACTCTCAGCACTGCCGCTCTAAAGTGGAACTCCGCTGTTGCAGGAAGCAAAATCTGCAATGGAGGAGAGCCGATCCCTGCGGACCCGGATCCATCTGGCAGAGGCAGCTCAGAAACAGGCCCGAGGAATGGAGATGGACTACGAGGAGGTTATCCACCTCCTGGAGGCTGAGATAGCTGAAATGAAGTCTCAGAAAGCTGAGCAACCTGGCCGGGGCAAGGTATTCCTCTTTGAGAGTTTTACCCTTAGTCTGCTTCACAATCCACATCCCCCACACAGCCCCACTCCGTGTTTTTCCTCTCTCGTGTACTATAAAAAGTAGGTCACTGTTTGCTTTGTATTATTCAGTAACTGTGCTGATGTGCGAAGGCTTTAACATGATCTTGCAGGGTGACGTGGGCTGATGAGGTTATTTTTGAAATCTCTGGCTAGCAACCTTGCATGTCTCCAGGATAAAATTTTATTTTATCACAGCATTTATGCATTTATTTTTGATTATGTAGGATTACTTTTTTGTTTTCTTAGTTTTTGTTCCAGTTGTTTGTGGAAAAACGTATTGCACTCTGTGTTATTCTTATTTTAGCACACCCACCTTCAAGAATAACGCTAAAAATATAAGTAGCCTACTGTATAAAACACTGTACTGACAATGCACATCTGACAATGCAGTCAGTTTACCATGCACAGTGGCACATCTCCAAAGTTTGATTTTCTAACATTTTCTCCTATCATTTTTTTTTTTGTTGCATTTTTAATTACAAATTTATGTCAGACAATTTCTGAATCCATGATAAAAAAAATATAAATATACAAAAAAATGTTTTGTTATTTAATATGACAACTCTAATGTTCACACAGGATGATCTACAAGATCTGAGAAAAAGGATTCAAGTCCTTGAATGCCAGCTACGGAAGAGTGAAACTGTAAAGAAGGACTTTGAAACCACTACGGGTAAACTTCTACAGTTTGTGGAGGTGATGTATATTAATTTTTAATCGAGTTTAAAGTAATAGTTCACCCAAAAATGAAAATTACCCTATGATTTACTCACCCTCAAGTCACCCTAGATGTATATGACATTCTTCTTTCAGACGAATACAATCGGAGTTATATAAAAAAATGTCCTGGCTCTTCCAAGCTTTATAATGGCAGTGAATGGCTGTTTCTGTTTTGAAGTCCATAAAAGTGCATCTATCCATCATAAAAGTGCTCCACGCGGCTCCAGGGGGTTAATAAAGGGGGGTTAACTGTCGTATGTAATCTCTAATATATGTATGATGTAGGATGCAGGTGTAACGTTAGCGTAAGTTCCGGTTACAAACGCAGAAGCGCAGAAGATAGAGCAAAATAAAACTTGGTTCTCGCGAGAACTAGCATATTCTCACAGGAGTGTCCTACGTCATACCTACAGTCTCTCATATATGCACGTACGACAATTAGCGGAAGTTAGAGATTACAGTTTGTTAAGTTTTAAATATGGATATTTTTCTTACACAAAGCCATCATTCGCTTCAGAAGGCCTTTATTAACCCCCCTGAACCATGTGGATTACTTTTATAATGGATGGATGCACTTTTATGGACTTCAAAACAGAAACAGCAATTCACTGCCATTATAAAGCTTGGAAGAGCCAGGGCATTTTTTAATATAACTCTGATTGTATTCGTCTGAAAGAAGAATGTCATATACACCTAGGATGACTTGAGGGTGAGTAAATCATGGGGTAATTTTCATTTTTGGGTGAACTATCCATTTAACCAACTGCACAATAAATTCACATCCTCTTATCCTAACATAACGTTTCACCATACAAATTGCTCATGTTGGATGGCTCAGGATGTTAAATTAATTATATTAGAATTTGCACTTCATATGTTGATTTGTCAAAAAGCATCCTCACTTTCTCATCCTCACCAGAAAAGCTTAGGCAAAAATGAGTGTGTGGAATGCTCTTCTGATGACAACCATCAACTCAGGCTTATATGAAGCGGGCAAATCTAGTCACACAAACATAGTGCATCTACTTCATCATTCCAAGCATTCTTACAAACAACACAGGCATTTTTTTTAATAATTCATATTGTTGACATAGAATGTGTAGTAACCCTTTTCATTATGCGCCTATGGGGGGAAAAGCAAAATTACATCAGTATGCAGTACCAGATTCCCATAAATCAATTAGCACTCTGTTGGGCTATATCATGCATTTGTCACAGAACTCTCCTAAAGAAACCTATGCTTTACATATTTCCACTGCTTAAGAATATAATGGTACATTATTCCAGAAGTAAATGATGCGTAACCACCTTAGTCAGCCACACTGAATTTATGTTGTCATAAAACAAACAATACAATGACATTTATAGAAGACAGTAATATATAATTATTATAATATATAATATAATTATATATATACTGTATAGTGGACATCATGCATCAGATATGATTTTGATAGCAATTTAACTCCTATGTGAATGTGCTTGTATACATATATACTGTATGATACCTGTAAAGCACTGTTTAATAATAGTAATAATAATAATTATTATTATTATTTCTATAAATAACCAATATTATTATTATTATTATTGATTTCAAATATTTAACTTTGTGCTAGCCTAGTAGTAAAAATAGTTATAATAATAATAATAATAATATAAAAATAGTTTATTATTATTATTATTGCTATAAATAACCATTATTATTATTATTATTATTATTATTATTATTGATTTCAAATATTTAACTTTGTGCTAGCCTAGTAGTAATAATAGTGATAATAATAATAATTTAAAAATAGTTTATTATTATTATTATTATTATTATTGCTATAAATAACCATTATTATTATTATTATTATTGATTTAAAATATTTAACTTTGTGCTAGCCTAGTAGTAATAATAGTGATAATAATAATAATTTAAAAATAGTTTATTATTATTATTATTGATTTAAAATATTTAACTTTGTGCTAGCCTCGTAGTAATAATAGTGATAATAATAATAATTCAAAAATAGTTTATTATTATTATTATTATTATTTCTATAAATAACCATTATTACTGTATTATTAATATTATTGTTAATAATAATTTGGAATATTTTACTTTGTGCTAGTAGTAATAATAATAATAATATAAAGTGTATAGTAATAATAATAATTATATAAAAATAGTTATAGGTATAGGTATTTATTATAATTAAACATATTAAATATTGTGTTAAATCTTTATGCAACATTAAATCATTCAACTATGCACTAGTCTTAATCACCTACATTTTCAAAACCCTACAGGCTGTCCAAGGCTTCCTGTCTGAAAACCAAAGCGGTCCAAGAGGCTACAGGTAAGAAAATTATTCTTGTACTTTACTACAGTCTTTTGTTAGGGCAGACCTAATGATTCGACCGATTCCTAATTTGGAGTATTCCCCACAGTAACACTACACTTTACTAGCAACAAGTGTGTAGAAAATAATGAACTGATAACAAAGACCCTTTTCCTTTAGGGACCTTTACACAGTCATTAATGTTTGCCTTTGATATTCTAGGAGGCTGTGTATTCACAAGTGTGTAAATGGTAACTTTTTGTGAGTTTTCTGCCTTCTTTTCTATTATAAGAGAGACTTTGGGGGCACAGACAGAAAGGGATAGTTAATGACTAGAGGTCAGTACAACACCTTCCTGTGGCAGTGATGTTGATTTGGTCCAATCAACATGGCCCCCTGCATGTTCAGCCCTATTTTCCCCCTAATGATCATCCCCACCGACCTTAGAGGCCACTGTGCCTTTGTCTATTAGGGCTAGAAAATTACACATGTCCTCATAAATCAAAATGAAGGCTGTCAGCAATTTGCAGCCCACGGTGTGTATAGGGTTTTTCTTTTCGAGAGAGGGTGCATGATGTTAAATGACCAGTTGAGCTTATACTGTAAGTCACCTTGAATGCATCAGGCGAATGAGGAATAATTATTTACATCCTAAATATGAGTACATTTGCATGTGTTTACTTTCTTTTCTTTTTCATTTCACACTAGATGAGTAAGCAGAGTTTTTTTTTGTTTGTTTTCGACGCGCATGTTAACAGATTAGAGCATTCACGCTGCATGCCAATGCAGCAGAAGCGGAAGTGCCATGATTGTTCTGTTTTTTGCTGTGCTGTTCACGCTGAATTAAAGCCACAGTGCATTGTTCTTGGTCAAAATACATGTCAAGTTAACACGAAAAATAACAAATTTCACCATAAAATCATATAAGAGAGGTGTTCTGTGTTTCTCAGTCACCATATGACTTTGTGAGAAAAACAGTACACAAAAGCACATTATTATCAGGCAAAATTTAAAAAATTTAAGTTACATTTTATTTGCCCAAACCTCAAAAGCCTGTTGATTTAAAACTAGAGGTATATCTTAACTTTAAGATTATTTTTATCATATAAACTACATATATACAGCATGTACACCGATCAGGCATAACATTATGACCTAATATTGTGTTGGTCCCCCTTTTGCTGCCAAAACAGCCCTGACCCATCGAGGCATGGACTCCACTAGACCCCTGAAGGTCTGCTGTGGTATCTGGCACCAAGATGTTAGCAGCAGATACTTTAAGTCCTGTAAGTTGCATTGATCGGACTTGTTTGTTCAGCACATCCCACAGATGCTCAATTGGATTGAGATCTGGGGCATTTGGAGGCCAAGTCAACACCTTAAACTCGTTGTTGTGCTCCTCGAACCATTCCTGAACCATTTTTTGTTGTGGCAGGGCACATTATCCTGCAGAAAGAGGCCACAGCCACCAGGGAATACCGTTTCCATTAAGGGTGTACATGGTCTGCAACAATGCTTAGGTAGATGGTATGTGTCAAAGTAACATCTACATGGATGGCAGGACCCAAGGTTTCCCAGCAGAACATTGCCCACACTCCCTCTGCCAGCTTGCTTTCTTCCCATAGTGCATCCTGGTGCCATGTGTTCCCCAGGTAAGCGATGCACACGCACCAGGCCATCCACGTGATGTAAAAGAAAATGTGATTCAACAGACCAGGCCACCTTCTTCCATTGCGCCGTGGTCCAGTTCTGATGCTCACGTGCCCACTGTTGGCGCTTTTGGCGGTGGACAGGGGTCAGCAAGGGCACCCTGACTGGTCTGCGGCTATGCAGCCCCATATGCAACAAACTGCGATGCACTGTGTATTCTGACACCGTTCTATTAGAACCAGCATTAACTTCTTGAGCACTTTGAGCTACAGTAGCTCGTCTGTTTGATCGGACCACACGGGCCAGCCTTCCCTTCTCACGTGCATCAGTGAGCCTTGGCCGCCTATGACCCTGTCACCGGTTCACCACTGTTCCTTCTTTGGACCACTTTTGATAGAAACTGACCACTGCAAGACCGGGAACACCCCACAAGAGCTGCAGTTTTGGAGATGCTCTGACCCAGTCGTCTAGCCATCACAATTTGGCCCTTGTCAAACTCGCTCAAATCCTTACACTTGCCCATTTTTCCTGCTTCTAACACATCAACTTTGAGGACAAAATGTTTACTTGCTGCCTAATATATCCCACCCACTAACAGGTGCCATGATGAAGAGATAATTAGTGTTATTCATTTCACCTGTCAGTGGTCAAAATGTTATGCCTGATCGGTGTATATGTATACACTCACCTAAAGGATTATTAGGAACACCATACTAATACTGTGTTTGACCCCCTTTCGCCTTCAGAACTGCCTTAATTCTACGTGGCATTGATTCAACAAGGTGCTGAAAGCATTCTTTAGAAATGTTGGCCCATATTGATAGGATAGCATCTTGCAGTTGATGGAGATTTGTGGGATGCACATCCAGGGCACGAAGCTCCCGTTCCACCACATCCCAAAGATGCTCTATTGGGTTGAGATCTGGTGAGTGTGGGGGCCATTTTAGTACAGTGAACTCATTGTCATGTTCAAGAAACCAATTTGAAATGATTCGAGCTTTGTGACATGGTGCATTATCCTGCTGGAAGTAGCCATCAGAGGATGGGTACATGGTGGTCATAAAGGGATGGACATGGTCAGAAACAATGCTCAGGTAGGCCGTGGCATTTAAACGATGCCCAGTTGGCACTAAGGGGCCTAAAGTGTGCCAAGAAAACATCCCCCTAACCATTACACCACCACCACCAGCCTGCACAGTGGTAACAAGGCATGATGGATCCATGTTCTCATTCTGTTTACGCCAAATTCTGACTCTACCATCTGAATGTCTCAACAGAAATCGAGACTCATCAGACCAGGCAACATTTTTCCAGTCTTCAAATGTCCAATTTTGGTGAGCTCGTGCAAATTGTAGCCTCTTTTTCCTATTTGTAGTGGAGATGAGTGGTACCCGGTGGGGTCTTCTGCTGTTGTAGCCCATCCGCCTCAAGGTTGTGCGTGTTGTGGCTTCACAAATGCTTTGCTGCATACCTCGGTTGTAACGAGTGGTTATTTCAGTCAAAGTTGCTCTTCTATCAGCTTGAATCAGTCGGCCCATTCTCCTCTGACCTCTAGCATCAACAAGGCATTTTCGCCCACAGGACTGCCGCATACTGGATGTTTTTCCCTTTTCACACCATTCTTTGTAAACTCTAGAAATGGTTGTGCGTGAAAATCCCAGTAACTGAGCAGATTGTGAAATACTCAGACCGGCCCGTCTGGCACCAACAACCATGCCACGCTCAAAATTGCTTAAATCACCTTTCTTTCCCATTCTGACATTCAGTTTGGAGTTCAGGAGATTGTCTTGACCAGGACCACACCCCTAAATGCATTGAAGCAACTGCCATGTGATTGGTTGATTAGATAATTGCATTAATGAGAAATTGAACAGGTGTTCCTAATAATCCTTTAGGTGAGTGTATATGCATATATAGTATGTGTGCGAGGGGAACACGGTCACATCACAGCGGAGAATGCTGCCCATCATAAACCAAAGCATGTTACAGAGTGGTCAGAGAACACCTGTATTTGCAGTACTCAAGTCGCTGTTCAGCTGTGCGCGACAAGCGCTGCCAGTGTAAAAGAACAATGGGCTTGTGCTGCTTCCACTCTGTATACATACAGCTTCTGCGCTGCCTTTGTTCTGCTTGTGCGTCCAGTCTTATTGTCTAGTTCCGTAATAGAAAGTCATTTTTTTTAAAGAAATTAATACTTTTATTCAGCAACGTCACACTAAATTGATCAGAAGTTACTGTAAAGACTTTTTTTAAATAAATGCTGATCTTTTAAACTTTCTATTCATCAAAGAATCCTGAAAAAAAATATCATGTTTATAATATATCACAACTGTTTTCAACATTTAGAATAATAATAGTAAATGTTTCTTGAGCACCAAATCTGCATATTAGAATGATGAAGGATCGTGAGACACTGAAGACTGGAGCAATGATGTTGAAAATTCAGCTTTGCCACCATAGGAGTAAATTACTTTTTAAAATACATTAAAAAAGAAAAAAGTTTCACAATATTATGATTATTATATTAATCTTGATAAAATAAATGCAGCCTTGGTGAGCATAATAAAAACTTCTTTCAAAAACATTTTAAAAAATCTTACAACCCAAACTTTTGAATGGCAGTGAAAATAAAATAAAAGAATTCTGTCAGAAGATCAGGATTATTAGGCTACACTAACAAACAGCCGATACATTACAATATTTCTAACAAAATATAACATATTACTATGAAATGGCGTTCTACATGAATTAATCACATTAATATTATAATTCATAATCTGGTCTTTTTTGTAAAATATTTTCATTCAGTTTGTTTGTTTTCCAAGTAATTCATTAAGTTTCGAATCAGACTGCAGCAAATCTTAAATATGTTTCAAACAGTCTAGTCCAATTCATTGTAGTTCATGAACCGAAAGTGTGGTAGTTTCATAATATGTTTTCATAACACTGGTCCATTCATGTCAGTGGGTCTGAATCCCCTTCCCCAAAAATCCACCCTTTACTAGATGTCCTGCTGGGCTCTTCTTTTACACCAGTCTGCCCAGCATGCTTTGTTCATTTCAGGTCGAAGGGAGTGCACTTTTCTACAGCTTTTATAACAAGTCAGCTGAAAATCACACAAGACTGACACAGTTTTCAACCTGAGAGGGTTGTTTTTCTTGAGAACAATACACCATAAAATAAAATAAAAATGTGTATGTATATATATATATATATATATATATATATATATATATATATATATATATATATATATATATATACACTCACCTAAAGGATTATTAGGAACACCTGTTCAATTTCTCATTAATGCAATTATCTAATCAACCAATCACATGGCAGTTGCTTCAATGCATTTAGGGGTGTGGTCCTGGTCAAGACAATCTCCTGAACTCCAAACTGAATGTCAGAATGGGAAAGAAAGGTGATTTAAGCACTTTTGAGCGTGGCATGGTTGTTGGTGCCAGACGGGCCGGTCTGAGTATTTCACAATCTGCTCAGTTACTGGGATTTTCACGCACAACCATTTCTAGAGTTTACAAAGAATGGTGTGAAAAGGGAAAATCATCCAGTATGCGGCAGTCCTTTAGGCGAAAATGCCTTGTTGATGCTAGAGGTCAGAGGAGAATGGGCCGACTGATTCAAGCTGATAGAAGAGCAACTTTGACTGAAATAACCACTCGTTACAACCGAGGTATGCAGCAAAGCATTTGTGAAGCCACAACACGCACAACCTTGAGGCGGATGGGCTACAACAGCAGAAAGACCCCACCGGGTACCACTCATCTCCACTACAAATAGGAAAAAGAGGCTACAATTTGCACGAGCTCACCAAAATTGGACAGTTGAAGACTGGAAAAATGTTGCCTGGTCTGATGAGTCTCGATTTCTGTTGAGACATTCAGATGGTAGAGTCAGAATTTGGCGTAAACAGAATGAGAACATGGATCCATCATGCCTTGTTACCACTGTGCAGGCTGGTGGTGGTGGTGTAATGGTGTGGGGGATGTTTTCTTGGCACACTTTAGGCCCCTTAGTGCCAATTGGGCATCGTTTAAATGCCACGGCCTACCTGAGCATTGTTTCTGACCATGTCCATCCCTTTATGACCACCATGTACCCATCCTCTGATGGCTACTTCCAGCAGGATAATGCACCATGTCACAAAGCTCGAATCATTTCAAATTGGTTTCTTGAACATGACAATGAGTTCACTGTACTAAAATGGCCCCCACAGTCACCAGATCTCAACCCAATAGAGCATCGTTGGGATGTGGTGGAACGGGAGCTTCGTGCCCTGGATGTGCATCCCACAAATCTCCGCCAACTGCAAGATGCTATCCTATCAATATGGGCCAACATTTCTAAAGAATGCTTTCAGCACCTTGTTGAATCAATGCCACGTAGAATTAAGGCAGTTCTGAAGGCGAAAGGGGGTCAAACACAGTATTAGTATGGTGTTCCTAATAATCCTTTAGGTGAGTGTGTGTATATATATATATATATATATATATATTTTTTTTTTTTTTTTTTTTTTTTATACAAAGTTTCCTACTTTATTTCGATGGTCACCTTTAGACATTCTGTTGACTAAGTAACGTTGCACCTACATGTCACTCATTGGAGTATTAGTTGAGTTCTAGTAGTCTGTTAGGGGTAAGGTTAGGGTTAGTAGATTAAGCTGACATGTACTTGCAAAGCTATTTATAGTCAGTAGATTGTCTGTTGGGGGACCATCAAAATAAAGTGTTATATTAAACAGATATTAAACAGACAGTCTAATACTCTAATTAGAGTTAGTTGACATGTAGGTAGGTGCCATCCTACTCAACAGAATGTCTAAAGGGGACCATCAAAATAAAGTGTTTAGCGGAAGTTAGGTTAAGGTTAATGTTAGCTTGTTAAAACATCTGAAATAGCTTAAAGCATCTTTATTAAAGCATTGTGGTTCTTTCAGTTCTCCCAGCGATCCGAAGTTGGCCACACAGTCTCAGTCCGTGGTATCTCGAGGTGGGAAGAAACCACCCTGGACTGCATCTGCTCTTGCTGTGGAAGCTAAAGAACTAACTCATGCTGTCAGAAGCATTCTAAAGCTGGACTGTAAGTATACAGGTGTTTTCTACTTTGTCAAACTGTCCAAATTGCAACTTCTCCTTGTGTCATTTTGTCTGACCCTCGTGTTGTTGTCTGACCCTTGACCCACTCTGTCACAGGGGTGCAAACTTGTCACCTTTCGGCGAAATTCGCCGTTTCCGATCGGTGTAAAAACAAGTAATTTTAAGCCTTTGAATCGCAGTCAGCAGCGAAAGATACTCATTTCTCCATTTGCGCGAGAGACTGTTTCTGACACAGCCGCTTCTTTCAGAGAGTGTGAGTTTTGAACTGAGTTATATTTGGCGCCTTATTGGCCTTGAACGGTTAAATATACATACGTGTATGCCTATCTTTGCAAGTATCCTCGTAAACTTAAATGAAAGTAAACAAGTAAACCGAGAAGGAAAACGCAAGTGTTACAGTATAATGGACCCACAGCCATAGAGAAACCCGGGCAGCGCTTAAAGCGACAGTGTCTAATTTTCCTGCTGTCTGTCATTCATATCAATCAAACAACAAAAGAGAGAAAATCTCTCACTGCTCTTGACTAATCCACTTTTTTGTAACTTTTGTAATCAGAGTAAATATATATTTAATTTACACAATGGAGACTATGCAGTGTTTTTATACTTATGATTAATGTATACAATGCATGTAGCATTTATAATTTTTATTTATTTGTTCTCCTGTAGTTTTTTTGTCCTATTGCTTGTAATTACTTTCTTATTCTTATTTCATCACTAACTGTTTACTTGTCTTCAGTGAGCTTGAGTTTTATTTATTTAGGCTTGTAGTTTTTTGTGATGCCCTAAGCATCTGTTAAAGAAATGTTATGATTAACTTTCAATATTTCAGTAATATGTCAAGCTTGGAACTGTTAATTAGCCTGACCTGGCCGGCTTTTATTTTGGTTTAAAGTTGTTGGTGTTATTTTCACTACTAACATTACTATTTTGCCAACCAATGCAGCTTTTTACCACAACATAATAAAAAAGCTTTGTTGTGTACTTTTACACACACAAGATATTCTGTGATATTCTGGTTTGAAATTAACACCAACCTGTCAAATGCGGGTAAATGATTTTGGGTTTTTTTTTTTTTTGTGGTCTCGTGTTTTTGTCCCCTTTTTCAGTTTGCCAGTCCCTCCAGTTTTTTGCGATTCCACGATCGCTGAATACAACAATTTGTAATTTCACCGCAAAATAATCACAAAAAAAATGTAAATCACAGAAAATAAATAATATTATCTAATTGAACTATCTCTAATTTATTTAAAACTGTAATGCACTGTTTTCTGGAGGATACAGACGTTGTGGTGCATGCGCAGTATGTGGTCTTCGTGAAAGCAAAAGCGAATCTTTCTCACCTGCATTCTCGCTTAAGTGCCAAGGACCGGGCCAATTGATTACTCACAATCGATAAATGACCAAATCAAAGTATGATATGCCAGATAACACTAAACAAACAGTTAATAAAAGCGCTGTATACCACAAACTCAATTCGCTACTGACACACGGACCAATGTCAGATTGGCTGAGGATTCTGTGCACGCGTTTGCCGCCTGTCAGCGCTCGCGAGTATACAGAAAAGTGTTCTATTTATAGGCTTATTGCCCTTGAACAATCAAAATCAAATACACACATAATTATGACTAAATATCCGTTTTGGCGGTTATGTCTTAAGTGAATAAATTTGGGACGTGACAGTATTGGGTTCGTGCATTACTGTAGGTCTTTAAAGTGAAAGCAACAACAACTAGAAAAAACAAACAGTAGCCTACTTAAACGTAAAGCACTGGTTTTATCTGTATCTTTTATGTTGTATTTAGTAGTCCTATCATTTGTTTATTAGTTCTTATTACTGACTGTTTAGGCTACTTGATTAATTAATTATAAAGAGACAAAGAGAACTTTTTACTTATACTAGTCAATTGCTTATTGCTGTGATTTACCTTTCCAAGTCATATTTCCCACCCGAAGTGATCATGTTATTAAAGCTACATAGTACCACTGGACTAGCCTTTTTTAGTAAGATACCAAAATAAACAAGATTTGTGCATTTTGTTTGTTCTATTGTCGTGTATGACTATTGCGCATCTAACATAATACATAATATGGTAAATGTGGTATCCTAAAAAAAACATTGCAAAATTTTCGCGAATTTCTGGAAATTACCACCACAAAATCAGTCATTTTGATCTAAAAAATCACAAAAAAATATTGCGAAATCCTGGAGGGATTGGTTTGCAGCCCTGCTGTCATGTATAAATGTATCTTACGGCACCAGCAATTTGAGCTAAACTGTGCTTGATGAGATGTTATTGTTTATTATTGAATAGTGGATGCATAATTAGGGTTGGGTACCGAACTCAGTATTTTTAAGGGCACCGACTGAATTACGTCGGTACTACCGAGTACCGATTCACATTAAATCAATCTGTGCCAAATTTCGGTACCTGAGAACACGTCTGGTGATATAGACTAGTGTCTGTGAATATTAAACCGCAAAAAGACTATTTAAATACACTAATGTAATAATAATAAATTATTAAACATAATTTTTTAAAGTAAAAATTTAACATTTTCTTCTGTTTTAATTTTAACAGTATAAAGCTCAGTTGTGCAGCACTTTGTTTGACAAAAATGTTTGTTTAATTAAAGGAAAAGATCAATTAAATTCATGTTTTATGCCTTTATTTGATTACCAGACACACAACACAGAATTTGTGGGAAATCTTTTCATTAAATAAATAAATAAATATATATTAAAATACAAACATCACAGACAATAGCAGACAAAGACCAAACCACTGTGAGGCAAGAGAGGGGGGACTTAAAATGTTTCTAAACTTAAAACGCATTTTAAGAAGTAAACTTCATTTATTGAAGTAAACATCCCTTAAGTACCGAAAAAAGGTACCGAATTTCAGGTACCGGTTAAAATGTGAACGGCACCCAACCCTATGCATAATATTATATGTTCACTAAACTCTATTACAATTAGAAACATACTTTAGGTCATTGTATGATCTCATTTTTAACATGACTTCTTGACTTGACTGGTTTACCCTAAGAGCCACATTCAGTCTGCTCATTTAGCCATTGCATGAACCCCTGACCCCATTCAGCTTTGTAATTCACAGGAAAATATGTAGCTTACCTTCCAGCAATGTTTGACCTTACACAAATGCATCTAATGACCTGTAGAGGTCAAAACATTGGCAGTCTTTCCATAATTCCATCTCATAATGAGCCTCCTAAACCAAACACATAATAGCGTAATTATGACCAAGATACTGCTTATTGTTCAAATTTATAGAACCTATTCAAATAGCATTTGTTATGGATCATCTTTCTCCTTTTCAGCAGACAGCCTATTAATCTACATTTAAGTTCATTTACGTTTGTTGATTTTTTTCATATCCTGTCTCTTCAATTACTTGTGATGTAAATGTTTGGCATCTTATATATTATCTAATATTATATAACCACCTTAATCATGAAATCTAAGCCATTTAGAATAGGTCAATCCCATAAGAAAACACAATACAAGGTGTATTTGCTGCTAATACAAACCTTTTAGATCGGATTCACCTCACTGATGCAAATGTTGCCTGGATACAAAGCTGCTGGAAAACAATTGTCTATGTTTTTTGTCGCAATTATATATAATTTTCCAGGCTACACAACGATATACACATTTAGAAATGTGTCCTTGGTGGGATAACATGTAAAAATGCATTTTAGTTTTAACTTTTTGTTGAAAGTTGAATGTTTTTTTTTTCTACACAACAATGGTTGTTCATCTCATCTTGAGTTGACTGACAGTGAATACTATCTTGTTGGCCTAGTTAAACTGATCCAGCTTGTCAAAACATTACTGATAGCAGTCCATCCAATGCGCAGTTCCTTAACAACAACAAGAGGCTGCCTTTTCTTTCTCAGGATTTTTTCCTGTGTCCAATACAGCCTCATAAAACTCTGAGTCATAAAGTACAATGTCAGGTATTGAAAAAGACCTGATATAGTGAGATTTAATAATAATATAGTCGGATAGTAATATTAACTGAAGTATCCTGTTCTTTGTATCTCAAGGAAGCATGTTGATCATATTCCTGCTTACAGACCAGCATGATTTTCTTGCATTTTAAAGGAAATGGACAGTTCACGGACTAGCTGCAACTCAGACAAAACAGCATCTCTGGCCTCCTCACGTTCACTGAATACATTAATAATGAGGTGAATCAATAATGGACTTGTTTTTGTCAAACCGCTTTTGAATGAATATTTTGTGCATTTGAATAGTAAAGTTGATTAAATTATATACCTGAGAGTTCCTAAAACTTTAAACTACATTTTCAGGATTGAGGGCTCCAAATGTAATAATAAAAAAAAAAAATGTTGGTCAATCATCAGTCCGAATTTTAGTGCATGACACATCTTCCTTAAAGTGTTAGTTCACCCAAAAATTCTGTCACCATTTACTCGCCATTTTGTTCTAAACCTGTATGACTCAAGCCCCTTTCACACAGCGCGTTCATCCCGGAAAATTGCCATAAAATTGCCAGAGTGCCTTCTGTGTGAACGCAAACATGTCCTGGCATTCCCTGTGTAAACAAAAGCCATAATCAGTGCCGTAAGGGGTGTTTCGTAGTGATGACACTGAAGCTGAGATCGTTCGCCAGGTAGTGGAACTGTACCCGTTGTGCTAGTTTATATTAGAATAAGAAAAAATTCGAAATCGCTGATCACAAGCAAACTTAAAGGAACACTCCACTTTTTTTGAAAATAGGCTCATTTTCCAACTCCCCTAGAGTTAAAAAGTTCAGTTTTACTGTTTTCGAATCCATTCAGCCGATCTCCGGATCTGGCGGTAGAACTTTTAGCATAGCTTAGCATAGATCATTGAATCTGATTAGACCATTTGCATCTCGCTCAAAAATGACCAAAGACTTTCGATATTCCTGCGTAATAATCAAGGAACCATGAACGCAGCAGGCGCAATGATATTACGCAGCGCCTGAAAATAGGCTAACTTCTGTCAACATAACCAACGTGACAACCTGCTTGTACAGGGAGCGTGCTGGGGACTATTTTCAGGCGCTGCGTAATATCATTGCACCGCTGCACCCATGGTACGGCAGCAAAGTTCCTTGATTATTACGCAGGAATGAGAGTATAGTCCCTAGCCATATCGATCTAGAAAATCGCAACTTTTCATTTTCCGTCGCTCTTAGTACATGATGTAACTACAGAAGAGTCAAGTTTTAAATAGGAAAATTGATTTCCTGATCTATGCTAAGCTATGCTAAAATCCGAGTGAAATGGCTTCTCGGACAAGAAAAAATGCAGGGCTTGACATGATTTTGTCCATCAGAAATTTTTTGCTATTGCTGTGACCTCATGTGAGTGACAGGTTGTCCCGCCGTCAGCCATCAGAGAAGAGATGAGATGTTGCTGCAAGAGGGAGGGGAATTATTTTGATTAAAGATTAGACATGAATTGCACATGAATTAAAATAATAATAATAATGATGATGATGTGCACGGATAAATCATTTATAAAAAATACTGCAGTATTCCATAAAATAATAAGAATTATCAGTTTTGATTTTAAGGTGACTAAAGTCTGTCTATCCACCTTATTTTTCACGTAAGTGCAGGCCATTTGTAAATTGAATGTGTCTGGCTTCTGGTGTCATCCGCTTCCAGTTCATTTCAGCTGTACAAAAAAGCATGTTATGCTGCTTGTATTGCAAACTGGTGTTTCTTACCCTAATATTTTTATGTATTGCCATAATTATAAACACACTGGTTTGTAGCACAAATAGTTTTACCATTTACAGCACTTTTTCTCGTTATTTCCCTATAGTGGCTAATGAATCGGAAATATCGCACATTGACAGAAAATAGCTTGCTTCCACGTTGAAAAATAAGGTGGATAAAATATGATTTAACAAATGGGATAATTTAACAACTGTTTGTTGTTTCTACTGTTTCTGTTAGACTGTTAGAGAGACGGACAGACGGTTGGATTAAGGCAAGAAAACTGAGGGATCAGCTGAGGGAGGGAAGAAAGATCTAAAGTGATTGCTTAGGGGACAGAAAACGTGTTCCACACACCTGGCAGCATGTGACCTCTCAGTGATGCTCACGTTTTGCCTGAATGCTCCCCTGCGGGGGAGGACGAAGCATGCTTTGAGTTGCACATGGAGAGCCACCTTCATCACACTGATTGAAACCAAAGAGAGCAACCTCAGCCTAGCGCAGAGACGGGCAGTGGTTTCCACGTGATGGATATTCTTTCAGCCATGTGACGGGCTGTGTACAACTCTGTCTCATCAATAAGACAAAGGGGGAGACATGCTTTAGAATAAGGATTTAATATTGATATAAAAATTGGCTATTTCATCATTTAAAGGGATAGTTCACCCAAAAATTAAAATTTTCATCATGTACTCACCCTCATGTTGTTCCAAACCTGTATTATTCTATATCTTCTATTACTAAAGAACGTTGGAGAAAACACTGAGACATTTTTGTGTTCCACAGAAAAAAGAAAGTCATACAGGTTCGGATCGAAGTGAGGATGAGTAAATGATGCCAGAATTTTTATACTGTCCATTTAAGAGAGAAAAACCTCAAATCAATTTTGGGAAAGCTTCTTTTGCTCTTCTCAATTATATCTGATTTACTGAGGAGTAATTTGAGGCAGCTGAAATTGTCTTTTCAGTATCATAGTGTTGATCTAGTGAAATCATTCACTCTTGCTTACTAGAGCAAGGCCTTTAGAAAACAAAGAGTTGATTGAATTAAAGAGGCATGTGATGAGCTATACTCTGTTACTATGTCTCAAAGGATTTGTGATCACTGTGGATGCTTCAGAACACTCAATACAAAAAAAAACGATCTTATAAAAAGCACTAAGCTTTAGGATTTAAAGACTCAATTAAATTGACGGCCACTAGAAACAGAGATGAATGAAAGTTTTAGAAAACATCATTCTGTTTATATTCCGGGAAATGACCATTGAAATCTTCCTTTTTTCTCAAGGCTGATAAAGATAACAGCTAAAAATTAGGTTAGATAAACCAAGGTTTAGGTGCGTTTCATTATCCCTAGCTAACAGGGAACATTCCCAGAACTTTCACTAATGTTTTGTAAAGGTTATGTAAATGTTAGAACAAAACGTTAGCTGGTGTGTCAATACAAATGTAAAACAAAATAAGGCCAAAAATGATCCCCAATAATTAGAAACAGCCAGATTGTCTCTGTTTGTTGAATTGTTTACAATAGAAATGTTTGGTAACACTTTAATTTAGGGTCCAATTCTCACTATTAACTAGTTGCTTATTAGCATGCATATTACTAGGATATTGGTTGTTTATTAGTACTTATAAAGCACATATTAATGCCTTATTTTGCATGACCATATTCTATATCATATTCTATAAAAATGTAAGCCTTTTTTAAGATTTATGCATTTTTTTGTTTCATGATTGACAGTCATACTTGAGTGAATAGTGCATATTTTAAAAATAGAAATATTATTTGCAAATAGTTCAAATTGATTATTTTATAGAAATTTCTATTGTTCTTTTACTCTTTTCTTTTTTGTTATTCCCTTAAATCCATTTAAATCACACTTTAGATTAGGGTCCAATTCTCACTATTAACTAACTATTAACTACAACTTTTGCCTCAATAAACTCCTTATTACTGCTTATTAATAGTTAGTAAGGTAGTTGTTAAATTTAGGTATTTGGTAGGATTAAAGGATGTAGAATGTCATGCAGAATAAGGCATTAATATGTGCTTTATAAGTACTAATAAACAGTCAATCGTAGTAATATGCATGCTAATAAGCAACTAGTTAATAGTGAGAATTGTACCCTAAACTAAAGTGTTACCAAAAAGGTTAATATAAAAAGACAAAAATAAATAAAATTGGTTCCCCCCAATATTTAAGAAATGGCCACTGACAACATTTATTTCATAAATTTTCCACTCATTTGTTAGTGGAAAGGTTGACAACACAACATTTACTGCAAATTCCCATAGGCACTACAGAATATAGCCAGGGATATTTGTTTGTAGAAATTTGAGAGCACATAAATTATTCTTTGGCCTTTCCTGTCAAAATGTTGATTGTGTGTGAAATCTAGATGGTGGGATACTCTGTGTATTCTTTTCATCATAATTTTTTTCATAGTGAGATTATGTTCCTGATGAGAAACCCATTATAAAGTCATGTGAGGGCATTGTGTATGCCAGTAGACTTACTGTCAATAGTACTTCCTGCACGTACAGAGGGAGTGTCAAGATCAAATTCTGCCAGGGATTTGTTACCTTTTTTTTTTGGTGGCACGTACTTGGTGGCATTCTGACTGGTCTCATATTCAGCCTGTAAAAGTGTCTATCTGCTCACATTTTTTGACTGGGACAAATTGACCATTCATTAAAGCCTGAGTGCCTGACACACATCAGTCCTGTTTGTTTGTAGATTGAGTTTTTATACCAAAAATTTGCTCCCATTTGATTATTGTTATACATTCACTGTACATTCCCTTTTTTATATGAAAATAGCTTTTCAGATTATGCAGATATACTGGAACATTTAGCATATTCATATCTGACCCCATTTGATCCAGTTGCCAGGAAATTCTCACAGTCACTGGCATTTCAGGATCAAGAGGATCAGCCAGAAATGTTGCAAAGCCATTTTTTTAATTTTTTTATTTTGGCTTCAGACTTCTCCAGTATCTTGTTTGTTGTCCTCATGTAGAATAGTTGTATCTGATTTCTCTGTCCGTTTTTTTTTTCATTCACAGGTTTACCTTATGGCTGGGATGAGGCGTACACTGCAGATGGAGTGAAATACTACATAAAGTAAGTCTTGAGTCCACTTCAATTATACAATTATACATTTGCATACATTCACAAAATCAGTTCCTTTGTCTCTGCCCCCTTTCCCAAAAGTAAATAACAGTTCTCAGTTTTGAATGGTACTATAAACGGTTTGACCTACAGTAAACATTTTCAAAATATACATTAAAAAGAACCACACTACAACCAACTATTCTGAACAAAATGACACAAAATTGCAGATATTGCTGTTGCGCTTTGAAAGCAGCAGACTCTTTGTATTATTGACAAAATGTATGTTACCTCATCTCTAGAGACTAGAAACACATGTCCCCTTCCCAAGAGCATGTTCTTTTATTTGCATAACTTTCAAAACAGCCTAGTTCAATGTTGCAGACATCCATCACTCTTTTGAGAGTTTTGATGTCGCACGCAACACCACACCCATGAATCCAGCATTCTCCATTACACACACCAGCACCACAGCATTCACCCCCATGCACAAAATGTCATATGCATCTTTGTAGGTGTACTGTATGAACCATTCAAAAGTGAAATTCATACTTTTGTTCAGCAAGGATGCATTAAATTTACTGAGAGTGACAGTAAAAATTATATTTCAAATACTGTTCTTTTGAACTTTCTATTCATCAAAGAATCCTTAAAAAAAAAGTATAATGGTTTCAACAAAAATATTAACCAGTACGACTAATTTCAACATAAGAAAGGTTTCTTAACTCTTTCCCTGCCAACATTTTTTTTTTAAAGTTGCCAGTCACCGCTAGCATTTTTGATTGTTTTCACAAAACTTTCATTGCCCCCAGAATTTTTGTTGTATGAATATCTGAACATGCAATAAGAAAGTACAGAGCTTCTGCTTTTAAACCCCCAAAAATGTTTTATTCTAGCTTCATGCATTTTTTTATTAACTTAAATTAACTTGAATGTAATAAAAAAAAAAAAAAGCTACATTTTGAACAAAAAGTTGAGAAAATCATGTTTTTGTACACCTATAAGAAATGCTTTTATCGCATGTTTCTGCTTCTTTTTGATCTGGAGATTATGTACTCTTTCAGAAGATGAGTAATATATGAAAGCTTGTTTCCGCCACAGAATAAAAAAATAAAAAAGGTAATTGCAAGTTTATATCTCACAATTCTGACTATATCTAGAGAAAAAAGTATTTTTTCCCCCTCAAAACTGGACTTTATATCTTGCAATTCTGACAACATAAGAATACATTATATGTTAAAATATTATTAAATGGATTATTACAATTTTAAATTGTAATAATATTTCACATTATTGCTGTTTTGATCAAATCAATGCAGCCTTGGTGAGCATAAGATACTTATTTCAATAACATTCAAAAATCTTACTAACCCCAAACTTTTGAATGGTAGTGTATCATTTTTTAATCAAGATGTAATTTATTAACTGGATATTTCTTTTTTCCTCCAGTCATGAAACTCAGACAACATCATGGGCGCACCCTGTAATGAGATCTTTGGGTCTGTCAGAACCAAGAACGACTGACCAAACCCTGAACTCTCCAGAATCCACAGCCTAGACTGATTCCACAGACTGTGTGCACTCTTCTGCTTCTTTCTGCTGAACTGCTTGGTAAAAAAAAAAAAAGAAAAACAACCCAGCACATAAAACAAAGTGATATGTGCATTATAAAATAAATCTCCACATTCATTAAATGAATCTACGGAGCCCCACACATTTTGCAAACAAAAAAATACACATTGTGTCCACAAATTAAGAACTCATTCCATGATATACATATGTCCGCACGTCGTGTGCCGGGATCCGCATGAATCTGACTTTCAACACTAGCTGATATCTATACAACTGATATTGAAATATGCAGCAAATACACCAAAGCTCTTTGATGGTTTGAGAATTCAAATTTGAGTTTGAGTGTCTGTCCACTGACATTTTAGGAGTTTCCCCTCATGTTATACACTGATCTCTTTCTATTCTGCACCTTGACATAAACAATGGACAGACCCAGTCTGTTTTTCGAAAAAGTCAAACATTGGAAGAACACAATGAGTTAATCAGGATGGACTGTTTCTGTAATATCCGTTCAGTTTGGCTTGTGTTTGCTGCTACTTTGATCCACTATTTGAAAGCATTTGTTCATACAGTAGATTTGTTGTAACAGGAATTTGTTTTCTTGTTCAAACTTCCGTGAACCAGCTCTGCTACAGTTCTTCAGGAGTCATTGCAAAGTTCACTATAATTGTTCTCCATATAAAGATGCATTTTTAATTCTGCTGTTATCCTTAGTGGACTTTCTAGCTATTATACATATAACTGTGAAAGTGTCTTCTCTTGCATGTGCAATTAGTTCTGCGCTTCCATTAGAAATGTGAGTTTACCGTACCCTAAGCCTTATGTGTACAATTTCTTGGAAAATGACACAACATGGCACATTTGCTTTGTTGTGAATTCACTCTGCCTAACAGCATAAACTTAGCCTCAGAGATCTCTTTATGGTAGATCATGTTTTTCCTTTAATGTGAATACTTTTGTGGTTGTAATAAAGATCAACTGATAAAACCCATCCACATTTTTTTGTTTTTTTTTGCCTTTTAAAAGAATATTAGCTGTATGTCTATTTCAGGTTGAGTGTGCACTTCACAAGTACTTCACACCCTAGGCGAGAAATATAGATTTTTTTTCTTGCCATTCCATGGCAGGTACTGTAATACAGTATATATGCTTCTGCTCTTGCGTCTCATATAAAAAATGGGGGAGAAAACCTTCCAGCAAAATCCTTTGATAGAACTTGCTGCAAATATATTGTATTTAAATTATAATGCATGGTTGCACTCATATTAGAAGAGTGGAATAAAGTGCATCTGAACGTATTTTGTAAATATATTCCTTTATGGTATTTTGGAAAGCGTCATTCTCATCAAAATGATAATAATAATTACAATAACAGTGACAAGAATAAAACTGAAGCAGACCATATGACTTTCTTTTACAAGTGAAACTCTTATCATTGTGCTTAATTCACAAATTAATAGCCTAGACATTATTAGCGAGTTTTGGTACGATGTGTCCTCTTAAAAGATTTCAAAAGATGACAGTAATGATAATGAACTAATCATTACAGAGTAAGTATAGTTGTCTGTTTAGGTCTACCTGCCTACTAACTAGTTGCAGTCTGTTTCCAATTTGTCAGACACGTTACAACATGTGGTTTAGTTGTTCCAAATTAGAGGAGGAGTGGCCAGTCATGGCCTACTTTTCTGCAAAGCAACATCATGTCTGATTGCTTTAGCAACAGTTACCAAGGTAACAAAAAGACGAAAGACAAGTTCAATAGGAGTCTGATAGAAAAACCCATTTGCCTTTTCACGCTCAGTTTGACGTATTTAGAAAATTACTTGTATTTACTGTCCATTTGTATACATCTTGTGACCGATTATCTTCAGTAGATAATGCATATGGGTCAGATCTGAATTGTAAAGTTTGTCACATAAACATGAATGTAGGCTTACTTTGAAAAGGTAATATGCAAGTCATTGTTGGATGACATGGGAGGAGGTGGCTATTGGCATAGATTATGGGCATACCATAAATTTAAATCACTAGTGGGAGCTTTTCATTTTCCCCACTTTAAAAGTGTTAACAGGGCCTTTAAGAATTGTTTATATGATCATGCTTGAAAAACAGTATGTCACCCTGGTGTGTTCAGTTGATGCATCATTCTAACTATATAATGAGAATGATCATGTATTACATGGAATTATGCTACAGGTTTTGAAAAAAAAAACTGACTGAATAAACCTCCCTCCCTTGCATATTGATTTTTTGGCCTCCAAATGCTGACTGACTCACTACCTACCTTTTTAAAATAACTTGATGTACAATCATCCTCACCAAATCCAGTTTAACCAAAAGGAAATGATGGTAGTATCCCAGTTTTGATCATTATTTTGAATAAATAAATATTTTGGTAATCTGGTCACCACAATAAACTCAAGCACAAATTATTGGGATAGGTAACAACACTCATTTAGATAATTAACGTTATATAACTACATGTACTACGATTTGCAAATTAGGCTACTTTAACTTAAATATGAGAACATCATGTAGCCCAAAAAGTTTTTTTTTTCGTTTACATTTTAAGAGTAGGCTATAATGGGTGTATAATACTCTCTAATACATCTAATACATTCACCTATGACAGAACGAGTTGTGTTTGATAAATTGATATGCTCAAAATTTGACATTCGCAGTGTTCAGATGCAGTAGACAACCATGTGAGCGATCTGATCAGTCTAAACCACGCCCCTTTATTGGACTGTAAGCTTCGATTTTTTCCACCGCGTGTATGTGCATGTGATGGAAACTTCACTTTCAATGGCAGTTTAAAGCCTTTAGTCTTCAGATTTCTTTACGCTGGTAAATTAAAGTTAGCCTATCTTCGATAAATATTTAGCTGACATTCACACACACACACACACACACATATATATATATATATATATATATATATATATATATATATATATATATATATATATATATATATATATATATATATATCGCTTGCATGTGGACTCCACTCAACGTCCCCTCATACTGTGTTGCCAGATCTTTCTAGAAACATAAGCAACTTAGCCATGAAACAAGGTTTGAAAACGTTCACTTGTGCGAAATAAATTAATGACAAGTTGAGTAAATACACTTATTTACATACACTTATTTACATTATTTAAATAATCTCATTACACATCATGGGTGTTTCTAGCTTTTGTGGCTCAGACCCACCATCAAAAAAGTCTCCACATATTTTGATACTCTTTTGTTATGGATACTATATGGATATAAATGTCTTTACCAGCTTTAGAGTAATTTATAAGCTGCCAATGCAAAAAGAGCTGCTTCATTGCTGACAAACTATAGAGGACATTGTTACTTGTTAATGGATTGTAGAAAAAACAGCATATGCTGGTTAGATATGTTTTGAAGCATGGCAGCTGGTTTGAGCTGGTTTAAACTGGTCCTGAGCTGGTTATAAGCTGGTCCTGAGCTGGAGCTAGTTTCTTAGGACCAGCACTTGACCAGCTCAAACCAGCTGTTATGCTTCAAAACAAACCTAACCAGCATGTTTTTTTTTCAACAGGGAGGCCTAAGGGTGTGTTCACACTTGGCATGTTTGGTTCGATTAAAACGAACCCTGGTGTGATTGCTCTGTTAGTTCATTTGAATAAGTGTGAACGTTACCATCCGAACCCTGGTGCACACCAAACAAGCGGACCAAGCCCGCTAAAAAGATGTGTCTCGGTCCACTTCCAAACAAACTCTGGTGCGGTTCGAATGAAATATGAACTCAACACGGACTGAAGACATGTAAACAAACAAAAAACAGGACATGATGTCACAAGATGACACCCTAAAAAGGACCGAATGCTCAAGATTACCTGGTTCTTCTCGTCATTTTGGCCATCACAGTTCAGTAGAGGCATCAGAACCGCGTCTCCTCGAAGCAGATATTCGAAACTACAATTTTTACAGGAGAATGGATTCTGATTGGCTGACAAATGTTTTTTCGTTCATCAGCTGGATAAAATCTTTCTGAAAGTGATTCCAACGATATCGTTTTTCTATATCGTTATCAATATAGCTGTGTAAACTCTGCTATTCTTTAATATTGAGAACGATATTTAGAACTATATCTTTATTGTTATCGTTTTCGTCCTTGGTGTGAATGAGCCTTAAATGTTTTTTTGTTTTTTTTGGTCCGAACCAAGCGAACCGAAGTGTTACACCCTAAATATCCACCTACTATTACTGTTACTATTCGGAGTGAGAAACGGCTGCAAACGATTCAGTCGTGAACTGTGAATCAAAATGAATCAAACTGAGCCGCAAACAATTTCAGACCGTTTGACCTCAAAAAAGTTATTCAATCGTGAATCTGGCGTCACTAGCTCTGAATCCAAACAGCTTATAGAAATATTGCTGAAATATTACCAAAGGATAATGATTCTCAGTTGGGTATATGGCCTCCATTGTCAGACAATGATTTAGTTTACTGGGGCACACAGCAGTTCACTGGGGCACCTGTTTCAGTGGGGCTTGTGCCCCAGTAAAAAGGGTCTAGTGATGCCGTAACTTTGGCCCTAAAATAAAAAAAAAATAAAAAAAAATAATTATAGGCAATTAAAAAAAATAAAAAAAACGAGCCTTGCTTATAACATTTACATTTATTTTTATTTATTTAGCAGACATTTTATCATATGATAAATGATAAAAAATTATGATAAGAGTATATGGCAACACAATCTCTAAACTGCTATGGCTAAGCAGGTGGAGCGAACGTGTGGCCCCGCCTCTGATTGTTTGACGTCACATGCCTCAGTCTTGACACATGGTGATGATCATCACATTTCCACACACATACACTCACACACTTCAAGCCACCTATGCCGGTGCTGTAGAGCAGGGTCTTTCACTTGTCGTTCTTAGACGAATGGTCGCTTGTTATATTTAGCTTTTAATTTCAGTTAAATTTTTCACAAATACTTTTTGCACGGAATAAGAGAGATTATGTCCAGACCTCTCACAATGAATCCAGCTTTCCTACCTCCGAAAACTAACGGCGTTTTGAAGGCGCTCCTGGAAAAACCTCTGAAACGACCTGTGCAAGATGAAGGTGATCAAAGCTTTCACTTTGAAACATTGCAGCATATGAAGAAGAATAATTTTATTGACATTACTTTTGTCGAATTCCTGCTGTGATCTCCAGAATAAATAGCTATTAAATATTTATTTTACTTTTACTAGCTTACTCTCCCATTAATGAATGAACTTAACTTTGAGAGGCATCACATAGCTGAGATTAGTTGTTCTGAATAATGGCATAAAAGACTGTGCTTTAAAATCAATAAAACATGTTGATGGAATAAAGATTTAAAATTTAACCTAGGTTTAATTGTAATAATTTGAATGTTAACAACAAAGAAATTTGTGTTGAAACTCTGAAAACTTACAAAGTTAGTTAAATTAATGGAAACAGATTTTTTTTACTATGCATTGCTGAGCTTGCAGCTAAGAACAGTCACTCAAAATGATAACTTTAAAAATCATTGAAAAATGAATAAAGCACTTTCAAATCCATTTTAGCTATTATATACATTGGGGGGACTTGAATTTTGATGTATCAATGTGTTAACTAATGGTACTATTCTAACAGGCTACGGAAAGGAGAGAGAGAAGGTGAAAAAGCTAGAAGAAGAGAGAAACACTCCACAGTCGGCTTTCTTAGGGCCAACGCTTTGGGACAAAACATTATCTTATGATGGAGACAGCTTTCAGTTGGAGTATATGGACCTTGAGGAGTTCCTCTCTGAAAATGGCATCCCCTCCAGTCCCGCACAACATGAGCAAAGCCTTCATCATCATCATCAGCAGCAGCAGCAGCAGGCTTCAATGCCACAGGCCCCCATCTCAGTCATGGACCTCAGCAGCCATGCCATCTCCTCCATCCACACGGGCATGGCTCCTCAGAACTGCCTTCACAGCCCGGACAGACCAGGTACTCTACAACAGCTTCTGTGTCCCTCAATGTCTTTAGACCCAGCAGTTCCACTCTATAGACTAAAAATAACCCTTTATGATGTTAAATGATGTTAAGCTGGGACATATGTCACTAAACATGACAGTGTGTGGGTGGTTAATGAGAGAATGCATTTTAGTTTTAGAGTGTCAGCTTTTGGAATATAGCTTTCCTCCATATGGTTGCTCTGTTCCTATTTTTTGCCATAATAATCTATTTTAAAATTCAAAGAACAAAGTTACTTATAAGCTTATAATTAGATGATAAAATATAAATAAGATCATAAATGGTATCCAACGTACACACTGTGCTTTTCTGGTGACAGACAAGACTGTATGAAGTTGTATTTTGAAAAATAAAACCTATAAAAAAGGCTTTTGTGGAAAATTAGCATTGTTGAGCAGTTGTTTTTTTTATGTGGTTTTTTTTCTTTCTTATACATGGAAAAAAATCCTCTGTTCATCTGTGAATGGAAATCTCAGACTAGCCTATAATGTCATTTTCCACTGACTACAATTTGCAAACTGACGACTCTTTTCCTAGTCTGAGCTTTTGGTGTGCAACATCTAAACATAGTTTTATGGAAAACTCCATGTAGCTGTGTGTCATTTCGGAATTGTGGATTTAGTATCAGGAAAATCATTGATCTCTTGTTCAGTTAGGTCTTTAAAATGTTTTTGAAAATTAATTTGATCAATTAATGGAACCCTAACATTGAATATCAATGGTGAAAGATAATAATTTTGGTAAAAATAAATCTTTAATTGATTATAGCAACAAAAAAATTTACTAAAATGATTAATTACAACTTTAATTGTATTTGCTTTTTTGGTCAATTTGAATATTAACTATGATGAAATTTGTGTTGAAACTTTGAAAACTTATAAAAGTAAGTAAAATGACAAAAAAACTACAATTTGCAGGCTTATGAATCCTTTCATAGTCTGAGCAACATCTAAACATAGTTTTATGGAAAACTTTTATCCTGGCACTAAAAGAACAGGTCAGTGCTAATTCAAACATTTAATTTTTGACCAAAAATGTATACACACAAAAAAGGTTTTACTGCCAGTACTAGAGCTTTTGATTTGTTCTTCTGTTGCACCACCTAGTGGAATTAAATCCTCATGACAGCCTTTTCACCATGTGTTATAATACATTACCACTAAATTACACTTCTGCCATGGAGTCAATTTCAACAATACATATTTTTTTTTCCCTCTTACAGTTTTGCCTCCATCACGTAACACTCCAAGTCCTGTAGACCCGGAGACCATTCAGATACCAGTGAGCTACGAGCCCGATCCGGCAGACCTCGCTCTGTCCAGCGTCCCGGGCCAGGAGGTTTTCGACCCACGGAAATGCAAGTTCTCCGAAGAGGAGCTAAAACCTCAGCCTATGATCAAGAAAGCACGCAAAATCTTCATTCCTGATGATATGAAGGTAACTTGGGTCAAGTTATTCAGCCTCCAAAAGTGTATGTTTGGTCTCCCTTTGTCATTAACCAGCTGGGCAACAGGCTCTTGCTAAGAAGCTTATGTCCGTTCATTTATCCTTCAGCGGACTGGCCCACGTGATCCTTCTTTTTTCCTGGTATCGTTCCAGTTCGGCTGGGTTTGGGATTAAAGGATTTGCCTTTTTTAATTTGTTCAAATAAAAGTGGATCCCTCCCCAGCTTTGCAGAGTAGTAAATTGCTCAAAGCTGATTTCATGGCAGTGAATGCGTGAGAAAACTTGCTGTAACAATGACGGTTGGTTTCCGCTCGTGCTTGCCCTGTTAATCATAAATAATTATGGTATAATTTGTCATAATTATCTGTTCGTATCAGTCTGAATTTACTGTTTAGAAACTATTAATCCTGTAAAGCCTGACATATGCAATAGTTCATATTTTAGTGGTGTTAAATCAATTAATCGCATCCAAAATGAAGGTTTGTGTTTACATAATATATGTGTGTGCACTGTGTATAATTATGTATATATACATACACACACATGTATATATTTAAGATTTTTCTAATATTTATAAATAATATAAATATATATACAGTATATACTAAATATATAAATATGTATGTGTGTGTATTCAAATATACATAATTATACACAGTACACACACATATATTATGTAAACAAACTTTTCTTTTGGATGCGATTAATTGTGATTTATCGATTTGACGGCACTATTTTTTATTTTAATGGAACCATTGAACCTTTAGACAAAAAAATCTTTAAAAAAATGCATGTGGTTTTTGCTGAGTATTATATTTAATAAATCAGGCTTTTATTGCTCATATAATATGATATAGCTGAATATTTGAGGAGTGGAAAAAAACTTAATTCACAGGCCAAAATTTAACAAAAATATGCAGTTTGGTGCAGTTGCTGATATTTATATGAATTCCTGTTTGTAATGTAAATCAATGAGATTTCATAACAGTATAGCAGACTACTTGCATAAAATGTATGTAAATATCAGCTGTCACTCTATATCTCCCAAAAATATGTTAGTAAGATACTATTTAAATGCTTAGTTTTATGATCAAAGCTCTGTAGTTTTTATTGTTGGGGGCGAAGCATAACGTTCATCAAAAGCCTGAAGTATCATATTTAATTGTGGTCATGTTTATATCTTAGAGGCCTTAGAAATTTGCACATCAAATATGATACAATAGGGTTAACATATAATCATATAAACATTAAGTAATCAGAGTAATCTTGACGTAATATAACTAGGCGCTCCTGTCTCTTCCCCACCCTTTTTGTCTGCATCATTTGAGCAGGATGACAAATACTGGGCACGGCGCAGAAAGAACAACATGGCCGCCAAGAGGTCACGGGACGCTCGGCGCCTAAAAGAAAATCAGATTGCCATCCGGGCTGGTTTCCTGGAGAAAGAGAACTCGGCTCTCCGACAGGAAGTTGCCGACATACGGAAAGAGCTGGGGCAGTGCAAAAATATCTTAACCAAGTATGAAGCTCAACATGGCCCCCTGTGAGACTCCACGGGTGCTCCCGAAGTTCCCCCCACCTGCGCCCTTCCTATTCGAAGGACAATATTCTTGGGTTAAGGTCCTCTGGGCCTGTTTTCCAGCCAGTCCTCACCTCAGTCTGTTCTTGGCACCTTAGAAGGCAGAACGTTTGGTTGTGTGGTTATTTTATACATCTTGTAGAGATTTCTCACTCTCTTTCTCAATGTGTTATCGCAAACAAAGCCATCATTGTTTGCCAACCGTGTTACTTATGATTTTAGTGTGTTGTAGCATTTGTCCACAGACGTTTGCCTTGATTTGTTATAATTTAGCAGTCAAATCTGAGCTAGCGGATCTTCTGCTGCTCCTACAGACTCGCATGCTATGTATGAGAGAGGAGGATGTGCATAGCTGCTTCAGGCGCTTTAGGTTTTGTGTCTGTAAAGACATTATTCTCACAGACAGAACAGAATGTAGCAAGATTTGAGACTTCATATGACCATAATAAATAAATATCTGTATAGCCTATCCTAGAAAACAGACAGTCAACTCGCTTACTGTATATTCTGAAGCGTAATGAAATGGGGAATATCGGTGCCACATAGAGTGTGATTAAAATTTTCTGTGACTTTATTATGAACCAGTAGTTGTTCAGTGTATGTGGTGAATTGACTTTCAGTTCAGTGAATATGAAAGATGAACTGATATGTTTAGGTTGATAATGGGTCCTTTGGATGCGTTTCCACAGTTATCATCACTGCAAATCTAGTAACGTTTTTAATATTTTCATTAGTTTTTTTAATACACACTTATAACGCTATACTTTGTGTTATATTACTTTGGCAGATTGCAAATTTGGCATCTTGCTCTCTGCTGACTGCTGTTATCAATATCTCTCTCTTTTTTCCTCTTTTGGAAAGTCGTGGAAAGGCTAAATGCAAATACTATAGACGTTTACCCAACTATGACGACTTCCGCTTCTGAGAACACTGGAAATGTGAAAAGGGTTCATTCAGTTAAAAAGTCCACACTTGATATATATATATATATATATTTGATTGGCTTTTATAGATCCAAAAGTGCGGGAAGCTAATTTTGTTTAGGTGGAACTGCCTGTTGCAATACTTTCATCAGATTCAGCACAGAGCATCATTTATTCTGCATTAGCATGCTTTGAGTTCAATCTGTGATGAAAGGAAAGCATACTGTACAAGATCTCAATTCCTTTATTGCTTTAACACAAAGAGGCAACCTGATAGGCCTATATAAAGAATATTGAAACAGATATGTTGCCTTTTGTTGGTGAGTTGTGAAATGAATGTAGATGTACGGCGTATTTTATGTCTATAACTCTTTACTACGGACCAAATTATATTAAATACAATAATATTGTCATGTTGAAATTAAATGTTTTTACAAAACTATTCTTGGTTTTGTACAGTATTTTCATATGAATTTCTGAATATAACCTATATGTCATTTGATGTATACTGTATATTTATATATGCATCAAACTATATGAAAAGTTCTACAGGTAACTGTATATGGGCATTAATATAATACATTTAGTACTATGAACTTTACATGTGATCAGTTTCTTTACCTTTTTTGTCTGTTCTTATACAAGCATTTTACTATTAAGTGCATCAATATCAAATCTTTTTTCTTTTGTTGTTAAATTATATTGTCAGTATCTCTCATGTAATGGTTGTGATGTACAATCAAGAAATATGATATTACTGAGTGTTTGCCAAGCTTGGTAAAATAACGTTATTCTTGGCCACAGAGAATGTTGTCAATTATTGTGTAGGCTATTTCAACAAACAAAATGTATTTTATATTGAATTACAGCATGTTTAGATTTTAACATTCTTTCTTCAAATGTTTATTTGACTCAAATATTTTAAATATGTTGTCTGTTGTGGTCCTTTTTGGTTCCTTTTTCCTGTTAATGAAAATAAAAAGCTTTTAAAAAGCTGATATTTGACGATGTTGCGTTTAATAAGTGAAATATAAATGTTATATTTTAAATATTTGAAGTCTTTCTTTAAACACGTTTGGGCGTCGAATATTATTATAGTTGTTATAGTTGTTATTCTCTAACGTGCCACTAGAGGGCAATGCCTATCCAAAAAATGCATGTTCGTGTCTCTAAACAGATGTTGTTAATGCTCAGTCATTAGTGTTACAAAATATTCTTATTCCACTTTTATACACATCATCACTGTCGTCATCAGTGTCATCATCAACAACAGATATCAGTTTTGTATATTATTTGATACTGCTGGCTCTTCGCTCTATTGTAAATATATATTGAATTACATTTATTTTTATTATATATATATATATATATATATACACATACACACACACACAATTTTAACATAACATAAAATGTTCAATGTCTTCCACAAAACAGCCCTGACCTATCGAGGCATGGACTCCACTAGACCCCTGAAGGTGTGCTGTGGTATGATGGCACCAAGATGTTAGCAGCAGATCCTTTAAGTCCTGTAAGTTGTGAGGTGGGGCCTCCATGGATCGAACTTGTTTGTTCAGCACATCCCACAGATGCCCGATTGGATTGAGATCTAGGGAATTTGGAGGCCAAGTCAACACCTCAAACTTGTTTTTGTGCTCCTCAAACCATTTTTGCTTTGTGGCAGGGCGCATTATCCTGCAGAAAGAGGCCACAGCCAACAGGGAAAACTGTTTGTTTCCATGAAAGGGTGTACATGGTCTGCTACAATGCTTAGGTAGGTGGTAAGTGTCAAAGTAACATCCACATGGATGGCAGGACCCAAGGTTTCCCAGTAGAACATTGCCCAAAGCATCACACTGCCTCTGCTAGCTTGCCTTCTTCCCATAGTGCATCCTGGTGCCATGTGTTCCCCAGGTAAGCGACGCACCCGGCCATCCACGTGATGTAAAAGAAAATGCGATTCATCAGACCAGGCCACCTTCTTCCATTGCTCCGTGGTCCAGTTCTGATGCTCACGTGCCCACTGTTGGTGCTTTCGGTGGTGGACAAAGGTCAGCATGGGTACCCTGACTGGTCTGCGGCTATGCAGCCCCATACGCAACAAACTGCGATGCACTGTGTATTCTGACACCTTTCTATCAGAACCAGCATTTACTTCTTGAGCAATTTGAGCTACAGTAGCTCGTCGGTTTGATCGGACCACACCAGCCTTCCCTTCCCACGTGCATCAATGAGCCTTGGCCCGCCCATGACCCTGTCGCCGGTTCGCCACTGTTCATTCCTTGGACCACTTTTGATAGATACTGAACACTGCAGACCGGGAACACCCCACAAGAGCTGCAGTTTTGGAGATGCTCTGACCCAGTCGTCTAGCCATCACAATTTGGCCCTTGTCAAACTCGCTCAAATCCTTACACTTGCCCAATTTTCCTGCTTCTAACACATCAACTTTGAGGACAAAATGTTCACTTGCTGCCTAATATATCCCACCCACTAACAGGTGCCGCGATGAAGAGATAATCAGTGTTATTCAATTCACCTGTCACCTGTCATAATGTTATGCCTGATCAGTGTATATATACAGTCAAACCAAAATTTATTCAGACACCTTCAACATTTTCTCACATTATCACAGTTTATTCGCTATAGTTTAGAAAATGGTAATAAAATATGACAAGAACTCAGAGTTAAACTGTGACTGCCAGAACAAATTCATCTTGATAATGTCAGATAACTTTGATAGAAAGGTATGTAATGGATTACAATCAACCAATCAGCTGTCAGCTGTTAAATTTAAGTACACAATTAGATAATACCAATTTAGATCAACCAATTACCAAGCAATGCTTGATTTTGTTCAGTCTGTGGTGTAAAAGGTCACATTAACAATTAAAGAAAAAACACTTAAGCAAAACATGGTCAGGTCAAAGTGTCTGAATAATAATTTTGGTCCCAAATGTTTATCAGTTTTACTGGTAGTCCACTGTATGAATAATTTTTGGGTATAATATGTCACAGTTTACTTTATTTTGCTATCCTCATACATAAATGAACTATAGTGTCCTGCACCCACTAGTAAAAAAAATATATCTGGTGTCTAAATAATATTTGGTTTGACTGTATAATTATGATAATATACACTGTATATGAGATAAAGTAGGCCATATGGAAATATAGACATTAATTCCTTTCCAGAAAATATGCAGCTAAGCAGTACATCCCTTTGACATGCATACAAGCAGTCAAGCTCTCTCTCTCTCTCTCTAACCTTTTGCATGTTGTAAGATGAGCTTCCTGTCATCAGCATGACGGTCACTACAGTCCTGCAATGACATGTGTTCAGAGCAGACCTCCAGTACGTGCTGCTTCTGGGTGTGGCCTAACGAGACAAACACAGATGACTTCCTGTGGGATTATGTGGCATTTATCAAATAGACTAGGAGTTATATAAAGCCATTTGTAAATGCAGAGGGAGCAGATTGGGATCTAACATTAATCCCAGCCTGCATTCAGCCTGGTTGCAATCCATCTGAAAGAAAGGACAGGCAACAGGAATTACACGCCTTACACTGGTCACATCCTCCTCCACTGTCCATACCCTTGCTTACCCTCTCATGGCCAACACAGGATAACTGACAATGATCGATTGAGGGCTAATGTTCAATTTTAGCCATATACAATTGATACATAGACCTGCTTTCTCTGTAAATTCGGTTAGGGATTATTAAAATGATTCAAGATTTGCTCAGATTCAGTAGCATTTTTAAAAAAAAATTGACGCATAGCCCACAGCGTAGAGTAAAAAAGCCTTTACTCTTACCATGCTCATACTTGACACAAAAAAGCATGCACAATTACAAAAAAAATCATTTGCTTTTATTCACCAATTTACTGTAGAGAATACATGAGTTTTATGAATGTTATATTAGTGAAAATATGAATTAAATCACTTTTACCACTTGATTGTCAAACAATTTGGTGAAAAATCAATCTATTTTTTAATTAACACAAAAATACTTTAATATTAATATTTAACTTTTTTCCAGAAATTTGCAATTATTATTATTATTATTACCATCATTTTTTGGTAACACTTTACAATAATGTTTTATTTGTTAACATTACTTAACTACATTAGTTAACAAGAACAAACAATGTACAACTTATACAGCATTTATTAATCTACGTTAATGTTAATTTAGCATTTACTAATACATTTTTAAGATAAAAAGTTGTATCTGTTAACATTAGTTAATGCACTGTCAACTAACATGAACATTAACTAACATTTTTTATTAACTTAGATACCAAATAATAAACGTTAATTTAACGTAACTTAAATGTTAATAAATGCTTGTAAAAATAAATTGCTCATTGTTTGTTCATGTTAGTTAATGCGTTAACTAATGTTAACAAATGAGACCATAATTTTGTAAAGTGGTACCTTTTTATTATTATTACACTTCATTAATAATGTTGCAGCAGCATAACAAAATGTACAGTATTTACAGTATGTTGCTTTGGGGAAAAAAGCATGTGCCAAATACAATGCATAGATGATGATTTATTATTTAACAATTCAGTCAGGAGGATTCATCAATGTCCATTGAATTATATATATATTTTTTTATTGTTTTTACTGTGAAACAATAATTATATTATTGTAAATGTATCCTTTATAATGTACCCAAGTTTACACATTTACAAACACGCACACATTCAAACTTCACAACAGACACATTCAAAATGTCTAAGTTATATACTTAGTGTTGTACACTACATGGGCAACATTTATGCTTTTGACAAAGCTGCATAATCACAAGTCATTTTTATGGCAGACAACACTGTGACTGTACACATGTCCACACATTAGCCCTGTTTAGGCATGCACATGTGTCTTCTACTGTCCTCTATCCAGTGTCCAGAGGATAAAATAACTTCATTTCCATGATGAAATTGTCCACAATAAACTAATGAATGCAGATGGATGCTCTGAAATAGAGAACAGAAGAGACTGTGTTTTATTGACTATGCCACCAGTGGCGAAATGCCGTTTGCCGTTTGAGCAGAGGGTCATGTTACGTAATTCTAATGAAGAACGCTGTCTCTTTAAACAGGTATATGGAGATCAACAGATTGTAAATAAAAAATATATAGTTAAAGAAAGGTCATATAAGCAATACTTGCACTGGTTGACCACAGCAAACGTTTGATATTTTTTACATTTGTTTTTGGCAGTGTATTTTACAGTAACTATAGTTGTAGACAAAGATAATAGTTCAAACGAGGAACAGGTCATGATCAACAGGTTATGAGCAGAAAAATTCATATTATGTTACTGACATGTCAGCAGCAACGCACATGAACAGCCCAGATTGACATATGTGCTAAAACATCCTATTTTAAATCTAACTTTAATTTTTTTAGCAACGTTTTTGATTATACATTAAGATAAATTTTTTCCAGTTTTTTAAATTGCTATCATTTTATACAAATTCTCGACATGTCTACACATCAATTTAGAGAAATCACAATATTGCAGACATGATACACCTGTAGGTGTGCTGTAGTTTATTAGTCTGTCAAGCTGATCATGTGATCTGGCCACATCAACAGGGTTTGTTTTTATCTGATTGGCTATATAAATGATGGCTGCTGCATACTTTATAGCCTACTAGATACATTCAAATCAACAAAAGATTATTTGAAGCATCTATTTGCACACAAAAGAGCAGATAATGTGTATTGAATGGTTTAGTTGCATGCATAGTCCTGCTCTTAGTATTAAATCAAAATCACAACATAAGCTAAAGTTGTGACATTCGACCAACTAAAGAGGAACTTTTATTCATTCACAGGATTTGAATTCTTGCTATCAATAATTCAATTCTTAATATTGAATTGTTACTAGTTTTTACTAGTTGAAATTCAATTGTTGATATTAAGAATTAGCATTTTAACTAGTGAAAATTTAATTGTTGATATCAAGAATTCATATCCTGTGAATGAATAAAAGTGAAAACAGCTTTCCATAGAATTTTGCACAATATCATATTTACATAACCATCTTATCTGGATAAATTAAAGCCCATAGTGCGTAAAACACTATAATAGCCATTTTGGTTTGTATGTTTACTCGGACGATGATGCAATAGTACAGACACTCGATGTTGCTGAAGTTAATCCCTATGCTACCAAATGTCTTCTTCCTTATAATCGTTATAAACATGAGAAATTCACTCATCAGCGGACTCTGGATGTGTCAGACCAGCGTGCTCCTCTTCTCGCGCGTGTCAGGGGTCAGAGGTGTGAAGTTGGAGGAAGGTGTGTTGTTCTGCTCATTATAACGCGATGAGGCCGGGGAGTTTTGCATCACCACAAGCCGGATGGGAGACTGTTGCTGGGGGGCGGGGGGCTCGGAAACATACTCCTTGGAAGGGTCTTTGCCCCGGCAGTCGTACAGGATGCAAGAGATGAGAAAGACCAGAAGCAAGATCACGTAGCTGGCGATGAGGATGATGAGGTTTAGAGTGACTGGATCAATCTCCAGGTAAAACTCCATGAGACCCATGGCGATGCTGCATCCCTGACTCCGCGCTCTGAGAGAAAGGTGGGCACCATGGACTCCCGTCGGGCTCTTTGGCTAAGTGTGCAGTAGCAGGGATATCCTGCTGAGCACCAGCAGGGCCCTGTGCAGAGATCAGAGTGGAGATGTTGCTCTGCCGTTCAAAGACTTTAATCCCTCCCCCTTCTATTCCACCAACCTTGAATTCCAGCAGCCAATGATTAAAAGCTGCTCACTTTAATAGCTTAAGCTGCCATTTTAATGTTGCCAACTGCACATTGTAAAATGGATTTGGCCAAATTATGTGGAAGCGGTGAAAGGGTGGAGTGGAATTTTTAGCATGTCCCACGTGTCCTTTTGCCAGAAGCACGTCAATGTGGTGATTTCACTTAAGTATTGTGTAATGAACGACTTTTAGTTATGTCATTATAAATGGACCGTGACATAACACTCAAGCCAAAAAGCAGATTTAGTGTGTGTGGACTGTGGAGGTATTTTGGGAAAATTTAATATTCATTTCCCCCACTCATTTTTCTGGATTTTGTTTAATCAAGATATTTTAAGGTTATATATATATATATATATATATATATATATATATACTGTATATATGGGTTGGGGGTAATGCATTACAAGTAATGTGAGTTATTACTTTTTTCAAGTAACTATAAAAGTAAGGCAGTACTTTTAAATTTACAATAAAATATCTTAAGTTATTTTTTCAAATATGTAACGCAAGCTACTTTGTTTTCCCATTTATTGACACCTCTCCTCTCCCCATGTGTGCGCTGTGTCAACATGATGGTTACTGTAGTTCTCACTTGCACAAAAACTGATTCAGTATTCCTTAAAATTTATAAAAACAATGAATGCAATGCAAACTCAGAATATCACACAAACCAGCAATTAATACATATGTAAAATATCACAAATATACTTTATGTACTTAAAGGACTAGTTCACTTTAAAATGAAAATTACCCCATGATTTACTCACCCTCAAGCCATCCTAGGAGTATATGACTTTGTTCTTTCTGATGAATCCTGACGGCCTTTATTAACCCTCCCCAGATCCGTGTGGAGTACTTTTATTATGGATGAATGTGCTTTTTTGAGCTTGATGGACCCCGTCACTGCCATTGTAAAGCTTGGAAGCATCAGGATATATACTGTATTAAAGGCACAACATGTAAGCTTTTTGGATTAAAATATCCAAAAACCACTAGAACAATAATATATTTCATTGACATTTATACTTACATTATCCCAAATGTTTCCAAGAATGTTTAAATCCAGAGAAATAAGCAATTTTAACCAGGACACGGATCGTGTCTGTGCGTCGCCTATCAATGACATCATACCTACGTTACCTTCGATTTCCGACCATGGAAACACCAAAGACGCTTTAATATATTATGTGTTTTATTAGACAGGTGAGCAACTGTTTGGATACATTCATTGACAGAAAACGAATCATTGTTATATAGCTCAACACAGTTAGTCTTATTGTTTAAATCTCATTTTCATGATTTACCGCAAGTACCATGCCAAATATGCAGTGTGCAACAAGTGTCTCATAGTAGCCGCAGAGCGAACGCACAGAGTGGCATTTTAACAACTTTTCAACACTCAAATGTATATAATATGATAAAACAGCACTGCGTTACCCCACATACGCATTATGAAAGCTCTGTGAAATCAAGGCGTCATCAAGCTAAGCTACGCCTTTGTTTTGAATAAGCGACCTCAAGCGGCGAAAAATTACATATTGTGGCTTTAATATAACTCCGATTATGTTCATCAGAAAGAAGAAAGTCACATACACCTAGGATGGCTTGAGGGTGAGTAAATCATGGGGTAATTTTCATTTTAAAGTGAACTAATCCTATCTCACTTTATTAACCAATGTCTTTGCTGCTAACCTTCGATGATCCAAGTCAACCATACTAATAAGCAAAAATGACTGACGTCAAAGGTTTAATAGATGAATAATTGTCATTTAAGAATAAGATGGTGTAGGTGTTTGAATTAATATTCTTTTTTTACGATTAATCATGCAGATCTTCCTTTAATACAGATATTGCCTCTTTTCAGTTTATTTTTTTAAATTAATTTTTTACATTTCTGAAATCCCTACCTGATGCTCGAATTGAATTGAAGAGGAGCTCCAAGTGATCCTGTGACCTTACACGTGCTTGCCTGTAACCTTGTTGGCTGCATGCAGTCCATATTTCACTTGAACATAATTTAGATGAACAATGAATGTCCAGTTGATCTGACCAGTGCTGCTGGTTATTGGACTGTAAGCCTGCAACATATTCCGAGCCAGCTGCAACATGTGGCAAGCATCCATCATCACAAACACCTTCTCACCAGTCACTGGATGTGCGAAAAAGATTTTTAAGGGCTCAAGAGAGTTTGCCTTTAACTGGCACCCAAGTTTGGTGCACATGCTAATATTAGAGGTATGTCCATCCATTGTGACACACACCTCTTATTCCATGCTCATGCAGTTCCTCTAAGGCATGCACAATTAAGACCTTCTGTGTACCTGGTGACAAAGAGTTGGTCAGGTAGTAAGAAATTGGAGCCTTCTAATGGCCTTGTAGGCCAACCACCATAAAATCAAGAGTGGCAACATCAGTTTCATTCATACAATCCTCCATATTCACAAATCCAGACATTTTCTGTGTATGAGGATTGTACTGATCATGTTTTTTGATAGCCATGGGGTCCAACATGAGAGTCACACATCCATATTTAGCTGGGTCTTCCTCTTGTCGTCTTTTCAACATGTCCAACATCATCATATTGAGGCCAGGTTTGGAATCTACAGAATTCATTCCACCTTTGTAAAAGGAAAAGTAGTTCATTAAAGTATTAAACCATTTTGTGCAATCAAATGACTCAAATTAAATTAAGAATACCTCTGTAATGTATGTGGATGTGGGAGGTGGAGATGGAGATACTTTCTCAAATAGTTAAAGGCTTTTGGGCCATGTAAGTGAAGAGTGAGGGCAAACTCCCTCTGCTCTTTTGTGTAGGTCTATTGAATTGAAATTCAGTTATAACAGACTAACTAATAAGTGTTCTTGCAATAATAATGGAAATAATAATAATAGCAATGTGAAAGTGTACACATAAGTTATGTATAAAGTTCAAAGTTTTTTTTTTTAACCAGAGTAGATATTGAGCCTCTCTTTCAAGTCTTCATTTATGAGGTTCTTCCCCTTCAGATCATCTAGAAGATCATGCAGTGCTCTTTTCCCTCCATTCTCTGTCATTCACATTCCTCATCTCTCGCTCCAGACTCTCCACTCTAGACAAGGCTTCACCGAGTCTGGCCTTTAAACCAGTGGGAGATGCAGGCAATGCATAGATGTGGTCCTAGTAGAAAGAAGGATGAACATTTTTTGAGTAATGCTTATATCACCTAACACACAGTCTCAGCTGGTTGGTGAATAGCTAGTACAATGTTATACTTGCTGGCTTGCATTCCTAAACATGCTGGTGTTGAATAGGCTTTCCTGACTGACACACAAACACACACACACACACACACACACACACACAAACACATATGTAACAGGTAAACAAAGTGTACTTTTATATGTATGTATTGTTTTATAATTCACACAAAAATTTTATTTTGCTATATACCTGATGTGGCTGCCTTTCCCCTTTAATTGATTTAATGTCAGTAAATTGTGACAGAATTTGTATTTGTTTTCATAAAAAAAAAATTTTGGGTGAGAGACAGAGAGGTTTGAATATGACCAGGGCCATAATGCTCACAGCTGTTCTGGGTTTAACTAGAACAAATACTCACAGCATTAAGCAGAGGAGGATCAGTCTCTTGGAAATGCTGAGAACAGTCCACTAACAGGCTTTCCTCAGCTTTCCTTGAGGCTTGTCTGGTTGCAACAAGGAAATAAAAAATATAAACAAATAATCATTTAATGGCAAGCTTATAATCTAGTGATGATAAACCTACTCTTTGTATATGAGTCGGGAAACTGAAGACTGATGGTTTAGCTCCATCCCTAATTCTGACAGTCTGACCTGTCCTGTCAAAGTCCTCCGACTTGAAGTGCTCACTGCATAGCACAGAGAACTCGCTTGCAGAAAAACCTTGCCTTTGTATCTCTGTCTCTCTAACGTCACTACTAATTATATAATGACTAAATACAACCAGAAACAAATGTTCAGTCTTACTTGTGAAAAGTAATTCTCAGAGACCTGTTTCCAAGTGTGCGGCGATTTGTACAGCCCCAAGCAGCACACGAAGCAGGAATTTTTCTCAGTTATTGAGAATGAGAAGGTGACATAACGATGTTCACTCCGTGTTGCATTTCGGGAAGGCGCCACCATATTGGGAGGATACGCTATCTGTTGCCATGGTTATTTTGATAGTGAGACCGAGAGAACAGCTTGAGATTTGTTTGAATTTTTGCAATACGGCACAGTTTCTTGGGGAGAAATGGAGAAGGGGGAAGCGAAAGGAAAGGGGCTCTATCGGGAGAGACTAAATAACACCACCAAACAGCGTGATTTAGAGAAACTGCTTGACATCAACAACATCGACCTGTACAACCTGCCAGCTACAGAATGGACAAAAGACACAGAAGCACTAACACCTCTCACACAACCTGACATCTTCAATTATCTGGTTTATGGTATCAGTGCCTACACAACGCGTTCATTAGAAGCTTATGAACAATTCTGCTGCGGTTGGGTGCAAGACTTACAAACTGCGAGAGCTCAGTCATACTTGCCAAAGTAAGGTTGCACTCCACTTTTATTATTTTTACAGTTCTAATGCTTATTATTGTGGAAAAAATAAATAAATAAAATAAAATTGTTAAATATAATAATATAATTGTAATACGTTCATTGTAAAAATGAAATTGTTTTCGCCTACTGTCATAGACTAGTTAATGTGTTTGGTGATGGGAGCTTTAGACATGCAGATCAGGTGTGATTAGGCTGAATGAATGGAAAGCAGATGGGAAATTGCTGCTGACAAAGGGAAACTGGAAATGTAGCATGGAATGAAATGTATGTACTTTTGTTGTGTAACAGGTCATGTTATGACTTCTAATGACTTAAGCTTCAGAACGCTTGCATTGTGTAGGCACTGATACTATAAACCAGGTAACTGATGATGTCAGGGTGTGTGAGAGGTGGTAGCTTCATTCTGTAGCTGACAGGTCGTACGGGTCGATGTTGTTGATGTCAAGCAGTTTCTCTAAATAACGCTGCTTGCCAGTGTATCTCAAAAATGCAAACAAATCTCAAGCTGTTCTCTCGGTCTCACTATCAAAATAACCATGGCAACGGATAGCGTATCCTTCCAATATGGCGGCGCCTTCCCGAAATGCAACATGGAGTGAAAACATTGTGACGTAATTCCTCATTCTCAATTAGAGTTATGGGAAAGTTGCCCTCCGCAATATGGCGGCGCCGTTGACGTACGATCCAGCGGCCAATAGGGCATCTATGGCTGAATCCGAAATCGCCCCCTATACCCTCAAATTGGGCATTATTTGAGGGAACAGCCATTTCTAGTGGTGTCCGAAACCTTAGTGGAAGTTATTGAGTGCACTCATTCAATCCCACATTGCACCACAATAACGTACAGCCGATGTACACTCAACGGCTGTCCAACTTCACACACTCGTTTTCATTCACTCCTTCAAGTAAACTATATTAGTGGATTAATGTAGGAAATAGTGAATGAGGGTTTAGGGGGCGATTTTGGATTCAGCCTATGTATATGTCTATGGCTGAATCCGAAATCGCCCCCTAAACGCTCAAAAAGGGCATTATTTGAAGGGACAGTCTTCTCACCAGTCTGGTTTCGGACACCACTACAAATGACTGTCACTGGATGTGCGAAACCATAGTGGACATTATGGAGTGCACTCATTCAATCCCACATTGCACCGCAATAACGAGTATACAGCCGATGTACACACTCACTCGTTTTCATTCACTCCTTCAAGTGAACTATATTAGTGGACTAACCAACGTAGGGAATAGTGAATGAGGGTTTAGGGGGCGATTTCGGATTCAGCCTACATTCAGCACAGCCTCTCGTACCTTATCCCTTACGAAAAAGAAGTATAAGCCTTTTAACTTTAAAAAAAAAAGTTAATTTTATGAAATATATTTCAGTAATGCTCCAAGTATATTTTTAAGTATACTATATGTAGTAAGTATACGAATATCAATGTGTACTAGTAGTAAGCTTACTAGTAGTAAGTGTACTATTTTAATACCGCTTGGGACTAAAATGGCCCATATTTAGTATATAAAAGTATACGTTTAAAGTGTACTGTAAGTGTAACAGTACATGCTGTTTAATGTTTGATGATCGCGTTATTACATTTGCGTGAGCAATCTTCTATCACTTGTTTCAGCTTCTTCTTCTCCTGTGTTTTGATCAGGAGATTATGTAGGGTACTCTTTCAGAAGATGTGTAATAGCGCCCCCGACCGTATTACAGTGAAAACATGGATAGCTGGAAAATTCAGTCAATGGTGGGGAAAGAGTAAAGTAGATTTTTAAGTAAATTCCTATGTACACTACCAGTGGACTAGCCTACACAAAAAATCAGATATGTAGAATTAGGAACATATCTGTTTTATATCAATATTTTCAAACAATGTAAGTTTAATAATGTAAAACTATGTAAAAAAATTTTTTAAGTATATTTAATAGGCTACTCAATCAAAAGATTAAACACAATTACAAGCCAAGTATACTTTGAATGCTTAATTATACTTTTAAGTATATCTCGATCAAAAGATTGAGTAAAGTATAGGCCAAATATACTTTTCTGTCAGTATAAGTCAAGCATACTTAAGTGCAATTTTAAGTATATTTCTGAGAAGTACATAAAGTATATTTCTAAGAAGTATATAAAAAGTAGACTGAAAGTATACTTTCTTATTTTTTAGTTTAAAAGAAGTATACTAATAGAACACTTGAATAAACTTGCTTACATATATTGTGTATTTAATATTGCAGTAATGGACCATATAAAGTACACTACAAGAGTGACAAAAAGATTAAAATGAAGTATCAACAATTTAAATAAAACTGAATATTTTTCATAATTTTTTCGCATATTTAATTTGTGTGTGTGTGTTGTTGAGGCATATAGCCCATATAATATACACTACAAAAGTGACAAAAAAGTTTTAACAATATTGAAATAAGCCATTCTATCACGTCTCAACAATAAAAAATAAAAATAAAACTTTGAAATTTGGTGGTACCCAAAGGTAATCCAAGGGTACAATATTGTTTGACCTTCATGTTAATGGTCGAGAATGTAGAGTGCTTTTCTTCTTTTAATCTGGGTTTGCAACATCTGTCTATTTATGTCTTGATCTGTCCATAAGCATCTATTACATCTTACAGCTGTGCAGTGAACACTAGTACATACCACCTGCCCAAAGTTTTATAGTTTTGACAAGGATTATACTGTAAACGTACCAGATGGACTAAAAGAATAACTGAGGCCTTAAAAAGAAGGTCACAAACCGACACAGGGCATAATCTGTCTAGAATCTGTCTAGAATCTCAATGAATGTGCTGCTCCGGTTTTTATGCATGTGATTTGAAGTCACCAATATTTCCATTCAAAGCAGGTATTTTTAAACCTAAAAGTATGTCATGCAAATAGTATAATTTAATCAAAATCTGGGTATTTGATATGAATATGTGAGTCAATCTATTTCTGTATAAACTGTAAACACATTGAATGTATACATTGAAATTTTAATGACAAATAGATTCAAATGAATACATTTCCAATCATTCCAGAACATATTTTAATCAAAGCTATTCCTCCGACTCTCTACCAGGTCAGTCTGACTCTCCCACGATCTGTGCATTTTTCTTCTCTTTCTGCATCTCCTGCACACTGCACTGAAGCCCAGAAGCAACAGTCCACTGATGAGGAGCAGAAGTCCCAGAATGGAGATGGTCGATCCGTGGGTGCTGAAACTGTAGGCTACTGCTGTGACTGCAATGCCAATGATCAGGAGAACCACACCGAAAGGAAGGGTACAGTGAGAGCAGGACCCCTCTGCTCCTCCAGTGGCTGTCACCAGCTCTGCTCCATTAACCAGGGCTGAACCCTTCAGCGCAGAATGATCAGTGCTCATTGTCCAGTGAAAGCTGCTAGGATGCTTAATTCCCTTTTGGCTGGTTATTTTCCGGTTCCTCTTGCTCATTCAGTTTGTAGAAGCATTTCTAAGGTAAAAAATTACCATAATAAAACAGAATTTTTAATCTACTGTGTATTAAATGAATTATCATTCATTCATTCATTCATTCATCCATCCATATACACTCACCTAAAGGATTATTAGGAACACCTGTTCAATTTCTCATTAATGCAATTATCTAATCAACCAATCACATGGCAGTTGCTTCAATGCATTTAGGGGTGTGGTCCTGGTCAAGACAATCTCCTGAACTCCAAACTGAATGTCAGAATGGGAAATAAAGGTGATTTAAGCAATTTTGAGCATGGCATGGTTGTTGGTGCCAGACGGGCCGGTCTGAGTATTTCACAATCTGCTCAGTTACTGGGATTTTCACGCACAACCATTTCTAGAGTTTACAAAGAATGGTGTGAAAAGGGAAAAACATCCAGTATGCGGCAGTCCTGTGGGCGAAAATGCCTTGTTGATGCTAGAGGTCAGAGGAGAATGGGCCGACTGATTCAAGCTGATAGAAGAGCAACTTTGACTGAAATAACCACTCGTTACAACCGAGGTATGCAGCAAAGCATTTGTGAAGCCACAACACGCACAACCTTGAGGCGGATGGGCTACAACAGCAGAAGACCCCACCGGGTACCACTCATCTCCACTACAAATAGGAAAAAGAGGCTACAATTTGCACGAGCTCACCAAAATTGGACAGTTGAAGACTGGAAAAATGTTGCCTGGTCTGATGAGTCTCGATTTCTGTTGAGACATTCAGATGGTAGAGTCAGAATTTGGCGTAAACAGAATGAGAACATGGATCCATCATGCCTTGTTACCATTGTGCAGGCTGGTGGTGGTGGTGTAATGGTGTGGGGGATGTTTTCTTGGCACACTTTAGGCCCCTTAGTGCCAATTGGGCATCGTTTAAATGCCACGGCCTACCTGAGCATTGTTTCTGACCATGTCCATCCCTTTATGACCACCATGTACCCATCCTCTGATGGCTACTTCCAGCAGGATAATGCACCATGTCACAAAGCTCGAATCATTTCAAATTGGTTTCTTGAACATGCCAATGAGTTCACTGTACTAAAATGGCCCCCACAGTCACCAGATCTCAACCCAATAGAGCATCTTTGGGATGTGGTGGAACGGGAGCTTCGTGCCCTGGATGTGCATCCCACAAATCTCCATCAACTGCAAGATGCTATCCTATCAATATGGGCCAACATTTCTAAAGAATGCTTTCAGCACCTTGTTGAATCAATGCCACGTAGAATTAAGGCAGTTCTGAAGGCGAAAGGGGGTCAAACACAGTATTTGTATGGTGTTCCTAATAATCCTTTAGGTGAGTGTACATAGATTTTTCATTATTGATCACTTATATCTATACATTTGTTCAGTCATTCACTTTGTAAATTTCTTCGCCAACAAGCATTTTTCATGTTACACAACATTTGTACAATCTTTGCATTAAAAATAATTTGTTTAATAATATTTTGAATTCGATTTGGACAAAAGTAGCTGTCATACTCTGCAAATTTCAGAGTATGTTTATTTCTATATCTTTGTATTCTCTATATATTTTTGTAGTTTATATTATATTATTTTTATATTGCATGAAACTGCACTGTATTGCAATTTCATGATTTATGTTTATTGCTTTAATGCCTCAATTTCTCCCAGGAGATTCATAAAGTTTATAATTGCCTATAAAAATATAGGTGATTAAGAATTAAAAATTGTACTAGTCACTTTGTTTAGTATTCTGATCATTTTAAATTTAAATTTTGTTTTAAAAAATAAGAACTTAATACACAACTGTTAAAAAGTTTGTGGTCAGTAAGATTTTTTTTCTCCAAAATAAATTAATACATTTATTCAGCAATGACACATTCAATTGTATCAGTAAAAACAATCATAATGTTGCAAAAAAATATTTTTATTTCAAATAAACACTTTTCTTTTCATAAATCAGTTTTTCACAAAAATAGTAAGCAGCAAAACAGTTTTCAATATAATAGTAATAGAAATGTTACTTTAGCAGCAAATCAGCATATTAGACTGATTTCTGAAGGATCATGTGACACTGAAGACTGGAGTAATGATGCTGAATATTCAGCTTTGCCATCACAAGAATAAATAATTTAAAAAATATATATTATATACAAAAAATTTATTTTGATCAAATAAATGCAGCTTTGGTGAGACTTCTTTCAAAAACATTAAAAAATCTTACCACAAAACTTTTGAACGATAGTGTACAAGGCAGATTTAAGTAGCTAAATAGCATAGTAAAATTATTTAACAGTTCACTATAGTCATGCAGCAAGTTTAATGCATAAAGAAAAAAAGCTTCACAAACTGAGAAGCTAAAGGAGAAACTTACCATGAGATGATGCATATGTGCCCTGTATTGGAAACCAGCCTGAAATGAAGTATTTCTTCAATATGTTTCTCCTTGATATTTAACCCTCTACACACTGACTGCACGTATCCTTTGGAATCGTACAGAATCTTCCTGTGGTGGGTCAGTTTCTGTGCCACCAGGGTGCCACAGTATCCAAGGAACAAAAACAAATCCCTGCACCACAGCTGCAAGGCCACACACTCCCCTAGATTCCCTGGCCATGCCGTCAATTACAGACAGATGTTCCATGTTCTCTGACTCTTTCATCTTATTCCCACTCCCATAACTGGGTGCTGGGCTTGGACTCTTGCTCATCTGCATTGTGATCTGTGTAGTGCATGATGGAGTTTAGCAAGGAGGTTAGAGACTCTGAATCTCACATTTCTAAGAAAATAATTTATCATGTCTTCAACTGGATTCATATGGCTGGTTTCAGTCTCTGGAGATAGGTTAAAGCTCCCTCGTGTGGTCTTTTTAGTGATTAACAGGGAAAAGAATTTATCCACAGGGAGTGGGCCTAATTTAAGGGGGGAAATATTGAAATGGGTGTCATACTCATGTGAATTGGTAAAAGCATAATCTCATCATCTTTATCTAAAAGCAACATGGTCGCTGACCTTGAGTGTATGTTCCTAATTTTTATGCCATTTGTCCTGTGAGATACAAACTGTACAACTGAAAATAAAAACAACATCTTATTAAAGAAAATATGAAATTACATTATTTGAGCAATATATTTAATATTCAGAGGTATTTTATGTCCCTCTCCCATGCAGCCTCCCAAACCAGTTAAAGGGATAGTTCACCCAAAAATGAAAATTACTCCATGATTTACTCACTCTCAAGCCATCCTAGGTGTATATGACATTCTTCTTTCAGAAGAGTAATATATATATATATATATATATATATATATATATATATATATATATATATATATATATATATATATATATATATATATATATATATATAAATCCTGTCTCTTCCAAGCTTTATAATGGCAGTCCAAAATTTGAAGCCCAAAATTTGAAGCCCAAAAAAGTGCATCCATCCATTATAAAAGTGCTCCACACAGCTCTGGGCCTTCTGAAGTGAATCAATGGGTTTTTGTAAGAAAAATATCCATATTTTAAACTTTATAAAGTAAAATATCTAGCTTCCGCCATACCGCCTTCCGTATTCAACCTCTCGCAGTTCAAAGCACTTACGTTGTACGTCCGAAGTCATAATTCGTGGCAGTTATGCTTTTTAAGCTAGGTATTTTATTTTATAAAGTTTTTAATATAGATATTTTTCTTACACAAACCTATCGGTTCACTTTAGAAGGCCTTTATTAACCCCTGGAGCCGTGTGGAGTACGTTTATGATGGATGGATGCACTTTTTTGGGCTTCAAATTTTGGGCTCCAATTCACTGCCATTATAAAGCTTGGAAGAGCCAGGATATTTTTAAATACAACTCTGTATTAGTTTGAAAGAAGAAAGTCATATACACCTAGAATGGACTGAGGGTGAGTAAATCATGGAATAATTTAAATTTTTGGGGTGAACTACCCCTTTAAGGCTTTTGTATATAAATAATATTTCGATAATATTTAATAATTGTATTTAAAATGTGAATATAATGTATAATACAAATTAGCTTGTAGTTTAAATTTACTTGAATATAACCATTACATTTATAAGTAACCACATGAAGCAAATTTTAGTTTTCCTTGACATAATTTTTTTTTACATTTTAGGCAATAGATGTATTGTACAGTGTTACAATATTGGATATTCCTTATAAATAGGCTACAAAAACGGCATAATTGAGGCTAGTCATCATGTTGTCTGGTGAAAATAGCTGAGATGTTCTTTGGTTACATCAACATGAAGATGAAGAACTGTTTATGTGAGATAATTGCAGTCCCTCATTTTCCTGGATAACTACATAAATATTTCCTGTCTTATCTTACACAGACAAGTACGAGAAATCTGAACAGGACGGGTTTCAAAGAAAATCGACATTTTTACGTCCATACAGTCTTTAGCAAAACATAGGCTAGCAAAACATTACTCCGTGGAACATAGTTTTATTGAACAGAGATGAAAAGTGAGTATCTTCGAAGCAGATGACAGGGTTTCTTCACTCCCGATGGCGAACAGAGATCATATTTGGTGAGTTTTGCAGAAATATGTAGCTTTTCTTGCTACATGCAGTCGCATAAGTTCGACTTTTCACTACGTCTGAGTGGAAGACACGTAACGGGAAGTTTTGAGTCTAGTTTCAGGTTTTTACGGGAAGAGGATGCAGATGTTCTGAGGATCCGCCGCGGTTCCTTGAGTCCAGAACCCGAGAACAAAGAGGTACATTCCCTCCTTTTCCAAACGAGTCCGTGTTCGTATTCAATGAAGCTGTCTGCACTGGACGTGAAAATGTGTAAACTTAACAGTGTACATCGCAACTGAAGTGTTTGCAGTGTAGGTGGAGTGTTAAGAAGAGGAGTAATTAAAGATGGATGCATTTGGGATATGAACTGTGTTGTGATGGGGAAAAATGTGAGAAAATCAGCTTATTTCGGAGCCACACCTAAGCTCATTACTAAAGTAATTTCTGTAGTGATCAAGGGAGTAAATGTTTATCATGGTTGTTTATTTTTTAAAGTCCCTTTATGTATAGTCACACATACATTAAAGTCCAGGCTACAAAAAGCTATTGAACATTTCCGCCGTTATTGCTATGGAAAATAAGTTTCAATTCATTTAAATTTACCTCATGTGACAACATGCCCCAAAAGCAGGAAATGCTGTCACACTTGAGCTGTCACAATGGAACCTGTCATTAAATAACCCACAAACTTTTCCTTTAAATGTAAACCATAAAACATGAAACAGCAAAATGTAAAAAGTAACATTAAAATAACTTTTATCATTGTTTTGGCCAGTAGAAAATGTAATCATAAAATCATAGTCAGCTTAAACTTCAACTTTAAACTTTAAACCATAACCTGTTTGACAGCTCCATCATGTGACAACTAGACCTGCTCTCACTAGAAGGCTACTACAACGTCAGCCAGATACTGTATGTGCTGAATGTGCATTAGTAATGTGTGCAGGCTTGATTATTTTGCCAGCCTCTGGCACCACCAGCAGGGACCTGTGCTGGGAAGTGACCTCAGGTCCAAAACATTAGCCATGTGGATTTTGGCTTTTGTGTAATTAGATTTCAATAGTGGTTGTAGAAAACCTGTCATGATCAGCAAATAGTGTACACTAACAGGTTGTACTATTTTCCTTGTGTGCTCAGAAATGGCTCAAGATGTCTTGTGAGACAGAGAAAAGTTGCCTGCTGGCTCCACAGGAATCACAAACACCATATGGTTGCCACACAGCTAATGAGAAATATGAAATCCCAGGAATGGGAGAGGACAGGTACTGTAAGTGCTAACACACACACACACACACACACACAGGTTTGTTTTTGTGAATTGTGGGGACGTAATGGTTTTCATACCATACAAACCGTATTTTCTATCCCCCTACACTACCCCTACCCCTACCCCTACTCCTAAACCTACCCATCACAGAAAACTTTCTGCATTTTTACATTTTCAAAAAAACCCTCATTCTGTATAATTAATAAGCTTTTTTCCTCATGGGGACCTTAATTTAGGGTCCCCATGAGTCAGTGTGCATTCAGGTTGAAGTCCCCACCGGGATAGAAAAACATGAACATACACAGATAACATTATTTTTTTAATAAAGAACTAAAAATAATGTGATTTTAAACACTATTTGTTACTGTAATTGACATAATATCTCTGTTTCATAGGTTTAATAAAGTAAAACCGAGTGAAATGTATTTCTGTATTGCAGTGTTTTAGAGATGCTGAGCTACTCAAAATTCTCTGATCTGGAGACATGGCTGTGTATGCCCTCAACCTTGTTACCCAGGAGCCGGGATTCAGTTTGCTCCATGCTGCCACCATCCCATGAGAATGACAATGGAGACACATACAAAGAAACCAGGTAATGTGTTTGTAAGAGAATTTTAAGACATGCTAGTTCCCATTTCTTTGTTACAGTTTGATGGAATTTTAGTGTAGGCGTTTCAGTTAAAGCCAATTTTCACATCCAACCAGAAATCTTATGTTTGTGTCTTTAGATTGTTAACTTGGTTAGCAGTGTCTTGTTTATCTTATGGACTTGCAAAGTCATAATCTCCAAAATTGTGAAATACACAATTCTATTTTTTGTGTAATTATCACTGAACTGTATATTTGACTATTGAAAACCAGTTACCTACACATTTAGCAAGTTCCAAGCCTCTTGTAACATTCTGTGGTATCTTCTCACATATTCAAATAATTCCAGCTCAAATATAAATTTTGCTTATTTATTTAGGTAGCGTACAATAACTGAGATTATGTACAGTTAGCTGGTCATTATAAAGAAAAAAATGGACAGTTTCTGATTACTGGACTTGCCATACTGAATTAAAAGTTATTCTATACATATCATAAATATATTTACAATTTGAATTACCAAATTAATGTTGAATCAAGATATACATACAAATGTATGTAAAACATTTTGTTTTCAACTGTTTAGCAAATTAATGGCCCTATCATACACCCAGCGCAATGCAACGCCAATATCAATTCAAAATCACCTACATGCATTATAGCTGCATATTTATACTCGAGAACGCTTTTACTCGCTATCACAGCGCAGGATGCCTAAGGGAACGTCTGCCAATTCCACCAAGTGGTTGAAACGGATAATTTTTTTTTAATGTTCAAATTTCAGTGTTGTGCATACTGTTGTGCATTACCAATACAACCAAGCTGTGGAATTTTAACATGTATGTTTTTAAATGTTAAAGTAATTTAATTAATACTAATTATGTTTCAACTACATGGTGGAATTGGCAGATGTTCCCTTGGGCATCAAGCGCTGTGGTAGCGGGTAAAAGCGTTCTCGAGTATAAATATACAGCTATAATGCATGTAGGTGATTTTGAATTGATATTTCATGTCGATATACAATGGTTACACACTTAACTGATCGTAGTGTTTATATCTTTGTAAGACTGGCGAATATATAGAACAATGGCAAGGAAAACTAACTTTACCGCACTCCGACAGCCCCCTAGTGGTCGGGAGCATTTCCGTTGTGTTGTGGCTTGTTTCTGTTGTGCTGTGGCTTGATTTCTTTGTGTTGTGACTTGATTTCGCTGTGTTGTGAACTTATGTTTGCTTTTTAAATTTAGTTGTGCACTACTGGGCCACCGTATTTTACACACACAGGGATGCACAGCAGCACACAAATATTTTTTTAATATTTAAATATTAAAAACAAAAGGATTCCTCTCTAGAGAAGCATTCAGTCTTTCCACTCGCAAATTCCGCCATGTAAATAGCGAATCCGCCATGGTGCAAGCGCAACTGGCAAATAGGAGATGAGACTGATTGGTTTATTGCAGGTTATGGCCAAAACACACCCATGACTCATTAAGAGACTGGGTACAACTCTTTTGGACCGTGCGCCTGGCGCACTGACCATTTTTTCCATCGTTAAGCTAGCAAAAGTGGATTTGGACACAGTCTGAGCGCACCTGCGCCATGCGCTTCACACACCATGCGCTTAGATCGTTAAAATAGGGCCCAATGTCTTTATGTTTGACTTAGTGCAGTTGGTAGACTGCAATTCGTGTAGTGACCACATGATGTCATTGTTTACACATAATTTACAGTCAGTGTTTGACCCTTCTTGAAGAGCAGTCTGAATTTATATATATATATATAAACACTACCAGTCAAAAGTTTGGAAACTGTACTATTTTGGTTGTTTTTGAAAGAAGTCTCTTCTGCTCACCAAGGCTGCATTTATGTTATTAAAAATACAAAAAAACAAGCTGTAATATTGTAAAATATTAATAAAATGTAAAATAGCTGTTTTCTATTTGAATATATTTTAAAATGTAATTTATTCCTGTGATGCAAAGCTGAATTTTGAGCATCACTACTCCAGTCTTCAGTGTCACATGATCCTTCAGAAATCATTCTTTATGATGATTTGATGCTCAACAAACATTTATGATTATTATCAATGTTAAAAGCAGTTGTGTAAAGCATTTTTTTTAGGATTCTTTGATGAATAGAAAGTTCAAAAGAATAGCATTTATCTCAAATAGAAAGAAATTAATTAATGTATTAAGAAATTAATACATTTATTCAGCAAGGATGCATTAAATTTATCAAGTGACAGTATAGACATTTATAATGTTGCAAAAGCTTTATATTTCAGATAAATGCTGTTCTCTTGAACTTTCTATTCATCAAATAATCCGGAAAAAATATTATACACAACTGTTTTCAACATTGATAATAATAATAAATGTTTCTTGAGCAGTAAATCATCATATTAGAATGATTTCTGAAGGATCATGTGACTCAGCTTTGAATCACAGAAATACATTTCATTTTAAAATATATTACAATAGAAAAAAGTTATTTTAAATTGTACAAATATTTCACAATAATACTGTTTTTGCTGTCTTTTGGATCAAATAAATGCAGCCTTGGTGAGCAGAAGAGACTTCTTTCAAAAACAATCAAAATAGTACAGTTTACAAACTTTTGACTGGTAGTATATATATATATACACTCACCTAAAGGATTATTAGGAACACCTGTTCAATTTCTCATTAATGCAATTATCTAATCAACCAATCACATGGCAGTTGCTTCAATGCATTTAGGGGTGTGGTCCTGGTCAAGACAATCTCCTGAACTCCAAACTGAATGTCAGAATGGGAAAGAAAGGGGATTTAAGCAATTTTGAGCGTGGCATGGTTGTTGGTGCCAGACGGGCCGGTCTGAGTATTTCACAATCTGCTCAGTTACTGGGATTTTCACACACAACCATTTCTAGAGTTTACAAAGAATGGTGTGAAAAGGGAAAATCATCCAGTATGCGGCAGTCCTGTGGGCGAAAATGCCTTGTTGATGCTAGAGGTCAGAGGAGAATGGGCCGACTGATTCAAGCTGATAGAAGAGCAACTTTGACTGAAATAACCACTCGTTACAACCGAGGTATGCAGCAAAGCATTTGTGAAGCCACAACACGCACAACCTTGAGGCGGATGGGCTACAACAGCAGAAGACCCCACCGGGTACCACTCATCTCCACTACAAATAGGAAAAAGAGGCTACAATTTGCACGAGCTCACCAAAATTGGACAGTTGAAGACTGGAAAAATGTTGCCTGGTCTGATGAGTCTCGATTTCTGTTGAGACATTCAGATGGTAGAGTCAGAATTTGGCGTAAACAGAATGAGAACATGGATCCATCATGCCTTGTTACCACTGTGCAGGCTGGTGGTGGTGGTGTAATGGTGTGGGGGATGTTTTCTTGGCACACTTTAGGCCCCTTAGTGCCAATTGGGCATCGTTTAAATGCCACGGCCTACCTGAGCATTGTTTCTGACCATGTCCATTCCTTTATGACAACCATGTACCCATCCTCTGATGGCTACTTCCAGCAGGATAATGCACCATGTCATAAAGCTCGAATCATTTCAAATTGGTTTCTTGAACATGACAATGAGTTCACTGTACTAAAATGGCCCCCACAGTCACCAGATCTCAACCCAATAGAGCATCTTTGGGATGTGGTGGAACGGGAGCTTCGTGCCCTGGATGTGCATCCCACAAATCTCCATCAACTGCAAGATGCTATCCTATCAATATGGGCCAACATTTCTAAAGAATGCTTTCAGCACCTTGTTGAATCAATGCCACGTAGAATTAAGGCAGTTCTGAAGGCGAAAGGGGGTCAAACACAGTATTAGTATGGTGTTCCTAATAATCCTTTAGGTGAGTGTATATGTTTAGAGAGAGAGTATGGACTAATTTTGTAAAGATTGCGATGGACATTCAAATGACTCTTAGTTCTTGCTAAACATTTTACTTTATAATTAACATCTGATCCGATTACTTTTGAGAATCCTATTAAACATGCTTGTTTTCTTTATACACACCTTTGAATGCGTATTTCTAACTATGAGCTGTGTAGAGAAGAGAGAATTACACAGTACCAGCCAACCTACTACATGTTGAATCAGTGCGGCTCTTGTGGTTTCAATAGCCAATCAAAACCAATCATGTCTTCTCAGCTACTTTTTATGCTCCACTCTCAACAAAAACTGAATCATCAGTATACCTGAAGCCCATATGCTACAAAGTAGGCACAAAAATGCAATGCATACAATGACTAAGACCAGTTAATATTGCTTTAATCCTACCTCGGGTAGAAAAAGAAACACACTGCCATCCATCTTTATGTAATCAGGCTACATTTATAAGCCTCAGCAGAGCCATTTATTAAAAACATAAAGCTGGGTTCCATACTGCGATTGGTGATATTACATCTCTCAGTGGAAACAAAGCATTCAATGGAAACCTCTCTTAACTTGCTACAGTTAATCAAGCCTCACAAAAGCAACATAGCCAACTCTACCATCAGATATGCGCTACACTTGACTCTTGACACACTGATATGGCTTTTGTGTGCGCGGCTGGCACACTTTAGCTGAAGGTGCAATTTAATATTAATGCTGGGTACTGAACACTCAGTGGGGCTGCTTGCTGGGGGTTTTTTTAACAGGGGCCTTCTTTTTACCCCGGAGCGATTACGTTGTTGATTTGACTATGAAAAGGCTTTAGCTATGGGAAGTCATGGGCAAAAACTGTGGCGTTAGATCTTGCAGGTGCATTCAAGTTTAATATGCTGCTCATGGCTCATACGAAGTCACATGGAAAATCTTTAATAACTTGTTTTACATGAAGAGAAGAAGTCCATGAGGTTATCATGTTTTCAATGGAACGGATTGTTGAGTTTTTGTTTAGAAGAAAAAAATCAGGATCCCACAAGAGAGGATCATGGAAAAGCCAAAGCTATACCCTTCCAGATTCCAGGTACTGTATGTTCGCAAACAGAAGAAAGGGGTGTTTTTAATCAGATTGGTGTTTGTTTATTTTTATAACTATTTTATTGAGGCTTCTACTAAATGTATTATTGCATTGATTGATATTTTATCTTCAAAATTTAGTTCTATTTGAATGTTCTCAAACTAAGAATTAAGTTGTGCACATAACATTGTCTATACTGCTTGATGTATAATGTAATGCTTTAAAATATTCTCACATTTTGTTCTCAAACATTTAATTCACTGCCTTTTCTGACATCCAGCTGAAAGCTGTAATTTTCTCAACGTTGATTGGTATGGAAAAACCAGCGTTTTTCATTGCTGGTATGACACACTGTGCGGTACGGGGGAGCTCAATTGTGATCATGAAAACATCACACTATGACAGCTAATTATAGTGGAATGACAGGAGAAATGAAATCTCTTTTGTTCCACAGGCCCCCAGAGAATGATTCTAGCCATATGGGCCAGTGCCAGGAGAGGAAAACCCATCTATTGCCACCCTCTCCGCTCCTGCCAGTTTCAGTCTCCCCTCACTCCTCATCGCCCCTGCGGACCACCTCAACTCCACTGCCCAAGCCCACCAGAGACTCCTGTCATGGCGGTGTGAGTGTGAGGAAACGGCGGCGCCTGGCAGCCAGCCCTGGAGGACTGCACTGGGACGCATCAGGTATGCCAATCACAACCTGCATCCGTTCATCACAGTATCAGATACCACCTCCTCTCCAAAACTCTTTTGGCTCTCTATATGTATAATTGTGCCAGTGCTGTGGTTTGAAACTTCTTTGAGTGAGTCAAAAAATAGATATGTGTAGTATTTCAGTGTTTGAACTTCTATATTTAAGTTTGAGGAACCACATTTGGATGTCTTGTGGGTCTTGAATGGATTGATTTATTGTCTCGTTCGCTACGTTTCGCCAAGCATTGCTTGCAGTACTGTTTGTTTTTATTTGCTTGATTGCCTGTTACATCCAATTTCATCAAGCAATTTGCACAGTTTGACACACATATTTGTGAAATTCGAGGGCAAAGGTTCTCTGCAAAATTAATGACTTGAGTAATCTAGCTAATTGCTTTTGTCGGGAATGATACTCTCACTGTGAGTTGCAATTACCAATAGCAAACCGATGCTGTGAAAAACTGTAGGTAAATAAAATGCCATTTTATTCACAACATACAAAAAAATATTCTAAGAACATTTTGCTAACATTCCCGTAGATATACAGTCAAACCAAAAATTATTCAGACACACCAGATATGATATAATTTTTTACTAGTAGGTGCAGGATACTATAGTTCATTTATGTAAGTGAGGATAGCAAAATAAAGTAAACTGTGACATATTATACCAAAAAATTCTTCATACAGTGGACTACCAGTACAATTGATAAAAATTTGGGACCAAAATGATTCAGACACTTTGACCTGACCATGTTTTGCTTAAGTGTTTTTTCTTTAATTGCTAATGCGAACTTTTACACCACAGACTGAACAAAATCAAGCATTGCTTGGTAACTGGCTAATTTAAATTGGTATTATCTAATTGTGTTCTTAAATTTAACAGCTGACAGCTGATTGGTTGATTGTAATCCATTACATACCTTTCTATCAAAGTTATCTGACATTATCAAGATGAATTTATTCTGACACAGTTTAACTCTGAGTTCTTGTCATGTTTTATTACCATTTTCTAAACTATAGCGAATAAACTGTGATAAAGTGAGAAAATGTTAAAGGTGTCTGAATACATTTTTTTTTTAATGTATGAAAACGTTATTTCTGAATGTTCCCTGAACGTTCAAAACTTCAAAATTTTTTTTAATGTTTTAAAAACGTTTTTTTTTTCCCTCCTTGGTTATACGAACGTTAAGGGAACATTACATTTTATAATTTTGCAAACATTATGGGGGTTACTTTTGAATATTCTCAACATTCTAAAATAAGTAGTAACATTTAAAAAATGTTAGACGAACATCCAACTAAAATGTTTCAGAAGATAACATTCCACGAACCTTGCAAAAGTTCTGAGAATGTTCCCTGTTAGCTGGGTTATTATCGCAAATCTTTAGACATATCATGCTATTTTATATAATAGCATAAATGTTGCAATACTTACTACAAAACACATCCATATTGAAACAAAAAGAGATCAGAATCAGCAATTAAATCAAATTGTTGCACATTTTTCAATAACAAGGATATCCTACTGAACATATCACTGTATGTGTTTCATATTAGTGTTTTAACCAACCTCATCCTGGAGTTCATGCTGTTATGCTGCCAATCGTCAGAGGTGACTCTGTCATTAGCGCTCTTGTTGTATGTGGAAATGACTCCTAATTGCAGGTTTATTTGTGGCAATGCCCTGCAGGCGATGTTCATTAGCGCTATCGCAATAGTAGTGGTGAACCTTACGGATGGCATAATGAGCAATTCATTTTACAAGGACTTGTCAGGGAAACCAACATTTTCTGGTACCTAGAGATGAAGAAGAGGCAGAGATATTTATTTAGTCACCCTCCAACCCCACCTACCCTTCAAAAGAGTATTATCACTATCTTTAGGGGTGGCACAGAATGGCAGGAAACAGCTCTGCCTATCTCTGGAAGAGCGTATGACTGGTATGTAAACAGTGGAGGGTGCAACAGTACTGGGCACTTGGAATAAAGGTAAAGAGTTTGTTCACTATAAAATGTTAATTCTGTCATCATTTACTCACCCTCATGTTTTCCAACCCTGACTTTATTTCTTCCATTGAAGTTAGGCAGATTCTTCACACTTTTCTCTTTACAAATGTATAGATATAGCACCATAAAAGTATCATAAAAGAAGTCCACACAACATGTGTGCTATATTCCAAGACTTCTGAAGAAAGTCTTCAGGGTTGGAATGAGATGAGGATGAGTAAATAATGACAACATTTTCATTGTTTGGTGAAGAGTGTATGTGTATCTCTTTAAGAGTGTATGAGGCTGTGTTCAGGACACTAGCATACTACTCTTACTATTGTTGCAGTAAATAGTATGTATGTGCAGTATGTATACAAAATGTGTATGTATGAATGTATGAATGGAATACATAAATATGGAAAAAAATGGAATACCCAGATAATCTATAAAATCTACCGTACAACAATTAAAGAACACTGTGTGGAACACTGTATCCCCCAATACAATGCACTCACTCTATTTTTAGTGTGTAAACGTTTCCTTTTTTTGGGGTGGGGGGGGTTTGTATGGGTTTCGGACCATAAAAAATGGTATTTAACAAGCATAGGAAACATGCTTTAATGAAAGTTTTTTAGTACAATCTTTATCAGATTCAAATATTAGCAAAACATCAGCCTAGCCATTGTAAGGACGATGGTAAACAACGATAGCATTTTCCAAACCTTTGTTTGGTATGTTGAAGTGACTGTGTTTTCCATACCTAGATTCACCTTTGAGCTAAAAGTGAAAGGAATGAAAAGGAAAGTGGTGTTGATGTGATGCCCCTCTAGGGATTCTGGAATTGTTTCCACAGAAGTGTTTAGTACACATATTGATGTCAGCAGTGGCGTCAGAATCAATATTTTATCCAAAGAGCTCCAATGGGTGCTGGGTGTTATCTTCCTTTAATGACACCATCATGTGTAATAGAATGAGTGTTGTGGGAGGATTGTTTTCAGCCTCTGAGTTCTGTTTTTTACCTTGGGACATGAGCCTTAATGTACTAAATGATACAATCAGTGTTAGATAACCCCTCTGTACAGGGAACCGCTAAATGGCACAAGCCGAAAATTATAGGCTAATAGGGTTGTCTGGGTAAAAGCAGTTAAGTTCACTCATTTGTCTTTTTATTCATTGTTTTGTTGGCATTACTTTAGTATGAAAAATCTCTGATAATGTAATAAAAATCTACATTTCTGTAAAATTTATATTTTTCAAATGAAATGAAATTACATATATAATTTGGGTGACACTTTACAATAAGGTTTCATTAGTTAACTACTTTAGTTAAACTAAAAATCAACAGTACTTCTCTACAGCATTTATTAATCTTTTAATCTTATAAAATATTCAAATCAAATGTTGTATTTGTTAGCATTAGTGAACTAACATGAACAAACAATGAATGACTGTATTTTTATTAACCAACATAAACAAAGATGAATAAATACTGAATTAAATGTATTTCTCATTGTTAATTCATGTTAGTTTACTAATGTTAACAAATGAGACCTTATTAAAGAAATCAATACTTTTATTCAGGGACACATTACTTTCTATTCATCAAAGTATCCTGGGGAGGAAAAAAAAATTACAGTTTCCTCAAAAACATAAATCAGCACTGTTTTCAACATTAATAATAATAATAAATGTTACTATTATTATTTTAATTTCTGAAGGATCATGTAACACTGAAGTAATGGCTGCTGAAAAATCAGCTTCATCACAGAAATAAGTTAAAATTTAAAACATATTAAAATGGAAAACAGTTATTTGAAATTATAATAATATTTCACAATATTACAGTTTTTACTGTATTTAAAAAAATAAATAAATTCAGCCTTGGTAAGCAGAAGAGACTACTTTCAAAATCACAACAAAATCATACAGACCCCAAACTTTAAATTTTTAATTAAAATCAAATTAGATTAATGGTACATTTTGCACTTTAAATCAAATGGCACATAATACGTATTTATATTATGTAATTTAAATTATTTTCGTACAAATTAGTTACCTATAATTTGATTTAAACCTGTGAAAAACTTATTAAAACAATTTATTCTTACTAATAAATAAGCAACTTGTTGTTTACAATCATTCGAATGTATTCTTTGCATTACTTAATCTTTATCTTAATGTTGTTTTTAAATAATAAGACATAATGAATTTTGTCACTGACACTGAAATTCTTAAAATTAATTGATGCACATTGATAACATTTTTGTGTGCAGTGCATTTTCTAATTCAACTACCCGAGTCGTCCAGTAGAGGTCACTACTGCACTTGAGCTTGTGCACAGAAATGAACAGAAGAGATGATTGAATAGCAAAGGATAGACTTATTTCTGTTTTTCAACCCACAGCTCTATTGAATTTAATGCTGTAATTTCTATACAGGACGTGCTGTAGGGCAGTAGAAGCTTGGTCATTCTGTTCCAAAGCCTTTGTTCCTTTTCCCTTAAAATGTCATTTGTCATTCAAACTGTAGCTGGTGATTAACCACACAGCCGTGTTTCAGCATTAAACGGAATTGGAGCCACTTTGTATTTAATGTCTGATGATTTGCACTGGTGCTGTGGATGGACATCACCATTACAGAAGATCAGGCTGTTCAATTTGTTCCTGATGTGTGGTTATTTTTGCTAACTGATTTATTTATCTTCGACCACAAACGTTAAAGATGCAGTGTGTTATACCTGAGCCACTAATATCACCACACAGGATTGCAAAAATAATGACCACACACTCCCCCATTTGTCATTGGTCTGTCATACATATAATTCATGCCATTGGTGGAGCAAATGTCGGGCTGTTGATGCTTTTAAACATATATTACTTCTTTGCATAATTTAATTTTAAAGGGTTAGTTCAACCAAAAATGAAAATTCTGTCATCAATTTCTCACCCTTATTTCATTCCAAACCTTGTTCATCTTCGAATCCAGTTGTTTAACCTCAATTTTATGAAGCGATGCGAATGGTTTGTTTGCACAATTTTTTTTTTTTTTTACAAAATATTAATATCCAATGCGTGGTCATGCTCTTGCGTCAACAACACGCATGTGTCATGGTGCTCTCATGAATGTGCGTTAGAGATTATTATTTTGTAAATAAAGTGGTAAATTATGTTTATATGCGCAAACAAAGCACTCGCGTCGCTTCATAAAATTGAGGTTAAACCACTTGGGTCACATGGATTTCTTTTATGAAGCCTTTGCTACCTTTTTGGGGCTTGAAAGTGGTAGTTGCGTAGACTGTCAAAGGAGGGACAGAAAACTCTCAGATTTAAAAAATTTAAAAATATCTTCATTTACGTTCTGAAGATGAACGAAAGTCTTAAGGGTTTGGAACGACATGAGGGTGAGTAATTAATGACAGAATTTTCATTTTTGGGTGAACTAACCCTTTAAGCTGCAAATGCTTAATTAATAGAGAATATGAAGCTATGTCACATCAAGTTGCATGCTGGGAAGGCACCTCCATCTTAAGAGGATCGCCCTCTACTACTGATACTGAAATTAATACCGATACCTGCGCCTTTTCTTTTGTTTTTGCCTTTAAATGAAATATTCGCATTATCCATGGCATCATTTGCAGGGATAAAATCCCCCATTTCATTGAATGATAATTTGATGTTTTCTCTGTAGTTTTGCAGAATTCTGTGTATCTGGTTACAATGAAAACAGTGTCACGCACGGGGCGCTCGCCACTGCTTCATCCGACACACGGTAGAAATGTCCAAATGAAAATATTAGGGGTGTAACGATACCCTCATTTCACGATTTGATACATATCACAATACTGAACTCACAATATGATATTATTGCAATACTCCAAGACATATGGTAAAAGGTTTGGTATTACTTTGGGGGTGAAAATGAATAGGCTTGGACCTGGTGCTGGTAACCCAATGCACAGGACAATGGTGGCACCAGAATAAAAATGATTCTGAAGCTGAAAATACTGAATTATTTTAGATGAATATGCTTGCACTCTGTCACTGACTAGATATATTTAAAATAATGTAGGCCACTCTTTACTGGTAACATAAGACATTTGATTCAACATTACATATAGTAGTTTATTGTAGTACACTAAAACTCTGTAATATTTTTTCTCACACAGTAATTTTTATATTGGGTGAACTATACAATACAAAGGGTCACTATCCATGATACATATTGTTGCATTTTTGTATTGTGATATTTTGTGACTCAATATATTGTTATACCCCTAGAAAATATGTGTTCAACAAGCTGAAAGAAGTCAAGCCATTTCTTTTTTGGAAACGTTTTATTGTTGTCATTGTAAATATTTACTTTCCCATGGCCAAGGAAGAGGAATCAGAGTTTGCTGGTCACATTCAATGGACAGACACCAACACTGTTTTTTTAATTTATTTATTTCAACACAACAACTAAAATAAAAAAAACCCTAGAAGCTTGTGAACAGTTTTGCAGTGGCTGTGTGCAAGTTCTGCTAATTCACAAGCCGACAAACTGTGAGAGTCATACTCGCAAAGGTTATGTTTATTATTAAACCAAACAAAATACAAAACTTCCAAAAATTATTTTATTGAGTGATAGACAGTGGGTTTAATCAGTGACATCATTAATAGATTTGCATCTTCTCATCACCCCCTCATCCTGCTTCCTTTGTGTTTTTACACTAATGTGAGTTACTATGACAATTTTTGATGAAGCATGAATGATCTACAATGGCGACATTTTTGACAATCACAACACGACAGAAAATCAAAACAATGCATTAAACTCACTAGCAGAAAGGCAGTGCAATCCTCCTAATATGGCGTCTAAACAAGACAGTTACCCAGAACTCAGCCTCACATTCTCTGTTGAAGCTAATTGATACATTTATTGATTTAAATAAATAAAAAATTATATAATAATGATTTTATAATGATATAAAATAATTAAATAATTAATTGCAAAATACATTTTATTTTAAAATGTATTTTTTCATTACTACTTAAATCTGTACAGTAGCAATGTAACAATATAGATGGGTCGTCCTCCTCTAATGACACCCGATGGCATGCTTTGTGTCTTTTGGCGAGTAGTATGGCCTTCCCGATGAATGAACAGACCAGTGACCTAGAGCCAGCACCTCTTTACGCTTTGCTTTTGAGGATGACGAAGATGGAACCCAAACGGTTGTCATGGAAACTGGGATCATTAGCACCAGCTGTGGTTTGTTTTAAGGTCTTAAGATTCTTCTCACGTCTTTAATTTAGTTGGACTCTGTGTTAAATTACACTTATCAAATGCTTTACTCTCGACTGAAAGACAGCCCGCAGCTCTTCATCAACGCGCCCTTGTGTCCATCCGTAGATGATTTTCAAACAAAAAGGGTAATTGGACAAATTGGATCAATCCTATAATTTGTGTTTTGATCACTTATTTGACTTATTTGAAGTGAGGTCATTTGTAAAACCCTCTCTCAAGCTGTAGGAGGGTTTACAAATATTGTCACTGCAGGTGATGTGATATAACAGCTTCACACAACACAGATATGCTTGGTTTTGAATCTATGCTGACATCAGACTGTTGGGATTAAATCTCAAACCTCTTTACTGTGTTGGTGACTCATCGGTGCGTCCTAGAAAGCTGGATATTGAGTGAAAATATAAAGATTCAACTAACAGAGGTATGAATATCTGAGTGCAACAAACAGGACCAGTTGGCACTAGAATATATTGTTTTAATAATGTAGTTCGCATGTCAGATATCAATATGGTGTGTGGAAATGCGGTGAACACATCAAAGCAGATGGTATGAGTATATGCAAGCTCATGATGTGAAAATAATGTCTAGCTGTAGTAGCCAGAACACCACAGGAATCTGTCATTAGGGACCAGTTGAAGGAACTTGATATGGTTCAGTTGGATATGTGACACACACAGACACCCATCAGTTCAGGTTTCATTCTGCTACAGTCACCATCGTTTCCATAGTGATGATCTAACAAAGTTAAAGTTATGTATTTGACAAGTGAGATTACATAAGAGTTTAAGGCTGTAGCGTGCAATCCACACTTGGGCTGCCACCTGAGTAACTAATGTGAATACCCAAATTGTATAATATGCTGAGGTTTTCATTGGATTTTTGTTTTTGTGAATTTCTCAATGGAACAGAAATTTGGTCTGGGAATTGACTGTAATTATTTTCTAGTGTGGCTCATTCATCTTGGCAGTTCAGCATTAAAATACCATTCTACTAGTATTACTATGGTTTTCTGAAACATGGTAATACCATGGTATTGTTTGAAATACATTGGAGTGCCATGTAAATGGAGTGGTACATGAATATGGTAATCATTTAATACCATTAGAGATTATGAATGTTTTACAGTATATGTTGAGTTTAATAACATATATATATGGAATGTTTAATGGACTTTAATGGATTATGAATAAAATATTCACATAAAATGAATTAGAAAAGTAGGAAAAACTAAATGATGGTTTCCAAGTCCAAGGCCCTGTCCCAAATGGCACACTTCATGCACTTTCAGTCTTGTGGACTTACAATGGCTGCCGTGGGCGCGTGTCCATGAGACCATAGGGTGTCCCGTTTGTGATTTTAGGTCTCAAAAGGGTGCCCAAGAATGTTTCCAAGTCCTTTATATAACAAAAAGAAAAGAACTTTGTTTTAAAATAAAAATCAACCCCTGGGGCATAAAAGTGCCTGTCTTTGAAAAAACACCCATATATCAAAGTATTACTATCTGAAACCATCAGTGTACTTTTTGTTGTTCAGTTTGGCTTGTGTATTTTCCTTAGGGAGTTACTTCTCAATACATCTCCATCATGTCATTAAACGAGTGCTGCAGAAATAATGTACCACATTTATGCATTTATCATTTTCACAAATTGGCTTCATATATCTGAGCTTGGTTATCAAAATGGTTAAGGTTTTGACAGGACACCATTAAAATTTGTTACAGATGCAAAACAGTGGATTATAACATGGAATTCAGTCTGCTTCAGAGGAGGTTCTCTTCACAACAGTCTTTGAGGGGAAGACAGTAACAGCGATGTCTTCATGCAGTTTTAATTGTAAGTGGAGGAGGCAGAACCATGCAGTAGCTCAGTGAATGAAGAGCTAGAACTGCTGCCCACCAGCTGATGGTACAGAGAAACCAAACACCCCGCTTACAATCCTAGTGCCATACGGTGCACGTGTGTGTTTGCATTATAAACCCCCAGTTTACAAGAACAGCTCTGTCAGATCTTCAAGATACTTTTGTACTTTACAGTTTAATGTTACTTGAGGTGACTTTTCACCTATTTAACTGACAACTTTTATTAATCTGTGGTACAATAGTTGTGTTCATTACGGTGATATGACTCACCAGAGAAGCAGTGGGTTTAAGTGGGTCCGAGCAGTTCAAATGAGAATTGAGAGGAAGTGAGAGGATGGGCTATTTAAAATATGTTATTGCAAAGTGGTTAGAATGGCCTAGTCATCATTTTTATTCCTTCTTTAAGTGATTTCTCATTCATTTTGTACCAAATTTGTCCGTCCATGGTTTTCTATACTCAATAAAAAGTATGTATGTGAACAGCATATAAAATGGCCATCTTTTTGGATTACACAGTTTTAAACTAATAAACATGCATATTTGTCAGTCTTACATAAATGATACAGGCAAGAGGTAAGATTTCCTGACTCACAAATCATGGCATAGTTTATTATTACCTATTTGCATCTGTTTGTTTTTATTTAAATCATATTTTCAAAATTCATTTATTAAAATAGCTTAGAATCAGCATAAATGTGTTAATTGTGGAAACAATAAAATGTATTCTGTTGGCTAGCTGTGGAACAAGCAATATTCAAAGTTAAAATGTTAAAATGAGATTGAAAGAAATGTATTTATTTATTGATGATAATATATACTGCCCGGCCAAAAAAGGTGCTACTTGGATTTAAATAGGCAAATGCTTAAGAGTCTATGATTGGATCATTATGGCAGTGATTATTATGTGTATAGCAGTTATGTTCGGCAACAGTTCTTCTAACTTGAACTGATGGAGTGTGTAGCTTTTCATTTCTTAAACAACCATGTAGGAAGATACATTATGGCCATATTTCAGGATTACAATGTCAAGATTCATCAGGCTCAAACTGTGAAAGAATGGTTGGGAAGGAGCATGAAGAATCATTTTCACACATGAATTGGCACCTTTGAGTCCAGACCTTAAATTCATTGAAAGTCTTTGGGATTTGCTGGAGGAGACTTTACAGAGTGCTTGACTCTTGCATTGTCAATACAAGATCTTGACCAAAATGTATGCACCTCTTGGTGGAAATAAATGTTGTGGTGTTATTTCAATGGTTATTGTGAATATAAAACACATTCAGTTTTTTTGTAGTATTACAGAAATCCTGTTTCACACACACATATCTTAAATTTAGGTATAAATATTTTTTGGAGTGTACGAATCCTATATTTTAAAACCACACACACTTCAAGATGTGTGTTCTTGTGAGGAGGTTTTGGTCCTGTTGTCATTCTCTAGTGTTTTCTTTCTCTCTGGGTGTCAGTTATCACCTGAGGTGTCTGTTTCTCTCTTTCAGGGTCAGTGCTGCGTGACCATGACCGAGGGGAGACATCGTCACTGTCGGAAGTGAAGCGCTTCCCTCGGAATTCAGAGAGCCGTGTCCCAGAGCCTTGGACGGATAGAGTGGCTCTTAGGAAGACCATCTCAGTCGATGACCGCCTTCTCCAGCAAACGCCTAGTGAACATCACAGACTCCTCAGCCGACTAGAGAGGGGCAAGAAGAAACTCAGGAACATCAATGTGAGTGGTAGAGATGTCTCATATCACTGTCAAATAGAGGTTAGATACAGGGAATTCCACATTGGTCAAACTTACAAATGTGCCCTTCGTTGCTTGTTTATTGCAATGTCTTGTTTGTTTACTTGTTTGTTGCACATATTCTTGTATTTAAGGACAGCTCTTAGCTTTATCCACCTTTGTAGGCGGATATTGATGTAGCACATACAGTGTTTTGACAGTTTCACAGCTGCTGCGTTATTGCTGTGAGGTTCTTCATAAACGTTCAGTTGTGTAACCGTTCAAAAAAGAGGTATGCTCGCCCAGAATTCATCCTGGAGTTTGATCATGGCTTTCTATTCAGCGAACACTCATCTGTCATCCTACACCAGTGAGTCAGTGCTTTGAGGACGCACTGCCTTGTAACCTTACATTAGGGACTTTTGCAGAACATGAATTCGATCTGCATACATTTGCCTTAGTTAAAAAGCTACTTCTGTGCATTTCTGAGAATACTATTATGTATACTGTATAAATGTATATGTTAAGAAGGGATGGATAAAGAAGCGCTTGTAATGTATGCTTTTATATGCTGGCTTCAAATGATCATAGCCATGAATAACAATGAGATCTGTGCATTTCTAATTTCTCAGAATGAATGGATTAAATCAAACTTTACCATGTTTAAAACTAATTAACGTGTTAGACGTGTGAGATGCAGCATCAAGGATTTCAAGTTTGAGTCGTTTACCGATAACATACTCTATACAACGTCTATAAAATGAAAAAAAAGAAAAACTCATTTTAATCTATCAGAAGTAGGATTCCTCTGGGGGTGCATGAAATTAAAATTGGAAAACCACCAAGATATTAACAAACAGATAAATGTATATAATAAAACAGGTTTGCAAATGCATTTAATATTTTGCTTTACAAAGAAAACATAAAATGCATTACATGGAAAGATTAATAATTTTTTTAACAATTTTTGTAAACATTTTAATATTTTTATTTAAGTGAACTTTTATGTTTTTTTTTCTGTTTATCATAATGTACCCCCTGGCTGTATTTGTAAATCTTTAAAACCAATTTAAAAATATACTTTTGAACCGGCTCATATACACAAATCGTTTGAACTAACCGATTCACTAAAATTAATCTTATCAACACTGCTTTAGAGTGCAACAGTGACCCCCCCCCCCCCTTTTTTCAGTGGCACTGGTTCCAGAAGTATTTTTTTTCCATAAATTTTTCCCATAGGGATTTAAAAAAAAAAAGTCTTTGTTAAAGAGTTATAAGCCATGAACCAAGCCAATCACCTACAAGGTGAATAACAACACTACAAACTTTGATTTGAAGCAAAAAAGATTTTCAAATTCGGACATAAGACATAAGGCTGTGTACTTTAGTGAGGGAAAGAACTACAATCCCATGAAGCATTGAAAACAGCATAATCTAATTAAAAATTATGGAGAAATATAAAACTACTCATTTACACATGTTGATTGTGTATATATATATATATAAAAATCAATATACTTTTTTCATTGCAAAATATGCATATATACACAAAGATTAAAATATTTTTAGTGTAGAGAGATTGACTAGATTATTTAATTAGCATTGCTTAATGGGAGTGGGTGGGGCTAAAGAGCTATATTGGCACGTGTTGATTTTCGACTCTGATTGGTGTAATTTTCTGTACAGCAACATGGGTAATGTAGTTTTTCACCAAGAATCCTGCTGCTAAACACAATTTTTTTTTTTAAAAGCTGAAATTACCAGAAAATACCAGACCTGAATACCATGGATTAACAACCTTGTAGCTCACAGTAGGTCTGTCTTTAAAGGTTTATAAGTAATCGTTCAAAATCAGCTTCTCTATGGAGAAAATGAATGGAGTTTTTACTTTAAGAATCCGTCTGTTGCACTGTATAGGGGGCGCTCTTGAGCACATGCACAAGCAAAAAAAGTCTACGATAACTGAAGTTCCCATCAAGTGCATTATAGACCATTTGGGAGCAGACGCCACAGTTACGTCACTGCAGTTGTGCATGCATTGTGGTAGAAGAAAAACGTGTTAAGTGGAGGAAAACTAATGAGATCCACGGAATAAGAGAAAAAAAAATAAATGGACCATTTAAATGAACAGACTGGACTGATGAAGCCTGTAACAATTACCCTACTATTAAAGTAAGCATGAATTTGATGTAAACAATAGATCTACAGTACTGTGCAAAAGTCTTAGGCATGTTGGTATTTTCACACGAAAAATGTTTTTAAGCCAGTTATTTATATCTTTTACTGTAGTGTGTCAGTAGGAAATATCAGTTTACATTTCCAAACATTCATTTTGCAACTAATTGTAATAATCCAGTGAGATTTTATTTTTTTTTTTTTATGCACAAGAAGTCTGACAGCAGCCGGTATGATCTGATCTCACCATCATCGAGTCTGTCTGTGATTACATGAAGAAACAGAAAAAACTGAGACAGGCTAAATCCAGAAAAACTAAGGCAACGTCTCCCAGACACTTGAGGAAACCTTCCTGCAAAACTACAGTACTGTGAAAAGTTTAGGCACTTGTCAGAATGCTTTAAAGTGAGAATTTTATTTATGAATGAACTTCTATTAACTTAATCAAATCGATATTTGGGGTGACCACCCTTTGCGTTTAAAACGGCTTTTGTCACCTGCATCTATTCCTACACCTATTCATGTAGTTTTGCAGGAAGGTTTCTTCAAGTGTCTTGGAGACGTTGCCTCAGTTCTTGTGGATTTAGTCTTTTTTCTGTTTCTTCATGTAATCACAGACAGACTCAATGATGGTGAGATCAGATCATACCGGCTGCTGTCCGACTTCTTGTGCATAAAAAATAAATAAATACAAATCTCACTGGATTATTACAATTAAGTGCAAAATGAATGTTTGGAAATGTAAACTGATATTTCCTACTGACACAGTAAAAGATATAAATAACTGGCTTAAAAACATTTTTCATGTGAAAATACCAACGTGCCTAAGACTTTTGCACAGTACTGTACATAATATTGTAGTTCATGGAGGTATAATGTATTAGCCCTGCAGTTACAGCAATAAATTATATTTAAACCTATAACATTTTATCTCACAATTCTGACTTTTTTCTCACACTTGCAGGTTTATATTTCCCATTTCGAATATTATAACTTGCAATTGTGAGTTTATATCAATTCTGAGGGAAAAAAAGTCAGAATTGCTTGCAATTCTGAGGAAAAAAGGCAGAACATCGAGTTTATATCTTGCTCCGTAAACATGTAACATCCGTCCAGAGGCTTCCTAAAGCTCAGCGATTGTACACAATGTAAAGACAGCAACGATGACAACGATTTTACCATATCAATCCAAGCGCGAGTGAAACACTGGTGAAACACTGTAAGAACGACTTGAGCAGGACGTTTCTCAGTGATACACTACTCATTTTGATGTTGCAACTGTAATTCCTCACCATCAGCATTAACAAGTGTATGTTCATTAAAAATCCGATGTGTATATTTCTAATTTAGAGGAGCAAGCTGGTCCAAATAAACTGGGTACTGACCCATCTTTCTTTTTTTGGTGAATCCCGTGTTGGTCTCCGAGATTTGAGAAGCAGTCATCATTAAAATGACGTGTTTGTGGGCGGGTCAAGTTGTTCACGGGCGGACAATGTACACCATAGGCGGGCATTATACAAATGTATTTTCTAGTGACACAGAACCGTAATGCAGTAGGATTCTAATTAAAAACGACTCGTTTAGGTGGTTCAGAGTCAATTCTTTATTTTGGGAGGCAATAACTTTACTTATTTTTTCTCACACTTGCAGGTTTATATTTCCCATTTCGGATTTTATAACAATTGTGAGTTTATATCAATTCTAAGGAAAAAAGGCAGAACATCGAGTTTATATCTTACAACTATGATTTTCTCTTCTCAGAATTGGGATATATAAACTTGTAATTGTGAGAAAAAAGTCTGAATTGTGAGATATAAACTCAAAATTACCATTTTAATTATTTTATTCCTTGACTTCCAAAGATTTCCACTGCAGAATTGTCATTTTCTGCCACAAGGTAGGCTCCGCCCACAAAACACATCATTGCTGTTTGCAAACACCCAAATGGTCTATTTGTGACAATTGTGACAGAATGTAAAAATCAACAATCCAGCGTTTTGTCGCAAAACACTACTTTTTTGGAAAAAGTAGATGTCGCACTAGTAAAAACATATTTGTAGCAACTTCAATCACTCCCAACCATTGTTCGGTTGAATATAAACACAAATTATCCAGAAATTAGTATGCTGATGTCAGGAAGGAAATATCAGGGGAAAAAATGTAATAGATTTCATAATGCAATAAATATTGTGACGCATTAGATCCCTTTGCATGTCAACAATGTTGAATATCAATATGGTGTGTGGAAATGCGGTGAACACATCAAAGCAGATGGTATGAGTATATGCGAGCTCATGATGTGAAAATGTCTAGCTGTGGTAGCCAGAACACCACAGGAATCTGTTGTTAGGGACCAGTTGAAGGAACTTGATATGGTTCAGTTGGATACGTGACACACACAGACACCCATCAGTTCAGGTTTCATTCTGCTACAGTCACCATCGTTTCCATAGCAATGAATGAATGAAGGTGGATTCTTCTTGTTTCAAAGTCAGATTACATAATGTTTTAAAAGTGTAGTATGTAAGACACAATTGCGTTTGCACCTTGGTAACTTGGAGAATCTTTGAATTGCCTAACATGCAGAGATTTCCCTTGCTTGTTTGTGTGTTGTTCAGTGGAAAACAGACGTCCAGTAATTGGTCTGATCTTGAAAAGAAAATTGATTGTGATTATTTTCTAGTGTGGTTAGTTTGACTTGCATTTCTTCTTTAATGAGTTCATTTAGATCACAGGAGATGTCATTAAACAAATGTTGGCCTACCACTGATATCATCTTGTGCGCACTGCAGTTTATATAATTTGTTTCAAGATGGGCTTTATATATTTGAGCTTGGTATTCACAATGGTTAAGATTTTGTCAGGGAACACATTAAAAATTGAAAGCATTTGGGAAAAAGTGCTGGGAACAGTGGCATAGTGTTCTGTGTTTGAAAAATAGTGTATTGTGTATTGGTTTCTTTTTTTTACATAAATGTAATGTATTGTTATATATCAGTTCCCACTTGCATAAAAGCTTAGACTAGTCTTAAAAGTTTTTCATCAAGACTGCCCCTAACTTTTCAAAGTCAGTTACATAAAATGGTAGATTGGTCTAATTAGAATTGGGAAAGTAAGACTTATTACCTTGGGTAACTGCTAATTGGTCAAACTTGTTCTAAGACACAGTCTTAACATAGTGGTTAGTTTAATGCAACAGGCCCCAGGTCTGTAGTCAAAATACAAATGTAGAAAATATGTAGGCCTAGATAATATTACAATTCGAAATAAAATATGAAGAGTTTGGGGTTGTAAGTTTTTTTTTTTTTAATAAACCAAAAGTGAATCATACATCAATGAATTTGTATCAAATGTGTGTTTTGTGTTTTTTCAATTTGTTTGGTCATTTAATTGGGATAGATAGCCATGGAAAAGCAATAGAGAGGTACAGTGTGTGCAGTAAGGAACATTGACGCTGTCGCTGTTCGTCACTGTAGACAACCACAGCGAGCCCCTTAGAAAAATTCCAGAACCAGATCTTTTTTGCATATTTATGGTAGCAAATCTGTGTTGAGAAGATTCTAGAATTATTAATGCAGTGACAAACATCACCCATATAAGATGCTCTATGATACTACTTCCTTTTGATCAAAATGAGGAATATGGTATCCTGCAAGGCACTTTTATTTTTGAGTGTACATTAAAGTGTCCCTATTATAATATTTTAAAGGCTCCTAATTTTGTTTTGGAGGTCTCCTACAACAGGTTTACATGCATCAAAGGTAAAAAAACTGTTTAATTTTCGCATAATATACATTGCACATCACCACATTTTTCAATGATTTTCAAACGTCTCGTCGGGTGAATCAGTCTCTCGAAATCCCTCCTTTCCGCAAGCCAGCTCTGCTCTGATTGGCCAGATGGCCCAGTCTGTTACGACTGTTCTCATACAGCGCGTGTTTCGGAAGCTAAGCGGCCATTACCATAACTGTACTTCAGCTCCGTCCGGAGGCTTCCTAAAGCTCAGCGATTGTACACAATGTAAAGACAGCAACGATGACAACGATTTTACCATATCAATCCAAGCGCGAGTCCGATTGTGAAACACTGTAAGAACGACTTGAGCAGGGCGTTTCTCAGTGATGCAATACTCATTTTGAGGTACATTATGAGATGTTGCAACTGTAATTCCTCACCATCAGCATTAACAAGTATAAACCGATGTGTATATTTCTAATTTAGAGGAGCAAGCTGGTCCAAATAAACTCTTTCTTTTTTTGGTGAATCCCGTGTTGGTCACCGAGATTTGAGAAGCAGTCGTCAGTAAAATGACGTGTTTGTGGGCGGGTCAAGTTGTTCAAGAGCGGACAACGTACACCATAGGCGGGCATTATGCAAATGTATTTTCTAGTGACACAGAATCTTAATGCAGTAGGATTCTAATTAAAAACGACTCGTTTAGGTGGTTCAGAGTCAATTCTTTATTTTGGGAGACAATAACTTTACTTATCGTGCACTTTCGACTTTACAACTTTGCAGAACGTTTACATTCAAAAACAGCTATATTACACACTGCATGAAAGGAAATATTCGAAAAACCATAATAGGGGCACTTTAGTAGTCCTTTTTTGATTTTGAAAGACAAAGTCCCTAGAATCCTTATGGCAAGAGTTATGTGAAGATTTATCCAAAAAAATTCTCCTTTTGTCTTTGTGGGTTTGGAACGACATGAGGGTGAGTAAATAATTATAGCATTTTCAGTTTTGTGTGCACTCTTCCTTTAGGTCCCTCCACCCTGGCTAACAAAATAATAGGGATCAAGGCCCATTGATAATCTGCATATGTTATGAAGATTGAGTGGAAATTTACAGTCCAGCTGGAGATGATTTCCTACTAGTTTAGCTTAAACTTTATTATTTATACATTCCTAGCTCTCCTATAATTTCTTAACAATTGTTCCACGAAATTGCTCTGTGACCAAAAATATGAGAGAGTTGTGATCTAGTTAAGAGTGTATTTGTTCTATTTTCAAACCATGGGCAGAATTTTTGTGTCACCCTAGTTTTTTTTACATCTTGCATGGCATGATAAAGCAGTGCGAATTCTTGGGCCATTTCCAAAGAGAAGGATTTTTGAGAAGTGATGTGGATGTTAAAAAAGAAAGAAAGAAAGAAAGAAAGAAAAGTGCGTGTCCAGTCCACAACCTAAGTTCCGTTTTTTCATTTCCAGAATGCTTCTGGATGAGTTGTCAAACTTTATAGCTCTATGGCAGGAGAAAACACAGTTACACAGATATTCCAGAATTTTTCCCTGCTCACAGCTCAGGCATGACTGCATGGAAAATGTCAGTGGAGAGCTCCTTTGTTATGGTGAATAGTAAAGCCTTTAAAATCGAAATGTACCTGAAAGCGAGTCTTGAAGGCTGTCTGCTGCACTTTTTGTGCAATTATGTTGCCAGGTTATGTCAATCACTCTTTAGCGCTGATGGCCATACAATTCAGGAGGCTAGGGGATTTGTTTCGATGCCTGTGTTATTGTGCAAGGCTTGAGATTTTGATGTAAGACAGTATGAGTCAATGAACAGAATCTGTACCAATTCCATAAGAAAAACAACTATACGAATCAGTTAATGAGAATATTAGATATCCAGCCAACTGAAACCAATAAGTGCCTGCAACAATAGTCATATTATTTTGTGCGTTTCACTATGAATTTTCAGTGGGTTCCTAAAGTTTAACATCCATCCATCCATCTATAAACCACTTCAAAACTCAATGTCGCTGTCATAAATTTTCATATTTTCTTATTGACCTAGTAATAATGCAGAATCATAAATATTTCAAATGCGTTTTTTCATAAGCATTTCTTTGTTTTAAATTCTTCAAAATTAAAAAAAAAATCTGTTTAGTAAGTTTAAATAATATTTTGAATCCCAGATCTCAGACTCTTTTGAGCCCTGCTGCATATTGCAGAGAAAAATCTGAAAAAGGATAGGTTGGATGCTACAGACTGATGCAGCAATTTATTGCCCTTGGTTAAACATGTTACCATGGTGCTTGGTTAGTGCTGGTCTGAGGGTAAAGGTGCTCAAAGCGTACAAAGTAATGTGATAGAAGTTCCAGAAACTTATAAAAGCAATCATTCTAACTGGCTGCCAGTAATTGTTTTATCAGCGATAAATCTCATGTGTTAATGCTTTTGGCATCAATGGGTAATTTACTCAAAATCTTTAGACAAAAGAACATCTTTGATAAATTGACCTGCTATAATTGTTAGTGAACGACCACTTGAACCTTCATTCATGCTACAATAGCATCTCCACGGACATCTACACATGATTGCGTAATGGATTTCAATCGATTGTGATTGATAATAGCATAGCCTGTCCTGGAAAACATTTATCTCCTTCGAACATGCAATAGGATAGTATGGAGCATCTCCTGCAGAGTTTATTTTACATTTCCAGCCTCTTCAAGGTTAATGTATTGTACGCTATAACTCACCACCTTCCACCCCCTACTTCTAGTGCCTCTAGTTCCTGCGCTCCAGTCCAGCATAATGTCTACATTCCTGCTAGGACTTTTCTGGGATGTTTACCTCCAGACTTCTCTCAGACGTTCTGTCCTCTCTCCCCTCCACTCCCCTCCTCCTGGTTGTGGTGGTCTCTGGCAGCGCCTGCCGGATTCCTGCATGTCTATCACTCTAATCAGGCGGCCAGACTCATTACAGAGTCCACTTAGTCAAGCACCGCCAAGAAGAGAACTTGCTTGCTGTCTAACGGGGGAGGGCTATTTTCTTTTCATTTGGATGGGGTGCAGTCTAGTTCGACAGACTTGCTTTCTACAGATTTTAGAGTGCCCTATATGAACATTTACTTCATTAAGAGACCATAAGGGGGCAAGCTTGCCCTCTCTCTGCCATGTTGGAGCCGTCTGTCTAGCCCAAGGTGATGAGCGTGGGCAGAAGACGTTACAGAACAATTTCAAAGCTGTATTGTACCCAAACGTCATAATAATGTGCAGCAGCCTAGTTTGAATCTCTGATTTCTTGTTTGTGTGGGTGGAATCAATTTAGCAGCACATTAAGAGGGAAAAGTAAATGCCATCTTACTAAGTTGTGGAGAGGAGAATTTAAAGCTGTGCATTTGATGCCTAAAATTTCTGTGTGTCTTTCATAAATTATTAATGTAGTCCATCAGTTACCATAAAGAATATAAACTATGTAGTAAAAGCTAGAGTAGGGTCCAAAATGATCAGTGAAAAGGCTTTTATTATGCATCATTTTCTAGTTTAATACTAAATTCATTTAAACTTGTATTATCAGTAAATTGATGCGCTCAAAATTGCACTTGAGCTCCACAAGTATGGGTAAAACCTGATGATAATGTAATCCAGCATGATTTGAAAATGATCCAAAGAGTGTCTTGTGAAGAAATAACATCTGGGCACATGATTAGTGGTCTAGAAACAGTGCAGAATTTTAAATATGATTTTTTTTTTACTTTTTGTCATTGATTATTAAAATGGTAACTTTTATTTGCAGATTTACATGATCAAAATTACAAATTTTCAATGTGATCTCAGAGTTTTGGACCCTACTGAAAAAATTGTAAAAAATAACTTTTATTTTGGGGGTATATGGGGTACATTAAAGGTAAATTATTACAAAATCTTTTCACATTTCATGCTTGCATTTGGATGCTTGATAAGTAATGTGTCAAGCACATTGAACTCTTTATGATCAACATCAAGTATGTTAAGATGTATATGAATGTATTCGTTTTCATCATTCACGTTTTGCCTTCATCACTAATTTATTTGAAATGATTCTGGGTTGTGACACATGAATTAAAAGTACAAATATTCCACGCAGTCTCTCAATTAATATAAGATCAAAAAAGCTGCATGTAATTATTATCAAATAATTCTGTGGTCAGCACTGATAGTAGGGTAACCAGGTCTGAAATTGGGAGCTTTGTCCCGCAAGACATAATCAGTGTCCCGCATTTTCAATTATGCCTGTATTATTTTATTTCTTCCCTGAAATTGCAATACCACAATAAGAAATATAATACTACAAATTTTTATTGCCGTTTAAAAATTCTTTTGCGCAGCTGATTGCCATCATGTTGTAGCTAAAGCGGAAAAAACAACCAACCAACGCATTCATAGAGAGGAGCTTTTCTGCTGAGGACGACTGTGTGCATGAAGCAAAGGAACAATGTGGAAAAATCATATATAGCTGCACCAGCCAGGACAACAAAAACAAGTTCAAGATGCACTGAATCCAGTAAAAACGAATTTATTGTTTGCATGGTCTTATAAAGTAAAATAAACTTGCTGATTCTTTCGAAAATTTATTTTAGTATAAAATGTGATATATACCTATACTAGCCTGTTATTCAGTTCATTATATTTAGTTGACTGAATAATTCCAGTAGAGTAAATTACATTGTTACAATCACTTGAACCTGGGCAAATTAAGTGCCAGTCACAGAGCCGGTCACAATTATCAAAGCTTATTGACTATTTAAAACGTTATCATCCAACGTGATGGCAAATAGGAATTCCAACTGATGTAAATCAATATTTACATACAGTAGTATAACAGTACTAAATGTATCTTTTACACACGTGTCCCGCATTGTCCCGCAAAATCACATCTACTGTTCTGCAACAGAGCAAATAACCAGGTGGCGTTGCGCTTCGGGTGACCCCAGTTTGAGTTCCGGCTATTGAACCTTTTCCGATCCCATCTTCCTCTCTCTCTCTCCCACTTCTCTTCCTGTCTGCTTACTGTCCTATCATAATAAAGGCAAAAATGGCTAAATAAAATAATAATTCTGTGTAGAGCAGCGTTAGATTTAACACTGCGGGATATGGCAACTACCCATTTGCATATGGAACATAAGGTAGCCTACTTTAAGTTAATTGATGAATTAATATGTTAGCCATTAAGAGGTTACCAATAATTTTCTAGCCTATATCATCACTTTAAAAGTGATTTCACACTTGCCTAACAGCTTGTTGCAAAGCATGCTTCAGTTATTGAAGCTTCAACCTGATAACTCAAGAATTGCCAGTAATCGTCATAAAGGGAATGCACATGTTCCCGCACCACAGCACCCTAATGAATAATGAAACAGCACAATTTGCTAATGTGTTGCTGAACGCCTGCACCATATGAAAGCCGGTTGACACCTAGACATATAAAATGGTTGCGCAGGCCATGAATTTCAGCAGTCACTTAATATTGCTGCCACAAGGGCTGCAAGCTGCCAGGACTGGGCTGCCAGGGGCATCACCACAGCCCCCTCTTCCTCCCAGACCAGAAGCGAGATCTGGGCTATGAATGCTAGCATTGCTCCCCTAATTGGGCCTGGGAGAGGTTTAACAACCATGCTACAGTTTACTCTACTGACAAATAGAAAAATAAAGGCCTTGTTCAAATTAGCACAGTGAAGTGAGAAGTTCTAGAAGCCCTTGACTGTCTTGGCTGTCAGCTCCGAGCTTGCCTAGCCTAATCTACAGAAAGAGGTTATTTGAGTTCAGTTCAAGCTATTCGCTTCATTCATTACGTCCAGAGGTGAAAACAGACTTCGGTTTCAGCCGACTATGATCCCTTAAGCTCGCATGAGCAGGGTCAAGAAGCAGAAGACTCTGTGAGCAGTTCAGAGGGAAGATTAGATAAACCAGGCGTCAATAATGATCCTCTGGCTGCAAAGCAATTAGCATTTAAATGCCCTTCCGCTTACTATTCATTTTGACTGAGCCGTATATAAATTTGTCAAAGTGAATTATTGATTACAGTAATTTGAGGTCACACACCTTCAGCTTCCTCATGGGCTGCAATTATACTGTAGCTGCGCTCACGCTAACTAATTTGTCCAATTAGCGTGCTACCAAACACCATGCAGGTTCCTTGATCTGTATTGTTTTTTTTTAAATGTGGCACGAAAAACATTTATATTTATTCATGTATCAGATGCTTTTATCCAAATCGACTTGCAAATGAGGAATGCTACAACTCAAGCGATTCATCCTCAATAATCAAACAGCATTGCATTTCCTGTTGGCTGGTTCATGATTTTTCTGGGGACAAATAGCTTTGACAGTAGTGACATTATTAATAGTTTGCTTGTCAGTAACAAGATTCGTTTTCCTACAAATAGCGATTTGTTTATGTCACACTGTGAACTGTGTAGTAATCAAATGTGCAATCCTCAGTGTTTCTCTCAAATAATGGAAAGTCAGATTTATTTTAGTGAATCAGTCCTTTAGAACTGTTCATGTAATTGGACTGATCATTATAAGTGAGTGGTCTCTTTTTAAAATATTAAGTAAAACCTTTTTTTTCCATACACTACTGTTGAAATGTTTGCGGTAAGATTTGTAATGATTTTGAAAGAAGTCTAATGCTTACCAAGTGCATAATGCATTTATTTGAACAAACGACAATAAAAACAGTAATATAAAAACAGTGAAATATTATAATAATTAAAAATATCTGTTTTCAATTTTTTTTCTTTAAATGTAATTTATTTCATTGATGGCAAAGCTGAAATTTCAGCAGCCATTACTCCAGTCTTTAGTGACACATTATCTATTCTATTCTTATTCTAATAAGCTGATTTGGTGAAAAATGTCATATTATTAATGTTGAAAACAGTTGTGCTGCTTAATATTTTGTGAAAACAAGCATTCTTCAGGATTCTTTGATGAATAGGATGTTCAAAAGAACAGATTTTATTTGATATAGAAATCTTTTGTAACATTATTAATGTCTTTACTGTTATTTTTGATCAATTTATTTAGATGTTTTCTTCAGAAACACGATAATAAAATATTACTGACCCCAAACTTTTGAATGATAGTGAATATATATATATATATACACTCACCTAAAGGATTATTAGGAACACCTGTTCAATTTCTCATTAATGCAATTATCTAATCAACCAATCACATGGCAGTTGCTTCAATGCATTTAGGGGTGTGGTCCTGGTCAAGACAATCTCCTGAACTCCAAACTGAATGTCAGAATGGGAAAGAAAGGTGATTTAAGCAATTTTGAGCGTGTCATGGTTGTTGGTGCCAGACGGGCCGGTCTGAGTATTTCACAATCTGCTCAGTTACTGGGATTTTCACGCACAACCATTTCTAGAGTTTACAAAGAATGGTGTGAAAAGGGAAAAACATCCAGTATGTGGCAGTCCTGTGGGCGAAAATGCCTTGTTGATGCTAGAGGTCAGAGGAGAATGGGCCGATTGATTCAAGCTGATAGAAGAGCAACTTTGACTGAAATAACCACTCGTTACAACCGAGGTATGCAGCAAAGCATTTGTGAAGCCACAACACGCACAACCTTGAGGCGGATGGGCTACAACAGCAGAAGACCCCACCGGGTACCACTCATCTCCACTACAAATAGGAAAAAGAGGCTACAATTTGCACAAGCTCACCAAAATTGGACAGTTGAAGACTGGAAAAATGTTGCCTGGTCTGATGAGTCTCGATTTCTGTTGAGACATTCAGATGGTAGAGTCAGAATTTGGCGTAAACAGAATGAGAACATGGATCCATCATGCCTTGTTACCACTGTGCAGGCTGGTGGTGGTGGTGTAATGGTGTGGGGGATGTTTTCTTGGCACACTTTAGGCCCCTTAGTGCCAATTGGGCATCGTTTAAGTGCCACAGCCTACCTGAGCATTGTTTCTGACCATGTCCATCCCTTTATGACCACCATGTACCCATCCTCTGATGGCTACTTCCAGCAGGATAATGCACCATGTCACAAAGCGCGAATCATTTCAAATTGGTTTCTTGAACATGACAATGAGTTCACTGTACTAAAATGGCCCCCACAGTCACCAGATCTCAACCCAATAGAGCATCTTTGGGATGTGGTGGAACGGGAGCTTCGTGCCCTGGATGTGCATCCCACAAATCTCCATCAACTGCAAGATGCTATCCTATCAATATGGGCCAACATTTCTAAAGAATGCTTTCAGCACCTTGTTGAATCAATGCCACGTAGAATTAAGGCAGTTCTGAAGGCGAAAGGGGGTCAAACACAGTATTAGTATGGTGTTCCTAATAATCCTTTAGGTATATATATATATATATATATATATATATATAAATCTCAATTGAGTTTGAGTTTGAGTTTATTCACAATACCACTTCAAACATTACAATAATACAGTTGGGGGTACAGATTCAATTGGGTAGAGTGAATGTGTTTATATAAAAAGCTGTATTTACTGTTTTAAATGTATCTGCTCAAGTTTAATGTTGTCACCTTAAGTGAGATATAGTTTATATTCATACATTCAATATTAGCTTGTAGTGTAAACTATTTAAAAAGAGTAGATTTTACTATAGCTTAAGTATCTTGTAGCTTGAGAAGCAACAGTTTCCATCACTAGCTAAAATTGTTCTCAATGCTCATGTGAAAATCAACTAGGATGCACCAGTGGAGAGATTAAGAGGTGCATGCTTGTTCGGTATTGTGAAAAGGAGAATTGCTGTGCTTTTTATTTGACATGTTTATGAAGGGAAATGGTAAAAGCCATCTATCTTGGAGTCTTCACTTGTAAGCTCACAAGACCAGATGTGTGTCCATCCAAGCAGATATTTTGGGCTGGTGAATGCTTCCGTTTCCTGTCTGTCAGTGTGTGAGATTCTAATGTGAGAGTGTTTGCTCCCAGCATTTATCTGTCCACCGTATACACAGCTGCGACCCGTTTTTCTGCTGTGTGCCAGGATAGTGGAGGTGTCAGTTTTAGTACGAGCTTTTAGACTCCTGGTTTATTGCTGATACCTCATGAATAAATGTGCAGAGGTGTCATTTGAACTTTTACACATTATATGAATGAATGAAATCCGTTTGTGCTGTTTTTATGCCGTTAGTGCTTTGAAGTTTTGTTCAATCTTTAGACCTGTTAACACTTGACAGTTGTTTGTTCACATTGAGTTTACAGTTTGAACATCTTGTTCCTTAAGTTTATTTTCAAGATCTGAGGTGAATTATCCACTGTTGCTTTCAGTATGAAGGTCACAATAATATTCAAACTCACATCTCTTTTAACATTAAATAAAGCACATAATCAATACCAGCCGTGAAGTTGCAGAAATAGAAACTACCTTTTATTACATGTTGTGGTGTTTAGTAGGACACGATGTAAGATGAACAAACTTTTAGTAGTACAGTGCTCCTTCGACGTCTGTTCTGCATTAGACAGAAACACAGCAGCAGTGCATTGTCTTGGTCTCTGTTCATGTTTTAAAGCAATTAAAGCCTTTCCAGGCTCATTTTACTCTCACAGATTGACAGCTGTCACCCCTGGACTGTTGTATTAGCCCAGAAGGTCCACTGACATTAAAAAAACAGGCGCAGACAGGAGAAGCCCTGTGTCACGTTCCCGATAGTTCCTGAGTGTGACATTTCACCAAAATCAACAAGCTGTCGATAGCAATTCTCTCGATTAGAAATCTCAAAGCCGCTAAGCTCAAAGCGCCGGTCCGCTGACATTTGCTGCTCTCAGACATTTTGCCATGTTCACATTTTCACACAGTTCAAGATTGCTCTGTCATTTTTGCTGGATTTTATTTGATCTGGTTGTTCAAGTCGAAAACATGGCCTTGGTGTCTGCTGAGTATGACTAAAGGCCCTTTATGGCAAGTCTACAGAGCCCCTAAATGGACATGGTGATGGGAAAAATATTAGATGGGAAGGAAAAAATATTTCTATACTTTTGCATTCATTCCCCCGAGAAACTTTGCGTTCACTCGCAAATCCTTTGCATTCCCTCGTAAAAACATTTGCAATTTTATATTTTACAGTTTTAATATTCACAGTATTTCTCGTAATTGTGATTGTAGTTCTCTTATTTACTACTTTGTCACAATTTTAATTTATGTCTGTTATTTAAGCATCATTGAGATACTAATATATTTTATTAACATTTTGAATTCGCTTTTATATTTATATTTTCAGTTTTACTTTTAATTTTAAAGTTTTAGTAATTCTGACTTGGAGTGTTTGGCATGGTAATGGATATGACAATGTTGATATGTTTGGTCGAATATCAGAATAGATCTGCTATGTGGCTGCTGTTGGTTATTGCTGTAATTGCTGCTGCTGTTGGTTATTGCTGCTTCAGAGCAAGTACAGGACTTGCTATTGCCAATACATACACAACACGCTGCTGTGAGCAAGTAAGACATGCTGCTGCTGTACAATAGAGTGTACATGAATTACCCATAGCAGATCTATACAGATGGAGCTGGGGAAGGTGCGGGTTTCTAAAAGCGTGCTGCAACTGCTACAGCAAATGCTGACCAAGTATTTGAAGGTTGAACAGCGAGCTCATTGGCTACTAGAGCAGGAACCAATCAGCTGTACCTTATAGAGATGATGTGATTGCAAGCAGATGGAGTTAAGGTTCTATCAGCCTGCACCATCTAGAGTTTCATGACAGAACTTTGCATTTATGTTTAGTTTTTGTAAATATGTATATATCATATTTAATAATTTATTTCAGCTGTAGTTTTAGTTGTTTTAGTACATCAAGCTAAATGAAAATGAGAAATGTTGCCTTGGCAACTAACTGAAATAAAAAAAATCTGACAGCAATGATATCATAAATTTTGCTCAAAATCACACAAAAATGCTATTTTTTTCAGGCTGGGTCAGCTAATGTGCATGAAAGGCTTCATTTAAACATTAGGACTTTCATTTTAACCCCCTCAAACTTTAAAGGGTTAGTTGACCCAAAAATTTAAATTTACTCATCCTCATGTCGTTCCAAACCCGTAAGACCTTCATTCATCTTCGGAACACAAATGAAGATATTTTTGATGAAATCCGAAAGGTTTCTGAACCACACAGGCAGCAATGTCATTGTCAAAGTTGCAATCACATTACAGCCTGCTAAAGACATCGTTAAAATAGTCTGTGTGACTACAGCAACATTTTCACTTTTGGGTGAACTAACACTTCATGATGATGTCTGTTTTTAATGCGAGCATGATGTGATATAGTGTTGTTTAAGAGGAAGAGGTTAAACATCAAACCTGCCAGAAAAGGTAGTTTGATATGGAATTGTTGGGGAATTGGATGTCAGTTTGTTTCACACAATTACACTCTTAATGATCATTGTCATTTATCTCCAGCAGATCTCATCAAGACTCTATGTGAGCTGCTAAGCCACGTTCATGTGGGACACACAGTCCCTTTTGGGTATATTCATGACTCTTCACGCTATGAGCTTTGTTAGGAAGTATGACTTCAGTCACAGACGCTGCTGGGTCTGGAATAGAACATCGTGTACCACACACTGTGGCAAATGTGTCATCCTCAATGGAAATTGATTCAGCTTGTTTTGAACATCACAAGTGAGTCACATCATATACTGTAAGATATGTTCTTTCAGTATGTGAAAATATGTTTTTCTTTACTTCAGGCTTTTGTCGATTTTAAACCGAAGAGCTGGACAGTGTAGCAAGTATATCTTCTCTTTATATCAATATGATATATAGTAATGTTATTTTTGTGCAGATATTGATTTAAGGGGTATTTTTAACATCCAGTGGCAAAAGCACATCATTTCAGGTATTGCTCTCAGCCTCTCCAGGTCTACAGATAATAATTTCATAATTGCTCATTTCTTTTGTTTGGCTATTTAAATGCCTTGCATTCTTGTTCCTGATTCAAAATTAAGCTAATTAAGGACTCCTTTCCTGAGAATTAACTTTTTAAGTGTTGATTTCTTTGAACAAATTATGCATGTAAAACAGGTGGTACCAATGTCAATGTCAAAATCAGTGTGTGAAGGACTTTTGAAATGAGAAAGCAAAGTCTGCTGTATTTTTTTTGAGAGTATTCATCTTCAATTCTTCATCTTCTTTTTTTTTTTTTTTTCACCAATTCTGGGTATAGAACACTATTTACCTTACACTTTCCACAAGCAACCAATAGTTTAAACTTTTCTATGATTATATTTGCATACTATTTATTTTAAAACCTATTGACATCAAAATAATAGTCAGATTAAGTCTTTTTTTAAAGTGCCCCTATTGTTCTATTTTAAAGAGGACTCCTACAATAGGTTTACATGTACCTATGGTCAAAAACGCTTTTAATTTTCTCATAATATACATTGCACATCACCTCATTGCTCAAAGAGTCTGAAAGTGGTTCGTTCGAAGAATTAGCCTCTCTAATCCCCTTCCTTTCTGAGAGCCTACTCTGTTCTGATTGGTCAGATGGCCCAGTCTGTTGTGATTGGTCAACCGCTTACTAGTCTCAGCCTCAGACATGACGTTGGCTCCCACGGACTGTTGGCTGAACGTCTGATGCATATGGCACACTTTTCTGGAAACAATTCAGGAGTTTCGAAGTCGTCATCTGGTTGAATTCTTGGGGCTGCGTCCGAAAACCTAGGCAGCTGACTTGTTGCCTCGCTGCCTTATCAGACAATGACTTGTAAGGCAGCGTTTGTGCATGAAGGCACTTCACGAAACGAATTTCGGACAGACTTCTGAGGCAGCGTAACTAAATAGAGAGAGCTTTGGTGAAAACTAAACAAATATTTAATTACTACATAAGTAATTTCTCGCTAGAAATTACATCAGAAGTGGAAAATGTTGGTCAAAAACGTACATTTATACACAAGCTGACCAGCAAACACAACTTTTGGACGCCATCTTTTTTTTCTAGCTCAACTGTCACAGAATGGAACGCACAGGATTGTGGGATATCAAAGGCAGCGAAGAATACATTTATGCTGCCTTCAAAACTCGATCAGATGAAGGTCTCTCAGGAGGCAGGAAGTGAAGCTAACATTAGATTTGGACTTGTCTTGATGCCTTCCTACCTTGAAATGTGTCCTCCGAAGGCAGCATTTTCCAGGTTTCGGACGCAGCCAGGATGTCCACGAGACGAGTGTGTTGCGTTCTTTAACGGTCCGCCTGCCTGGAAACAAATGCTGTGACGCCAAACTCCCTCGTGGAAGAAGAAGGCTATCTTGTTTGTGTCACTGTCTTGTTTGTTGTGTCGTCTTGCACAACTGTGACAATGAGCGCTTACCAGAATCAACTAAACGCTGGATTTTCAAAAGTATGTGAAGTTTGTGGCTCCATTGTTGCAGTGAACTTGCGCAACATTCTTGAATTAATAATTTATAGATGCACGCCGGTCTGTTATTGCAGGGACATCGACTTTACATTTTCACACCGGACAAAACGAACTGTGATTGGTTGCGTTACATGTCAGTCAAACATCCTCTTGGGCAGCCCTTGGCCAATGAAAGCTGCGAAAAAGTCCAGACCTTCTGCAGACAGCGCATGTCGGAAACAAAATGCCCATTACCATATCTGAATTTCAGCTCCGGATCTTTCTCAGCGTTTTATACACAGTGATATGAACAGTAACAATGGCATTGGTTTTACCGTATCAGTTCCAGTGCGAGTACTCATCCTCTCAGTACTCAAGTGGATTTGCAGTGCTGAAAAACAGCGCTTTCTCAACATGTCGACAACACGCACTAAACTCTCAGCTACAACTACAGTTTTTGATGGCGGGTCAAAGTAGAAGTTGTTCGCAGGCAACCAATAAAATCCATAGGCAGGCATTTTTATTTTTTACATTGTTACGTAGGTATGTAACAGGCAGTGAGACTGGACTACCTGCTGACTCGATGACAGAATCGATTCTTTCTTTTAGGAGACTTTATTGATCTTGAAAGGTAATATTAGGAGCACTAATAGGGGCACTTAAAGGTTTAGTAGCCTACTTATATATTGCTCCAAAAATAATACAGTACAAAATCAGTAATGCAGTAAAAGCATTTTATGCAGCTTTTTTGTCACCTTTATATGTCATTTTTCAGCTACTATTATTAATAGCTGTCCTCTTCACCTTTTTTTTCACATTAATAGTCAACAAATCCACAGGTGTCATGATAGTTGCAGACATGAAGGTGAACCTTTATTTTTATCCAGCCTTTGCTTTGTTACTAGTCCATTAATTTCCATCTGTTTGACCAATTTATGCAGATTTGTGGAGATTTTTACAAGACAACATGAATTTCATAATGTTCTTTCTTTATATTATCAGCTCATTACAAAAAACGGACAACGCAAGAATCACGTTGACTCGTGTTTTGTAAACAACTTTTATCTTAATCTATTCTATTTTTCATATTTCGTATGTTTTTTGGTTTGTTTTTATTGTTGCATTGCTGATTATTTGTTCCTCTAAATGTTTTGCCTCCCTTGTCTCCTCTAAAGAAACACCCCTGCTGTGTTTATTATTACATAAAATAACAAAGACATATGAAAAACATAAAGTACTCTGCGCTGTAACAGGTCAAGCATAATTTTGCTTTCTTCACCTGTAATAATACTTATGATTCACTTTGCTTTGGGTGAGTTTCATGTATTGGTAGCTGATGTGGACAGTTTACAGCACTATTGCATGGCGTTAGATGTCAGATAAAAGAATATGCATATCTACAGAAAGGTAATTTTCAAAACATATTCTTGAAAGTTGCTATGACAACAGTGAGACTGCCATTCCCAACTGTGAGGACAACAGAAGTGGTAACAGAGTGTTTTTTCTGGTAACAGAAGGGCTTTGGTGTCTGCATTGATTACACTGTAATTAGAAAATTGAATATTTTTATTTGGCATTGTGTTAGTAGAGAGTGTTAATATCATTAACTCACCTTACGTAAGCAACGAGGGGCCACATTTATACATCTGTTTTACGCATTGGTTTGTCTTCTGTGGAATTCTAGAGCAGTAATTCAGTCACTTTATTTTCATGCATTTTTGTCGTGTTGCATTTATTTGACTTGGGTAATACGATACTTATACAATCTAGTGTTAGTTTGGAAAAGTTTGTAATTACGTAACATCTGATTTATTTTCTAAGCAAAAGCCTGACATACCCAATTTTTAAACAACACTTTTTGAGTTTTCAAATAGTATGCTGATTATTAATGTATAAATAATGTTTAAAATCCTACTTTTTTGTTCATTTGATTTTGCAGAGTCTTGGAGTCACTGGCAGATACGAAACCCATAAAAAGTAAGTGGTTTATTTAGCATACTTCACCTTCCAAAACTCAATTGCAGTTGCCAGAAATGAAAAGGGAAAAGATAAAGGCAATGAACAGATGTTGAATCAATGATGGTGCTATCAAGCGTTCACAAACCCAGAAATATATTGATGTTTCAGTGTATAGTGTAAGTGTAACTACATGTCTAATGAGCTTGGTATAAACTCTTCTATTATTATTATTATTATTAATAATAATAATATGTATTATTTTTTATTATTATTATTTTGTATTGCAAGGCAATAAAAACTCCTTATTTCTGGTTTGGGAAGGTTCCCATTTTTAGAACTAAGATATCAGAAGGTCTTGTTATCTGTCCAGCATGAAAGAAGTTTATAACTGTTATTCGTTGTGCCTCTTATCATTCTCTAATCCTTGGTGATTCACACATTTTACATCTAATGAAAATGCAGAGGAGCAATTTTCTATAGGCTATAGGTTGTCCAATCATTATATGAATCCATGGGGGGTTTCTTAAGAGATAGACACCATCACTCAGGAGCAGCCAATATCTGAGAGTGTTATATGCGCTATTATTAGAACATAATTGTCTATTATGGTCACCTGCTCAGATGGACCTTTATGAAGGTTTGCTTTGTGACATCTCAACTTGACTTAACTATATGTTGCAGTTGATTTGTAAGCATGTGTTGACTTCATAGGTTAACAAAATGGATGGTACCAAATTATGATACCATGGTCTCAATCTTCAATCCATTTTTGCAGTGAATTCTATATATAATACACAGAAATTGCCCTGAATTGTACTGAGCTCTGTGTTAATGTGCAGTGTGTAATAGCTCTGGTGGTGTTTGTTATTCCTTTTGAAGCATTTTTATTTTTACAGTCAAGCATTGTATTCAGCTCAACACTACAATACATTTGCTACAACCAGAAGAGTCTCTTATGAGGTTTTTAAGCCCCTAACCTGTCAGTTTGTTTGGGTAATAGTGTGTTTGCATGCACACATCTAATAGCTGCATAGGGGAACTGTTCTGAATGCTTCCCCCTTGGTGAGAAACCGTGGTGCCTGCAGTCTGAATCAGTGGAGCCCATGGTATCCATTAAGAAATATGGCACTCGTAGTGTTGCCATGGAGATCAACTCAATGGAAGCTGCGTTTAAGCCTCAGGAAGACATAATCGAGTGCTTTGGCTTTCATTCCAGAGATATGCACTGCAACTGTGTGGTGGTGATATGTTGTTTTGGCAATTTAATCCTTTAAATTATTTCAACTTTATTATAAAGACATTTGACCTAAAATGAAAAATCTGTTAGCATGTACTCATCCTCATGTCTTTCCAAACCCACATGACCTTTTTTCCCCCTTTGGACCGCAAAAGTAGTAGTTTAGAAGAATGTTTGAGCTGCTCTTATCCATGCCATGAATGTGGATGGGGCTATGGCCTGCCAAGCTCCAAAAAAGCACCACAAAAGCCTCATAAAGTAGTTCATACAACTTATGTAATATATTTCTAGACTTCTGAAGCCACAGACTGAAAAGTCGTTATTCACTGGATATCTGGCTTGACAGCTGTGGTCACCATTCACTTACATTGTATGGACAACTACTTTTGTGTTCCATGGAGAAAAGAGAGTCATAATGTTTAAAAAAAAAAAAAAAAAAGACATCAGAGTAAGTAAATACTGACAGAATTTAAACTCACCATAAAATTAAAATTGACGATTCTTGTCTTTTAAGGAATACTGCAATATTTATCATATATGATGATTTATCCATGCACATCATTATTTTTATTTATTTTTTTTAATTCACATGCCCTCGCACTCAAAATCGCAACAAAATCTCTTCTCTAATGGGCGGGACAACCTGTCACTCACATGAGATCGCACAAATAGCAAACGACAGCAGTCCAATGATCGAATCAATTCCCGACTTACAAAACCAAGTCCCTCCCTACATTTTTTCTTGTTTGAGAAGTCGTTTCACTCGCATATATACAACACATAGGGATGAAAAGACTAGGGATACCACTTTTTCCAGAATGAGTCCTATACGATACTTTTAATTTTAGTACTTGCCGATACAGAGTACCAATACATATATTTTCATTCCATTTTTAATTTGTAAAAATATGGCAGAGAAACCAAAAGAATATGACTCAAATTATTTGGCTTAGCAAATAGACATTTCCTTCAGTTATTTTCATGCCTAATTATGCCTGTGACAGTACTGTAGGAGGCACTGTTACTTTCACTGTTCATATTATTGCTCTATCATATTTTATCTTATAATTTAATAGCACAGTGAATATTTAGAGCAGCTCCAGTAGGGCTCAGTCAAGAGCAGTGAGTAATTTTCTCTTTGTCTTTTGTTGTTAACATTGATGACAAAGACAGCTGTAGGTTTATTAGGCTGCTGTCACTTTAAGAGCGGCACGTTTCCAACATACTGTTACCAACACCTTTTCTTTTCAACTGTTTACATTCACTTAAGACATAACTGACTTGTATTCACAAGGATACTTGCCTATATGGGCATTTTGATTTAATTTTGTGTGAATTTCACACACAAGAAGACATTAAAAAGAACTCGATTTAATAGGCTATTCTGAGGCAGCTTTCAGGATGCGCACTTTGGATGTTTGTGCACAGAAAACTTCTTGAAAACATCATGTGATTACTGTACTGTCTTCCTGTAATAATGTAGGGAACCACTCGTTATACATAAATCATGTAACAGTTCATGTTTTTACTTGCACATATGATTTAGTTTTAATTCAAATGACAGTGTGTGTTGAATGTATGATCAGCAATCAAGAGTTAACGTTAGTAATATGCTACTCATTTTAATTTCTTTGCTATTGCCATGTCCAACCGAACTACAAACTTTCCAGCGATGTCTGCACTCCACAAGCTCAATCTACTCTGCGTTACAAAACAACAGTATAAATAAAAGCAGAGAAAATTAGAAACATACACAGTAGCACTACACACTAATTTGCATAATACAGACCGCGATGTATAGGTAGAACTGGAGTACCGTAATTATCACAGTATTCATATACAGATTCCACCACATTTCTCCCTAGAATGTTCACATTTTATAGAAACGTGAAAAATGTCCTATTTTTAGTGGCATGCATATTTTTTATTAATGTTTTAGTGGTGCGCTTATTCTTTACTGCATTTTGCATGGCAGAAAAGGTGTTCAAAAATATAAAGTTCCCAATAATGCCTCAGTTCTCAGCAGTCATAATCACTCATAATAACAAGTCGTAACACATCAATGGTATTTTAAATGAAATGAAACCAAATAATGATAAAGAGATTAAAGTGAAGTTGTGGTAGAAATGACATTCAAACGGTATCTTTCGGGAGCCAAAAAAATAAGAAGAGGAAAGCAAGCTCAAAGGAAAGGTACGTTCTGACTGCTGAAATTTTAAAGTAAAAACCTAAGCAAGCTGTAGCCTTATATTTTTATTTTCATATATTATTTGTGTTTCATGCATTCATTTAGTTTCATTTTTTACCCTTCATTTCTTTAAACCTGTGGTTATATGAAGTATTTTACAAATGTTTTGAGAATTCAAGTTAATCTGTAAGTACTAGTTCATGTATGAAGTAAAATAATAATAATAATAAGCTAGTATTAACTAAAAATAATTAATTAAATATATATATATATATATTTTTTAAATCAACCCAATTTGCTGGGTAAAATTAGCACAACATGTGTTTATACAGTATTTACCCAGCCCTTGGGCTAAAAACAACCCAAATTGGGTTGTTCTTAAACAAGTGTTTTTTAGAGTGTCTCTAAATATTTTGCATAAATATGTTTTACACTTAATACGCACTTATACACATCATATTGAAATTGTCATTTTATCTGCTTTCTTGTCAAGTTGCTATGAACGTATTTTACACCAGTGGGGCCAATTTTCATGATCTTGCCTTGGGCCCCACAACCCCACGAGCCGGCACTTCATTTACTTCATAGACATTCTTCTCTGATATATCCATTCTGCTCTCTGTTTTCTCTGTTGCCTGTGTCACAAGCATTGTACTATACATGCTGCGTGGTATCGGTTGTTGATATTGGAGCATTTTAATGAGTACGAGTTGATCGGCTCGATACCGATACCGATGCTGGTATCGTTATCGGTGCATCCCTATTGCAACTTTAGTGTTATGCCGACTTTAATACCAATCTCGAATTGAGCCTTAAGTCTGACATTATTTTGAACAAACATGAGAAAAAATCAACTCTCTGTTTAGAACAGCAGATGGCTGTGGGAGTCGATAGCCTCATGGGCAGTACTCTGACATATAGCGCAACTGCGCTTCCGATGACCCGAGTTCGATTGAAGTCTTTTGCTGATCCTGTTTTCCCTCTCTCTGCCCTTGCTTACCTGTCTGAACTGTCCTATCCAATAAAGGCATAAAAAGGCCAAAAGTATAACTTAAAAAAAGAACAGCAGATGGCTTTAAAGGCAAAAATAAAAGTTTGAACGTCACAATCTACTGGTTACCTATGAACAATGATAACATCAGGACCAGTTGTCAGCTGCTTTATTTATGCTCGGTCAGTCGAGACACTCTCTGGCTCAGTTCTCACTGATTGATGTACCCCGCTCGTGACACAGGAGACTTTAAAGTGACACAACATTGCTTTTGATGTCTGAATTTTGTGCCAAAAAAAGAAGAGTCCGGGTTGTTCTCAGGATAAGTTGTACTTTCACTGACACAAATTGTTCTGGATTATAGTTTGAAATATATATAAAATGAGGCTGACTCACACAGAAATCCATGTTGCCCACACATAGAGGTAATACTCGAGTTTAAGGAGGGTTATATAAAGATCTCTATAATGTTTATACAAGCTTTATATGACACTTGCTTTATTATGCTAAAGGATTTGATTCCTTAATCGTGTGCCAGTAGTTTAGCTTAACAAATTCAGTTGCAAAAAAAAAGAAAAAAAATTCACTTAAAGGGATAGTTCACCCAAAAATTAAAATTCTAGCAAAGATTTCAAACTTCTTTGACGTTGTCATTATGGGGTATTGTTTGTAGAATTGAGGAAAAAAATCATGAATTGAATCCATTTTGGAATAAGGCTGTAACATAACAAAATGTGAAAAAAAGTGAAGCGCTGTGAATACTTGGGTAAAAAGTGACGGTGATGAGCGCTGCGTTTTACGTTGAACATTCTTCAACTCTCGGCGACCGGTAAAAAACGCTGAACGCTCAGCCCTTGAGCGTAAAATAGATGCTCAGATGCTTCTAATATCTTTTATGTGCCACAAAAGAAAGAAATGCATACAAGTTTTGAGCAACATGAGGGTGAGTAAATTATGAGTGGTGAGTGAATAAATTTTTTTTGGGTAGACTATCCATTTAAAGTACTCATTGCATTCAAGCTAAACATTTGATTTGTATTGCATTCACTGGAATCGAACCCATGACCTTAGCTTTGCTAGTGCGATACTCTACCCATTAAGCTACACAAACATCCTTATTTATAAAATCTCACAGCCAGTTCTGATTCTTCACTCTCCAAATTCTTGGAGCATGATTTTGGATCTGTCTAGTATCCACTTCCCTTTTTTCTATTCACTGCAGGAGCTGTTTCAAAAGTATTTTTTTATTTTTTGAACAAAATGCTAATAGAAACCAAGCCTCCAAGCCCAAGCCCCCGATGAGGTGTGTGTCTCAGAGCTGTTGTCGTGGCCTTTGTTTTGCCTGCCATGCAAATGGAACACTTAGCCTTGAGCTGCGGAGAGGAGCTGTGCACAAAAGCCTGCTGAGAAGAGATCGCTTGCTCTTTCACGCCGTCGTGACTTGGTATACTGCCTTCTGATTGGCTATGTGCTCACCCATCTCATAGCCCCCCTTTAAGTAGGTTTCTTCTTGTCTTCCCATGAGTCAAGAAATATCTGGAAGCAGCTGTAATGCGAGATGACTAGATCAGGTTGGAGATTACATGAGTTTAGAAGTGGTTTTGTGATAACTACAACTTCACATGAAGTTTGTTGAGTACTCAACAAGATGTTTCTGCTTCAAGCAAAAGGAATGGAGAAAAAAAGGGTCTCTTTTTATCTCCTTTTAATATTCTCCATTTACATCACTGGTTCTACCTGTTTTCAAACCCTCCTTTTGTATTTTTAGTCATCCTACACCTGTGCTATTACTAGCTGTCCTGGTTTCTTCTTTGTTTCTTTCTAGTATCACCTTTAACTTCCTCTTGACTTTAGAAAGAAACTAAGCTCTTTTTAACGGATCCACTACATGTTGACAGAGTTATTTGTCTTGCTTTTGTAAATTTGTTTCTTTTTCCCAATGCTGCCAAACATGAAAAATGTAGTTTATAAAGCGTAATGTTGCAAGGAGGGATTCCTGTAGGCCACAGGATGCAATAGCACTGCACAAAAGTAGCAGTAAACATTCAAGAAATACTAATTCATTAATTTATTTACTTCTTATCAGAGATTGCCATGGGCTGAGTTGGTCCACAATGATGCTGTATTTTTTTTCCTAATACCCTTTCAAGGATTTCTACTGATAGGAACCGATGACATGGGCGTCTCACTGTACCATTAGTGTCGGTTTTCATTAAGCTTGTGTCCCCTGATTGCTCGCATACAAGACGATGAGAGCTTTGCTTTTAAGCTGCAACTATGGAAACAGCTTTGTTCTGCCCTCATGGAAAATGTTCTTCTTTTTGCTATTATATTTGAACTGTTTTGACGCAGTTTGCTCTTAAAGAGGCCGACTCCTTATCCATGGTGCTCTATATCAGGTGTCATTTCAGCATATATACTATGAGTATTGCATGTGAAACAGTTTTATTTGTTTAAAGCCCTTGTTGAGGGTTGGTGTAGTTCAGCTGTGTCTGAAATTGCTATTTTCTTAGAGTATTTTATTTTATTATTTATATTATATTATATTATATTATATTATATTATATTATATTATATTATATTATATTATATTATATTATATTATATTATATTATAATAATTATATTCATTATATTATATTCATTATATTATATTCATTATATTATATTCATTATATTATATTCATTATATTATATTATATATTACACGGCCCTGTGGAATACTTAATTCTGATTGGTCAATCGAGCCATCTAGCGGTATGTTATCCCCCGAAAAACAACCTGTAAAAACTGATAATGCAGGCTCATCTGGGTAACTGAAGTCAGTGCTTTACGCTTGGTAGGAATGGTTTTTCTGTTGCGTTTGGTAAGCTAATAAAATATGAACTCAAATCAATATTACAGATACGCTGTACCGATTCTTTCCGAAAACAGCCGAGCTCATGCAGGCGTGCAGTGGGTGTAGCTAAAGAGTCACTCACAAGCACATACACACCTATGACGCACACACGAAATACATAATCGCATTATCCCTGAATAACTTTTAATTCACTATGTGTTGTTTACATTAGATTGCCAACAAAACACAGACATTTGATGCAGTTTCGACTCATGACCAGGAACAAACAAACACACTTGCAGAACTCTGTTGCTGCTCCGGAAAAACAAACTGCATCCACGCTGGGTTATTTGGGAAGCTGAACAAGGTTATCTTTCCCTCACAACCATAAACACACTTCTTTAGTGACATTGTTGATTTCGTGGTCTAAATGACAGTGGTGCCGACGGCTCCCGTAACCCGAACAAAGCTCATTGATGGGTGCACACACTCAGCCAGGAGAAGTGCCCATACAAGGAATTCCACCGTTTTTGACGTAATACATGGCCATACTCGGGAAAAAAACTCTTTCTGAAACTTGTTAGAATCCTGAAGGAGTGTATTTGGAAACGAAATACTCTGTCATACGTCCAACAAATTTTTTGAAATTTTGGCCATATTTAGCATGTGAATCCAACTCTTTAACAGTGTAAATAAGTAAAAAATCATGAAATAGCATTAGACCCCCCCTTTAATGATGTCATCCGGTATTGCGGACTCGCTCTCTCGTTTCATACAAATGCAGCTGCTGCCAATTGTTTGATACACTGTAATGAATTATAAGAAATCAATACGATTTTAAAACAGTTTAATCTCAAATAAATATCTCTTATCCCCATAATTATTTATGTGGTGAAATATCATGTAATAAGTGGTATGACTGTACCGTATCCCTTAAATGTCCATCTAGTTTCAACTTGCCACTTGCTAGCAACTGCTTTCTCTGTGGAAGCTTAGCATTTAAAGAGCTAATAAAATATTTTGACTCATATCAATATTTCATGTCTAATTATTTGTTATGTTATATTATATTATTAATTATATTATTATACACAAAAAAGTGTATATGATTCAAATTTCATTCTGAAATTACTAGTAACTGTCACAAAAATATTTACAAAGAAATGTCTAGTAATACATTGAATTAAACATGAAATTTTGAAGTAAAAAGACTAAAATAGTGTTTTCTTGTAAAACATACTCCTATAATCTTTGTTTTATTTACAGCTTCACAAAATCGTTATTTACAATGCATAATACTGTTTATACCCATAATGATTTGTTGTATAATTGTGCCATTCATAACAAAAATGCAACCAAAAATATGTATATTTCAAAGAAAAAAAGAGTACATATATTTACATCAGTTTTCAAATTTGCATGTTCATTAATTAATTTCTTCATATACTACACATATGTGGCATTTGATGTGTAGAGAATAGTGAATAAGTGAGCTATTTCAGACACAGCATTTCATTAATATTTCAATTTATTTCTTATCTAAAAATGAGCATGAACTATTAACCTTATTTATTAGGCACTTGGTAACTTTTTTTGGTTTTCAATTAGCATAACCTAATAAAAGAATTGAGAGACAGGTTGAAGAACCGAGTATATTGCAGCATCTGTGGCCGCACGTTACAAGTGTTGTGTTAGATACGTTGAAGCTGTCTTTCATGTTGGCATATATTCACCGGCTTTAATAGAGAACACAGCCCTAAATCTCTGTTGTGGCCATTTTGCATTCTTCTTTTTTCCATCACCTTATTGTTTTCTTCTCTGTCTCTACTAAATTTGTCTTTGAAGGTCTCTTTTTCTTCTCGAGATTTTGATCGTATTAACTTACACTGGAGAGCTGGGTGAGAGTATAGTAGGAAAATGTGTCTTGTCTGTCACTTAGCTATCAGTCCATGTGGTTATGAATCATCCCCTTCTTTCCTCAAACTTGTCTTTATCTCCAGCTGGAATAGTTGGGTAACCTTACCTCGGCCGCAACAAGGGGATTCGTCATCAGTGTACTTCTACAACTATGGTGAAGGACTGCCATTTGCACCTCAGTGACCATTTTACATGAGAAACAAATGGTCTGAGCTATTCTCTGAGAAATTAAAGCATTCACTAATATGCAAGTAGGTGGAGAGATAATAAGCCATATTAGTATAATATTCCTTTTTCCCCAGGGGCCCATTTCACACCATGTCACGACTGTAGACGTAGAGTAGAATTACAATGAATCTGAGCACATCCTCCCACAGTAGAACATATTTTTTTCTTTTGTTTTTTTTGTCGTTTAATTCAGATTTCATCTTTCAAAGCTAATATTACTTCTAAAACTCTTCGAAACAACCTCCGCCAGTTAATGGAACTGTAATTTTCCATTGGCCGTCGGAGACCATAAAAATCAGGGCATGCATTTGTGCACTAGGGCACTAAATACACAGTCAAGCATTCCAGCTATTAAGTCAGTATTAATGGATTAAAAGCATTACATGCAGTGATTGAGCACTCATTCTCAATATTGCTTTAAAACCTAAGGGTCTTCACAAATACAAAGACAAACAAAATTTTTTCCACTATCACTATTATAACAACATCAACAACAAGGGAAATTAGGACATCTTCTAGTTTGATATGTTGCAGTTAAGTTGTGCATTATGTATTTTGCCCTCTGGGCACATCTTATATTGAAGAGTTCGACTAGCCACAAATACGTTTTCATCAGATTTGTGCTTCATGTTTATTGGCTCTGTGAACTGCCTTATTGCTGCCTACATAGGCAGCTGCTTTTAAGAAACCTCATAAGTGGCTGATTTGGAACATTTGGAACATAAATGATAAATATTTTAGTATTTAATTTCATATGGTTTAACATCAAATGTATAAATTATAAAAATGTTAATTATATAATTGATAAATAATTTAATATTTTATTTCATATGGTTATATATCAAACTTATAAATGATAAAAAGTTAATTTTATTTACCTTAATTATATGATTATAGCATATATTTATTTAAAAATATTACTATTTTAGTATTTTAGTAGTAGTATTTTTTAATAAATACATGTAATACATTTTTAATAAATATATGCTATAATTATGTAAATATAAGATAAATAAAATGAACATTTTTATCATTTATAAATTTGATATTAAACAATATGAAAGTAAATTTTTATCGTTTATAAAATTAACATTTTATAATTTATGAATTTGTTATTAAACCATATGAAATTAAATACTAAAATATTTATATTTTTCATATAAGTAACATTTATTGATTTCAAGCTGTTTAATGTTGGCATATATTCATTGGCTTTAATAAAAAACACAACCCTAAATCTCTAAGCGGAATGCCTTTACCGTCAAGATTTAGCCATTTTCAATTCACCTTTTTATTGATGCTTTTCCGAAATTAAGAGTAAAAGCTAATTATTTTTTATAATGTGTAATTCTAATATTAAATAAAACATTTATACTAAATATAAGTTATATTCATAACTTCTATGTGTTTTTTTATTAATCATAGAATTTTCGTCTCACTAGGGTTTGTTTGTGGGGGTCTATGACCCTCTGTTTTCCAAGAATCTGATGAAAACTCAGTGGTGGCTAGTTGAGCTCAATAACAAATGCACCCAGAGGGGGTGAAACATAATCTTAATAATTATGCTGCCTACCTTTTGGAACAGCCCTTCTGTGATGTTTTAAAATACTGTGTAGGTAGACAACTCACTATAGGGCTTGAAATAACAAATGGGCGTCGAATCACCTGTGGATCCAGCTCATGTCCACTCCTGACAGTCAGAACGCCAGACTGTTGTTGTGTTGAGGGATTAGATGCCTGTTTCTGCAGATAAGAGAGAAAATGAGACAACTGGAGTGATTATGAGAAAAGAACAACAGGTCCTCTTCTACCCCCACCCCCCCACTAAACCCCATCGCTTGCACAGCGTGCTCTGGGCATGCTCAGTGGAATCTCGCTTTAAACGTCTGTGTGCTTTTGTTGTCTGTGTGTCGCTCATCCTAGCGCCTGCAGAATGCCCCTCTCTCCCCCTCCCTCTCCCTTTCTCTCTCTCTCCCTCCCCCCACTCCATCTCCTCTCCTCTTTCCTCTCACCGCACATTAGCCTGCCAATACCGCGGCGAGATGCGCTTGAAGAGGAGAGCTCCGGTGAACACCTGGTACTCCGGGCAACTCCAGAGCAGGGGTGTCTGTTTTGACCTTTTCCCTCTTCCCGTGCCCTGAATCTGACACTGTCCCACATCTTACTGGGCTTTCTCTCATCAGATCTGAGAGTAGGATCTCCCGACTGGCTCAGAGACTCAACCAGAGGCAGAGCGATGCTGCGTTGATTAAGGATTTCAGACCCCTCTTCCTCCTCTCTGGCTCTCCGGGGAGTTCCCAGAGTCTGGACAGGTGAGTTCAGCATCTCTTTTGCTCTCGCTGTACTCTCGTCTGTCCGCAGTCACTCACTCCAAGTGTACTCTTCCATCCTCTTCGTCCCCTCTCCAGTGTTGCTAAAATTACCCGTCACCCCCCTGCTGTTTCCCACAGGTGCTCCTCGGTCATCGTGGCAGCTGCATTTTCCTTTTTAATGGCTTAATTGGATTCAAGGCATAACCTTAGAGCACCGCTTCTATTCGACCACTCACTTTGCTCGCTCAATTACTCACTGGTGTCAGAGGCTTCACTCTAGCACTGCAGAGTGCATTATTATTAGTGCTATGAGTGGGTGTTTGCACGCTCAAAACTGCGCACAAGAAAAAGAAAGAAAAAAACAGGCCACTGCCTTAATGTCATGTCTGACAGGATTATAGACTGCTGGGATGAGAAATACCACATAGATGCCCTACGGTTCCGCAGCTTTGAAGGAGAATGACAATTAAGGACAATTTTGGACAACTTTTTTTTTTTTTTTTTTTTTTTTTTTGAAGAATGAAGGTGTTGAAAGAGCAGCTGCTGGCTTTTAGTATTCATATTTGTTTTCACATCTCTTTTTGCTCTCATGCCCTTAGCAAGTTCAGACAATGTGTACTCGTGCCAGATGCTTTGACAAATGGAACAGATATATTTTTTATTGGCATTTATATGAATAGTTTTTGCACGTCATGGAGAGATTGATGAGTGATAAAGGTGCTACTCGTCTGTGACATAACCTGCAGTTAACTCGGATCAAAAATTCAAATCAGTCTAAAGAATATTCTTTCACAAATATTTGTGTCCATTTATGGATGCATCAAAACAACTATTACCTATGTTGTGCTCTTTTAAGGTTTTTTTTTTTTTATTAGGACACTCTCAACAGCTACTATAAATTCATTGTCTGGGTCTACTGTTATTCTTGGCTCAATTAATTGATTTCCTGGAGGATTTCATTATACTATAAGAACATTGAGGATATCCTTGACTACCAGACTATGACCTGGAGTGAGAGACATTCTGGCTGTCATTGTTAATAAAATTGTCTGCTACGTTTTTTTTGAGCGATATCAGTTTTGACATTGACTATTAATGGCTTGAAATTAATCTGTCAGATTTTTTTGTATGCAAAGTCTCTTATGCTCACTAAAACTGCATTTATTTGATCAAAAATATAGCAGCCATTACTCCAGTCTTTAGTGTCACATGATCCTTCAGAAATCATTCTAATATGCTGATTTTATTATCAATTTAATGCATCCTTTCTGAATGAAAATCTTAATTTCTTTAAAGAAAACTTTTGAACAATAGTGCAGATATCAAAAAGTTTCATTTAGACGTAACATATTTGCCTTTTTCTTAAAAAAAATTAAAAATACATGTGCATCAATATGCAGTTATTTTGCAGGTAGCTTTTGCTTGAGCTGAAGCATTAATGACCATCCAGTGGCCATCTGTCACTGAGGCATTGCTGACTCAGATATTAGTCATAAATGTCATACCGAAACACATGCTAAGAATTTATTTCAAAATGCAGACTCTTAACAACATTAATGCAACAGGCATCACACCTAAATGTGTTTTGACTGTTCTCTTTCCCTTCTCGACTCCACAGGAACTTCTCCATTAGTATGACACAACAGATGCAGAACCTGCAGCTGACGCAGAGTAAGAAGGGGGCGGGTCCCGCCTCCCCCAACGCTGCCAAGCGTCTCTACCGCAACCTCTCTGAGAAGTTCAAAGGGAGCCACTCCTCTTTCGAGGATGCCTACTTTTTTGGCCGATCCGACCGTATCCGCAAAGCATCTGTGAGTATTTTTGAGACTGCATCTCTGGCTATTTTTTGCAAATAACATCCAGCTTAAAGAACCCTAATGGGTATTATCAATAATTAACAATTTGTCTTGTAAAAAAAAAAGCTGACATTAGCCAACATTTATATTAATATAATGTAGAATCAATTGATGTTAACATTCACTTGACATTACACATGACATGTTTTGAGCTGGAATGACATTTCGGGTGCTCATGAGACCGTTAACGCTGTGCTGTGCTCTCAGAACTTTCACAAATGTCACTGATTATATAGAGCTAGATCAAGCAATCATCTTGTTGACTCAAGTGCCTGATTACATCCTTCACCCTTGCTGCCTCCATATGTTTTCATACATGGATCCAACTCATAACTGAAGAGGAGAAGCTCTTATTATTATAATGTAGTGTTTTTTGCTTAATATTTGCTTAAACAGCCCCCATTACATTTTTCTACCTCTACTGCATTCTTAAAGGAGCTAGTAATTGTGTCCACCCTCTGGTGGATGCCTGGTAACAGATCTGTGCTGGTAACTGAAAGGTTGTAGGTCAAACCCCTGAGCAGTTAAACACAGGCAATCTGTGCCCTCTTTTTATGTTGTCTGTGCAGATTGTAGGTGAAAATCAGATCAGATTTTTTTTTAGTATTTTTTCCAATGCCAGTTAACAGTAGTATGCAGAATCATAGCTTGAAAACCATAAACATGGCTATGTAGTGCATTGCAAAAAAATATTTTTTCAAGTATCCTAATCAGTCTGTTTAAAGGATTAGTTCGCTTTAAAATGAAAATTTTAATTTACTTACCCCCATCTCATCCAAGATGTTCGTGTCTTTCTTTCTTCAGTCGAAAAGAAATTAGGTTTTTGAGGAAAACATTCCAGGATTTTTCTTCACATAATGGACTCCAAGGGCAACCAAAATGTTGAAGGTCCAAATCACTGCAGTTTCTAAGCGCTTCGAAGGGCTTCAAAGGCTCTGTGTGATCCCAGCTGAGGAATAGGGTCTTATCTAGCGAAACCTTCGGTCATTTTCAAGAAAAAATAAACATTTATATACTTTTAAACTAAATTGCTCATCTTGCGCTGCTCTGTGACGTGCCACGGATTGCGCAATCACGTCGGAAAGGTCACGCTAGACGTAGGCGGAAGTACCGCCCCAAGTGAACGTACGAAGATTAATACAACCGCCCTTTACAAAAAAAACTACTTCAAAATCATCCATTGTTGTTTAACCTTTTTTTGCTAAAGGACATTTGTATTAGTCTTCGCATTAGTGCTTTGTAAACACGGGGGCGGTACTTCTGCCTACGTCTGCGTGACCTTTCCGACGTGATTGCGTAATCCGTGGTGTGTCGCAGAGTAGCGTAAGATGAGCAATTTAGGTTAAAAGTACATACATTTTTATTTTTATTTTAGAAAATGACCGATGGTTTCGCTAGATATTCCTCAGCTGGGATCGTGCAGAGCCTCTGAAGCCCTTCAAAGCACTTTGAAACTGCATTGATTTGGACCTTCAACATTTTGGTTGCCATTGAAGTCCACTGTGTGGAGAAAAATCCTGAAATGTTTTTCCTCAAAAAACTTAATTTTTTTTCCACTGAAGAAAGAAAGACATGAACATCTTGGATCGCATGGGGGTGAGTAAATTATCAGGAAATTTTCATTTTTAAGTGAACTAATACTTTAACTGAGACAAAGAGGGGAGAATTTGAAATCCATTTGTAAAAGCGAATTCAGTGTCAAATGATCGATTGCCAGCAATATGCTGATTTGGTGCTCAAGAAACATTATTATCAATGTTGAAAACAGCTGTGTTGCTTAATATACTACCGGTCAAAAGTTTTTGGACGGTAAGATTTTTTTTCTCTTCTGCTCACCAAGGCTTCATTTATTTGATCCAAAATACAGCAAAAACAGTATTATTGTGAAATATTTTTAAAATTTAAAATAACTGTTTTCTATTTGAATACAAATTTCTATTTTATATTTTAAAATGCAATTTATTTCTGTGTTGGCAAAGCTGAATTTTCAGCATCACTACTCCAGTCTTCAGTGTCACATGATCCTTCAGAAATCATTCTAATATGATGATTTGCTGCTCAAGAAACATTTATTATTATTATCAATGTTGAAAACAGTTGTGTATAATATTTTTTCAGGATTATTTGATGAATAGAAGGTTTAAGAGAACAGCATTTATCTGAAATATAAAGCTTTTGCAACATTATAAATGTCTATACTGTCACTTCATCAATTTAATGCATCCTTGCTGAATAAATGTATTAATTTCTTTAAGTTCTTTCCCCCCCAAAAAAAATACCAAAAAAAAAATTCTTACCGACCCAAAACTATTAACGGTAGTACAATGTTGCAAAAGCTTTCTACTTCAGATAAATACTGTTCTTTTGAACTTTCTATTCATCAAAGAATCAGAGAAAAAAAAAAAATTCAACATTGATAATAATCATAAATGTTTTGTCATAAAAGTAGTGATGCTCATAATTCAGCTTTGCATCACAGAAATAAATTACATTTTAAAATATTTTCAAATAGAAAATAGTTATTTTACATTTGAATAATATTTCACAATATTACATTGTTTTTTTTTTGTATTTTTAATCAAATAAATGCAGCCTCGGTGAGCATAAGAGACTTTTATGCATTTAAAAACATTTAAAAATCTTACGGTCCAAAAACTTTTGACCGGTATTGTATTTTGTGGAATATTTTCAGGATTATTTGATGAATAGAACGTTCAAAAGAACAGCATTTGTTTGTAATACAATTTGTTTTTGTAACAATGTAAAAGTATTTACTGTCACTTTTGATCAGTTTAATGCATCCTTCTGGAATTAAATGATGAATTTCTCCTCACAGAACATTCAGAGCAGTGACGCTCTGTTCGAGGCTGTTGAACAACAGGACCTGGATGCCGTGCAGATCCTGCTGTTTCAGTACACAGCTGATGAACTGGACCTCAACACCCCCAACAGTGAAGGCCTGACACCTCTGGACATCTCCATTATGACCAACAACGTTCCCATAGCCAAGCTGCTGCTCAAAGCTGGAGGGAAGGAGAGCCCTCACTGTGAGTATGCATATTTACCAATGACGAGCTATAAACAGTCAATTCCCTCAATGTGTCTAAAGAGCTACTTGTGACTAAAGTGTTTCCTTATTAAGGAGGCACTAAACAATGCTTTAAATTTCAAGTTTGATTGGAGTAAATATGGTAATTAATCTAGTCCTTCACAAAAATGTGACATGGTAACTATTGTTTTCACCAAAATGCCATAGTTAGTACAGGTATTGTCCTCACCACACATTTTGATGAAAACAAAACATTTAAAAATGCTAGCATTTCATTAGTGTAATATTTATATAGAATGTATTATTGAAGCTCTGTACCAACATTATACAGTCAACCTAAAATGTATTCAGACACCTTCAACATTTTCTCACATTATCACAGTTTATTCGCTATAGTTTAGAAAATGGTAATAAAATATGACAAGAACTCAGAGTTAAACTGTGTCAGAACAAAATCATCTTGATAATGTCAGATAACTTTGATAGAAAGGTATGTAATGGGTTACAATCAACCAATCAGCTGTCAGCTGTTAAATTTAAGTACACAATTAGATAATACCAATTTAGGTCAACCAATTACCAAGCAATGCTTGATTTTGTTCAGTCTGTGGTGTAAAAGTTCGCATTAGCAATTAAAGAAAAAATACTTAAGCAAAACATGGTCAGGTCAAAGTGTCTGAATCATTTTGGTCCTACATTTTTATCAATTGTACTGGTAGTCTACTGTATGAAGAATTTTTGGGTATAATATGTCACAGTTTACTTTATTTTGCTATCCTCACTTACATAAATGAACTATAGTGTCCTGCACCTACTAGTAAAAAATTATATCATATCTGGTGTCTGAATAATTTTTTGTTTGACTCTATGTATGTGTGTATATATATATATATATATATACACTCACCTAAAGGATTATTAGGAACACCTGTTCAATTTCTCATTAATGCAATTATCTAATCAACCAATCACATGGTAGTTGCTTCAATGCATTTGGGGGTGTGGTCCTGGTCAAGACAATCTCCTGAACTCCAAACTGAATGTCAGAATGGGAAAGAAAGGTGATTTAAGCAATTTTGAGCGTGGCATGGTTGTTGGTGCCAGACGGGCCGGTCTGAGTATTTCACAATCTGCTTAGTTACTGGGATTTTCACGCACAACCATTTCTAGAGTTTACAAAGAATGGCGTGAAAAGGGAAAAACATCCAGTATGCGGCAGTCCTGTGGGCGAAAATGCCTTGTTGATGCTAGAGGTCAGAGGAGAATGGGCCGACTGATTCAAGCTGATAGAAGAGCAACTTTGACTGAAATAACCACTCGTTACAACCGAGGTATGCAGCAAAGCATTTGTGAAGCCACAACCCGCACAGCCTTGAGGCAGATGGGCTACAACAGCAGAAGACCCCACCGGTCCACTCAGACCACTCATCTCCACTACAAATAGGAAAAAGAGGCTACAATTTGCACGAGCTCACCAAAATTGGACAGTTGAAGACTGGAAAAATGTTGCCTGGTCTGATGAGTCTGGATTTCTGTTGAGACATTCAGATGGTAGAGTCAGAATTTGGCGTAAACAGAATGAGAACATGGATCCATCATGCCTTGTTACCACTGTGCAGGCTGGTGGTGGTGGTGTAATGGTGTGGGGGATGTTTTCTTGGCACACTTTAGGCCCCTTAGTGCCAATTGGGCATCGTTTAAATGCCACGGCCTACCTGAGCATTGTTTCTGACCATGTCCATCCCTTTATGACCACCATGTACCCATCCTCTGATGGCTACTTCCAGCAGGATAATGCACCATGTCACAAAGCTCGAATCATTTCAAATTGGTTTCTTGAACATGACAATGAGTTCACTGCACTAAAATGGCCCCCACAGTCACCAGATCTCAACCCAATAGAGCATCTTTGGGATGTGGTGGAACGGGAGCTTCGTGCCCTGGATGTGCATCCCACAAATCTCCATCAACTGCAAGATGCTATCCTATCAATATGGGCCAACATTTCTAAAGAATGCTTTCAGCACCTTGTTGAATCAATGCCACGTAGAATTAAGGCAGTTCTGAAGGCGAAAGGGGGTCAAACACAGTATTAGTATGGTGTTCCTAATAATCCTTTAGGTGAGTATATATATATATATATATATACACTCACCTAAAGGATTATTAGGAACACCATACTCATACAGACTCATCAGACCAGGCAACATTTTTCCAGTCTTCAACTGTCCAATTTTGGTGAGCTCGTGCAAATTGTAGCCTCTTTTTCCTATTTGTAGTGGAGATGAGTGGTACCCGGTGGGGTCTTCTGCTGTTGTAGCCCATCCGCCTCAAGGTTGTGCGTGTTGTGGCTTCACAAATGCTTTGCTGCATACCTCGGTTGTAACGAGTGGTTATTTCAGTCAAAGTTGCTCTTCTATGAGCTTGAATCAGTCGGCCCATTCTCCTCTGACCTCTAGCATCAACAAGGCATTTTCGCCCACAGGACTGCCGCATACTGGATGTTTTTCCCTTTTCACACCATTCTTTGTAAACTCTAGAAATGGTTGTGCGTGAAAATCCCAGTAACTGAGCAGATTGTGAAATACTCAGACCGGCCCGTCTGGCACTAACAACCATGCCACGCTCAGAATTGCTTAAATCACCTTTCTTTCCCATTCTGACATTCAGTTTGGAGTTCAGGAGATTGTCTTGACCAGGACCACACCCCTAAATGCATTGAAGCAACTGCCATGTGATTGGTTGATTAGATAATTGCATTAATGAGAAATTGAACAGGTGTTCCTAATAATCCTTTAGGTGAGTGTATATATATATATATATATATATATATATATATATATATATATATATATATATATATATATATATATATATATATATATTTATTAATAATGTACAATTCAGTTTATATCATTTTATACTACGGGGCTGTTGAATGCTTGAATCTGATTGGTTGACGAACGTTCTAAGGTGTGCAATTATTTTCAGGGAAACGCATGGCTAAAGTAGTTCCAGGCTGGTCTTGACCGCATTACAGTTTCATATCACTTCGCCAAATGATTATTTTGAATGTCTTTATAGCCGACAACAGCAAAAGAACCAAAACCCACAATGACACCCATGACCAAGCAAATAAATATAGTAAACAATAGGATAAAAATGTTTTTTGCACAGAAATGTGTTGTCAGCGCTGCTCTGACGATTTTATCAATAAAATAGTTTAGCAACTTAATAGCTACATGATATTTCTCACTGGCGAGGTAATAACGCTTTTCTTGAAGCAGATAAACTTACAGTTTTGATATTGGTAGACGCTGCTGTCGAACACTGTTGAGTGACGCACACTTGCTCAGGTAATTCACACACGTTTAATCTCTCTCTCTAATAACTGCATTAATAACTACTTTAGTCTGCTATCAATGGCTCAAGCCTCCGTTTCTAGCTCTAAAATTATGCTTTGGAATTAGCAACGGAGGCTTGGGATTAGATGCGCAAGAAATTAGTCCTATACTCAAGAGCGTTTTAAGGACAAAAACCTCTGAACAATGTCTTGAGATGTGGTAACCGTAGTATTAGTCTCAGCCTCAGACATCATGCCCACGGACCGTTGGCTGAACGTCTGCATATGGGACACTTTTCTGGAAACACTTCAGGAGTTTCGAAGTCGTCATCTGATTGGTTGAATTCTACAGTATGTCCGCGAGACGTGTGAGTTGCTTTCTTTAACGGTCCACCTGGAAACAAATGCTGTGATACCAAACTCCCTGGTTGGTGAAGAACGCCGTTTAATTAACGCTGTGTGTTTACAACTGTGACAATGAGCGGAGACTACCGTAGTATAAGCAGAATAAATGACTCCGGTCAGTTGGATTATTAGTAAATAATGCACACCCGCATTATTTTCTAATAGTTCAACGGCCCGCCATCAATTATTCCTTAAATATATTTTTGTTTTATTATTTATGTGATAAAATTTTTATATTGTACAAATATTTTTAACACACCGTTTCACAGAAATATTTATTTCACATATTGATTTTACAGTTGTAGCAGTAACTGTAATTGTAGTATTTTGGCTGAAAATATGATTGCTATTGACATCATTTTTGCTACTTCTTTTGAATTTGGTTACTTCTGTGTGCGTTGCTTATCATCACATCTTCATCCCTAAGGAATAGAAGTGCATTCTATGTGGTTACCTCACCATCAAAAGGTTTTTCTTGCGTCACATGCTTCTGTTTAGCTGTGGCAACCAAAAGCAGATGCTCTGTAATTGGACAAGCTGTTTAGATTGAAGCTGACAATAAACAGACGGAGCCAATGTGAGTGTTTGACACTTTGCTTTAGGGGCTCAAGTAATAATCGCCTTTAAGTACGAATACTAGAATAAACTTTTCCATGAAAGCTGCCATAAGCACTCATAATTCTGCTTTAAACATCTAATGACAACTGTCGTAACCACTGAGTTAACAAATTACACTCATTGTGTAATATTTTGGAAATAACATTGTGCAGTGCCACATAATGTACTACATATAATGAAATGATTATTGACGTCATTCTAGAATTTTTGAAGCGTACCAAGCTATTTTTGCGACAAACTGAATGTGGTTTTAATGCATCGAGAACAGATCTGTTACAAATATCTGCACCCATTGCCCTTGGATTAATCAATAGCATATTCAGTCCTTTGGCAACAGTAGAACAGGTGTTTCTTACCTTGAACACCATGGAAAAAAAGTCCCTCCAGTCCCGAGCACTCAGTGCAATCATGAAAAAGCTGAATGTTGTCTGAGACCAAACAGGGAGCACTGTACTGCAGTCGGAGCGGGGCCGGGGTGGGGTAGACAGCACACGGCATCCCTCAGAAAAATCTTAACAAGGTTTGTCGTTTAATAGTTTAACTTTTCCAATGATGCATGTAACGGGGGGCAATTATACTAAGTGATTTATTGTACCCAGGCTGCAGTTAAATTTCAAAACATTTCATCGTGGCACAATCCAATCCTTGTAAACAAACAGAAAATAAACATTGCCGTATTTTCCCCTCCTGGGCTTTCGGCATTATATTTATGTCGGGCCAGAAGTGCCAAGTAAATCAATCAGCCAGACGCCGGACAGTTTGGAGGTCCGACTGAAGGCTGAAGTTAAAGCATGTTTATGGGCAGGACTGGGGCCCATAATGCCTAAATTTAGGCCCGTCCCAGAGCCCGACAATGCCAACTGTGTGTGACAGCGCAATATCGGCCGACTCGCCCATTAATTTATAGTTTGTTCAATTAACCACACATAGTAGCCAGATGTCAATCTTCAGAGCGCAGGAAATTGCACCTCAAGACTGCTAATATGGCTGCCTCCACTGCGCCGTGGACCCCCGTGTAAGAGCGGCTAGGTTAGGCCCCCTTTTTTCCGAGTTGACAACATGCACTTTATCATCTCCCCCGGAGAGCTCCCGTCTCCAGGGGTTCGGGCTGGGTCAGTGAAAGAGGGTTTCTTCAGCCATGTATTTATTTGTTTATTTTGCTGTCATGGTCTATGACTAAGGCTCTGAAAGAAAATGCAGCAGTATTCACGGCCTATGAGGAAGACTGGTCAGGCAGTATTCGTTTTACCATGACAAATCTATATGGCCAAACACAGTCCTGTGTGTTCCAGACGACCGTACATTCATCCACACCTCTCCCCTCCACCCCGCATGGCTGACTTCATATGCCGCTATGCTGACACAAGCAGTGTGAGCTTGGAGATTTAATGGTAGTGTAATGGGCTTCCTGTCATTTCAATCATGACTTTTATTTTTGGTTTATGTAAGTTTGAGATACATTTGATCAGTCTGTTACTGCTGTCTTTTTCACAGTACAGTTTAAATCGTAAACAGTTATGTAGATGAATGTGCTTGGGGCCAGCAAAAAACGATTATATCGCACACTGCCTACTTGTAACAGATATTTTTCATACGGTATTAACTGATGTAGTCATATGTGCATGATCTTGTTTTTAGAGAGCAGTATTACGTTTCAAGAATTAAAAATCCCATTCAATGTCTCCATAGATTGTCTCAAATAGATTTTTAGCAATAAAATATAAACCCTTCAAGACTACCATAAATTCAGAGGTTGTTGAATGATGATTTACTGCCCTTCAAAAGCTACATTTATAATGTAACAAAATATTTCTCTTTCAAAGAAATGCTGTTCTTTTGAAATTTCTATTAATTTAAGAATCTATAAAAATGTATTACAGATTCCACTAAATTGTTAAAGAGCAAAACTACTTTCATCATTGATAATAAGAAAAATGTTTTTGAGCACCAAATCAGCATATTAGAATGATTTCTGAACGATCATATGAGGCTGAAGACTGGAGTAATGGCTGCTGAAAATTCTGCTTTGCCATCAAATAATAAATGACATTTTAAAATGTATGAAAACAGAAAACAGTTGTTATTATTATTATTACAATATTACTGTTTTTACTGTATTTTTGATTAAATAAATACAGTCTTGATGAGCATAAGAGACTTTCAAAAAACAAAGACAAAAAAATCTTACCAACTCCAAACTTTTGAATGGTACATGCTTCTATTGAAGACACAACTGTGAATTAAAATTTTAAATATAAATATAAAAAATAGCAATATGCATGTTAAAATAATGTTTTGTACTTATTTGGAAGTTTATGTAGCTTTTATTTTTTAGCTTTGTTTGTCTTTTGACTGAATCCCCCTTTCTTTTTTGTGCTTGTTTTTTTAATTTATTTATTTATTTTAGTAATTTCTTGTTATTGGTCACTGGTTCATTGTTTTATGTCTGCCTCTGTAGCTGTTGAGTATGTTTTTTTATGGTCTTGTTGGCCTACTTTGTGATTTTGGATGATGTTTATATTTAGTCAAGTTCATGTTCTTTGTAATCCACCATCTGTCATCTGTTTTTTTTTTTTCCTTGGTCATGCTTTGTTTGATTTTTTTTTTTTTTTTCATGTTTTCAGTGGTTTAAAATTTTATTATGGCTTGTGAGCCTCTTTGTTATTGTCCCATAATCCCCAAGAGATAATGGCTGCTCCCTACACTCTCAAAATGCTTGTTTTAAATTTTGGAATAAAATTAAAATATATAGTTTTTATACTTAGTCATTAATTATATACTGTAGTTTTTAATCCTAATGTTCATGTAATGAAGTCTTTATAAATGAATTTAAGTACATAATCTAGTACCTGTTTTCAATATTTTTGCTTCCAATCAAAGTTTGTAATGTTGTGATTCGTCTTAGAGCTGGTGGGTTTGGTTCAAGACAACTCTTTATTGAAGAATATTTTTACTGATAATATTGGAAATAAACAGAAACATTTCTTCCAGAACCAAGGCTGCTGAAAAAGTTGGCGACCAGTGTTGTGCTCCATTGTATGAGAACTTGAATGTGTCATTCATTTTCATTTCATAACATAGAAACAGGTTTGAAATAAGACATTGTGACTTTACACCTCACCTTTAAACTGAAATGCAAGGTTATTCACAAGCTAAAAAAAATCACACTGATCGGAATAAATGAAAAGTCTCATTAACAGACCTCTCTGTGTTGTGTTTCAGTTGTCAGTTTGGACAGCAGAGATGCCCATCTCTCAGCGCTGGTGCAGGAAGCCCAAAGGAGAGCCAATGAACTGTCCACCCAGGTGATGAGAGAGAGTCTCAGCCTGGAAACGTCTGACAAGGAAAAACAGCTCAAAGCTTGGGAGTGGAGATGCAAACTCTACAAGCGCATGCGCACAGGATTCGAGCATGCACGTAAGTTGCTTCCAGTACCTAACCTTTCAAAAAAAGGTCATTCATATGCTATGCTACAATATAATACTCATTGAACTGGCCTTTATTTTCAATCGGTCCTCCTGTCTAATCTATCAGAATCTCAGCTGAAAGGTCATCGATTCCCATATCGGCCCAACCTGTTCAGCAAGCCACTATGATTATTTGTCCCACAGAGATTAATCTCAGGTTGATTGTCCTGAAATGACTCTTGAGCTGCCAACACACACAATAGTGTTCCTCTCACCCTTATGTCATATTGATTACTTGTTATATCAGGCGAGTTTTGTTGGCTTCTTTTTGTAAACAACCTCAAATAAAGGCAGACGTGATAAATCAGCGATGTTTTGCCACAGAAACTCTTATAGATTGTAGAGAAACACTCACAGGTATCTATGAAAATTATTTCAGGAAACACAAGGGCACATTTGCTGTGCTGTGTGCTTTGAGTTACAAGTACAAAATGAAGGTGCTAACAAGGAGATGGAGCCACATAAAACTTGTAAGTACATATAAATGGAAGTAAGGACAGCCAAACGACAGCTAGAATCATGTTTGTAGAAGGTTTGTTATTATATTTGTTTAAACCCTCTTGGTCACATTATCCATAGTCATGGTCTCAGCTATCATTGTTATGCTGATGACTTGCAAATTTGCATATCAGCCCGCTCAGTCTCTGCTCATTCCCTGGACTCATTGAATACCTGTATTGCTGACATTAAAATCTGGTTACATAGAAATGTAATAACGATAAAACTGAGGTTACTGTTTTTGGTCCATCATCCCTTTTAAATAAGTCTGAATTTAGCCTACCTATTGATAGGGCCACATTAATTCCATCTCACACTGTTAAAAATCTGGGTGTAGCATTTGACTAATCGCTTACATTTCAAGCTCATATAAGTTCTATTACCAAGACTGCATTCTACCACCTTCGTAATATTGCCCGACTGCGACCTGCTCTCAGCACTAAAGACACCGAAACTCTAATTAATGCTTTAATAACCTCTCGTCTCGACTACTGTAATTCACTTCTTATTGGGCTGCCTGCTGGAACAATCACTAGACTACAATATGTACAAAATTCTGCTGCTAGAGTCATCAATCAAGTCAAGAAATCTGATCACATTACCCCTTTGCTCTATAATTTACATTGGCTACCTGTTTCTGTCCACATTCAGTATAAAATTATATTGTTAACTTTTAAATGTCTTCATGGACTTGCTTCCCATTATTTATTTGAACTTCTGCACTATTATTCTCCTCCTCGTTCTCTCTGGTCATCTCACATACAACTGCTTACTGTACCTCGTTTTCGTCTTTCAACTATGGGTGAAACGGTAGGAAATTAAATGTAATTGAATGTGGAGAATTTTAACTGTGACAAGATGATTGACAGGGCAGTTTAAACGGTGACAGGATGCATGTAACTAAGCGACAGAGCTGTCCGTTAAACACACAATTATGACGAAGTAGTATGTCCCAAAGCTTGGCTACTATTTTACTACACACTCAAAAGTATGTACTTTTTCTTCACAAAAACAGTACATAGTTTTAGGGCATAGTATAAGTAGGCGAATTGGGATGCAGCGTAAAAGCTTCCAGGCAGGTGAGTTGAAGCTGGATGGAGCTAAACTCTGAAGGACAGTGGCCCTCCTGGAGCTGAATCTGAGACCACTGGTGTATTATTTGCTAACCTTTAACCTGGCTCTTTCAGGGCCGCCGGAGGCTCCGCTGACAGTGCGTCTAAGTGTGACCGGCAGCACATCTCTCACTGTTAGCTTTCAGGAACCTGCCAGCATGAATTCAGCTGTGGTGACCAAATACAAAGGTCAGTGCAGCCTTAATGTGCGTTTGTCTGTATTACATACACATACACCAGATTGCCTTGAGAAAGGCGTTTTATTTTATAGATTTTTCTAAAAACAATTTTTTTTTGTTGTTAACACTTTAGTATGGTGAACACATATTCACTATTAACTACAACTTTTACCTCAATAAACTCCTAATTTACTGTAGAATAAGGTCATGCAGAATAAGGCATTAATATGTGTTTTATAATTTTGGATAATTTTTTTGGTTTGTTACCAAAGGAACAACACAAAATACACACTATAATTACAAATTTCCCAGACTAAATTAAATTAAATTAAATTAAATTAAATTAAATTAAATTAAATTAAATTAAATTAAATTAAATTAAATTAAATTAAATTAAATTAAATTAAATTAAATTAAATTAAATTAAATTAAATACAGTTATTAAAACAGTGTCTGTTATTGTTTTTTAAAACACAGGATTTGTTCACAGTATTCATTTAACATTCCACATTACAGTATCTACACTGTATAAAAGGGGTTGAGAAGGGATGTTTTATTACTTTTGAATAATTACACATAATAATTTTCAACAGATGATAAAACAGGTGATCAAACCATTGGACTTACGTTGAATGAGGGGTTCAAGTCATATCTAGGGATCTGAATATTATAGAGACTTGGAGGTGGGATATTTTAAACATAGAGACATGGACCAGTAAGCAACCACCTGAACCCCCTTATCAACCACCCAGCAGTGCCCTAGCAACCACCTAGAGCACCTTTGCATGAACAAACACTGCTCACATTGTCAGATATAAATGTCTAGTTATTCAAACTAATGCTGTTGTAGTTTCAATTGTATTAGATAAATATTTTGTTTATTCTGTAACCTCATCATGGTCCTATTTTGGTCTGTCCTATTTGGTTTCTTTAGAGTCCACTCATTTATTGATGTTTTCTGCCTTTTAATTCTTTATAATGTGTGATGACGTGCATTGCAGTGGAATGGAGCTGTCTGAAGGACTTCTCTTTATTAGCCGGAGAGTTGGTCCTTGAGAATCTGCAGTCCCTGAAATGCACAATAACAGGTCTCACCACGGTAAGCTGGAATCACTGTGCAACCTTTACTGTGAACTGCATTGAGTCACATTCAGTCGTGAACTTGAAAAGCTTTCTCAGAGCATCACATTGTTTAGTTTAACATGTTTTGCTTGGAGTCAATTGAAATTGTGCAGACAATTTTTGCATTATTATATTATACTAATTATGCACACACAAAAACAAGAGAGAATTATTAATAACTGATCCTGTTGTAGTCAGTGTATGCTTTTTCCTGTGAGCTTTTGTTTTTCTATGCACTTTTTTGCATGGTAAAGAAAAGCCTGTAGTTGTAGTTTGCCTTTTTTCCAAAGTAATTTTGTCAGATAAATATCGTAACCAAGTTTAGCGTTTTGCTCTACCCTCATATTTAAAAATTTTTGATGTTTACTCGAACGTAGTGTCATTAAAAACAAATATCCCCTCGAGACATCACGTTTGGCCACTATTCTACATGTAAATGTAAATACATTCATCATTTGAAATAATTGTTGTGTTTATAAGACTAACCTGCATCATTCTAAAACTATTTAAAAAGGGACGAGAATCTTTACTTACAATTGTGGAAAAATATAAATATAAATAGTGTTATTATATAAATAGTAAGTAGTGTTTTCGTAATGAAAGTTCACTTCAAATACCTGAACTGTAGAATGTGACACTTAAAGCAGTCAGTGGTCATAGCTTTCCTTATGTAATGGAAGAGGAGGGGCTATTAGACTTTGATGCTGGATGACAAACTACTTCTTCAATTCATACGCTATACAGTAGAATACGTAGTGCATAGTTTAAGTGCAAGTTGACTTGGATTATGCATCTGAGACTTGTGAACATGTCTGCTGTGAATTATGAGTTATGTCCACAGAACTCCACTGGGAGTACAGCTTGTTGATATTGTGTAGTAAAACTTGTCCTGGGGAACACATGATTTTTAAAATATTTTTCTTATTTGTTACAGGGTAGACAGTACTATGTTCAAGTCTCCGCCTGCAATATGAAGGGCTGGGGTCCGGCACAACTCTCTCAACCTCCCTCTGCTGTTCCTTCCAGTAAGTTCTGCAAAAAAGGATCATTTCTAAAATAAATAAATAAATAATAATAGTTCATACTATAGCTCCAAACATCATTGGCTGAAATGTTCTTGAACCCTTGAGCTTTGCGTCAGCTTTTAATTCACATATCATGTCGTCAAAAAGAGAGATATAGGAGAACATCCTTTGATGTAGGACTGCGCTATTATTTAACCATCACGATTTCCACTCTCCCTTCTGCCTTTAATACTCTGAATCTGGCCTTGAGTTTCTTCTTTCAAATGAGCGCTGCAAAGAAAAACTACCTGTGTCATCAGGGGTCACAAGTTTTGCGTCAATAACAAATCCAGCATTATTCCTAATATGCAGAAAAGTGAAATTTTATCTGTGTCTGTACTTCCTATTTTGAACAGCTTCGTTTTTTACGCTCTTTAATACATTGCACCCTCTCTCTGCAATGTGTCTCTATTCCGTAAGTGCCGTCAACAACATTTCACCGTAGTTTTGGATGATTTTAGTCGAATTTAATTCTAGACTGTAGACTTTAGTTCTAGAGTACTGTTTTGTAGACTAACATTATCAGACAAGCTTTTGCTCTTTTTTAATGACTGAATCAAATTAAATGTCGTTTTTTAATATCTAGAGCATGTCACAATGCTAAAATGGAGTTTTGTGTGATGTCTCTCTATGTTAGACTGGAAAGACTGCGATGGGAGAGAGAGCAGGAGGAGAGGTCATATTGAGGCCATGGAGAGACTGTTACAGCAGGTTCGAGCCACACACCAGCACTACTGCTGTGGAGGTACACACACACACATTGTTTTTTTATATTTTATGGGGACATTCAATAGACATAATGATTTTAATACTGTAGAAACTGTATATCCTATCCACTACCCCTACGCCTAAACCTACCCATCACAGAAAACTTTCTGCATTTTTAGATTTTCATAAAAAATCACTTGAATGATTTATAAGCTGTTTTCCTCATGGGGACCAAAAAAAACAAGGACAAGGATTTCGGATATTGCTATCTTTTTGTGGACATTTTGTCCCCATAGTATAGGGTATACCTAAACCACACACACAGCTCTCTCTTAGTCATGCACACATACATACACAAACATCTTTGAATCAAAGAATCCTGAAAAAAAATGTATCACTGTTTCCACGAAAATGTTAAGCAACACAAATGTTTTTTTAAACATTATCAGCGCCAAATCAGAGTGATTTTTGAAGGAGCACCTGAAGCTGAAGAATGAAAAAAATACTGCTGAAAATTTAGCTTTGCCATTACAATAATACATTACATTTTTAAATATTCAAATAGAAAACAGTTAATCAGATTGTAATAATATTTCATAATATTACTAGTTTCACTGAAATTTTTACAAAATGCAACCCTGGTGAGCATTAGAGTGTTCTTTAAAAAAACAACCCCAGACATTTTTTTTAAACATTGTTCTGTTTTATGAGTTTGGATTGATTTTAAAAAAATACACTCGGAATGGTCAATATCCCCATTTGTTTTAAAGTGATAATTATTATGCCTGATATTAAACTGGTCCTCCTGTTTGCAGAACAATATAAATGCTGTAGTGACTTGACACAGTAGCGTAGGTGTATTTAATAAAAATTTCTATAATATCTCTGCTTGCCAAACCTTCGTCGTGGTACTTTTCATAAATTGACATTCTGCTTGAATGACTTCTAGCCTTATACAACCCACACTTTAATATTAATTAATAATTAACATTCCAAAATGTCAAAATTGCTGTTAATTAGATTTATGTATGTATATTATTGTATATATCCATAAAAGTGGCCTGTATATTCTCTGAATCAGAACAGAATGTTCCAATGGAGTCAGATGACTTCATCCTCATGATCTCTGTTTTTTGCTCTGCTGGTGCTCTTTTATTTGCTGTCTTTATTGTTTTTTGTTTTCCGATTGTCTGTCTCTCATAATGCTCTCACTTATGCTCATCGTATATTTCTCTCTCCCTTCCACCCATCTGCCCACTCACCAGAAATCCCTCCTTCCCATCATCCCATCCCTCTCGTCTTCTAAGTCCGCACTTCTTCCAGTAGATTAACTCTGTATTAAAGTGACGAAATGAAGCATGGTCAAAGTGTTTTGACTCAAGTATGGCCATCAAGAGCAGTATGAATACGCTCTCACAGCATTCCTGCCGCCCGCCCTCCTACGCTCTTCACACGAGCAAGGCAGGCGTGGAGTACATGTAAATAAATAATATTTTAATACATTTATCCATTTTAGATTTTAAAATCTATGTGTCAAACATGTCGTCCGTATAGTGCAGCACTGTAAATCACAGGGCTCAAGCCCAGACACCTTTAAAACGAGACAGGCTGGACGTAGCGCAAGGAGTAGACAGTCTGCTTTGGCCTCAGGCCCACTTTCTATCCCAGAGGCCGGCTGCTGAGGTATAGAAGAACGCTGTTCCTGGTGCTGACAGTATTGCACTGCTCACAAACAGCAACTTCATTAGGCAGCTATGCAGTCGGCCACAAGCAAGAGGGGGGGTGAGCAAAAAAAACAGCATCACTCATCTGTTTAGAAGTCAACACTAATGATGTCAGAGCGATGGCTGCCAGTGTTGCAAATGAATTTATACAGGGGAATTGATTCTATTAGAAAAACACTGTATGAGAGTTTTTATTGATGTGGAAAGCAGAAAAACAGGAGAAACAGAAGAACTTCTGAACACAAACTATGCAAAAATAACTCATCTGTCTCTGTCTGTTTTCATTTAAAAAGAGAATGTGGGTGTGTGCAATGCAAAAAACATTTTCTTAATCATAATGTTTGCCTTGTTTTTCAGTAAGATAAGAGAATATGTCTTGAATGTTGAACATTCCATTACAAATATTCCACAATATATATTTTTTTAAATATCCTTAAAACTATTTAAGTCTTTATATTTATTAATGAATTAATAATTTATTTATCATATAATGTCCCAGCGTTTCACAAATTCCACAATTAATCTCTTCTAAGCTCATCCATGTTTGATATGTAAATACACGCAGAGTGGGATTGATCCTGAGTTTTCGGTGCATAGTGATAATTAGACTATTTTCAGAGAATTAATTTTGAATAGTTAAAACTCCAATTCCAATAAAAATATCTTGTTTATTTTTCTTACACCACTGGCAAATAGTTTGTTTTAAGCATAAATCTTGTTTTATCCTTCTTATATTTTTAATATATAAGAAGGATAAACTTATTTCTGAAAACATGCTTTTGTATCTTATGCAGGTTTTTTTTTCTTTTGCCGACTCTTTTATTCAAACCAACTTATTTTAAGGTAGGGTAGGCAATTTCGGAGAGGCTAGCAATAGTGGTTTCTCTTTATATTAAAGGTGCAGTATGTAATATTTATGATGATCTGTTGACAGAAATGCAATATAATATACCTAACTATGTTTTCAGTGGTGTATAAAGACCTTACATAATGAACCGTTATGTTTTATTACCTTAGAATGAGCCATTTCTATCTACATACACCACAGGTCCCCTTACAGTGAAGTCGCCATTTTGCGGCGTCATGTTTCTACAGTAGCCCTAAACTGACAAACTTCTCTACAGAGTGCTAGCTATTCTCTGCTGTCTCAGACGACAACATCTTTGTCCTGTGTCGGCCACCGTAGCTTCTCTATGTGCTTCGAAAGGGAGGGCTTAGCGGTGCCACCTCACTGCTAGATGCTGCTAAAATTTACACAGTGCGCCTTTAATGTGTCCCTGCTACAGTGTAATTATACATTTAAATACAGAGTAATATTAATTAACTACATGTACTTACTATAGGGTTAGGGTAGGATTAGAGTTTGGTTTAGGGTTAGTTGCATGTAATTATGCATCATTTATAGTTATTACTAGTAAATACATGTAACGTGTAACAAGGACACATTAAAATAAAGTGTTACTGCAATAGCAAGCAAGCTTTGAAATCATAAGATTCCACCCTTCCTTCAGAGCGCTTTCCAAAGCCACGCCCCCTCCAAAACACATGCACAGCCAGAGCATAGTCTGCAAAGCGTCACGAGAGACGGCATTAAATTACCTCATGTCTTAATGCACATAACATTACAATAATAATGAACGTAAACAACTGAGCGCTGACTTGTACCACCTGAGTGCTGTAAAAGGTGGCTGCTCTTTGTTTGCTGCGCTCAGTGACTGTCTGTCTATAATTCTGAATAGCCTCATGAAAACACGGAGGTATGCAAATACATAGGTTGACAGCCAGGTAGGACATCGTATTATTGAATTCGGACCGAATGCAATGATTGGACGAACATGTTTTGGTCCTGAGATTTCCACAGAAGATATATGTACATGTTTTAATATTTAGACCTCTTCTATTATTGATTGATATCAGGAAGTGAAGAGAGTTTCAACCAGTATAACAAAAAGTGTTTATGAAAAACATTGCCTGCCCTACCTTTAGATGAGGAATGTAACTATTTACCGTAAGAGCCAACAAGTTTAAACAGTGCCAAGTTTAAAATGTAAGCTAGAGTTAATGCACAAGCTGGGGCAGAAATTAAATGCAAAAAAAGAGAGAGAGAGCGAGAGAGAGAGAGAATTAATTTCTTAAGAGCATTTATAGATATTTACTGGAGAACAAGACAAAAATACTAATTATGATTTTTTTTTTGCAGTATGTGTGTGCATTATATGTCCCAATAAGCACACATGCTGGCAGGGGCAATGTATTTATCCAGGTTATTTTTGGAGCGATGGTGTTCGAAAATAAATCTGCAAAATTAATCAGCACCGGTACAATGACACTACTATAAAAACCGCTCTGAAAAAAAATGCAGCTCGTTTAAGCAGAGGTTATCTTAATTTATGATGTGTATATGTGGAGCTGAGAGGTTGCTCTCAAGCCAAGGGGTGTGTGTGTGTGCGTCGTGCACACAGCTCCCAGTGTTCCTGCATGAGACACAGCAACACCCACACGCACAACGCGATCGCTCACACGCAAACCTCCGCACTCCGTCGCGGCTATGTAAGCGCTTTCTGTCAGCGAGAGCCTGGAAAGTCTGGCCACGAACGTTATGGATGATCCCGCTCGCTCTCGTATGTTGAAAAGGGTCCGTTGACCCCCGCTAAATTAGTTAGAAAATGAAGAATGCTACCAGCACTTGCCGACTCTCCAACTCTCACTCACTTCATTTCATGGTTGCACTCACTGTGCGGTAGTCAGATGGATTGCCAAGTCATTAATCAAAGGTGATCCGTTTTTTTTTTTTTGCTTTCATAAATGAAAAGGCATTTCTTTATTTATTTAGTGTGACAGTTTGGCGGCACAGGAGGCCAATGCACTCATGTCTTATAATCTGCTTGTCAAAGCCAGTTAACCTTCTGAGGGAGAAATAAATACAAATTCTGCGCTCAACTTATCAACACGTGCGACGGCAGCACTTGCTCTATTTGCGGAGACTGGAAACTACCGCTGAACTTCACATAAAAAATGTTAAAACAGATTTAATGTGTTTTCAAAGTGGATAATTATGTTCTCACTCCAACTTGTTGTGATACAAAAATTGTGGTTGACATCCAAACCTTGGAGTCTGCTGGTGATATTCCAGTGAATGTAATCAAATTTGACTCTTTTTCAGTAGGGACGTAATTGTCCTGAGATTCCAGTAAGACGTGTTGCGGTTGTGAGGTTACGTTATGTAGATATCTTGCCAAGCAGGAAACAATCAGTGTGCGCATTTAATCACGTACTGTTAACAGTCGCCACTGGAGGGTCAAAGGGGCCAAGGGTTAATCTTCTTATGGGACTTATAAGACACATTATTCCTTGAGGGTTTTGATAGTGATTTTCAAACGGAAAATCTGCCTTGCTACCTCCCTTTCATGCCCCTCCGATGGAGACACAGAGACTAGGGCTAGCGTGATTGCTCTCACGGTGACTCGCTCGCTTTGACGGCCACTTTCACGTTGTAAACAGCTTCTCAGCCAAACGGATTGTTCCGTCTGCCCTGCTGTTTACATGGGGGGCAATTACGTGACGCTTAATTTCATGAAAACAGGGACGTCTGAAGATTGGCATCGCTGAAATGTGGGCTGATATGGCTGCGCTTGAAGCGGGAGATACGCAGCTAAAATGTTCCAGATAACATGTTTGTCGGTGGCCTGACTCCCCCAATCCCTCTCTTACACCCCTGAGGCTCTTACACGCTGTCTGTCTTCAAAGTTCCCTAAGTTTATTCCAACATGTTTTTCATTTTGCTCTTTACAATGTTTGATATTTTTGTGTCTTGTTAAAACCCCTTTCAAGCAATTCTGAAATGTACATTTCCAAAAGGATGACCAAAACTACATAGTTCATACTCAATTAATCACTGGATTTTCTAAACAACTAATCAATCTTAAGGAAGCCAGAATGAATCCAAGAGCCCACAGGCTTTCAATAGGGTAACTTGCACATAAACAGGTTTTTCCATTTGTAGGTCTCTCAAACTATCTTCAGTCTCCCATGGTTATGTACCAAGTCTGGGTATTTTGTTGTTTTCACCTGTTTGTTTATCTCGACTCCATTTCTATACCCCTTTTTTCCCCTCTCCAGACACATCAAAGATGCAGAATCCAAGTCGAAAACAGTCAGTGTCCCGGAGCCTGAAACACCTTTTTCACTCCTCTACTAAATTTGTCAAGAGTCTCAAAAGGTGGTATAAAAATATATTGCAGAAAATAGGTGGCACTTTCCATAAATAGGCTACACATTTGTGTCACGTTAGTTTTATTACAGCATTAGAGACATAAATGGTTACCATGGCAGTAGTTTTGCGCGTATCAAATGTCTTGAAATGGTGTAATTTGGCATTTTCCACCTCAGAGGTCTCCTCTACTGAATCCAACAATTAAAATAATACAATTTCATCATTTTAAAATAACCTTTTGATTTATTAATTAACTGTTTATAATGCATAATTATATTTTTTTTAATTAACTGTGATATTAAATGAACTGTAAAAAAACATTTTTAACTGGTAACTTAAGCAAACACATATAATGATAATATTGTACTATAATATTGATTTCATTTGTATGTGGCTTTGGATAATTGTGTCTGCTAAAGGAATACATAAATGTAAAATATAAATGTAATATTTAGTTTACCCCCGACAAGGTTGACGATCAATATTATCTAAACGTCAAGAATCTCACTGATGTTAAGAATCACTGACTATTTGCTGAAATAGAAAAACATTTATTGAGAGTTTTATGTACTCTATTTTTGGAAAGTGCCAGGAATTATAGAATTCACATTATAGCTGAATATTCTGAATTCGTCTTGTTCTGAATAGGTTCTCTTGGCTGTTTTTTTTTTCAGGGGAGTTTATATAGCATCAGTATTTTACCATAAGGACAGTCTGCTAGTGACTAATGAGGATCAGATCCCCATAGTGGAGGTGGACGACTCATACAGCAGCTCCCTCATGCAGGACTTTCTGTGGTTCACCAAGGTATGTAAAAACATACAATCAACCACGACATTAAGCAGCGGAGAGGTCAGCACGGAGATACTGCACTAAAGTAACGTGCGTTTTATTAATGCTGAACTGAAACATACATTTTCTATGTTTTTGTAACACATCTCTTTGACAAGCGTCAATATTTTTGTTGGTTTCTTCCAAATGCAGCCTGCGGTCAGCTTAGCGTCCTAAATATATTCTGTCAAAGTGAACAGTCACCACACTTTTGACGTTAGACCGCGCGTTTGTAATTAGCCCATCATTACAAGGCTAAAGTGGTGTGATGCAAGAAGCAGAGACAGTCTTAGCAGAATATAGCTCTTTGTTTGATGGCCAAATACTTCTAGATTTTATGGTGAGATTGGAGGTAAAGTTATACTCATGGAACGAGCCTCGCAGCATTTTAAGCGCTCATGTCCACATCCAAATGTTTATTTTACAACTTGCCTCCTAATATGCAGCTAGAAAATGAAAGTTTGTCAAGGCACATTTTGATGTTGGCTTGATAAACCTTGTCTCAAAGTTTAAAATAGTTTGAAGGTTAAACTGTCATATAAACAGGCGAGGACATAGATGGACTCTCGTGGTCTCTTCTGTAAGAGACTTTTCCGTTTTAAGCACCTTATTCTGGAGTGCATATGCTTTTTGTTCTGCATGGTAAAATAAGTAGTCAACTGAGACACCTATAACTAGCCCAGTAGGGATTGTTTCATCACTGAAAACAAAGCACTCTGGCATTGATGCACAGACTTTGAATGATGTCAAGGAATTAAGTAAATTGCTTCCTCCAACTTCACAAGTGTGCGTGTGTTTATTTTGCAGCTGTCCTGTATGTGGGAGGACGTCCGGTGGCTGAGACAGAGCCTGGCAGTCTCCACCTCTTCCTCTTCCACTCTGCAGTCCAGACAGAAGATGCTGGCGGCCGCGGGCCAACTGCAGGTTTGCCAGCCCGTGATGAGCCTTGCTAACAATTTATTACTATAATGGGATTGAAATTGAAACTGAGTGGGATAATCCCTTATGAGGGATTCTGAGCAGAGTGTGTGTCTGTGTTTGCGCTTGAGCATATTTTATATTGCATAATAATTATTCTGGCCAATGTGCTCTACGTAACCTTTATTTATTAGAAAAATGTGTTTTGGGGTTGTTGTTTTTTTTTTTAATTTTGAGAGAATTACACATCGTTCTAGTGAAACATTCATACATTATTAGTGCTTTGTCCTTTTTGTCAGGAATTTTACATTTTTATTGTAATAAATCAAAAGCATAATGACATATAAAGAGGGCAGACATACAGGCAGACACACTCCATGGTGGTTTCGATGTAACATCACACCCTAAATAATTACAAATATAAAAAATTGTAGTGGACACCATGTATAGCATCAGAGGGTTAAATAAGAATACTTGTAAATAAGAGAACAAACATCCTTTTTACATCTTGTCTATTCCTCTATCCTTCTCCAAACAGAATCTTCTGGGCACTCACAACTTGGGCCGAGTCCACTATGAGCCCATTAAAGATCGTCATGGGAATGTGCTGCTTGTTACAGTAAGAGAGATGGACAGCTTCTATTCCTTTTTCAATGGGAAGTGGATGCAGGTATCCAAATTGCAGAGTCAGAGGAAGTCTCTGTCTACTCCTGAGGAACCATATGCCCTAGACATCCTCCTCATAACCATACAGGTGAACACAGCTCTGTCTTGCCCTACAGACATTAAAGATACCTCAAATCATGCATCATTGATTTTTTTCTTCAGAAAAAGAATCTAATTTAAAATGTTATTTTGGTTATAGGACATTCTGGCCTATCAAAGACGGAGTCAGCACCGGCTGTCCTCTGGGCTTTATCTGGGTTATCTAAAGCTCAGCAGCTCTGTGGATCAGATCAAAGTTCTGGTTCCTCAACGTATGCCCAACATGCTCTGTCACACCAAGATACGAGACAACTGGAATGTGTCAAGGTTAGCTTAGAGTGTTCTCAACATGTTATTGACTTACACTTACAATTATTTTCTTATTGCTTTTTTCTCTGTAAATCAGAGGTGTCAAACTCATTTTTGGTCATGGACCAAATTAAACTGAATGTCATGTTTTTTTTTTTTTTTGGTTTGTTCAACTTTAGTGTACTCATTTAGAGTGCGTGTACATTGCTGATGTTGTTGTTATAGGGGTTATGCGCAACAAACTTCCGTATTCTGTAAAACAGGTTCCATCACTTCCGGTTCAAGTCTTTTGTATGTGCTTCATTAAATATAGAGCTGTTTAACTCAAGATACCTTCAAAGGAGCTACCAAAGATGAGCATAACCGATGTCCATCACATATGCAGACTGATATATAATTTTTTTTGTTCACACTAACATATTATCACACTGGGATATTAAAATTGAGTAAAACGGAAAAAATAAAAATAACTAGCTAGGTTAGCTAAAAACTTAAAAGTTCATAGATGTCGCCGTCAGTAACTGCTGTTAACTCTGATAAGCGGATGCGATGAGACCTGTTTTCCTGTTTGTTCATGTGAGATGTACCTATTATCATCAGCTACTCGCACAAAGTTTTGGGAAAATGACCTGGGTTGTTTAGTTGAAAAATGCTAATTTGTGCAATTTAAAAGAAAGTCTCTGCATGATATGCAACACAAAAAATGAGAGAGTTTACTGGTCCTGCTTTAGGGAAAATTTAATATTCTGAATATTATACTAATATAGTAAATGAATGTGAATGTCTTAGCATATTTTTTTTGCAGTTCAACAAGCAGTTCTCTGGAGCCTTTTTTCTACTTAAAATCCTATTAAATCTTTTTTTTTTCATCTCAAAAATATTGAAGAAAAAAGACCTTAGGTCTTGAAAGCATTGGACAGAGACGGCATAATTAAAGCCTATAATAAAAGCGTATAATGATTTTCTCCTTTTTTATTAATTTATCGATTTTACCAAAATACCAGCAATAATACACTACCAGTCAAAAGTTTGAACACACTTTCCCATCAAAGAGAATGGGAAAGTGTGTCCAAACTTTTGACTGGTAGTGTATGTACATCTTGACTCAGTATGAAAGTCTCTCATGCAATCTAATGAATGTTATTGATATGGACATGCAGTTTTTAACCTTTTATATTACCGAAACAAGCTAATATTTCTCACTGGTGAAGCAAATACGAGCTCTCCAGAATGAGTGTACCTGAGAAGATTGAAATATGCCTGAACTCCGTGTCGGGCTCCCCCTCACCACAGGCTTACATAGTTTCTTGACACCACCATTTTTTACAGTCAAAACAAAACTGCTATTTGTTTTTGTTCGGTAAAGGAGCTATTTATTTATTTTCATCTCAGGTCATGGTGTTGACCTTGGTAGGTAGCTAGAGACAGGGAGAGTATTATCCTGCAGCTCTGTGTGGTAGTAAAACTAAATTTACTACGGGGCCGGACTGTGGAAGTCAGTGGGAGGTTCACACAGGATGATGCCCACTCACGGCTCGAGGAAAACCTCTGGAGCAAAGAAATTCTCTTTTTTTTCCACCATTCTACCCCCTAGACACTAGCCTTAGGGTGTCCTTGAGACTAAGACCAAAATGCTCTATTTTGCCCCGTCATCTTACCCACATACTATAAACTGATGCTTAAAATTTTTTTTGTGAAATTTAGAGAAAGTTAAATGAATTTGACCTCATTGTAAAAATCTAGTAAAAATTCTCTATTCTTTTCCAAGATGATCATTTTAAATTCTCTGTGCAATAATTTCAAAATACATAAGTGTTGTCACTTTCCTATTATTATTAGACATTTAACAACTTCGATTTTATTAGTGTAGAATGTTCGGATTAAAAGGTTTTTAGTGGTTGGTCATAAGCATCTCACCAAACCTTACTCTCAATATTAGACCTAACATGCCATCCCACTAGCCTTTGGAAACCACTCTGTCGAGGGCACTTCTGGAAACAGAAGAGCTGTGTGTATGTTGACTGAATGCTGTCTCTTCCCACCCAGGGATGAGTGGGACTGGCTGCAGTCACTGTCTTCTGGCCCTGTGGAGGTGGAAAGAGCAGATCAGGCTACAGACTGCCTCCTCTTCTCTGAGCTCCAGACAGCCATTAAGAGTCTGCTGCACCATATCAATCTACATCTCCACCAGGTACTGCAGTCTACAGGACAACTCTGTGGTAACTTGGTGTTAAGCACCACAATAATTAAACAAAGTAAAGTTTGTTAAAGGCACAATATGTAAGATTTTTGGATCCAAAAACCACTAAAACAATGTTATAGATTTTGTTGACTTGTGTACTTACATTATCCGAAATGTTACCAAGAATGTTTAAATCCAGAGAAATTTTAACCAGGACACGGACCGTGTCCGTGCGTCTCCTATCAATGACATCCTACCTGTGTTACCCTCGATTTTAAAACACCAAAGACGCTTTAATATATTATGTTTTATTAGAAAGGTGAGCAACTGTTTGGATACATTCATCGACAGAAAACGAATCATTGTTATATAGCTCAACACAGTTAGTCTTATTGTTTAAATCTGTACCATGTTTTACCATGCCTATTATCGATCTAGCTTACTGCAGTGTGCAGCAATTGTCTCATAGTAGCCACCAAGCGAACGCACAGAGTAGCATAACTCAAATGTATCTAATATGATAAAACAGCACTGTGTTACTCCTGATACGCATGACCGAAAGAAGTGGAAGCGGTCGTCTGCGGCATAATAAAAGCTCCACTGCTCTCAAGCCATGTGTCACGCTTGTCTCTCATTAGAAATCGCTCTAATGGCCTTGTTCTGCTCCAACGGCTTTCAGCCCCACCCTGCTTCATACTACAGTTAATAAATTAAAGTTAATAAATCTTTAACACATTAGCTCATCCATGAATATGAGTACTGCCCCGTCGGAGTCCCGTTGGATTCTATTTCACTGGCTGTAGAGGTGAAGAGTCAATACTACCATAATTCATCAAGCTACGCCGTTTTGAATAAGTGACCTCTAGTGGTGAAAATTACATATTGTGCCTTTAATATAATTTAATTTTAAAATGATTAAAATAGCTTAAAAAGTTATTTGGGCATTTAATTTGAAAACATGGGCTGTTTGAAAGGAGAGATTTAAATGTAAAGCTTATATAAACCTTATGTAGTTTGAATACATTGAGATCTCTAACAGCATTTATGGACAGCCGGACGGATGGATGGATAGATAGATAGATACATGGATAGATAGACATACTGTAGATAATCTTCCCAATATTTGTCAGAATAACTTTATTTTTTGTCTGTATTACTTTATAGTTATACATATAGTTTTGTGATTTTTTGCTACTTCGTTATGGCATAACATTGTTACCCTACAAACCCTGTGGGTTAAATTCTGTGCGTGTGTCTGTGTGTCCCACACAGGCCAAGCACTTCCGTCTCTACACACACGAGGTGCTGGAGCTGGGTCACAATGTGTCCTTTCTTCTGCTGCTGCCTGCCTCAGACGACGTTTGCTCTGCCCCGGGACAGACCAACCCCTACACACCACACTCGGGGTTCCTCAACCTCCCTCTTCAAATGTTTGAGCTCGGTACACTGGCTTCTGTTTCAACCCCTACAATATTAGCTCAGTTGGCCTTATAAAAATCCACAGATTCCTCCCCCCTCTGCCCCCAGTCACACTCCCTTAGGACCTCTAGTAAATCAAGCAGACACACACACACATGCAGACACCAGCGGGGTGGCGGTGCGCACCACGGCTAGCCAAACAGACACCCACCCCCCTCGCCGAGCCCAGACTGTGTAAAATAAGGAAAGGTTAAACAAGTAATCAATATTGTAATCCAATAAAATGTGTTTTAAAGAATGGCAGATCATTTTCATTCAAATAGCAGGGTTTGTTTTCAGACGAGAAGGCAAATCGTGTGCTTGTATGCTTAGCAGTGGTGCCAGTTAGAACACTTAGTAGCTTATTCAGCTGCTGTTGTGGGGAGAGTTTCAAACAACTTTTTAAACGTTATACTGTGAGGTAGTTTCAGCCCAAACACCATACACTTGTAAACCACCCACAGATTTCCATTACAAAAACGTCTTTTAAAAAGATTCGTCAGTGTTTTTTGGGACATTAATGATAACCTTCCTAGGGTCTCAATTTCATACAGCACACCACCCAGTGAAGTCAATTTCAGAAATGCAATAACATCTCACTACAGTTGCCCCCTTAATAGACAGTGTCAATTACTAACTATAGTATTCTTATTTTTATTTTGTCTCCCTGTGCAGTTCACTTCTGCTCATATAAGGAGAAATTTATCAGTCTTTATTGCCGGCTGTCATCGGTGCTGGACCTGGACGCTCTAATTACCCAGCAGGCTTTTAGAGAGGCCATCACTGACTCAGAGGTGTCCACAGCCAAACAGAGACAGCAGCACATATTGGACTACATTCAGGTATGGGGCAGTGGGGCTAAAAAGCCCCTCTGTGAAGGATAATGTGATTTTAATTAAAAAAAGAAAATCTCCTCCTAAGGCATATGATGAAGATTTCTCTTTGTAAGTTATAATATATTTTTACACAATATAATGTAGTATTATATTAAATATTGAAGCAAAGTTTTTTTATTTATTTTGTATTTTTTGTACAAAAATGATAAAGTACTGTTTAAAGGCCTAGACGCATAATTATAATAAACAAAAATAAAATAGTTGGTCACCTTATGCAAATGTTTTTGATATAGCAGAATCTTTTTGTCTGCAATTTAAGTAAATTGTTCTGGTACTTTTTGTTTTATAAAATATATTTATAATATATATTAAACATCTTGGAGCTATAATGTTAGTACAGGAATAATTTGCAAGTGAATCTCCATTTGCACATCCATCACAACAAATCCAATCCGTGCATCTTTATCTTTTACCCAAAATACTATTCTTTCACATATTTACCAGTCACTGAAAAAAACATTGATTAATCACCTTGAAGAAAAATAGTAAAATCTGGAAATTATTACAATTTAAAATAACTGTTCTATTTTAATATGTTTTAAAATGTAATTTATTTCTGCATCAAAGCTGAATTTTCCGCATCACTACTCCAGTCTTCAGTGTCACATGATCCTTCAGAAATCATTCTAATATGATGATTTGCTGCTCAAGTAACATTTCTTACTATTATCAATGTTAAAAACAGCTGTGCTGCTTAATATATTTTTTAAGGATTTTACTGAACCTAAACTTTTGAATGGTGTTGTAATGTAATCATGTAATTAATCATTAATCGTGTTGTATGTAATCATTTCAGGGATTCAGATTCTGCCTTTTGCAGAGCAATGACTTAATGGGCCAGAACAATTTTGCAGCATATAGCAACAAACAGGTGTTTAGGATAGTGCTATGATGTTTTTTGCTATTTAGAGTTTGTACGCTACCTGAAATGATGCTTTACTGCTTCATTCCTTTTTATTAGCCACATTCGTGTTGTTTCAATTACAACTTTTAGCAATACGTCATGCATGTTTCAGTCCTGAGAATCATGTTTATTCCCAGCCACTTGGGAGTGTTGAAAACATCAAACTACAAAAACAATTTAAACTAATAATCCAATTAGGATAGTTTATTGATGTCATAAAGCATAACTACTAGACGTATAAACTGTAAAACAAGTTGTTTTTCTTGTGTCGAAATTTCAATAACAGCTCAGCAGACTCTCTCACAATTCGACTTGAAAGGGAGGCGTGTGTTAAGTGTGCCGGTCTGAAATAATCCCTCTCCGCCACCCCGGTCTGGACTATTAATTGAGATTGACCACAAAACCACAAGTGTTTGTGTGATGTCAGGTCCAAGAGGCGCTGGAAAAAAGCAGCACACTGACCACAGATTACACAGCGCCTAAGAGCGACGAGGGGAAAAAATAATACCGATCAATGAGTGTGACTGCATGACTGTGTGTGCGGCTGAGCAATGTGGCATCAATTAGCGTGAAAACCTTAATGTTCCAGAAGGCGGCGAACGAGAAAGGGCCACGTCTGTCAAAGTGGCATGGCTCTGGAAAGTGCTTTGCGCTTCGCTTTCGTGCGAGAGGGCAGGTTTATATCGCTGTGAGGTCCTGTCAAAGAGCTAACGGACAGACCGCGAAACATGCGTTTCAGATGCATGTGGCGAGATGTGTCACTGAGATGGAGCTTGCATGACGCTCAAATTTACCGAGTAGTCTCAAGTTTTTGTCTTTAAGTCGGCAGATTTACAAGTTTGCTGCTTTGATGTGAGTAAAATAAGCTTCTAGTTTAAGTTAATCTGATAATACAGAGATTTTTTGTGTGATGCACCTTTTTGGCTGTAGAAGTTCTGGTTTTAGTTCAGGACCCAGATTTTGCAGTGGACATTAACACACGGTTTCGCAGACAAGGTTTAAGCTAGTCCCAGACTAAAATGCATGTTTGAGCTGTTTTAACTGAAAGCAATTTGCACTGACATATCTTAAAATATGTCAGTGCCATTGTTTTGTCTCAAGATGCACACCAGTAATATTTTTTTCTAAGGCAAATTTATAAAAGCTACTTAAAGGATTAGTTCACTTTAAAATGACTTCATCTCATCCAAGATGTTCATGTCTTTTATTTCTTCAGTCAAAGACATTACGTTTTTGTTTCAGGAAAACATTCCAGGATTTTTCTTTACATAATGGTTTTTAGTGGCAACCAACAGGTTGAAGGTCCAGATCAATGCAGTTTCAAAGCGCTTCGAAGGGCTTCCACATACATCACGGCCGTGACCTTTCCGACGTGATGACGTCATGCGCAGTGAAGAACAACAACACCGAAGTCTTGCATTTGAGGTTAAAAAGTATATAAATGTTTATTTTTTTTAGAAAATGACCAATGGTTTCTATTCCTCGTCTGGGATCATGCAGAGCCCTCTGAAGCCCTTTGAAGCGCTTTGAAACTGCAGTGATTTGGACCTTCAACCTGTTGGTTGCCATTGAAATACATTATATGGAATAAAATCCTGGAATGTTTTCCTCAAAAAACTTAATTTCTTTTTGACTGAAGAAAGAAAGACATAAACATCTTGGATGATATGGGGGGTGAGTAAATTATCAGGAAATTTTCATTTTGAAGTGAACTAATACTTTAAATGTCCTAATTGAACTAAGGTCTAAAGACCCATTCACACCAAGAACGATAATTATAAAGTTAACTATAAAGATAATTAAATTAGTGTCCACACCAGAGGAAGATATTGTTCTGTTTATTCTAAGCACATGCTTGTCTGCTGCTTTAAATGCTCAAGCTCATTACAGCAGGATGGATTCTGATTGGCTGTCAATCATTTTGATCAATCATCAGCTGGTTAAAATCGTTCTGAAAGTTATTCCACCGATATCGTTTCTCCGTGCCATTATCGTTATAGCTGTGGTGTGAACTCTGCTATTCTTTAATATTGAGAAAGATTTTTAGAACTATATCTTTATTGTTTTCTTTATAGTTATCATCCTTGGTGTGACCGGTCTTAATCCTGCCTTAATTTAAGCCCTGTCTGTGAAACCAGGCCTAACTGTTGAACCAACAGGGTATTAAAGTTGTTTAAAAAAAAAAAAAAAAAAATGCCCTTGAAATGAAATGTTTGCAAAATTGTTAACATGACAGACAGAGAAAGAAAATTCACTGTTCACAGTTTCAAAATATCTATTGAATTTTAATGTTTTCGTGCTCTTCACATCCAGTAATTCACTACACAAAACAAATAATATTATTTCTCCTTGAAACTAAACCTGTATTTAATGTGGTTCGAGTCGTGTTTTCTTCTACTTTGTGTTGTTTTGTTTATACTTTACCAGGATTAAGGGCTATCGAGCAGCCTAATCTAATATTGTAAATATTTTGCCTTAAAATACTGTTGAGTTTGATTGCACTGTTTTTTATTTATGTTCTGTGTTCCACTTGATTTGATTTTGTTTAGTTATTAATTATGTGCCTTATCTCTGTTTTCTGTTCGTAATTATACTATGATTTGCAACTGCCACTCATATCTTTTTCCGGACTGGGCAAATGTCTACCGTGCATTTAAATGATTAATTCACTATATGGAATATTACTGCTTGTAAAGCGTCCTTGAGCTTGGGAAAGGCACTATATAAATTAAACATATTATTATTATTATTATTATTTGATGCATTCCTTTTAATGGCCAGACCAGTTCATTTTGCTATCTTAAATATGCATGATTATATGGTCAGTTGACTTTTATTATTTCCATGTAACATTCTTTTTTCCTGCTGCCGACGACCCTATCAGAACAGACCAGTGATTCATTTTTGGATTGAGAGCCAGTATAATAGAGCACTGGGTGTGATATAAGCCACACTGCTTATTTATTCTTATTTTCCCCTAATTTGATGCAATATTTCCCAGCCAGAAGTATCAGCCAAACATTTATTAGTTAAAGTAGTCTATTTCGAACCCATATTATTGCCCTTGTCATACTGGAGTCCCCTCTTTGTCGTTAGAAGCCCGGCATATTTTCCAAAGGAGTCATCCTGTGGTGTCAAGGCTCATTCCCATAAGCTGGATCTCTCATGGCATTTGCTAGAAAGAGCTCAGATTGCAGGTTTTTTTTTTTTTTCGTCTACCCTGCTGCATTTTTGTTCAGCCTTTTTCCTTCCAATTTGAAATAAGCTCCTTGTAAATACAATTGCTATAGTACGTCTCAAGGATGGAAAATATGAAAGTGGTAGTTGTGAAGATTCACTGCATGGAGGTTAACAGCTCTGATTGAAAACACATTTTACCTCTCATTTTGCTTCTGCACACTAAATAGGAGCAATATGTACAATTCAGCTCTGACGTGCTGTGATTGGTGAACAGATGACACAAAATAAATTATGATATTAGTCACGGTCATGCCCCTTCAGACTTCACAGCCAGTTTTCTGTGGCCTCCTTTTGAAGCTTTTGTGTGATGCGCTTTAATGGTTTGAAAAGCTTTGTGATGTTTGTGGGGAAAGTTCTTGCGACGTTTGTGTGGGGGAAATACCGCATTTCTCACACTGAAAGCTGCGATTTGCATTTTTATCGAATCAACATTTAAATAGCACCCTTTAGTTTTCAAGCTAACCTCTGTTTTTTTTTTTCTTTTGTGTTTGAAGCAATTGGACGAGATGTGGCGAGACGTTCGCTGGATCACCAATGCCCTGCAGTATGCCCGCTATAAACAGCCTCTCGGTTGGGTGCCTATCACCTGGCTTGTAGATGTCAGCATGGAGCCTCCTGTCCAGAAGAATGACTCCACGTCCTCTAACACAGAATATGTGCCCACTCCCTCGCCCTCTCCAGAAATGAGGAGACGAAAGCCCACAATTGGTAAATGCTATTTTTCAATAGCTGCCATTCATCCAGGTATAAAAAATAAGTGTCGTGCTTGATGTATTATATGTATTGTATTTGCAATGATTTTGCACATTTAAGTGAGAATATGGCATTTGTTGTTAGCCTTTTGAACACAAAAGAAAGTTTTTACAGGAAATAAATCTGTTTATTCTAATGCACCTCTTCAATATTAAAGCTTTTAGATGCCATTTATTTTTTAGTGGCACAAAAGGAAGAAGTGTTTCTAAAATTGTTCTATCAAAATATGACAAAGGACACTAATTTTCAAGAAATAGATGAAATTGCAGTTTACAAGCACTCAGCGGAGGCACTTGAGTAACTGGCATCCTGTGATTGTTGGAAATGTGAGGTCCTTTAGATTTTAGTCTGTTTAAGAACAAACTAAAGATTGGCAAATTATGATAATTCACAGACCTCGGTCATCATAGATGATTGAAGGATTCTCAGTCTTGCCACTTAACAGTGACAAAATAAAAACCTTGCAATACTGATAAAATACACCTTACATTTATTTTGAATGTATTAAGAAATTTGTACAAGTGAAAACAGATGTTAAGTCAATTCAAATATTATTACTTGTGTGGTCAAATGTGTGCAATAAAGATGCAATAAAGATGCATAAAATACTTTTATTTTCTAACTTTTATATGCCACATTTCTCAGGATTTATAATTATTGCATTATGTGTATGGGATTTATACTCAACTTTTTGTTGATTGTTCAGAAAGAAATGTTTATTTCTTCACTTTAAACCATAGATATCACTTTATAGTAACTTTTATTAAATTTAACAAAAATGATTACATTATACACTCACCTAAAGGATTATTAGGAACACCATACTAATACTGTGTTTGACCCCCTTTCGCCTTCAGAACTGCCTTAATTCTACGTGGCATTGATTCAACAAGGTGCTGAAAGCATTCTTTAGAAATGTTGGCCCATATTGATAGGATAGCATCTTGCAGTTGATGAAGATTTGTGGGATGCACATCCAGGACATGAAGCTCCTGTTCCACCACATCCCAAAGATGCTCTATTGGGCTGAGATCTGGTGACTGTGGGGGCCATTTTAGTACAGTGAACTCATTGTCATGTTCAAGAAACCAATTTGAAATGATTCGAGCTTTGTGACATGGTGCATTATCCTGCTGGAAGTAGCCATCAGAGGATGGGTACATGGTGGTCATAAAGGGATGGACATGGTCAGAAACAATGCTCAGGTAGGCCATGGCATTTAAACGATGCCCAGTTGGCACTAAGGGGCCTAAAGTGTACCAAGAAAACATCCCCCACACCATTAAACCACCACCACCAGCCTGCACAGTGGTAACAAGGCATGATGGATCCATGTTCTCATTCTGTTTACGCCAAATTCTGACTCTACCATCTGAATGTCTCAACAGAAATCGAGACTCATCAGACCAGGCAACATTTTTCCAGTCTTCAACTGTCCAATTTTGGTGAGCTCGTGCAAATTGTAGCCTCTTTTTCCTATTTGTAGTGGAGATCAGTGGTACCCGGTGGGGTCTTCTGCTGTTGTAGCCCATCCGCCTCAAGGTTGTGCGTGTTGTGGCTTCACAAATGCTTTGCTGCATACCTCGGTTGTAACGAGTGGTTATTTCAGTCAAAGTTGCTCTTCTATCAGCTTGAATCAGTCGGCCCATTCTCCTCTGACCTCTAGCATCAACAAGGCATTTTCGCCCACAGGACTGCCGCATACTGGATGTTTTTCCCTTTTCACACCATTCTTTGTAAACTCTAGAAATGGTTGTGCGTGAAAATCCCAGTAACTGAGCAGATTGTGAAATACTCAGACCGGCCCGTCTGGCACCAACAACCATGCCACGCTCAAAATTGCTTAAATCACCTTTCTTTCCCATTCTGACATTCAGTTTGGAGTTCAGGAGATTGTCTTGACCAGGACCACACCCCTAAATGCATTGAAGCAACTGCCATGTGATTGGTTGATTAGATAATTGCATTAATGAGAAATTGAACAGGTGTTCCTAATAATCCTTTAGGTGAGTGTATAATGCTTAACAGTATGTGTGATGTTGCAGTAATTGTATCTATATAACATTTACAGTAGCTTTCACAAGTTTGGGGTCAGTTTTTAAAGGAATTGATCGTTTTAAAAGTTTCTTGAGCACCAAATGAGCATATTGGAATGATTTCTGAAGTATCATGTGACACTGAAGTAATGGCTGCAGAAAAATATATTAAATTAGAAAACAGTTATTTTAAATTGAAATATTGTTTTACAATATGATTATTTTTACTGTATTTTTGATCAAATAAATGCAGCCTTGGTAGCACAAGGGACTTCTTTCAAAAAACATTATAAAAATCTCAACAACCCCAGACTTTTGAACGTCTATATTGACTATATATTGACTATTAAAAAAAGGGCTTTGAAAGTGGTTCCTCCAATCATATTTTAGACAGATTTTCAGCAGAACTATCCTTTTAAAATGTATTTTCTGGAATTACTTCTTATTATCAACCCACATTTATTGCAGAGTCCCAACCGGGTTCAGATGAAGAGGGCTGCTCGGAGGTCTTTCTCCCCACAGACAGTGACTATGACTCCAGTGACGCTCTGAGCCCTCGTGACCTGGACTTAGTTTACTCCTCAGTCCAAGATCTCTCCCATCAGGCCGTGCACGTCCTCAGCGGTAGTGCCCCCGATGTGCTTCAGATGCACGATCTCAAGTACAGCGCTTGCTCAAAGTCCATCCTGGAGACTGACTCGTGCACCAAGGACATGGAGGACCTGTCGCTGTCCTCTTATTCTGTGAAAGCCACAGACAAGCCATCCCGCTGCAAGTTTCTGGCCGATGCACCAACGAAACGTAAGCTGCTGTCCAAAAGCCATCCCCAGAGGAGTTATTTTGGCGGGCCGCACCGCTGGCTGCGTGTACAGAGCGAGAGTCACACTCCCTCGCTATCCGAAGGCATCTACACCAAACAGAGCGATATCGACCTGCCGCTGGAGACGCCGCTCTCTCTACCGCACTCTCCCACTACCTCCTACAGTTTGGATGAGTACAGGGTGACCTACAGGGAGTCTAAGCCCAACGTTCGAAGGATCTTTGTGGAGTCTTGCAGCAAGACGTCACCCTGCAGAGATGCCCCACATTGGGATCAGGAGGAGGAGAAGGGATCGAGAGGAGCGACCACCGGAGAGACCGGATTGGGATACGGCACTACAGCAGAAGCTCAGGACGTGGATTCAGATGAGCTAACTAATGAACAAGTGTCGGAGGTCCTCAGCAGCACTCTTTAGGATGATGTGAGTATTCCATCACGTACTGTAGACGTGTGGTCTTCTTGACACTTCGATCCCCTCAAAGCTCCAAAACTCCCCTTTCCTCTCCAACCGCACACTTTACAACAGCTCACAGTTGTAATGAGTGAACACTTAGCCTAATCAATTCTTGCATCTTCTCTGCGGAGGATGAAGTTGCTGGTCAACTCTGCGGGACTCATAAATCATGGCTCTGACTGTTACAATGTTGATTATCAATGCAACGTGAAACAAAGCACTGCTTTTCCTCAGAACTTGAAATTGCCTCAGCCAATAGAGCCCAACCGTTAGCGGCCACTTTTTCAGCAGCCTTTGTTCTGAGTGTAATTTTCCCATTCATTTTCACCATAGGGGTTTCAAAAATTTCTTCAGACTGAAACAAAACCAACCAGCTCTAAATATTTATAAAATATACAGCTTTTTTATTAGAAGCTACAAGAATGTGTAATAAGTATATTAGCAATTATAAGTTATATATATATATATATATATATATATATATATATATAATTACATTTATATACAGTATATAATTATTATTAAATTATTAACTAAATATTTTTAATAAATGAATACTTTTATTCAGCAAGGATGCATTAAATTGATCAAAAGTGACAGTGAATATATTTATAATTTTACAAAAGATGTTTTATTTCAAATTAATACTGTTCTTTAAATGTGTATTCATTAAAGAATTCTGAAAAAGTATCACAGTTTCAATAAAAATATTAACTTTTTTCAACATAGATAATAAATGTTTTTTGAGCAGCAAATCAGTATATTAGCATGATTTCTGAAGGATCATGTGACACTAAAGACTGGAGTAATGATGCTGAAAATTCAGCGTTTCCTTCACAGGAATAATTACATATTAAAATAGAACGAATATATTTTAAATTAAAATAATATTTTACACGATTATTGTTTTTATTGTATTTTGTAAATGCAGCATAAGAGACTTATTTCAAAAATGTGACCCTGGACCACAAAACCAGTCATAAGGGTAAATTTTTTTATTGAGATTTATACATAATCTGAGCTTTCCGTTTATTTATGGTTTGTTAGGATAGGACAATATTTGGCCGAGATGCAACTATTTGAAAATCTGGAATCCAAAGGTGCAACAAAATCTAAATATTGAGAAAATCGCCTTTAAAGTTGTCCAAATGAAGTCCTTAGCAATGCATATTACTAATAATAATACATTTTTGATATATTTACTGTAGGAAATTTACTAAATATCTTCATGGAATATGATCTTCAATTAATAGCATAATGATTTTTGGCATAAAAGAAAAATCGATAATGTTGACCCATACAATGTATTGTTGGCTATTGCCACAAATATACCTGTGCGACTTATGACTGGTTTTGAGGTCCAGGGTCACAAATATATTAAAAAAATGTACCAACCCCACTATATTATTATTATTATTATTATTAATTCATTGCCAAACAACCTCCCAGCTCCTGGTTGGACTGTCTTAAAAAGTTTAAAGATGATATCAATCAAGTTCTCTGTGGAGAAAATGAATGGGATTTGTACTTCTGAAAACATGCTGTTTTGCTCTATTGTGGTGTTTTTAGGTGAAGAGTGGAGTTAGGTGATTTGACGGTCAGTTAAAATTCAGTTTATGTGTTTACTTGCAATGAAAGATCGATGTATCCGCTAATTTCACTGCCCATTTAGAATTGTTTGCTCCTACTATTGATGTATGAAGTGGCATAATCCCCTTCACATTACATCTGTTTCAAATAGATTCTGTTTCAGTGTTGAGAAACACTGGATGAATGAAAAATGATCCCATCACTACAGTCTCTGTTACCAAACATGAGAGCCCTTTTCAAATTAAAAAGCTATTATGTATTTCCAGGGAAAGAGTGCGTGACATTTGTTCCACAGAATGTGTTTCATTGAAAAATACATTGAGTTGTGCGATGTTTACCATACAATGGTGGTTTGTGGTGTGTAATTGTTCACGTTTGAAGATTTTGTTTGTTTCTGTTCCTATTTATGCTGGGTAACCCACTGTTATGAAAGGAAATGAAAACCACTTATGTTTTACAGGTTGAAGGATTGAGAAAAACTGCACTTTTAATATATACAGTATATTTGCATCCCACAACTTTTACTGTAACGAGTTTTGATATCTGGACTGTTTTCAATCGGACCACTTTTGACCTTTTGCGCAGGAAGGTGCAACCTAATTTGCTTGTACTGCCACTTTATATAAATACATATTTCGATGATTTGTAAGTGCATAATTACTAATATCATAACATTCATTTTGTCAATAAAGCCATAGATATTTGAAATGAAATGCAAGTTATGGTCCAAGGACATAACCAAAAAAGGTTTGTTTAGTAAAGCATCATTAGTTCTGTAAAACTTTACCACGTTCGTTTTGCAATGATTATTACTTAGTATTTATTCACTTGAATCCATATGTATGCCCTAATAATTAAGTGAAACAATTTCCAGATGAAAAGGGCAGCTTTTGCAAGCAACATCGTGAATGTGTCTGTTGCAATGTTTCAATAATTTGTTCATGTTTGTAGTGTTTTTTTCTACAAAAAAAAAAAGAAAGAAAAAATGGTATTTGCACAAAATGTTTGTTGATTTCCAAAAACATGTTGAAACTGGACTTTCTCCTGAAGGATTGTAAAAATGTTTTATCTTCCTGGTTAATGTACAGTGATGTCAGCTGGTGCTCAAGATCCTGTGGGTAAAATGCACTGCTCTGACACACCGGTGTGTTCGGGCCCTGTTCTTTCAGTATGCATTCAACACAACCCTATTATATACCACATTCCTCCTTACGTATTCCAGTTAAATCATTGAACTGTTTGCAACTGGCATTCCAGTTGGGGTATTATTGTTAAATTATATAGTATATTTGTCTTGATACCTTTATACTGTGCACAATGCAAGCCAAAACAGTTAAGAAGCGTCATATCTGTATATTTTTGCATTATGCATTTATTGATCCAAATAATATATTTCAGTATTGTATTTTTGATGGTTGGTCCCGTCATAGAAGTTTCTGTTGTAACTTGTTTGCTTTCTGTGATGCATCTTGAATATGACGCTGTGACAGATGTATTTAAGTCATAAAAAAATAAACATTCCAGTGTAAATGTTTTATGATATGCTCTTTTAAAGAATTGGTAACACTTTTCAATGAAGTCCCATTAGCGTTAGGTAATGTGTTAACTAACAATGAGCAATTCACTTGTTATGGTATTGATTAATCTTTATTAATGTTAGTTAATAAAAATACATCTTCTAACAATTATTTAGGTACGTAATTATATTTAATTATATTATTATCTTGCTATACTTATGATCTTATGATGTGTTACTCTTTAATTGTAGGCTAATTTAAGTAACTTGTTTTGTTCTTTTTTTTTATACATTTTTGAATTGTGGTTTATTTCAAAATTGCAGACCATTTGTTTTTGTTTTTATTCCGAATTATTCAGTCAATATATAATTAGGAAATGTCTTACAGAGATTGAATTAAAAATAAAACAATTTTACAAATATTCATTTTTATAACATTCATATTTTCATGATTTTTTTTTGTTATAGATGTGTTTAATATTTTTTTATACATTGATATGAAGCTTGGTTTACAATGTTTACAATATTAACAACTAGGCCAAATGAGAATATGTAGGAATAAATGTATTATTTTATAACATATATTTCCATGATTTTTTGTTATATATATATATATATATATATATATATATATATATAAATTGATATGAAGCTTGGTTTGCAATGTTAATAATTTAAACTAACTTAATTACATATTGTCACAAATGACGATATGTAATTAAGAAATCTTACATAGGTTGAACACAGATTTAAAAATACAAAAATATATATTTTATAATTTAAAAAAAAAAAGAAAAAAGTTATATTTTCAGGATTTTTAGTTATAGATGTGTTGAATTTTTTTTTATAAATTGATATGAAGCTTGGTTTACAATGTTAACAATTAAAACAAATATGTAATTGAGAAATGTTATCTTACATAGGTTGAATACCGATTTAAAAATACAAAAAATCGATATTTTATATATACTTTTTAAAAAGTTTATTATTTAAAAAATATATATATTTCCATTCTTTTTTGTTATAGTTGTGTTGAGTTTTTTTTAAATAAATTGATATGAAGCTTGGCTTACAATGTTAACAATTTCAACAACCAGGCCAACAGACAGAGACAGACAGTGTGTATGTTTGTATTTAAAACTGAACTGAGCGCATGTTAGCTACAGTGAAACCGTAACTTTCAAATCGACCGTTCAAATTGCTCTCTTGTTAGATCATCAAAGGTCTTCACTAGGAACTAAACAAAAACAAATGACATTTTTATCTAGCTGGGTCATGAAAGAATCAGGAATATTTTGACCTCGAGCTGGGAGGCCTTCTGATCCGTCATTAAGATTAAGTGAACTTCAGAGTCAGACCAGACATTGATGGTCATGGAGGCGCGACTGGCCTTTGCCCAGATATTTCACGAAAATCAAAGGACAGATATGCCTCCAGATGATTTGAAACACGTGGATCTCGTGGATGTGTGTGTATGTTGGAAACAAGCTAGAATCGGTGCGAACAGTGCTATCAAGGAGATGATCTGATGATTAAGTCCAGGATGACGCAATGTTCTCAATTCACATCTAAAATTGGCAGCCTGTTTGAATATGGCCTCTAATCCACTGTGCTATTTGTCCCGAGACACACTTCCATGGTAACCACTGGAACACAGTTGAACAGTCATTGGTACAAATTACATGACAGAATGAAGGAATCCACGAAAGTATAACAGCATACATCAACTGAGCTGCAGTTCACAGGTTAAGACACTTATTATGAGTGACATTTAATACTAAACAGTATGGCATCTGTTCATCACAAATGCATTAATCAGTTTTATGTTCATATAGAGGACTCTGGAAAACAGCATAGCTCTTTATTTGGCTCTGAGAAATGTCTTTGTTCAGCGAGAGACCGTGCTGGTCCTGCGTTCTGTAATTCTAGCCGGAGGATAGGCCATTTTCAAGGGCCACGGATTCCTTCGTCACTACAGTTGGTTGGCAAGCTTATCTCAAAAACATAATTTCAGCCCACTTCCTTTCTTTTAAATAAGAACTCGCATTCTACTGGCGCCGGACACTTGCTGACACAGGAGCAATTCAGAAAATTGCTCCAAGGTCAATTTAAACGTTAAAGAGGAGCACAGGAATATCACTGGAGATGTGGAACTCTTCTGGGATATCTGAATGCAACCTTGTCATTCGAAGAGAAGCCAAAAAAGCCAGCGGACAGTGGCACCCATTGATTTGATTTTAGAAAGCATTTCAGAGTAGCTGATAGGCTATCAGCGGATAGTGAATTAAACAGAAGAGGAATGTTATATGCATTAACTTTTTATAAAACACAATGAATAATTATAAAATTCTTCTTTTTGTCGGCATCAATTACAAAAATTACTTGAATGCATATAATGTGTCCTGAAAAAGTTTTTCAATTCTAAATTAAAAGAGATTTGACATTTGTTTGGTCGGACTTAAAATAAAAACATGTCAAGGTGTTGTGACTGTGGAAGTTGTTAAAAAGTCTAATTAAATGGAAATTCTTGAGAGAGAGAAAACCCTAGAGAGAAATACAAAGTTCTGTCATGAAACTCTATGGTGCAGGCTTAACTCAATTTGCTTGCAGTCACATCGTCTCTACAGGGCTACAGCTGATTGGTTCCTGCTGTATCAGTAGCCAATGAGCTCGCTGTTCAACCTTCAAATACTGATCAGCATTTGCCGTAGCAGTTGCAGCACGCTTTCAGAAACCCTACACCTTCCCCAGCTCCATCTGTATATTTTTTTAATCATTTATTATTGTTTATTTTTACAATGAAACACCGACTGAAGTTTGTTTAAATTATTATTAATATTTGATGGCTTGTGACAAGACCATACAATACTGTCAAATGGAATAATCTATATATTCGTGACTCAAAAAAATGTGTATGTTGGTTTAAAAAAAATGGTTAGCTTGTCATGTCATGTTAAAACTTGACAATTTGATTGTGTGCACTCCAAGGTGCAAGAAAAGTATTTTATTGCATTTTACTTGACAGTTACTTGAAATGTTTAAATCGAAATAATATTTGTAGAAAATTGTTTAAAAGTTTTTCAAAAATGTATAAAAGCAACAAAGACTAGGCTACAAAGATAACATTTAATGTTAACACTTGTTTGTTTTAAACTAGATTTAAAGTAAAAATAGCCTATCTCTCCTTTTTACTTTGTTAGTCATTGTATAGTTAGTCACTATTAATACAGATACACAAAAATATTTATGTAAGATATAGTTATACTTACAATATAAGTATACGTTTAATATAAGAACAATTATATAACTTAAAGAAATTATAATGAATGAATTTCACACAGATCCTAAAGTCCTTGCTGCTGTCATTCATTTTTTGACATGTCACGCATGTGCGCGCGCACCGGCAGAGGGCGACCAACGAAAGACAGCCCTCCGGACCCCCTCACACCCCACCCACCCCCACCAACACTCCCGGTCCATCCCACCCTCCTCCCCTCCCTAAATAGAAGGAGGTGTCGTGGAGCTCTGGCAACAGACCCACAATTGAGAATGGGTCTTTGGGTTCTATCGCGACCCGCGAGAATAAATCAGACGAGCCAGGTGATTCTCAGTTTGGCGCACATCACCAGAAACCATGCGGATCCTCCTCAGACACCAGGACTCCGGATTCAGACGCGAGGAGCCCGCGAGCTCAAAGAGGAGACCGGCTCCGGCTGAAAACGCCTGATGCTGTCATGAGCCCTTCTGCTGATGGGAACCTGTGCGTAAAAGCGAAACGAAACGCGCGGCATGACCACAAAGTAGATACTGACACAGCGTCCTCGGATCTCCGATCACATTTACGCACGAAGTGGCATCGAGGGTAGTGCCGTTTGAACTGAGTGAACACTTTCTAGGGATATCACTTGTGGACAGGCACCGCGCGCGCTGGAGACTGCGCGCTCACGGCTCGCCAAAAACTCAAGCGAACACTCAAGCGCGCGGATTAAGCGAGCATCCGACACCCACAGCTGAAAGATGGATAACGTGTCGTATTTTCTGGCTACATACGTGCTCATTTTCTCCCTCGGATTCAGGATAGAAGAAGGGATGTGCCAACATTACTACCTCCTCCGTCCCATTCCCAGTGACAGTCTGCCTATAGTGGAACTCAAGGAGGACCCGGATCCCATACTGGACCCTAAGGAGCAGGATCTGAATGAGACTGAACTCAAAGCCATACTAGGCAGTAAATTCGATCAGAACTTCATGTCCATCAGCCCGCCAGAGGACGACCTGAACGAGTCGGAGCTCATGAAACAGCGTCCCACCGGCACCATGCCCAAAGAAATCAAAGCTATGGAGTTTGAGATCCAGCATGGGAAGAAACACAAGCCCAGTAAGAAACTCAGAAGAAGGCTTCAGCTGTGGCTGTGGACCTATGCCTTCTGTCCGGTGGTGCACACATGGCAGGACCTGGGGAGCCGTTTCTGGCCCCGCTATGTGAAGGTGGGCAGCTGCTACAATAAAAGGTCTTGTTCGGTTCCAGAAGGGATGGTTTGCAAACCTGCCAAATCCAGCCATTTTACGGTTTTGCGATGGAGGTGCCTGCAGAGGAAGGGTGTGCTCAAATGTGCCTGGATACCAGTTCAGTACCCCATTATATCAGAGTGCAAATGCTCCTGCCCGAACTGAAATAAGCTCTGTGCTCCTTCTCACATGCACTGTCCAGTGTAGGAATGTATATTTGATGTATATGTGGTGCCATTTTAGGTTACACTTTACATTGGTGTTCATGTTACTGTGTAATTTCATACAGAAGTACTGAGTGATGCTGATGAAACTTTAACATGTGATTCTTTTGTGGAGCTGCTTGGTATTATAGTCATTATAGTAAATAATTATAGTAATATGTCTAACATGGACACTGTAATGTAAAGTGGTGCCTGATTCATTTGTAAAAAACAAAAAACAAAAAAAAGGTCAGTATTTGCCTATAATATCCAGTGTCTACTGTAACTTTGGTTGTAATGTAACTTTATACATATTTATGTCAAAGAACATTTCGCATTCAAAGTGCGTTTATTGAAGGAATTCCAAGCTTTTTCCATTATTCGGAAAAAAATACTTTATACACCTCAGACAGGAGAATATAGATTACAGTCTCGGTGTGCTGTAAATATAAGGGGAATGGAAAATAACTGCTCATGTAAATTAAAATAAACTATTTATTCTTTATGTCCATGTAGTCAAAATGCATTTAAAATAAAACCACTAAAAATGTTCATGAACTGTTTTTTGCTTATTTCACTTACTGTACACATACGCTCTACTTAACATGCACTGCATGCAGTAATACTCACCAGTTGCTATTTATAAAGCCCTGCACGCTGATGTGACACTAATTGAAGTGATATTATTTTAATTTGACTTATGAAGTCAAGTCTGGATCGTAATGGACAATTGGTGATTCGTATTCCTCGGAGGGAGTGGATCAGTTACTTTGTTTTTTTTCCTCCGAGACGCCATTCCGTCCTCAGACAGTCTGAAGGGTCTTTGTAAAAGGATTAAAAGTTAAAGACCTTCATTTTCAGATTCTTTCATTTAATCTGTGTGGCGCCTAAAACACATGCTGGATGGATGATCACATGTAAAAACATTCTCTGCTCTGTCTGCTGCCTAAAGTCTATTGGCATGAAAAGAACAACTTGACCTCGCAAAGGAATGAAGATACTGAAGTCCCACTCTGTATCGATTAATTTTGCCACATAGATGGCTTTGATATTTTTTGCATTATATTTCACTATATACAATAGCATTTACACTTAAAACATCATTTTAGATGAGTCAATAGCAGACACAACAGGAATCAAATGTATGCATAAACTACCACATAACAGTTAATACACCGCTTTAAATCCAAAATGAAAGTTTCTCTCATGCCAAAAGAGTGAATCCTGCTTTTGTTACATAGATTTTGACTTAATCCACCAGTACATTGTCCAGCATCACTTGGTTTTGCACAGTAAGGAGGTTTTACGTGAAGAAACATGATGTCTTTCTCAGCTCAATAGACAATAATAAAAACAGTGTCTGGTCCTTCAGCTTTCCAATAAACTCAGTAAGATTATGGACCCACCACTCCACTCTACTTAACAAGAAATGCCGTGTGCCAGTGTTTTTCTTTCTTTCTTTCTTTCTTTCTTTCTACATGATGCATATTTTCACACAGTGATAACTGGGCAGCATCATGTGCGATTTTCAACACTGGCTTAATGTACCTCAATCTGCAACCTTCAAACCTAAACACTCATAGATGCTCTGAATTATCCAATTTCATCGCTCTCAGGGCATCACATCCCTGGAGATATGACTGGAAACTTCATCTCGCATAGTAACATGCCACCCAAGTTCTGGAGTCCATCCAGTATCACTAACAATCAGGTGTGAGGAACAGTTGCCCCCTTACACGCTGCACCCTTCCCGTGATGAAAGGCAGTCTGGCCACCCAGGCGCTCTCTCTAACCATGACAGAGCGGGAAAAACCACCAGTCATTAAATGTTCAGATTGTTTTTTTGCACAGACACTCCCTTGAAGAGAAAAGCCTCTCATTGGCCGAAACCACATGCGTGTTTCCTGGCGACTGGACCAAATAGTTGGTGAGCAGAGGATGGAGGGAACCCAAACCAAAGGAACATGGGGACGTGAGTAGGTTTGTGGGCAATACCAATGGGCTGGAAACTCCTTACTGAAAGAGCTCCAATAGCACTCACAAATATATGACTGACAGATATTTACATGATGATTCAAAGTTTAAAGTTTATACAATCGCCATCCTTTAACTGAAAAAAAAAAGATTATTGATATGCAGTGTTTTGGCTAAATGTAAAAATGTATATGGTAATGAAATATATAAAAGGTAACACTTTAGTTTAGGTTCCAATTCTCATATACTTATAAAGTACATATTAATGCCTTATTTTGCATGACCATATTCTACATTCCTAATCCTATCCAATACCCAAACTTAACAACTACCTTACTAAATATTATCAATTAATTATACATTAATATTATATATATATATATATATATATATATATATATATATATATATATATAACATATATTAATATTGTGTTGGTCCCACTTTTGCTGCCAAAACAGCCCTGAAATGTCGAGGCATGGACTACACTAGACCGCTGACCGATGTGATCCTTTAAGTCCTGTAAGTTGCGAGTCGGGGCCTCCATGGATCGGACTTGTCTGGTCAGCACATCCCACAGATGCTCAATTGGATTGAGATATGGGAAATTTGGAGGCCAAGTCAACACCTCAAACTCGTTGTTGTGCTCCTCAAACTATTCCTGAACCATTTTTGCATTGTGGCAGGGCGCATTATCCTGCTGATAGAGGCCACAGTCACCAGGGAATACCGTTTCCATGAAAGGGTGTACATGGTCTGCAACAATGCTTAGGTAGATGGTAAGTGTCAAAGTAACATCCACATGGACGGCAGGACCCAAGGTTTCCCAGCAGAACATTGCCCAAAGCATCACACTGCCTCCGCCGGCTTGCCTTCTTCCCATAGTGCATCCTGGTGCCATGTGTTCCCCAGGTAAGCGACGCACACGTGATGTAAAAGAAAACGTGATTCATCAGACCAGGCCACCTCCATTGCTCCGTGGTCCAGTTCTGATGCTCACATGCCCACTGTTGGCGCTTTAGGCGGTGGACATGGGTCAGCATGGGCACCCTGACTGATCTGCGGCTATGCAGCCCCATATGCAACAAACTGCGATGCACTGTGTATTCTGACACCTTTCTATCAGAACCAGCATTAACTTCTTGAGCAATTTGAGCTACAGTAGCTCGTCTGTTTGATCGGACCACACGGGCCAGCCTTCCCTTCCCTTCCCACGTGCATCAATGAGCCTTGGCTGGCAATGACCCTGTCGCTGGTTCACCACTATTCCTTCTTTGGACTACTTTTGATAGATACTGACCACTGCAGACTGGGAATATCCCACAAGAGCTACAGTTTTGGAGATTCTCTGACCCAGTCGTCTAGCCATCACAATTTGGCCCTTGTCAAACATTCCCAAATCATGTGTATAAAATATGGAATATGAAGCATTTTAGGTATTCGTCTCAGACATATGGACCCCATCATTTCTATACATATATGTTTTTATTTTTGTAGCCTATGGTGTGGAGTTCCATTAGCTTTTTGTTTGTTTTCACTTTTAGAGACATTTCCTTCTCTACTTTCAAAGCTGAACCAAATGAGCCTCCAAAAACCCTAAATCAGCCTCCAACTGTGAAAGCACATCTAACTGAAGAATTGAGAAATGATGTTGTTTTGAACATTGCCATTGAAATGTGTCACTCGACTTGTCAACATTTCTCATATTTTATGAGAGTGTGACATTCAAAAACAACATGTGGTAAAACTCTTTATTATAGCTTACATTTACAGTTATGCAAATGATGTCAGGAAGAGACATGACATGAATCAACATAACCCAGAGGCTGGTGTCTGTCACTGCTCTGCTACAAGAAAATTCACTTCATTTTACATTTGTTTCTCTCTTAAAACCTCAATAGCATTATATATATTTAATAAAACGCTGTTGTTAGACACCTTTGAAAACGGCCAGATACTATCGAGGTATCTGAGTGTGCTCTCAATGATATCACTGAGAAAAAGGTCAGTGTGATCTCAAGTTCATAGCAGAGATCATAGCGATGGGGTCAGGGGGATGATTGCATGTCAGATGTTGGAAGATCAGAGCTATATTTGCAGACGTGCAGATTCAAGCTGACTTTGAAGAGAGTCGGTACCAGATATGATTAAAGAACGTCTGCTCATTAATGAGAGGGGAACTTCAATGCACAATCACTTGGACCACAAATTGACCAAATCCCAAAAGATTAAAAAGCATGCAGTTGGAAGTTCATAATCATCTTTGATTTTTATTGATTTTTTGTTTCAATGTCTGGCAACCGGTTTAAATATTCCGGTTTCCTACACTGAAAGACAAAAAATATCGCTTCTTTGAATCTGACAGCTGAATTTTAATTCAAGGTTGACAGACAGAAATGCATTAAACCCATTCAGCCTTCAGTTTGAGCTCAAGATCTCTTCTCCCCCTCCAAAAACACTACACAAATAAGAGGGATGGCAAATACTTGACTCATCTGAGGTTTAATCAAACCGCAAGCTTCATCTCCCTTTTGTTCCTCCTTGCTTTTTTCCTTAAGAAATTGGCAGCATAGCCCTATAATTTCCCCCCAATCGCCAGGCCAATGTGGGCTCTGTGCCAGCGTTCCACCCATTGCTGTCTATATTGTAAAGAACGGGCTCGTTCCCGTAGCACAGACAGGATCTTTTCTTCTGTATTCATAACCCTTAGAACAAACATTTTTAATCCTGTACTGAAAGACAAATCTCTGTGTATGCATGCAGTTGCCACCCGTATGCTTCATTCTCAATATTTTCAGGTCTAGATCAGGTTCCTGCATTCGAAATTTCACATGGCTGTTGTCATGCAACAGATTTTTAGAGGAGATTAGATGAATGTATGGAGGTTTATTTCGTAATGAGGTGGAACAGATCACCTGTGGAAACAGTATTTTGTTTGTGTTCAAGCTAATTAACATCATGGAAGCTCATCAAGAGCTCAGCAACTAAGCCACCAGGGAAATCTGTGGCAAACAGAACGACCAAGGCCCAAAATCTCAGCCTTCCCTGTCCAGAACAATTACTCAGATAATTTAGGAGTTGGATTGAGAGGTGTTTTGGATGGCGGCACTGACACAGGCCGAAGTGGGAACTATTTGTCCTGCATTGATCCTCTGCGTAAAAGCGGAATCCATCACATATCGGCCTGTGGCTGTTTGAAGGAGGCTGGACTGGTGTTGAAAGTATTGGCAAAGCTGATCCATAATAAATGCACCCAGCAGACTGTGGCGCCACTCTTGCGTGTGCCTCTGCATATGAGCATTGCTTTGTGTGTGTGTGTTGGGTGAGTTTGTGAGACAGCATGTGAGTGCATGTATTTGTGTCTGTATATGTAATGGAAACAAAGTTTATAATTCCTCTTGAATGATAGCCCCTCTATTTATTTCCAAATGCAGGCTCAGGACTGAAAAGTTATGGATCACAGCCTTTCTTAACATGAGGAGCGTTGTAACAGAAGATGTGAATAGTTGTAAAGAATACTGGCATTAAATGTCTGTGCTGCATTTTCCAAAGTAAACGAGTGGTGTTTTTGATGGATCGAGGCGGCAGAAGATTTGCTAATTCAGTTTTCTAAATTAATTCATCTTTTATTCTTTTTCTTGTGTTTCACCGCCAAACTAAACAAATATGTAGCAATGGTTTATCTAATTGTTTTAGAATCTGTCAGTCTGAACTATTACGAATGCTTGACTCTTATTCAGTGAACGTACTGACTTCATCCACTATGTATTAATATATTAGTGTTAAGAAAAGGCATGTAGAAGAACTGCACTTGCTTGTGACTTTCATGTCATATTTTAAACAGAATTATCAAACATGTTTTAGCAACATTCATTCTAAATCTAGCCTGTATCTAATCCAGAAGGGAACATCAGAATAGCTTGGATCATTTGATCAGTGCCATTGAACCATAAGGCATGAAGACATTTCCAGCATCCTCTGTATGAATGCCAAGCACGATGCGCCCCCTAGTGGTCTATTTAAGAACACAAATTAATTAAATAAATCCATGGACAGGTCGGACACCGTACAACTATCTATCTAGCCTAATCGCTAAATTGCTTTATACAACTTAGAACAAGTAGGCCTATTTGACTGTGAGGAGATTCAGCACCTTCCACATCCATACAACAGGTGATTATTAAATTTATGGCGCTATCAATGGCATTTAATTTTTTTTTTAGCAAAAAACGGACAATACCACCGTGTTAACAAAAACATATGTACTTCATTGACACTCCCTTTCCCTTTTTATTCCATCTGGAACACTGAATTGGGCCGAGACTAATCGTAGCAATTACTTCTGCTGTAATTTGTTTGACAAGATTCAAACAGCTGTCGCCGAAAGAGAAAACTGACAATAAGAAGAAATATAATGCCGCCAAAACCGCCACTTGTATCAACGCTAAAAATGCAGCGGTAAATTGAGGTGTGTGTGAGGAAGCAACGACGCAGTAAGCCAGATTGCATAGCTAGAAGCGTGAAAAAAATAAAAATAAAAAAAATTGTGAGATGTGACTCAATGACCCAAGACGTTCATTTGAGTCACGTCACGTGTACATGGACAAACAGTAAAAAGAACAGGAATATAACAATATGTGTCCTGGGAATTTAATCTAAGAACTGTGATTGCTTAGTCTGTCACTGTATCAGACTCTTCTCCTTCCTGACCAGGTAAGTCAGAAAAGCAACTTTTCATGGTTAGTTTCATGTTCCAACTCCTTAAAGGGATAGTTCACCCAAAAAAAAAAATTACCCTATGATTTACTCACCCTCAAGTCACCCTAGATGTATATGACATTCTTCTTTCAGACGAATACAATCAGAGTTATATAAAAATATGTCCTGGCTCTTCCAAGCTTTATAATGGCAGTGAATGGCAGCCCAAAATTTGAAGCCCAAAAAAGTGTATTCATCCATTATAAAAGTAATCCACACGGCTCTGAGGGGTTAATAAATGCCTTCTGAAGCGAATGATGGCTTTGTTTAAGAAAAATATCCTTATTTAACACAATATTTATCTAGCTTCCGGTGGACCGGCTTTCATATATTTAACTTGCGAAAAAAGCATAACTGGTGCGACGATGACGTCGGACATAACGTAAAAAAGTGTAACTGGATTAAGCATTTTGAAATACGAGAGGCGTTACACTTTCTTCGTAAGTTGATTATGGTAGACGGTCCACTGTTACTTTATAACGTGTTAAATATGGATATTTTTCTTACACAAACCCGTCGTCTGGAGTACGTTTATAATGGATGGATGCACTTTCTTGGTCTTCAAATTTTGGGCTGCCATTCACTGCTATTAGTAGCTTATTATAAAGCTTGTAAGAGCTAGGACTTTTTTTTTATATAACTCCGATTGTATTCGTCTGAAAAAAGAATGTCATATACACCTAGAATGGCTTGAGGGTGAGTAAATCATGTGGTAATTTTCATTTTTTTGGGGGAAATATCCCTTTAAAAGTTTGTAATTGTACATTGTTAACTCTTTTGCCTTGTTGACCAAATGGCCATAGGTCTTTGAGCATGTGGCCTAACTCGTAAATCAAAATGGAGAAAATCTAAATCTCTTCTCTGATGATGTGTTTTTTGGTGCGAGGGCAGGACAACCTGTCACTTACATGAGATCACAGCAATCGCAAACCACAATGATCCAAAGATCCAATCAATTCATGATGGACAAAATAAAGTCCTGCCTTATATTTTTTTCTTGTTCGAGAAGCCGTTTCACAATATATATATATATATATATATATAGATATATATCACAATAGGGAAGAAAAAAATTATCACAACGCTTCATTCCGTCTTTAATTTGTGCTTTAGATATTTGCACTCAGAGAGGTTTGGCTCCATTTTGGACATGACTCATTGTGCTCTGATTTGACCGTTATAATATACGTGAGAATCCGTAAGATTTTGATTCAACCTTACAATTTTATAATAATGTCACATAGAAAGACGTCATTTGTTTTTACATTGCAAAAAGCATCTTGCACTTAAGTGCCATATTGCTCACCTTACTGCTCGCACAAATACATAAAACCAAACCATAGCTGACACAGACGAATGGCAGCTTTTGTGTTCTGCCGCTTTGTGAAAAAGATTCTGAAGCGTCTATCCATCAAAGTACGAATGACAGATTTATGGCTTTACTGTTGAGACCATTTCCCTCTTTACATAGATATTACCTCCTAAATCTTGCAGCTATATTAGAGTTATTCAACCTGGCAGCCATGAAAGCATGAGGCAAGCATTGGAGGAGAGACCTGCACCCACATGCTGGCACGGATAGAAGTTATCATGGATTAACGCCTTGTTTCAGCTCAAAGGAATGCCTCATCAGGACTGCCTGGGCGGGATTGTAGGAGCAGGCGAGTGGAGGATATGGAGGTGTTGAGTCAGTGTTTCCATGGCGGCGCTGGAGAAGAAAGCACGGCGCGCTCTCTGTGCAGTGACACCTCATTGACAGGTATGTCAGAGAGGTGTGCTGGTGTCCAGAGCCAGGCGGCCGTACCACAGAGCTTGTCAGAGTAAATCTGTCGTCGCAAGCCCCTACGAGGTCTCACCAGAGTGCGAGGCGACACGGTTCTTGTCCGCCCCCACGAGACAAGGCCGCGGGAAGACATGGCGTTTGACCAAGACCACCAGTGCATCTTGGCCGGTCCTTGTGAAATATTTTAAATGGTTTCAAACCTCATCCACTGGGAGCTGCGGAACGTTTTATTGGATGGACCACAATAAAAAGACTCTATATTTGAATTTCAATTTATATGACTGTTCAAATTAATATTTTTGGTATATTCTGCCTGTTGAGAGGAATAAAGGTGGCGCACAAAAACCAATACTCTATGAACCTGAAATAGCCCTAGAGAAAATAGTCCACATGATCCTCTTGATACTCTGCTGTGCATTCCCCATCGGTTTGTTAAGCCTCAGATGTAAACATGCTTGTTTCCTGGCTCAACCGTTCTTCTCAGCGCTGAACGTCACAGACGTGTGTAGTCGGAGGGAGAAAGAGAAAATCCACTCAGAAGAATGTGGCTGTTTGACATGTGCTCTCACAGCTAATAATGGATGAGAGCAGAGAATATTAGAGTGGCCCGGTTAGGAGCTGACATGTTGTGATAGAATAAAAGTGCTATGTATGTCTTCAGAGGGAAATTCCCAAGTGTTTACACTATGACCATCCAAAGCGACAGTCATAACAAGGTCTCAACGGGAAGCATAGCAGTTAACACTAGTCTCCTATCTGTTGATACTGACGGATACGGAAGGATGCAGTGAATGTCTATACTGACGGAAAGGAATATTACAGGTTCAATATGAGCTCAATTGAGAGCATTTGTGACATAATATGAATAACCACAAAAATTAATTTCTTTAAAAATGCAAATAATAAATGTAAAGCGTTTTTACAATGTAATTAAATGGGGCCAATTTTTAAAGGCTTTAAAAGCAGGAATGGGTAGCTAATAATTATTTTTTTGCATTAATTTGAAATAAGGCCCCATTAGTTAATGCAAAAACTAACAATGAGCAATACATTTGTATTTATTAATCTTTGTTAACGTACCTTTAACTGTTGATTGTTAGTTCATGTTTGCTCAGGTCAATTAAATACTATTAACTTTTGATGTTAATAATGTATTAGTGAATGTTGATTAATGTATATTAATAAATTCTTTAGAAGTATTTTTCATTGTTCATGTTAACTAATGTAGTTAACTAATGTTGGAACCATATTGTAAAGTATTACCAAAACTGAGCTGTAAAGTTCTCGTCTTTTTTATGGTCGTTTTAGGGTTTCGTTGTAAAATTGCATTTCATACAGAAATGGTTTATCGAAGAAAAAAAAATCACATAAATTGTTTTACTTTTTTTTTTTTTTTTCTCACTGAAATCATGTTGCATATTATTTAAGCCTTGGTGCTATACTTTTGAAATATTTTGAAGTTTACGAATTGGCCCCATTTCACTTCCATTGCAAGCTTCTTGCTTTAACCCAGATTTTTTTTAAAGAAAAGAAGGGACATGTCGACATGAATTTCTGTGGTAATCAACATTATGTCACAAGTGCTGTCAGCTGAGTTTAACTTGTAATATGCTTCAAACTAATTTGTCCACTGAGAGGCATCTCCCTGACTGTAGTGCACTAAACATCTGCACTCAAGACTATGTTGCTTTAAAAATGTCCAAGAAGAGCATAAAGGATGAGATCTGCACAGAGAGTGTGTGTCCTGCAACAGTAGTAGAGCAAGAGACGAAGAGACAGAGAAATGTTATTGCACTGGAAGATGGATGGGAGACTGGTGCGCGTGCCAGGGGGAGACTCCACATTTCCAGACTGGCTCTGTTCTGGCGGGTGACTGAGTGTGTGTACGTGTGTGTGTGTGTGTATGTGTGAGTGTGAGTGTGTTTGGAGGGGGCTACACTGCAGCACACTGTTCAAACTGTTTATGCATACCAGCCTGCTCTGAGTGCCTCTTTGTCATGAGCTGTTTACTTAAACTTATTTTGGGAAAATTCCACATGACTGGACGGGATTTCACCATAAATCATTGAATCTGCAGCTTTGTGTAATGATAACTTCTGTCAGTCATTTAGTCCTCATAAGCTCCTTTTCTGCTTTGTGTTTTTCCATAGGACCGACTGGCATTGTGCAGCCTATTCGGTGTGGTTAAAGGTAAATGTGTGTGTGTGTGTGTGCATGCAAGAGGACTGGAAAATTTGAAAGTCTCAGGAATTGAGTAAATAATATGTGATTGTCATCATTAATAGTATTTCTTTGGATGCAGTTGGTTCACATACAGTCACTGTTTTGAGTTTGAACAAAAACTCAATATACTCCACTAGATGGCCTCAGTATATACTGTATAAAATATGCTGCATATTAATCAACATAAGGCAGTGGAGAATCTGAGACCACAAGTCAACATGCTTCTGTTTTGCAGTTTGCTAATTTAAAATAAATTTTTAATTACAAATGACGTTATCAGCATTTCAGATTGAATACGTTTAAAAAAAATTACAAATTATATCAGCACAACAGTATGAATAAAGGGTTAAAAATGTACATGAATTTCAGAAAAATTTTTCTTCGTATTTCTATATTATTTAAAAAAAATCACAAAATTCTAAAACCTTACTTCCATGCTTAAATAAAAAGAAATCCTTAGATGTTTAATGTGTTCTTAGACTTTTGGACCTCACGGTATTATTAAAAGACAAACAAGCAATTCCAGAGTTAAGAGATTGTCCCTCTTAGAACGACGTTTGCTTGGAGTCAGCTTTTTTCTGGTCCTCATCATCTGTGTCTTTTGCTCTGTTGGAGAGTGAAGGTAAAGTAATGCATTCGATTATCACAGAGAGGTAATGCTGAATATAACTGACTTTATTCTCTATTTCTTACCTCAGATTCACTTTCCGTCTTTTATATCCGTTGTAGGATGTAACAATGACAAACACGAGCAATAAAAATCCAGCTACAGCAGCAAGACCAGTGAACATGTTCTGAAGACTTGACTTGGGAGCATCTACAAGAGAAAAAAACAACAGTTGGATTTATGACCTGTAAGTTATGTAATTTGAGATAAGATGCTGATAGAGCTGGTCCATGTGTTAATAGTTCATATAGTGAAGGACAGGGTAAATCCTTGCAGGTTTTTATCCATTTGCTGACAGAGCGATACAATTTGATGGTATTGCTTGTTTGAATGTTGTAAGCATACATAAAATTTTATCAAGATACCTTATCAAAATACCTGATGACTATCATAAGTAAGTTGTCTCAAACTCTCCAGATAGTTAAGGACACAACAGAGATTGCGTTTGACATTATATGCAGTTGATTATTTATATTGTCAATAATTTAAGGATCATATTTTAAGATTTTTTTTTTTTTTTTTTACCTCTCAAAATAACCAAAATATTTATTATCCCTGATATGTGAAAATATATATATTTATATATATATATTTTTTTTAATTTTTTAAATTTTTTAGATATGTCACCTCCAGAATCACATGACTCTCTGTTGGATATCAGCATGTGTCGGGTGTTATCCAGTGACCCGTCATTGACTTCTGGTTTTATACCCAGTAAGTGGCACATTAGAGGGTAAACGTTGACAGTCTCAAATGGTCCAACCAACAAGTTTTTATGGAAATCTGGTCCCACTGCCCGGAAGAAAGGCTTCATGTCCATGACTTCATTGTCATAGCCATGTTCCCCGTTATTGGTCTGGAATGAGTAGAACTGGAAAAGCATTTAGAACACAAGATCACATATAATGTAATGTTTTCCATGTATTTATTGCTTATTGTGTCTATTATTGGTGTTCTTCGTGCTCACCCCATTGATGACATATCCTGGGTCTGCATAGAGAATGATGGGTAGGAAACGAGGATGTTTGGAGTAATGCAGTCGAGCAGGCATGTCTTCTTTCTTATAAACGTGAAGGTTTGGATGACCTCCCTTCAAGGCTTGATAAACCTTTTCAAGCATCCCTTCTTTGGGCAACAGCATCCCAAAAGGTCCATAATCCACCATGTGGAATTTCAGATCTCTCAAGGAGAATCCTGGGATGTCAGTGAGGACTATCTCTTTTACTTGCTCTCCTTTGAACACGGTGCTCATTCCATGGTCAGCTGTGATAATAATATTCAGATGGTCACTGAGCCCGTGCTTCTCAGCAGTTTCCCGTATGTAGCCCACAGTTCGGTCCACTTTCTTGACCGCCTCGCGTCGCTCTGGTGAATCAGGTCCGTGCTTGTGGCCGGTCTCATCTGGGTCGCCAAAATACAAAGTGACAAAGTCTAAGTCGTGATCTTTAAACCATTCCCTCATGACCTTGTCCACTTTCTCTCTCCATGACGTCTCATTGGTGTGGTCATAAAACCTTGGTTCCACCTCCCTTACTTGTACTGTTTCTTTATGGTATTTGGCAGCAGTGCCAGGGAAGTGTAAGGATCCTGTTTTAAGCCCCTAAGAAAGGACAAAAAAGTACTTCTTTAATACCAATGTGATAGTGTTTTTTTCACTTGCTAAGTTTGAGATGTAATAATGAATTATTAACAGTTAATGTCACAAAGAACACATGTTGGAGGTCACCAAGTCACTTTGCTGTTGGAGGTCTAAATTATGAAGAGATGTACCTGTCTTTGAGCCGTGATCCAAATGGGTAGACTGCCATTATCCCAATAGTCATCCACAAACTGCGTCATGTAGTATTGTTTCTTCTCCTGTGTGGTTGTGTTGAACCAATTGTTGTGAATCACACCATGGTTTTCAATGTACCTTCCTTGAAAAAATTAGTTTTCAGTGTCACTCATTTTGTAAGTGTTCTGCTGAGACTTCTCCAGGACTTTACATTTGAGTTCATGCATTTGGCAGACACAGATATCCAAAGCAACTTAACTTTACATTCAAGGTATATATGCTTTATCAGTTCATAAATTCTATTGGTATCAAACCCATGGACTTGACATTGCTAGTATTATTCTTGTGAGCTATATGGTGACTCTAATACTGCAAGTCCTTTGTTGTGGCCATCCATTGTTCTTATTCTGTTTCTTAATCTATACACACACACAAAAAAAGGAAAGATATATATATATATATAATATATACAGTACTGTGCAAAAGTCTTAGGCATGTTGGTATTTTCACACGAAAAATGTTTTTAAGCCAGTTATTTATATCTTTTACTGTAGTGTGTCAGTAGGAAATATCAGTTTACATTTCCAAACATTCATTTTGCAATTAATTGTAATAATTTTTTTTTTTTTTTTATGCACAAGAAGTCTGATAGCAGCCGGTATGATCTGATCTCACCATCATCGAGTCTGTCTGTGATTATATGAAGAAACAGAAAAAACTGAGACAGACTAAATCCAGAAAAACGTCTCCCAGACACTTGAGGAAACCTACCTGCAAAACTACAGTACTGTGAAAAGTTTAGGCACTTGTCAGAATGCTTTAAAGTGAGAATGCTGTCAAAAATAATAACATAAATAGCTTTTATTTATGAATTAACTTCTATTAACTAAATCAAATCGATATTTGGGGTGACCACCCTTTGCGTTTAAAACGGCTTTTGTCACCTGCATCTATTCCTACACCTATTCATGTAGTTTTGCAGGAAGGTTTCTTCAAGTGTCTTGGAGACGTTGCCACAGTTCTTCTGGATTTAGTCCATCTCAGTTTTTTATGTTTCATGTAATCACAGACAGACTCAATGAAGATGAGATCAGATCTCCATGTGGAGCATAGAGACTATTGTCAGACTCTTTATGCATACAACATATCTCACTGGATTATTAAAATTAATGACAATTAATTTATAAATGTAAACTGATATTTCCTACTGACACACTACAGCAAAAGATATAAATAACTGGCTTAAACCCACTTTTTGTGTGTAAAAATACTAGCAAAACTAAGACTTTTGCACAGTACTGTGTGTGTGTGTGTATATATATGTATGTATATATTTGGAGCTGCACTTAAAACTGATCATTGCATTAGAGCAAATGGTAACACTTTACAATAAGCTCTCATTTGTTAACATTAGTTGATGTATTAACTAACATGAACTAACAATGAGCAATACATTTGCTACAGTATTTATTAATCTTTGTTAATGTTAGTTAATACAAATACAGTCATTTATTGTTAGTTCATGTTAGTTCAAAGTGCATTGACTAATGTTAACAATACAATTTATTTTAATAATTTATTAGTAAATGCTAAAAAAAATGAACTAAGATCAATAAATGCCGTAGACGTATTGTTAATTCTTAGTTCATGTTAACTAAAGCAGTGAACTAATGAAACCTTAAGTGTTACCGAGCAAGTATATCATATATATTGTGAGATATAGTGATTTTTTTATTAAAGTTAATAAATAAATGAAAGCATACATGCTACTGTTCAAAACTTTGTGGTCTCTTATTCTCTTATGCTAACCAGGACTAAATACAAAAATACAATAGTAATATGTTTTTTTCTATTTAAAATAACTTTTTTCTATATTAATATATTTTAAAATGTAATTCATTCCTATGATGGCAAAGCTGAATTTTCAATACTCCAGTGTCACATAATCATTCTGATTTTGTGCTCAAGAAACATTTCTTCTTCTTCTTCTTTTTTTTTATTTTTTATTTAAGTTCAAAAGAACAGCATTTATTTAAAGATTTTGTTTTGTAACAATGTACAACTCTTTACTTTTTTCTTTTGATCAATTTAATGCATCCATTCAGAATAAAAGTAAAAAACATTAAAAAAAAAAAAGTATATATATTACTGACCCCAGTTTTAGGGACACTATATGAATTATCTATTTAATTTAATTAGAAATGTTTTGTATTTTTCTCCTTACCAGATAACAGGGTGAAGTGTGTAGGACTAGTGATGGTCAGGAAAGGTGGTGTAACGTATGCTGCTTTGACTCCTTCTTCAGCCATTTTGTCCAGGTTTGGGGTGTCCACATCTCGGTCGTAGTCCCACCTGAACCCATCAAAGCTGATTAGCAGTAGTTTGTTTCTTCTTGTGATGCAGCGATCTCTGGCTGGAGCAGAGAGAGACGCAGGGAATATAAGCAGCAAAACGCTCAGTGCTAATAACATGACAACTATTCCACTACTCTGTTTTACACAGAAACAGATTTGATGAAACAATCTTGCTTTTCTCTGGATTGTCTGATGGTTGTTCCTGATCTAATAGCCTCAGCTTTTGACTGATCCTTTTGTTTGTGTTCTTTGCCATCCCATTCTGCACACTAAAGTTCTTATTATAGATGTTTATGAGATGAATTACATGCTTATGCTGGCTTATGTTATCTTATCAAGTGGCTTATCAGGAGTTATGGTACAAAAGCAATTATTTTCTATGTAACTAGGAACCTTTCTATGATTTACAACTCGCTGCTTGTATAAAATGAAACATGGGGTTTTATATTAATGCTACGTTGTGTGAAGGTAAAGATAAGTGTCTAACCAGACATTACACCTGCATTGCCTAACTGAGTTAATCTACGCTTGTGCAATTGGGTTGTGGAAAAAACCCTGAAGCATTTGGACTTTATAAGTTGGACAGTGCTTCAGACAGGTGAGCTACAGTATAGTATGCAAGCTGCGTATGGGCTGTTTCTTTGCAAAAACTTGCACATAAGTTTGGAAGAAGAGTACTGTGATCCTCCAGTTGTTGACTAATTTCTGCTCTTAACCAACTTGGGAATCATCCCTGCTGAAATGACAAGCAGAACTTGCTTTGTTTTGCTCCCACTAGTGCAATTTCCTTGGCTAACCAGTTTCATCAGCTAGACTAGCTTGGACTTTCATGCTGGTCTTTTCATCATACAGGGAATCCTGCATTCTAGAACTTTAACCACAAGGTTATGTTATGTAAGTTATGTATGATCATTGAGAACAAATGGTATTTTCATTGTTTGTAACCACACAATATTTATGTGTATTCTTCGGGTTATTCAATTCTGAAATGATGGACATTTGAAATTGTCCAAAAAAATATGTGGCCTAAAGAAATGCATATGCATTTGAGTAGTTTCATGTTCCGAATGTAATTTAGTGTAATCCTCTCAATTGTGGTTCTGATTTTCACAACAGTCAGAAGGAATTTTGCCCTTCTATATAAAACTGGTGTGCTCTGTTGAGGTTATTGTGAAGCATTTTAATCATAGTTGAGGTCAAGACTTTTTGAGGCCATTCTCTTGTGGATTTACTCCAGTGCTTTGGTCATTGTCCTGTTTCATTCACTTAACTTCTGTTGAGTTTCAATTGTTGAGTGAGTCCCTGATCATAGTAAAACCTAATTTGTTATATTCATGTGTTTTCCGTTATATTCATACCAAGATAAACAAGAGAATATAATTTAAGTTATGGAGCTTTTGTTATGTTGATGTCTACCGATAATTCTGGCATAAAAATGATGCATGACTTTTTGAAATATGGTTTGAGTAGATAAATATTTTATTTACTGATAGTATTGCATTCCTGTGTCATTTCATTGTGCTGTTGCATATGTGGCTGTGCATATACTTAGATATTCACAATAATACTATGCAGAACTTGTAGGTTTCAGTCCCTCAATTCTATTCATTAGTAATGTGCAGAACTGTACACATCCATATTCGTATACACTTGCCAGATGTAGACTAGAAGACCTGGTCTGAACACCACAGGCATGCTTTCCGTTTGCTTGTGTTATTGGTATTTTCATGGTCTTAACCCAGGCTTTCAATAATTGAAACGCATGTGCTTATATTCTGTGGCTACTTCCATATGACCTCAAAACGCATTTCATTTCATAATGTAGTTTGATTTTCATAATGCACTTTCCGACCACCACCTACCAAGTTCAGTCAAATGCTAGCTGTTTAAACCATGGTAATGTATTATGATGACTACTGAAAACAAATGTACATAAAGCTCAGTGGACATAATAACAGGCTTATTTTGTGCTCTTCCATTAGAGATAAAGATATCTACTATAAATAATGATCCGCTGCCTTAATATGATATTAGAAGTCTGAACATATAATCTTATAAACATCATCTTAGAATGATGTTTGCATGGAGTTGGCTTTCATCACCTTTTTCTTTCGCTCTGTTAGGGAGTAAAAGTAAAGAAATGCATCAGTTTTTCACTGAACAGAAAGAAACTGTTCCCAAAAACAAGTCTTAATGTATCTCTGCCATACTTTGCATTCATTTTGCATCTGTTATATCCGTTGTAGGATGTAACAACCACAAACACAAGCAATAAAAATCCAGTCAAGTCAACTTTATTTATATAGCGCTTTTTACAATGCAGATTGTTTCAAAGCAGCTTCACAGTGTTAAACAGGAAAATAATGAACAGAATTTGATTCGGCTGTACAGCCGCTCTGGAGAAAACGGTGATGTCATCTAGCTCATTTCAATTATCATATATATTCAAGTAATGTAGTTGATATAGTTAATTTAGTTTAGTAATTAAATTTATTTGGATATTTATTTGAAAATTTTGTGTCCCCAACTGAGCAAGCCAAAGGCGACAGTGGCAAAGAACCAAAACTCCATCAGGTGGCCTAATGGTGAAAAATAAACCTTGGGAGAAACCAGGCTCAGTCGGGGTGCCAGTTCTCCTCTGGCCAATTAACAAACAGTGTATGATTATTATTTTGGCAGCCTTATAGGTCAGAAGTAATATTAGATCGGAATATTCGAAAGATCGGAGGCATCACGCCGGAGACGTCCAAGCCATCCTAGGTGTATATGACATTCTTCTTTCAGACGAATACAATCTGAGTTATATTAAAAAATGTCCTAGCTCTTCCAAGCTTTATAATGACAGTGAATGGCTGTTTCTGTTTTGACGTCCATAAAAGTGCATCTATCCAACATATAACTGCTCCACATGGCTCCTGGGGGTTAATAAAAAGCGTTGCGTTTGTGTAAGAAAAATATCCATATTTAAAACTTTATTACAAACTGTAATCTCTGACTTCCGCTAACTGTCGTACATGCGTTCACAAGAGACTGGCGTTCCAGCGTATGACGTAGGACGCTCCTGTGAGTTTTGTTTTGCTCTATCCTCTGCACTTTCGCGTTCATCACCGGAACTTACGCTACACCTGCGTCCTACATCATACGGTGGAATGTCAGTCTCTCGTGAACGCTCGTACGACAGTTAGCGGAAGTTAAAGATTACAGTTTGTAAAGTTTTAAATATGGATATTTTTCATACAAAAACACATCGCTTTGCTTCAGAAGGCCTTTATTAACCCAACGGAGCCATGTGGAGCAGATTTATGATGGATAGATGCACATTTATGGACTTCTCACTGCTGTTCACTAAAGCCATTTATAAAGTTTGGAAGAGCCAGGACATTTTTTTAATATAACTCAGATTGTATTCGTCTGAAAGAAGAAAGTCATATACACCTAGGATGACTTGAGGGTGAGTAAATCATGGGCTAATTTTCATTTTTGGGTGAACTATCCCTTTAACTTAGATTTTGATGTCTCCTGATATTTATGTTAAAGGGATAGTTCACCCTCAGAACACAAAAGATGATGCACTATATTGCCAAAAGTTTTGGGACGCCTGCCTTTAAATGCACATTTGTGAGGTCAGGCACTGATGCTGGACGAGAAGGCCTGGCTCGCAGTCTCTGCTCTAATTCATCCCAAAGGTGTTCTATTGGGTTGAGGTCAGGACTCTGTGTAGGCCAGGCAAGTTCCTCCACACCAAACTCACTCATCCATGTCTTTATGGACCTTGCTTTGTGCACTGGAGAGTAGTCATGTTGGAACAGGAAGGGGCCATCCCCAAACTGTTCCAACAAAATTGGGAGCATGAAATTGTCCAAAATGTCTTGGTATGCTGAAGCATTAAGATATTTTAGTAGGAAATTTCACAAATGGACTTATTGCACAGGTGGCAACCTATCATAGTACCACGCTTGAATTCACTGAGCTCCTGAGAGCGACCCATTCTTTCACAAATGTTTGTAGAAGCAGTCTGCATGCCTAGGTGCTTGATTTTTATGTGAAGTTCTAAACTTAATTTAGGGAGGAGCGAGCCCATCTAATCTTCCAATCAACAGCCAACAGCCAGAGTATATAAACAGCTGCTTACCTCTCCTCAGTCTCAGATGTTCCAGCATTCCACCACCTCCCCAAACTCCACCTTTATCTTAGGTACCTTGCCCTACATAATCATTTTGTCACTGTGGGGGTATATCACAGCTCGAGTTGAAGCTGCTTCATCGAGTCCCTCATCAGTAGACAGCAAGCCAAATAAGCTTAACATAAATATCTTAAGATTATATGGGCAAATGAACTCGTTAAACACCTGTGGTCATGGAAGTGATTGGAACACCTGAATTCAATGTTTTGGAGGGGTGTCCTGATACTTTCGGCAATATATAGTGTATTTTGGTAACCAAACAGTTGATGGACCCATATTCTTTAAAGGAACACACTGACTTTTTGGGACTTCAGCTTATTCACTGTATCCCCCAGAGTTAGATATGTCCATATATACCATTTTTATCTCCGTGCGTGCCATATCTCTGTCTGACGCACCCACGCACCCACCGCTAGCCTAGCTTAGCACAAAGATTGGAGGTAAACCGCTCCATCTAGCCTACTGCTCAATAAGTGACAAAATAATGGCAACATTTTCCTATTTACATGTTGTGATGTGTATAGTTACATCGTGTACTAAGACCGACGGAAAATGAAAAGGCGCTGCGTAATATTGCGCCGCTGCACCCATAGTACGGCAGCAAAGTTCAACTTTTAATTTTCCGTCGGTCTTAGTACACGATGTAACTATACACATCACATATATATATATATATATATATATATATATATATATATATATATATATATATATATATATATATATATATATATATATATATATATATATATATATATATATATATATATATATATATATATAGGAAAATGTTGCCGTTATTTTGTCATTTATTGAGCAGTAGGCTAGCTAGAGCCGTTTACCTTCAGTCTTTGTGCTAAGCTAGGCTTGCAGTGGGTGTGTCAGACAGCTATGGCACGCACGGAGATAAAAATAGTATGTATGGACTTATCTAACTCTGGGGGATACGGTGAATAGGCTAAAGTCCCAAAAAGTTGACGTGTTTCTTAAAAATATCTTCTTTTGTGTTCAGCAGAAGAAGAAAAAACATACAGGTTTGGAACAACTTGAGGGTGAGTAAAAGATGACAGAATTTTCATTTTTGTTTGAACTATCCCTTTAATTAATTTGTCTATGGTTTGAGGTGTACCTGTCTTTGAGCCATGATCCAAATAGGTAGACTGCCGTTATCCCAGTATTCATCAACAAACTGTGTCATGTAGTACTCTTTCCTTTGTCGTGTGGTTGTGTTGAACCACACGTTATGAATCACACCATGGTTCTCAATGTACCTTCCTGAGGGAAATAACCGATCATTGATCATTTGATTAAATTAATTATATATGTATTTTTATGCATTACTGTCACTGAACAAATGTCATCCGTTCTCATCCATATTTCAGGAAAAAAACAACAATCAAATAATAATAATTAATTTCACACAAATTTCCATAAAAACCTTACTGCTATTAACTACTTTATAATTTATATATTATTGTAATTTCACATTTAAGCACACTTCTTTTATTATATAATTCATGTATAATTAGTGGTGTAATTATTTACTAATGTACCATAAATATCAGCACTATTGGCTGCAATAGATATTATGTAACAATTTTATTGATGTAAAGAAGAATGCACTATTATTTGGTATAAAACCTGCAGTTTTGGGGTCACCATAAATTATTTAAAGTAAATGTTTTAAATAGAAAATTAATTTCAAAATTACAGTTTCAAAATTTTAATTAATTGTCTTTTTCTCCTTACCAGATAACAGGGTGAAGTGTGTAGGACTAGTGATGGTCAGGTAAGGTGGAGTGACATATGCTGCTTTGACCCCTCCTTCAGCCATTTTGTCCAGGTTTGGGGTGTCCACATCTCGGTCGTAGTCCCACCTGAACCCATCAAAAATGGTCAGCAGTAGTTTGTTTCTGCCTGTGGTGCAGTGATCTCTGGCTGGAGCAGAGAGAGACGCAGGGAATATAAGCAGCAAAATACTTAGTGCCAATAACATGACAACTTTTCCACTACTCTGTTTTACACAGAGTCACAGCAGTTTACAAATAGTCTTTCTTTTTTCCTGATGGTTATGGATTTTCAGCTCTCGCCTCTTGACTTATTCTTTTGCCTTGGTGCTTTGCCATCACTTTCTGCAGACTTATCATTATCATTGAAGTTTATTGGATGGATTGCATGTTTTGTTATCTTGCGTTATCTTACAGTCTTATCAGAAGTTTTAGGGCAACAACAATTACTCAACTCTTTTTCTTAGAATTATAGTTCACTGCTTATAATAATAAATTAAATGTATAGGATATGAAGTCTGTTTTGTGCCAATATAATAATCTAGCCAGGCATCTTCTATCTACAGTATGCTTGTGAAACTGGTTTGAAATGTAATATCATTTAATCTTTTTTTCGTTAATCTTTTGATAATCATTCAGACGGTGCTTCAAAAGGTGACCTATAGTGTTCAAGCTGCATGAGGCAGTTTCTCTAGAAAAATTCAACTTCATTCCCGTAACTCCCATAATTTCATTCCCATAACTCCGCCTCCAAAAATCAATACTTGAACAAATTGTAGTTATAAAGCAAAGGTTAACAATGAAATAAAATCCATTGAAGGTAGGTAGGACATATTATTGAGAAATAAATGTGTCCACCAGAGGGAGTTGAGCCTTTGACTAAGAAATACTCAACTCAGAACTGGCTTGTTGAGATTCAGTAGTCACATTTGAGGTCCCCTCCCTCTTGCAGCGACACCTCTTCTCTTCTCACATGAGATCACAGCAATGGTAAACCACAACGAGCCAATCATTTATCTATGGACAAAATCAAGTCAATTTTTCTACTCTGATATACAGTACATCACAATAGGGAAGAAAAGAAATTCTATTTCATGCCCACTTTAAAATTAACATTTATGAACATTGAAGCTTTAATAAGTTTTAACATGGATGAAAGCAATAAAAAAAACACAAGAACACAAAAATGCAGGTACATTTTCTTATTCTAGAAAGCTTTTTATTGGTCAAAAATTTGTATTTGTCTATTACAGGATGAGTCATCAGACTGCAGTCATTTTGTCAGGCATTTGCTATGTTGGAAACTTTTATTATATTTACATCCTGTCACCCTGGAGAACACCGAACAATTAAAGAGGTTATTCCGATTTAAAACTAACTGTTTGTTACGCTACTTGATATAAATTTCTGGATTAAAAAAAATAAAAAATTTAATAGAGCTAGAGGAACACTGGGTGCAAATCAGCCAAGACATTGAGCTCTGGGACTAGGAGGGCCTTAAAGTCTGAAATAGCTAGAGCCAAGTGACCTCTGGGAAGACAACAAAAGCATTAAAAATTTGTTCTTGGGACAGTGTTTGATTTCATTTAACACTGGTTTTAATGCTTTTGCTGTCAGGTGAAGGTAATGACTTGTAATGTGTATATATACTGTATGAGAAGGATTCTCAATAACGACTGGTGGTTGAGTTTCCTACATGGCCACATGATGGCGTCAGACACCTTCTAGTTTCTGTCCTGATTACACTAAAGACCTGCTGGAATCCTGACTGTATTTCTTTCATGAAGGAACCCAACAGGACAGAATAATAATTCCTACAGGTCTGTGTACTTTCTTCATGTGACCTGCAGGTTTGTCCACTTACTCATTATGTGGGATTGGGGGAATTTTTCACATGAATTTAGGATTCCTGCAGATTTTTTTTAAATATAGAGTACCTGTTGGAAAATATAGATCTCTCTGTGGTTTGTGCAAGTCTTTTTAATGTCTTACTAATACAATGTTTTTATTACTATCTTTATTAATATATCTGGTATTGCATTAATCAGGAATCATGCAGGACAAACCTGCATGACTGTATAGTCTTGCATACTCCACCTTTAGGACAGTGGTAGGCCAATTAAACCTGCTAAAAATCAATGTGTAGTGCAACTGGCCTGACATGCACCTCTAAGACACTGACATTTGTTTTCACTGTGGTGTAAAAATGTGTCAACAAAACTGACCCTTATTAACAATAATTCTGTTCAGATATTTGCTCATGTAATGTTTTACATGAATAGCTGTTACATATGTATTTAAAAAGGAACAATGCATTAACGCATTCACCACATACACTTCAAAACAGCTTCGTTTTAAATTAGTAAAAAAACAAAAACACTTTTGTCATGATTTCAACAAAAGTACAAAAGGGCCTTGTCAGGGGAACGAATATTGCCTAAAACGTATTGCTTACCTATTGCAAATAAGCAAGGAGCTCATCTTAGATTGTCAGGGTCATCAGCCAATCAATTGTTTCATTTATATGTGTGGGTGTGGTCTTTGAAACCACAGAGGCCTTGAGTTACGCAATCCTACGTAAGTAACCAAACGCGAGCATCGCGTGGCATGCGTGATCGTGTAATTTCCGGATTAATTGAACAGTTAAAGAGGGCTGATTTTACATCAAATAATCATTGGTAAGTGCTTGCTGTGAGTTTTCTAATTCGTCTTTTACAGTAGGCTACTTCTTAACGACTTGAATTCGTATCGAAAGCCCGTCGCTGTCTGTTTCATGTTTCCTAATTAAGCAAATTGTTATTTGCGATTAACAGGGTTTTTAGCAATAATATAACAACTGTCCTGTACCTGCAGTGGTGTTCTGAAATGAGAAAGCAAAGTCCTCACAGTTTTTTTTTGTGTTTTTTTTTAAGGTGCTGTATGTAAGTTTTTCACTTTACTAAAGCATAAAAATACCATATTGCTTGCAGATATGTAGGAAACATGCTAAATTTACCTACTTGTTTCTCAGAAAGCTACAGTCAGTTATTTTACTTTGAAATGTGCCTTCCGTGTTGGAATGTCTGTTTTTGTTTTGGTCTGTGCAATAACGCACAGTTTACCCAATAGTATTTTGACACGCCAGGTTGCCAGTTGGCGGAAAACGCATTGTATTGCAGCTATAGAAACCAGCGAACAAACCGGGTCAGAGATCACAGATTCTATCCAACCTAAAAAGCCTCAGCATCCATCTAAAAATCTCTATGCACTAGAGCATATTAAAACGCGGATAAATCAACTCCTCAACTTACAGTGTGGCTTTCATTGTCAATTGCGCTCGCTCCTGTTGCGTGTCCCCAAGCTGGAAACCCTCGAGTCTGAGGAGGAGGGGGCGGGGGAAACATTGCTCTACAATATTTTGAATTCGGACTGCAGTACGCATTTTGTCAATCCTGCATACCTTACTTTAAAAAAATAAAATAAATGTAAATTCATAAACCACTTCATGTTGTCACATTTTCCTGGTTAAATAAACATTATTTTACATTACATTTTTTTTTTTTTTTAAAGTGTAAAAAAAATGTTTTTGTATTTTTACAGCAACAATATAATTAATGTTCTAATTGTTAAAAACCAAGTATAAATCTCATCAAGTTAGTGTTTAAGCATTTTTTTCATTTATTCCAAAATAATAACTAAGGGCAGTAACAATTTAAACTATATTTTATTTGTGAATTGATGTTTAGCTGTTCTTTCTATTAGTGAACTTATTTTCGGATCATCAGTCATCAAGCTCAGTAAACACTGGCCACAGACATCATGTATTCGGTTTCAAGTTTGATTTTGAACTGACATAAAGTGGTGATATCTAAGTGGTTGCTTTTTAATTAGTCTTCCCATCAGCGCTATCATTTGGTCAGACCATGGACATCGGAAACAAGAAAAATGTGGGTGGGTCCTCCCCCAGAAATATTTCAGTAGATGTCATTTCCTGTATTCTGGTGCCTTTTAATCAAACAATTGCTTTTAAAGCCTAAAACGGCAAGGTTTCCCAAAAATTCACACAGCAACAAAAGTCTAGTAAGTTGTTTTGAATAAAGCCAAGCAGTTCATATAACAGTTAGCGTTATATTAACATAGTGTAAGTGTAACTAATTGAATGCTGCAACAAAGACTACATGATGCATTTAAAAGCAACAGGTGAACAAATGATGAACATTCACTTAAATAATAGCTTGTTTAGTGACAGTATGTGAGCACACAGCCAGACCCACCTGGGGGGTATTCCAGAAAGCAGGTTATGTGACATACCTGGGTATGTTTAAGAGTAAGTGGATAACCTCAACTTCGGGTTCCAAAAATGGAGATAACTTTCAGGGTATGTAAGTAGCCATAGCAACTCACTCTCTGAACATAACCTGCTCCAGAGCAGGTTGGGTTGGTCGACTTAAGAGGTATTCAGATGTGTTTTATATAATTAATATAGTTATTGATATAACCAAATTTGTTTCAGTTATATAATATACAATATTATATATTATTTCTAAAGAATTAGAATAAAAAATTATAACAAGGTAATGTTTAAATGTTAATTCAATTCAAATATATTTATTTTATTGTCATCTCACACATCGATCTGCATTCAATTAATTAGCATCAAACAAACATAATCCTTATGCTTAGTGAATAAAGATTACTTATTAAATGAAGACATTGAAAAAATTATTGCATAACCACCAAATAGGTGGTGATGTGCACTATAGGTTATGTAAATCACCATTAAACAAAAGAAGAGAGAGTTTTTATTTTATTTTATTAAATCATTTCAAATAAACAGGCATTAACATATCAATGATAGACATTAACAATAAAACCAAGCAGCATACTGTAAACAAGATCATAGGAACATAAAACATAAAAATAAAAAAACTAACAAACATGAAAAGCAAATTATAACAGAGTAAAATAGATTTCAGGGGGAGTTAATCCATATATGTTGCCAGTAATTTAGAGAGATTTAAGGCACTCCTCATTTTTAGTTGTTTTAAGGATTTAAATTAAATTTTTAAATTTTTAAATTCCTCAAAACATGGAGAAACTTTAACAAATCTACATTTGTGTAGGTAAAATTTGGCTACAATCATCACATTATTACACAAAAATTCAATGTCTTTGTTGTCCAACAAGACACCAAATTTAACAATATGATAGTCAAAGGCAGGTATTAAGAAGAAGAGGAAGTAGAATGGCGCTCTTTTTCTTATCGTCTGTTTCCATGGTGAATTATCGATTCGTTGCTCTGTTGAGAATGTCTTGTGCGTTACCCGGGAACATACTCTAGGTTGTATGAACTTACTCCTGGACTCGTTTTTGGAGCCAGCAATACCTCGAGTAAGCAAGGTTTGGGTTAATCAACCGAGAGTTCAAGGTGACAGTAAGTTAACCTTGCTTTCTGGAACCCCCCCTGAGCAGCAGATATGCTAAGATGCTTTGTTTACCTTGCTGTGTCGCAGGTCAGTGTTGCCAGATTGGGTCAATGATTTCCAGCCCAAAAGCTCACCAAGACCTGCCCACTCCAAGAAAAAAACAGCCAAAACTTTAACTGCCAAAATAATGTGATCATTTTATTGCCATACTAATCAAGGTTGATGCGTACCATTTTTATCTCCTTAAAACATAACGTTGATGAAAAAAAAAAAAGATTCCCAGGAAAACAGGTTAAAACAGGACAAATACATTAAAGATAATTAGCAAATATGACTAAAATGTCCAGGTGGAAACTGTCAAAACGGCAATCCTTCAGAAAAACACGTGCATCATTTTCTATGTCAACAGTAAGAATAAGCCAATTTAAGTGCAAATAGTGCCCAATATAAGAGATGGGAAAAAGCAACGTAATTAACAGGTATTTCACACGTTAATGCACACACCACTGCCAAAATGTGTCATTCACTGATACTGTACAATAATCCGGCAACAAAAAAAATAACAACAATGCACTTGCCTTTGTGTTGTGCTTTGCTTTGACAAATCTACAGTATGTCTTTCGTGAAGTACATAGAACACGCACTTAGCACAGTCAAAACTGATTAATTGTTGATTCAAACCTCTTTCAGCAGCTGTCGGGGTTGCTAGTTGCAGATGTCCTGAGTGTGTATATGACGATGGACAGGAGTCATGGTTATATTTATAAAGAGTCTTTGAGTCACTGGTGTAATCCACATTTGAGAGATGGGTCACTCTCCCACTCTTTACTGTAGATACAACTTGCTGTATATTTATGCCTCTTTGACATAGCGATCACTTGAATATACAGCTACGAGTTATCGCTCTAAAAACCTGTCAGTCATGAATGAACACGTCTGCCTGCTGATCGCAGATTGGCTGAAAGTGCGTGCTCGTCGGCGACGTCAATACCTACGCCAGCTGACTCTGAGTGGGCCTGTGTGTGTCATGATGGTCATGATGACTGATTTTATGGAGTACATGCACGCTTGAATTTTCTTTACTAAGCAATTAGACTATACAATTTAGAATTTTGAAAACCGCCGAACTGACCCCAGACGAGCCCAAATTTTGTCCACCCGCCAAACCCCTTTTTTTACCCGCACAATCAAATTCAAAACCGCCCAATCTGGCAACACTGGGTCCGGGTAGGCGTGAGTAGTGAAAACACGGAATGGAGTTTAATTTATATGGACTCTGAATGAGCCAAGTAGAATGGATTTGAGGAAGCAGCAGCATGGAAGTAAAGGCTGTAGCTAAAAACAGAATGGAATTTAACTTATTAGGGCTAAAGTGGAATGGATTTGACTGACAGCACTCTGAAAAGTGAACAGACTGATTTTGAAGTAAACAGAATGAATTAGAGACCGTAAAAGTGGGTCCAATATCATTGGTCTTAAAAAGTGGGTTGGTCTTGTCGCACCCACATACTGGCTCCGACGCCCATGATTCAGACTGATTTGTGAATGTGCAAATGTGGACATCCAACCCCACCCACATCCAAAACGTCACCTTGTGAATCCCCATCCCCATTTCGGTTTTCGCCTCTGAGATTAGATTTGTTGTATGTAGGTTTCCGATTTAAGGGGTTTTTAGGTGTAAGGTTAGGTTTTGAGTGGGTTTCAGTGCGACCTGTCATAAAATGAGAAATATAAGAAGTAAATGAAAAAGAATTAGGTGTGAGGGTTAAGTCTTTTCGATGCTTCTTCCTGTTTCAAAGTTAATGAGGAACCGCAATTTCCCCCCCAAACCACTTCACTAGAAATCCCGCCCTGCAGCTAATGGTTATGGTTACAGTGATGGGTAGGTTTAGGGATCAATGTAGGCAGTCAGTAGTGTGATTGACATGACCAATAAATCTTAAAAGGAATGTCTAATGCTATTAATGCTATTAACTAATGCTATTGATGTTATCACTAACATCATTCAAAAAACAGCTAAAAACCCATCTCTTCCGCGAGCACTTAATCTCATCATAAAAAAAAAAAATATATATTTCTTTTTTTCCTCTATCTTTCTCTACACCCTCCCTATTGTAGCTTACGCTACTCTGAGCAATGCCCGAAACGTAGTATTTAAGGCACTTCTTGCGTTTCTACGCCTCTTCATAACGGATCGCTTCCTGTACTCCTCAGTTGTAAGTCACTTTGGATAAAAGCGTCTGCTAAATGCATAAATGTAAATGTATTCATGCATTCTGACTTATTTACACTGTTAAAGAGTTTTAGCAAGATTCTAATGCTAAACATGGCCAAAGTAAAAAAAAAAAATGAGTTGGATGTATGAAGTATACACTCCTTCAGGGTTTGTATAAGCTTCAGAATGTTTTTTTCGAGTTTTGCCCTGTATGACTTCATAAAGGGCAGAGTTCCTTGTATGGGCACTTACACTCACCTAAAGGATTATTAGGAACACCATACTAATACTGTTTGACCCCCTTTCGCCTTCAGAACTGCCTTAATTCTACGTGGCATTGATTCAACAAGGTGCTGAAAGCATTCTTTAGAAATGTTGGCCCATATTGATAGGATAGCATCTTGCAGTTGATGGAGATTTGTGGGATGCACATCCAGGGCACGAAGCTCCCGTTCCACCACATCCCAAAGATGCTCTATTGGGTTGAGATCTGCTGACTGTGGGGGCCATTTTAGTACAGTGAACTCATTGTCATGTTCAAGAAACCAATTTGAAATGATTCGCGCTTTGTGACATGGTGCATTATCCTGCTGGAAGTAGCCATCAGAGGATGGGTACATGGTGGTCATAAAGGGATGGACATGGTCAGAAACAATGCTCAGGTAGGCCGTGGCATTTAAATGATGCCCAATTGGCACTAAGGGGCCTAAAGTGTGCCAAGAAAACATCCCCCACACCATTACACCACCACCACCAGCCTGCACAGTGGTAACAAGGCATGATGGATCCATGTTCTCATTCTGTTTACGCCAAATTCTGACTCTACCATCTGAATGTCTCAACAGAAATCGAGACTCATCAGACCAGGCAACATTTTTCCAGTCTTCAACTGTCCAATTTTAGTGAGCTCGTGCAAATTGTAGCCTCTTTTTCCTATTTGTAGTGGAGATGAGTGGTACCCGGTGGGGTCTTCTGCTGTTGTAGCCCATCCGCCTCAAGGTTGTGCGTGTTGTGGCTTCACAAATGCTTTGCTGCATACCTCGGTTGTAACGAGTGGTTATTTCAGTCAAAGTTGCTCTTCTATCAGCTTGAATCAGTCGGCCCATTCTCCTCTGACCTCTAGCATCAACAAGGCATTTTCGCCCACAGGACTGCCGCATACTGGATGTTTTTCCCTTTTCACACCATTCTTTGTAAACTCTAGAAATGGTTGTGCGTGAAAATCCCAGTAACTGAGCAGATTGTGAAATACTCAGACCGGCCCGTCTGGCACCAACAACCATGCCACGCTCAAAATTGCTTAAATCACCTTTCTTTCCCATTCTGACATTCAGTTTGGAGTTCAGGAGATTGTCTTGACCAGGACCACACCCCTAAATGCATTGAAGCAACTGCCATGTGATTGGTTGATTAGATAATTGCATTAATGAGAAATTGAACAGGTGTTCCTAATAATCCTTTAGGTGAGTGTATATGTATGGGCTGGAAGCGTGCATACACATTAAACAGAGCAAGAGCAAGAGCATGGCCATCAATATGCTTCGTTCGGGTTACGCCACAGGTCACGGCACGCCTCCAGGAGCTTGACTGTTTTCAGAAAGAAGCGGTACAGCTGTATCTGTCTTTTATAAATCTGATAAAACTAAAGACTCAATATGAAGGATGCAATATAAAGGATGTGTGTGTTATGTCCCCTTTAAGAATCGGCTGCAGGGTGGAGTTTCCCTTGAACTGGTTTGGCGCATTTGGACCTGGGCGTGGGATCTGACGTCACACTTCTCAACGCGCACAAAAAAAAGAGGCGGGATTTATTGCACAAAACAATTGTAACCAATCATAACCAATCATAGCGCGATGGAGGCATTGCCTCCTCTCACATGACCTCCTCCATTCATTCTCAATTACCCCCCACCAAACCCACGACCACATGCTTTAGGGCAGGGCCATTCAATTAATGGCCCGCAGGCCAAATCCGGCCCACCAATCATCTCCCTCTGGCCCGAGGGCACCCCAACCTCTCTCCTCTTTTCCTGGTGGTGCGGCTAAATTTGGTTAGATACATGGAAGCGGTGGCACCTGCAGCTGTACGGCTATACGCACTGTGCGTACCATGCACGCTCCGACTGACATGAAAAACGTTTTCTGTGCGAATATTTCTGCAGTTATTATGTGTGTCCCGTATTTCTGTTGACTGAACCAGCGATAACATTTGTGAATTAATCCTTCTTTTCACTCGATTCTTTCTTTTCTGTGAATTGGCCAATGCGCTTGCATAACAGTGAACGATTCATATTTATTCGGACCGCTCTGTCACTGAATCATCTGAAGCAATTTCTCCCAGTGGATAACGGAGCGCAAGCTTAAAGGAGTTGCATTTACTCCCGGTTCTTGGCACCATTATTAAACTGTGTAAAGTGGGAAGCATTTCAGTCCGACACACACCTCTCTGTTATAAACCACAAATCACTTGATGATTAAACTAGTTTTAAATCGGATGAAACAGCCTCAACATTCCCAACAAGACTGATAAGGGAAAACTCAAAATTTGTACTTTGTATTTTTTCACAAATTAATTTTTGTTATGAAATTATGTCAGTTTCTGTAAATTATGTTAAGGTGTGTATAGTTTTTACTTGTGTTTAGGCTTTATAACATCTCGGTTACGTATGGTAACCCTTGTTCCCTGAAAGAGGGAATGGAGACGTACGTCGGACGTCACCGACGAATTGGGATCACTTCAGGGAGCCCCTATCAGATTCGAGATATAGAGAAACGGCCAATGACTATTGCCGTGCGAGATTTGCATCTCGTGCTCCGCCCCGCAGCGTGGGTATAAAGCGGAAGCGAATGCAGCGCACTGTTGTTTTTCACTGAGGAGCCGAACTAGTGACTCGGCCATGCAGTGATGGTACAGCAACTGTGGCGACGGGACGTACGTCTCCGTTCCCTCCTTCAGGGAACGAGGGTTACCATACGTAATCGAGACGTTCCCTTTGAGTCGGCCACGTTCGACGTACGTCGGACGTCACCAACGAATTGGGATCCCTTTGGAAAACGCCACAGTTACTACCACTTCCAGCGCCTAGCGAGAGCCCCTCAGACCCCGTCTGTTCCGGGCAGGGAAATTCACGCAGGGAGATTAACACTGCTGTTACACAACACCCACTCAGCAGACTATTGGATAACGCTGGGAAAGCGTGCCCAGAGGGACGCTGCGGAAGCCACATCATGCCCGAAGGGAGTTACCATGTGGAGAATACACGTATGGACAGGCCATGGGCAGTGCAACATACAGAAGTACCAGGGGTGGCCCCGGCCAAGCAGGCGGGGGAAAAACACCTGACTGAGACAGCAGAGAGCTTTGCCGAGGGAAAGACACGGGCTCGCCGTACCGTGGAAAATACACATATGGGACCGCTGTGGGGGTCACAACATATGGAACCCAGCCTAACACAAGTTCCACCAATGCATACCCCGTCTGATAGCGGCAACATAAACTTTGAGGGTGGAGGGAGACAGCTTTCGCTCCAACCCATCTTGTAGGAAGGAAAGCACAGAACTGATCGAACATCTCCGGGAGTCTTCTCGGCGAGAAGAACACCAGTCGACGAACAGGTTCCACTTCAACACATAGAGGCGCCTCGTAGAGGGAGCTCTAGCAGAAGTGATGGTGTCTACCACAGCCTGTGGTAGGCCACCTAGAACCTCCGCGTCCCGTCCAGGGACCAGACATGGAGTTTCCAGAGGTTTGGACGTGGGAGCCAAAGGGTGCCCCGTCTCTGAGTCAGGAGGTCCTTCCTCAGAGGAAGGGGCCAAGGAGGTGCTGTCACGAGAAGCACTAGTTCTGGGAACCAAGTCTGGTTGGGCCAATACGGAGCAACCAACAGGACTTGCTCCTCGTCCTCCCTGACCTTGCACAGTGTCTGTGCAAGAAGGCTCACTGGGGGAAACGCATACTTGCGTAGGCCCCGGGGCCAGCTGTGTGCCAGAGCATCCGAGCCGAGGGTCCCCTCGGTCAGGGAATAAAACAACTGGCAGTGGGTCGTGTCCGGGGCGGCAAACAGGTCTACCTGTGCAGTCCCGAAGTGACTCCAGATCAGCTGGACCACCTGGGGATGGAGTCTCCACTCTCCGGGGAGCACTGGCTGTCGTGAGAGCTTGTCGGCCGCGCGATTGAGCAGGCCTGGAATGTGAATGGCATGAAGCGACCTCAGATGCTTCTGACTCCATAGGAGAAGATGGCGGGCGAGTTGTGGCATGCGACGGGAACGTAGACCACCCTGTTTGTTGATGTACGCAACGGCCGCAGTGTTGTCCGTATGGACCAGAACGTGCTTGCCTAGTAGTGGCGTTTTGAAGCGGCCCAGCGCAAGACGAACTGCTAACAACTCGAGGCAATTGATATGCAATTGCAGTTGAGGCCCCGTCCACAGACCCAAAACTGCAAGCCCGTTGTACGTGGCACCCCAGGCGGTGGATGAGGCATCCGTGGAGACAACAGCATGCCTGGACACTTGTGTGTAGAAATGAAGGGTCCGACCATGGGCTGAAGGTTTGGCGGCACCTCGGAGTCACGGGGACATGGAGGGATCAGCTGTGCCACGCCCATCTCGGGACTTGGTCGTGTAGCCAGCGTTGAAGTGGTCTCATATGAAGCAATCCGAGCGACGTTACTGCGGCTGCGGATGCCATATGCCCCAGGAGCCTCTGAAAATGTTTCAGTGGTACCGCTGTCCTGCATTTGAACGAATTCAAGCAGTCAAACACCGACTGGACGCGCTCTTCGGTGAGGCGCGCTGTCAGGCCGACCGAATCCAGCTCCATACCGAGAAAAGAGATCCTCTGTGTGGGGCAGAGTTTGCTCTTTTCCCAGTTGACATGACCGAGACATGAAAGTACGCGTCCTTCAGGTCGATTGCTGCAAACCAATCTTGGGGACGGATGCACCTGAAGATGCGTTTCTGCGTTAGCATTCTGAACGGTAGCCTGTGAAGGGACCGGTTCAAGAGTCGCAGATCCAAGATCGGCCGTAACCCACCGCCTTTCTTGGGTACAATGAAGTACGGGCTGTAGAAGCCGGTCTTCATATCGGCTGGAGGGACCGGCTCTATCGCGTCCTTCGCCAGTAGGACTGCGATCTCCGCCTGAAGCACAGGGGCATTTTCCTTTCGACACAGAGGTGAAGTGAACGCCCCTGAACTTGGGGGACGTCGGGCGAACTGAATTGCATAGCCGAGTCTGATGGTACGGATGAGCCAGCGAGACGGGCTGGGGAGCGCTAGCCAGGCTCCCAGTGACCGTACAAGCGGGACCATCGGCACCACAGTCGTACCCACAGCGGGGCAGCAAGGTGGTATGCAGGGACCCGACTCGGACAGCATGATAGCGGCCCGAAGTGGGGTCTTAGTGTGCTGTGCAACACTTACCTGCTTCTGCTGAGGGGGTGTGCGAGTATGGGAAGGCCGCTTGTGTGCGTCCCCACAGCCGGCACCCCCTGCTGGCGATTGGAGAGGCGCCTGAGGGTGACAAGGCATGGGAGCGGCATCTCACCCAGAGATTTCGGGAACCGCTCTTTTGTTGAAAATTTAAGCGCCGAGACCTAAGCGCCGAGATGGTCACAAAAGCTGCCTCAGTGTGCTGAATGCCCAGACACGTGATACAACGATTGTGACCGTCAGCTGGCGACAGGGAACGACCGCATCCAGAAACGCATGGGTGGAATGACATCTTGAAAAAGACGCAGTGTCACATCCGTGTTGCTCTTTTGTGAGGAAACGCTCTTTCAGAAGTGCTGAAGCACCCAGGGGAAGACCGCGGCAGCACACAGGATATAGGTGCAGCCTGTGTCTGCACTCACTAGTAAACAAACGCCCTCACCGAACCAACAGTTGCTGTGAGAACAGCAGTTTGTTTGTGTGTAGCAGCAGTAAACTCGTGGTCGCGCTGTTTGTGTCGTCACACCAGCACGTAATGTCTTCCTCACGCTCTCTTCTCTCTCTAATAACTCTCGCTGAATAGACAGGCTCTTCATCAACGCCGTTCGGCTCCGAAGTGAATGACAACAGTGCGCTGCATTCGCTTCCGCTTTATACCCGCGCTGCCGGGCGGAGCGTGAGATGCAAATCTCGCACGCCAATAGTCATTGGCCGGTTGTCTATATCTCGAAGCTGATAGGGGCTCCCTGAAGTGATCCCAATTCGTCTGTGACGTCCGACGTACGTCGAACGTGACCGACTGAAAGGGAACATGGATTCATAAGATCATAATATCATTTGTCTGTGGTAGTGAGTAGCCATGCATGGTTTTACCTGTGGTTACCAAGTCTCACTGTCAGAATATTTTAATTTGAGCCTATAATAATTATAAATAAAATAATTCTTGCCAATAGCTATGAGCTTGTATAATTTATTTGTTCTAAGGAAAATGGTTGTACACAGCTGTAAATAATCAAGTTATTATTTATTATGGTCTTATATATTTGATAATCCGGCCCTTTGAATTAAGCTAATTGAACAGCCCTGCTTTAGGGGGTCTGTTAAAACTCAATAGGCTCAGGGGAGGCAAGAAAGACTCAGACTCCCGCTGTAACTTTTCCTGCTGGTGTTGCTGTTGGACAGTGTTACTTTAGAAAAACGAGTGAGTTATACACTTGTTAATGTCATATTTTATAATAATTGCATTTTTTTATAGGGATGCGTGATTATTTGGAAATTAAACCGCACGCGATTTGGCAAAGGCTGCTTCTCATTGCAGCACGACTCTGTGATCAGTAGTAAATGTTGCTCCATCAGCAAGCCAGAGGGCGTTCTCGCGCAGAAACTCCAAATATGCGCCGCAGAAGTAAGATTGAAAAAAAATCTAAATTGTATAGTCTAATTGCTTAGTAAACAAAACTCAAGTGTGCACATTCCAGGAAATCCATATGAACATCATTCTATCGGTGAGCTGAATAAACAGAAGATTGAAACACTTTGATTGATTAAACATGACTAAATACTTCTCATATTTGGAAAGATGTTTGACACATGTTGCTTTATCAAATGCACATTATAAGCAACTCAAACTCGCAGTGCAGATGGAGTAGCATTTACTACTGATCACATAGCGGTCCTGCACGAACAAACTGCGCATAAAATAAATAACCGCAGCCTTTGTGATTGCATAATCACGATAAGCCAAATCAATTTAAGCGTGATTTCATGTTAATTGCGATTAATCGCGCAGCATATTATTTTGTAATATGGATTGTTTTCTCATCCATTTTTTTGAATAGGCACTTCCTCCCTTGTCTCCTCGTAGGAAACACCCCTGCAAAGGCATGAATTCTGACTGCAGGGCTTATTTTACAAGAAAGTCCCATTGAAACAGGACTTTTTAAAAATGTAATAGACTTTATACAGATTATACATGTTAAAAATACCTCAGAAATGTAGTCTAGAAGACCTACAAGATGTTTTGAACATTTGAACATCATTGTATGGCACGCACAACCTCTTGGTTTCCATTCGCTTGTGTTATTGGTAATTTCATGGTCTTGACACAGGCTTTCAATAACTGAAACGCATGTGCTTGTTTTATATTACGACCTCCATGTGACACACGTTCATGACCTCAAAACTCATCTCATTTCATAATGCAGTTTATGATGCACTTTCCCAGCCCCCCACCTACCTGCTTGCTAGGTTAAAGACAAGTCAAATGCTAGCTGTTTGAGGGCATGGTAATGTGTAATGATGACTATTGGAAACAACTGGTGGTAAATGGCAAGGACCATTTAGATCTACAGCAGGGATTACAACTAACTTGAGCATTTGAATGTGATGGCCAGTAAAACAAGCATTTGTTTCATAGCAGTTATGGCGATATTCAGTCATGTCAAACATTCTCGATTGATCTGTGTGTGTGTGTGTTTGTTTAGATTATTGGTAAGGTAACCACAGGTATCCATTTGCTTTATTTTTGAAGTCAAGTGTAAAGTAATGTGAATCAATTGAATATGTACAGAATGTATGGTCCTAGAATTTGTTTGGCCGTCAAGACTGGATTGACCATATCGGCATGTGCCCAAACTTTGTTTAAAAAAAAAAAAGGTTTTATTGGTAAATAGGCAAAAATAGATTTAAGACAATAGCCTATTTGTCTTAAGTGAGTTACTCAATATTAAAGGTATAGTTCATCCAAAAATGAAAATTCTGTCATAATTTACTCTCCCTTGAGTTGTTCCAAACCTGTATAGGTTTCTTTCTTCTGCTGAACACAAAAGAAGATATTATATGTATATATGTATAACCAAACATTTTAAGCTCCTTCAACTGTTTGGTTACTGAAATTCTTCAAAATATCTTCTTTTGTGTTCAGCAGAATAAAAAAAAAAATTATACAGGTTTGGAACAACTTGAGGGAGAGTAAATGATGACACAATTTTCATTTTTGGGTGAACTAGCCCTTTAACTTGTTAACTGTTGTTCAGGCAAATCATAGCAGTGTTGGTGTTTAGCAGCACTCTTGCTTTCTTTAGTACATAGTTTGGAAATACTGCCCTCTTTGACCTTTTATGAAATAGGAAATGGAAGAATCGCATATCGATGCTAATGACGTCTGTTCGTATATATCACTCAGAGTATTTTATCTCGGAGGCTGGTCAGTAGTGTTTTATGATGCAACCTTATTGAAGTCAATCAAATCATCTGACAGCTAGTTGCTCAGATGGGGTTTGCTTTTGGCCTTGGGACAGGTTCAAGGTGAACACCTAATCTCTTGGAAGATAAGCTATTACTGTCATCAGGGCTCATTTTTCTCATTTACATTCACCTACATACATGAACAGAAAGCAAAAGCTGTGTGCATTAAAGAGAGAGTGAGTCCTTGTTCCTTATTCTGTTTAGAGTTGACATGGAATGAAAATTCACCCTATTTTATAAATGCATATTATAGATTGTATTGAGAGTGAATAATCCGTGCATATTTAATTATTCTTTTTTTAATTCTTAATTCTCTCTGATGATGTACAGTACTATTTACAGGTTTTCTCCAATCAGGTAAGCCCAAGGTATACTTTTTCTATGCTTACGCTACTGTATACATATTTACTAGAAAGTTTAATTATTGTCCAGTCTGTGCTATTTCTCTCCAGAAGTTATGACTGATAAAATGGTCTTTGTACTCTTTAAACTACAGTTGCAGGTATCTCTTAAACCCCTCACACAAGTGCTTGTCAACGCAGATTCGCAGCAAAGTACACACGGTTACATGCATCAAGCTGTACGCATGAATTGTACTGATGATGGAATTCATGTCATGTGCACTAAACGCATACCCTAGTGTACACGTAAAAACCAAAGTCCTTTAAACCAAAGGCCTTTAATCTGTCAAAATTTTTTAGTGCATCGCCCTCATCTAAAAATCCAATCAACCGATTTTTCAATAATCTCATACACTCTTAAAAATAAAGGTTCTTTATTGGCATTAATGTTTCCATGAAGAACCTTTAACATCTTCCCACTGCACACGTTCCTTCATAGTGGAAAAAGATTCTTTCGATTTTTAAGAAGTTTTTTATACTAAGAAAAAAATGGTACCTATACATATACACTCACCTAAAGGATTATTAGGAACACCATACTAATACTGTGTTTGACCCCCTTTCGCCTTCAGAACTGCCTTAATTCTACGTGGCATTGATTCAACAAGGTACTGAAAGCATTCTTTAGAAATGTTGGCCCATATTGATAGGATAGCATCTTGCAGTTGATGGAGATTTGTGGGATGCACATCCAGGGCACGAAGCTCCCGTTCCACCACATCCCAAAGATGCTCTATTGGGTTGAGATCTGGTGACTGTGGGGGCCATTTTAGTACAGTGAACTCATTGTCATATTCAAGAAACCAATTTGAAATGATTGGAGCTTTGTGACATGGTGCATTATCCTGCTGGAAGTAGCCATCAGAGGATGGGTACATGGTGGTCATAAAGGGATGGACATGGTCAGAAACAATGCTCAGGTAGGCCGTGGCATTTAAACGATGCCCAATTGACACTAAGGGGCCTAAAGTGTGCCAAGAAAACATCCCCCACACCATTACACCACCACCACCAGCCTGCACAGTGGTAACAAGGCATGATGGATCCATGTTCTCATTCTGTTTACGCCAAATTCTGACTCTACCATCTGAATGTCTCAACAGAAATCGAGACTCATCAGACCAGGCAACATTTTTCCAGTCTTCAACTGTCCAATTTTGGTGAGCTCGTGCAAATTGTAGCCTCTTTTTCCTATTTGTAGTGGAGATGAGTGGTACCCGGTGGGGTCTTCTGCTGTTGTAGCCCATCCGCCTCAAGGTTGTGCGTGTTGTGGCTTCACAAATGCTTTGCTGCATACCTCGGTTGTAACGAGTAGTTATTTCAGTCAAAGTTGCTCTTCTATCAGCTTGAATCAGTCGGCCCATTCTCCTCTGACCTCTAGCATCAACAAGGCATTTTCGCACACAGGACTGCCGCATACTGGATGTTTTTCCCTTTTCACACCATTCTTTGTAAACTCTAGAAATGGTTGTGCGTGAAAATCCCAGTAACTGAGCAGATTGTGAAATACTCAGACCGGCCCGTCTGGCACCAACAACCATGCCACGCTCAAAATTGCTTAAATCACCTTTCTTTCCCATTCTGACATTCAGTTTGGAGTTCAGGAGATTGTCTTGACCAGGACCACACCCCTAAATGCATTGAAGCAACTGCCATGTGATTGGTTGATTAGATAATTGCATTAATGAGAAATTGAACAGGTGTTCCTAATAATCCTTTAGGTGAGTGTATATGCATATAATGGTATATATATATATATATGGCATTGCTGCAAAACACCATTTTGGAACCTTTATTTTTAAGCGTGTATGGAAGAAAAGATCTGTAGCTACTTCCATTTCATAACGCTCCGAAGCTTCAGGAAGCAGTGTTTTGAAATCGGCCATCACTATACAAGTCGTTATTTAGTTTTTTTTGCTCACACAAACTCTTCTCGTCGCTTCATAAAATTATTGTAGAACCACTGTAGTGAGATGGACTTTTTAACGAGTAGTTTAGTACCTTTTATGGGTCTTGAGAGAGGAAATGTCATTGCTGCCAATGGAGGCCTTTCTGAGCCATCGGATTTCAACAAAAATATCTTAATTTGTGTTCCGAAGATGAACAAAGGTCTTACGGGTGTTGAACGACATGAGGGTAAGTAATTAATGACAAAATTTTCATTTTTGGGTGAACTAACCCTTTAACAGTGCAATTAGTTAACATTAGTTAATGCATTAGTTAACATGAACTAACCGTGAACAATGCCTGTAGCTTTGCTGTTTTTGTAAGGTTATCTTACTATACATATTTACATTAGTTTACATAGCAGTTGACACACACCAAGGATGAACTAACTCACCATCTCACTCTAAAGGTAAAAATGCTGTTGTGTACCTTATCAATGTTATTAAACAAAGCATGTATTGATGGTTTTTGCATGTATTAACCTTATTACCAAGTGTACACTATTTCAACATTAACTTACCTAACATTTGTAGGTTCATTACAAAGCAGTAAATAATAATACATGCTTCATTAATGGTAAGTCATGTTAATGAAAGTCTACAAATGTTAGTTACACATCAGTTAATGTTGAAATAATGTACACTTTACAATAAGGTTCACACATTTCATTAATAAATGCTTTGTTAATGGTAAGTCATGTTAATAAAAGTCTACAAATGTTAGTAACACATCAGGTAATGTTGTGTACACTTTACAATAAGGGTCACATTAAGTAATGATAGTAAAGTGCGTATAAACATGAACAATCTATCCATTGATGTTCAGATGGTTTCCACTTTAGAATTATGTTTACCAACAGCCCAAAATCGATGTCTTATTGAATAACATTGATAAGGTACACAACAGCATTTTTACCTTTAGAGTGAGATGGTGAGTTAGTTCATCCTTGGTGTGTGTCAACTGCTATGTAAACTAATATGTAAATAAAATATGTACAATAAGATAACCTTACAAAAACAGTAAAGCTACAGGCATTGTTCATGGTTAGTTCATGTTAATTAATGCATTAACTAATTGCACTGTTAACATGAATAGATGCATTAATATATGTGTGAGTTAACATTAACAAAGATTAACTAATGCTGAACAGAGATGTTGTTCATGGTTAGTTCATGTTAACTAATGCATTAACTAAAGTTAATTAAAAAACCTTATTGTAAAGTGTTACCAAGAAATCAATATTAGGCCTTATATGATATAATGTTCCCTTTTCACACACACACATAGTGATAAAATTAGTATGCAAATTTTTACTGTTTTTTTATATCAGTAAGAAGAAAAACATCATATTTGTAAATTATAACGATCTAGAATTGTGTGTTTCCTCTTAAATATAACTAAATATAACTGTAACGGAGTTCGTTGTTATGGGAAGAAGGAGGCGGGAACCGGCGAACATTTAACAACGTTTTAATAAAATAAACCAACAAAATAAAATAACGGCAGCAGCCCCTCACGGACGACTGCCGCCTACATACAAAACCAAACATAAACAAAACACAACGTAAATCCAGGCCTGGTCCTCTCTCGTCTTGCACTGTCGTCGCTCCTTCTTTTATGCTCCCGTCACTCCTCCGTGAGACGAGACCAGTGTGGCGCGCAGCTGCCACATACCCCCAACGCCCTTCGCAGGCCGTGGGGCACTCCCGAGACTGCGCTCTACATACCACACTCCCGAGACTGTGCTCTACATACCACCCCCCCCGATCACGGCGGCCGAGGAACCTGGGGGTAAGGACAGAGAGGCGAGAGAAACGGAGCCAGGAGCATGAGGAGCGACAAAACGAGAGAGGGGAGAGAGGAGAAACGAAAAGAGAAGAAAAAAAAAAATTCTGGTCCGGTTCCCGGACACACTGCCGCTCGGTCCTCAGCCAGCCGAGAGGCTCTTCCTCGCCGTGCCATGCGATGGCACTGGACGCTTGGTGGACGGCTCGATCCTCCTCCGCCCCCTGGTGGCCGGCGGTGGCTCCTCCTCCGCCCCCTGGTGGCCGGCGGTGGCTCCTCCTACTGAGGAAGCCGGCAGCAAGTCCCGCGCTCCCTGCTCCTCCCCTTCATGGCGGATGGTAGCAGGCTCCGGCCCACGGCAAACACCCCCCCCCAAAAAAACTAAAACATGATTTTGCTCACTGGCACCCCTGAGAAATACAAATGCCCCCCTAAATCGTGTGTCCTGGCACCGAGTCTCTGAGATTTTGTAATGCAACGATCAGAATGTCCAGAACCATATAATTTCCCAATGGTTTTCATGAAATTTCATGAATACTGTAAAGTTTTTTTTTTTTTTTAAATGTTGTGAATTCCTGACAATTATTAAATTGAATGATTTTAGTTGCATTATGGTGTATGAACTTTTGTTGTTTTTATTTTCTAAAGTGATTTTCAATTTTTTTGCCATAAACAAAGCATTGGGTATTGATATGACACTTACTAACTAACAAAACTCTGTAAATGAATACATGCATGCATACATAAAAATAATAGACATAGTAAATAAACAAATAAATGAACATAGACTTTTACAGTTTTATACATAAATTGAATATTTAAAAAAAAGGTTTCACCTGGTATTTATTTCTAAACAAAAAAAAAAAATTTGGTCCGGTTCCCGGACACACTGCCGCTCGGTCCTCAGCCAGCCGAGAGGCTCTTCCTCGCCGTGCCATGCGATGGCACTGGACGCTTGGTGGACGGCTCGATCCTCCTCCGCCCCCTGGCGGCCGGCGGTGGCTCCTCCTACTGAGGAAGCCGGCAGCGAGTCCCGCTCCTCCCCTTCATGGCGGATGGTAGCAGGCTCCGGCCCATGGCGAATGCCGGCGACTCCTCTGCTCCCTTTCGGACGGCAGCCACCCCACCTCGACCCAGGGGCACGGGAGCGAGCTCTCCGTCCCACCTGATCTTCACTCGCTCCAGCACCACTGCCTCAGGCAGCCCCTGGTGGTCTTCATCCATCCGCGCTGCCCGACCTCCTCAGCACCGCGATCCCCCTTAGCAGCGAGGGCTCTTCGACAGCATGTTCCTCCTTCCTCCCGGGCTTCGGCGCCAATGTAACGGAGTTCGTTGTTATGGGACATTTAACAACGTTTTAATAAAATAAACCAACAAAATAAAATAATGCGGCAGCCCCTCACGGACGACTGCCGTCTACATACAAAACCAAACATAAACAAAACACAACGTAAATCCAGGCCTGGTCCTCTCTCGTCTTGCACTGTCGTCGCTCCTCCTTTTATGCTCCCGTCACTCCTCCGTGAGATGAGACCGGTGTGGCGCGCAGCTGGAGCTTATTATCACTCGCCACCGGCCCGCTCTCACGGTCCCTCGCCTCGCTGCTTGCCACAGTAAATGTTTGATAATGATTAACATTTGAAAACATTTGTTAAAAATTCTGAAAAGTAATCAAATATAATCAGTTACATTACTTTGATAAAGTAATTGAAATAGTTACACTACTTATTACATTTTAAATGGTGTAATCTGTAACCTATTACATTTCAAAAGTAACCTTCCCAACACTGTCGCTCGGAGCATCAAAGTTGCAGCAAACTTAATTTAGTACATGCTCATTGAGCATATGGTTTATATTCACAGCGTTTATTTGGTCTGAACAGGTGGCATGTCTGGTAGTTGGCCAAGGGGTGGAGGTCTCCATGTGGCACTGTGCTAGCAGGATTAGGACTAAGCCTGGGTAAAGCTCTGGTTAGGTTTAGTCTTAAGCCTGCACCGGGCACTTCAAATAACACGTCCTAAGCCCTCAAATACTAGATTGCGGCCTGTGTCAAGCATCCTCATCTATCATATTACAAGTTTGAAAGGCACCTTGTAACACTTGTTCTGAGCCTTTTAATAGTTTTCCTTTTTTATGGGTTTACCTCAGTGAAGATTCAGTCCAAACTAATGAAGAAGGCGAACCTGAATTGAAAGGGTAAAGGGGTGGGGGTTAACGCTTGTTAAATACCACTGACTGAAGACACTGTTTTACAGTCCGTCGTTAAAGTTGCACTCACTGATAGCTGCGTGATGGCATTCACTATATAGCGCTGGGGGAAATGAATGCACAGCGGAAGTGTGAATTGATATTGTTTGTGCGAAACCTATGAAAACAAGTTGTTAAGTGGTTGTATCAGTCAACCGGGGTTTGTAATCAAGCGAGAGGCGAGGCTTCCTGCGGAGATGTGTCATCTTGTCTTTTAGTAACTCATCAGCGACAAAATGGTGCCAGGAAAGACAAGTAATAGTGAAATATAATGGATAATGTTGTACATTTTATTGTGGAAGGTTTGTTTTCCTGTCGTTTTTGGTCATTTGTGCTTGTATCACTGAGGGCGTATGGCTGGCGAGACAGCTGTGAGACATTATCGCAGCCCTGCTTCACGCTCATTTGTGACAAATACGTTCTGAGCCACACCACTTTGCATTCAACTCTTATTGCTTAATTAGTTTTAACAGCAAATGTTGTTACACAGCAGCAGTCACATACGGATCTAATACTGAGATCTCTCTCATTAATTAAGTGTGTTAATTGTGAGTATAACAGATGAGTGCAGTATGGCTGGCTTCCTCTCCTGCCTCCCATTCACGCTGTTTATCACGGGGACATAAGCTGTCATCGGCTTTTCAAACTCCACCAAAGCCGCAGCTGGCTAATTACCTGCCACTCAGGTTGAACTCTTTCTCAAGAAACTGTGTTTAAAGATGGAAAAATGCACGTTAATCCGGCTTTGTTTGGAGTTTAGTTCAGCTTTAGGTCAGAGGAGGACATCATTTTCACCGGACCCAGAGGTTTGACTCTCATTTTAACTGGATTGTTTTGTGGCCAGTAGCCCATTTCGGTAACGTTCAGTTTTGTATGTTTCCATGCCCGGCACCATCCCTGTGCCCCCCCTAACCCATCCCCCCTGAACCGTGATTTTAGCAGAGGGGGACACACGAAACCCCCCCTCATCCCAATACCAAACACCCCCCCCCCCCCCCCCCCCCAAAAAAAACCTGATTTTGCTCACTGGCACCCCTGAGAAATACAAATGCCCCCCTAAATCGTGTGTCCTGGCACCGAGCCTCTGAGATTTTGTAATGCAACGATCAGAATGTCCAGAACCATATAATTTCCCAATGGTTTTCATGAAATTTCATGAATACTGTAAAGTTTTTTTTTTTTTTTTTTAAATGTTGTGAATTCCTGTCAAATATTAAATTGAATGATTTTAGTTGTATTATGGTATATGAACTTTTGTTGTTTTTATTTTCATAAGTGATTTTCAATTTTTTTGTCATAAACAAAACATTGGGTATTGATATGACACTTACTAACAAAACTCTGTAAATGAATACATGCATGCATACATAAAAATAATAGACATAGTAAATAAACAAATAAATGAACATAGACTTTTACAGTTTTATACATAAATTGAATATTAAAAAAAAAAGGTTTCACCTGGTATTTATTTCTATATCAAATATTAAGTTGAAATATTATATATAGTTATGCTGTAAGAACTTTAATGGTTTTATTTTTATTTTATATTTTCTTTATTTTTGCCATAATGATGTTGATTATTGAAATAAGCTAGTTTTATTTATAAATAATTAAACAAACATAGACTTGGCTTAGAGAAGGCTTGAATGAACAATATAAGACATTCAAGAAGCTGAAACAATTTCATTTATCTTAAGCAATTTCAGTGAACACAATCAACTATCTATCAATCCAAAATGTACATCGTCATTTCCTAGAAGGTTCTGTAATCAACTGCTTTGTTTAATCCGTTCTCACACAGGCCTTTTTTTTCCCTGCAGGGAACATTGTGTACTTGGTGTGAGTAAATTGTGTGGCTATATAATCTATTGCTTTGTGTGTGTGTTTGTACCTGGACTGGTGCAGTGAGGCATGAGGGCAGGGTCTGAGATTGCCGTGCCACCTTAGCGCCCTCCACTGACTGCTGGCAGGCCATTGGAACAGCGGCCCCTTGTGTGCTGACAGTGATATATGGGTAATTTAAAAAGTCGTTCTTTTCAAAGCAGCCAGCTGCTGAGAGGGCATCCAACCACAGCCCATTCCCACGCAGTTTGTAAAAAAAAAAACTCATTTAAATGTACTTTACAGATCAAGGCAAATCAGATCTACATTAATGTGGCTGCATCTTCTTTGTGTTTCTGCCGTGGGCTTATGCATAAAACACACAAATAACCCAACTATACTGATTATCTCTCACATTAACAAGATCGAGTAGAGAAGTTTGAGTTATGTGGTCATTTAAATGCCGAACAAAATGGGGAAAAGTTGGACTGTGGGACATTAAAACTCAAAGCAAGTAATAATGCTACAACGGATCAATGTTATGAACTCTGCGCTAGCACAGTTCGCAATAAATTAGTGCCCAGAATTGATTTCAGTTACACATGCTGCATTTCATGTATTTTTTTCCTACAATATTAATGTACCTCACAGCTTTATTGGCTGAGTGCTGGTAATGAGAAGCCCACACTGTAATGCTGAGACTTTCTGAGGTTTGTTAACAGGTCACAGGGCCATGTTCTTGTCAGGAAATCACACTTCTGTTTACAGGTCTCTGGAATAAGGCAGGCTCTTGTCATAAGTGGTTAAAGAAGAGGAACTTCAGGCAATTAGAACATTTTTATATTTGCTGGATATTGTGCTGAGCTGAGAAAGTTTGAAATTACAGTGGCTAGACTCTGTATTGGATGCTGACCAAGATGGAAGACAAAGTGAGAAGAGGAACATACAATTTAGGAAAAGTAATTTGCAGTCTGAAGCAGAGGTTCCATTTATAATGCTTTTAGAAATCTGTCCTAGTTTTTAGGAAATAATTATGCTATTTTAATTATTTTGTTTTTGTTGACCACATTGAGGAGAAAAATTACAACCGGTAGTGTCAGAACTGGACTTTCACTGAATGAATATACAAGCAGCAATCCTGCTACGGCTAGTGCTCACATACCTGCCTGTCAGCAAATCAGTTTGCTGAATGTCATTGTCACCTAATTAATATTTATGAACCAAGCTGATAAAATTTATAATGTGCTCTCTCTCTGCACTGTTCAAATGTTCCTGTACTTTTGAATGGCTAAAATACTTAAAATTAGATTTTTGGAAATTTGTCAGCTTGTCACTGGGGCAGTACCCTCAAACGTACAACTTTGTCTCTTCTCTACTCCTACTGTGAATGGAATATAATAGTAATGTTAGATACTCTCTAGATATTCTGTAGTTGCATATGTAAACCAGTTGTTTTCAGCCTTTTTGACTTAAAGGCCCTCCAATAGCTGTTTCTATCCAAAGTTGCGAATTTAACTTTTGCGCAAAATTGCCATATCGCATAAAACATTTGCAAATAAAGCACCGTTTCATCCAGTGAGTCGAAGAGAACAAAACCATCACTTCCTGATAAACTGCCGCTAAATATCACTGAGAAGCCACTGTATATAATAATTTTCGTATATAATAAATTATTTGCATCTCAGAGCGCACCGATGAAATGCAATAAACATGTTATCTTGCTTTCGGAGGCAGATGCTGCTGTTTGGGAACGCAGTCATGTAAGACAGTTCTGGGAGGGAAATATACCCAACCACTTTGACGACAGACTTCTGAATGACCAAAACAGTATTTCAGATGCTTTGAAACAAGATTTTTCCATTGGTTAGTACAGTTATGCTGTCCTATTGCGCAAAGTCACATGATTTTTCTTTATGTGCATCGAGGAATTTATTCGGTAAATGTGTTTTTCATTATAGTTTATGCGCATGTTTTCTTATCGGATATAGAATTTATCAGACTCAAGCTGGCGCATACGTTTTTTTAATGCGCATTTGTAGAATTTATGCACGTCTTGGTGTTTCCATTTCATCTAGCATTTTTTGATGCGATATCCCAAAATGTGCATAATTGGTGGATGGAAACATAGCTATTGTCAAACAGATGACAAAATAATTTTTTTGTGTTTTTAGAATTTTTTGATCTAATTAAATACTTTTAAGTCATCCTGTGGCCCTTTGGAAGATTGCTGAGACCTCCTGGTTGAGAAGCACTGATATAAACTATTGCTTGCTGCATTATCTTGATATATGTATTGGGTTGTTAGGGTTACCTAACGACACCATTTTCAACTGAAAACAGAAAACATTTTATGCATTTTGGCCATTCATTTACACAACAAGAGCGTTTTTTGGGGCCTGAAAACACAAACTTGAAAACAGGATTCAAGGTGCAAGTTTTTGAAAATGATTGTCTCCATGTAAACTACAAAAAATGGTGACGTCATGCGCATGCGTATTACGTGTTCAGTCTATAGGTGCATAGTTTTTCCTTACAAAGTGACATACTGGCCTGGCATGCATAATTAGGGATGTAACGATACATCGTATATCGAGATAACGCGATATAAAAATGCAACGATATATATTGTTGATGTAAACAATATAATTTGCAATATAGAGTTAGCAATATAGGGTAAACGTAGCTATTAAGTTCACCAAAGTCTACATTGAGACATTTTAGTGCACAGGGTATTGGTTTCAGATTCAAGTTATGTTAAAATAAAATATTAATTTCTCACACAATAATATTTAATTTTATTATGTTTGTACCCTTTAAGCACACCCCTGTTGCCATTTATTTTAAACAACATTTTTAAAGAATAATTTTATAAAGATTAACTTGAAGTGACAACCATCAGTTAATATTTAAAGTCATGTTCAATGTGGATGAGTTTAAAGGGAGCACACTGAGCTTTATTGGAACAGCAAAATTTTGGATGGATTTAAAAGTACAAGCCAGTAATGCCTGTGAAGTAATATATTAGTGTAGCACACAATCTTATACAGCTAGTAAGCTAACAGTGTTCTGCAGCACCTGCGCTATGTTGCTAAAACTATCTTTTGGATCGAACTGTAATTATTTCCCACATCCAGGTTCCAGGTTATAATATGCAAAAGTCTAAACATTAATCTCTTTATTTTGCATTAAGAAGTTATCGAAAATAAAGGCTTAAACATCTAAAAAATACACATTTAAGGGGCTCCTCTTTTGGTGAAAGTTTTCAGACAGCTTTCAAAATGGCCACTAGACAGTGTGAACACATGGATACCCATATCTCAGTGTGCAATGGTCTGATTAGCTTGAAATTATAGGAGGTATATAGACACATCAATTGGTTAAGACATTAAATAGGATGATAAATTATTTTTTTCGTTTTATAATCTGAGCTCAAAGATAGTAGTGTGCTTAATGGTTACTTGAGCTTAATAGGTATGTTTACCCTAGAGTTAGTAACTCAATATACACTCACCTAAAGGATTATTAGGAACACCTGTTCAATTTCTCATTAATGCAATTATCTAATCAACCAATCACATGGCAGTTGCTTCAATGCATTTAGGGGTGTGGTCCTGGTCAAGGCAATCTCCTGAACTCCAAACTGAATGTCAGAATGGGAAAGAAAGGTGATTTAAGCAATTTTGAGCGTGGCATGGTTGTTGGTGCCAGATGGGCCGGTCTGAGTATTTCACAATCTGCTCAGTTACTGGGATTTTCACGCACAACCATTTCTAGAGTTTACAAAGAATGGTGTGAAAAGGGAAAAACATCCAGTATGCGGCAGTCCTGTGGGCGAAAATGCCTTGTTGATACTAGAGGTCAGAGGAGAATGGGCCGACTGATTCAAGCTGATAGAAGAGCAACTTTGACTGAAATAACCACTCGTTACAACCGAGGTATGCAGCAAAGCATTTGTGAAGCCACAACACGCACAACCTTGAGGCGGATGGGCTACAACAGCAGAAGACCCCACCGGGTACCACTCATCTCCACTACAAATAGGAAAAAGAGGCTACAATTTGCACAAGCTCACCAAAATTGGACAGTTGAAGACTGGAAAAATGTTGTCTGGTCTGATGAGTCTCGATTTCTGTTGAGACATTCAGATGGTAGAGTCAGAATTTGGCGTAAACAGAATGAGAACATGGATCCATCATGCCTTGTTACCACTGTGCAGGCTGGTGGTGGTGGTGTAATGGTGTGGGGGATGTTTTCTTGGCACACTTTAGGCCCCTTAAATGCCACGGCCTACCTGAGCATTGTTTCTGACCATGTCCATCCCTTTATGACCACCATGTACCCATCCTCTGATGGCTACTTCCAGCAGGATAATGCACCATGTCACAAAGCTCCAATCATTTCAAATTGGTTTCTTGAACATGACAATGAGTTCACTGTACTAAAATGGCCCCCACAGTCACCAGATCTCAACCCAATAGAGCATCTTTGGGATGTGGTGGAACGGGAGCTTCGTGCCCTGGATGTGCATCCCACAAATCTCCATCAACTGCAAGATGCTATCCTATCAATATGGGCCAACATTTCTAAAGAATGCTTTCAGCACCTTGTTGAATCAATGCCACGTAGAATTAAGGCAGTTCTGAAGGCGAAAGGGGGTCAAACACAGTATTAGTATGGTGTTCCTAATAATCCTTTAGGTGAGTGTAGAGTTAACTTACTGTATTTATAAGGTATAATTCACTTAAAAATGTAAATTCTGTCATCATGTCCTCACCCTCATGTTGTTTCAAACCTATACGATTTTCATTTGATTTATTAAAAAATAATCAATCGAAATCTAATCCAAATCCACGTCTTCTGAAGAGACACAATTAATGGCGTTATATGATGAACAGATTCACAATGACGCGCATACTGTTGTAAACACGGATGTTCAAATGTGACGTGACGCGCGAAAACAACATGAGAGTGAGTAGGTTAAATGCAGAACTAACCATTTACAGTTTGGGAATAGTCATTTTGACACGCTTTCTTGCGATTAGAACTGTGACTGGTTCCATTGTTCATCTGAAGTGCATGCGCTGCTGGAATGACACTCCTCAAAGTGGAAGCGCAGTTTTAGTAGTATGATTATTCAAACCATTTTAGATGGTTTATTCTTATATGTATAGTGAATTAATAGCAGGAGAGGCGGAACATAGCGAGCACTGAGAGTCTGTATAATGCAAAGTACTGCATGAGAAAAAAAAGTTTACGGAGTTTCAGTGACATTACTACGTTAAACTACTATATATAATGTTGAATATAATGTATAGTAATGCAATGAGGGAATATTTGTGTGTCCTGATAATAATATAAAACAATAATATTATTTAAATAATAATAAAAAAAAAGTAATAATAAAAAAACATCTTTATTTTGACTTAAAATATCGCAATAAATATCATATCGTGAGTTTAGTATCGTGATAGTATCGTATCGTGACAGGAGTGTATCGTTACACCCCTATGCATAATACAGCGTTTTTAGTCGTTTTCGCGGATCTGTGTGAATGGGGATCGTTCTGACTACGTCTTTACGTGAAAAACGCAAAGCAAAAACCTTTCCGTTTTTAGTACATCGTTGTCGTGTAAACACACCCTTGGAATGACAGTGTAATGAGGTGTAATGTGCATCTATGAGCTAGTGACTACAGACCTTTGTTTATACCACCTGCATACTCCAGGATCCATTGCTTAAATGGTTTGGCCTGGTGATGGCAAAAATGTTCTCACTTTAAATCTTTGCATATTTACTGTGTCTAAACTTGGTTTTCAACAGCTGGCCCACAAGTGGACTGGACACTGCTTAAAGTCCCCATGGCCAGTCCATCCCTGCCACTGACGCATATGTTGTCCGATACACTGATGGCGAGATGCCATGAATGGACATGAGCAGAGTACTTTCTTTCCACACTGACTGCTACTTTAATGTCTCATATGTCATGTTGATGCTTTAGTCATTTCTGTGGCAACTGATGTAGTTATAAGCCAACTCAATGTGTAAGCTGCAGTGTTAAATGCCTTAAATGTCCTGCTTTTTTAAGGTAGGTTTTTATGTTGTACTTTTAATAATAAATCGAGTAACCGTGGTTCTCTGTTTCCTTCAGGATACAGATTGTAGGACATGAAGAGCCGGGCCAACACAGTACCATAATTGTTTATTGTACAAAATAGCCAAAATATCCTTAAAATCAAGAGAACATACTATCTACAAGCAGAAGTCAACAGAGTCACATGAGATCACTTCAATAGCTAACGACAATGATCCAATGTTCCAATCATGGACAAAATTAAGTTCCACCCAATATTTTTCTCGCTTGAGAAGCCATTTCATATCGACTTTAAATAGTTAGTTTTTAGAATTTAAAAATTCTGTCATTAATTACTTGCCCTAATGTCGTTCCAAACCCTTAAGACCTTCATTCATCTTTGGAACACAAATTAAGATATTTTTTATAAAATCCGCTATTCACGTAGTAAACACAGTGCAGCTCTTCCGGGTTCTACATCAGAACGGCAGCTCACTATTGGTAAGCACAATGATGCATGTGTGTGATGCCGACAAAGGAGCTGGCTAATCAGTGGCCAATACTGAGCTGGCGTTCTAACATAGAACCTGGAAGCGCTGCATTGTTTAGTACGTTGTAAATTGTTGTTGTTTTGTTATTGTTTTTTGCGCACAAAAAGTGTTCTCGTCACTTCATAACATTAAGGTTGAACCACTGTAGTCACATGGACTATTTTAATGATGTCTTTACTACCTTTCTTGGCCTTGAAAGGGGAAATAACATTGCTGTCTATAGGCGGGTCAAAAAGCTCTCAGATTTCATCCAAAAATATCTTAATTTGTGTTTCGAAGATGAATGAAGGTCTTAAGGGGTTTGAAACGACATGAGGGTGAGTAATTAATTAATTTTTGGGTGAACTAACCCTTTAAGGTATGCTTTTAAAAAAAAGCTCACAGTGAACACAACCTTCTCCAGGCTAATGGTGTTGCAGACACCGATATTTGGAAATAAAGTTTGTTTCGATTTTTGATGTCCTCAGCAGAAGATATAGGGCTTGGTATGTTTTCTCTTCCAGTTTAAGCATAATTATTTATCTGCTCCTAAGGATTGTACAGTCTCCATTTCTCCATTCTGCATTCCGCTATTGCATATTGCACTTGGAGGAATAGTGTATTTGCAGATCTTGTACAGTAAATGATTGTTTGACTCTTGAAAAGGCTACATAGGTTTTTGGCTAATTAGGCATTGTCTCTGTGTGAGAGCGGCAGATAACTGTCATCAGTTACATATTGCCTGTTCTCAGTCTCCTTTTTTTACACTGAGCTAATTAAAGTCTAATTTAAAGGTTTGCTTGCTTTCTGTCAGTCCTCCGTTGGCCATAATATGTTTTTCTGACAGAAGAAAAATATAGCCATCAGCGTTATGTTCCAGGCTTAATTAAGCAGGCAGTATATACGCGCAGCTTCTGTGCTGGTTTCGGTTTGACCTCGAGTTCCTCGCGATAGATTAGCCTTTCGTAGCTATAGAGTATTTGCATCGCTGCGAGATATGAACTCCCCCCGCTATTAATGAAGAGGTGATGTGTTCAAACAGGTCATGTCAAGTTCTCTGGATTTTGGATAACAACAGCGGCCAATTAACATCTGGAACGTGATTCGTCCGATCTGAAATGATGGCGTCAGGGCCATCAGAATTCCCTGTTGTTTGCAAGGCGATAGAGAAGCGGAGTGGGGCTCTAATCAGCAGCTGAGTGACAGCACTCCCAAAAGCAATTCCTGCACTGTAATCCCCTTTGTGGACAGTGTTGGAGATAAGTTGGCCGGGTTAATGCACCGTGCTCTTCTCTGCAGACCCATGCTGACAGGACCCTGACAGGTAGACACAGACACAGGTGCTTGTTTATGCTAATGGCGTGTCGGACTGGCCAGATAGAGATGTCGTGGGTATCTGGGTGAGCTAAGCGCGCGCGCGCACACACAAACACCCTCTAGCTGCTTTTTTCCTTCTCAGGTGGCTGAACGGAAATCGTTTGATGGGAATGGTTAAGGATAGGGACTTTTGAGGAAGGAGGGAGGAGCCAAATGTTGTGTATACGTGTACGTGCGTGATTATGAATGTGTTTAGAGAGGGTAATGGATAGGGGTGATCCTCGGTTCCTGTGGTTGTCCCTTAGGTCGACAGCTCGACGGGGAGCCGGGTATAGAGGGTCATTACTCATATCTGCACACACAGGGAGGAGCCGGAGAGGGTGGAAGCCATGAATCAAGGGCGAGCAGCCATCACACAGAGATTGATGAAAAGCCAACGCATGGTTAAGCCTGATTTCATTTACAAGCACAATTTTACCAGAGGTGGGAGGGGCATATGTGCGTATGTGCTTGTGTGTGTGTGTGGAAGGGGACAAACAACACACCCCTGGGCTGAGATTTCATAAAACAAATACTTGTTATGAATAATGGTGTGGTGACTTTGATTGAATGTGAGCGAGGTGGGGGTTGATCAACAATGCAAAAAAGGTAGCGAGGAAAAGGCCTCCTCGTCGTACTTGCAGTCGAGGTCACGTCCTCTTCAATGCATGTTTATGGCTCAGGGTGAAACATGACGTGAATCGATTATCATACACACTCTAATTATTCTCATGTTTTAATGCATAGGTAAAGGAGCAAGCGGCAGGTGAAATGCAAATGCAATCCCAATAAGGTCAGTAAAAAGTGCTCTCAGTCATTATCATGTCAATGTGTCTGCGGCTCGGCGGATCTGGTCACTATTGGAATTCCATGTGGCTGTTGAAAGATGAAACAAGGGTTTTTTCACTTTTAAATGCACAATGCTGCATGGTAGTGTTTTGCTGCCTCATCCCTGTGGTCTTTGACTTTATGCTGACACCTGTTGGCATGGATGCATGATGTTGGTTAGGTTTAGGGTTAAAGTTAAGGAATAGCTGACCCTTAAAGGAAAATTCTGTCATTATTTACTCACCTTCATGTCATTTCAGACCCCTTTGATTTTCTTTATTCTTTAGCAGAATGTTGAAGCTGCTTTTTTCTGTACAATGAAAGTGAATGGTGATCAGGGGCTGTCAAGCTCCAAAAATGAAGGAAAGATTCAAAAAAGTGTTTTTGTGTGAGGAAAAGACATTTTAAGTTTTTTTTCACTGATGATTGTTGCAGTTTTCAGATATCATTCATGCAGAATATTAAACTTAAGGCTGATACTGATACTTAAAGTCCCCCTGTGGTGAAAATCAACGTTTTAATGTTGTTTATATGTCTATGTGGTGTTTTTAATATGCTTTAGGACAAACCATGTGCAAATTCATAAGTCATGAGTATTTTTTCCTTAAAACTGCAGTGAACCAAAGACAGTCTCAAAAACCTGGTTTGAAATCGCTGGTGTTTCTGATGTCACAAACTATCTTGTAACCAGTCATGTCAAAGTGTGATCATCAACGGATCTCTGAGCTGGTGCGAGTGAGTGGAGGTGGGACTAATTTGCATATTCATAGAACTGCGTATACTGAGTGAGGCAAGGGAGTAGTTACATTCAAGCTATTTTAAGGCATGAAGAATTTTTTTCAAGGAAAAAACATTTAAATATGTAATATTTGATGATCAAAGATGAGTTGTAAGGGATACAATTATTATAAGCAATTTAAAAACTGCTGCTTTTTTAAAGCTTGTTTTGCTGTATGTAATTGACCCTTTTGCTAAGTCAATCCCTAAATACCTTACACGTTTAAACATAACTACATTGAAAGTATGAAAGATATACATTTTTAATATTTTAATCATTTAAAACTGCTTTACAGTGCTATTAATTTAGTGTTTTAAAAATGTTCTTTCTATAATGGTTGCAAAGGTAAAATTAATTATAGTCAGACATTTGCATGCTCAATTAAATATAAATATTAAATATGTATAAAACAACAAAAAAAGATTATGTCCTAAGTTCTAATGTTTTTAACTGTTTGTGATATCAGATTTGAATATATGCATATTCAAATCATGCACTTTGACTTAAATTTCATTTTTTTCCTTACACACATCTGAGACTTATTTTTGCAGCCACTATATATTTCATATCAACCTTATATGGCTGCTCTGTGTTTGGTCATAAGGATGTATTGTTTGCTGTGTAGGTCTCATCTTCAAAAACACACCTCTGACATAATAGAGCTCCTTACTTATTTAGCCCACGGCACTGCTTCAGTCGATGAAATGGCTCTCGCCAAGGGTATGAATGACTCCAAGGGCGGAGGGCGCTGGGGGTTGTGGATGGGGATCTCTCTTTTTTGTGTCTCCTCTCTTCCGCATTTCCCCGGGGCCGCTCCGACCTAATGGGTGCATGTTCCGCTCTGGCATTCCATTCCAATTTGATAATAATGATATTTGCACAGGACGCCCTCTGCTTGCACAGTGTAATTACCTACTTTTTATATGATCTCTATTATTGGAAATCGATGTCGATAAGAGCACCCCATTAGAGCTTGTTATTATCACAGCTTGGGTTTTGCAACACTGCCATTATTATTTTACACACTCTAGACTGGCAGGGTTTATGGCCTGCTCGCTGCAGCCAGGCTGGAGTGTCAGTCTAATTCACAGGCAGGCAACAGGGGAATAAGACTCGAGGACTCGAAGCGGAGAAATCACAAGTGAGCGTTTTTTTAAATTGGTCACCGACTGAATCCGGTCGAATGTTAAAACCGACAACCGGAAAAGAGATAATGGTGGTCTTAAGAATTAATGAATTTCAGCCTCGTGCAGGTCAGATAAGGAAGATTTTCTCCACAGGGAGGGTCTAAGCACATTTGTCTAAAAATTCACAGCTTTTGTCTTGCACCCTGCAGAGAGAGTGAAATGATTATTAGCAATGAACTGTCCTTTAATGAAGCAGTATAAGCAGGGATGGACTGTCCATGGGGAGCGATGGGACTTTTCCTGGTGGAACAGTCAGCTTGTAGGATGGCTGTTGAAACCAAATTTATATATAATTATAATATGAATGTATCTTTTGCACATTTGCATCAGTTTAGTGGGATTGTGCCTCCTCTCAGTTCATAATTGAGTTTTTTTGTTTTCTCTTGTTTTCTTTTCTTTTCTATTGCTTTTTCCTACCTCAGTGTTACCTAAGTGTTATGTGTTTTCCAATGTGTTGCTTTTTTAAAATGCACCTGAGCTATTGCTAAATTCCTCCTTAAATACCTTACTGACCAATTTTGCCTTAACCGCTGTTACCCTCCACCATTATTTAATAGTGATGCAACCAAAAGTATTTGGCTGAAACCAGCTAAAAAATGATTTCCTTTTTGGGCTGAAATCATTGAAACAATGATGTGTAATTAGCGCTTTTCCGGTGATGTGTTTTTATTGTGTCGGTGTCTATTTTGTGCACACAATGTGGATAAACAAAAACATAAACATGTGAAACAGGGTGGACACTCTTAATTGTTATCAAAAAGGATGCTAGATGAATTTTTGGTAAATTTTTTGGTTTGGTTTTGGCTCATTGATGAAGCACTTTAATACGACTGGTTTATCACCTGAGAACACAACACCCTAAACAGCATGAATTATTCTGATTTAATTAGTGAAACTTTCTTTTTTACTCCGTTTCTTTGTTTCTCTAAAAAACATTTTGGTGCATCACTATAGAGGGTATGCATTGACGTCACTTTCTTGCGGAACACACCCCCTCAGCTGGACTCTTTATTATCTCTTCATCACGGCACCTGTTAGTGGGTGGGATATATTAGGCAGCAAGTGAACATTTTGTCCTCAAAGTTGATGTGTTAGAAGTAGGAAAAATGGGCAAGCATAAGGATTTGAGTCCGAGATTGACAAGGGCCAAATTGTGATGGCTAGACAACTGGGTCAGAGCATCTCCAAAACTGCAGCTCTTGTGGGGTGTTCCCGGTCTATCAAAAGTGGTCCAAGGAAGGAACAGTGGTGAACTGGCGACAGGGTCATGGGCGGCCATGGCTCATTGATGCACACGGGGAGCGAAGGCTGACCTGTGTGGTCCGATCAAACAGACGAGCTACTGTAGCTCAAATTGCTCAAGAATTTAATGCTGGTTCTGATAGAAAGGTGTCAGAATACACAGTGCATCGCAGTTTGTTGCGTATGGGGCTGAATAGCTGCAGACCAATCAGGGTGCACGTGCTGACCCCTGTCCACCGCCGAAAGCGCCAACAGTGGGCATGTGAACATCAGAACTGGACCACGGCGCAATGGAAGAAGGTGACCTGGTCTGTAAAACACGTTTTCTTTTACATCACGTGGATGGCTGGTTGCATGTCCGTCGCTTACCTGGGGAACACATGGCACCAGGATGCACTATGGGAAGAAGGCAAGCCGGCGGAGGCAGTGTGAGGCTTTGGGCAATGTTCTGCTGGGAAACCTTGGGTCATGCATCCATGTTGATGTTACTTTGACACGTGCCACCTACTTAAGCATTGTTGCAGACCATGTACACCCTTTCATGGAAACGATATTCCCTGGTGGCTGTGGCCTCTTTCTGCAGGATAATTTGCCCTGCCACAAAGCAAAATGGTTCAGAAATGGTTTGAGGAGCACAACAACCAGTTTGAGGTGTTTACTTGGCCTTTAATTCCCCAGATCTCAATCCAATCGAGCATCTGTGGGATGTGCTGAACAAACAAGTCAGATCCATGGAGGCCCCACCTTGCAATTTACAGAACTTAAATGATCTGCTGCTAAGATCTTGGTGTCAGATACCACAGCACACCTTTAGGGGTCTAGTCCATGCCTCGACAGGTCAGGGCTGTTTTGGCAGCAAAAGGGGGACCAACACAATATTAGGAATAATGTAATGTTATGCCTGATCGGTGTATATCATCATTGTCCATCCCAACTTGAATAGTTTTTTGTCAGTGTTTATTTAAAAACATCCAATTATGCAGAATATAAGATGATAAATATTTAATTGATGAGTTGTCAATACAATATATAACAATACAATATATGATTTTACCTCAAAATTCAGCATATTGACACAAAATGATAACTGCAAATCCATGTTTCGCTGCCTGGAGTCCAGTTGTTTCTGTGAACTGCAGCGATACTTTGCTTCTCTTTTCTGTAGCTTTTGGCAGTTTGTAAAAATATATCTCTGATTTCTTGTCAGATCTATTTATACAGTCAATCTCAAAGCTCTTTCCTGCTTTTAGATGCGTTTTGTTTTTCATGCCATTCACACTGAAAACCAGTGCTTCCACACTGCAGTCACTCCGGCCGATGGTGACTATTGTTTAATGCATATTTTAATGCAATCTTACATGATCCAAAATATGGTAACACATTGTTTGTATCTCTCCATCTCTCTCTATTGCGAATATAAGAATATAAGCGCCGTGGCACAGCAAGCCGACAAGAGCCAGGGCCTCTCAGTGCTTCTACCCGTTTGAGGTGAGAACACAGGAGGAACCCGGCTCTACACGTAGGCCATCAAATCTAGCGAACGTGTTGGGTGTCGCCCAGCCCGCTGCTCTACAGTCCGGCAGCCCGACGGCACACGACACGCAGAGAAGTGAGAGGTCCCTCCGGGTTTCCCCGGCGGGCAGCTCTCGCTGTTCTCCGCGGTCTCCCAGAGTGTCGAGCAGACCTGCGGCTGTGCTTTTACACACGAGCGGCGGCTGGCCAACAACAAAGGGGACTCAAGCTTCCTGGAGAAAGAAGAGTCGCGACCGGCATGCCGACGTGGTCATGTTCTCATTAGAAAACGAAATGTGAAATATTGCTTGTGGCCATCAGTGAGGACAGGAAACAACCACATCCAGAAACACACAGATAGAATGTCATCTTTAAAAAGACGCAAGCTCTATCTGTGTAGCTCTTCTAGGGAAACTGCACTCCGCGGTGCTGAAGCACACAGGGGGATAGTCGTGGCGACATAGACAGGGAAAATGTGCAGCCTGTCATGCGCGCTCTCTCTCATAGAAGGCGATCTCTTACCAGCCGTGAAAACGGCTTTTCAGCGCTCTTAACAGCGCACCGAACCAGCTGTGAGAACAGCCTTTGTTTTTGCTCAATAAAACAAAATAGAAAAACAAAGAGAGAAAATCGACCCGCTGCAGTGCCGTCACTCCAACACCAAATGAGGAGAGGTCCACCCGAAGAGCTTGACTCGTTATAATGTTAACACATGCTTTGTAGAGAGTGATTTCAGGACAAACCATCCACCACTCGGCTCCGAAGCAAAAAGCTAATTTGATGCAAGCACCTGTGCCTCATTTATACCCACGCTGAGTGGCATGAGCAGCTGGTGCAATCATTGCATGTCAATGTGCATTGGCTCGTTTAGTTACACTCGAAGTAGATTGGCTCTCGCTAGCGAGATTCCTATTTGTCGGTACTCCGACGTGGCGTCGAGAGTGACCGACTGAATGCGAACAGTTATTAAAGAGATGCTAGTCTGCTCTGTCATTATATTTTACACTGAATATAAATGTCATTTAAGCTATACCTGTTGCACAGTTCATCGCAAACTGAATCACAACTTCTCGGCAATCTTCTCGAAGATCTGACCCACTTAAAGGAAACTTGTTTTTCATTAAGTTGTGTGCCAAAAGAAGGTACACTGTAAAAACAAATTTGTTCAGTTTACTTAATTAAATTGTGCAAACTCGTTGCCTTAATTCAATTAAGTAAGCATAACTTAATTGCATCAAGTTGTTCTTACTTAAACCGTTTAAGTTTTATCAACTTAATTCTATCTGTGATCTGAGGAAGTGTACTTCCAGAGTGCATTGCGGCATGAATAAATTAATTGCTTTGTTTTACAATTTTTGGCTTCATTTTACCATTTGTCTTTTGTCAGTATAACCCCAATAACAACAGCAATAAAACTGTAATGGTCTTATTAATACCCCCCCCAAAAAAAACTTGTGTTTTGCATGCTGAATGTTGAAGTCTGTGTGTGACTCAAGCATGGTCAATTGCAAGATATTGTCACAAATATAGAGAGATTATATCAACAATAATGGTGAGAGGAAGTGGAGGAAATGAGTGAAAAGTCTATTAAAAATTGCCTCGCCTCAAAAACCTTTTGCCCGCCTGTTTTTTTTTTTTTTTTTGCTTTGGCAAAATGGTGCTTAAACAAGTAATGTTTACTTGGGTTTTCTAAGTAACCAAGGCATAGCATGCAAACAGTACAGATTACTAAATTGTTTTAAGTTAGTTCAACAAATTATTGGACATTAAGTAAAGTTTACTAAAAAGTCTTAGTAAGAACAACTGTTGGATTTTAGGAATCAGACATGGGAGAAATAATAACCCTGACGTTTAAGGAATTAGGATGGTTGAATTGAGCTATATGCAACACCATGCTAACTGCTCCACAGCAGGGACAGGAGGAGAGCAACTAACTGGAGGGTATGTGCTCTTGGGATGCAATTTAGAACTGAAAACAGATAAGAGTGGGGATGAATCAATGGAAGGTTGCTGCTTGAGAATGTTGTCTGGACATATTGAGTGGGATGGAGACAGTGGATGGAGACAGCCTTGACATGGTTCCTAGACCAGGTTTAGTGGAGTCTGAATACATTCGCTCTTAACTTGATACCAATTACCCAAAATATTTGTTTGTGTTGGTTATTGGTATTGTCTTATGGATTCGGTATGAGGTTTCACTCAGGTGTTTACTTAATCCTTCGAGACCTTCTGATCTTTCTATGCAAAGTCTATCAAAACAATAAAAAGGGTTGTTTGACTTCATGTACATAATACTTGAGTCTGAGACCAAACTGAGATTCAAAATCTAATTTACACCTGGAATAAAACCATATACACTTTTAAAAATAAAGGTTCTTTATTGGCATCTTTGGTTCCATGAAGAACCTTTAACTCTCTGAGGTCGGCAAAGGCGCCAGTGCCTTCACCTCGTTTTTTTTCTTATCAGTGCGAAAGAGACTCAAAATACTCTGTCAATTTTGGTCATTCCGGCAAATGTTATACATCATTATAATCTGTTAAGTTTCTACTTTTATTTGTGTATACTCACAATAAAAACAAAATGTTGTGCTTTTTGCAAATTAAAGAAAACAAACATGATGTGTGATCTGCAGCCACGCTGTCATTCTGATCTTCAGAAAATGAATTGTAACTTAGTGAATATTTGTCACACAAACATGAGACATATGTCTAAAGAAACGTTGAAATGTCAGGTTATAAATAATGTAATTTTAAAAATCGAAAAAACTAATATTCTCTGTTTATGTAATCTGTTTAAAAAAAGAGAGATGCCATTCGTTTGTGAGCATCTCATTATACACTAATGCGGTCACGGCCAGTCAAATACTGACGCGATCCACAAGAGTATCCCCTCCCACATAAAAAAAAAAAAAAAAAACACATCAGTATTAGTGCATGTATTTTACATCGTTTTGAGACGCGGTGTGGAATAATTTCTGCTCAGATGCTGTAAATACAATACCAGTCAAACGTTTGGACTATTACTATTTGAATTAGTGTTTTTGAAAACTCTCTTATGCTCATGCATTTATTTGACCAAAAATACAGAACAAATCCATTTAAAATAATGGTTTTCTATTTTAATATACTGTAAAATATCATTTATTTCTGTGATGCAAAGCTGAATTTTCATCAGCCATTACTTCATTTATTCATCCAAGAATCCTGAAAAAAGTATCACAGGTTATAAAAAATATTAAGCACAGCAGTTTCCAACATTGATCATAAATCAGCATATTAGAATGATTTCTGAAGGATCATGTGACACTGAAGACTGGAATAATGATGCTGAAATGTTTTACATCACCGAAATAAACTATATTTTAAAGTATATTAAAATAGAAAACCTCTCGGTTACGTATGTAACCCTCGTTCCCTGAAGGAGGGAACGGAGACGTACGCCGGAACTGACCGACGAATTGGGATCTATTTTCAGAGACCAATCTACTTCGAGTGTTTAAAAACGAGCCAATGAGGATTGGCATGCGGTAGACGCGTCCCACGCTCCGCCCCGCAGCGCGGGTATAAATACGGAAGTGGAAGTACCGCATATCGCTTTACAACTGAGGAGCCAGCTAAGTGGCTCGGCCTACAGCTGAAGCACAGCACCTGGCGACGGGACGTACGTCTCCGTTCCCTCCTTCAGGGAACGAGGGTTACATACGTAACCGAGACGTTCCCTTTCAGTCGGTCACGAATTGGGATCCCTACTAACACGCCAGAGATGCTGGCCCTTCCAGCGCCCTGACCGAGCTCGCTGGACCACACCTAGGTTGGTGCGGAAGTCAGGGCTCCAGTCAGGGAGGCCAGTCACTGCTGTTCCTGCAAGACCCACTCAGCGTGACTATTGGATAACGCTGGGAAAGCTTTCCTTGTCTCAGGGAGATGGTACGCTGCGGAACCACGTCCTTCAGTGGAAGGAGAGGTGGAACACTCGTAAGGACTAACCTAGCAGGGTAGTGCTACCTATGGCAGTCTCTGGGGTGGATCCAACCTGGTCCCAGGGGGGAAAGAACACCACCAGAGACGACAGAGCGGGCTCTGTCAAGGGAAAGACACGGGGCTAGCCGAGTAGGGTAGCTGGTACCGTGGAGAATACACATATGGGGTTGCCGTTAGGGAACCGCTACATATGGAACCCAGCCTAACACACACGTTCCACAAGCATACGGGTGTAGGCCTGGTGTCAGACGGCCGCAACGTCTGACACCGAAGGGGTGACGGAGGAGCTCGACAGGGTTAGCCGTTTCCGGGGAACACAACTGGAGACAATAGACGCACGTATCCGGCCCGGAGGCGGGAGTGGCGTATGCAAGCCGACACTAGAACGGGTACTTAGCGCTACTGGCCACTGGGGGCGAGGATGCGGGAAGATACCGGCTCTACACGGAGGCTATAAAATCTAGCGAACGTGTTAGGTGTCGCCCAGCCCGCAGCTCTACATATGTCTGTCAGCGAGGCGCCTTGAGCCAGTGCTCAGGAGGAGGCTACACTCCTAGTGGAGTGAGCTCGCACCCCGAGCGGGCAAGGCACGTCTTGGGACTGGTAGGCCAAGACGATAGCATCCACTATCCAGTGGGCTAACCTCTGCTTGGAGACAGCCTTTCCCTTCTGCTGGCCTCTGTAACAGACGAAGAGCTGTTCTGAGGTTCTAAAGCTTTGAGTTCGGTCCACATAGGCGCAAAGAGCGCGGACGGGACAGAGCAAAGCTAGGGCTGGGTCTGCCTCCTCCGAAGGCAGCGCTTGCAGGTTCACCACCTGGTACCGGAAGGGAGTGGTGGGAACCTTGGGCACGTATCCAGGCCGGGGTCTCAGGACAACGTGAGAGTTGGCCGGCCCGAATTCTAGGCACGATTCGTTGACCGAAAGTGCATGCAGGTCCCCTACCCTCTTGATTGAGGCCAATGCAGTCAGGAGCACTGTCTTCATGGACAGGATGTTTAGCTCGACTGACTGTAAAGGCTCGAAGGGAGGGCCCTGGAGCGCTCTGAGCACCAGGGCTAGGTCCCAAGAGGGTACCAAGGTTGGCCGAGGAGGATTTAGTCTCCTCACACCTCTGAGGAACCTGACGATTAAGTCGTGCTTACCTAAGGACTTACCTTCGACTACATCGTGATACGCCGCTATTGCGGCGACGTACACTTTGAGGTGGAGGGAGACAGCCTTCTCTCCAACCCATCTTGTAGGAAAGCAAGCACGACATTAATCGAACACCTTCGGGGGTCTTCCCGGCGGGAAGAGCACCATTCAACGAACAGGTTCCACTTCAGCGCATAGAGGCGCCTCGTAGCTGAAGCGATGGTGTCTGCTACTGCCTGTGGCAGACCACCTAGAACCTCCGCGTCCCGTCCAGGGACCAGACATGGAGTCTCCAGAGGTCTGGACGCGGGTGCCATAGAGTGCCCCGTCCCTGAGAAAGAAGGTCCTTCCTCAGGGGAATCGGCCAGGGAGGGGCTGTCGCGAGGAGTGAGAGTTCGGAGAACCAGGTCCGGTTGGGCCAGTAGGGCGCAACTAACAAGACCTGCTCCTCGTCCTCCCTGACCTTGCACAGAACCTGTGCGAGAAAGCTCACTGGGGGAAACGCATATTTGCGTAGGTCCTGGGGCCAGCTGTGCGCCAGTGCATCTGTACCGAGGGTGCCCCCGGACAGGGAGTAATACAACTGGCAATGGGTCGAGTCCGGAGAGGCGAACAGGTCTACCTGCGCGGCTCCGAAGAGGTCCCATATCAGCTGGACGCTCCGGGGGTGGAGTCGCCACTCTCCCGGAGGTGTCGGCTGACGAGAGAGCTCGTCGGCTGTCTGGTTCAGCGCACCTGGAATGTGAATGGCCCGAAGCGACCTCAGACGCTTCTGACTCCACAGGAGGAGATGGCGGACGAGCCGGAGCATGCAACGGGAGCGTAGACCACCCTGACGGTTGATGTACACAACGGCCACAGTGCTGTCCGTACGGACCAGAACGTGTTTTCCCTGTAGTGGCTTTTTGAAGCGGCCCAGGGCGAGACGTACTGCCAGAAGCTCTAGGCAATTGATATGCCAACGCAGTTGGGGCCCCGTCCACAGACCCGCAACTGAGTGCCCGTTGTACGTGGCCCCCCAACCCGTGGAAGAGGCATCCGTGAAGACACAGCATGCCTGGACACCTGTTCTAGGGACACTCCGGCCCGTAGAAAGGCAGGGTCCACCCACGGGTTGAAGGTTTGGCGACAGTAAGGAGTAACTGAGACCCGGTACTTGCCGCGCTGCCACGCCCATCTCGGGACCCGGTCGTGAAGCCAGCGTTGAAGCGGTCTCATATGAAGCAATCCGAGCAGCGTTACCGCGGCTGCAGATGCCATATGCCCCAGGAGCCTCTGAAAGAATTTCAGTGGGACCGCTGTCCTGCCTTTGAACGTATTCAAGCAGTTCAACACTGACCGGACTCGCTGCTCTGTGAGGCGCGCAGTCCGGTTGACCGAGTCCAGCTCCATACCGAGATAAGAGATCCTCTGCGTGGGACAGAGTTTGCTCTTCTCTCGGTTGACCCGAAGTCCCAACAGGCTGAGGTGACGTAGCACCAGGTCCCTGTGTTCGCACAACTGCTCCCGGGACTGGGCCAGTATGAGCCAGTCGTCGAGATAGTTGAGAATACGAACGCCGCGTTCTCTGAGCGGAACAATGGCTGCCTCTGCGACTTTCGTGAAGACGCGAGGCGACAGGGACAGCCCGAAGGGCAGGACCCTGTACTGAAATGCCCTCCCCTCGAACGCAAAGCGTAGGAACGGTCTGTGTCGAGGGAGAATGGAGACATGAAAGTACGCGTCCTTCAGGTCGATCGCTGCGAACCAATCCTGGGGACGGATGCATTTGAAAATGCGTTTCTGCGTTAGCATTCTGAACGGGAGCTTGTGCAGGGCCTGATTCAACACATGCAGGTCCAGGATTGGTCTTAACCCACCCCCTTTCTTGGGCACAATGAAGTAGGAGCTGTAAAACCCCGCCTTCATATCGGCCGGAGGAACCGGCTCGATCGCGTCCTTCGCCAGCAGGACATCGATCTCGGACCGCAAGACATGGGCATCGCAACTCCGCACTGAGGTGAAGAGGATGCCCGCGAACTTGGGAGGCCAGCGGGCGAATTGAATCGCATAGCCGAGTCTGATGGTACGGATGAGCCAGCGAGACGGCCTGGGGAGACCTAACCAGGCCCCCAGAGACCGAACAAGCGGGACCAACGGCACCACAGACGTGCCCGGGGTGAGGCAGCGAGATGGGGTACCCAGGCCCGACTCGGGAGGCCCGGAGGCGGCCCGGAGTGTTGCTTGAGTACTCCGGTGTGGGGCAGAGTGTGGGTGAGAAGGCCCGGGGGGCGTCCTCGGTGCCCACACTGCTGCCCCCTGGCGAGGGGGAGAGGGGAGGAAAGGAGTGGCAAGGCCCGGGGGCGTCGCACACTGCCAACCTGGGCCTCTTGGGGCCCAGGGAGGGAGGAAACTGCTCTTTTATTGAAAATGTGGGTACCGCTGGACTCCGGAGAGCCAGCGGCAGGATGTTTTGACCAACGTTGACATTCTTCCCCCGGTCCTCCTCCGGGGGGGAGGAGGGGTGCGGACACCACCTCCCCGAGAGCAGCTCCTTTCCTCCCTGGGCTGCCCGTCTCAGGGCCGCTTGCCCTTGCGCTTGCCGGCGGAGACAGCGGGACCCTGGACGGGTTGGGCGGCCCCCTTGCGCCTGGCACCCTGCCTTGCCGGTGGAGGCTGCTGCTTTGGCTTGGCAGGGGCGGAGGCAGACGCCGGGGGACGCCCTCGGCGACGAGCAGGCGGGGGCGCTGCAGCCGGCGACTGGGTGGAGGCAGCAGCGGGTCGCCGGGGCAGGATGTTTTTAATCGCCTCCGTCTGCTTCTGGGCAACCGAGAACTGCTGGGCGAAGTTCTCGATTGCGTCGCCGAAGAGGCCGGCCTGACAGACAGGGGCGTTGAGGAACCGAACCTTGTCGGTCTCACGCATATCTGCCAGGTTCAGCCACAGGTGGCGTTCCTGGACCACTAACGTGGACATCGCCCGACCCAGGGAGCGTGCGGTGACTTTCGTCGCCCAGAGGGCGAGGTCCGTCGCGGTACGCAGTTCCTGCATAACGCCTGGGTCGGAACTACCCTCGTGCAATTCCATGAGCGCTTTGGCCTGGTAGACCTGCAGGAGCGCCATGGCATGCAGAGATGACGCTGCTTCTCCACAGGCCGTGTAAGCCTTGCCGGTTAGCCCGGACGAGAACTTACATGCCCGGGAGGGGAGGCGCGGATTTCCCCGCCAGTCGGTAGCGGTTTCAGGACACCGTTGCATCGCAACCGACCGCTCCACTGGGGGGATCTCCACGTAACCCTTCGCCGCGCCACCGTCGAGGGTAGTGAGGACGGAGGAGTCAGTCGATCGGTTTCTAGCGCTATAAGGCGCTGTCCACGACTTCGTGAGCTCCTGATGCACTTCCGGAAAGAAAGGCACTGGGGCGGGGCGCTGAGAACCAGCACGGGCCGTCCCGAGATACCAATCGTCCAGCCGGGCGGCCCGGGAAAGCATAGCCGTGAGCTCTGGATCGGACTCGGACAACGCTACCACACCCGAAGGGAGTGCCCTCACAGTAACCCTCAGGTCCCCACCAAAGGCATCAGCCAAAGTAGCAGCCCTCTGCTTCGGGGCAGGAGGGCCACTAGATCGGGGGATGCGCAATGGGACTCCACCTTTTTTAAGGTAGTCGAGCCTGGACCGTAATACTGCGATGGTCATGTTCCCGCAATGGGAACATGAGTCATCCATGAAAGCCGCATCAGCGTGCTGAACGCCCAAACACGTGAGACAGCGATCGTGTCCGTCAGCTGGGGACAGGTAACGTCGGCATCCAGAAACACACGGTTTGAATGACATCTTGAAAAAGACGCAGGGTCAAACCGTGTAGCTCTTTTAGAAAGGAGTTTGCTCTTTGACCAGTGCCGAGGCACACAGGGGAAATGACCGCGGCTCGCAGCGGTTCTGGGGTGCAAGCCCGCTGAAAGCACTCAACCCAGCAAGCTGTAAAAACAGCTGTTTTGTTTCAATGCGATCACCGCTGACAGCGCCGTCTCACCAACACTGGCCAGGAGATTCCTCTTACTCTCGATGAAAAAACACTCTTCGTAGGAACTAACGTTCGGCTCCGAAGTTGAAAGCGATATGCGGTACTTCCACTTCCGTATTTATACCCGCGCTGCGGGGCGGAGCGTGGGACGCGTCTACCGCATGCCAATCCTCATTGGCTCGTTTTTAAACACTCGAAGTAGATTCGTCTCTGAAAATAGATCCCAATTCGTCGGTCAGTTCCGACGTACGTCGAACATGACCGACTGAAAGGGAACCATTATTTTGAAAATTGTAATAATATTTCACAATATAAATGTTTTTTCTGTATTTTTGATCAAATAAATGCAGGCTTGATGAGCATGACACTTTTTGAGATTTCACAATAACTCTCTCTCTCTCTCTCTCTCTCTCTCTCTCTCTATCTATCTATCTATCTATCTATCTATTTATCTATATGTATATATATATACAGTATATCGTGAAGATCACAATATAGTTATTTTTGTTTTAAATAAGGTTTTTAAGATATAAAAATTTGATACCTTTTGAAATTTCATAATTCTTAGCACCATTTTCAATTTAATTTAAATAACTAATACTAGCCTAAAACTCTCAAGCTTACTGAAGACAAGTAAACAGGGATAAAGAAAGAAAGAACAAAGAAAACAAATTACAACAGAACAAAGACACAAATTAAATAGACCTACCTGGAAAACTTCAAGCACTAGAAATAAGAAATACTAGGCTCCATAAAATGTATAAAGTAATCAAATGTATTAAAATAACACTGCATTGTCTTTACTGTGTAAATTAAATGTACATTTATTCTTATTAAAATTACAAAAGTGATTCAGTCAAGAGCAGTGAGAGATTTTGTTGTTTGATTAACATTAATAATGGCAGCCGGTAAATTTGGATGCTGTAACTAAGATCGACCTAACGGATCCATTGTATTTGTGCGTTTTCTTTCTCAACATTAAGACATAAATTACTGTTTACTTGCAAATGCATGGTCACTTTGACACATATGTCTGTTTAACTGTTCAAACCCAATTAGGCGGCAAAAAGCACTTTAGTTCTCACGCGCTCTGTGCACGCGTCTTCATGTCGCGCGACTCAGACAGTGCACACGTATACTGAAATGAGTTGTCTTTCGCTGCTAATTGCGCTTCAATGGTTTAAAATCACCTGTTTATAAACCACAATGCTTAAAAACGAATGAAAACGATAACCTTTCGTGACCATGCAGCACAGCAACGTCACGTGAGCGTAACCGTAATAGAGGCGATAATCCAAAATCTCTACTGGTTGACAAATTTCTACCAGTTATATCGCCCACCCCTTTCCCAATATATGTTTGATGTACGAAACCTCTGCCCTTTAGTTCAGATTATTTGATTGGTTTATTTCTTCTTCTTTATTAACCATTTTAAAAAGTCTTTCTTTTGGGAACTTAGGTCATCTGCAGACAGCAACTTTTCTCTTGATGAGTTTTGCCCCTTGTAAAAATGGGAGATAACATTGGCTAGACTAGCATGTTACCCCAAGAATTCAGTCTATTGCCTAGATTTCAGAGAAACCCCTCTCAGCTCTGTAGTTTTGTACTTCAAGTGCTCTGATCTCTGAAAAACAAATATAGGCTCTCGGTGAGATTCGTGATCCTGATGCCAGGCACGGACAGATGGATGTGAGGTTGTTTGCTCTCTACTTTGGCTGTGCTGGATTACTTTTATGGAAGAAACATGAAAGTTGCTCATGATGAAAATTTCATGGATCAAGAATAGGAAGAAGACCAACCACCCCATTGAGTACAAGTCTATTTTTTTTTTTCATCCAGGGAGGTTTCAGGGACATCTCAGAAGTAGAGTAAACAGTAATTCTACAATACAATAAATTGTCTTGCATTTAGGTTGTCTTCAAGGCTGTCCGGACAGTTATGAACCAGACTGACATTTCACTCACCATTACAATTCTTCAAATTACTTTTATCCATGTGTGATGAATAAAATATTTTTTCTTTACTATTGAAAAAGGGCAAGATGCCATATTCAATTTTGAAGTTTTGTTCGGGTTGTAGGCTTTGTTATAGAAAATGACATAAACCACAAAAGGCTTTGAATTACAATGATTTTGCCATAGTAACGGGGTGTTCTTAGACTCAGTGTGTTTTATTAAACGGCAGAAACAGCTATATGATAAAAATGTTCAATAAATAGATACATTTATTAATAATTGGAATTAACAATCCAACCACCACGTAATGCAGTTCATTCACCTAATTGTTGACCATTTACGGTTGCCCACGCAACGTCTCTACTTCACACATTAATAGAATATGTGGTCACAGGAGTGTGTTTATCTGCTTATTATAACCGGTTTGAACAAGGCTCAACCATCAGCATCTTGATTCAACTATTCGTTTTATATTCAGAATTATATTATGTTGTTAAAAATAACTATGACTTTATTCTTATCAGAAATTCTTAAGATAGACCAGGCAAATCAAACATTTTCAGATGTGTATTTATTCAGACATTCGTAATATGTCGAATGAAAGAACCACAGTATTTGTGCCAGTTCTTTAACTGTTCCCAGATCGAAACAGAACAAACAACATTTAATCAAATAATTCTGCCCCAGGGGTTTGTCTTCGGTCCCATCTTAGATCAAATGGCAAATGGCTTTAAAGCCAATCTCAGATTTTATAGCAAAAGGTTGGAGCTCTGCCCCTTTCCCCCTATTCTTTAATATTGAAAAAAATGAAGCTATTGATTTTCTGTCTGTTTCTCACTCTGCTCGGAATATTAAAATGGACAGTGAGATCTCGCACATGGCCGTGTCCCGATTCTGAGGCCGTGTTGATGTTGAGCTGCAGTAAAAATGGTTGTTGATGGCAGGATGTTAGCAGGCTTTTTTTTTTTTTTTTGAAGAGTGGAATGGAAGAAAAGAAGGTCACAGGCTAATCTCACTGTTTCTTCTTGCGTGGTGCCATTAGTCCCTTTGTTCAGAAGGATAAGAGCTTTTATATTTGTCTAAGAGCTCCCTCGTGAAGTTCCAGTGTGTGCTTTTGTTTCTTGTGTGATCTGGTAGCACAATTATATCTTAAAATATGCACTAAATATCTAAATTTAAAGGATTAGTTCACTTCAAAATGAAAATCTCATCCAAGATGTTCATGTCTTTCTTTCTTTAGTCGAAAAGAAATTAAGTTTTTTGAGGAAAACATTCCAGGATTTTTCTCCCCATCACAGACTTCCATGGCAACCAAAATGTTGAAGGTCCAAATCAATGCAGTTTCAAAGCGTTTCGAAGGGCTTCAGAGGCTCTGCACGATCCCAGACGAGGAATAGGGTCTTATCTAGCGAAACCATTGGTCATTTTCCAAAAAAAAGAAAAATTTATATACTTTTTAACCTAAATTGCTGATCTTGCGCTGCTCTGCTACGTTCTAACGATTGCGTAATCACGTCGAAAAGGTCACGCCAGACGTAGGCAGAAGTACCGCCCCCGTGTTTACAAAGCGCTCGTGCGAAGACTAATACAAACGTCCTTTAGCAAAAAAAGGTAAAACAACAATGTCCGGCGATTTTAAAGTTGAAAATTGAGTGTTTTTGGTAAAGGGCGTTTGTATTAGTCTTTGCATGTTAGCTTGGGGCAGAGCAGCGCAAGATGAGCAATTTAGGTTAAAAAGTATATTCATTTTATTTTATTTTTTTTAAATGACCGATGGTTTCGCTAGATAAGACCCTATTCCTCGTCTGGGATCGTGCAGAGCCTCTGAAGCCCTTCGAAGCGCTTTGAAACTGCATTGATTTGGACCTTCAACATTTTGGTTGCCATGAATGTCAATGAAGGGGAGGAAAATCCTGGAATGTTTTCCTTTAAAAAAACGTAATTTCTTTTTGACTGAAGAAAGAAAGACATGAACATCTTGGATGAGATGGGGGTGAGTAAAATATCAGGACATTTTCATTTTGAAGTGAACTAATCCTTTAATCTATAAAAACCTACAGGATGTCAGACAGAATCAGGTTTGGTGAGACTGAGTGATACTGTCAGACTTCATGTTTATGGTTTTAAAAAAGGATTTTCACTTAATGACACATTTTGAGATTAACGTTGGAGTTTAATGTACAGAGACAACTGTAATCAAGCCATTTGCCATTGGCTGATTTTATGAAGGAAACCTGCTTGGATTTGGATTTCTTTTTGGTGCCAGTTGTGGCACTGAGATTGCACACTTTAAACGTTTATATGTTTGCAGATTTCTTTGACAATAGAGGCATCTAATGCATCATTGTGCCCCCTTTGGTTTGTGGTGTGATCAGAATTGTATGAATTAAACTGAATAACAAGTGGAATCAATGGCTTCTATAATAAACTAACTATCATTCCACTCGCTGTGTCGAGAAGCTGTTATTTTATAGTAAATATGAGCCCATTGAAAGACAGCAGGTGATAAAAACAAAATTTGATATTGAAAATTGCAACTGACTGAATTCGGTATTAGATTGAGGCCTGCATCCATACTAAGTGATGGCAACAACAGTAAAGCAACTTTTGGAAATTTAAGGCCATTCTAAATAATAAGAATAAAAAATATCGCTCCAAGCAGCAATTAACGTGACTAAGCACAAAAAAAGCCATGATGGCGGGGAGCATCAGAACTACTGAAACTGAGCAAATAAAGACATTTTTATGATTTTAGTCAAAATGGCTGAAAAATCATTAATTTAATCACATGTAATATGATTTAATTGATTATGACATTTGACCAATAGGTGGTGCTGTTACCAAATTGATGTTGTGGTGTCAGTGTGAGGATACAATGGCTGCGTCCGAAACCTGGAAAATGCTGCCTTCGGAGGACACAGTTCAAGGCAGGAAGGCATCAAGGCACGTCCGAATCTAATGTTAGCTTCACTTCCTGTCTCCTGAGATACCTTCATCTGATATAATTTTGAAGGCAGCATAAATGTATCCTTCGCTGCCTTTGATATTCCACAATCCTATGCGTTCTATTCTGTGACAGTTGAGCTAGAAAAAATTGATGACCAACATTTTCCCTTTCTGATGTCATTTCTAGCGAGAAATTACTAATGTGGTAATTAAATATTTTAGTTCTCACCAAGGCTCTCTCTATTTTGCTGTAGATCATTAAACTGGTACAGTGCCTTAGAAGCATGGGTGTCACTAGGCCCTTTTTAAGGAACTTTTTAAAATTCTGCCCAGCCCCCCTAAAAAAATATGATTAACTCCCCTTTAAAACATATGAAACTGGCGGGAGGCCTCGGCTTCGTCCTGTCTTTTAATCAGCACGTTCTTCAATCTGCAGCGGCACCGAGCAGAGCGCACGTCAGAAGCAGAGTTGTGTGTGTGTTCATCTAAGCCTCATTGGTCTGTCACCGCTCGTCAATGTCAAAATATTTGAGAAAACCAATCAAATCAGAGTAGGCTGAGTGCGAATTTTAGCAGCGCGACTCGACGTCAAGTGAGCGATATGTAAGTAGCTAAACTAAACATTTCATATTTGACAGCTGCTTCAAGTCATGTTAAAGAAATGACAAAAATATTCAGGCAAATTAAACTTTTGTCTAATTTCGCCATTTTGAATTGAAAATATGCCTATCTAATGTGATTCATAATGTAGCCTAATTAATGAACAAGAAATATTAACAAAGCCGTTTTCATCAGATTAGGCATAAGATTAATAATGAATGTGTACATATTGTAAATGAATATAATTCCATTTGTAGCCTTCATTAAATTAAAAAAGCTCAGCTTTTTTTAGCCTATTAGGCATAATATTAGTAATGAATGTGTGCATATTGTGAATTAATTAAAAAAACCTACCCTTTTCTGGTAGCCTTCAATAAATTAACGTGTCTACGAAAATGATTCATAAAACATATAAATATCAGTTAACCATATGTTTACTTTCTTCACTGATGAAAAAAATAAAATAAATAATAATAATAATAATAATAAATAAATATATATATAAAGTGTTACCATTTGTTTCATACCTCACTGGGGGCTGAGCCCCCCTAAAATGAAAATCCTAGAATCGCCCCTGCTTAGAAGTCTGTCCGAAAATCAGTTTTGTGAGGGGCCTTCATGCACAAACGCTGCCTTACAAGTCATCGTCTGATAAGGCAGCGAGGCAACAAGTCAGCTGCCTAAGTTTTCGGACGCAGCCAATGACACATCGAAAATTTGGTGTCAATATGTTACAGCCTCAGAATCAGCTTGGCACAAGCCATCAAATATGTTGATGCATTATTTGAGAACGGTTTGGGTAGTCAAAAAGTTTTTTTTAAATTTTTGCCAACATGGTCTAAAGATGATCTGAGCCAGTTTGGGTGAAAATTGGACAGACGGTCTAGGAGGAATTTGAAAAAGAAATTCAAAATGCCAGACAACAAGTTAGACTAAATATGGCATAATTGGTATCATTGTTCTCAGTATGACTCAAGGAATTTATCAAGACCTGTTTAATTAAAATAGGCAAAATGAATCAAAAGCTATTGTCAAATCAACTAATTTTAGAAATTCTCCGGCTTAAATTTTTGATTTTGTTAATATTTTTTTCTGAAGAAAGACAAAAAAATTGTAGTGAAATTCAACATATTAAATGTAATGATCAATGTATATTGACCGAGTAATCCACTGTTTTGTAGAGGGGCTCAAAATGACCATTCTCATCTGAGATTTGGAGCCAAATTACAGGGGGGTAAAAATGACTTTAGAGAGATGATAGCATCATTCTATTTTTACTTGGAGATTGGTAAGTCTGTTAGTAAAAATCTGTTGACTTTAGCAATCTTTGTTAGATTATGCCAACGGTGACAGTTCAAAACTTGGGAAAAGCACTTTTTTTGCCCCAAGTCTGCATGCCTGTAACTCAAGAAGTATTAAAGATATCTTAAAATCCTTTTCGATTTTAGTTTTTAACAAACATTTCTTTTGGTATCTTCATTTTAAAGGCCCTATATATGGTTCAATGGTCAAAATCCCAAATGTGGTTCACTTTGCACACAGCTGATACTTATTTCATTAAAGGGGAATTCAATTCAATTCACATTTATTTGTATAGTGCTTTTCACAATACATATCGTTTCAAAGCAGCTTCACAGAAAATGCATGCGTCTACATTACAATTTAAAGTGGTCTGTTATCAGAGGAGACTGTGTCCAAGTCATGTATTTCAGAAATGTACATATACAAAGCACACAGTTAGCTAACAATGTATTATTAATCAATATAAAAATAAATTAAGGCACAGACAATGGGCTATGTGAAATAATACATGTTGTTAGGAATGATTAGGGTATATAGAAAATGAGTATGGGTGCGATGATGCAGAGCTGCGTCATCTGAAGTCCTTGCAGGAGTTGGAGTCGTTTCTTCACAGGTGATCGTCATCTCAAGTCTTCATAAGAGGCTGGATCTAGACTGGAGCGGAGATGGGCATCCCGAGATAAAACAGAACAGGAAAAGAATTAGCGTAGCTGCTGTTCAAAGCATTAAGCAAAGACAATCATGTGCACTGATATAACTGGAATACAAGGTTATGAGATGCGTTATGTGAATGCTTGGCTAAAGAGATGCGTCTTTAATCTAGATTTAAACTGGGAGAGTGAGTCTGACCCCCGAACATTATCAGGATGGCTGTTCCAGAGTTTAGGTGCCAAATATGAAAACGTTCTTCCTCCTTTGGTGGACTTAGATATCCTAGGTAGTACCAGAAGCCCAGAGTTTTGTGATCTTAAAGAGCGAAATGGATTGTAAGGCGATAGAAGATCAGTTAAATACACAGGAGCTATACCGTTTAGGGCCTTATAGGTCAGTAGCAATACTTTATAATTGATACAGAACTTAATAGGTAACCAGTGTAGAGATAAACAAATTGGTGTTATATGATCATATTTTCTTGACCTAGTAAGAACTCTAACAACTGCATTTTGGGCTAATTGTAGTTTGTGTAATGAGGATGCAGGACAGCCAGCTAGTAATGCATTACAGTAATCTAGTCTAGAGGTCATGAATGCATGAACTAACTTTTCTGCATCAGAAACAGATAGCATGTTCCGTAGCTTTGCGATGTGTCTGAGGTGGAAGAAGGCTGTTTTTGTAACATTTGAAATATGATTTTCGAAAGACAAGTTGCTGTCTAATATAACACCTAGGTCCTTAACTGTAGAGGATGAAGTAACAGTACATCCTTCTAAGTACAAACTGTATTCTAAGAGATTCTGTGTACAGGTTTTTGGTCCAATAAGTAATACCTCAGTTTTATCTGAATTTAATAGTAGAAAATTACAGGTCATCCAATATTTTATATCTTTAACACACTCTGTCAGCTTGGATAATTCAGAGATTTCATCTGGTTGTGCTGAAATATATAACTGAAGAATAAATAATGTTGAAAGAGTACAGAATCTCCTGATCAAAACACAGGCGAAGAATAAGCAGAAACAAGCAATATAATATGTAAGCAGATCATCAACATTAAACAGCATATAAATCAAAACTGCCTAAATGTCGACCTAGGACAAGCTATAGGACTGTGCAAGCTTTTTTTAATGACATTCAATTGTTGATAAAAATGAAGCTAGAATAAAACTTGTTTTTTTCTTTTGATATATTGCATATTCAGATATTCATACAACAAAATATTCTGGGGGCCATGAAACTTTGTTGGCGATGGCTGGCTACTTTTTTTCAAAAACGCTGACAGGGAAAGAGTAACTTGCTCTCAAAAGTGTATTTATAAGAATCTATATTTTAATCAGTTTCAGGGATATTTTTTAAGAAGAGATTTTGTTCATTTTAACAGCTTCTGAAGCTAGCAGGAGTTCAAATACACAATATCGTAACTATGTTACCGCATTGACAAGTTTATTAAGAACTAGAATCTAAAATCATATTGAGAAATCTATAATACTTTTAGAGTTACAGGCATGCAAACTTTGGAAAAACATTTATGGCCCTCAGACAGGCATGTTCTATGGACGCTTGTTTCCGCCACAGAATAAAAATAAAAAAGGTAATTGCAACTTTTTATCTCACAATTCTGTCTTTTTTTTTTCTAAGAATTGCAAGTTTATATCTGCAATTCTGACTTTAACGAGTTTATATTACGCAAATTTGAGAAAAAAAGTCTAAAAAAAGTTTTATTCCAATTAATGCAATTGTGCTGATAGAAAAAAAAGAACATTTCTAGTTTCAACATTATTTGTCGTTCAGATATTCCTCTTTAAAAGAAAAAAGTATCAGCTCTATGCAAAGAGCTCTATATTGACCAGTTTACTCATGAACCATATAGGACCTTTAAAATGAAATGAAGATACCAAAAGAAACGTTTGTTAAGAACCAGAATCTAAAAGGATATTAAGATATCTTTAATACTTCTAGAGTTTGAGGCAGGCAAACTTGGGGCACAAAACACAGGAAAAGCTTTTCCCCATTTTTGAACCGTCACCGTTGGCATATATTGCAACAAAGATTGCTTTTTAAAGTCATTTTTAGTAAATATTTATTCATGACATTTAATATTTTGGCTTTCTTCTTCATTTCTTTAACCAGAATTTTTTTTTGATCAAAATCCGAGGACCTCTGGTTAGTTGACACGGAATGACCCTGTTAGCATTTTCTGAAATTATATTATACATTTGACCAGAAGGTGGCGCTGTTCTTAAACTTTTTGAGTACCTTCAGGGCATGGTCCTGATGACACATACCAAGTTTTGTAATGGTATGCTAATGTTTGCATAAAATTACAGCATTTTATAACAAAATTCTAAATGGCCGATATGGGAGAATTGTGTATCATTCGACTCAATATGCTGCACTGAATCAAAAGTTTCATGATTTTTAAGCAAACCGTGTTCAGAAGTTTTAAGCAAAAATAGCCATTTTCATATCCCCTGACTCTGTAGTCTGCATGTAGCCTAAGGTCATGCTTGTGATGACGTACCAAGACTCATCTCAATATGCTAAAGCAAGGGTGTCCAAATTCGTTCCTAGAGGGCCGCTGTCCTGCAGAGTTTAGCTCCAGCTTGCCTCAACACACCTGCTGGAAGTTTCTAGTATGCCTAGTAAGACCTTGATTAGCTGGTTCAGCTGTGTTTCATTGGGGTTGGAGCTGAACTCTGCAGGACAGTGGCCCTCCAGGAGCAAGATTGGACACCCCTGTGCTAAAGCATTGCGGAGATATAGCCTTGCATCCAGTTTGGCGTGCCTTTTGTGGAATTCGTTTGCACATTATTCGAGACAGGTTGGGTTTATACCAAAGCTTTTAATAAAGTTTATTTTTTTTAACCATTGTCTGAAGATGATCTGCGCCAATTTTGGGGAAAATCAGCCGAACCATCTAGGATGAGTTTGAAAAAGTCGGGGGGTCTTTTTCAGAAAATTCAAAAGGGCAGAAAAATTTTCATGACAGAAATTGACGTAGTGCAATTGAATCGTCTTGAGTCAAGGAATCAGAGGGGAAAAATATTTTGTTTCTTGCCTTTACGGTTCAAAAGTTATTAGCATAAACGCAAGTGAAATTTTGGACAGTTGGTGGCACTAGATGGATTAAGTTAGACTCCAAAATTGCTGTGGTTAATGTTCAGATTGTCTTTTATCTGTGTGCCAAATTTCCCACCTTTTTAGCATACGGTTCTGTGGGCGGCCATAGACTCGAGAGGAAGAAGACTACGACGACTAATAGATACAATAGGTGCCTACGCACCTTCAGTACTTGGCCCCTAATAAGATAAGAATTTTTTCTTTTTTGCTTCTTCATTGGATAGTAGAGCACAGTAAAGCGCCAACAGAACATTATTTTGGAAAGAGATAGACATGCTGTAATTATAAACCATATTAGAATCATTATTTACTGTAGATTTGGGTGGACTCAATAGGAGCACATTGGAATGAAACTGGGATCAAAGTTGGAAATGCACACTTGTTGCCTGAGGTCTACCAGAATAATGACTTTTTTTATTTTAACTTTTTTTTTTTTTTTAGCAAATGTTGATTTTGTGTGATTGATTAATCACTTTATAATTAAAGTAATTCGCTTAAAAATGTAATCAAGTTGACATGCAGATCTTCTACGGGTGCAGTGTTGTGTGTTATTTGGGAGAATTCAGTCTGTTGTAACACGTGGAGGTAAGGAAGAGTTTTTATTTCAGCTCCCTGTGGAAATACACTTCTACAACTATCCATACAAGCTCAAAACAACATCAGACACCATGAGTGTCCTTCAACAGAAACTTTTCAACAACTTTCCTTTAATGAAAAGCGCAATGACAAGCCCAAGGAGAAGCAATTCAGCGAAAAACAATTTACGACTCAAAAAGGACAAAGAGAGTGTTGAGGAAACAAAGAGAGAAAGGAAAAGTTGCAGAGGAATGTGACAGCTCCCCGAAAATCACATAAAATGGTTAGTGATGAGTGTATTTTTGCTAGACTGTGGCAACATTCACCTTGAGGAGGCCACAATATGTGGCATTTGAAGAGACAGGCGGCCGAAGTCACACATTTTACTCAAGCATTCCACTCCACGTCCACTGAGGGAGGTTGTAACCCTGAGAATCTGTTTTAGTTTAGCCGAGTTGCCATTAATACTGGCCGTTTTAACACCCTAACCTTTCCAGTGCTCATCTCAAGGGTGTTTTTAGAGGGAAAAAACACAGCTTTTGGAACAATTGCTTGGGGCGATCTAAAAGTGACCTCCAGCCAAAGTCAGTTTTTTTTTTTTTCTCCCTTCTTTTTAATCAGTAGATTCCACCACCCCCAGCCGCACTGCGTCCCCTCACGCTCTGCCCTTCATACTTAACTTCTTTCCTTCCTGTCCTAAGGGTGATTGTGGCACTGTGCATCATAAAACTGGCATCATGCTACTGTATGCCTTTAGTCATAGTGAAAGTCATGCAGTGTTAAATCATATGTAAAGCAGAAAGACGAACAGAGAACCAGGTTTAGGTTTTGTTTGAACACTGGGGGACACACGTGCACCTGGTTATGCACTACGGATAACATTCTGTCATAATTTTGGTTTGCATGTGGCATAATCAGTGATTTTGTTTTACTCAATTTTAATTGTATTAATGTTAGAGCTGGAAAAATAACTTCCTTACTAATAAAAAAAAAAAATCTAATTTTCTGATTAAACACGCTTGATTAATTTCCCTTCCTTTCCCAAAATTATGTCTATGCAAAAATCATTGTTTCTTCCCTCGAGAGTCCTTGTCTCTTCACCTGCTAGTTTCCAAACCTGTTGTAAAGTTTTCCTTTTGCACTGATACAAATAAAATGTACATTTACTTTTAAAATAGATATAGCTGTACATTTAAAGCTGAGAGGAATGTCAGCGTGAACTATGTTTTTTCATTTCAACAAAAAAGGGAAAAAAAGTCTTCAAGGAGTTTAAAAGTCATCACTGCAGTGTGCGCTGAAGTAATTAATAAACGTTTATTGTGCAGTAGCACTAGCTCTGCGAGATATGAATAAGCCTCAGTGGAATTCTCACATGGAGGCATCATTTTTCTTGATGACAACAAAAGACAGCGCTCTTTGGATATCACTTTAAAACATCAGCTTTTTGTCTGGGTAAATAGAGGACAGAGATGTGCAAATGTGCTGTATGCATTTCTGTACGCAGAAGTATTGCCTTTGTTGCATGTGAATCGAAACGTTCTGTGTCTGATATAAAACTGATCGAAATAACTGCGGAAAAAACAAGCCTTTGTTTACATTTGCTTTCATAGCAGATACTTTATCAAAGAAATGCATATAGATTGTTGTGTTGATTACTTCAGAAGGAAGTTAAGCATACAAATGCAGTCCAAACCAAAGAGGTGTCAGCACTATTTTACCAGGTCAATCGCGTAAAAGAACCCGGTTCAAAGCCCTCTTGCTGGTATCGGTCTGCAAGAGATCGTTTTTTGATTTTTGAGCTCAATCCTCTACAGGATATCTCCAAGTGTATCTTCAGTCTGGTTGATTGACCAGGACCAGAGGCAGACGATGCATCAAATTACTGTGTAACTGTCCTTCAGGGAAGCGTCTGGCCCTGAGTTGGGCCACACTAGACTTTTTAACTGTGACACCAGCTTATTAGATCACAGAGGTCATCCACCTTCTGCTCATTTAACGGCCGGGCCACCAATAATAGACATTCTGGGCATCATTGGGATGAAGCAGTGTGTCAACGTAGTGTGGGACTCCAATTTGAAAAGTGTTTGAGACCTCCAATGGGAGTCCCAGCTCTGTTTCAGGTACATTTGTCCGGTGACCTTGCAGGGTCACTCACTTTTCGAAAGGAAGGGAAAGATTAATCAGCTTTAAACTGTTCCTGTCTTAAACGCTAACTGATTGGCCCGAGTGCTGAGGGAAACGAGATATAAGCCCATTTTACTGTCCTTCCATTTACTATAATAATACATTGTGTTAAGGTTAAACTTTGCATTAGATGTTTGCTTCTTCCTTCAATATCTTGATCGCTCAGCCAATGTGTAAAGGAGCACATATGGAGTTTTATTTGCCGTTTCTTTTTCACACAGGAGCTGTTTGTTTGTCTTTTTTTGTTCCTTTTCATCCATTTCAGCTGTGGACATTCTTGTTTTTAGTCCCAACAAAGTTGTTGGTGGTTGCTGCTTTTGCATGGATTCTGGCTGTAGTAGTAATTTAGTTATGTAGAGTTATTTAGTATTTTAGTATAGTCAAAGAACAGAACAGAAATTAACGAAAGTAACCCACTCCCGCTAAACGTTTACTATTTAAATTCTTGCACTCAGAAACAGTCAACACCATTATAACTAAAAGTTTGCTAAGAAGTATTTCCTACTAAAGCAAGGCAGCATTTGACTCTGGTAAGCGTATCCAAAGCAGACTGGTGCGAGTGGCCATGGATGACAACATGCCCAGTGCATTATGGGTATTTTCCTACCTACTGTACACTGATTATAATAATATGATAATAATAATATAAGATGACCCCCCCCCCCTCCTTTTCAAGATTTACCTTTTGAAAAAAAAGCTTTTTGATAAAGAAAATGCTTTGATTTGAAAATTAAAAGTATGGTAAATACTGGTAATATGTACCAATGATCACATTTAAAAATAAACACTTTTTGGCATACCATAAAATAACCTGTAGCCCATTTGAATTATATAACAATTATGCTATCCATCTCATAGTGAAAACCATGTAGCCTACCAAAATTTAATTTACAGTAGAAGTTAAATCTTATTGTAGATTTGAAATCTTGGTACCGTCTTATGTTTTAAAATCAAGTACATGGGAGGTTTGATTCCGTCAGCGAGGCACACAAACATAAGTCACGCGGCTCTTAGACTGTACGATTTTCTTTGACTGTTTGTAAATTTGTCTTTTTGCACTTGCGATCTTCTAAAATGACACTGACACACCTTATTTCTTTACGCATATTTGGCGCCACCTATTGTTGTCGATGTATTATTGACATGTAAAAGTTTAGACCCTGAATATAAGACGACCCCGTATTAATAGATTTTTCTAGGAAAAAACATTCTTATATTCAGGAACAATATGGTATTTGGCAAAAGGGAAGACAACAGGCTTCTTTTCTCTGTTTTCTCTACTCAAGTAGCACTGATTTCCAAAAAATTATGCCTTTCTGCTGCAGCGAAAGCCCATTTTGCCAGCGGTGATGTACCCCTTTAAAGGGTTCTGTCAGGTGTTTTATATATACAGGGAGTGCAGAATTATTAGGCAAATGAGTATTTTGACCACATCATCCTCGTTATGCATGTTGTCTTACTCCAAGCTGTATAGGCTGGAAAGCCTACTACCAATTAAGCATATTAGGTGATGTGCATCTCTGTAATGAGAAGGGGTGTGGTCTAATGACATCAACACCCTATATCAGGTGTGCATAATTATTAGGCAACTTCCTTTCCTTTGGCAAAATGGGTCAAAAGAAGGACTTGACAGGCTCAGAAAAGTCAAAAATAGTGAGATATATTGCAGAGGGATGCAGCAGTCTTAAAATAGCCAAGCTTCTGAAGCGTGATCATCGAACAATCAAGCGTTTCATTCAAAATAGTCAACAGGGTCGCAAGAAGCGTGTGGAAAAACCAAGGCGCAAAATAACTGCCTGTGAACTGAGAAAAGTCAAGCGTGCAGCTGCCAAGATGCCACTTGCCACCAGTTTGGCCATATTTCAGAGCTGCAACATCACTGGAGTGCCCAAAAGCACAAGGTGTGCAATACTCAGAGACATGGCCAAGGTAAGAAAGGCAGAAAGTCGACCACCACTGAACAAGACACACAAGCTGAAACGTCAAGACTGGGCCAAGAAATATCTCAAGACTGATTTTTCTAAGGTTTTATGGACTGATGAAATGAGAGTGAGTCTTGATGGGCCAGATGGATGGGCCCGTGGCTGGATTGGTAAAGGGCAGAGAGCTCCAGTCCGACTCAGACGCCAGCAAGGTGGAGGTGGAGTACTGGTTTGGGCTGGTATCATCAAAGATGAGCTTGTGGGGCCTTTTCGGGTTGAGGATGGAGTCAAGCTCAACTCCCAGTCCTACTGCCAGTTTCTGGAAGACACCTTCTTCAGGCAGTGGTACAGGAAGAAGTCTGCATCCTTCAAGAAAAACATGATTTTCATGCAGGACAATGCTCCATCACACGCGTCCAAGTACTCCACAGCGTGGCTGGCAAGAAAGGGTATAAAAGAAGAAAATCTAATGATATGGCCTCCTTGTTCACCTGATCTGAACCCCATTGAGAACCTGTGGTCCATCATCAAATGTGCGATTTACAAGGAGGGAAAACAGTACACCTCTCTGAACAGTGTCTGGGAGGCTGTGGTTGCTGCTGCACGCAATGTTGATGGTGAACAGATCAAAACACTGACAGAATCCATGGATGGCAGGCTTTTGAGTGTCCTTGCAAAGAAAGGTGGCTATATTGGTCACTGATTTGTTTTTGTTTGGTTTTTGAATGTCAGAAATGTATATTTGTGAATGTTGAGATGTTATATTGGTTTCACTGGTAAAAATAAATAATTGAAATGGGTATAAATTTGTTTTTTGTTAAGTTGCCTAATAATTATGCACAGTAATAGTCACCTGCACACACAGATATCCCCCTAAAATAGCTAAAACTAAAAACTACTTAAAATATTGATACAAAAATATTCAGCTTTGATATTAATGAGTTTTTTGTGTTCATTGAGAACATGGTTGTTGTTCAATAATAAAATTAATCCTCAAAAATACAACTTGCCTAATAATTCTGCACTCCCTGTAGAACCTTTTAGGGGTTCCCATCAAGTTATGGATTAGTTTTAATTTAGTTTTAATAAATTTTTAATTTTAATAAAATTTTATGAATTAAACAGCTTGTAAACATAACACTTTATCAGTAGAAAAAAATGTAATAACCCATTAAACATGAAAGTATTTTGCAGTCATTTAAGACATTTCTCCTTACATATTTAGTCAAGAACCTTATAGGGTTCTATATAAAACCCAAAGAACCTTTTATTCTAAGAGCGTGAAATGAGCAAATGTGAACCTCATTGGTTCTTGCAGAAACTCAAACGTGCTCCGTAACACAAGAGAATGTACCTCATTGGTTCTTACAGAAGCTCAAACTTGCTGCGTAACATGAGAATGAACCTCATTGTTTCTCGCATGTCAAGCGAAACATGCTTGAGCTTCCATTTACCACAACTGATGTGTGAGTTGATGAATGTTTATGTAAATAAAAGCCTAAATTCAATCTGTTCATCATATAAAGTGATCAAGTCTCTTCAGAAAATTTTAGACTAAACCGCTTAATTTATATGGATTAGTTTTAACATCTCTTTATGAACTTTTTAAAGCGTCAAAGTGTCACTTGCGTAGCTGTCCATGGAGGGACAGAAAGCTCTCAGATTTGGTCAAAAGTCTTCTTCATTTGTGTTCCGAAGATAAACGAAAGTATTACGGGTTTGGAATGACAGTGAGTAATTAATGAAAGAATGTTAATTTTTGGGTGAACTAACTCTGTAATATTCATAAGACATCATAACTGACATGTTTGTCCCCACTTTTTAAAAATGGCTATTACAGAAATAGTAACTTTGCAAGACATAGCTGGTCATGTCATATCAACATGGTGGCAGAAGTGATTTCTATATAGAAAAAAATTGCTTTTTTAAGCCACCGATATGAATGCAGTCTTCATCTCAATGCAGTGTAAAAGTTTGTAATAAAGAAAAAAAACCAATACACCTTCAATTCTGTTATAGCTTGTGTGAGTTATCAAAAAAGACAGCTCGGTTACATAAACTGGCTGGTTTTCTTGGCTGTCAGTGTAACCAGCAAAATTGTTTCCGTCACAATATTGATATCCATATCAGTCCATCTTTCACTTCTTTCACACAGGTCAGTTTATATAAACAGACATCTATAATTCTGTTTCAATGTCTGATCTGCAAATAAATGAGCTTCACTTTGGACTTTTAAGCATCCTTCATGTGTGCACTCAAGAGACATTTGTTCAGCGTGAAAAAGGAGCTCAGGTTGAAATGATCCTGGCACCTGTGATTGATTCTCCTTTCTATGGCTGTGAAACAAAGTTGATGGCTTTTTTCTGTTCACCAAATGCTAGGCAATCTTTGAGTCTTGCTGTTTGGTCTTCTTCAAGGCTGTTTTGAAATTGAATACTGTAATATAACTTTAATTTGTTTTTAATTGTGTTATTTGAGCTTTTGCTCCCCTAAGTATTCCTTATGGTTCCCCTGGAATACCCTAAAATGTCTTTTAAAATTATTCACAAATATTGTTAGGTATTAAAAAAGCTTACTCTAAATTCAATTCGTTTTTCATAGAAAGAAATACGGTGTTTCTTAATATTACAAACTTGAAAGTGGACTGCCCTTTTATCAAACAGCCTTCTTCATAGTAGCTTATTTCAAATGGCCATTGTTTATTTTTTGTTTATCAGTTTATTTCATTATTATTATTTTTTTATTTATTTTTTTTTTACTTTTTTTCAGCCCACGGATTCTTTAAACTAATAAAAGTTCCACAGAGAGAAAAACACAGCAGCTTTCTGTGGCTGGATAACTTTGAATCCGCTGGTGCTCCCAACAGCCATGGATTTCTGTGAATAATATATTTGTTTTGGGCTGTTATCATCTGACATTTTAATAAAATAAAAAAGTGTGGTTGGTAGAAACTTGTTTTGATAGACAACGCTCTTTTTGCAAAAATGAGTTTGTCTTTACTTGAATACTTCAAAGCAACAACTTTGAAAATCTGTGAATAAAACATTTGTTTTGTAGAGTTGTGTTCGTGCAGGAAGGTTCAACCACCATTTTAGTCTTCGTTATCGTTGCATCACTGTGGCAAGGTGCCATAAATGGTCTCATAGAGCTTGGCACTTCGTTCTGAGAGACCTGCCATCCAGAGCGAAGCTATTAGTTAATGGAACAGCATGACATCACTGTGATGAAGAGACAAATCTGCTCACATGACAACAGGCAGTGTGACACGTTTTAGCCAGAGTTGTAGCAAGACGGTATGGGGCAAAAGGTCTGGTAGAGAAGGTCTGGCCAGTGCTTGCTCTCTGTTGTTAACAAGCTTTGGGCTTCTTGCACTCCCGGGCCTCTTCCTACTGGCCTGACATCACTCAAAGATTGTCTGTCTGCTGTAAGGATCCGTCTGTCTGACAGTGATGGATTCACTGTATCTCTATGACTGCAAGCCTTCACTTGAGTTCCCTTCACAGTGTAACAGCACTCATTAAGATAAATAGCCGCAAATCAAAAGCAGCTTCTTGGTGCAAAAGAGGGTTCACCGCTTGGCCAAGTGATTCATATTTACTTTTATGTACTCGATTTGAATCGATACGGGTCAGAGACTAACATGGAAGGTTAAGAAATTTTCCAGGGGTTTCTTCTTGTATTTAAAGGACTTCAGAGTACTAATCTACATAATATGAATACAAATGACTCTGACAGTGGAACACGGTGCACAGCAGACTGCTGGCAGCATTTGGCTGTGTTTATCAATCATCTTGCCTGTTTATGATAGGGCAGAGAGAGCATGTGACCCTCCGTGGCATAGGGAGAGGATGCTGTGCACTGAATCTGTCACATGCTGTATGACATTCCAGGGACACAGTTCGAAGACGTTCAAGTAATGTAACTTGCATGAGAGCTCTAGATATATCATAATGTACGTTAGAACAGGGCTTGTCAAATGGGCGCAGGTCTGGTTTTGACTTTTAAAGGGATAGTTAACCCAAAAATGAACCATCATTCACTCTCATGTCATTCCAAACCTGTATGACTTTCTTTCTTCTGAAGAATACAAAAGACACTTTGAAAAATGTCCTTTTGTTTGTACAGTGAAAGTCAATGGGGGTCCAAGTTCATCCTTTAATTTAGCCTGTTTGATGTAATATAGATTTTACTATATTGGGATACAAGTTCAGTTTGTACAATTTGCTTTTTATATTTTATTTCTGTACAGACAATTATAACGAATGGCTGTAAATGGGAAAAAAAGAAAGAAAATGAATATAAATAAGTTATATTTCTAGCTAATGTAAAATACAAAAAAAGTTTTGCTTACTTTGTAATTTTGGTCCTTTTTTGGGTAGTTTTTTGGCCACGATTGTAAAAGTTGTGTTCTTAAACAACACCAGTGTGTTAGAAAGTAACATTTTAAGGTTGTATATCTCAAGCGTAGATATTAGACGCATGTTTTCCATGTCGTATGCACTTGTATGCTCTCGATAAGTGACTATGAAATGAACATGGCGCAAGTTTATTTTCTCCACCAGTAATAGGTTAAGACTTTCAAATAGGATGAGAGCAACATGATCTTTGAAAATATTGACTAATCAATGAAAAGTAATTTACAGTGATTACCCTTCTACGTGTGAAGATCTTTTAAACAGTGTCAAGACTTGTAAACCATCCCCCCTTTTGCACCCGAAGCTTTCACATGGCAAAAATCCATACCCAGCAAATACAATCTCATTTCTCCCTCCACCCCGTCGCTTTAAATAGTCCATATTGAATTAACTCCATAAAAACGGAGATCGATCTTTCCATTGCCCATCTTGATACTGCTGTTCGCACCACTGAACTCATAATCACCTCTGATCCAGGCAAGGCATTAGTTCAGAAGAGAAAAGCTTTTCCCATCAACTAAGAGTCACATATATCCGACCATCAGGCGTGCAGCTCTTTGCTAATATCAGCTGATGTCTCATTATGCCAGCTAATGGGTCAGTGGGTGACACAATGGTTCAACTTTGAATGTTGTACCTATTAACTATAAATTCATTTTCTTTAATCCAATTGAATGATTATTGATAGCCACTGATTTTCACAAGTAGAAACATTTATGTGAAGCATCCAATTTGTAGAGAAAACTTTTTAATTTAATTTATCAGTTGTTTTTGTTTTATGTTATTCCAGGAATAAACTGGCTATTTTTTTTCCTGCTATAACAATAAAGAAAAATTAGCCAAAATAATGTACTCATATAGTCAGTGGCGGAGCCAGGATTTTTTCATGGGGTGGCCAGGCAGGGGTCAGCAACCAGTCTGGGGTGGCACAGAAATGTTCTTTATTTCAGCATAAAAAGTTTGACTATAATGTACTGGACTGTTTTAGTGCTTACAATACTACTGCATACAGCTAATTTGTACTTAATTGTAATTGAGATAGTAGAAAATCAGATCATGGAATACTGAGTGAATTTGACAATTTTTGTATTATTCCTCACCTCTAGGCATATTAATAAAGGGGCTCACACTAGCTAAAGTTCCACTTTCTCAGTCAACTTGGTTTGTTTCTCAAAACCCCAATAGCTTGTTTTCCATTGTTGCATCCTCATGGATGAGAAATGCAGATAACTACATACTGTAGTTCAAAGAGAATTACATTTATTGCTGTTTCTTTGACTGCACACAAAATGGTCTGGCAACCCACCAGTTGAGAAACATGTTCTGCTGCAGCTCATTCAGCACCTGTACCTTTTCCGCACTCGTTTGACTTGTGCCTGGTGCTAAGGCGAAGTTGGAGTGCGCATCTGAAAAGTTTAGTGTTTTTTGTGGTCTTAAAAAAGATGGTTCTGCGTTTAAATAAATGCAATTCTTGTCAAGAAAAATAGAGACAGAAACAGCAGTCGTGAGCGGGGTGGCCAAAGGGGTGGCCAATAGAGATGCGCGGTTGGCGGTTACAGCCGCGGACTCCGTGGATAAACCACGGATCGGGTGGATGACGTGACAAAAAATTATATTTTAATTAAACCGTCTGGTGGCGGTTGAACTAATCAAATGAAAAAAAATATATACATTGTAAAATATTGTTACCTACACTAAGCAAACCTGCAAGCTATGAGCCCAGCTGTCAGTATAGAGGCCTAAACGTCTTGTAGATGAGACTGCCTGGGTTATTTTGTTTCGATATTAGTTATATTTTAAAACAGCCAGTCATTGTAGCCTAACACTCTGGAAATAGGCATTTAAAAGAGAGAGATTATGGAGTGATATCAGAAACGACATCGGTCAATGGCAGCACGAGATGTTCAGAAGAACGCAAGAGCTAAACTTCTACAAGCTCAATATCCACAGCAAAAAAAGAAGGTAAGAAAAATAGTTGGAAAACTTTGCCCATTAATTAGATGTGCAAGGCAAGCAGGCAAGTTTTGGGGTTGTTATGGACAATTAAAAATGTGAACATGCACGTTGCACTGTTGTGCGGTGGACGAATTTCAGTGAATGAATAGAGTCTGTGTTTCTTTAATATCGAGGCTCCATAGTTTGTTTCTTGTATGATTGTTAGGCCTGCTGGTATAAAATGAATTGCACTGTCTGCCTGAAAAAGACGCGCTCTCTTCTCATGCAGTCAAAATTAACGGTTTAATTTCTTCAGGCTCGTCCTAGTCGTCACCCTGACATGACAGTGCGTAGAGTTAATTAGCCAATAATGTGAATGACTTGTATTTTATTCAAGCTTTCTTTCTTTTTGCAAAAAAATTAAGTGCAATAGGCATTAATTAATAGTGGGCTAAATAGCAGCAATGTTGAAATTGAAATGAAATATTACAATGATAAAATTGTACAGTAGCCTATTCAGGTAAGGTCAGGTTTGCCGATTTGCGTTTTATTTAGACTATTTATTTATTTTTGTCCCTGTGCGCCAATTGGAGACGGGAGTTCACTGCTGATATTTTGGGGATACAATATTCATAGCCAATAGGCTATACTAGTAGGTACTTTAGCCTTTAAATATCTTTGCTGCATTGGATCAGTATCCTTTCTAGAACAGGCAAGAGCTTTCCCATCAGCAGCACCTTGCATCGCCCATAGACCTTAAAACAATCAGCGTATGGCGGGTGGGTGCGGCTTTGAAAATTGGTCAAAAAACGTTGGTGCGGATGGATGGTGGGCGGATGATGAGTTTTGTGATGCGGTTGCGGATGAAATAATAGCCCATCCACGCATCTCTAGTGGCCAAGGGTGGCAACGGCCACCCCTGTCCACCCCCTAGCTCCGCCCCTACATATAGTTGACTCATATAGTTAAAGGGTTAGTTTGCCCAAAAATGAAAATTCTGTCATTACTCACCCTCATGTCATTCCAAACCCATAAGACATTCATTCGTCTTCGAGAGGTAGTAAAGGTAGTAAAGACATCGTTAAAATAGTCCATGTGATGACAGTGGTTCAAGCTTAATTTTATTAAGCAAAGAGAATTTTTTTGCTAAAAAAAACAAACAAAAATAACGACTTTATTCAACCATCTCTTCTCGTCTGTGCCAGTCTCCTACGCTGTTGACGTAGTGTAAACAGTGGTTCTTCCGGGTTTTATGGCAGAACGACGGCTTACCATTGGCTAGCTCCTGCGTCAGCATCACACGCATATGTCGCAGTGGCCAATGGTAAGCCGGCGTTCTGGCTTTGCGCTTTGAAATCGCTGCACTGTATTTCCTATATCAACACAGCGTAGGAGACTGGCACAGATGAGAAGAGATTGTTGAATAAAGTTGTTATTTATGTTTGCTTTTGCGCACAAAAAGTATTCTTGTTGCTTCATAACATTAAGGTTGAACCACTGGAGTCACATGGATTATTTTAACAATGTATTTTCTACCTTTCTACCACAAGTGGTAATTCAATTGCTGTCTATGGAGGGGTCAGAGAGCTATCGGATTTCATAAAAAAGATCTTAATTTGTGTTCCGAAGATGAACGGTCTTACAGGGTGAGGAATTAATGACAATTTTTTTATTTTTGGGTGAACTAACCTTTTAAACATAATAATACCGAAAATTATTCTGAAGTCATACAGTTTTTTTTTTCTTAGTGTGAAGAACGTTTTAAATGGGTCATGACATGGATTTTTTATTATGTTCCTTGAGGTTCACTGTAAACAAACTCAACTGACTGGCTTCTCTCCTGTATGATTTTTACATAGTCTCTTCAAACCTTACTGTACATGAATTATGAGCTTCCAGAACTTCTGATTGAGGCTGTGTGTGACCTCCTAATTGAACTCCTTTCCACAAAAGAACATAAAAAATATCCAAATATCCAAAATTATCCAACATAAAAAATAAAAACTTCTTTTAATCTTTTTTTTTTTTTCATACAGTAAGTGCAACCATCAAAGTACTCTCTCAATAGCTTATTGCTGTTGTATGTAGCCTAATTTGCACGCATCAGGGAGCTCGCGTTTTACTTTCGCTTTCATATTCATGACCGCACATACTCTGTGTATAGGCAACGACGGTGCTGAGCGCACATTCTAAAAGATAAGACAGTTATCAGACGCTCAGGCTCTGTTGCTATATAAAAAAAAGCAAAACGACAGTGGACGCAGTGCTGCGGTTTGCGCCGTAATGTAATGTAAACGTAGCGGTGGCATATTCTATGCTAATTTCACCCTCACGCTCCGTCATGGCGGTATCACAAGATGGCTTTTTACCTCGACGAGAAATCACGTCACTCCCCTACTAAATAACCTTTCAAAATAAAGAACCTTTTGTGCAATTAACAGATTCCATTGATGTAAAGGTTCTTAATCGAACCATCAATGCCAATAAAGAACCTTGATTTTTAAGAGTATACAATAGCTTTGTGTAAATATAAGTCCCTTTTCTCTAATAATCTTCCTCTCTAGGAGAAGTGGAAACAGTTTGACCAAATCTTTGAGTCAGTGGATTAAACTTTAGAATAGGTTTTCTGTCATTTTATGAATGAATCATTCTGAAATGTCATAATTAATTCATTGAAAAGATCTGATTTGTTTATGAATCAGACATCACTGCTCCTTTAATCAACTATTGAACTATGCACTCATGAATCCGCCAAGCAGAGATGGATTTCAGTAATATTTCAATGGATTTCAGTGAATAACAATTTAAATTTAATTTAAATGTCTTTTTCTCACAGAAAAATGTTATGTAATTTGCTTCTGTTAAAAGCTTAAAAACATCAGGCCCCTTTCATTGTAATTGCATGGACAAAAGTAGCCAGCGTGCTAATCAAAATGTCTCTTTTGTCGTACAGATATGATACAGCATGAGGACGTGTAAATGACGACAATTTAGTTTTTTAGATGAACTATCCCTATAATATTCATGAACTCCCCTTCACATTCCAGATCGCCCCTGCTTTTATCAGTAGCAGTTTACTGTAATCAAGCCACCATTTTGTTGGTTTCTCTTTTTAATGCTTTTCATTTGAACTACGTCTTTAAGGTCTGGCAGTTGTGGGTTATCTAATGAATCAACCATGGTGAACAAAGGCAGTATAAAACATTTAAATCATACACTTGTGCATTAATGCTGACAGTCAGCACTGGAGGGGTATTTGATGCGATGAAATATTCTTGTGACTGAGAAACAAGAAAGCCTGTATCAAAGCAAACAAGAATAATGGAGCGAAGAATGACACATTCATTATTCATCATGGGGCTTTTGCAAAACATTTATTTATTCATCCACCGACTTATTTATTTTATTTATGAGCGAATCCCACACCGCACACACGACAGCAGACGCAAGCTACTGTTTAGGCTGCGCTCATAGGGGTGCATGCCGCAGAGTTTCTCCCGATATTGACGCAACTTTGAGAATGGTGTTGTCAGGTTGCTGATAAATAGGTAAGGGTGAACGAGACAGAATGAGAAATGAGGATCGACTGAGGTTTTCACCTTCCCTCGCACTGTTATTGCCATGTGCACACCATGATGTAAACCATCGCCTGGAGTGATGAAGAAGCGTGATTGCGCGAAGGAGATGGAGGATGTACCTGATAAATCCAGAGGTCTGGTTTCAAGATTTTGCTGCGGGATGTTCGATGCAGAGCTATTACGCACTGCGAAGTAGCTTTGCCCCAACTACCGCATTTCTCTGTTATCACAATGGAGATTAATTTGCATGTGTGCCAGACACAGGCTTTTTTTGAATTTATTTATTGCTTTCCAGTGGCAGGAAATTTCCCAAATTTGATGAAAATGTGCACATACTCAATCTTCTATGCATCAGTCATATGGGAGCCATCAGACAAACATAAATTAGAGAAATGCATGGTGAAGGCCTCATTTATAAAAGCAAAAATAATCACAAAACAGTGAGCCCTCAGGGATCTCAAATACAATTTTCATTTGCTTCAGATCCTTCATTTTTCTCCTCTGTCACTTTCTGTACCTGGTCTCCCTCATCTGGGGACGATCATTAGACTAATTAGCAGGTAATCAATGTTTAATTAAAACGAGGTTGTTAATGAAAATGACTGGTGGTGCAATTTTGGACCGACTCTCTTTGTCACACCATCCTCATGTGAGAAAGACATTACGGGAAAGCACTTTTAGCACATTCATACTTTTGATGCAGTTAGACAGAAGTTAAAGCACACTTGTAACCCTGTTGTGTACCTTGACAACTTTGACCGACATTATAATATTACTTGAAGTTTATGCTGAAAACCAAACCACTTCGGAGCACCACTAAATCTGCGAAAAGTCATAATATTTAGCACACCTGTTGTTCTTTTCATTAAGAGACTGTAGTGGACTTTGAATTTATTTCAGTTTAATTTGATTGGAATTATTGAAATTGTGTGTAATAAATTCACTTGTTTGTGAAAGTGGCTCTGCTATTACTTAATGTGTTCGTGAGCAAATTAAGCATGCTTACAGCAGAGCTTTACAGTAAATACTCCTACATGCTACTATTCTAGTAAATACTACTAAAAAAAGTACCACACTGAGCTGAGACATTTCTGGTTGACAGGTGAGAACATCCTTCAGTCAAGGTTATGAGATGGGCCGGGCAGAGCCGAATGAGTTCTGAGTGATCATATACCCTAATTTGAACAAAGCATAATGAGGGGCTGTAATAAAACATCTGTTTTAGCATAGTCGGTGATTAAAACTGACCTTTGAGTAAGACAGGAGAGTGCTTAACGACTGGAGTGGTATGCAAAGTGAAAAATGAATGCATTATCAATGTAATTAATGTCTATGGTGGACCTAAAGGCATTATGCAAATTGCACTGAATCTTAATGCCTTCCACATCAAATGTTCGGTCTGCTGATTGCCCACAGACTTTCCTCATGAAGGTTCAGTTCAGCATTAACTCCCCAACCTTGCTAAACTTAGTCATCTCAATCCTGAATATCTTCAGAGTGGTTTAGATGTGGTGGTGTCAAAGGGTGTAAGTGTCTTAGTTTTTTTATACTTAGCTTATGACATTAAAGATTTTGTAAATAAATCCCTTTTCAGAATCTGTATGCTTTAAATAATTTGTTGTTTTTAGAGCTGAAATTGCACCTGACTTCCTTTTACCCGTCACACCTTTCTGTTTAGCAGGATGTACATTAGTAGTGCAATTAACAGTTTATACACCTCCAAGTAGCAGAAATTATTCTACCTGACATTTAACATAAAAAAGCATTACAAATATTTTTTGAAAAACCCTGTACTATCATTCCCAGGAAAAAAGTTCCTTTAAGTTTACTTTTGCCTCATTTGATTTATTGTTCAAAGTCGTTTCCAGTCATTTCTTATTGTTCCACATATGATTTATCTGTTTTTAGCAGTGATTCAACTCTGGCTTAAATTGCATTATTTCAAATCATTTTATGAAATAGGTGCATTTTTAAATAATAAATTACACATTTTGAGTTTATAAATAAATGCATTCTTGGCTTTATTTATGGCAAAACAGTTTTAGCTATATTGCCACATACTGTAGTAAAAGCTAGCATCATCTATTCATTGTTCAAGTTACCATGAGTTTTTTGGCTTTTAGAATGAATATGCCTTAGCCTTACTGTTATCTATAAGCTAGTGTGCTCCAAAACAATGACAAAATTCATATTTAGATAATATAAGCATTCAAAACTTACAGTCTCTCGCTTCAGCCAATATGGATGAATGATTTTGATGACATCATGCTGCACTTCAGCTACTTTTCTTTCTAGAATCTAAAGTGTCCCATCCCCTGCATTATAAGTAGCTGCAGCTAAAATCACATGTTCACACATTTACTATTTTCTACATGGTGAATGGCACATAGTGCACTATATAGGGGAGGGCACAGTGTACTTTCAATTGGGGCAAATTAAATCTGGTTTCAGGTTAATGTCACGCGACTCTCCGCAGTGCATTCGCAGTCTGCTCCGTTTCAGAGACACGATAGCACAGAGCGGATCGTATGCCATAAAACATCACACCCATTTAAATTCTACACAAAATGCTATATTTTAAAGCAACAATGGAGGATAATAGGTAGGAGAAACGGTTAGAGATAAGGAGGAAACTGCGGCTTGGTCGAGCTGTGATATAAACTAAAGGCTATTGGCTATTTTAAAAAAGGGGAGGAGCTGTTCAATATGTCCCGCCCTGTCTTCCAACAATTGTACTGCGCATGTGTTGAACACGGCCATCCGCGCTATATACTTTGAAAGCTGTGCGGACATGACTACGCGCGAGACACATCTGGACGCGGAAATTGAAGTATACCCAGGGCTTAAGTCACAAACACGAAGCATCCATCTACACAAGCACATTACAGTGCTTAGTTACGTGAATCAGGTTTTGTAAGTGTGTGCACGGGAAAGAGGCAGTCGATTTCTACAGCACTGGATCGTTCGATTCGTTCCCAACAAGACAGTAGAACGCAACAAGTAGCCCATCAACGCAATAATTGATTTAAATTCTTTATGCGGACAGCAAAAAAAAAAAAAAGGGGGGGGGGAGGGTTCTGCTAATTCTGTGCGTACCCTGAGATAAAATCCTGCAGGTGTCCCTGGTTATGGCATAAACGCAACATAAGCTTGTTGTTTTGGTTCAGGAGGAACTGTAAAAGGTGTCTGTTTCGGTTGTGGTGCTCGGTGACTGATGTCTGTATAGCTCTGCATAGCATGAAATGCGCTGATGACGTGTGATGTCTGTGCGTGCAGGGTGCGCAGGGGTATGAAAATACATACATTGACAGGCATGTAGGACATTGTATCATTGCATTTGGACCGAATTATTTCAGTGATTGAACAAATATTGCATGGTCCTATGCCTTCTGCGGGCGATATATATACATATAAATGCATTTAGATCACTTAATTTAGTGATTGCTATTAGGATGTGAAGAGACTTTCAACCAGCATAACAAAAAAAAAATCTGGAACAAATCACCTACCCTGCCTTTAAAGTCATTTTTAATGAAGGGCTCCTGATTGGCACCCGTTTTGTAAAATGACTCATTCCTAATTTCATTATGTCATCTTGAAATTGTTTGGTTTTACATTTATGTTGAGGGTTTTTGGCTCATTTGACAGGTATTCTAATGGTGTGACTTCATTAGTTATTCTGACAGCATACAGAAACGTAAGTTAATTATAACTTAAAATGAACTGAAACTTTAAATAATGACATTTAGGATTTCATATCAGTGCAACTTATACACTTATTGTGATTCTAGTGAATCTATGCCTACTTTTAAATGGTAAAATACACTGTTTACCATCTAAATGGCTAGAACACCAAGTAATTTTCAGAAATAAAAAGAAAACATCCATTTATGTCAAATTAAAATACCAGATTCCACCCCCAAAACCTTACTTAGAAATGAAAAGAACTTTAAGCTTTGATGCATATGAACTAAAACTATGAAACGGTATTTCTTTAACTACATGATGGATGGGTCAGGCAGTTCATAACCATTTTGGCAAATTGTTGACTAAAGCCATATTCGGATGGTAATTGTTTCTCATTGGGTCATAAGGTATTTTCACACATTTACAGGGGCTAGTCTGTGATTTTATTGCCGTCCGAATCCAAAATGTCAGTGTTTTTCTCCCACCACCCGTGTAAAAATCCCCAAATTACCTACGTCGTGTGGTAATTTTAATTGCCGTCCGAATCCACATCTCTGAGTTTTCAAGAAGAGATCATTTAAAAATGACTGTTTATATCCTTTTTGACCACTGCGGAGCACTGTACGTTTGTGTTTTGCGGTAATTGGAATGCATTTTAAAGATCTAGCCTACACTTTTATTACTGAAATGCTGGAAAGTATTTACAAGAACAATATTTCTTGTAAATGTATTAACTTATTTCTGCTCATTTCCACATTTTTAAATGACATCCATCTTTTTGAGATAAAATACAAGACAAAAAAAACTACATCTATATCTCCCAATTTTTTAACAGGAGATTTGAATAATTAAAAACTAATTAGGGTGTTATTTTTCTATTATTAAATAAAATATGAATTTATTCTTATTATTCCAAGCATATGACATTACAGCAGACAAACATGTGACTGACCACATGAGCAGCACATTCCCAGGGGTTTATAGGATCACAAAACTCGCTCCTCCACCGTAAATAAATCGCCATCCGAATGCACGTGTTTTATCACTGAGGTTCAAAGTTTATTTGTCACATACCAGTTATAGGTGCTACATCGAGCAGTGAAATGTAAATCTGCCATTCCTTTAGACTGTGAAGTAAAAATATACATAATATACAATATAAATCGTATGTTTTCATATGATTCACCTCATATGAAATTGCCACCTCGTAAATAGTTACATTTTCCTGTGAGACTGGTTTGTAAAACTACTATATATATACTGTCCCCCTAGCGTTCTTATGATAATTTCTCGCATGCACATTGACATATAATGTCAGTTTTGACCTTGTCTGTGTGACAGCACAAAAAAGAGCAACATATTGACATTTTCGCTTGACACCGAAACATCTTCATCTCACACAAACTACAATAAGAGCTCTCCACTCCCTCTTTTGTAAACCTAATGACCCTTTGTGTAAAATAGATTTCATTAATCTGGACAGAAGAGCTCTTATCCTAGCTGATGTGCTGTTCACTTTGTATTCATTAGAGTTGCGTACTGTGATAATGCAGGAAGAGGGGAGTTTTCCTGCACCCCCACCAAGGCCAACTTTTTCATCAATGCACCTGCAGTGTGCTTATAGGGATTTAGATTACCCTGCTTCATCAATAAGCTGCACAGGTCATCGATGAAATTATCCTTTGAATACAATTAAGGAAGTAATAAAGGCTTTCATTGTCCTTGACAGATTGATGGTCTTAATCTTTAGGGTGAGAACATTACCTGCTCATACCAATGTGAGGTGAAATGTCCCCATATTGCCTGACATAAATATTACAGGTAAATAATGGTTCTGAAGTATCCGTGTAGCACAGAACTGATGCTTTAATGTGACTATATATGGGAAAAAATGATACTAATTTACATGCTCGCAACCTAGTGTCACTGATTAATTACAACTTGTTTATCCCAAATTATCTACATTAATTAGACACAAGACTGCAGTGACCTGACAAATGGGGACCGTGATATTAAAACATGTTTTTATGCCAGAAACTGCTCTTTTCCCAAAAATGCTTTCAGTTCTCGTGAAGATAATTAACAGCCAGCGAACAGTTTCCATGCTTTGTTAATGATTTATTTTCTTGCAGTCGGAAGAGCACCATGCACCTTTTGTAGAAAAGCTCAGAGATGGGCCGGACTCGAAACGAGAAGTAAATCCGATCTGCTGTGAGTTAAGTAGCATTTCGTGCTCTCTCAATAAATAATTCACTCTCCAGCGATCACACCAAATTTAATTAGCTCTTGTTATCCTGATATTATCAGGGCCTTCATGCTGGAGCATCTCTCTCTGCATCAGGGCGAGAAGACCTCTCGCTGCACACTGCCTCTGGGTCACAGAACGACACGCACACAGTCATACAGTGGCACACGTGCAAACACACACCTCTGCTGATTTAGTGTGAAGCCAGTTAAAGATTACTAAACTGAACAGGGAAAATTAACATTGCGCAGAGGGCATTTGCAAAACAGCGATTGCTCAAAATCCAATGGGATCATGTAGTGTCTTTTGTGGTACGTTGTGTTATTGGTGTAACTGGGATGTAGTTTGTGAAAGCACAACAGCAACACTTTTGTAACAAATGTGTGCAGAGTAAACTGCTTTTCCACCTTCAAATGATTTCCGGTTGCTGTTTTTCTGTAAGCCTCAAAGGATGAAAGATGTTGTAGAACTGTTTTATGCCATTAATATTACAGATTGCCAGTAAGAAAACAAATATTTAAAAATCAAAATGTTGAAAATGTTCAGAGATTAGTTACTTTGCACTTTGTTTTTGATGTGCTGAGACTGATGTGGCAGTTGTTTCTTCTAGCAAATGAAATTCAGTTGAGAGCAAATGGAGAAATCTCCCTCTGCTTGCATCTCACATGTATCTCCTTGAATTTCAAAAGAGATCTCAACAGTGTCTCCAATGGTGCCCAAACAAGTCAGAGATTTCAGTTTAAACTGCATTTATAATTTACAAAATTATAATTGCATAATAAATGTGTAGCTCTATATTAGGTATCAGTCACTAATAATAAGTTACACTGTAATACGGTACACTTTAAACCCGAATAAATTGTCAAAACTCAAAGAATTTGAGGTAAATCAGTTACATAATTTTTTTAAGTTAAGAAATTCAAAGTTTAAGTAAGCAGAACTGGCAGATTATTATTTTGTACTCGTACATTTTAATTAATCTTAACTTGAGTAAGCTAATTCATACATTTATCTTAAAGTTATCAAGTAATCTCAACTTAAATATTTATTTTACTAGCTAATTCAGTAAATGCTAACTTGCTAATTGGTAACACAATGCTTTGATAGCATTAACATAGCATAACAATTGCTGAATGATTACAGCAATATAGAAACTTTAACATTCTCAAACCAAGCTCATGCTCCACTTGTCACCATGATAGTAACCCAAAAACCCAACATAACAGAAACTCTTCTACATTAGAAACTCTTCTAAATCTCCCACTTAACATTAATCTTGCACAAAAAAAACCCCATTATATAACACTTAATTTTAAAACCCTTTCGAGTGTCATGGCAAAGCATGCTGGGATATAAAAAATCCCAGTCCAGTTTTAGTTAAATTTAAGTTAGTCTAAATTAAAAGAGTTCACAAAACTCAAAACAATGAAAAAATTCATATTACTTAAAATGTGTCAGTTTTGTGAACTCTTTCTTTTAGAAAGTTCTAAATTTTGATGGAACTAATTTGTTTAATTTAAGTTTACTCTACTCAACCCAATTAAGTATTTTGAGCTTTAGGGTTTACAGTGTATTTGCATAGAGGAACTATAGTTTCCACCAAGTTTGCAGCAAGAGTAAAGCAAAGTGTTACATTCTTAAAACTAGTTAAACCTTTTAAATGAATTTAATAAATTTTATTATCATTCTTTTTTTTTATTTATTTAAATTTCATGTTTAAGCCCACTATAATTATGTGCTTTATTTATTTGTTTGTTTTGCATATTTAGCATAATTTAAGTATGAACTACTTTAATTCAAATTTAGGAATTGAAATTCAAAATGTAGAAAGTGTATATGCATGTTTAGTGAATGAGGCGCGCATTGTTTTGTTTGTATTTATTTATTTTAGGAAAAAGTTTTGATCTGTTTCTCTGTTCAATTCATGTTTGAGTTTCTTTGTTAATCTAGTCTGTTAATCAGTTCAGTTCTCATCCATTCCCTACCTGTTTCTTACTATGGTTTCTTAGTGATTGTGTTCGTTCAGTTCAGGTGTGTCTCGTCAATTATCTTGTTAGCTCCCGTTTGCCCATGTATTTAAACCCTCAGGCCTACTCCACACGTACATGGTATTTTTATGAACAGAGTTTTTCCCTCTGTTTTTCATCCGTCCACATGAAAACGCAAAACACGCTATGAAGCGCTGTCAAGAACATGCCAAACCAACAGGTGGCAATATAACCCTAACCGTAAAGCCATGTTGGCCAGTCTGAAGCCTGGAAAAAATGCAACATGCCAAAATCTCCAGTTTCACTGTCCACATGACACCACTGCAACCAGAGTTTCTAAAAATGTTCACCCTGGCAGGAGTTTTCCAAAAAGTTTGGTTTCAGTGTCCGGATACTGCATTTGCGTGTGGACGAACGGGTAAATAGAACAAGCTACGATTTTGAAACTACCCGTGTTCGTGTGGACAGGGCCTCAGTTTCTGTCTGTTCATGGTCTAGTATTATTTAAGTTCTACGTGATATATGGTTGTACTTTCTTGCGTGTCGTATTGGATTAAAGTCTCCTTCAGGATCCCCTTTGCCGTGCGCTTTCTTACACAGCCACACAATCCGTGACACTAACATGTGGACCGACATCCCTGAAAAGATGAATGTAACTGACCAAAGACATGTAAACGAACCAAAAACAGGACATGTCACCATATGCGACCCTAAAAAGGACCGAATGCTCAAGCATACCCGTTTTTTTTCTCGTCATAGTTGCGATGTTGCCAACAGTTGGGATTTTTGTTATGTATCTTTAGGTTCAGTGTTAAAAATGTCAGTGTGAATGCTAAGCGAACCAGGACTAAATGTATTATTTTCTTTTTTTTTGGTCTGGACCAAAAGAACCAAGAGAGCCGAACTACAAGTGTGAACACACACTAAGTGTATCACTTTACTCTGACATCAAAACTTTTACAACGAAGTGATAACATTTTGTATAATGTTGTAACCCCCTCTCAGACATATATAATGTTATTGGCCACTGAACTATCTGTGTGCTGGAGCTCTGAGCTGCAGTGGCATGGTGTGATTCGCCCAGGCTTAATTGCAGTGATTGTGAGAGCATTGTAGCAGTATAATGTGGTGGTGTTCAGGGAGGCATAGAGCCGTAGAGCGATCAGTTTGAGGAGGTGACTGGTTGTGAGTCACAGACTGTCACACACACACACACACACACTTGTCAAAAGCGAGGATGGAACAGAGAAGGACAGCAGCCCTAGGAGTCTAAAAAATGGTCTAACCTCATGATAACTGGATTGTGAATTTTTGGAGGATTTTTGAGCATGTTCAGCAGTATTTTCTTAAAGAAAGAGTCAAGACTCTTAAAGGGATATTCTGGGTTTAATGCAAATGAAACTCAATTGACAGCATTTGCGGCATAATATTGATTGCTAAAAAAAAAATTTGACGTTTCCCTGGTTGGGAAATAGATATTACTGCACTAACAATAGAAGCAAATGGGGCCAATTTTTGGAGGATTTAAATGCAGAATGTGAAGCATATAATATAATAAAATGTAAGAAATAATATTATATAATAATATATAATAAAATATTATATAATAAAAGCACTTTTATATTCTTGTTAACTTATTTTATTTTAACAAAATTTTTTCTAAATTTATGCAGTTGATAGTGTTGTGTTGTCATGGCAACAAAATTGTACAACTATAAAAATACTTTAGAAAGCCTTTTTTTACACTATAATCATGTAAGCACAAAATGGTTTTGGGACAATGGGACAAAATTAACCTTTCTAATCAGTGTCATTTTAGTATTATTGAGATACTATAATATGTTTTTTATTCATATTTTGGTAACACTTTACAGTAAGGTTTCATTTAGTTAACATTAGTTATTAACTAACATGAACTAACCATGAGCAGTTCATTTGTTACTGTATTTGTTTATCTTTGTTAACGTTAGTTAATAAAAAAACAGCTGTTCATGGTTTGTTCATGTTAGTTCACAGTGCATTAACTAATGTTAACAAGATTTTAGTAAATGTTGAAATTAACATGAATAAAGATAAGTGCATTATTAGTTCATGTTAACTAATGTAGTTAACTCATGTTAACTAATGAACCTTATTGTAAAGTGTTACCCATATTTTGAATTAGATTTTTATATTTTCTGTTTTCATTTTAAAGTTTAAGTAATCTTTTGGCATTTTTATAAAAAAAAAAATTTAATTGTTTTTATTCATTTTTATTTCAGCTTTAGTAATTTTTGTACATAAGTTGAATGAAAAATGTTGCCTTGAAAACTAGCAGAAATAAAATAAGCTTAAGTTTTTTCTTTAATATATATATATTTTTTATTGCAGTTAACATTTATTTTATTTGAAGTATACCGAAAATAGTTTTATGGTTTTAGTTGACTATAACAACTGTCAAATCTGTCAGATGCTGTTGATTTTGAATCCTAACAGCCGGTCATAACATCTCAGTCCTTCTCTCGCAAATTTTTGTCTTTAGAACATCAGACCAGCTGAGAGCGGCCTGTCCCTTCCCCTTGTTATTGGCAGCTTGACATTATCAGGAATCACGATTCCATCTCTGCGTCGCTCAACTTCTGCATACCTCATCACCACGTTCCTAAAACATCCTTACGTTCTCAACAGCCATGTTAGCTTTACCCCACGTCACCCCGCTCACAGCTCAAATCTTGTTAGTCATTCTCCAAAAGCGTCAAAGACATCTTTATTGCGTCTGGGCTGGCAATGTTTTTTTTCTTCTTCTTCTTCCAGTGTGACAAGATAAAGGCGAGTCTGCACTTCAAACAGCTTCTGTTGGCTGCGCAGGAATAACAATCGGCGCTTCATTATTTATATTTCGCCTCTGTTGTCTCTGGCAGTTATCTTAGCCATACGTCGTTATCCAACAACCCCCCCCCCCTCCCCACACGCCCCCCCTCAATCCCCTCCCCGACAGTCCTCCTCCCGTTATTATTACGAATTCAAAAGAAATACTTTCTGAAGTGTAGCGAGCGCCTGGGGAGCTGATTAGCTATTTACAGATGCCACCCACAAAATCCCATGACCCTTGGAGTGGAGGCTGCTAGCAGACAAGCCAATTAGCAAAGAGAGAGGCTGCAGTCTGCTATTAATGCCATTATTCTCTCTATAATGTCGGCTATTGTTATTCTTTGTGTAGCCATGTGGTGGAAGCTGAGGGCACCTGTGTGAACCTGTTAATGGAGGTGCTGAGTGCCGGTGATGGGGCTGAGAGAAGGGCAGGTGTGAGTGGGGAAATCCTAGTTTAGTGGCATTGTGAACATTCTACTGCTTTGGGATACATTTCAGGCCCACAGCGTTAACCGGATATGATTAGTGACTGCTGGGAATCCACACTGTGGATGAGTAAAAACACTGGGGCTTTATTGTGTGTATGTATGTGTCTGACTGCGCCTGTGCTTTCTTGTTTTTATTATTAAAAAGTTGACGCTCTTTGTTCTTGAACGTGGAGTTGGTTCAGATGCATTCTTGCATCCTCTGCTCTATGTAAATGTGAGCTAGCTAAAACTTTTGTTCTACTTTTAAAACGCTTGACGTCTCGAGGCATTTGCATTTTGTCCTGTTCTGTTGCATACATCTAGCTGTTTTGCAAATTTGTGTTAGATGCCCTTTAGAAATTAATTAGTTAAAATTAATCAACAGAATTGACAATTATTTAAATTGATAATGACTAAAAAATGATCACTGTATGTCATTGATGGGCTAAAAATATGGCCTCATCCAAAACTTTTTTTTTTAATGTTTTGAAGTGGCAGACATTATTATAATATATATTTGTGATCAGTAATAAATGCTTTTATTTAGCAATAAATCGTTAAATTTATCAAAAGTGTGACAGTAAATACATTTTATAATGTTACAAAATATTTCTATTTCAAATAAAAGCTGTTCTTTTGAAAGTTTTGTTAATCAAAGAATCCTGATAAATATGTATCACGGTTTTCACCAGCAATGCTTTGCACTACTGTTTTCAACATTGATAGTAGTAATAATATTGTAGTAATAAATGCCACTTCGATCACCAAATCAGCATATTAAAATGATTTCTAAAGGATCATGTGACACTGAAAAATTCAATTCATCCATTGCAGGAATAAATTATTCATGATATCATTTTATGATATATTAAAAAAAGTAATATTAGTTATATTTCACAGTATTACTGTTGTACTGTATTTTTTCATCAAATAAATGTAGGCTTAGTGGGCAGTAGAGACTATTTTTTTTTTTTTTAAATGAAAACTTGTCAACCCTAAAGTTTTGAATATTAGTGTATATTATATATCAATAGTAACAACATCAATTCATAACTGTGTAATTATGCATGCAACATACTCTGATTATGTTATGATGACATGATGACCAGCAATAATCACAACCAAACAACAGGTGCATTGATTTTGATAATGCCGATACATGTTAAAGCATTATTGATGAGGTGAAGTAGTACCAGGTGTAATTTATGAGACACATTCTCTGATAGCAAGGCATGAATTACATCACAGTGCTAAGATCAGAGTTCAAATGGCTAATTTAGCTTTTAATTGAAATCAGTGGAGTGTAGTCTACCCTGACAGCATTGAGCGCTCAGAGGCCCATGGGGCTGCCATAGAGTTTCCACACTTTATATCCTTAATTTACACCATCGGTTAAAGATGTCTCCCAGCATCTCATGATGAAACTCTTATAGACCATCTTATATTGTTTTTAAGCATAGATTTCTGGCCAACTTCCCAATGATAAGCATGAATGTGTGGAAATTGCATGGTATAAATCAAACATCAAGTGTATTTGCATATGGCGATCATCAAGTTTAACTGTAAGCATGCTTTTATTGCATTACAAGACAAAGGAAAATATGATTGCTGAATGTGCATGTGCTTTTATGTATTGTGTCAGAGAAATGGTATGAATTTAATGCGGATTAGAGATTGAGAGAACGATGGCGGAAAAAGAATCGAGGGCTATAGCTGCCTCTCGTCTCTATCGTTCAGTACCTGTCAGCCTGCGTTAGCGGTCGGAGCCTTCCGAGAAGGGCTCGCGTGAAACTGTCAGTGCATCCTCTCCACCTCCGCGTTCTGTCTCTCCTCCTCCTCCTTCCTCCCTGTCCGTCCCTCCCACCCTCATCTCTCTCCCTCTCCCTCTCTCTCTCTGATGTGTTCTTACAGTGTGAGGCGCAGCCAGTGAGTGAAAGCCCAAGCACCCTCCCCAACACACACACACAAACCCACCACTTACACACATACACCCCGCTTGTGTGAACGTAAACACACACCACAGACGCGTGTGGTTGACCGCACCAGGCTCTCGGCTATGTGTGAAGACGCGCAGCACGCCACAGAAGCAGCACTACTGAATCTGACACTCGCTTTGTAGCAGGACCGCCAACCAGATCGCATCGACAACCATCCTACTTTCTCTCTCTCTCTCTCTCTCTTTCTTTTCCTCCCTCTCTTTTCAGTTGTACTTGTGTGAACAGAGCTGGAGAAAAGGAAATACCCCATCTTTCTCTCTCTTTCTCTCTGTCCTATGGTGGGATAAACAGTGAAAAGATGAGCCTGTGATACAGCACCAGACCTGAGTGACCTGACAGCTCAAACTGTGAGTACACAAGTCTCTTACTTTCACTTCTACACCGGCACACCACTCCAGCCTACATACAAACAGCATACAAACTCTTTAATTGTTGTAAATCGATGATATTTGAATCTTTAAAGACAGGTGTGTTGTCAACGCCTGCTTTTGATCCTTTGATAAAACTCTGTGCTTTGGTCGTTTAGATTCACGCTGAATGATTGGTTTCATTTTGATGAAACAAATATCCTCCGGCAATCGCAGCGCTTCGTGAATTTAAGTGGCACTTAACGGATCCAGAACTGCGTGTGGAGATTCGTAGTCGCGTTTTCTCACATGCGTTATTCAAAAGTACACCTCGCTCTTCATTTATCCCAGAAACGGGGCACTTATCTGTCATGATGCACCTCAGATCCTTGCATTTTTATGAGAAGGCAGAGAGTCAAAAATGAAAAGAACATCATCATCTCAAAGAGTGTCATCCATATTTTCTTTATTTTAATTGAAATGGACAGTGTGTGTAGTGGTGCTATTGTTTACTTTGAATACTTCAGACTTTTTCTTTTTTTTACCTTTTGAGAAGTATATCTTGTATCTTCAAGGATTTTTTGTCACATTTCACAAATAATCAAATATTCTGCAGTTTTATTGCATAACTCAATTTTGAGTGAGATTCCTTTTGTATAACTGTATTCGTCTCTGTTTTATCATTTGGCTATGTAGTGACATGCATAAACCTTTACTGTGTGTTACACTGTAGAATGCATTTTGTGTGTGTATGTGTGTGTTTGAGTGCTAGATGAGAAGAAAGTGAGAGGTTTGCCTCCTCTTCGGATGACCGGACAGAGAGTGAGAGAGAAAGAGATACAGACAGTGAGACAGAGAACAGCGTGTCACATTCGGCTTGCTTGTGACGGTTTGCTCAAGCAGTGTAGCGTAGCTGTCAACTAAAGTGAGAACACAGTGTTACCCTTAGCCAGTAAACAGTTAGGTAACAAAGTGAAGTCTTTAAAATAGATTTCAAGAGGTTTTTTTAGGAAGAGCAATCTTCTATGCACAATGCCGTAGGAGTACATAAGCATGATACATTTTTCTATTTTAATATATTTTTTGATTGATTTAAAAAAAAAAAAAAGGTGAGTGGTAGGCATAAGCTAACATATATTTATTTAAGTACATTATTAAAAATTGGTTTTGTAGATTTCCTTAGATCTTTTTAATCCATAGCCATATAAATGTATAATTACTGCTCTACATATGCGGCATCAAAGGATAGACTGAAGAATAGTTTCCAGTTCACATATGTAATTGCATTGGTGATAGCTAGTTGCTATGCCTTCCTCCACTAAACACATGAACTTTGCACCTTAATAGTTACATAGTTTTTATTCATAGTCAATTCTATAGGGCATGTCTATAATACTGCACATATTTCAGTCTACACAGAGTTAGACTGAAAAGTTAAAGTAATATACTTCTTACAGTTATACATTCTAATCTTTATTAGGCTACTGACTACTGACTTTATTGTTCATTGTCTGTCCATAGTGTATTTATTCTTCACACTTCTGTCTCATGTTGTTTTCGCACTGCCTGAATCCATTTTACATTTACATAGAGGGTTGAGCAACAGTATTCTTTTTGCTTGCCAATAGATTTTTACTTGCCGTGTCAGCATTTACATTACATTTTTAGCGACATATCAGAAATATAGAAATATTCAGATTTTTTATTTATTAAATAAATAAACATTTAAAACAAATGCTTGTAATGTGCAATAATATCTAGAAAAGTACAGCTGTAAGACTTCATTAATGGTTTTGCTGGAAATATAGTGCAAAGCATTGCTGATTTGTTTTATAATTTCGTAACCGAAGTCATAATTCTAGTACAACGTTACCTTCTGGTTAACAAATTATTGGAACATAAGTGAGTAAATACTGGCACAATAAGATAAGGAGGAGTTCGCTTAACTGTCCCGAAACTCTTTTGCCAATGGCCCATCCTTATTGTTGAGTCCTGATATTGCAATAAAGTACTTTATAACAACTACTATGACAATTTAATAGAAACCAACATCTTCTGGCAGTTAATCGAGCTCTCCACCTTTTTTCTCTCCTTTTCTCACTCTCCGGTGTGTTTGCGCTTGTGTGATTTCACCATTAGGCTTGACTACTGTGCCGTTTCTCGATATGATGACAATTTCCTGCTGAGGCGCATGTCAAATGAAAAATGGTATGAGATGTGTGAACCACATGGTCAGAAAGGTTCACAGCTTGTGAATGCAGATTTGATTCATCCATATGTTACCAAAGAGCGTAGCACTAACATAAAATGAGCTTTTTAGCAAGCTTCTTGATTTCAACATAAAATTGGCATGTTACTTAACTCCATCCCAGCGTGAGACTCTAGCTTTTTTGTTAAAGGATTTTGTGTTGAATGCTCCTGTCAGAATGAGCTACATAGAAGTTAGCATCTGTGTAATAAATGCTAGTCATGGCTTTTAGGTGAACTCTGCATAAGTTCTTTAAAAAGTAGTGTAACCAGCCAGACAAATAATCATCAATGTCAAAGCATGAGGCTCTATACATATCACTTTATTGGCTTTTGAATAGGCAAAGGATATAAGGTAAAATACCTATAATTTAATGTGTGCTCTTCACTTTTCAAATCGCTGTTTGGCAGATGAAACATTTACATGTATTTACAGATAATATAGCAGTGGTATAATGCATTAAAGAATTGGTTGCAGTTGTGTAGGACCATCTAAAAGAAATTATGAACCGTTTATACTAACTAAGAATGTCTAAATTGATGCCAAATAGAGATTTTACAACATTGGGCACTTGGACTGGCAGTTCTTACAAACAGACTTATTTGGCAGTAAACCAGTTAAGTTGACTGAAATAAATTATGCAAAGTGATTTTAAAACCTCTTATCTGTTACTATTTGTTTTTTTTTTAATTGGATTTCTTTATTTTATTTTTTGTATGGCAAGTGCTAGAACAGTGTTTGTCTGTCTGGGGCTCAAAAAATAGCCAGGGTGTCAGTGGGAAAAATCCAGAATCGGACAGAATTCTCATTGAAAAACAATGGCAAGCAATACGAGGCTACAGCGACTGGTTACTTTTACAGCTGCCTGGGTTCTAGAAGTATCTTCTTCTCTCCACAGGGATTCAAGCAATTCTTCAGTATAGATAATTCAGGAATAAGTCTTAAACCTTGAAACCAAAACAACCAGCTCCACATTACATCGTTTGATTCTAAGATAAAGTTTTTGAAAAATCCAAGACTGCATAATTTTAGGTAGTAAGCCATGTCCCATAAAGCATTGTAAATGATGTAATCATATCAGAAATGATGGTACGATATAAAACTATTGACACAAAAGTACAATATATTAGAAGATTGGGTCACACTTTAGTTTAGGGCCCAATTCTCACTATTAAACTCTATAAATTCCTAATTACTGCTTATTAATATAGTTAGTAAGGTAGTTGTTAAGTTTAGGTATTAAGGTATGTAGAATATGGCCATGCAGAATAAGGCATTAATATGTGCTAATAAACTACTAATAAACAGCCAATATCCTAGTAATATGCACACTAATAAGCAACTAATTAATAATGAGAATTGGACCCTAAACTAATGTTACTGAAGATTGTTAAAAGAATATTGATATGTATACTTGTAATGTAAATGTATACTCCAGAAGTATTTACCATTGCTTAATAGCCTTAGAACTAACGGTTGGTCTGTCTTGAAAGATTTGCACATTATTCCTAAAAATCCATATCTCTATTGAGAAAATGAATGGGAAACACCTTCAGTATGGTATGAAAAAGTTGCTTTTTTTGTTTGTGCATGGGCATTTTCTGTGTGCTTTTTGTTTGCACATTGTTTTGTGTTCATATGACCAGGATTTAATCTGTCATATCCTATTTATTTAGCCTTTTATGCTGTCTGTCTTCTGCTTTATGGTGATAAACAGGTGGTATAAGGGCCACAGTGTTCCCGTGGGAGCTTACTGTAGGTTCAAGTCCAGACTGTCTCGATTCCACATGCTCTGTTTTCTTCCCCATTTTGCTATATACCATCACTATCCATTCAATATAAAAGCCACAAAAGACATATATGTACATTCATACTTGTATGTATTATGGTATATAATATCTGCACTGTATAACCTTATATAAATGAGAATGCTGAAGGACAAACATAGCCCTTCCTTTCTGCGCAGTACATAAATCACCCAAGTAGTGTGAAAATGCACATGCGGATTATCTGTCATCATTGAATTCACGTATTGACAAATTGGAGCTGTAGCCATATTCGTTCATAATCTGAACCTAATGATGTGTTGGCTGAATGCGTTTGGGCTGTGTTAGTCCAGGGTTAAAGGGAACCACCCTGACCTCACCTTGGACCCCTCGCTGTCACAGTCCCCCGACGAGTGACTGATGCAGGACTAAAGGACCTACTTGTTTATGTTCAATGGAGAGCTTTCTCTTCCGTCTCCCTGTTTATTTATGAGCCCCTCTCATCCAGCCTGAGCGAGGGGAGATAAATCTGTCACACTCAGATCTACTACCGCTACAACCCACCCGTGCACACCAGCAAACTCACACTCTCTCTCTCTCTTTAGTTTGGTTAGAGTGCATGAAGACAACATTTGTTATATATTTTGCCTTGTTTTTATCACAGGATTTTGAAATAGGGTACAACGGGGCTAAGCTCCTTTAAGAAAAGTGTATTATATTATATTATATTACATTACATTGTGTTATATTATATATTATATTATTAATTATATTAATATTCAATTAATTCATTTTTTTTTTTTTATTATACTTTAAGACCAGATTTAAAAAAATATATATTTCTCTCTTTTTTTGTTATGTTAGTATTATTTTGTGTTTTGATGGGTGGAATATATTCTGTTATTCATAATAACAAAATATTGATTTGTAATCTTACTGAAGGCTCCATGACAGACCTCAATTGACTATTTGTGTAAAACGGACGCTTACAGTCAGCTGAGCATTGCTTTGTTTTTATTTCTCCTAAAACATAGTTTAGATAGGATACAAGATTTATGTGTTTGAAGTTCAGAGTGATCGGTGGGTCCGGAAACAGTGAGTCATCATCTTGTCATGCTGCTCATATTTTTGGATGGAGCTGCATTAAAGGCCTTCTGTTTGATCATCTGTCTATTTAGAAAGGCACCGGAAGTGCTGTCACTCACAGCATTCACACCATTGAGCACCTGTTACAAATATTTGCTAACATATTTTAATGGAAGGTAAATGTTTATTTATATTTTACATAAATATTTTATATATATTTTATATTTTTATATGTATTTTTAGCTGCAATTATTGTGTAATTTAGCTAGAATTGTAGATGTTTGTGCTACTAAATTTTAAATAAATACATAAATATATGTGTGTGTGTATATATATATATATATGTATATATATATACACAAGTTTACAAGGTTTCTCTAAAAATAATCAAAATCTTGTAAACTTGTGTGTGTGTATGTAAAAATTTACAAGATTTTGATTATTTTTAGAGAAACCTAAACTATTATTTGGGTGCATTGATCAAATATTGCAGTAATGACATTTACATTGTTACATTAAAAAAGTAAATTTCAAATAAATTTTATTTTTGTACTGTTAATCAAAGAATCTTGAAAAAATAGCACGGTTCCCACTAAAATATTAAGCAGCACCACTGTTTTCACCATTGATAATAATAAGAAATGTTTCTTGAGGACCAAACACACATATTAGAATGATTTCTGAAGGGTCATGTGACACTGAAGACGTGGGAAATGGCTGCTGAAAAGCTTTGGCATCACAGGAATAAATTACATTTTAAAATATATTAAACTACAACAGAGATATAAAAATATTTCACAATATTTCTGTTATTGAGCAAAAAAAGCCACTTTAGTGAGCATAAGAGTTCTTTTAAGAACACTAAAATCTTTACTCAAAGAACTAGGCTAACACTAACTTTAACAGACCTAACTGTGCCTCCCACATTTGTTTAATTTTTTAGCTGGCAGATGATGTTGTCTCCGAGATTCTTTTATCATTATCAGTCATTGTTTTCCCATCAAATTGTGAAAGTTTAAAGTGAGGCAGGCTCAAAGGAAAGCTTTAAAAATGCATCTAACAGCAGCAACAACCTTTGGCGACGTGTGTTGATGACAGCTCTAGTGTAATCCCACAGTATTCAGCTAGGCAACATTTCCATATGCGACTGCCAAGACCGTAGCAGTCGAATCCATGCCCTCCAAGGAACGCTTTGATAGTCAGACTCACAGAGATTGTGTGGTCCTAGACTGGATAATGCTTGTGCTATCCGTGAGACTTTCCGAGTGGGAAAGAAAACTCAAAATACCAGTTAAGAAGTGAGGAAGCTGCATACAATATCATAAGGAGGGAAAACATCACAGCAACACCTGATTAGGGGTCATAACTTTTCTAGTAAATGCACAAACTGTGTCCTTAAAGGTAAACAGGAGCTGAAAAAAAAGGACCAGTGTTCGGACTGTGCCTCTGAAACGCCCTGACAAAAGACAGCTTAGCCAACAATTTCCTCTCCTTCACAGAGGGGGGAAATAAAAAAGCAAACTGGCTGGGGGAAAGACTAGCTTTATCCACAGTCTGTTTGATGTTGGATTTTGTGTGCGTGTGTGTGTGTGTTCAGGGCACCACCAGTCCTGCGAGAGCATTGGTTATCATTGCGTGTCAAGGGAGGAATACAGTCGCCTCTGGCCCCTGGAGAGACACTCCTACGTTGCCCGAATCCACCAAAACAGGCAGAAAAGCTAGTTAACACGGCAGCCGTCGTGGACACACAGACCCTGGCCATTAGCGAACGCTTGCTCTCTCTTTCTCTCTCTCTCTCTCTCTCTCTGTGCCGGGTCTGGTGGCAGTGATTAGAGGCCTGTGGAAGCCGCTGTAATAAGGATGGGGCTACGGCTTTTGCGCTGGCATGATCTTCTGTGCGGCCGTGGCGGGTATTTTAGAGGGCTGCGGCGGGAAGATAGGGAGATTGAATGGGGGCGGGGGGAACTGTCCTGAGGTAAGAGAGAAGAAAATGGGTGAGCTGGTATTAGTTGGTAAAAGAGCTGGCACGGGCGGCAGGGAAATGAAAACACACCAGGTTGATGGGCCTAACAGCACAAATTATCCTCTCGATCTCTACACAACCCCTCTTTACTACTATCCTGTGTGTTGTTATCAATGGTTTAAGCTTGGCACTTACACTTACATAAAGACATGCAAAGGTGACATCAGAAGCAGTTTGAATGGGATATAAACTTTGATTGTTGGTAAGATGGGTGTATCCACCTTATTTTTAACATGAGAGTAGGTGTGACCATTTGTAACATTAATGTGCAAAGCTTCCCATTTCATTCGCTTCCAGTTATTTTATCTGTACAAAAGCAGTGCGTTATGCTGCTTGAAATCACAAACTGGTATTCGCTTTTTATATTATTTTAATTTATTAGCATAATCATAAACACGCTGGTTTGTAGCACAAATAATTTTACCGTTTACAGCATTTTGTTATTTATTTACCTATTAGTACCTAATAAATCGGAAGTCTCACACATTTCCGATAGGAGCTGCCAATTCCCTACATAGAAAATAGCTGCCCAGTTGCATTACCAAGATGGTGGCCAGGCATCCCTTAAAGGGATAGTTCTCCCAAAAATAACCCTCACCCTCCTGTTATTCCAAACCTGTATTTTGAAGAATATTGGTAACCAACCCATTTTGTTGACTGTTGACTTGTTCCGTTGTATGAAGAAAAAAAAAAACACTTATTTTTGTTTCTCAAAATGTTAAAAAAAAAATTAAATAAATAAATAAATACATTTTGGAATATCAGGGGGAGTGAATTTGGACATTTTTTAGTTTCATCGCTTTTACAGGGACATAATCAGCCATGTGCTTTTTATCAATAGAGATATAAAGGTGTGTTCAATGTGTCCAGTCCCACCTGTGAGCTGTAAGTGTAGCTTAGCACAAGGGATGACAGATGGCCGGGTTGTTAGTGAGTGAACGGTTTGACCTCCCCCAGCATGAGGAGCAGTCGACTGACAGCGGCCAGTGCATCTGCAGGCAGATCCCATACTCCACTGGACCGTCCCTTTCCCGCATGGCAGTCAGGTCTGGCCTTACACACTCTGGAGACCCGCACCTACTGTTCGGAGCATTACACATCGATGAGAGGTGAAAAATGGACAGTGTGTGTGTTCACTGAGAGAGACTGAGAAAGTTTATAGAACAAAAATTCTCACTAACAGACACATACAGATATGCTGACTGAACACAACAGAGAAACAAACACTAACCAAATGTACACTTTGTGTATGTGCAAGATTGTGTGTTTTTGCGTGTGTTAGTATCACTTTATTGTGTAAAAATCTCCACTTTTTATAAGCCAATCATAACGGACATGCTTTTGCTTGCATTTGAATCAGGAACAAGAAAAATCATTTAAGTTTTCAGCGGACAGACACTATTAAAAGACAATATATGAGGCAAGAAGCATTACGCACACATTTAAACCCTGTATACATTTTGAATTTTAGCGTAGCTTTTTGCATTTCTGTTCAGGAGTCTAGAAGAAAAAAATTACTTGACTAGACACTTTTGGAAGGTTACCAAGTAACGTTCACCCAATTCATATACAGTCATTATTATTCATATTCATTAAATATACTATATGCAGAGCACAACAAAATGGAATCAAGTGCAAGGCTGTCATGCACGATATATCGGTACCATATCTGCTAATTAGTTTTTATTTATTTTATTTTTTTATATATCTGTATCAGTCAATATTGATATGAATGAGATAGGATATTTATTGTACATGCTAATCTCCACTTTTTATTGTACATGCTAATCTCCAATTTTTAGGTTTAAATTACCTGTGCCGTAATATAACGTTCACATTAATTCACTTTTTTTTGTAGCATAAACAACTTATTTTGTCAAAATAAAATATTTATGCAGACAAATAGTTGTATATAATTTTAATATCAGCCATTTTATAAATAATATTTATCAGTTTATTATAACTTAAACTAAAACCAAATTAAAAAACATTTCCGTTACTTTAAATAAAATAAATGCTAACTGAAATAAAATAAAATATAAAATAATAATTTTAGCTAGTTGCCAGGGCAACATTTCTAATTTTCACTTAAATATATAGAATAAATATATCATATAATTTATATTAAAATATATATTCAAATAAGTAAACATTTAATAACCTAAAACACAGCAAAATTCCTAAAACTTGAACTGAAATTAAAATGGAAAATATAAACATAAAATCTAATTTAAAATATTTCTAAAAACTAGTATCTTAATAATACTGATTCCAGAATTGTCTTGATTTTGAAAAACTAATCACTAGCTAATCACTGTGTTAAATGCCATTTGTGTGACATTTCTTATTGAGTTCTGTTTTACAAATTGATAATCTTATCTTTTTTTAAACCAACATCCATGAACAGAAGCCTCAATATATCTGGTGGTAAATCAATTACAAGCAGGTCATAGTTTCTCCACACACCTCATGTTTTTTTTTTCTTCAGGATATTTTTAGCCGTACCTCTTCCTATAGCTGTGGCAGGTAGCAACTGCAGCATTATTAGCACTGGTTGCATCACTGGCGAGAGCTTAGAGTTTACTACAAGTCTTGAACAGTATTGTTGATATAGTGATAGCACTAGTCACAATAGGGATGGTGATAGTTAGCCGAGGTTCTGCCCTGGCTGGCTAGAGGCTGTGTCGAGCAGCAAGGCCCTTGTGCCTGCTCTCCCCGTACACTGTCTCTGCACGTGTGCTTTTATTTAGCTGGAGCTGTCATCTCCCATAAACCCTCAGTGCGCTTACATCCATTGCCTCTGCCAACTTCTCTGCGTCAGGCACACTTGTTACAGGAGAGAGAGCTGACAGCTCCGGTCCAACTGGCCGCTCACTATCCCTGGAGAGAGAGAGACAGGGAGAGAAAGAGAGATATTTGGTAGCATGTATTAACCCTTAGGCCAGAAATATACCTTACATAAGTACGCAAATGTAAACGGTGCCCTATTGTACATACCTTTTTTGCGTCGCTCTGGCAGTAACATATCTCTCAACTCAAGGGAATGATAAAGTTATGGTAACTCTGTGTAGTGTCATTAAACCGGATGTGATGTTGTTCAGGTAGCTTCCTATAAGCATGTTGACTTTAGCCAACTAAAGTAATATTCTGCCGTACCATGACAGTAGTTGACCTTAAAGAGAAAATAATCATAGAAGACAGGTTTTGTTAACATATGCTATAGCACCCATTGTGGAAATGTTTAACATAGCATATTAGGACTGTCACAATAATGAATTTTGGCAGACAACTATTTGTCATAAAAATCATTTCAATATAATGATAGTCTGTTAACCCATGTCAGTATTTTATTTGTATTTAACTGGGATTCAAAATTGTATTCTATTTTATTCTATTCTATTCTTATATTATCAATCTATTCTCCAAACTGATTAATTGTCCTATGTAGGGTTGGGGGATGCTGGTGGATCCATTCTATTCTATTCTATTCTATTCTATTCTTATTTATATTATTCATCTATTCTCCAAACTGGTTAAATTTTCTATTTAGGGTCGGGGGGATGCTGGAGCTTCTATTCTATTCTATTCTATTCTATTCTATTCTATTATTCATCTATGCTCCGAACTGCTTACCTGTCCCATGTAGGGTTGGGGGATGCTGGAGATTCTATTCTATTCTATTCTATTCTCCAAACCACTTGTCCTATGTAGGGTCGGGGGAATGCTTGAGCTCATTTGTTACATTGTATTACATTACATTTATTCATTTAGAGTGATTCTGGCCTTATTGAGTAAAAGGCATAGCTTACCATATTCCTTCGTACAGTCAATAATTGTCTTTTGGTAATAAGGGTTGGAGAGAGTGAGAGCAAGCGAGTTATTCAATCCAGGGTAATGTTTGATGGTCCAATGGTACCCATGGATTGCTCTACAGATAGATGTGGTCAGAGACTGCCAGTATTGAATTCATCAGCATCTCATCTTGGGCACATGAAATCGTATCATTTTCGTGAACATGTAGTCACGGCATTATTTATGCAGAGGTCACTGTATATTTTGACGGAGTGTAAAAAGAACAGCTAGGGAAAACTTCTCATATGTCTAAAACGGCTTATTTCGTTCCTTAGCAGCCATGTTTGCAGGAGCTAAATAAAGAAAGCATGTAGGAGTGAAGCTTTCAGGACTTTGGAAAGCTTTGGAGCGGCTCCCACCAGGGGCCAGCCACCTCCTCTATGTCAGTTAGCCTGCTGGTTAATCATCAAACAAACTACACACAGACAGAAAGCAACAAAAAACTTCTCTTCACATTTTGTCACGTTCCAGTCTCCTGTAAGCCCTCGAACGGACAGAAGATGAAATGCGCGAAGCAAGACGCGCTGAAAACGCGAAGACATCCTTCACATTCGGCCTAGTGTTTCCATGAAGATACAGCATGAGGTCTTCAGGTTTGAATTCGGTCTCTGTTGAGTCCTTCTCCGCAGGGGCTTTCCTTTCAAGTGTTCCTTCCAGTCCAGAGAAAACCAGAACACTTTTTTTGTGTGTGCTGAGATAACCTGCCTGCCTGGCTCTTGGGTATGCAGAGAGAGTTTCTGCTGCTTTAGTGTGCATGCTGTTTACTTTTAAGTAAAGGGTTTTAAGTATGCATTTGCAGACTCCGGTGACAATACATTATCAAGTAATTTTTGCTCTGCGCCCATGCTTGTTTGAGTGTGACATTTGCAAGCGTCAACATGGTTTAAATTCAAACTAAAACAATGTCACTGCATGCGAAGTAAAGTTAATGAGGACGCTTTGTTTTGTTTCAGAGCAACTTGCTGACCACCTTTACAGGACTGAGGAATCAGGATAATACAATCCACGGACAGATAATTACAGCACACCACTGATCGCAATGCTAAACAGAAGACCTTTATTCACTACGGCTCCAAGCTGAAAATCCATAAATCACAACTGCTGTCACACAATCACTATACTCTATATCGGTTTTAAAATCCCTGGATTTGACATAACCCCGCTTTGCTTGTCTTCATGAAAACAAAAGATGGCAATATCATAGAATCTCATCATGTGACTTCACAGTTGTAGGCTGTGAAATATTTTTTTTTTAATCAAACTGAATATTTTAATAAATAAACAATCTATTATAGTGATTGGTAAACAGTCTCTAATGCTCACCAAGGCTGCATTTATTTGATAAAAAATACAGAAAAATAGTAAAGCTGAATTTTCTTAGTGTCACATGATCCTTCAGAAATCATTATAATATGCTGATTTGATGCTCAACAAAATTTTCTTATTATCAATGTTATCAACCAGGGGTGTCAAACATACGGCCCAAAAAGATGTCCAATCTGGCCCTGGATATGATTTGAACAATATCATTTAAACGGCCATTTGAACGGGTTTTAGTTTTATTTTGGGCCGATCTCTATTTCGGTCTTGCAAACAAAAACTGCTTTGCTATCATCTTCCAAAATGTAATTTGTGTGGGAATATTCCAAAGTCTGTAAACAGGATGTTAACACAGGCACACGTTGAATACGGACACAACAATGAGAACACAGATGCGCCAGCAGAGAAAATACTGTAGCCTACCAGGAACAAGATCACTGTTCGCAAAAGAAAAATATAAATATTGAATTGGGGTTTATATGAATGTATCACTGAAGGGAACTGACTGTTTTACTTTTGACTGCATTTTCTTTTCCGCAGCGCTGCTTTGTGTACACCGGTAACCAAGGAAACGCTATATCGCTGCTCTTCCATAAGCGCCACCTAATGGCAGAGAATGAATTCGCATTTTCATTTCATTCATTTTTATTCAGTGTCATGTCTGTTATTTTTGTTTTGTGCAGGACAGGTGTTTCTTATGTAGCATAATTTCACAAAGCTAAAGTCAGACCATGCTGATTTTGCTGTAAATATTTTTTCAATAAAAAACAACGGCTCATGCTCATGTGTGTAGCATCTTTGTTTGGATTGTGATGGCTACACATATGTTTTGTTTAAGACCAGTGTTTAATGGCCTGTATATAAGAAATAAACAATAATAATTAAATGTCAAACACAAAAATCTAATGTCTTTTAGCTGTAAAAACAAATGCAGTTTTCAAAAAGCAGTGTTTTTCTAGTTTTCTTGCTATATTATTTTGTAGTTTGTATGGTTAATATTAGTAATGTAACTGTCAGTGCACTAAGGTTTTATAAAAAAGAAAAAAGGTAATTCACATGGTTATATTTTTTCCCACTTGGCCCTCAACCTAAAATGAATTTGACACCCCTGTTATAAACAGTTTTGCTGCTTGATATTTGTGTGAACTGCGTAGCATACGGACCCCAGACTTCTAAGCAGTTTACAATATAATTTAATATATTTTATATATATTTTTAAACATTTAAATAGCACAATTTAAATAAATTGTATTATTTATAGATTTAACTTTATTTGATTGTGGAAATTAGATGTTACTTGTGTATGTCTATCCTTCACAGACGTGTTTTTTATTTTTATTCCACTCTGATATGCTGGTTAGATATAGTCATAAACGGTCTCTAGTCTTCTGATTGTGACCCTCTTGCTGTTTCAAGGGTCAGGACAAAGACTTATTTGGATGTAACCTTCAGTGTTAACCTAATTTGAATTGAAAAGTTTGAGTTGAATTGATTTGAATCAAATTACACAGTGAAAATGCTTCCCCACTGCCTCATCAGGACAGGGCCTTGTCTTTTTCTTTTTGCTCAGTTCTTTCAGCTGTCACCAGCATGTCAGATAGAGCTGTCTCATCCATCACTGAACTCTTCTCTCATTGTTCTGACCCGTGGAATAGATTGTCTTTGAAAATAACATGATTCCATCTGACCTTCCTTATAAACCTGCATGTAGACACTTGTAATGTACATCAGGTCATGTTGGTCGTTGTAGATGGGTATTTTATTGACGTGGAAAGGGGAGTACTTGGTCGTCAAGCGGAACGTGTGACTCTTGTTTCCTCCCTGTGTGTGTTTTTGGTAGATTCATGTACTCTGGCACTGTGCAGTCCTGGCCTGTAGCCGGCTATGGGACAGGCCCGTCATGTGGGGAGCAGGAAGCACCCCACCGGCCCTATGCTTCAGTACCAGCAGGAAGAAAGGAGATTCTGCACCTGCTATAGTGCAAATCCCCGCCAAGCTCCAAAGCCAGAGTCCTCCTTTTGTCCTTGGCCAACAGTGGCTGCGTCCCTTACTGTTGGGACGGGACGGGCAGGTGCTGCCGGGCCGATCGCAGTGGTTGTACATCATTGATGTCAGTCATCGACGAGTGCCCTTTTTTTCTTCTCTCAGGCATCGATTTGAAAAAAACGTCAAAGTGGAACCCAAGATGTGATCAATGGGAGCCAGGACCCTCCTGAAATCCCACTGCAGGCTGGGGGGAGAGAATTCCATGGCGCAGAGAATTCTCTCGTACCTGTATTTTGGTGTCCACATTTTCCATGTCTGTTCATCTTTGCTCAGTTTGTTTTAGTTCAGTTCACTTTGATAGTTTGCTTTGGTTTCTCCCTTTTGTTTTTCCCCCTTTATCTTAATTGGGTAGAGGGTAAATTATAATAGTACAGTAATGCACATTTCCAACATCACTTTAGAAGGAACTGAGTTAATGGAAGTTTATATGATGGAGAGACTGAAATGTTCTTTTAAATTTTGAGAATGTTTGAGAGTAATTTTTGAGAAAACGCTTCCCTGCCAAACAGAGAATTTTCTGAAAGAGTACAGAATCTTCTGATCAAAACACAGGCGAAGAAGAAGCAGAAACAAGCGATATCATATGTAATCATATGCATATGTAAAATAACACGATCACCAACATTAAACAGCATATAAATCACAACTGCCTAATGTTACTGAATGAAATGTCGACCCAGGGTGAGCTATAGGACTATGCAAGCTTTGGGGGTGTTGATGGACTCAATCTACTCCATCTATGTTTTGATCATCGTTCTGAATTGGATCCAGATGTGGTATTTGACAAAAACACGATTTCTGCTTTTTGCTCAAAATGTTGCTTTTTTTAATTCACTTGCTCATATTCAAGTGATGATAAAAAAAGAATGCATGAAGCTAGAATAAAACATAAAAAAGCAGAGGGTCTGCTCTTTGCATACAACAAACAAAATACGGTGGCTGGCAACTTTTTTTTTTTTTTTTAAACGCTTGCGGGGAAAGAGTTAAGGGGCTGTTTATGAGAAATCTAATTTTTCCACTTGATCTTTAGAGATCTTCAGTTTAACACTATGAAACATACTGTAACTTTCAGAACTCATACTTTCCTTCTTAGTCCAAAAAGATGATATTTGGTGAAATTGAGCTGCAAAAAGCCTCCTTTCATTTCCTTTCAATGTTTTTTTCTTTAGAACTAAATGTTTTTTTTTTGTGTGTGGTGTTTTTTGCAATGAGAAAACTGAATGAAAGTATCTTGTTCTCACTAAAGCTGCAGTAAAAAAATATATTTTAACATGTAATTTATGCCTTTGATGGCAAAGTGATTATTAATTATTAGCAGCCATTACTCCAGTCTTCAGTGTCTCATGAAAAATAATTCTAGTATGTTGATTTGGTGCTCAAGAAAACATTCCTTATTATAAATGTTGAAAGCAGTGCTGCTTAATATTTTGTGGAAATCATGATACATATTTTTTCAGGATTAATAAAAACAATTATATTCAAAACAATGACATTAAACATCATTTGTAACCTATTATGACCTTAACAGTTTGTGTGGCGCATTGTTTTGTGAACCAGGTGGAATGAAATGGTTTTGCAAATGGTGTGTTGTAGGACACTTAAAACCGGAGTCTTTAAGGTATCAAAGTATCTCTTTTAACTTAAAGGGCACCTATTATGTCCCTTTTTACAAGATGTAATATAAGTCTTAGGTGTCCCCAGAGTGTGTCTGTGAAGTTTCAGATAATTTAATATACCATTTTGAAAATGCCAATTTTTGGGTTTGAGAAAAATGAGCTGTTTTGTGTGTGTCTCCTTTAAATGCAAATGAGCTGCTGCTCCTCACCGCAGAGGGCGGAGCCTTCACAGCTCGTGAACACCAGTGAACAGGGAAATGAAAACTGAAACATGATACATCTGTTTGGCTTTGATTATCATCTCTATCGCTGACACGCTCACGTGACATTGCAGTTATTCATCATCATGAAATATTATCATCTGCATGCGTTTTAAAGCCATATCTCTCAACCTTACAGTCTATGCTCTAGACTTGAGCACACACACTCGACGCATGCGCACAGAGAGCTGGATGTCGGCGCTCGTGAGTAGGCTATTAAACTAGACTAGTTCTCTTTCATGTGTTATTGCGATTAAACTGTCAAATGCACACAAGGTTATGTCAGAAACACACAAAGTTCACATGAAAAGAATTGGTTATGTCTGTGCATGTATGCAGCAAGTACAGAAATCCTGTGTGTATATAGATCTGTGTAACGTTAGTAAAGCAATGTAATATACAGCAATATACAGTAGCCTACCTACTGCTATATCTGCTGTTAATATGAATCAAACAACAAAATAAACAGAACATCACTCACTGCTCTTGACTGAATTAACTTTAGTAGCTTTATAAAGAACACATTTCTTACTTGAATGCTGCTGTTAAATTATCTGGCAAGGAGATAAAAATGGCGGACTTTGTACAGCTCTCTGTGGGCGGGGTCTATGCTTATACAGCAGTGTCCATCAACACTCGTGGGCGGGGCCTGTGAAATGTGACTTCACTTTGCCAAGAATCTGCAAACGGCTTGTTCTGAGACACCGCTTATGATTTATGGGGATAAAAAAAAAAGAGTGGGTGAATTTTTACCATTATAGGGTGGTTGTGTACACACACTTTATGTTCAAACACCATGTAAAAGTGAACTTTGCATAATAGGTGCCCTTTAAAGTTCAGAAAAACTGAAATGGTCATTTATGGCTATATAGATAAATTCTAACCATTTTACTAACATAACTGGACCTTAGGGGAAAACATGAAAAATGTATGATAAGAACTCTTTCATGAAGAGAAACCCAACAGGAGGTTGTTTTACTTTATAGTATTTAATATTCCCCTTTAAGATATTTAACACTTAGCCTTTATGACTTTATATTGAGCGATAATGCAAGTTTTAAAATGACTGTATTTTAGACGAGGACCCTGCACACTTGCATTTCTGTTTTTCTACTTGGTGCTTAGATCATGTAAAACAGTTTGTTAATGGCTTTTAGTCTCTGATTTGCATTTATATTTGGAACAGCTCTTTACAATTAGTGTAAGAGTGTGTGTGGCAGGTAATGCTGAAATCGGTCTTGAGTTCTGGATGAGGGGCAGGGCACGAAACTTGATCAATCTATCTAAACTGCTTAGGGTGCAAAGAGTCTCACAGTCTCTCTCTCTCTCTTTTTTTTACTAATCGATAGCAGATGTTATCACAGCTCATCAGCTGTGAATAAGTGACGTAATAGAGGTCAGGCCACCGAGGACTTCATCTATTTTCGCAACCAGTCCAATGACAAGTGTTGATTGAGACACACATGTTCAGTAGCAACACAGGGTCTGACTAGTCCGTGTGTGTGTGTGTTTGTGCATGGCTTGGTTTACAATCACAGTGCAGTGAGAGACATGAAATGATTATACTGAAAAATGGAGCTCTATATATCAGTGAACACCACGGTCAGCATATCAGTAAGAAAGTTAAAGAGACGAATGCAGGCCGACCGGCACAGAGCAGCAATGCGGTAATGGAGCCACAGCTCGATATTGTAGAGAAGGAGAGAAACTATAAAATCGGTGAAAAGGTCCACCTCAAGCAGGACCTTGGAAGTGGTAAGGAAATCAAGCACAAGGCAAACTAATAAAATTCACCCTCCAAGCACAAATGTTACCCTGCTTCGCTTGTCTTCATAAGAGCAAGCCGGCAATATCGTAAAACCTCAGAATGCTGTTGCGAGGTCATGCTACTTGGTTGTATTGTGGCATTTGCAGATTGACAGGAATATGCATATGGTATTAGTGTAAACGAAATGAAAGGAACCATCCTTGTCTGCATTTATTTATTTATTTAATTTTTTGCTTTATTTTTTCTTGCTTTGTTTTTTTTTTATTGTTTTATATTCCTTATAATAAATGTATATATGTGTGTGTGTGTATATATATACACTCACCTAAAGGATTATTAGGAACACCATACTAATACTGTGTTTGACCCCCTTTCGCCTTCAGAACTGCCTTAATTCTACGTGGCATTGATTCAACAAGGTGCTGAAAGCATTCTTTAGAAATGTTGGCCCATATTGATAGGATAGCATCTTGCAGTTGATGGAGATTTGTGGGATGCACATCCAGGGCACGAAGCTCCCGTTCCACCACATCCCAAAGATGCTCTATTGGGTTGAGATCTGGTGACTGTGGGGGCCATTTTAGTACAGTGAACTCATTGTCATGTTCAAGAAACCAATTTGAAATGATTGGAGCTTTGTGACATGGTGCATTATCCTCCTGGAAGTAGCCATCAGAGGATGGGTACATGGTGGTCATAAAGGGATGAACATGGTCAGAAACAATGCTCAGGTAGGCCGTGGCATTTAAACAATGCCCAATTGGCACTAATGGGCCTAAAGTGTGCCAAGAAAACATCCCCCACACCATTACACCACCACCAGCAGCCTGCACAGTGGTAACAAGGCATGATGGATCCATGTTCTCATTCTGTTTACGTCAAATTCTGACTCTACCATCTGAATGTCTTAACAGAAATCCAGACTCATCAGACCAGGCAACATTTTTCCAGTCTTCAACTGTCCAATTTTGGTGAGCTTGTGCAAATTGTAGCCTCTTTTTCCTATTTGTAGTGGAGATGAGTGGTACCCGGTGGGGTCTTCTGCTGTTGTAGCCCATCCGCCTCAAGGTTGTGCGTGTTGTGGTTTCACAAATGCTTTGCTGCATACCTCGGTTGTAACGAGTGGTTATTTCAGTCAAAGTTGCTCTTCTATCAGCTTGAATCAGTCTGCCCATTCTCCTCTGACCTCTAGCATCAACAAGGCATTTTCGCCCACAGGACTGCCACATACTGGATGTTTCTCCCTTTTCACACCATTCTTTGTAAACTCTAGAAATGATTGTGCGTGAAAATCCCAGTAACTGAGCAGATTGTGAAATACTCAGACCGGCCCGTCTGGCACCAACAACCATGACACGCTCAAAATTGCTTAAATCACCTTTCTTTCCCATTCTGACATTCAGTTTGGAGTTCAGGAGATTGTCTTGACCAGGACCACACCCCTAAATGCGTTGAAGCAACTGCCATGTGATTGGTTGATTAGATAATTGCATTAATGAGAAATTGAACAGGTGTTCCTAATAATCCTTTAGGTGAGTGTATATATATATATATATATATATGTATATATTCATATATTAATATATGAATATATATATATATATATATATATATATATATATATATATATATGATACATTTTGAATGAAGTCTTTTATGCTCACCAAGGCTCCATTTATTTGCTCAAAAACACGTTCAAAACAGTAATATTGTAAAAATTTTACAAAAATTTCAAATGACTTTTCTATTTGAATATATTTTAAAATGTCATTTATTCATGTGATGGCAAAGCTGAATTATCAGCATCATTACTCTAGTCTTCTGTGTCACATGATCCTTCAGTCTAGTATGCAGATTTGGTGCTCAAAAAACTTTTATTTTATGTTTCATTTCTTATTTTTTTCAATGTTGGAAACAGTTGTGCTGCTTACTATTTTTATGGAAAGCATGATACATTTTTTTTCAGAATTCCTTGAAAAGAAAGTTCAAAAGAACAGCATTCATATAATAATTTACTATTGAATACTTTTGATCATCTTAATGCATCCTTGAAATATTTTTTTGTTTGTTAATGTTTTAGTCTTGTTGGTTAAGGCAATTTAATCTTTTTAAAAGGGTCATAGTGAGGGTCACTTTTAAGACACTTTCAAGACCATTTGTGGCCCGTTGTGAGTCCGCTGTCTTATCACTGTTCGAGTATTGAGTTTGCCGTTTCTGGCGGTCAGCGGGGTTACTGGTTTTGCAAGTCAAATACAGAAAGGTGAGGATGTGCTTATCTCTGGCTGACAAGTGCGATCTGTGTCAGAAACGGGTGCAAGGTGTACCCTGTGCTCTATCTGCCCCATTCTGGAACTTACACTGATTGACACTGGCTTGCCACAAACTACCCAGCTTCCATTTTGCCTTGAGCCCCTCTGGCCCAGATCAGTATACAGAACTACACAAGTAAATAGACAAAATGTGCTTTTAAATGAGATTCGAAGTTGTCTGGTTGCACTTTGCCATTTTGCACCACAAAGAATTAAGCTGCTTGTTATTTTAATAAACAAGAGGTAGGACAATCTATTATTGCCCTAGAAGTCACAGTGAAAAATTTGTTTGTTACCTTGTCGATCCACAGAGGTGGTGGAATCGGTGGTAAAGCCACATTCTATTAGGTTCAGAAGGCCTTTCCTTCACTCACTTGGGGCCAGTCGCCTGGCAAGCTTAATACAAATTGTAATTGGGTGCCATAAATCGTGCACAGCGACAGACTAGGTCAAGGCCCAGAGACAAGATTACTAAAGCATTACGGTCAATCAAAAGAGTCCTTGAATTGGAAGATTTTAATTAGAGTTTGGTTCTTGTGTGTGTGTGTGTGCCGTGTACTAATGCGTCTCTCTCGTTGTTCTCCTGAAAGTTTGTTGAAATTTTGGGAACTGAAATTGGAATCAATTAAATCTTCAGCGCTGGAAGTTAAATGCCAATGTGGATGCTAATAAAATGTCTCGGCTTCGGCTGTGTCAGTAATACAGTGATTAAAAATGTATCTTAATTGGCAATATTCATACGATTCACTGCAATGCTTGGGTTAATGTTGGAGACAGGGAGACGTCCTCGGAGCGCTCCTCATAAACCCTCGTCTACTGTCTCTGCCGAGAGAATATTGCACGATGAAGGGTTTGGCTCTGTTAAGCCCCCTCATGTCTTAATGGAGCAGATCCCCCTAATCATTCTGTAATCTCTTTTAGGCTAATGTCAGCAATATGTTCACAGAATTATTGCTGATTTGGAACGCACTTTAAGATCGGGGAAAGGGAAATCTTACGCTTGAGCAAGTGAGCTTAAGAAGTCTCTTGACAGACGAAAGGTAAATCTTCCATCGTGTTTGTTTTCCTCAGTCAATTTTACATTTATAATAGGTTAAAATCAGCTCATTGATTCCGAAGTGCTAAGAAGCTTACCACTAAAATGTAACATTTGCACTAAAAGTTTAAATCTCAGTCCCCGTTCCTTGAGGGCGACTTGATCCAGTTTGCCTGTCACATGTCAAAAGGCATCGTCTAGCTTGGGACTTTCAATCAGCAGATTTCCAAGCTTCATAATGCAAATGTTAAACAAACATGCTCTGAGGTTTCTGCAATGGCTCTGTTCATAAAAATGTATGTCTATACATATATAGATATCTATCTATCTATCGTTCTATCTATCGTTCTATCGTTCTATCTATCATTCTATCTATCGTTCTATCTATCTATCATTCTATCTATTGTTTTTATCATTCTTTCTATAGTTCTTTCTATTTTTCCATCTTTATTTATATCTTTCTTTCTATTTTTCTGTTTCTTTCATTCTATCTATCTATCTATCGTTCTATCTATCGTTCTATCGTTTTATCTATCGTTCTATGTATTGTCCTTTCTATCGTTTTTTTCTATCATTCTTTCTATCTTTCTTTCTGTTGTTCTTTCTATCTTTATATAGTTCTTTCTATTTTTCTGTTTCTTGAATTCTATCTATCTATCTATCTATCTATCTATCTATCTATTGTTCTTTCTATCTACCGTTTTTTCTATCTTTCTAATACTATATGCATGTGTGTATTTAATAACACACACACACACACACACAGTCTTTTGTAAAATTACATTATTAATATAATTGTATAAATATATAATAAATTAAATTATTATTATTTTAAAATATCAGGAATGGTATGGAAGTATGGAAGCATAATTATGAGACCAAAAAAAAGAAATTAAAACTGGTTCATTAACTGATTTGATCAATATTGATTTGCATATCAGAAAATCCTCTTACGGATCACTGCTGCTCACTGGAATACTTATACGCAATGTGTGAATGTATAAATCTTACCATATTATTACTTTAATATGTTGGAGCTGTGACCTAGCAATTATGGTGTGTCGTGCTGCTCATATGAGCATCACAACTTTGAGTTCAGGGTGCATTTTTTCTTTTTCTTTTTTTTTTTCTTGCATGATATCCTGTTGTCTCTCGACTATCACAATAAAAAACAACAACACCAAAATGGCCAAAAATTAAATATAAAAGGTAAAGGTCTATCAGTAACTTCAGAAGCAGTTTTGATATATAACATGGTGTCGTCTTTTCTCCACACTTAGACAAAAGTTTTAAAAAGTCATTGAGTGGTGTGTTATTCACACATGGTTTGGCCAAGGGTGGAGGAGAGGGATGTACCCTACTTTGTCTTTGGCATGTCGGGCTGTCAGGGTCTCTCTCGCTCCGTCTCCCACCTGGCCCAATGAGATAGCAGGTGTGGGGAGAGGATTCCCAGAGGACTGCTGTAGACAATCGACTACATTCTCTCCTCCTCTCCCTTTCTCTTGCTGGCTGACACAGGCAGTAATTCCTCCCCATCAGACAAATGTGAAGTGAGGAGAGGTAAGCATCAGCACACATGCTGGACATATGCATCATTCACCTCTCTGGTCTCCTGGCCATACATTTAATTGGTGAGCTGCATCCGGTGACATTGCCATACGTTTGCATTCCCTCTGCTGATCGCAGTCCCCCAAGTTTCAGAGAGAGAACAAGTTTCATTTTGCTCTTTCTAAGACATTAAGTGCCTTTATTTGTTGCATGATTGATGTGTCTATGAGTGGTGGTTTGGTTATTCGTCTCCAGGCATCTACATTTGTTAATATCAAGAGTTTTAGATCTAGCACTTGTATCGTTGCTTTCTCAAGGGCTATTGGGTTGTTTATTCGTGAATTAGGATATTCTAGTGGGCCTTGCAGGGATATTTAAGACATAATAGCATTTTTTAAAGAATGATGAAACCTACTTCTGCTGAATTTAAACAATGTTATGTTTGCACACCATTTTTCTGCTCCTTGATGTGTGACAGTAAACTATTCTTGTATCATTTCCTAACCAGGCGACAAGTTTTCAGCGACAAGCAATTTGTCTGTCCACCATGAACGTGAGACTGTTGCATGATGTGACCGAGGGGTCAAGGTTTGTCTGGTTAGTGTGGTCCAAATAGGTAGATGCAATACTAACACCATTCTGCTGTCAAAACGCATCTTTCTCTGTGGACACCAATGCAAAAGTACGTACTTTCACTTAAAACATAATAGGGGTGTAATGGTTCAAATTACTCACGGGTTAGTTTTTACGATTTTAGGGTCACTGTTTCAGTACGGTTCGGTATATGCTATGTTCAAGGAAAAGAAGGACTACTTTCTAATGAATATAAAGAAAATATGAACAAATATTCAAACTACAAGCAACAGCTTAAATAAATACAATAGAGCAAATATACAATTTTTCAGGTTATTTAGGTATCTAACAGTAGTTTTCGGGTACAGAAATTGAATAAAGTAGTCAAATATAAAATAACATTTCATATAATCTTCACTGTATAAAAAAATAAATATTAAACATTATTGAAGTTACAAAAGCTAGTCAGTCAAGAGCAGTGACTGATTTCCTTGTCTTTTGTTATTTGATTAACATTAAAAACAGACAGGCTGCTGTCACTTTAAAACATAATGCACGGATCCAGTACAATGATACTGATACACATACGTTGTCTTTCTTGACTGTTTTTACGTTCACTTAAAGGGATAGTTCACCCAAAAATTCTGTTATAATTTACTCACTCTCAAGTTGTTCCAAACCTGAATGAGTTTCTTTCTTCTGCTAAACAGGTTTGTCTGGTTTGTAACCAGACAGTTGAAGGAACCCATTGACTTCAATAGTAGGAAAAAAAAATACTATGGAAGTTGATGGGTTCCGTCAACTGTTCTTTAAAATATCTTATTTTGTGTTCAACAGAGGAAAGAAACTCATACCGTTTTAGAACAACTTGAGGGTAATGACTAAATTTAAACTTATAAGTGAACTATCCCTTTAAGACATAACCTACTATGTTTGCTAGGATAGCCTACTCGCCAGAACAGGCATGTTGACATAATTTTTGTGTGAATTTGTCAGTTCAAGCGCAAGACTTGAAAGAGAACTCAATATTCAAAGCTGTCTGAGGCTTTCCGTGTGCGTGCATCGGATGAGTGCACACACAAATCTTCTTGCCGCTCGTTCGCATCTTCTTGCGCTTGAATGTTTAAATTAGCAAGGCTTGAATGAGTTTAGCTGATGAGTTTACATATAGCAATGTGTCTATCTGTAAACTTGCGCGCTATCAACATCTGGGTGATGATGCCGTAAATGACTGGTCATATTAGATCATACGGCACTCCTATTGAACAAAGTTTACAAGAGTGACTGTTTTGTCCAAGTTTTTTTGATCATTGCTGTTGTAACGTAGCCTATTATTGGGAAGCCAGAACATTCATTAGCCGAATTCTGTCTGTCTGTTTTACGTGTTGTTATTTTCAATATCATATTATAGATGCGTATTAAGATTTTAGATAAACCACAGTGAACGTGTGTGCGAACCGTGGGTGGAGACCGGTACGGTTAGATTTTTTTTTACACTCCTAATATGCAGTGTATATATACACATATAAAATGGCTTCAGAGTTACTTGGCAATGCTTATTATAGTTTATTTTAAATACCATTTTCAAGGAATAAGTAATATTAATAAGTAATATTTTCAATTATTATCCCAAAACATGATGGAACAAGCTCAAGGATACAGACTGACTTTGAGTTTAAGACTTGAGATTAAACTGGGAGAAAACGGTTAAAAGAGAGAGCAGGGTAAATTTTGCAAAAAGGAAACAGAAGGGGATACCGTAGCTTCGGTTCTGTGTCGTTGACACCTCTCGAAAGCATTTCATTCATCAAGGGGGAGAGGGCTTGAGCCTGTGTAAATTGCTGCAGATAAAGGGACAAACCTTGAAGAATTGGATTGTGAGGGGAAAGGATTTGAATTCCCCTCTGGTGATCGGTTCTGTATATGGGGCGTTTTTGCAGCCCGTGGCTAGTGTTGAGCTTTACCGCAGAGCTGTTGCTATTCTTTAGTGCACTACTGTTATTTCACCTGAATGCACACAACTCGACATGTCCTACAGCAGGCATGATCTTTGTCAAAGGGCCTTTTTTGTTAAAGGAGCATATCTTATACTTTTGTAGAGCTTTATTATTTTATGTTTATAAAGGGGTCTTGAACTGCATCTTTTTTTTGGAGGTCCACATATAATGTTATCAAGATTTCCAAGAAGTTTCTATTTTCTATTCTCACCCTTATGATGTGTAAAAGCAAGTGGTAATGTCTGTCTATTAGCTTACAGAAATAATTCCCCCAAAAATGAACATAAAAGATCTATGTGAAGATTAAAAAAAGTGAAAAATCCATTGTGCTGTGAATAATTTAAATATAACTTTTTTAGGGTGAGCTATTACTTTCATAAACTCATGATCGTAACCATTATGATTTCCGTTTTTGCTGCTTAGTTTTCGTAAATGGTCTTTGTGGACTGGAAAGGGAGGAAGCTTTGCACTGGGAAAATTAGAGTATGTCTACATAGCAGATGTCTCTTTTAAACTCTTATTTCAAATGAGCACGGCAAAATCCTGTTTTCCTTGATATGCCCCGTTTTAAAGCTGAATTATCAAATACGCTTCTAGTAATAAAGTACTCATGAGAGCAATGAAAGAAGCTCATAAATGTTATATGAACCTATAATGTTTCTCTGAATCTCTGATAGCTCCCACTGAGGTAGCGTGTTTGTGAAAGAGAGCCATGGGATGCATTGTGGGAAGTTGCCTTTTTGTTTCCTCCATTTAGACACCCATCCTGTTTGTCAGCCTTTCTGTGCTGTCTTGCACTTCCAGAGGAAACAAAGTCTTTTCATTAAATCCCCTCTGCATAGGCGAAGCCATCCATGATGTTTAATTCATTCGCTAAGAGCCAGAGGACACTCCTTGTAAAATTCTAGAATAAAAAGAAAATTTGGGAGAAGAAAGGAAAACAATTTTTTCCCTTATTTCCCCTTAGCATGTATGTGTGATAGAAATGAAGGCGCAAGACAACACAAATCAAGAAAGGTGAACCGACTTAATGAGCTGAATGGTTGAGGAGGGGGAAAAAAACAAATAAATAATTCAAATGAAAGTCAAAGAGGAACAGCGGAGAAGGTCGTCTCTCACCTCTCATCTGTTTTTGCTTCTCTTGTTCAGGAGAGCCGAGAGGGTACAATGCTCCAGCGACGTCTAGCAGCAGCGTCTCACTAATCAGGCCTTGATTAAACATCCATTCAGAGAGGCAGGGATTAGGGGAAGTCCCCTCGGAACCGGCTTGCTAGACTGAGAGGGAAGAGAGGCAGAAAAGTTTTTGATGTGTCAGTCATGCAGTCCGGTCATTGTTTGCCTGCTTTCACCTCCCCAGCCGAGACCGGCAAATAGTTCGTTTAGAGCCACAGTAAAGCAATGCAATGGAAGGGCAACACAATTATGTCCATTCAAATGCTCATCCCTGGAGCGTCGCGTGGGCCTAGGAAAAGCTCCAAAGCACACACGGAAAATGTGTCCAAAACGGAGTGACCCATAGGAGAGTTCCCTGCTTTGTCGATGAAAGTTATCCTGCCCTTGAATAGCAGAGAGCAAAGAGTACGGCATTACAAGATCTTACATGGCATGCCTGTTTATCTCCTGCTCCCCATCATTCATTTGGTTATTGGCTTATTGGTGAGCACACTTTTTAATTGTTAACAGGTTGGGTCGTTAGAGTAAGGATTTGTTCTGCTAGTTTAGATTTGAACTTGCCCTAATATTTATATATATATTGTTGTTGACCCCTGGTTATAATGTAATTTTAATGTGTTAATTTATATTATGTTAACATTTTTTTTTTTTTTTTTTATGCTTCTTCAGATTTGAACTTGCCCTACCTATATTTTCTCTCAGCCAAGTACAAAGGTACAAGAGTCTGAAAAATACATCTATAATTTTCATTAACATTTGTTATTTTTTTGGTAATGCTTTATTTTACAGTGTCCTTGTTACACGTACATGTAGTTACTGTAGTAATAACTATAAATTATGCATGATTACATGTAACTAACCCTAAACCAACTCCTATTCATAACCCTAACCTAAAAGTAGGTACATGTTGTGAATTATTATTACAGAGTACTCAGTACTAAATGTATAATTACACTGCAACACAGACACCTTAAAATAAAGTGTAAGCCTTTTTTTTAACTTTTTTTTTAATGAATTTATTATTAGTATTTATATACATTTCTGAGCAAACATAAAATTTGTATTGATTGTGCTGTGCTTATTGTTGACCCATGGTTATCATCAACATTATTTTTGCTAATTCATTTTTAATTCAGCTCTCCCTTTCTTTTATGTATTCATTTTTGGTTTTAATGGCATTTTTCATCTTTACCTGTAAGATCTTTAAACAGTGCCTTTACAGACTGAGATACATCTTTTTGCAGTTCAAGGAAAATTCTTGAAAAGGTTAATGTTGCCAGAGGCGAGATCTCACCCACCAGTGCTCGAGAGGAAAATGGAGTTCATTGTTAATGATCCGCAGAAACATTTAAATCGCACAGAGTTAAATTAACTTTGTGCTAGCTCCATTTGAGTAGCATCGCATAAAGTAGGAATTCAGCCAAGGAAAGCCTAAAGACCATTTGTACTTTTTACGCCACCTAACCGCACTAACTTATATAAATATGTGTTTTTTAGCATCTTAAAGGACTGTAATCTTGTAGTCAAACATATTCTTGACTCTTTCACATTTTTTCTCAGTAAAACACAAAGAATATCGCAATTCAGGAGGAGATCCAGGGGACAATGTAGCCCTTAAAACACATGACCTTGTTCTGTAGTAAATGGTGATAAGCATGTTAAGTTCTGACTCCTTTGTCACAGTGGATGTTAGAGTTATTAACTGGATGTTTTTGGTGTTATTAAATGATTTATCAAAGATCTGTGGAGATGACTGTGATGTCCAAATTTAATTATATGACTTCATCAATCAGCCAGAGATGTTTTAGGTCAAAACTATTGCTTGGGGGGCTCATGTTTGTTTGAGTTTTTGTGCGAGGTGGGCTATTATAAAGAAACGAGTGTGTGTCAGAGTATGACATTGCTCTGGGCCCTTTATTCTGCTTGTTACAGTGTTAAAGTATTTCATTTATTCAGCGTGATTCTTGCTGAGAGCTCATTTTTTTCTATCGGAGGGAGAGAGCGACCGGCACAGAAGGGGCATAATGAAATTGCCCAAACGTACTTGCATCCCAGAAATCGAATTCATGTCTATTGTTTATTATTGAGAGATAGTCATTATTAAATGTACAACTTTGGCATCGTTTGAATACCAAGGGCAGGTTTTGGACCCTTTAAGCTGATGATTGGCCCTTTATCCAATTTGGAGGCGGTTAGATGGGGAGAGAATTGGTAGTGTAATTGACAGAGATTGCTGTAGGTTTCAGTGCTAATATGCTGGTAGCTGCTCACAGGTCGTTTGTTTCCTTTCACGGCTGTGAGAGTAGGTTGAATAAACTTGCTCTGGAATAAGACTATAGGAAGGCTTTTTTTTGTGACCACATTACATAGCATTTATCAGTGCTGGTAAGTAACATTTATTAGGTAATTAAAATACTTTTTGATGTATCTGGTAAAGTAACTCATTACTTTATAAATGTATACATTGATATTTGAGTTATTAAAAAAAAAAAGTAATGCACTTTACTTTTCAGTGTCTATTTAAATTAAGTGCAAATAGCCTGCCTTGTTGGCAAAGGCTATTTACAATAACTCCGCCCACTGATGTCTGGTTAGGCCAGACAAAATTACGGAAGATGCTGGATTGTCAACAGTAGAAATAGTGTAGGGGTAAGGTGTGTTAAAAAAAAGTTTTGATGCAAATCTGAGTTCGAATCCGCATTTTTCTGAACTCGCTTTACTCCCTTTTCCCATAACATACAGTATCAGATCAGAAAGGCATTTATTTTCAATAAAAATGAAGAAAATATTCGAAAAGTGGAAATAAAGTGTCTAACGTGTGTTTAATAATAAAGTGTTTATCAGTTAGGGATACGGGTAGGTGTAGGGAAGTCTTTATTTTCCAAATATGGCGGCATCCATTTAATAATTTTAATAAATATAATAATTCACACTCTTTGCTACTATTTACACTTATTGCAAAGAAAATACTACTATTTTAACATAGTGTAAATAGAGTCTATCACTATTTTTACTTAGTGTAAATAGAATGTATTGCTATTTAAACTTAGTGTAAATAGCCACTGCCAAAAAAAATTTGTTGTATATAACCTGTCATTTTAAGAGATCTTTTGTATGGCATACACAGCTCTAGGGGTCAGGACATATTCTAATTGGTCAGAATATAAGAATATTCTAAATGTGTTTTAAAAAATGAAAGTGTATGTTAAATAGGTTGTTGAATGCATTTCTGTGTTAAACAGTTGCAAAAAAAGAACTTCTCAGTAAAAAACACCTGCAAGGCCTGGAAGAGAGTGAGCCACAGCCAGTTGAGAAAAAGTAAAAAACGTAATGCATTACTTTACATAAAAAGTAACTAAGTTACATAATTAGTTACTTTTTTAGGGAGTAACACAGTATTGTAACCCATTACTTTTACAAGGAACTCTCCTCAACACTGGTTTTCTGGTATGTGCCCATGTCTGAATGCCTGCTTTAAATAGTTTTATACAGAATAGCTCACTAATAAATAAAATCTCTTTAACTCACCCTCATGATGTTCCAAACCCTTATGATTTTGTTACTTTCATAGTCCACCAGAGGGAATGTTTGGCAGCATGTTCACTCTGCTCTGCTCTTGATGTTCCGTACAATGAAAGTGAATGGTGACCAGTGGCTGCCAAGCTCTAATTACATAAGTTCCGTTGGTACTTTCTTTCTTCTGTGGAACACAATATTATACATTTTGAATAAAGTACTGGTTATTCTTGAATATACAAATGCAGTGAATGGAAACCAGAGCTTTCAAAAGAAAAATAAAAGACAGAAAAGCACAATAAAAGGGATCCATATGATTTGAGCAACTTATTCTGCATATTCTAAAGCATTATGATGCGAGAAACAGGCTGAATTTTTTATATTTTAAAAATTTTTTTTTACTGATAATGTTGTACCATTTAAATATGTGCATATTCAAATTTGGTGTGTTGCTGTCAGTTACAAGACACTAACAAAGGACTTTTTGTATCTTTTTTGGCTTCATTTGTGGGCTGTTCATCATACAAAATCTATTGTATGACTTCAGAAGACTTGCAAAACATGCTTTTTATCGTTTTGGGTCACCGTTTACTTTCATTGTGTTGAAAAGATTGGCGTAACATTTTGCTCAACTTCTTTTATGTTCCAAGAAAGAAAGTCATATAGGTTTGGTAAATTATGCCAAGAACTCCCTGAGCATCCATGCTAGGCTGCAATAACCCCCTTAGGGCAGCAATAACCCCCCTTAGGGTAAACGTAACAGAACCAACATAATTTATTGCAGATATCATTAATGTCAATATTTAATGTACAAAATAATTCGGGAATTTAGTCTGATTCGAGGGGAATAAGAATACCAAATACTGATTGGACGAGAGGAGGAGCTGGGGATGGAGAAGAGTAAATGAGCTCTGGAGAAACGTGATAGCTTTTGATAGTATTGAAGGAGCTTATATATGTATGCTGTAATAGACATCGTATCCCTATAGGTGGACGTGATCAGCTGACAGTCAGCTGATGCGAGCTTGACCTAACGTGACCTGCCAGAACTGACGCTACGCTTGATTTTTAGGTCACATTTTCCTTCAAGCTTCAGATGTCTATACGTGTATGCGTTTAAACATACAATAGTGTCGTCAAGGCTGGATGCTCAAGAGTTTGTCTCCAGATGATTGTCAGGGCTAGCAATCAATAAGGATGTGAAGTGGCTTATCTCTTGCATTGTGTCAATATCACCACCATCTGTGTTAGCCCTCTGATAAACAAGGTTTCAGGAAGCTCTCCTTAAAACAAGCATTAAGCTCTAGTGGTGACATTTAATTTTTCCTTTAGGGCCTTTGTATCTTGCGGAACCACATGACATTCCCAGGCCGAGTACACTGATGAATGAACAGAATGGCAGAATGAACGGCAAGTACAAAAGGGGTCGATTGGTCATTTATTATCTGATTAGTCATTTAAAAGGACGCAAATAGATTATCAAAGATGAGATTTGCATGCACAGACCCAAGCCTCAATGGAAATCAAGCTTCTTCCGACAAAATGCCACCCTTTCATGCATAAACAAATTTAACTGTGAATTTTATGAAATGTTTGACTTTTTCGATAAGCGACAGCCTAAATCTATTTACACAAGCCTTTGTTGTATAAGAGTTAATGTCCTGTGAAATTAAAAATCTCACCAAAAAACATTTTCAACTTGTAAAAGCAGCATGCTATCTATTTATGATATTCATGCTTGGCCACTAAAAAAATGAGCCATGACTATGGAAAAAATGCATTACTGGCAGATTCAACTCGGGAAAACAGGGTCATTAACAAGGAAAGACGAAATGTCCAAGTGTTGAGATCAAACGCTCGCCCCTCCAGCTGTGCTACAGTTCCCTGTGATAGAAATCTTGTCTCGGTTGCTTTAAGACATCAAATGACAAATGCTGAAATTAGTGGCCATCTTAGCGGACGTGAAAATCTTTTGCATCACCGTAACACTGTTGCTTAACACAGCCAAGCATGAAATGAATGTGATATTACCAGGAACAAACACAGAATATGCAGTAATTTTTTCTCAGACGGATCTCGGTAGCTAAACTGACCTCTGTCAGACTTCGAAAGGAACATTTTATCCCTAAATCTACAATGACAGCTGTCAAAATGTGCAGCTAATTCCTAGTACCAGCGCTAGATTTCAGTTGACCTATGGTACGGTTTGTGCAAGCTGCGCTACACGAATTCCTCCTTCTTTATCTTAATTCTAGTCATCCTCTATCTTCACCTATCTGCTCATCTCTGCATGTAAGAGAGCTTCTACCTGAGGTCTGCTGTGGCATGTGTTATGTGGAAGGATCTGGGTGGTCTACACTTAGCATTCCGGGCAGCTGTTTGTCATTGTGAGTTATGCGGCTATAATTGCACAGTGCCGCTGGGCTAGACCTTGGGGAACGTGGCCTTGTCAAGGTGCATTCGTGGCAGGTTGCGTGGCTCTGCCCTTATTGATCAGACAGGGTCTGGATATCTTGCTGTGCTTGGGCTCCCCCCATTGGAGTATTTACACAGCAGCTCATCTGAAGGAAAGCAGATAATTGGGTATATTAGAACCTAGAGGGAGAGAAACTAGAGAGCCACTTCTGCTTTAGTTTGGGAAGACTGTGATACAGTACATCATTTGAGAGAACTAAGCAATTGTCAAAAGCTTCTAGCACCAGTGTTATTTTAATATTTAATCTTTTTTTATTTTTTTTAATTGCTATTTGCTAATTCGCTTTTGTCATTTTTATTAGTTTATGCATATTTAAAGTTGTCATGAACTGCATTGTTTTATTGTTTTATATTGTTTCCTGTTGTGCACTTATGAAAATGTTTTTTGTAAAAATCATATACTAACATTATAATTTAGAAATAAAAGGCATTTTTCCTAGCCTGATTTTAGCCCTCTGATTTGAACGTTCTGTTTGAAGGGGCGTGTCTGCTGTGAGACTTCATTGTAAATGCCCACTGCTGTGATTGGCTAAGATCTTTGTATATGAAATAGCGAAGTATTACATGTTTAACTCTCTCAAAAACTTGCCATTGTACACTGATCAGGCATAATATTATGATTCCTAATATTGTGTTGGTCCCCCTTTTGCTGCCAAAACAGCCCTGACCCATCGAGGCATGGACTCCACTAGACCCCTGAAGGTGTGCTGTGGTATCTGGCACCAAGTTGTTAGTAGCAGATCCTTTAAGTCCAGTAAGTTGCGAGGTGGGGCCTCAATGGATCGGACTTGTTTGTTTAGCACATCCCACAGATGCTCGACTGGATTGAGATCTGGGGAATTTGGAGGCCAAGTCAATGCCTCAAACTCGTTGTTGTTCTCCTTAAACCATTCCTGAACCATTTTTGCTTTGTGGCAGGGCGCATTATCCTGCAGAAAGAGGCCACAGCCACCAGGGAATACCATTTCCATGAAAGGGTGTACATGGTCTGCAACAATGCTTAGGTAGGTGGTATGTGTAAAAGTAACATCCACATGGATGGCAGGACCCAAGGTTTCCCAGCAGAACATTGCCCAAAGCATCACACTGCCTCCGCTGGCTTGCCTTCTTCCCATAGTGCACCCTGGTGCCATGTGTTCCCCAGGTAGGCGACGTACATGCACCCGGCCATCAACGTGATGTAAAAGAAAACATGATTCATCAGACCAGGCCACCTTCTTCCATTGCTCCGTGGTCCAGTTCTGATGCTCACGTGCCCACTGTTGGCGCATTCTGCGGTGGACAGGATCATCATGGGCACCCTGACTGGTCTGCGGCTATGCAGCCCCATACGCAACAAACTGCGATGCACTGTGTATTCTGACACCTTTCTATCAACCAGCATTAACTTCTTAAGCAATTTAAACTACAGTAGCTCGTCTATTTGATCAGACGACATGGGCCAGCCTTCGCTCCCCATGTGCATCAATGAGCCTTGGCCGCCCATGACCCTGTCGCCGGTTCACTCCTGTTCCTTCCTTGGGCCACTTTTGATAGATACTGACCCTTGCAGATTGGGAACACCCCACAAGAGCTGCAGTTTTGGAGATGCTCTGACCCAGTCGTCTAGCCATCACAATTTGGCCCTTGCCAAACTCGCTCAAATCCTTACGCTTGCCCATTTTTCCTGCTTCTAACAGATTAACTTTGAGGACAAAATGTTCACTTGCTGCCTAATATATCCCACCCACTAACAGGTGCCGTGATGAAGAGATAATCAGTGTTATTTACTTTACCCGTCAGTGGTCATTATGTTATGCCTAATGAGAACATCTGACTGTACATGAATCATTACATATCAGAAATCACTGGTCACAGATCAGGCATTAGAATTAACACGGTTAGTTACATGTTTTCGCATTACTGTCGAGTCCATATCGAGTCCAAGTCTGTTTGCAAAGCAACCACATTCCTAGCATTAGAATTCTTTGGAAGGTAATGTTATTTGTACCTGTATCGCTCTTCTCTCCTCGTCATCTCACTAACACGCAAGTGGGCGGTGCCAAAGTTGCAATGATGAAGTAGGCTTTCACCTATAGGCACATTCCACAATGAGTCGTTATCTGGGCTTGGTAACAATAAAAGCTGTTTTTGGACTAACAAGGAAGTTTTTAGTTCTGAAATTTGTATAGTATGATGACCTCTTATATGTCAAAATTTGTTTTCTCAGTTCATGACCTCTTTAAAAACTGCTATTTAGGTTTAAATTATTTTTATTTCCAGTTGGTAATTTTAGCACTTTAATGGGTTGAAAATTCTGTCATCATTTAGTCACGCTTGTTGTTCCAAACCAGTAAAACGTTCATTCATCTTCAAAAAACACAAAAGATATTTTAATGTAACCTGAGAGATTTGTGTCCCTCCATTGACAGTCCACACAACTACTTCAAAAAGTTCATAAAGAGATTGTAAAACTAATCCATATGAATTGAGAAATCATGTTATGATGAGTGTTTAGGAGAGAAGTAAAGTCCACTGTTGTTAACATATAATTCTTTTATATAACATCTTTGTCTTTTCTTTCTTTCTTTTTTAAAAAAAAAATTGTGATGAATCAGGTAATCCAGTTGACAAAATTGGTCTAAACGTTTCCTCACAAATTGGACTGATTCTTGTGTTCAATTTAGTGGTAAACTCACTAGAGGGGATGGTTATCAGTGAAAAACGACTTCAATTTCAGTTTGTTTCGCACACAAAGCTATGGCTTTAAAAGGTTTAACATAGAGCACAAGTCATTTGGACCATTTTTATGATACTTTTAGGGTGCATTTTCGTCATTTTGGACAGCCTCAGTCCTGTACTTCTATTATTACCCCTTCAACTTTTGTGTTCTGAGGAAGAAAGTCAGTCATACAGGTTTTAAACAAGATGAGGGTATTACGCCTAAGTAACAACAGAGTTTTCTTTTTATTTAAACCGCACTTCTTCCTAGTTAAAGTCAGGTGCACTTGTTAGTGTGAAGCCGTGCTTAGAAGTTGTTGAAACTTTGTTTTCATCTAAAGGAACCATTTAGGCCTGTTACCAATTAGAAACATTGATCAAACGGGAGCTCCTGCAGGTTATGTTCCATAGTCTTCCGTCAACGTCTTGTTCCAGAGTGCTGGGGAAGAAAAGAAAAATCAATAGTATGCTTTTATGTGCAATAAAGCTGATTCTTTTGCAGGAGAACTGAATCATAATCAAGGTGTGTTAAACTGATGATGTTTATGAGGCAGTCTGTGAACACATATTATGAGGGTATAAAATGTCCTGTAAGAGAAATGAGGGAGGAAGCAAATCAATGCATGTTTACTGCTGCTTACACAAATATTCTGTACATATACACACTTTAGATAAGTTACTTTTTTTACTCTTTCTCTTTTTTTACTTTGAGAAATTAAATAGCCTATCTATCTAATAGTTCTACCATTCTATATATCGTTCTATCGTTCTATCTATTGTTCCATCTCTCTACCCATCTACTGATCATTTTATCTTTCATGCTACTTATTGTTAAATCTTAATGCTTTCCATGTTAAACTCACTACCACATTTCTGGGGTGTTGCTATGCCGTTGCTACAGTGCTCTGAGTTGTTTTTAGAGTGCTGTTTAGTGGATGCTCGGGTGTTTTTGGGTGCATTTTCTTATTGCGCCAGCTCAAAAGAACCCATCCTAAAGTGTCTTTGATGGTATGGCTCTTAAATATTGTATTGTATTGTCCCTCTGTGGGATTTATTTTATTTATTTTTTTGTCTGTTTCATCATCCGCCTAGGAAAAACCGTAAGAATGGTATAGCTTCGAAGTGTGATTCAGTTTGAAACACACCTCTCCTCAACAAGCCACACAATTTGAGGTATTATTCACGTCTATAGCACAGAGTCACATGTTTGTCATCAGTTTGTCTGATTCAGAATGTGCTTATTGGCAAGATCCACTGCTAAAACGATCTTCTTGTGATCTACCTTGTTAATAGTGTTAAAATAGCCCTCCTCAGCAGACCACTGACTATGTATGCGACCCAGTTGACCCGTGCAAGCCGACCAGAGCCAAGAGCGCATGTTCACCTCCTTTACATGGCTCTTTACTGCTGAAGCCAGTGTCACACGCCCATCTTCCAAGATATTAGCAACTTGTCATGCTCTCCCCGCAGCTAAAAATATTCTGTCTGGGCTACTGGAGGGGTGGCCAAGTGGAACGGGATGACGGCTCAGCTCCCCTGCCCCTCTGATCAATCTCTCCCAGTTCCAAGCAGCAAGCTGTCCCTCCTCGCCTAGTGTGACCTTTACCAAAGCTTTTCCCAGCATGCTCGGCCTGTCTGTCTGCTGCCACCCAGCTGTCAGGTACCTCTAAGTCTCACCCTGCTTCTCCAGTGTGCGTAGATGGTCACGCTGCCCACAATGACACATCCTGACCCCTTGTCTTGGGCTGAAGGAATGTTGCTGATGGCACTGCCATATATGATATTGGTGAGAATTATGAAGGATCACTGTTATATGTGTGCATATAAGTGTTTATGTATCATGCAGTTATATTGAAAGACCAACTACAGAAAGCTTTGTCGCCCTTTAGCTTTCAAAATATCTCTAAATTATTAACCAGCCATGTATATCCGTGTAAACATTGACGGAATCTTATTTATTCATTTTGACATCTTAAACTCTAGAAAGGGGTCATTGTTATCCGTACAAATCTTGATGGCTGAAATTCTGTTTGGTCGAGCCGCTCCCACCACAGTGCCCTTGTTCACCATCTGAACCCTGTTAGGAAAGAGAGTACTGTTGCCCAAGGGTCATCCATTTGCATTTCACTTGATAGTGAAATGTCAAAATAGCTCAAAGGAATTTCTCTTGTTGTTTACTGCAGTATAACACTCCGCATGCCAAGCACTCCATGCTGCCTCTGAAGGCGCAAAAACAGTCTGGGAATTGATGATTTTCAGGAATTCGAAAAGACTGAGAGGGCGGGCCAGTCAAAAGAGGTTGTCCCTGTAGAAAAATAAAGGAACAAGATAGACAACTGGATTAGAAATGCTTGCTGAAAGCGTCAGGTTTAAATGAGGTACGGCGAGCAGCCCGTCTCCCTATTGGCTGGCTGTATACGCTTGTCTTTAATGCAGCTGCACGCTGTAACGTTCCTTCAAATGGGCGAGGAATCAAGCGCTTTTGCTGCTCTTGATCCCCTAGCTAATTACCTTGGGGGTTACCGTATGCTTATTAAAATTCTTCCTCTCCCAAACATTGAGTTGTTTTCAACATGGGGAAAAAGGAAAAGGCATACTGATAGCTTTGCTCTAAGCTAAAAGACTATTGAAAGTTTCTTTACAAAATTAAAATAAAATATTCACCAGGGATAAAGTCTTACACTGTAATAATTCAGTGTAAAATTGTCTGTAATTGAGGTAAATAAATAAACAACAGCCCTTGTTCATGCTGCTCCAAAAATATTTTTAAAAACCTGATATTGTTTGTAATTTAACAAATATCTATGACCAAAATATGTGTATATTATATACAAATCTGTAATTTTATATCATTATTAATTTTTATGTGGGTCAATTACATTACGTGCATATTTCTGTCCAAGTGCATTATTTCCTTTAGTTTGAAATCATTTTTAGTGTATTTAAATAATACATATTATTATTTTTTTTATTTTTTTATCTTAAACTCCCAAAATGTCAGGTGGTGCAACTGTCTGAACAAATGAACATACTAAGAAAACAATTTAAAATGGTGTCTTAATAATAAAAAAATACTAAATAATGTTATCTATTTAGGCTTGAAACTTTTCATATAAACAAATTGTATAAATATCAGTAGTTTTAAAGCTGTTGAGATAATTGAAACGTTTTTGTCCAACAATTTGTATATTCTTAAATGTCAGGGTGGCACAACTGCAAACATGGCTTTTTTTTTTTATTATGAATTGACATGGTAATAGCTGTAAACATGATAATGCATCATCCAGTGGACCCCAACTGATCCTTGTGGCAGAGTCAAATACTGGTAAAAACTGCTAATTTCAAGTGTGGGTAGGTTGGTACACTTTCCATGTCAGGTGGTACAACTACTAACTATTGTACCGCCTGACATAAAAACAGTCAAAAAATGAATTTAAACCCTATGAAATGTTATTTAACAACTGAAATTTATACTCAAAAATATACATTACATCAGTTTTGAAAAGATAAAAAAAAAACCAACAAAAAAAAAAACCTTTTTGAAGCTTTTTTTTGTCAATGACCCATATATTTAATTATATTTCAATATTTTTTTACTGTTATACAAACAGTATTGTCATATTATATAAATTATATTCATGTAATTATTTTTATATTTTAATTATTAAAAAAAATGGTTTATATCTGCTCATTTTTAATGCAAATTGTCCTGTATAGCTTCCAATTGGCTGCTTTTGTACATATCCCAGGTCTTTAAAAAAATAATAAAAACAGTAATATAATGAATTGCAGATAATTGTGCTCATGCCCTTCCCATCTATGATACAATTAATTATTGCACACAGTGTTGACGATTAGTAGGGTGTAATAGTGCTATAATGCTATGATTGAAATATGTCCTTTTTTGATTGCAGGGACCATGGATCAGAACTAATTCTAGTTTAATTGTTCCTATATTTCAGAGGTGGCAAGTTCTGAAGGATAATTTATTTCCTGCCTAAAAGGAACCCTGGCCCATGCCGGCAGATGAGAGTGGTTAATTACAGTAGATAGCCTTATCTCCTTGTAATTATTTTGGTCTCTTTGGAATTTCCTGGCTCTGACCAGCCAATCGATGCTATCAGACCATGAACGAAAGAGGAAAAGGCAGGAACACAATAAGTGTGCCACAGATTTGGCCAGGAGGAAAGAGGGACCGGCTTCGTGGAAAGTGTTCTTCTACATGCCTATTAAAATGGTGAGGACAGTTTGATAGCTATCATTTATATCTAGCCAGCATTCACTCTTTTATCACAGATGCCCTTTTTACTGCATTAAATTAAATGGCCCTCTATTACGTCAAAGATGACCACCTTTCATTTTAAATGACCAACTGTACTTGATTTACATAATATGGATATTGCTTTATGTCATTTTATAAGACGTGAAATTTACTCTATAATGGCTTTTTTAAAGTTCACAAACTGCCTTAATGTTGAAGTGGTTCTTGGGTGTGCTGCCAAAATATCATCACTTGGTTTCCTTTTAGGCACCCATTTTTAGGTCCTGCACTTCTGAAAATGGTCCAATAAATCTCATGGGCATTGCTCAAAGAAATGGTCCCTTATCATAGAAGTGCTGCCAGAACCTCTTCAGCATTGGGTGAAACGGCACTCAAATGGAAAAGAGTATAAAAATGAGAGTTGTGAAGTTAAAAGGGATTCATATTCTCACTAGTTAGCTTGACTATCTGCATTGGGTTGCTTGCAAAACACCCCTGCATAACAAACCGAAAACAACACCTCAGACATCAATGTGTCTGGAGCAGGAAGTCAGTTGAAATTGGCCCAAAAAAACTCTGATGGAATGCTGATGAAACAAGCAGCGTTTGGCTTCTTGTAATCATCCCAGCAAGCCCAGCAGCTTGGACACAAACACAGACAAAATACTCCTCAGTAGCTGACTGGCTGCTTAAGCTGCCTGATTGCCATATCGCTCTCATTACAGCAATGCCTTAAATCGACAAAGGAAGAGAGAAGCTGTGGCGGCACACAGGAGGCAGTATCAGAGCGGTGGCAGTGCAATCACTCCTATTACCTTTTATAGTCATGTAATTGACTTCTAGTTACTTTCACCTGAACGTTAACTGCGGTTTAGTGTGTCTCTAAGAGCACGCTTTGAAGTCTGAGGCAGTTTGTGTAGTGCGTTTCCAAGCCAGATTGAGCGGCTGACTGCCGTGGTGTGAATCTGTACAGTCACGCAGATCCAGTGGGCTTTTTTCCCTTCTTTAGGAGGACAAACTGTATTAAATGTCCATATGCCAGTTTATGTTTAAAAATACTATACCTGCTGAAAAAAGAATCCACTTAACCCTTAAACTTTTCTCAACGGTTGGTAAACCATAGATTTATAGTAGATTAAAGATGTATAAAAATAGATTTGTAAAAAAAATAAAAATAAAAAACAAGATTTTTTTTCTGACCCAATGATAATCTAAACTCTCTCCCTAATAAAACAAGTTGCTAATAAAAACAGTCTTTAAAATATATATTTGTATTATTATTTTATTTGTGTGTGTGTCTGTTACACATAAGAAAGTCAGTCTAAAAGAAAGAACGACATCAAGGGGAGCAGATTTAAGACCTGCAAACCCACTTAAGCTGGTTTTTAGCTCTTTGTGTGTGTGTGTGTGTGTGTTTTTCAGCCAGAATGGGTAATATATTTTCAGGCATATTTCTCTGTCTGCACACCTGTAAGGGACATTAGATTCAATGCAATCAAAGCTCCATTGAACATGCACCAAAACTTGCTCAGAACATCAGGGGGAGCTTGTTGAGCAGATTTGTGGGGGCGTATGGTCACACAATAGAAGAAAAAATGGCAGGGATTCAGACAAGGCTGCTTTATCAGATCGTTTACTACTAATTTCAGTCGCTGCTAAACAAATAGAAAATACATAGCACAAAAGCTTTATTCATCACTGTAAATGACACTTAACAAGTTAGGCTAGTTATAAGCGAATATTATATGCACAAAGTGCTCAAATGCACCACATCTCTGTAGCAGCGAGGGAGGCAATATGTTCTTCTTGAGGGGTTGCTGGCATGTCAACAGGGCGGTACTCTCGCCCCACACTATTGTGTCAGTGTTAATCACTAGCTGCTGCTTAGAATGCAGTGAAGCCTCCAG